>CM077030.1:151941667-153191667 GCA_039090855.1 Macrothele yani | reverse complement strand
GTGATTTAGGGTGAACCCGCTTTTCCAAAGTAGAACCACAAATATTCGATTGTGTTCATGTCAGGTGAATTTGGACGCCAGGGCATTAAGATAAAGTCGTCAGCATGTTCCTCGAACCACTCCTTGACGATTCTGGCAGAGTGTCATGGCGCATCATCCTATTGGTAATGGCCATCACCAGCAGGGAACACAATTGCCATGAATGGGGGAACTTGGTCCACAACAACGTTCAGATACTTTACAGCTGTCAGGGATTGTGCTATTGGGGTAATGGGGCCTAAAGTGTTCAAAAAAACGTCGCCCACAGCATAACACTGCTGTCGCCGGTCTGTTTTAGCCCAACAGTGCATTCAGGTGCCATAGCATCCACTGGTTATCAGCGTATCAGCGCTCGGCCGTCTATGTGATGCACCAGGAATCTTGATTCGTCAGACCAGACGACTTTCTTCCAATCATCCACGGTCCAATCTCGATTATCTTGGGCCCATTTTATGCGTAGTTGGTGATGACGTGCAGTGAGACTGGAGACCCGGCTGGGTCTTCTGCTACACAGGTTCATGCGCAGAAGGCTGCGATGAACTGTGTGTCGTGACACATTGCCCTGATCACCACTGTTGTAGCTGTGGGGATTTGTGGCACTGCTGCCCTGCGGTCGCTGTGAACAATGCGCAACAGTCTCGGCTCCCCAGTGGCATCAGTGATCTGCGGACGACACACTGCTGGACGACGGTTCGTCGTTTGGCCATTTGTGTACCACTTTTGATACGCACTCACTACCGCGGCACGTGAACAACCCACAAGCCGCGCCGCTTCCAAGATCGTAGTTCCGGGGCGCCGTGTCATCACAATTTGTCCTTTATCAAACTCCGATAAATCGGCAGCTTTTCCCATTCTGACTTCGAACACTCTACTAAACGAAACCCGGTTCTCAATTTGTGTATGTACTGCTCTGTGAACTTCTTCTGCACTACCGCTCGGTCTCCAGGCGTGCTCATTTCTCTACACTGGAGGTGGTCATAATGGAATGGCTCATAGCTGTAAGTTCCGATAAGAATTGGTATATAGATTATATTTCTTCAGCACGGTAAAGCAACACATACAAAAATGTAGACAATTTTTACGCAGATGTAGGTCAAATACCTTTTCTGCTTCAGATATTTCACCTGATTCCATATCGCTGATTTCAGACGGTGATAAATACTCTTCAGAGATGCTGGATTATAATCTGTCCCACTTATTAGCAAACTTATCATTAATGAACGAATAGTAGTATCCAAAATGACGCTGTATACAGAGATTTAAAAATTTTCCAATCGCTGTTGAACCAACTCATCTCCAGTGTTTTCATCAGGCATACGTTCCTTAAATCGTTTTCTTGCTAAAGGAAACCTACCTTCTACAATTGCTTCACTGCCCTCCTCGTTCAATTTTTCATTGGCCCATTTGACGAATTTATCTGCTTTCTCCTGAACATATCTGAAATCTCTCGAAATTTTTTCAAGTTCATCTACGGTACCTTTCTCTTTTCTGTGAGCTTGCAACAAGTCCATGCCTGATATCCGTAAATACTTGGAAAGAGGCGTTGTTTGAGGGAAAACCATTAAATAAGTCATAGCTGTTGTGACAGTTTGGCATTTTAGTAAAGATACTTTTAAGCTCGAAGCTGTGAAGCGAGCTTCGCTATTCATTTTTTGTGATGCCATATTGTTCTTCAAGATATCATATAAAGGTATCGTACACGGCTCCACCGAAAGCATCATAATTCCTAAATACTTTTCTTAAAACTATATCTTTAGCCAACCAGCGCGTTTCACCAATCGCAGATAAGAGTGTTTTATCGCCTCCTATGTCTTTTGAAACTGCCATATTTGGAAATGATTCTTTTATGAAATTAGCGCACATATTCAGCAAACTGAAGAGATTGATATATTCAATCAAGGATTTCGTTGCGTCCGTCATTACTAAGTTCGCGACTTGTTCATAGCACCATACGTGCACTTACTTGAATTAACTGCTTGTAAAAAGCTTGAGGAACCTTTATATTCACCTTGCATATTGGCAGCATCATCAGTTGGGTTACCAACATAATTTTTAATTCTAATGAATTTTTAGATAAATCTGTGAGAACTTCGAACAATGTCTTGAATGTAAAAGACTTAGTGGGCACCATTGCTACCAAATTCTCATTAATCTCCTCGTCTAAATGTCTGATTATGATAGAACGTTGGTTTGACACAGATACATCTTGAATATATACCTGTCCGATGCACTTGTTCACATGTTTTCTCTTTTATTGCATTACTAGTAAAAATAATGATTTCGTTTATGATTGTCTTCGATAGAAGATATACAAAATCGCCGCGACCAGTCTTTGCTGTACTTTTTCGCACAGTTTCATCTACATGCATTTTTGTACTGAATCATGTACTTGTTAATCAAAAGTAAAATTTCTAAGAAGTTACCATGATCTAATTCAGAATTTTTCAATGACATTCCGCTTTCGTAGGCCCCTTTAAGCTACAGACCTAAAACCTCGCTTACCAATTAATTTTAAAAATTTCAATTATCCTGTCCAAAACAAACCGCCTTTTTGTACTTGTTCAGCTCTAATATTTTTTGCTGCAAAAAAAACAAAGAATCCATATTTTGACCTCGCGATCTCACCATATCAGCTTCAACGCAGTGTAAATTACTGTTAACAACTCATTCTCCTTAATAAGTGTGTGTGTAAATTTTTTTGCACTGCAGTCACCCATTCCTTTAACGAATGCATTTACGTCTTTAGCTTCCAAATATGATAAGCACACTGTGCAGTAAGAAGACTTATTTTTCATATTATAAGTCACCACTGTCTTATTTTACCATCTTTTTTATAAAATGTTAGCCTTAGACTCCATGAAAACGATTCCGTAAGTTGCTGAATCGTTCCGGCACAGCCTCGAAAATAGTGTCCTTGTATAGGATTTTTTCACTAGTACTTTGCGAACAAATAATTTGAGATCCGGTTAAAGACCTTAGCTCTCTCGAAAATGAAGTACTTGGCAAAGATGTAATTAATTCAGCATACTTCAAATAATTTTGGTAGTCAGTGATTTCGGTTTTCTTTACCAAGTGAGTCTGAGCCAAATTCAACGGAGTAAGATTTGTCACCTCTTCGGCTTTCTTTTTAATTTGTGCACAGGAAGATTGTGCCTGCTCTATGGCTTCAGGTGATGTTTCTCTTTGCCCAACTGAAACAGTTAAGCCGCCCGTTCTCGACTTGCTCGGCAGAGATGAAATCAATTCTTTTGGTTTTGTATTAGTTAACAGGAAGTCACCTACTGTTTTGTACTTGCCAACTCCTTGTAGCATGAGTTTCTGTTTCTTTTCCTTCCGTGTTTCTGCACCACCTTTCCTTTTGCGGTTTTCCAATTTTTTTTTAATTAGCACAGTGAGATAATTTAACTGATGAAACCAATTTTGATTGCACATTCATTGTGAAAAATAACAAATTTCTAAATGAAGAAAAATTAATCGAAAGCTATCTTAACTTTAGTTAAGGATTGCAGAAATTTCCTACCATCTAAAACAAGCAGCTGAATACAATGAGATTTTTTTTTTTTTTTTTTTTTTTTTGGAGGTTTAACGACCACCGTGAGCAACTCAATGGGCTATAAGCAGTCGCCCGTCCCTAATTTAGGGTCACTGGTTCCAGGGAAGGGAGAGAGCCAGTGCCGTAAGACAAACACAACATCCATGCCTGACCGGGACTCGAACCCGGACCCCTTACGGACGAATGATCAGAGGCCAGCGCCTTAGACCACTGCGCCACCGGGGCGGCATACAATGAGATGACTGTGTACTGTAAGATCTATATGCTATTGCCACCAGCCCATGCCTGACGCCTCTGCGTCTGCGAATTGAAAACTTAATCCTCTGGCCACCCCGGTGGCGCAGTGGTCTAAGCGATGGCCTCTGATCATTCATCCAAAATGGGTCCTGGTTCGAATCACGGTGAGGCATGGATGTTGTGTTTGTTTTACGGCACTGGCTCTCTCCCTTCCCCGGAACCAGCGACCCTAAATTAGGGACGGGCGACTGCTTGTAGCCCATTGAGTTCCTTACCGTGGTCGTTAAACTTCCAATGAAATCCGCTGTAGAATCCGATGTAGTGTCACTTTGAGCTTTAACCAACGTATGAATCACGAAATCGCGCGCGCCAAGTCTTTTGCCTGTCAGGCGCCGGTAGCAGCCACTGCGCTATTAAATGGATACTGCTGGTATATAGAAAAGGAGAAATGTGATGTAGACTGTTAATCATAACATTCCATTACAGACGTTACTTAGTGTATGAGAATGAAAGATTCAGAGGTGAAATTCCATACTGAGCATCAGCAACCGATCGATGGGATGTGGGGGTGGAAGAATGTCTCATTCACAGTAACATAAATCCTTGGTTGGGATAATATAATTTCAAGAGATGTCAGCCTGAAAAACTTTCACTAACGGTCTGAAACTACACACGCAAAAAAAAATTTACGAGAAAACGTATTGCTTACCAAATTCGAATAAGGCAATTTTGAAAAAAAACGCTTCTCGAGCGGCCTACCGCGCGATCGCGCGACTATACTTCGGTTAATCCTAAGATGACACTGCAGTTTATAGTACGAGAGCCAATGCACTCACTGAGCTTTCGGGGACGACCGCGTGTTCATCCGCGTCACACCCCACGGTGCCATGCCGTTAGCAGCTGCCAATCATTTTCCCCAATCAATTTTTTTTTTGATTGGAGGTTTAACGACCACCGTGAGCAACTCAATGGGCTAAAAGCAGTCGCCCGTCCCTAATTTAGGGTCACTGGTTCCAGGGAAGGGAGAGAGCCAGTGCCGTAACACAAACACCACATCCATGCCTGACCGGGATTCGAACCCGGACCCCTTACGGACGAATGATCAGAGGCCAACGCCTTAGACCACTGCGCCACCGGGGCGGCCCCAATCAATTCATTGGCATTATTGGCTCCCAAACACTGCATATCTACGCATGCGTGTGTTGGTCTAATTTTAAAACTTAATTTCTGAAAATAGATCATTTTTTTATTTGTCTAAAATAACTATATGTATTTATAAGTAAACAGCTAGGACAGTATAAAGAATAATTCTGTGCAGTGAATGCGTTGGTTTTCACGGAAAATGTAGGGAAATACTTTTATTCGCGGCAGTAGGTTTCAGGTACCTTCCTCTTCAGTGTCATCTTAGGATGATTCGAAGTATAGCCAGTACAACCCTAATTTTAGGTAGGGATTTGTTTTCACAACCATACAATGAGCACACTTTAGGCATTTAATAAAAATCGCGACTTTCTTGAATTCATTCAACGTAGCTCTTTGACAAGCAATGGTAATTGTTTTTTTATTGTTTTGGGTATCACCGAGAGCAGCTTAGTGGGCTATAAGCAGTCGCTCGTCCTTAATTTAGGGTCACTGGTTCCAGGGAAGGGAGAGAGCTAGTGCCGTAAGACAAAACAACTTCCACGCCTTGTCGGGATTTGAACCCAGAACCGTTGCGGACGAATGATCAAGAGCCATCGCTTAGACCACTGCGCCACTAGGGCGGCCCAAAAGTTTGCTTACGTCCCAGTTTCCTATTGCTTTTGCAGCCCTGGTGGTGCAGTAGTCAAAGCGTGTTGGCTTTTGACCATTCGTCCGAGATGGGTCTGAGTTCAAATTCCGGCAAGGCATGGAAGTCGCGTTTCCTTACAGCACTGGCTCTCTCCCTTCCCTGGCACCAGTGGCCCTAAATTACGGACGCACGACTGCTTATAGCCCATTGAGTTGCTCACGGTGGTCGTTAAACCTTCAACAACAAGCAAATCTCCGACAAATAAAATCCATTGTTGGTTTGCAATCACCGAACTTTCTTCCCATGATGCAATGAGAGAAGATGAATAAGGTCAATTCGACCGTTCTTTGTAGGATTTGATTGACATCTCTAGGTTTTTAGGCACATTGTGTTTTTAGCACCACCTTCTGTACATTAACTGCCTGCACAGTCAAACTCGTTTTTTTTTTTTTTTGTTTTTTTTTATTGGAGGTTTAATGACCACCGTGAGCAACTCAATGGGCTATAAGCAGTCGCCCGTCCCTAATTTAGGGTCACTGGTTCCAGGGAAGGGAGAGAGCCAGTGCCGTAAGACAAGCACAACATCCATGCCTCACCGGGATTCGAACCCGGACCCCTTTCGGACGAATGATCAGAGGCCATCGCTTAGACCACTGCGCCACCGGGGCGGCAAACTCGTTTAAGGTGGTTCCACCTAAAATCTCTGCCTTATGTTTCCAATGGTAAAACTTCTGTACATATTTTCTTCACAATTAGTTTATATCCATAAGTTGAAAATTTGCACATCGATAAAACTAACTTTAAGTTATAGCATGGCATACTTAATGCTTTCTGAAACATAATCATAACTAAGCAATCCAGCATTTGTTTGTCTACTGACGTCATCGATGTACAGGTCGCGCCATCTATTAACAGGTCTGAACATTACTGAAAAAAATGATTGATGTTTAATATAATTATGGTTATGTTTTAGCAAGTGTTAAGTACCCCATGCTGTAACTTAAAGTTAGTTTTATCAATGAGCAAATTTTCGTCCTTGGGAATATATTAATGCGAAGAAAATATGTAATGAAATTTTACCATTGGAAACATAAGGTAGAGATTTTATGTGGAACCACCTTAAGTGCTAAGGCGCGATGACGATGGTTCGGCCATTAGCCACGAGCGGCGCTAAATACGTTGACTCAGTTCTGATGTGTAGAAGATAATCATAAGCTTGTTTGCGTATTAAATTGTTACTGTTTTGAAATGAAAACACTTTCACGTGGGAGCCTTATTTTCTTATTTATTTAGGTGTCGTTTTGTAAATTCAAATTTTCTCTCCATTGAGAGTTCTCTTAGGAAAACGGAGTTTCCACATAGCTTCTTTAATAATCAGTTTTGGATTTAAAATGTATTATATGCAACGAGTTATATCAGCATTTTGTTAAAGAATTAGCACATCAGGCGAGAATTAAATAGAAATAATCTAGCAAAGAAGAAATAAATTAAATAAGATCAGTTCAGCTTATTCATGAAATAGTTTCACTTCAGTAAGGCATTCAGTTCAGTTTATTCATGTCGTATTTATAAACGATCGGCTACTGACAACGATAGTTACGTGCAGTGGCGGACTGGCCAGGGTGTCAGCTTGCCCGATGGCAAGTGGGCCCTTGATGAAGTGGGCCTTCTTAAACATTAGACGATATGTGCAAATCATTGCTGTATCTTCTAGCAAATCATTGCTGTATTTTCTAGTGAATGTGAAGACGTTGTACTGACACGAATTGCAGTATCACTTCAGTTTGGTCTTTTGTTTCAATCACAGAAATAACCTCATTTTTATTCTTAGTAATTGTTGGGCCTTCTCTAACCCAGTTTGATCCTACAAAACACTCTTCTCGATCGTGGCTCCTTCGAGGTCACCATTCGGTAGTGGATACGAAAAGTAAGGAGCGGACGAGAACGGTAGAAATATCTCCAGATTTGAACATATTCTTAATAATATATAGAACATATTCTTCCTATCAGTTAACGTCAGCCATAGATTACTAAAACTCAAAATTTATACATTCAAAACACACAAAATGTTAATGGCATTTTAGTAGCTTGAAAATATAGTAAGAGTTCCAATTTATTATTGTATGCAATAATACTGGAGCTTTACTATATTGTACATTTTACTGTCAGCAATATGAACAATATATGAACACTGTAATTATTAAAAAATATAAATATATTTCGCAACAATTTTATTTGTACCTTTATTCCACTTATGTATATTTTGAAAATTTTATTTATTTATTATAAAAATTCAATGATAGCCTTATAGTTGTGGGTGGGTCCCTCTTTGACTCCGGGCAACCAATATTTTTTGGCCCAGTCAGCCACTGGTTACGTGACTTATAGACATTGATAAGCACTATGTAGTATTTCTTTTTTAGAGCAACTAATCTCATATTTTCATCACATCGAAAGAGGGATCGACTAGTAATAATGTCATTTTTAAGTAAAACACAAAATCAGCGTTATCGCACGTATAGACATCTGATAAGCGCAACGTCAAAAAATATGACTTAATAATCACACACAGCATTTCTAAATTACACTAAATTTTACCTGGAGACGTATAGTGATTTAATTTTAAACTTAGATTATATATTAAAATGCTTACAAACCATTTCTTTTTTTTTTCAGGATATTAAAAGTAAATGTTTATTTGTCGTTTATCTGACGGCCATGAAGATTTAGTGCAACTGTTAAGCACTTTAGGAGACAGAAGCTCAGTGAAGCAATATATATATACTGTATATATAGACTAAAATCAGTTTCTATTGCTAGGATAAACAAAACAGATTGTTCCCAAATGAAGCAGAAAAATAATTTGTGAAGAAACCACAGGAAAATTACTTTTCTTGTGGTTTCTTTACAAAATTGTTTATTCAATGAACTTTGTGAAGAGTAGAAAACCTAGTTATTATAATTTAAATTATCTAAACAGTTAAAATAAAATTACTGATGTTAAACTACACTGGTAAACAAATACGAAAGAAGCCAACTAATGTAGCGCCACCTTGCAGACATTAGGTCATAACCAGAAAATACCGTTTGAACACGGTTGGGCAGGCAGTGTATATCAAAGATATTGAAGGGGAATAGACTGGCAAATACATAGCTACTTCCGTCAGTGTTAAAACCAGATGTTTCGCGAATAGTGAGGACGGAAAGCTGTTCTTGAGTATACGCCGGTTGCGTGCCTGTTGCAAATCGTGCTTTTAATAGTTGTTATAAATAGTAAATACAGTATGATCAGGTTCGGGTCAGGTAGTGTGTTAGATATGGATGTAAGAGTAAAGCGAATGCGGCCGACGTAGAAAACGAATATATTTTCACAAGTAAGTTAAAAATGTTGCTCATAATGTCTTTCCCACACAACAAGCGACGACTAATGCACGTCTGTATTACATCCACCTGGTGCAGTAGATGTCATGGATAAAATATAGACGTCCATTGGATGTCTATGTATAAACATCCATTAGATATCACGTGTAGATGTCCAGTGGATGTCCTTATAGTGGAAGAATTTTAGAGCTACCACATTTGGACATCTATTAGGTGTCATTCATAGGACATCTAATGAATGTCATTTGTGGATGAATTGTGGAGCTATTCGTTCATGCGTACCTTAAATACCAATAAAGTACGAGACCATTGAGTCAAGTGGAATAGAAGTTTGAAGTTAATAATAGTTTTAAGTTTTTCACTTATTAGCACTAAGCCAGGTGTTGTCTTTTTTCTTGTTCTTTATTTTTTATTTTTATAAGTCTATTTGTGGTCGTGTTTAAAGTTGGCAGGAAGCAGTTCTGTACAACCTGCCAAGTGCTCTGATTATAGACTTCTAACAAATTCAAATCTTATAAGAATTTCATACATTATAAGGTGATTCATTTAGCGTAAATACGTAACATCCAGATTACGTAGATTAAACGTAATCTGGTAAGACACTGGACAGCCATTGGTTCTCCCGATTACGTTTAATAGATGGAATCTGGATTTTCATGGATGTCCACTTAGGTTCCATTAGCTGACTTGTGATGGACGTATATAGATAACGTCCATTTAGCGTCTATACGTAACATCCAGATTACGTAGATTAAACTTAATCTGGTAAGACACTGGACAGCCATTGGTTCTTCCGATTACGTTTAATAGATGTAATCTGCACTTTCATGGATGTACATTTAGGTTTTATTAGCTGACGTGTGATGGACGTATCTAGATTACGTCCACTTTAGCGTCTATACGTAACATCCAGATTGCCGCCCCGGTGTCGCAGTGGTCTAAGCGATGGCCTCTGATCATTCGTCCGAACGGGGTCCGGGTTCGTATCCCGGTTAGGCATGGATGTTGTGTTTGTCTTACGGTACTGGCTCTCTCCCTTCCCTGGAACCAGTGACCCTAAATTAGGGACGGGCGACTGCTTATAGCCCAATGAGTTGCTCACGGTGGTCGTTAAACCTCCAATCAAAAAAAAACATCCAGATTACGTCTGATTACATTTAATAGATGTAATATGGACTTTCATGGATGTCCATGAAAATTCCACACGTAGCGTGGTGAACATAAAATGGACGTCTAGTAGATGTGATTGTGTTGTGTGGGTTGGTGGTGTAATTTATAAATAGATTACACCACCAACCCACACAGCACTGCACAAAAACGGTTCGTGAATTTTCTGAAATTCACGAACCATTTTTTGTGATTCCTTTCTTAAATTAATGATGCATATTTCTGATTCAAACTTTTGCGTGAAATGAAGGGGGGGGGGAAGGCCTGAATTTCACGCCAAGAAAATTCTGAATTTTCAGAAAACTTTGTGTAATTCCTTTCTTATATTTACGGTAAAGTGTCGTTACTAAGAGGTGTTTACGGACAATTCTGAAATGTCAGAAACTTTTCAGCAAATCTTTTCATATATTAACGGAAAATTCTATTATCACTTTTTCCGTATCCATGCATGATGTAAAAAATGTTTATGTATGTCTGAGGTCCCTTTAAGACAAAAGTTATTATAGCTGTCAAGAGTAAATTTCATATTTAGGAGTGTTATGAAATATTATAAAGCAGTGCATTCGCCCTTTTCTTAAAGATAATGGAAGTCGTTGTCAGTGTAAAAAGATCTTGAGTACCAATAAAGCATTCTGTTATTTCGAAAAGAAAAAAAAATCACGGTGAAAAAATACGTAATTTGTAATAAATCCTCGTACAGAAAAAAATTAAATTATTACAAACGTAGTCAGAAAAATAATAAGGCCCGACAGAAAATAAAATGGCTAACCCACATTAATAACAACTAACTAAATAAATAAATAAGCATCGTGAAATTAGTGTTATAACTTGCACGCGAGCGGTGTTAACGAGAATTAGTGGCTACGTGGTAAGACACCTGCTTCCCAATCGCAAGGTCCCTGGTTCGAATACCGCTGGACCGAGTCAGGAATGTTTCGTTGTGTCCGACGGGTACGGAGGAATTTCCTGTGAATGCACGCCACTTATTTTTTATTTTTTTTACGTATCTAGACTGACTTCCATTTAACGTCTATACGTAACATCCAGATTACGTAGATTTAACTTAACGTACTCTGGTAAGACATTGGACAGCCACTGGTTCTCCAGATTACATTTATTAAACGTAATCTGGACTTTCATGGATGTCCATGAAAGTTCCACACGTAACGTGGTGAATGGACGTCTAGTAGATGTGATTGTGCTGTGTGGGTTGGCTGTAGTTCAAACAATCTTTATTGGTCTAAAAGCATTACAGATTCATACAGGCTGTTAAAACATGAGAAATAACTTGAGAACAAACATGAATAATTACAAATGCCGGAGCAGGACCCCCATACGGAAATAAACCAGAAAGTTAAAACGCATGGGAAACTATCACAGTGTGTACAATTGTACACATAGAAATCAAAACATTAAGCTAAAGGAATAAGAATACATAGCGTACCTCAAGGAGTAATTTGATAACAATATATGAGAACGACATATGTCGGAGCAAAACTAGCCTCCGGAAAAAACATAAAGTTAAAAGACTTAAATGGCAATACATTGTCAACAATCTCTCATGAATAGACCAAAACATGGTGCAAATTTTACAGGAAAACATAGTGGTCGACATAGGTAACCAACTTATAAAAAACACAATGCAAAATCACAGGGAGGGAACACAACAAACTGATACACTATAAAAAAACGAAACACATGTGCAAATCTCAAAAAAACACCAGAAAAAAAAAAGCCACATGCAAGGAGCTATGCAAGTGATTAACAGATAAAACACGTGGGCACTAAGAAAACTCCTCTGCTATACAATGCATTGAAAGTTTGCACATTTACGCAACATAATGAAAAAACAAAAACGGTGGCAGAACAGTACATGAAAAAAATATAATAATAACACTAAGGAAATAAGCAAAATGCAACAATACGGTAGAGGCAAACAACAAGACAGAAGTACTAGGAAATGAGCAAATAAATTCTCATAACAAACCCTGTGTTATGTCAGAGTGAGAAACGTAGGAGTCAGCCGATTTCCATGGCACCAAACAACTCATCCAGAAAATGCACAATTTATAAACGGTAGACACTATAATTCGTGCATGAATACTAGTATTAAAAGAAATCCGTCTTGTTGCACGATGATATTTATTCAGCTAAAAAATGAAATCTATATACAGTTTAAAAACACATGAGCACTTTCGGTGTCACATTGACACCTTCATCAGATGTAATTTCACCATGTGGCTACATGCTGGTCTTAAGTACGTGGAGTAGATGCATCATGGGAAAGGTAATGTCAATGTCACATGATATACCAGGTAACAAGACAATCAAAAAAAGGCATAGTTAGCCAATGATCACTTAACAGAAGCAATTGCTATTGTGCTGTCCTTCCCAACAAGATTGCTCCAAGGTTCAGGTAAAACATAAGGATAATAGTCATTACAGCAACGTGTATTATAAGCCGAAATATAGAGGCTTTCTGCAAATAACAAGGAATAAACAGAGTTAGGTGTGTTTATGATTTTAGCGTTGTCCCAGTCTGGGATGGAATTTCCAGCACTTATGGTTCTTGCAAAAGAGGTGCTTTGGTGATTCATTTTTAGATCATATCTGTGTTCATTTAATCTCAAATCCAAATTTCTTTTGGTAGAACCCACATAATGATTGTTTAGTTCACCAGAGATAGTGTCGAGCATAGGGATAACATACACACCCCATTTTTTCCCTTTGTCAATTTTGTCACGATCATTGCGGATAATGGTATATAGATTGCATGATCGTATTCCAAATTGTATTTTATGACAAGAACATATGCTGGTAAGGAGGTTTACAATATGTGGATTAAAATCAACAGAGCCAACATACTTTTTAGGCACTTGCTCACTAATTAAAGCAGTTGACATAGAAAACCGTACTTTATTGTGCACTCCCTTAACAACGTTGTCCGGGTAACCATGGTTTTTAGCGAGGGATGATATCCATTGTAGTTCTTGAGCTCTGGCGAAATGGCTAGAAGAATGTGAATATGCTCTTCTAAATGGGAAGTGCAGAGCAGAAATTTTATGCTGAAAAATGTGAGCAGAATTGTACGGAATTAGAGTGGGTGTGGAAGTAGGTTTTCGATAAACGGCAAAAGACAGGGAATTGTCAGAAGGGGTACGAGTAATTTGAAAGTCAAGATAAGGTAAGACGAAATTATTTTCAAGTTCTATCGTGAGTTTGATGGAGGGGTATTGAGCAGACATAGCGTTGACAAACTGCTGTAACTGATTTATGGTATATGGCCAAATTACCAAGATGTCATCAACGTAACGGATATAGAGACTAGGTTTTTGTGGGAATTATTGTATGACTTTATTTTCAATATGCTGTAGAAGAATTTCTGCTAAGACTGCGGATAAAGGTGAACCCATGGCTGTCCCGTCGGTTTGTTGGTAAAACATGTTCTGAAATTTGAAAAATGAACGCTTTTTAATGAGATGAAGAGCATTCATTATGAAAGCAATATCATTGGCAGAAATGTCAGAATCAATGAGCAAAGCCTGAATCAACTGAAATGTAGCTTCCATAGGTACATTCGTGTATAAAGAAACTACATCTAGGGACGCCAAAAAATAGGAATTTGGTAGTGGCTGAATTAACTTTAACCTATCAATAGCTTGTGTGGTGCTCTTTATTGAGTAGGAAGAATTCACTGTAAATTTGGTGAGATAACTTGCCAAAGCTTTTCCAAAGGTCGGGTGGGGGCAATGTAACCTGATACAAGAGGGCGAATAGGGTACCCTTCCTTGTGTAGTTTTAATCTACCAAATAAATCAGGCACATGGCAGCCGGGGGGTGGATTGAAGGCTTTTGAAAAGGAGTCCGGAGGAGCTGAAGAGTTCTTAAGGCGGCTTAAAGCACTAATTTATAAACAATAATCATATATACGTAACAATTCCTCCATTAGCACATGGTACAACAGAACATAGTAATACTGAGGCAAGTCAATGGTTCAGCACAGTACCAAGATACAATACAAATTGCTCGAAATTACAGCTCCATCAGAGATATACTACAGAACACATACACATGACAGCAATGAAAAGGTTAGAACACGTTGTTGAACGCATTCGAAAACAAGAGTCCTCAAACTCATGAGGACACCACCATAATAGAACAACACATGGTGGATAACCTGTGTCAGAAGGAAAGATACAGAGGCACAGTAGTCAAGCTCCAAAATAATTATCCTCATAATGCAATTTAAATGTAGCACAATAATCACGACAATGCGAGGAAGAAACAACAAACAAAAGGCTACAGAACAAAGAAAACTCCTCACGTTCCAACTTGCAATGAGCACTGAGTGGTTAAAACGAGAGACTAATGGTGGTACCATCAATCCGGAACCAACCGGCATCCTACGCCCAGACCTGACGAAACCGTGCTAAAGAATTAGTTGATTGTGCTTCTGCATATTCGAGGCGGAGGCGAACTGTTAAACGGCTGCGAAAATAGGTGAGGATTCTGTCACTCGCAATAAGTGGATTAGCAGAGTCTATGGCATTCCGGAGATAAAGATGATAGATATATATTGCTTGTTTCACCAAAACAAAGGGAAAGGTGCAAACGTCCGGTAAACGAGATGGAGGGTGCTTCGTTAAAAGCAACCAGGAATAGGCGAGAAAAGGTAGATTGCGAGAAGTGATATGGTTCACGAAACGAAATACACAATGCAAAACAGGAATCAGGATGGTACAATGCCAATACATATGGTCGATATCTCCTATGGACTCACAAAATGGGCAAATGGAGGAAGAAAGGAGAGAAATACGGGATAGAAGAAGAGGGACAGGAAGCCGGCGGTGAAGATATCGCCAGTGAATGTTAAACTCCAACGGTGCAGAAAGAGGAGAAGAGGCAGACCAGATGGCCTGAGAGAGGGTAGAAGGAACATCAGAAATTGGGTGCGGAGCTGTGGTAGGTGTACGAAAGAAACGGTAAAAGGAAACAGTGGAAACTGAGAGAATAGGGACAGAAACACCTCTAATAGAGAGAAAAAAAGGAATAGGGAGACTGGGACCAAGGACAGAGACGATACCATGAGAATTGACGAGAGATGGATAAAGAAAACCTAGGGAAGAGCGAAGAAGAGCATAATCAGTAGCATGGGAAGGTGAAGGATCGGAAAATAAGGAGGTAAGGGGTTTCCAGGTCAAATCAGGATTAACGAGTGCGCGAACAGTTAATATACCGGAGCGGATCTAAGAAGACAAAAGAAAAAAAGGCTGTCGGGAGGAATGGACGAGGGTTGAAAAGAAAAGAGGTTCATCCAAGAGATCAAGGGTGGTGGTCGGAGGGGCCCGGGAAAGAGGAAGAGCGAGGAGGAACGTCAGAGCTTCAGAAGGAACAGAAGGAAAATTAATGGAAGAAGAAGAGAAGGAATCCATCTTGAGATAAAGGGGAAAGGAGAAAGATGGATCGTGAAGAGAGAGAAGAACATCAAGGGTAGAAGAAAGGGACGGAGTGGGAGCAACCAAGATCCGAAGAAAGGAAACAAGTCGGTGAGCACGATAATATATGTGCACATCTGGTAAATTGATGCCTCCGTGCTCCTGTGAAAGGTTGAGCGTCGCCGCCGCGACCCACTGCTTTGTGGTCCAAATCATCGATGTACACAGACTTTTGATATGATCAAGGCGATACGTAGGCAGTACAGTAGAAGACCAGGTAAAGAAACAAAGTGGCAAGAGGTAACGATGTACAATAGCAGCACGCTGATGGTAAGAAATATACGAGTGCGTTGATTTCCAGAATCCCACCGTACGGTGAAGACGTGGGCGTAAAGCATCCCACGAAACAGCTGCTGCCGTAAACGGATGCCCAAAATAAGTACCAAGGATTTTCTGAGACGACGAGGATTACACCGCACCCCATGGGGTATCAGTACGGCCCACCCACGACCCACACCATAAGCAGGTGCTTTTTGCAGCATTAAGAGTAGCACCAGATAAGTCCGCATAGGATCGATAAACTTGATATGAAACATCAAAGAGATGGTCGTAACGCAAGCAGAACGTAGCATCATCAGCATACGCAGTATATACACAGCAGTGATGCCTAGTGCTAGCGACTGTAGGTGGCATAGCAGAGAGAAGGGATCGTCTCGCTGCAAGAAGAAATGGCTCAAAGGCCAAGGCAAAGAGTTGTCCCGAAAGGGGACAACCCTGCCGGATCCCACGTTGGAAAGGCACAGCCGCCGTCAAAAAGAAGGCCGTCCGAATGTGAAGATGGGCACCCCGGTAGAGACTGAGAAGGATAGAAAAGAAAGAAGGAGGGAAACGAAAAGAAGCAAGAACAGTACAGAGATAATCGTGAGAAACGTTATCAAAGGCAGATTTTTGATCGATATTAAGGAGTGCCAAAGGTTCAGAAAATTTACGAGCAAGGAAGGTAAGAAGAATTAGAAAAGTGGTATTATTATTAATGGACCGACCAGGCACAGTGTATGACTGGTCGGGAGAAACAAGAAAAGGAAAGACAATATTTAGCCGGCGAGAAAGTAATTTAGTGTAGAATTTATAATCTAAGTTGAGAATTGAAATGGGGCGCCAATTCGTCAAGTCCAAAAGGTCTCCTTTTTAGGCAGGAGAGTAATATGTGCTACAGTGAAGTCCGGCGGTAACGCAGAAGAAGAAAGAGCACAAGAGAAACATGCGGATAGAAAGGGTAGTAAGGACGGAAAGAAAGCACGGTAAAAGGAAAGTGGAAGACCGTTAGGTCCTGGAGAAGCATGAGGGTTAAGGGACGCGAACGCTTCTCGGAGTTCAGAAGGGGCAAAATCCGATTGTAAGAAAGAGCAAAGGTGAGCTGGGACCTGAGGGACATTAGAAAGAAGCGAGGAAGAAGAAAGATCTGTAGTATGCGGTAACGCTCGGTACTTGTCCACAAAGGCATTCCGAACATGGGAACACACGACGGATTGATCATCGGTAACGGTACCATCAGCGAGGCGGAGATGTCGTATGGAGGATGAGGCTCGATTCTTAGACTCCATTTTAGCAAAGTATTCATACGACTGCGCAGACGAGGAGATATGACGCCAGCGCATCCGCCGGATAGCTTGCCGTGCTAATGGTTTGAGAAGTGCAGATAGATCACTTTGATACACGGTGTACTGAGGGTCTGCCGGAGTCAGAATTAACAGATGACCTTGTAGATTGGCAATCTTCTGGAAACGTTCGGTGCGAACAGTAAAGGAGTAATTGCGAACAAAGAACTGCAGATCACTCTTAACCTTCAACGAAAGATGCAGAGAATTCGGTGTGGAGTCTAAAAGACATCACCTATCGACCAGAAATTGGTTTACTGCGGCACAAAAACCAGAGTCCGTGAGAAGCTCATCATCAAAAGTCCACGTGCGACGTGTACGAGAAGATGTAGAAGTCTCACAGACAGTGAGACATACTGAACAGTGGTCGGAGGAAACCGTAGGAAGGTGCACCACGTCTGTAATGGACGGAGTCATCGTCGCCGAGACATACACACGATCAAGTCGTGCCAATGGAGAGCCAAGTGTCACCGGACCATGACACGTGTAGGAAATGTCAGTTGGTCGTAAATGTAGAAAAGCGTCAACAAGCTGAAAGTCATGCATGATAGGTGAAAGCAAAGATGTGAGATTACGACGGTATTCACCTCTGGATGAACACCTATCAAGGGAAGGCTCGAGAGTACAGTTGAAATCCCCACCCAGGATAACAAAATCCTGAGCGGGGAGAGCAGCAAGGACGTCTCGAAGACAATCACAAAAGGTTGCCACCAGAGATTCATTCTGCGGGAAATGTGCGTTCAGCACATGATAGGTAACATTATCAATACTAAACGAAAAACATTGTAGTCGACCCGGAGATATAGATTGAACTGCATAAGACGAGAAGCGATGCAACAGACGGTGATGGACACTAACTGCTACACCGCCCCGTCTCCCAATACGATAGTCATGGAAAAGGTATATGGCCATGTACGCCATAAATGGTACGGGGTATGTGCATCGCAGTTTGTCTCCTGTAGTAGTAGAAGATCTGCCTGGGCAGAAACCAAATCCTCGTACACAAGAGAATTAACCTCCGTGGTAGCAAAACCCCTACAGTTAAACTTCGTGATCTGGAATAGTCAAATCCACTGTCGGTTGATGTATTGTGGAAGTAACAGCCTTAAACTTCTCTACTTGGCGGAGAATCGTTACAACAATTTCGCCAAAACCACCAGAAGCTTCGTCCACACTCTGAATAGCTGCTGCCACATGGGTGAGCTGTTGAAGAACAGACGGTATGAGCGCACCCGCTTCAAGAACAAGAGCTTTTATTGCAGGCCTTTTCACATCAAAGCAGAGCAAATTATAAATTTGCTTATGAGATAAAGGTCGCTCTAATATTTTGTAATGCCTCAGCTGTTGTGCAAAATCATCAAAGGGAGGAACACCCGAGGATACCTCAATGTCCATAGACATTTCATATTCTTTGAACGCAGCTGGAGAAGTACGCTTCCTACTTGAAGCACGAGGAGAGTGACCAGGAGGCTTTCCACGTTTAGCCTTCGCGCCGCCACCGCAGGTAGCCAGTCGCTTCTCATTTCGAGATCTTGAGTCTGCCACAGATCCATCACTGGGGCAGGGTCACCAGTACTGCAATAGGTATCATCTGAATCTGCGATTGAAGCCTCAGCATCCGAAACACCGCTGCCACCATCCGAATGTCTAGGAACATCCGGGGTGCAGAAAGGTGCAGTCGATGGAAGATCAGGGTAGTGAGCAACAGTGACAGGTGGTGGTTGAGGTACTGCCGACTCAGCATCCAACGTTGTGGAAAATGCTGCAGCTTCTGCGTTCCGAGAAGGAGGTAAACGATCCAGAGTAGTAAGTGGTCGAGAGGAGACGTATCTACACTCTGTCTGATTATGTCGAAATTCCTTGCACTTCCCACAGTGAAATTGAGTAAGCACGTCAATACGTCTCACATGATCACCACATTTTAACATTGTACTGAGTGGGACAGGCTTCAATGGAATCTTGTGTAGGGAATACAACCCGTGCAACTCGTCGAGCTCCCTGGATAGAACGGGTGACCGCTCGGCCATCCGGCTTAGCGGGCGCTGCGGAATGGGTGTGTATCGGGCCGACAACATGACCCAAACTAGAAGCAACAACATATAACATAGAATCTGACACTTCTGGTAGCACTGGATAGAATGATACACTCACAGGACGATGTGCAACGGGATCAGGGTGCAAATGCTGATCTCGAATAGCGAGACCCTTCAAAATAACTTCGTGAGCATATTTAGCTTTCTTAAAATAAATAATTACAATAGTAGGACGACGCGCTATAAATTGAATACAATCAGATGGAAACATACCTTTTAGGGCGTCTTCATACACATAGAGAGGTGTATTCGGCAAGGCGACAAAACAAACTCCTCGATCCAGGATTGTAGTGAAGGTTTGTCCTTCTGGTGAAGCTACTGGAATGTCCAATTGGAAAGAGTTCCCAACACGGTGAAGGTGAGATTTCAAACTAGGTGCATCAGTGTACATCTCAGCAACAGCAGGACGAGATTTTGTGGTCGCGGCTGAATATGAAGGTGGAGCCGCTTGGCACGACGCTATAGGCCCAGGGGATGCAACAGGAATATTGTCCATGTGAACAGGATCCGTAAGGAGCGCTGACGAAGTCGAGATGATCGGTGACATCACAGCAGGAGGGTAGTGAGAAGAAGCATCATCGGAAGGCAGCTGAACTCCGCCGGAAGGGGAAGACGGCGTAGTGAAGCCAGGCATGGAAGAAGAAGAACGAGTACCATCGGAAGTGAGGTCGGGAAACTTGTCCTCACCTCCGGAAGTCGCCATCTTTAATGGCGGCGCCCAGACAGGGCCAACCGACCCGGTCAAAACGTAAACAAACGAAGAAACAACACAAAATAAGCACTCACCAGCTCGGGAAGTAAACCAAAACGAAGTCCCTGACCTTTAACTGAAAGCTGGGACAAAAGGAACCACTCAAAACACAAAAACACTCACTCACGAAGTCAAATTACGAGAGCTCGAAACTGGCTGTAGTTGCAGAGATGATGCTTTTTACCAGTATGAAGAGACACATGTCTTGAGACATTAGAATTTGGCTGATAATTTTGTGACTAATATCACACGATTTTGATTTTTCATCATTGTTGAGCTTTACATGTCTTAAATGATTTCTTTTTTCTGTGAATTTCTTGATACACACATCACACTAAAAAATTTTCATTTGTAAGCAAGAATCTTTGGCCGCCCCGGTGGCGCAGTGGTCTAAGCGATGGCCTCTGATCATTCGTCCGGGTTTGAATCCCGGTGAGGCATGGATGTTGTGTTGCCGCCCCGGTGACGCAGTGGTCTAAGGGATGACCTCTGATCATTCGTCCGAACGGGGTCCGGATTCGAATCCCGGTGAGGCATGGATGTTGTGTTTGTCTTACATCACTGGCTCTCTCCCTGCCCTGGAACCAGTGACCCTAAATTAGGGACGGGCGACTGCTTATACCCCATTGAGTTGCTCACGGTGGTCGTTAAACCTACAATTAAAAAAAATAATAATCTTTCTGGAATCTTTTCTGAATTTTTTGAAGTATATTCAACACTCCCAGCAATCTTTACTTGCATTTGGAATAATGAGTGGTGGTGAATCAGCTGCCTTTTCCACTTCCTTAGAATTTCATTTTTCAGTGATTTCCCCTGAAGAATATTTCAGCAAATATTCCATGTTCTTAAACTTACAATTTTCATTTATTTAGAAGACTTCCACTATAATAATTGACTTCCCTCACTTCCTTCGCATCACTTCTGCTAGAAAGAAACGTGAAGCTTCTTGGAATATGCACACAAAAGATATTTTTGACCTGATCTGCAAGAATTTTTTGAAAAGTAAATTAATTCACTTCAGAAGGATTTGTATTACAATAACAATTATGGTACTGCTAAATATTAGTTATACCAACAGAACTCTTTATTTTATATTGCAGAAAGCTGCTTTTTAATATTTCATTATATCAGGAAAACTGTTTAGTTATATTTTATTCAAAATCAAAACAAAACAGAAAAACACTACTTAGAGTGACTGTATATGCAGTCTGTTTCAAATTACACACGATCCTCTGCTACTATGCTTTGAAACTGGCTTTGCAAAAATGCTACGGCAATTTTTTTAATGAGAGTCAGATATTTTTAACCATCCAATAAGGCAGTGTTTGCGTGATCATCAAGACAGTGGAAAATACTTTCAATAAATACCATAGGCACTGTACGCCACAAGAGCAGAATGTAAAAACAAAACTCCTTGAAGCAGTACATGAACTTCCACACAAAAACTGTTTCTAAATTTCAAACGCCGCCCCGGTGGCGCAGTGGTCTAAGGCGATGGCCTCTGATCATTCGTCCGAAAGGGGTCCGGGTTCGAATCCCGGTGAGGCATGGATGTTGTGTTTGTCTTACGGCACTGGCTCTCTCCCTTCCCTGAAACCAGTGACCCTAAATTAGGGACGGGCGACTGCTTATAGCCTATCGAGTTGTTCACGGTGGTCGTTAAACCTCCAAACAAACAAAAATTCAAACAGCATTATGATGAGTATTTAAGCTATTATACAAATTTACTGAAAGTTACAATGCTTAAGTATTTTAAAATAAGGGCATTTTGCCATTGAAAGAATAAAACAGAAAATATCATAAAATGGACATCAAGGCGACGTGTTTCTGCATCAGTGAAGCTATTGTTTTTGATAATGATTATTGTCAGTCACTTAGCTGGAAACAATTTTTTTACCTTATTGTTAAACTACATTTACAAGAAGAAAGAAAAAAGCTTCCTTTCTACTATGTTCATCTTATTGCACTGAACTCAGTTTGTTGACATTCAGTTCATATTAAAGCTAGCATTTGACTAAATCATAATCGCAGGCAGAAAAACAAAACTTGTTTACCACTATTTCAGTACCTATCCTGTGCTATGTTCTCCTTTTTGATCTCTTACAAGATAATTTGAAACAATGTTTATATAGTAATCTTTTCTTAGCAATAAAGAAAAAAATGTTCACACAGGTCTGTAGTCAAAGAAAAAATTAAGGTAAGAAAAGGATTTTTGTATGCATGTATCAGTTAGATGGTGTGATGTATTCATTGTTAATTTCCTTCATAAGAAACATACAGTGTTTACTGAGGCATAGAAATTCTCGGTTAGAAAATTATTTGAGATAAAGTGTCGTGTTATTCTTTCAAATTATATGTATGAGTAGATTTTAAAATTAGTTTATTGAGTGTGAATACGGCACTGCAGTTAATAATAGATATAAAGAGCTCTGCGTGCCTGAAGAAAAGCCGTGATAGTTTTGTAAATATGATATGTGTAGACCCCCATTTCGTATTTTATGCGATATTAATTTGTCATGAGCTCATGGGGTAAACATATTTTTCCAATAAAACAATTCGAGGAACAAAATCGGGCGATTAAGGATAATATGAAGGAACGATAATCCGATATATTTAAATTCGGATTGCTGCAACTTCATGTTACAGGTGTTCATTGTATGTAGCGGTGTAATTTCTATTTCATAGCTGATTTTCATCGAAATTGAGAACTTGCTTATTAAATTTTGTTCTAGAAATTTGTTGGTTCGCATTCGCACCCAAATGTTCCGTCTGCGCTATTTATACGATATATTATGCGTTGAATCAAGCACTGTGTGTATCTTTCCAATAGCTATGTATTTCCAAGGAGGTTAGAATAAGGAGAGAGTTAGCAACAGCCACTCTCCCTGTGCTTCTGGCATGACGGCACTTTTTATCAGCTGACTACGCCAATGCGCCCAACCCGAGAATCTCCTGAATCTCCTATGGGGAAATCTCGATTTCGAACGGGTTTTTCGGACCCTTACTCTACCCATACAGTCATGAAAAAATTAAGGCTGAAGTATTCATTCTCATAATTAAAAAAATCCAGAAAAAATAGGGAAATATGTGTTGGTATTTCTTTAAAAAATTGAACATAATAATGATTTTTTGAGCGGAAGTGCATACTGCATATGGTTACTTGCATACTGCGCATGTGCAATGAACCATGTTTGAAATAAAACCAAAACCCTAATGTTGAGAAACACGAAGTCCGAAATGTTTTGTTTGTCCTTGGTTTTCATGGTTGCCGCCCTGGTGACGCAGTGGTCTAAGGCGCTGGCCTCTGATCATTGGTCCGTAAGGGGTCCGGGTTCGAATTCCGGTCAGGCATGGATGTTGTGTTTGTCTTACGGCACTGGCTCTCTCCCTTCCCTGGAGCCAGTGACCCTAAAATAGGGGCGGGCGACTGCTTATAGCCCATTGAGTTGCTCACGGTGGTCGTTAAACTTCCAATCTCCGAAGGGGTCCGGGTTCGAATCCCGGTGAGGCATGGGTGTTTTTCGGCATTGGCTCTCTCCCTTCCCTGGAACCAGTGACCCTAAATTTGGGACGGGCGGCTGCTTATAGCCCATTGAGTTGCTCACGGTGGTCGTTAAACCTCCAATTAAATAAATAAATTAATAAATAAACCTCCAATCAATAACAATAACAATAAGTTTTCATGGTTTGCATGCGCTAAGCGAAACTGCTTTTGGCACATGAAGTGACGTCACGTCTCCGAACTCCCTCAGACTTCCACTACCACAGAGAGAATATCAGAACAGCTTATCTGTTTTAGCTTCACACAAAACGGGTCATTTCACCTCCTCTTCTTCTAACCTCCTTGTGTATTTCTTACCAATTCCTCGCGGTTACAGATGGTACTGCTATCTCAATTGCTGCTTGTCTTGTTGCCTACGAAGCATTGCGTTTGCCAGTCTATTCTCCTCCAAGGTCTTTAATGTATATTTATTAGGCGGTGGTTTTAAGTTTACTTACTTTATGAATAAAGGTGGCATCACTGCATTTGACAATATGTTGACTGTCGGTTAAATTATTGTTACAGACGTAGAAGTTAATTGTTGAGTAGTTAATGTAGTGCGGCCAGCAAGATAGGATGGAGGAACAGCTGGTGTGTCCTACATGTGGAGTTTTCTTGACGGAGCCGTACATACGTTGCATGGACTGTGTTTATCCTTCTCGTTGTTTTTGCTTGCAATGTTTTGCCAAAGGACGTGAGTACGAAAATCACTTAAGTGATCATCGTTATAAAGTTGTTAGGAATAATTTCGAGCTCTTTTGCTCCAACTGGACAGCAGCTGAAGAACTACGTTTGTTAAATGCAATAAGTGAGTGTGGGTTTGGAAATTGGCATAGTGTTTCTCGTTTGGTACAGTCCAAAAGCAAAGAAGAGTGTGAAGAACATTATTTGCAGTATTACCTGTATCGTCCTCAACCACCTCTCCCAGCAGTACCAGAACCACCAGTTTTGAGTGACGTTCACCCTACTCCAGTCGCGTACAAAACCTGCAATGACCCTCCAAGGCCGTCTGCTGCCTCAAGTTCGTTTTACGAGATGGCCGGTTATATGCCAGCTCGGGGGGACTTTTCTGTGGAGTGTGATGAATACGCAGAATTGGATATAAAAGATCTGGAATTTTGCGCTAATGATGATCCATTATGGGTTGAACTGCAAAACGCTGCACTTCAAATGTACCAGACTCGCCTCACGGAGAGGTTGAGAAGGAAATGTATAATAAAGACTTACGGACTTATTAGCATGCAAAGAAATGTGGAGGACTGGAGAAGGTATGATCTACTGAGCAAAGCTGTTCAAGACAAGTTCAAGACATTCATGCGTCTGATGCCACCATTTAACTTTTATAAATTGCTTGAAGGCTTGCGATATGAGGAAAAGGTGAAACAGAGAATAAAGGCCCTGCAAGATTGTCGCGAAGCAGGAATCACCAAGCTCGCTTTTATCAACACGTATTTAAGCCTGAAGAAGAAGCGGGAAATGAGAGGACGGGTTAGGTCTGCACTTGACGAGATACTGAATCATGTGAAGAGTGATGCGACGTGTCAACAGTACATTAGGAAGCAAGCCTTGAAAGAGAATGTGCAAGGTTTGCCAGAGGTGTCCTCCCCTCTGGTCGTCGGCCTGCCCCTCCTCTGGCTATTGCTGGTCTACCGGGCTACGAGAAACTAAACACAAAAGAAAGGGATCTGTGTGCAAAGTTGCGGCTCATGCCAGAGTCCTATTTAGGCTACAAAAACACGTTGATTAATGAATTCAGGAAGTTAGGATCATTAAGACTAGCTAATGCTAGAAGTATAATAAAAATTGATGTGAATAAAACTAGAAAAATATATGACCTGTTGCTTGAAGAAGGTCTTGTACACAAAGGTTCGTGATCCTCAAGAGGCACGGACTAGTTGAACACTGCAGTGAAGTAGCATCATTAATAACATTTTGGAAAAATGGTTGCTGAAACCAACCAAATCCATTTATTGGTGCATTATTTCCACTTCCTAGAAGTAGACTCCACATTTAGGTATGGACTAGTGGAGGTCTGAGTGTGTGGTGCTTTATGTAGATATGTTTAAAAGCAACTGAGTAACCCCGGCACAAGAGAAAGTTTATTGGTTATGGTTTACAATAAAAGATTGTGGTTGCCATGGAGAGTGTTCAAGATTTTAAATGTAGAAATTGCTGTTTCATTTCAAACTGCCCGGATGAGGAATGGGTGGTGACTTAAGACACTGTCTTTTTCCCTTCTCTGAAACCAGTGGCCCTAATTGGAGACTGCTTCTAGCCCATAGAGGGGGTCATTAAACCTCAAAATTAAGAGGAAAAAATTCAAACTGCCACTGGAATTAATCAGTGTTGCTATATTTAATCTGCATTTATGTGATTGCTGCTTATCTCTGGTAAAAAATTTATGAAATTCTAAGCTGCTAGTGTTAAGAGTCCAAAGCTAATTCTGACAGCATATGGTAAAGCACAAATCACTTCCTTGGCGTAGGAGTGCCATCAAAAACCCTTCCACGTGGAGCACTCATTAGAAAATTAATAGGAATCAAATCTGCAGCTCCAAGGACAAACAGAAAGTTTATCACCAAGGACCAGGTTTGTCTACCATTAACATTTATACCGCTGATAAAAACAAACAATAAAACCTATGTCAAAGTAGGTTTGTTTTGGTATTAAATATATAATTTGAATTGCAAAAATTTGTTGCAGCATAACCCATTTTAAAAGCATAAAAAGTTCAGTGAAAAATGAGTGCTGTCATTAAATCTACTCTTATACGTTTTAAATTGCCATTAATACCTGAAATGCATTTTATCATTGAGAAAGGTATTGGGGTAATAAGTTTTTAAGGAGTATTTTTAGGGAGTGGTCTTCCTATTAAGAACACTTTTCAAGTAGTTCACATGTATCATTCCTTCTTGTTTACATGAAACTTGTTCATAAAGCATCAAAGAAAGTAGTTCACAATATGGAAATTCCTGCTTTCATATTAATAAATCCATACAGAAAATGTTTCATTTACAAGATTTAGACATCCTAATTCGATGAGAATCTTAATGAAGTGCATGTTTTATTCGGTGAAAGTTTTCCCTCAGATTGGCTGGTAGTACTTTTACAAACAGCAGAAAATTAGTATCTTTCACAATGATTCTGGCTGTACTTCTAAAGTACTATGGGAAGGTGGGTTTGTTTATACTCCCATCTCAACTCTCCATGTGACCCCATGTGAAACAAATCCAAGGGCTATATTGAAATTAATGAACAATCTGCATACTCTCTCTTTTTCTACAAAATCTCCAGTTCTGTGCACACATTTTTCTCATCTTTTCTGGCAGTTTTAAAGATACCCTTGCAGAAAAACTGTTCCAGCTGCATGAATGCGCCAACATACAGTTTGCTGTATTGCTTCTGTGCTCTCAGCCATGCATCTGGTTCTTCAGGAATCCAAAAGAATAGTAGTCAGAAGATGCCAGGTCTGGACTAAAGAGGGTGAGGTTAAAAGTTTACTTCATAATTTCTGGATTTTTTCCAAGGTCTGGCAAAGTGGGGGCTAGCATCATACTGGAAGATGACTTTCTTTCCCGGCTGTTTATCATGCAATGCACAGCAGAAGTTTTCTAATGTTTTGGTCTTAACAAGCTGCATTTATGATTTCTCTGGGCTCTTAAAAAATCACCCATCTGCAGCAGGTGCACTAACTATTTTGAAGTTTTTGCCAAATTCAAATTTGTCGCCCCGGTGGCACAGTGGTCAAAGCGATGGTTTCTGATCGTTCGCCCGAGATGGGTCTGGGTTCGAATCCTTGTACAGTGTAGATGTTGTGCTTGTCTTACGGCACTGGCTCTCTCGCTTCCCTGGAACCAGTGGCCCTAAATTAGGGACTGGTGACTGCTTATAGCCCATTGAGTTGCTCATGGTGGTCGTTAAACCTCCAATAAAAAAAAAAAAAAAAATGTATTATGCCCAAGTTTGCCACAATCTCCTTCACCATTGTGGATCTGAATCACAGCACGCTGATGGAATGATGTATCACTATTCTCATGTGTGGTCACATGACTGACTGATGACGTCATTTGGCATTCATGGTCACAACAAGAGATAGTGCTACCTTTTTACGAACTATGATTCTTCCAATGCACAATCTGCAATGCAGCTTTGTTCAGCATTTTCAGTATGACCTACATAGTTACATAAGTTAGTAGAATAAGACTTTTGAAAAGCCAAATAGCATTCTTCAGATAGTGGCTGTGGTTTTAAAGATTGAAGTTCCTTTTTATTTTTGGTTCCCTAGAGTAATGAGGCGATTATCTTAAGGTGTTTGTTTAATTTTAATAATGTTTCAGAAATTGATTCCTTTTTCCTTTTATGTTGATGAGAATGATGTGGGTAGTTGTAGGGTGGGCGATGTGGGTAATAAGCATGATAGTGGAAGCTAAGGGGTCTTTTGGGCAGAGAGATTTATGTGGTTTTTAATATGCGTTTGGACTGATTTTCAAAACTTGCTTGGGTTCAGGAGACTTAGCATAAGCCACAGGGTTCGTTCTAGGCATTTTTGCGGGACGGTGCGCCCTGCCTACCCTTATGGTAAAATTATGCTCCCTACTGTCATTTGGTTTTAAAACGTCGTGCTCTAAAATGAAAACTCCACTTTGGACCTGCCCTAATCAATCCCACCTTGCTGTAAAACCAAAATAGCGCACCAACTCCATATTAACCTCTCGCCCCCGTTGTCACTGCAAATAGGAATCCACTCGTTAAGATTCCTGGAAGACTAAAACCAATAAGATACAATTACTCACTATTTCCCTATGCCTGGGAAGGAAAAGCGAGATTTGGACAAAAGGACCTGCCTGCTGAACTACTGGAGAGAGAAACAGGTCCTCCCCTACTCACTCTGCCTCCACTCCTAAGTGCTCCCGGCCTTTCTCTCCCCCTTTCCCAGCCCACCTACAGGAAATTTGTAAGATAGTTCTTAAACCTACCAAGGTAAATATTAAAATTAGCACTCGCCACGTGGCGACTGGATAAAATAAAATGTCCAGTAGAAAAAGGTTCTTTAGTTGCCACTCAAAAATTTGCCTTTTTTTCCTTGCTAAAGAATTTATTTGCATTTTTTAAAAAGCTCCTGTTATAGGAAATACATTTTCAAATCATCCAACTCACACTTGGTGAAAAACAGCCTTTTCCTCCGCAAATAAGTGCATATGATCTATTTATAGATTCACTCTTCAAGAACGGGGGCAGCCGTTTGTTTTTCCACTTAAGTTGGGGCGCAAAGTAACCATATCGAGAATGGACAGCTGTGGCATCACAACCTGTCTTCAGCAGCTCGTTTTTTAAGGTTTGGTTTCTCCGAAAATGCATGATTTTCCATTGCTTAGGCACTTCTTGCTTATCATCAAACAAAATGGGCAAGCATTTTCTGTTTTGTTTACAAAAAAAAAAAATCAAAGGGAGAAAATCGGGACTTCACTTTCTGCCGCCGTTTTTCATTCCACACAGAGTAGTGTTTCCTTTGCACATGTGAAGTTTGCTTTTTGGCAAAATTAAATGTAAAAAATCAGTACTGTATTATTCACTCTCCCGTGATTGTAACTTTACGTGTCACGGAAAAGGCCGATTTTCATCACGGGCGGAATAAGTATCAATTTTGAAATTTAATTTAGCTTTAAAAAAGCGGAAAAGAAAAAATGCTTTCCGTATTGCTTGGTTTTGAAGAACAGGCTGTTATAAATAACAAAAAACTGTGCTTCACTAGAAAAATACTTTTAAAATACCAAGTTTTTCTTTTTCACTATTACTGGAGATGTTAAGAACGAGAAACATAATCAGAAAAAATATAACAAAGAAGAGTATAACCAGAAAGTTAAAAAATAAAAACGCATCTTGGGGTAAGAAAGATTTTAAATTTAGAAAACTATGGAACATTTTCATCCGTGCTAAAACAATTTTCAGGTGACGGAAGGCATGAAGATTTTTCAAATTATATCGAACAAATGTCGGGACATTAAAAACATCCAACAAACAGTCCCAAAAATGTTTGATGAATGTTAGAATTTTGAAAACATGAAAATAAACTTTGAACAAATGTTGAATAACATTATTTCATAAATAATTTTTATTTCTGTAGTATATTCGATGTTTCCCGTATCCATAGCGATCAACGATTTTCATAGTGGCTATGGAGAATTCATAGCATTTGGAAGGTCGCAGGTTGGCAAACAGGAAAAATAACAAATCATTAAAATTCTACCAAAACAACATTTTCTGAAGGGAAAAAAAACGACAACCAGAGTTTTATTTCCGTAGTATATTCATTTCCCATACTCCTCGGCGATCGACGATTTCCATAGTGACTATGGAGAATTCATAGTATTTAGAAAGTCTGAGGTAGGCAAACAGAAAAAAATGTCAAATCATTAAAATTCTACCAAAACGTTTTCTGAAGGCAAAAAAGCCCTGACAACCAGATTTTTTATTTCCGTAGTATATTTGACACTTCCTGTACTCCGCAGCGATCGTCAATTTCTGTAGTGACGCTATGGATAATTCATGGCATTTGGAAGGTCTGCGGTGAACAAACAGGAAAGAATGACAAATCATTAAAATTCTACCAAAACTGAAAGTTTTCTGAAAAAAACAACCTGACACTGGGTTCGAAAACCGGGCAGAATCCGATGGAGTCAGGATACTCTGTGTGTGTTCTTATTTCGTCATGACTATTTTTTTCAACAGCTGTAAAGGTTTATCAGTATTTTATGTAATATTTATGTAACCCATTAAATTACTAAATATTTTCTTGTTAGTGGTCAGAAATCATTGCGCGTCTGTAAAATAAAGTGACCAGGTTGGTATCACATTTTTCCCAATCTCAGCTGTACCACAAAATGATTCTGCTATAAGATATGAAATTCATTTTTGAAAGCTATTACAATGTTGCTTTGTCCTTGCTCTCCAGATTGAAAAAGAAGGATTTCCTCCACAAGATTTTGCAGCCAGTTTTTATTTTGATACCGAGAAGAACCTAACCAAAAATAAATGGAATGGAATGAAAAGAAAAGTTTAGCAGAATGAAAGCAACTTCGAAACATAATGTCTGAACATTTATGACCACCAAAAACTGCTAGAGGAACTAAATTTAAGCATTTTTTAGTACATGAAGGTCATAGCACAAATTGTTGAAATACTTCTGACTTATGCCAAGCAATGCAGAAGTTAAGGGAATGCAAGCGTTGTGTGCAATGTTCTTGATGACAAGACAATGCTTATGTAAAAAATGACTTCAGGAAATAGACAGCAAACAAAGTAAGTATTGCTTGAAAATTTTGACCCATCCACTGCTATCAATTTATATTGGAGAGATTGAGAGATTTTATTTGTGAACATACGAGAGACCAAATAAAAATGATTATCTTTGTTGAATTAACTTTTTTACGGGTCTTATAGAGGTTATTATTCAAAAAGTTGGTGGTCAAATTTTTCAACTAAATCCTAGTTTGTCATAAGGACATAGTCCTGATCATGGATCCCTTGATTTCACAGTGCCATCAAACATAGTCCTGATGACGAACTAGGATTTAGTTCGAAAATTTTACCACCAACTTTTTTTAATAACCTCTATAAGACCCGTAAAAAAGTTAATTCCACAGTGCAATATGAATAGAGGTGTCATAAATTCATTTACAAGTATGATTATCTTTCCAATAAAAACTAGAAAATTTGGTTGATGTGGTTAAAGAAAACTATAACTTTTAAGATTATATTTATTCATTTAATTGCACTGGACAATAGACAATGGGCCCTTGTAACTACTAAGCTTAAATTTAGCTATGTCTAAATAAATGAAAGGTATACAGTGCAGTGATAAAATGTGTAAACAACACGAAATAGCAGTAAGGAAAGTGGCCACTAGATTTTGTCCACCCACTGGCAAATGGCCACTTGAAAAAATCACAAATTTTAATCTTTATATGTAACAAGGGTTAGTAAGTGACCAGTATTCTAATTACATCTTTCAGGCAATACATGGATCCCTTGATTTCACAGTGCCATCAAAAGACAATAAAATGGGAGAGTGAATGCCAGCTTCAAAAAGATTGTTGAAAGTGCAAAAAAAAGTTTTTTTCTCTTGAACAATGTAATTTTTATTACAAGATCGATGCGCCCAATTTATTGCTTAGTTGTGAAATGCAAAAAAATAAGGGTAAATGCATAGTTTAGCGTCATAAATTATTTCGTCGAAAATATTAAGGATTTCGAAAAAGTGGGACATACAGTTTTTAAATTTAAAGTATGCAATTTCATGGCAAATGGTGAAAAAATGTCGTGTTATAGTGCATTTTAAATATTTTTACCGTAATATATGTAAGTACGACGCTGTGAACAGAAGGTGCGACAGACCTAACACAATTCTGCAGCAATGTTAAGCTTTGCTCCGCTGAAATGGTCTCGTTCCTGCGGACATTTTGTTGGCAGAAGAGCACAAGAGAAAGGGGGAGCATTCTTGCCAAAAAAGTGTCACATTTTGTAGTGGTACGCTACAGAAAATAGCTGATCATTTCTGTCTGTTTTTCACTGCCCTGACAATTTCTAGGTTTTTTCGCATATGATTCTTTGATGTGCAATGTATGAAGTCACTTCTTCATTGGTGGGGGTGTTTTTTTTTTTTGTAATCCAATTTGAATGAACTGCGAACCACACCATCAATAGAAGGAGCAAAGTGCTAACTTTCCGATGCCATGTAACTTCAGTTGCAGAGAACGTGACATGTACTTTAACACTTTACTACAAGAAAGAAAGTCATTTGCATGCTTTCTATTTCTTATCGGGGAATCATGTGCGTAAGATTGAAGCAATTGGCACTATGTGTTTTGAAAAACTGCAACAGAAATGAACTATTTTCCGTCAGGTAGCACACTAGCACTACAAATTGGAAGACTTTCCTGGCAAGAACATTCCCCATTCCTCTTGCATTCTTCTGCCAGCAAAATGACCACAGGAACGAGACCTTCGTTTCAGTGGAGCAAGGCTTGACATGGTCGCTGCAGCGTTGTGTTAGGCCTGCCGCAGCTTCTGTTCACAGCATCATAATTACATGTAAATATTGCGGTAAACATATTTAAAATGCACTATAAAGATGACGACATTTTTTCACCATTTGCAATGAAACTGCATATTTTAAAATCTGTACATCACTTTTTCAAAATCCTTCAAAATTTCTGATGAAATAATTTAGGATTCTAAATTATACATTTACCAAAACAAGCATACTACTGAAATATGCAAATCCAATTGCTTAGCCAGATAATTTAATTATTCAAGCCATGTAATATTCTATTTTATTTAATTTATGATTTAGTTTTCCAAGTGAATTTGATTCATTTTTTTCAAGGCATTTGCGACTGCTTCGAAATCATATTTTGTTTTAGGTGCTTACTGTGAGCATTCTTTGTTCATTAAAGCGTGGTGGTGAGGAGCTTGTTGGATTGGAAATGACTTTGTCTGCTGCATCTCCCAAGAATTTAACATTATTTAAAATGTTTTGTCTGATTTCAGTTGCCACTGTGGCAATTTGTACTACTCCCATTTTACGGTGCTACAAAAACATCAGTGTCACGATTCTCTTAAAGTGTAAAACTTGTATAATGTGACATGTTGTAAATTCCATTCTGAAGGTGTCCAACGACACTCCAAGGTCAAAGGGGAGTCAGATTAAACAAATAATAATGGCATAACAATTGGGAAAGGTGGTTTGGAGAATCGTCAAGGTCAGCAAGCCCGAGGGTAGGATAAAGGAGAAAGAGAGAGAGGGTGGTAGAAGGAAAGACAGGGAAATGAAGACGGGAATGGTGGGATGAATAAGTATGCTGCTTTGTTGGGTCAGCAACGAAAAAGATGAATAAACCTGTAATAATCCAAGGAAGACAAAGTGCAATTACAAATAGTGACTGGAAGCATTGTATAATTCTAGTGACTTACTAAGGATACATGTTGATGAATAGAAGATTAGCTGGTGGTATTAGAAAAGTATTGAAAATATGCTAACAACAGAAAACAAGAAAGATGACACCGAATTTTCGGGTGTAATAAGCACGTCTTTTGAATCCGTTCTGACACAAATTAAATTTATCAAAGCTATTCAAAGGCAATGGAACCGGTATGGAAAACAATAGTATCTGACGGAAGAAAGAAGTTTTTCAATCGGATCTTTAATCCCTCAGATATTGGTGTAAACGGAATCTTGAGCTTACAAACTCTTAGAAACAGAGTTATTGACAAAAATAAGATGTGACTTTACGTCCCTTGGTGAGAAAACCATGCATTATTTTAGGAAGAAAGTATTCTCAAAAGGTTTATCCATATGAGCGGTATCGGTCCAAGAAAAAAAAAAATTTAGTCGAGTTTTCAGGAGCCCAGAGTTTGCAACAAATACATCAGAATCAGAAATTAACAGTTATGACCCCTGGTGGCCAAACCATTCTTTACAAAACATTAGAAATTATGTGAAAAATATTTTCCATCAGGTCTTGTATGCGATACAGGAAGAATTTTTCAAATCGGAGTTTTAGGAGCAGAAAGTCTTAAATGATTTACGTGAAAATTTTGAATTTATAGGGAAAACATTTCGCATCGGAAACACTATCCAACAACGAAGGAATTTTTCAAATTGAGCTGTTAGAAGTAGAGATATTGACAAAAATAAGATATACATCTACGCCCTGGCGTAGAAACCATGCATTATTTCAAGAAGAAAGTATTCCTAAAAGGTTTGTCGACATGAGTAGCATCGGTCAACAAAAGACTTTTTTTCAATCTAGATTTTAGAAACTCATATTTTGCTGCAAATACATCAGAAGTGGAAATTAAGACTTACGCCACCTGGTGGCCATACCATTTTTTTTTTACAAAAATTAGAAATTATGTGCAAATTATTTCCCATCAGGAGCTGTACCCGGTGCAGAAGGAATTTTTCAAATAGGAGATTTAGAAGCAGAGAAATAGTGGGAAACTCAATTTACCTTTACGCCCCCTAGCGGAAAGTCTATGAATTACTTGAAAATTTTGAATTTTTAGGAAAAACAAGTCACACTAGAAACACTATCGAACAAAGAAGGATGTTTTTAAATCGGATTCCTAGAAGTCGAGATATTGACAAAAATAAGATATACGTCTACGCCTCCTGGCGCAGGAACCATGCCCTATTTTAAGAAGAAAATGTTTCTAAAAGGTTTGTCGACATGAGTAGCATCGGTCAACAAAAGACTTTTTTTCAATCGAGATTTTAGAAGCTCATATTTTGCTGCAAATACATCAGAAGCAGAAATTAAGGTTTACGCCCCCTGGTAGCCAAACCATATTTATTTTACAAAAATTAGGAAATTATGTGCAAACGATTTCCCATCAGGAGCTGTATCCGATGCAGAAAGAATTTTTCAAATCTGAGATTTAGAAGCAGAAATATAGGGAGAAACACAATTTAGCTTTACGCCCCTAGCGGAAAGTATATGAATTACTTGAACATTTTAAAATTATAGGAAGCACATGTCATACTGGAAACACTATCCAACAAAAAAGGAATTTTTCAAATCGAACCCCTAGAAGTAGAGATATTGACAAAAATAAGATATACATCTACGCCCTGGCGTAGAAACCATGCACTATTTCAAGAACAAAATGTTTCTAAAAGGTTTGTCGACATGAGTAGTATCGGTCTACAAACAACGTTTTTTTTATCGAGAATTTAGAAGCTCGTATTTTGGCTGCAAATACATCAGAAGCGAAAATTAAGGTTTACGCTCCCTGGTGGCCAAACAATTTTTTTACAAAAATCAGAAATTATGTGCAAACGATTTCCCATCAGGAGCTGTATCCGGTGCAGAAAGAATTTTTCATATCTTAGATTTAGAAGCAGAGATATAGGGCGAAACGTAATTTACCTCTACGCCCCTAGCGGAAAGTATATGAATTACTTGAAAATTTTGAAATTATATGAAAAACATGTCACACCGAAAACACTATCCAACAAAGAAGGAATTTTTCAAATCGGACTCCTAGAAGTAGAGATATTGATAAAAATAAGATATGCATCTACGCCCCTGGCGGAGAAACTGTGAGATCTTTTAGGAAGAAAATATTCCGAAAAGGTTTATCGATGTGAGTGGCATCAGTCCATGAAAGAATTTTTTCAATCGATATTTTAGAAGCTCAGATTTTATGGCAAATACATCAGAAGCAAAATATTAACACTTATGCCCCCTGGTGGCCAAAGTATTCTTTACCAAAAATTCGAAATTATATGCAAAAGATTTTCCATTGGGAGATGTATCCGCTGAAAAAAGATTTTTCAAATCGGAGTTTTAGGAGAAGAGTTATCGGAAAAAATGTAATTTACTTTTACGGCCCCCTAGTGGAAAATCTATGCGTAATTTGAAAATGAAACTATATCTAAAACACTCTTCGACATAAATGGAATTGAAAGGTAAAAGAATTTGTTCAATCGGATGTCTAGAAGCAAATATGTGGATTAAAACATACTTTTGAATTCAACATCATCTGCATTTACGCCCCCTAGCGCCGAAATTGTACATCGTAAAAAAAAATGAAATGAAGGATCGTCATTCGCATATTTCAAGCTTCCGAATGCAAAAAGAATTTTTCAAATTGGACTAATAGTTGCAGAGATACCGTGGGTACAGACGGACGGACAAACCGATAACAGAAGCACAATCTTTTTTTACAAAAGACGTGCTAAAAATATAACGCAGGCAGAGAGTCACAAAGAAAGAAATGTTGTTGTTTTTTTTTTTTTACGAGCATTTTGACAGAAAATGTGATGCAATGACAGCCCTGGTTGCACTCGGCTATGTGAGAAGCCTACTGAGCTAACAAGATGTGTGGTTGTTGTCTTCTCCATAAAGTTATCACTTTGGGAATCGGATTCATTTGTTTTGCTGCTGCACTAATGCTGTTAAGGCTTTTGTTCTCGGAAACATTTTCAGAAATACCAAACATTATGGATTGGCCAGTTTTTATGGATTATTAGGTGTAACTAATGAACAACAGAATGCCGAAAACACTAAATTTTTGTTCTTTATTCTCTTGAAAATAAAATGAAAGTATTTTGAAAGATAGCAGTTACTTTTTTTAATAAGATCATTTCTTTCTTACTGTGTTGGAATTTTGGGTCATTCTCTAAACAGCAATTGTTCTGCCGGAAGTTGTGGTTCAGCATCAACACAAGTGCAGATATAATGATGATATGTGTACATAAAGAGGTAGGCAAATCCATGGTGCCTGAGTTTTTAAATTATATTCTGATAATTTAATTTTTTTCAAAATCTGGATTTCCATTGTGAAGCTTCCACTTCTAGTAAAATAAGTACAGCATATAAATTTTTCTGTTTGCCTCATTTTTATAGACCATAAAGTTAGAACAATGAGATGCCAATATCAGTTTTTGGCACTATTGCCAGCAGTATTATTGGCAGTGGTAATTGGAGCTGAAAAAGTTCAGCGGTGCAAACCAAGAAAGATACTTGCGCATGTCAGGAATGTTCAGCATTTCTGTAGTTCATTAGTTAGACCTAAAAAATCTGTAGAGATTATGACTATCTGTAGTATTTGTCTCTTTGCTGAATATGTTTCAACTGAATGGCAAACAAAAACCATAACTAATACAATTATCACAGCAAAACTAATGCTATTGGCAAAATGGTTACAGCCATGGAATAGCTCCACAGGCTTCTCGCAGCACCTAGGCTTTTGTAAGCATAAATAGTAGTGGCTCCTTTGCATCATATTTTCTGTCAGAATGCTCGTAAGTAAAAAATATATATATTCTAATTCTTTGAATAAAGCTCATGTTGAGAATTGGCTTCCTAGTTTCTTAATTCAATTACTAATCAAAAACAACTATTATGGGAATTTTACTAGGAAATTTTTTTTATTTAAAAAAAGACAATCTGAAGAAGAGTTTTCTCTGAAAATTTGCAGTTTAAATAAAAAAAATTCCTAGTAAAATTCCCTTAATAGTTTTTTTTTTTATTAGTAATATATATTCTTTCAATCGCTTTGTGGTCCTCCATCTCTGTATTGCGTAAAAAAAAAAATTCTGTTACTGCGTTTTTAAGGGTTTTTCCAAATAACACTACCTCTCATGACAATTGCCATGCGGAATTTTTACAATGCCAAAGAAATGTTATGTTGGTTTTTTTTATTACCATATCTGCAGAACCAAAATTTATAACTGTTTAAACAGATAAGCCGCTGATTATGTGACAGAAATTATGGTATTTATTGCAAATTATGAAATCTGAAGCAAGAAAAAAAGTTGGGGGTGCCTGGGTGCCAGGATTTGTCAAGCCCTGTGTATACATAACACACAGGTGCTGCAGCACTAGAAATGGGCATCCCTAACATTTAGGCAAGTGTTGCATTGGTCAATAAGTTTATAGAACCTCTATCGGGTGCTTTGGAACCTACTGTGCACACACTTTTTTATACCCCTGTTCATGGTACAGGATTGTGCTAATCCTCTACCAAAATCTGGGGTACATGAACCCCTGCTGATGCTTATTGCAGCTGCTAACTCACTGTTATTCTGCGGTTAAATTTCACTAGTTCATCCACTGCTGCGATTGTGTCCAGCGTGATTGGCCAGGTCCATAGTGTTTTCACATCCACCCTGAAATCCTTTGTACTATTTCAAGACTGTACTATGTGCAAGACATGCATTCCCATAAACCACCTGCATGTGTGGTAAGATTTCTTTTGCTTTGCTTCCCTCTTTTGTCAAAAATTGGATCAGAGCTATCTGTGCCCACATGGAAGTTGCAAGATAGATTGTTTATGTTCCTTTGATATTACTCATATCCAACACTTTGCACCAACTAAATGCTTCACATGCTGCATTCCTCTTTTATGTGTGGTTACTGCATTACCATTATTGCTTTGGTGAGTACTGCAGTGCCACCTGAGTCTGTGTTTCATTTGGACGACCCATATACATATTTAGTTTGCGGCTAAGTCTGAATGTTTTAACCCCTAACAGTTTATTAAGTAGTAGAAGTCCCAATTCAAGTTTGTGTCCCTGGACCCAAAATTTGAGGTTACACCACTGGTTTTTGAACATCGATTTTGCTTTAAGCAAAAGGGCAACTGCTTGCTCAGCCCCTTGGTATATATATAGCAAGAAGTGACTATGGAATGGGAAAACAAATGTTTTAAGTGAAATTAAATATCAAAAATTGGTACTGCATTGTTCACTCTGCTGAAACCCATTTTGCTGGTCACGGAAATAGCTCAGATTCCATCGTGGACAGATTTAAGTACTAATTTAATTAGAAAATTAATTTAGCTGTAAAAATGGAAAAGGAGGCAAAATTATTGCTCTATTGATCTGCATTGATGAAGAGACAGTTAGAAACAGGAAAAGATGCATTTCGGAAAATTTGGCCAGCAGACGTCCAAAAATATTAAAGAAATATCACAATATTAAAACCATCTGATAAACCATCCTCAAGATGTTTAATAAATGTTATGTACAGGGTTCCAAAATTACACTTGTCTACTCATCCATGATGAGTCAAAAATTACGAGTGACGTTACAAGGCAATCATTTAACCCACTGGTTAATAGTTGCCTCTGACTAGTAACATTTTCTGCTGACTGGTGGACATGTATAATATTTTTGACTCCTGGTTATGTATATATATATATAAATTTGACAATTGTTATTAATGATTCTACATACAAACCCACAGGTATGATAGGCATTCCAAAAGTTCTTGACATGCAATCTGCATAATACATTGCACTAACCTCAACAAAACTTTTCCTGTCCTTTAAAGTACTCTTCCCCAGCATCTATGCAAAGTTTAGAATTTTACTAGAATGCTTGGCAGTGTTCTTGTTTGGGATTACTTCACAACTGTGAATGAATGCATTTTTTCAAGCTCTTGAAAAAGGCTTTTAAATTTTTGGAAACAACCAAAAGTTGTGTGGTGTAAAAATGGGTAAATATGCAGGATAGGATAGGTGTTTGCTTTCCTTCTCCAGGTAAGCTATAACTTGCTGCATTTTGTGAGCTCCAACATTATCATGAACTTTTCACATGCCTGTTGTTGGATCCTTCATCTCACTAACTACTTTTGACAAAACCAATGTTAGTGTAGTATTGGCCATTTAACATAACTTTTTCAGGTAAAGGGTCAATGGCTCCCACCCCTTGGGAATTGAAAAAAATTATAAACATCCTCTTCCATGGGCAAAAATCTTGTCAGAGGATAAGCTTGTTATCTTCCGTAACCCAAACAGATTGTTACCCATTGGGAGTTATACAGTAAATCCAGAAAGTTCCAGGAATGATTTTTTTTTTAAATGTACTAAGCGTGGCATCTCTTGGGAAACACACAAACTATTTCCCATAAACCCTCAGTGAGGGATTTTAATTTTTTCACCCAGTTCTACTTCAGCTGTGGTGAAGCAGTGCATGTGTTTTTTACGGTTGAATTTTGGCCTTGTCTCTCTTTAGAGGACGAAATACAGGACCAACATTAAGTTCTGCTTTAAATATGGCAAATCTGCATCAGTAACATACAAGTTCATAAAACAAGCATACAGTGGTAAATGTTTTATCTCAGTTCTGGTTGTATGAATGGTATTCACGTTTTCATGGTGGTCGACAGTAATTGGAAGACGACGAAAGGAGTGGACAACCTTCAACAAGCAGCAGTGATGAAAATGTGCAGTCTGTAACATGTCGGATGATAGCAGAAATGAAAATTGGCAAGACAGTTGTGCCTTGCAATATTCATGATGTTCTTTGCAAATGGAAGGTGTGAGCAAAGTTCGTTCCAACACTTGCTCACTCCAGAACAAAGAGAGCTGCTAGTGACTGCTTCACAGAACTTGGTGAATGGCAACGCAGATTTTCTCGGCAAGATAATAACTGGTGATAAACCATGGTGTTTTGAGCATGATCCATCAACAAAAATGACAAACTAGCGAATGGTCAAGTCCAGGAAAGCTGAAACCAAAGAAGGTGAGGGCTGTGAAGTTGAAAATCAAAACGATTCTCATCGTGTTCTCCTGGGATTATCCACCAGGAATTTGTGCCTCAACGACAAACAGTCAATGTCTTATTTTACAAAGAAGTTACAGATCACCTTCTCAAAAGAATTTGAGGAGTTAGGACGGATTTGCATCAAAGTGGAGAATGGTACCTCGTGCATGACAATGCTCCATCGTACACCTGGACCATTGTTACCCAGTTTCTGGCTAAAAACCAGGTGACAATTATCATGCATCCCCCCTACTTGCCAGATCTAGCCCCTGTAGACTTTTTTCTGTTCCCCAAACTCAAAGCAACCATGAAGGGAAGATGTGTCCATTCCAGACATTCAAAGGACAGTAACAACCTACCTGAAGAACATCCCAGAAAATTACTTCCCCAGGGTATTTGATAGACTTCTGGAACAATCCTAGCTGTATATCAAAAGGGGAAGGAACTATGTTGAAAATTAAATCATCAAGATTGCTACAGGTAAGATATATCTTTTGTTTGATCCTAATTATAACTGCAATTGCTGTAGTACCTAGGCTAGTTTTTTCTTTTACGTAGAAGAAATGCGTGGTTGGTTTCTCTTAATTTCTACCAGTGCCAATTTTTGTTTTTTACACCCAGCAGTTGTCTTGCCCAGTGACCACCCCGCAGATAATTTTGTCACAGCATTATATTTGTCACCGACTCACCAGGAACTTCCTCCTACGAGGTGGCTCTAGATGCATGGATGGTTCATAACATTGCTAAGCATTTATGGTGGGTGAGATATTTATGTATGATATAGAATTCGCCATCCCATGAATAATGCCAGCACAGAAATTTGAAACTTTTATGCAATGATTGGAATTAGCACACTACATGTAGCACTGCTGCTGTAGCACCCTACTTTTACAATAACACCGCAGTAACATTGCAGGGCTGCCAGTGGCAACTATTGCAACTATTTTTAGTGACAGGCAACTATGGCTACTATTTCCTACAAAAAACAGCCGAAAGCAACTATTTTCAGAAAAACCCTGAACTATTTTAATTGTAAGGCTACTGTTTTTTAAAAAGCGTAATTTGTGTTGCATATATCGATGTACTTGAATAACATCAGTTTTAATATCGATACATGTGAATATCAATCTTGATATCGATATGTTTTTGTATTATTTTCTGCTCTATTGCAAGTATCGTGGAGCAAAGTCAATGGCAAGTATAGACTAGGAACAACCTACACAAATCAAGATATTCCGCCAAAAAAAACTCCCATTTTTTTGTTTGGAATACGGCAAAGATTGATTATTATCTATTCGAATGAGATTCTTGATATACCTCATATCAGATAACTATGATTATGTCTACAGAACAAAACAAGTGATCATCATGACACTGAATGACCACAGCTATGGTCTTTGAAAGAAAAAGTACACATTTTTTTCAACACAGTGTAGAAGCCCACTTGGGAAATCTTATTTTTTTACCAACCACAAAAGCAGAAGAAAGCTCTTTGTACTGGTTTGTACATACATACATACATATCACTAATCTGTTCTCTGAAATTCTGAGGTTAGCTCCAAAAAGAAATACAAACTACCAGATATTTTTACTTACTGTTGTCGTATCAAACTTCTCCATTTACAGCGATCTTGACATACAACTCGGGCTTCACTGATACCAATCGCACGCCGTACACAAGATCTTTTGTACTTCATACTCATAATCTTTTTCTCATGCAGACGCTCCTGAATCTGACACACCCATGTCTTCCTTGGCCTTCCTCTGCCTTTCCTTCCTGCCACTTGGGCTAAAAAGATTTTCTTAGTAAGCATCTAATCACTCATTCTTTCAACTTGGCCAAACCACCGAAGCATATTGGTCTCCACCATACTAACAACATTTTGCTTCACATCGCACAACTGCAACACATCTTCATTCCTCACACAATCAGACTGTGTCTTGCCACAAACCCCCGTAAGTAACTCATTTCTCCAGCACACAAACGACTCCTATGTTTCTTCTGCAGTACCCAGGTTTCACTGCCATACATCAGCGTAGGAACAATTGCACTTTCATACACAGCCATGCGGGACTCTAGAGAACCCATCATTCCTGTGAAAACCTCCCAGAGCAGCTATGACTTTCAATGAATAATTCTCTCGCCTACTAATTTCGCCATCCAATTTGTTCTCCCTGTCAAACATGCTTCCTAAATACACAAACTCACTCACCTGGTCAATCACAGTGCCATTTAGACTTACATTACATTCAGTGCTACCAGTTCCTGTCTCAAAAACCATAACTTTGGTTTTTCCCTTATTTATACTCAGTTTGAATTTCATGCAAACTTCGTACATCCGAGACAACATACTCTGCAAATCACTTTTGCTCTCTGCCAACAGGACAGTGTCATCAGCATTCAGCAATCTGCACACACGGATATCACCAAGACATAAACCACTGTCATCTATTTTGGCATCACGCATGCACACGTCCATAAATATATTAAACAGCCATGGTGACATTACACAACTTTGTCTAACTCCTGCACCAATAGAAAACCATTTTGATAAAATACCATTCACTCGTACACAAGCTCTACTACCAGCATACATGGCTTTTACACTATTAAGTAGATTCCCAGTAACACCATATTCATTCAATACCTTCCACAAAAGTGTCCTATTTCCTTGGTCATAAGCTTTCTCTAAATCTATGAAGGCAGCAAAAACTTTCTTGCCAACAGCCAGATACTTTTCAATCATCATGCGTAATGCAAAAATCTGGTTAGTGCAGCCTTTACCAGGCATAAAACCAGTCTGAACATCCCACACTTTCTCTGATGTAAGACCCTGTACTTTTTCAATAACAACCTTACCAAACACTTTCCCTGCCACACTTAGTAGGCTAATACCACGATAGTTCTCGCATTCAGTCTGATCACCTTTTCCCTTATACAAGGGAACAATAATAGCATCCTTCCAACTATAGATGAGAATATCTGACTTCCAGAACAATGTCAAAGAAGGTAGGTTTTCTAATTCCAAAGTTTGTATCAGGTTAGTTTATGTAAGTAGTTCTTTATATATAATTGAATAGAGTATTTTTGGGGTGGAATTTCCATAACCTTTATAGTTCTGAGTGTTTTGAATAGCATTATATTGAAACTTAGATGCCCTTTTTTGTAGTGTGTGGGAGTGTGTATATACAGGGTGTCCCGGAACTTCGTGTACAAACTTGGAGGGGAGGTAGAGAACAGCGTTAGGAACCAGAATTAAATAGGAAAGCATGGGCGGAAACGTCACCCTCACGTTAGAAAGAGACACAAAGAAACAGTAAGGCCACCATACAGAAAGCAGTGTAAAACGCTTTATTACACAACAAAAGAGTACAATGTAGGACTTACAAGCATCACAGGAGGTGTTCAAAATTGTGCCCATTGGCCTGAATGCACGCATGACACCTACGCGACATGGATTGGCGAACATTGTCAAAAATACCTGGCGTTTCGCGGATCGTAGCAGCAGCGATGGAGATTCGTGCCACCAGGTCCATTTCAGAATTTACTGGCGTGTCGTACACAATGTTCTTCATGGCACCCCAGAGATAATAATCAAGAGGAGATAAATCAGGTGATCAGGGGGGCCATTCGACGAGACCGCCACGCCCAATCCACTTGGTTCCAAATGGTCACGTACGCACCTTGCGTAATATGGCACCCAATCGTGTTGCAACCACATTCCGCGTCGAACATGTGTGGGGACATCGTGCAGCATTTCCGGTAGAACTGCCTGAAGAAAGACGAGATACTTGCGAGCGTCCAGTTGAGGTGATAAGATGTATGGCCCGACTAAACTGTCCGCCACTATACCCGCCCACACATTAACAGTGAAGCGTTGTTGTGCGGCTCGTGGTTGGGTTCCGTGTGGATTGTCTACGGCCCACATGTGCGCGTTGTGCGTATTGAACACCCCGTCACGTGAAAAGGTTGCTTCATCACTGAACATAACAGAACTGGGAAATTGCGGGTCGGCCACACTTTGGTGCAGAAACCACTGTGCAAACGCGACACGTCGTGGGTGATCATCCGGCTGCAGTAACTGAACTCTCTGAAGATAAAAAGGATGTAAGGCTTCGCCCTGCAGAACGCGCCAGACAGTTGATCGAGATGTTCCGGCGGCAGCGGCAAGCGCCCGTACACTGGTCCCGGGATTTTGGTCCACAGCACGCAAACAAACGCTCTTCCAATATGGGTGTTCGTGCTGTTCTCGACCGCCCGGTATCCTGCATCGTTGCTGTTAAGGATCCATGTTCCACAAGGTTCTGATGTACCCGAGCGAACATGTGATGATTTGGTTAATGCCTCATTGGATATCTTTCCTGATACAACCGACCAGCAGTGCATCCTTTTCCGTTGGTTAGGCCATAGACGAAGTGCATACCCGTCAACTCGGCGTGTGTGAACGATTCATGTTGATCGCACGCAGTCCGCGTCTACAATGAGGAAGCCACACATGCCGACCTTGCGAGCTTGCGTACAGCGCCGCCTATCATTTCTGCCCATGCTTTCCTATTTAATTCTGGTTCCTAACGCTGTTCTCTACCTCCCCTCCAAGTTTGTACTCGAAGTTCCGGGACACCCTGTGTATGTAATTTTTTTCCACCAAATTGTGAACATGTGCTAATTTTGTCACTGTGGTTTGAAATAAATACAAAAAAAAAGTTTTTTTTTTTTTTTTTTTTTGTGTGTGGAGCATTTACATTCTGAAACTCGTACACTTTTTTGGGAAACTATTTTAGTTATTAACATAAGTTGTTGAGGCTACTATTTTTTACCATTAGTGGCTACTAAAGCAACTATTTTCTTGGGTGTGATAGGCTGGCAGCTCTGCATTGCTATGAATAGAGAAATGTAGATGTAGCACACTACATAAAATAAAGTAGCTTGTTGAGGAAAATTACGACAAGTTGTACTGCTACTTTAAAAAAAAAAAAAAAGTGGAAAAAGAAAATTCTTCAAATCCTTCCAAAAAAAGTTAGACAAGTAGATACCACTAAACTCGTATATTTTTTAGGTGACCGTGGTAGGTTTCCTGAAGTATTCTCTGAATACAATCACATGCTTGACTTCGCTTACATTGCCAAACTGTTAACTAGGAAGCGATCTCAGTTAGCCTGCCAAGACTCTCATGTACTTTTGTTCAGGACAACTGATTGTAAGATTCAGTTCTTTTTTTGTCAAAGAGAATGAGTTTGTAGATATATTGAGGGTATGCAAAAGTTTCCGCCGCCCCCACTAGCGGGCGCTGTAGGGGTCTAACCAGCCAGCGACCCATGCTGTCAGTTCGTACATGAAGCTAAACGTGGTGGTCAATAAAGTTCCTTTGCGCCACTGTTTGTTATTAGTGTTTAATTTAGGGAAAAGTGCGAGTGAAGCATATGGTTCAATATGTCAGGCGTATGGCAAAACGGTTATGGGTGAGAGGACGTGTTTAGAATGGTTTGCCAGGTTTAAGAAAAGTTATCTAAGCCTGGAAGACAAGCCACGTGCAGGTAGACCGCAGATGAGGAGCTGGAATTGCTGTTGCAAGAGGATGCCACACAATCGACCACGCAACTGGCGAAACGTTTGAAAGTGGCTCAATCGACGGTGATATGACGTCTACAGGCCTTGGGGAAGACCCAGAAGATCGGTAAGTGGGTTCCGCATACTTTAACAGAGCATAATATTGGTCAATGATTGAGCATCTGCATGTCGTTGCTGAAGAGGTTTAAAGAGAAGAAGAATTTCTTGTAGAAGATTGTCACCGGGGATGAAAAATGGGTCTATTGTGACAACCCCATACGCAAGCAATCTTGGGTCGACCCAGGCCAGCCATCAACATCCACTGTAAAACAGGATATCCACGAGGAAAAGGTGCTGTTGTGTGTGTTGTGGAATATGCATGGAGTGCTATACTTCGAACTGTTGAAACCGGTTGAAACAATCATTGCACAACAATATAGCGATCAGTTGATGAAAGTTAATGCCTGCCAGACCACATGCCGGTGCTACCACGAAATCAACCCTTGAACAGTTACACTGGGAGGTTTTACCATGAAAATCAACTTAGCCTATGCCTACATCACATATTTTGATGTTGTTTTAAGATGATTACTAATTGCAGAGAAAAGTGTGCAGCTAAGTAGTAAACAGAAATTAAACTTATTTCTAAAATCAAAAGCTTGTAACAGCTTTCCAAGTGTAAACTCTATTACCAAATACAAAACTAGTTTAACAAAACTCTGAAAATCATGAACCGTAGATCTTAGATTGGGTTTATGTCTGTATGTTCAAGTTTTGTGCAAGAGTAAATAAAACGAACAAATATGTACGGGTGAAAAACTACCCCCATCTAATAAAATCTGTGAGAAGGGTGCTCTTGTTTGTGCCTACAAAGTTTGTCAATATTTGGGGCGATCTTTGATAGATAAAGCCTTAAATCATCCTCAACATCAAGTCTATTTCTATACTTATTTTTCAAATAAGTCAGGGACGAAAAACCACTTTCACATAAATAAGTAGTTGTGAAGGGAAGAAGATGTTGTACAGCGACTTCGGAATGCACTGCATATTCCTTTTCAATGACAATCCAAACATTATCTAAAGCCTTATTGGCATGGATTTTTTTCAAAGAGGGATCACATGACAACTCGATCAACTGTTCTTTTTGGGGAAGCGCCAGAGCACAATTTTCTACTGCGAAAGAGAAAGGGTCATGGATCCAGTCCGCAGTTTTGTCTGGAAGTGGAAAATACTCCCGTATACATGTCCTGAGAGTGCTCATATGAAGTGTCATTTCAGATTTCATTGCAGAAAATTCAGAAATGTTCCTTTGATTTTCTTTTAGAAATGAGTCCATTCTTTCAAACTGTTCAGATTTGTTGTTTTTTAATGCATTTTCCCAAAGATTCAACTTTTTAATCATTGCTTCTGCTTGCTTTCTTTTCCACATTGAAAATATCAACACTTTCACCCTGCATAGACAAATTCCAAGCGTTTTTTTTTTGTTTTTTTTCAAAGATATCAGATAAATATGCTAGTTGTAGAAGCCATTCAAAATCATTCAGTACTGACGCTAAATGAGAACCATGGTACATGAAAAACATGCGCAGTTCAAATAAGCGGCAAAGGACATTGCCGCACGAAAGCCAGCGTACTTCAGTGTGGAGCAGCAACTTTGCATGGAGACTGCCCATTTCTTGGCAAAGAATTGTAAAGTAGCGCGATTTATGAGGACGAGTTTTGATAAAATTAACAATTTTAACACAGTGGTCAAGAACTGCTTTCAAGTCATCAGGCAGATACGTAGCGACCAAAGCTTCACGGTGGAGGCAACAATGACTGAACTTGCACTAGGGAGAAACTTTTTTACATGTCCTACTAGTCCGGTAATATGGCCACTCATGGCCCTGGCATCGTCTGTGCATAATGATACAGTTTTTCCATTTGAGGTTGTTTCCTTTAAAAAATACAGCAATCACTTTAAAAATGTCTTCACCCGTAGTTGAAGTTTCAAGAGGCTTACAAAATAAAATGTCTTCAAATACTTGATCCTGGAATTTGCTGCGCACATAAACAAGTAACAGCTAGACCAGCGACATCTGTAGTTTCGTCCAGCTGCAAAGCAAACAATGGGCTATTTTGAATGGCCATTACCAGTTGGTCTTTAATATTTAAAGCCATATCTTTGATTCTTCTGGAAACCATGTCATTTGACAAAGGAATCTTTGTAACTATATTTGCTTCTTCCTTGCCAAACATACAAGAAGCGATTTCCACCGCAGCAGGAAGAATAAGGTTTTCGCCAATTGTGCGACTTTTTCCGGATTTAGCAATTTGAAGGCTAACTTTGTAAGAGGCTTTGAGGGCATTTTCGTTTTCTTCTTTACCGAAAAACTGTACAATTTTATTCTTTCTACTCTGCAAGTCATCTAAAAGACGCTCAGAATACTTCACATCTTTGTTTTTTAAATGCCCATGCTAGTTTCCAAATGCCGTCTTAAAAGTGATGGTTTCATTGCATTTTTTGAAAGAATTTCAGCACAAACAATGCATTGTGGATTAGGTTTCACTGAACTTCCCGTCCACGTAAAACCTAGCATCAAATAAGACTTGTCATATTTTCTTTTTTAACTTTTGTATCTTTTGACTGCTTGTCAGTTTTTCGGATGGTCCATGAGGATCGGCTTCTTCACTTACCTCGTGACGATGAGTCGGCCATACACGTCGTAGGCTCCTGGTCCGCGCCGGATGTACTTTTCTTTATAAGCCATTTATGCATTTTTTTCTTCAATTTTACACACACGGAGCAAAACACTCGTAAAAGAGTTCTAGAATTCTTAGATCAAGTATAATCGTATGCTCCCTCGCGACGCTGATAAGAGTCTATGATAAACGAGCATGTGCGCGAATGACAACAGTGAACAATGGCATGGAAGAAGGGGCGCTAATGGTGGGAGGAGCGTGAGCCATCTCCCTCTCTTGTGCAGCCGCTCTTTCTCAGAACTCACACTGGCTGTCTCGCTTTCTCGGGCGCAGCCTTGAGGTTGACAAATGCACTTTTGTCTCGGGAGTCTGGATTACGATCAGTTAATATCGCCTCTCTTGGCTATCGCTCACTTTTTGAAATGAATCCAACAATAAGGAAAGAGAATACTGTAAATGGATTAAGAAGTTTATACAATTAGTAAGAAAGAAGGTTTACTTATTTGGTTGCAGTCAGTCATTGGTTTGGATTTTTATTATGAGTGATAAATAATTTTAGCCACTCTCGCGTACCCCACCACAGTTTGAGAACCACTGCCCTAGTCCATCAGTGGTTCACCACAGTTGCAGAGGTGGAAAATTTAATCACTGCATTCTTCAGCTCAAAACCAGAGTCTTTCTATCACAAAGCCATTCATTTGTTGCCTGAAAATTGGCAAAAAGTCATTGACGCTAACAGCCAATATTTCATTGAATAAATGTGTACTGGTTTCTTGATTGTTCCTGTCTCCTTCATCCTTAAAATGGCAGAAACTTTTGCATACCCCTAATATTTCATGATACGGTTTTCCTTTGAAGTCCATGGGCTTTAATTACAGCTAGCCAGGATTATACGCCGCTGAATATATTCATACCTGCCCAGTTTTACAGTTTACTGGTAAAAGTTGGGAAAATTCTACTCATTTTATGGCTATTTTATGGACGGCATTCTTTACAGATTTTTTTTTCTCTCTCTTTCCAGATTAGTGCAATTTTGAGGAGACAGACAATAAGTGGCCTGAAGGGCCACCACACCTATATATTCTGATTTACCTGATAACAATCTCTTACATCTTCGTCCCCAATCATTTCTGCTTGCAGAAAAGATTGGTTAAAATGTCGTATGATTAGGATTGTCAATAGGGAGAGAGAGAAAGAAATGAAAACATCAGCCCGACATGACTTACAATTGCATTTCTGAAGCATGTTGGCATGAAAATGTACTGTCAAAGTCTTAATTAGTTCAAGTAAAGAGTTACTGTAATTATAATAATTTTGCAGATGAAATTATTTCCATGTATGTAGCTTTAGATAATTACGTATCCATTGAATTTTTTAATTGCAAGTAATTAAGTGTTAAATATCTTAATTATAGCATGCGAAAAATTGATTAAAATCCAGCATTTAATTGATACATTCAATCAATACTTTTGATACATCAGTCAATCAAATGTATCGATTTGAGTTTCAGTGAAAATGTTTTACGGGTTTCAGTTCCTGAAAGTTGGCAAGTCTGTATATTACAGGATTCCCACGATCCTTATAAATCCTTAAAAAGTACAGTAGAACTCCAATTATCTGGATCGCTTGTTCTTTTATCAAGGCTAAGTAAAATTAAGATTTTTGTTAATTTATTTATGTGTTTTTAGTTTCTTCGTTCATTTAAATAATATAAAATTATAATGCAGTACAGTAGATATTTATTTTTTAAAGTGCATAACATTTGCTATTATAAAATACGATAAACGAAAAAATTAAATACCCTCACTTCAATTAATAAACGCGTGTTTGGCCTACAGAAAAAAAGACAACCCAATTATCCGGATTTTCTGAATATCCGGATGGGCTGTGGCCTGAGTTAATTCAGGTAATTAGAGTTCTACTGTTAATTTTTTTGCAGTGCTTAAAAGTTCATATTTTTTGACAAAAATTCCTAAAGGTACTTAAAAAGTACTTATTTTTCATAACTGGCAAAATGAAATCCAAAAATTATGATGTAGTAGCTAGAACTTTTGCTTCTGATTCGCTATGATGATATCAACCGAAAGTCCATGGAAAAGCACCGAACAGTATGAGATAAGTAATCCATTGAAGAAACTAAAGGACCACAAGTTCGGTAAATAGCATATATCCAGCAGATTCTGGATATTGTTGTTTGTTCAAGTCCCATCTCTTGGAACTGACATTTCTCTTTTGGATTTCCTCTTTTTGTTGATGCAAGTAACAATTATTCAGTTATACCAAGGGAAAATTACGTGCAAAATTAAAGTCTTCAACTCATAAATTTGATTGTGGTTTTGCAATTTAAACTATGATATGTTTAAGTGCAAAATTCAAATCTTGAACTCATAACTTTAACCACAGTTTTATAATTTACACATCCTTTATTGTATATTTAATAATTCTCTCATGTAGGAAAGCTAATTTGATCAGCAGAACTCTTCTAAATTTATTACATCCTTTAACTTATATAAAAAAATATTCAAACTTAATTTGTAAAAGTATTTGGGCATATGTCATTGTTATGTATGCAATTGGTAAAGTCTTTAAAAAATTTGGCAAAAGGAGCTTAAAAAGTCTTTATTTCAAATCTGTGGGAGAAAAAGAATGGAAATCCTGAATTACAATGTGTTACATATGATTACCTGAAGAAAATTCATGTAATTTACCTTGGAATTTTTAGTTCGGAATGCCATACATAAAAATCCTCAAATTTTGCACTTTCAACTTAAACGTAAAAAAAAGCTACTACGTTTTGGAGAAATAGCTGTAGCAAGCTATTTTTTCATGGTCGTAGCAGTTGCTAGCTACTTTTAAACAGGAGCTTTCCAACCACTGCATATAAGCTATCGCATAATGGGTATCCTGTGTAGGAACAAGTAGTCTTGAAACCCAAGTTTTAAAACAGCATAGTGATCATAGAAAATAAAAACCATATTTTTCCTTCTTTTTTTTTTACCTTCCATATGCATTTTGTGTTTCAGGAATGAATGTCTCCCATAAGTATGTAGGTCTTAAGGGAGTCATGTGTTCCTAATTTAGGATTGCAGGGAGATGGCAGGGCAGCTCTATAAGAAACACACCACATCTTGTTTCATCCAGGGATCAGATCCAAGTTGAACAGTTAGAAGCTTGTGCTTCTGACCACCAGGGTGTCCATATTTACTAACTAGACACATCTGTGTTCAGTAAATGAAATTTAGTGTTGGAAGGATTAATTGTGTTTTAATTCCAAAACTTTAATCCAGTGCTGTGTTTTGTATCTTTACATGCCAAACTACGACAAAGATGGGTTTATACTCATGTAAAAATGAACAACACTAATAAATAAGAGCAAACATTTCTGACAAAAAAAATTTATTCACAAAACATAATACTGTACAGCAAAAATACTTAATATAAAAGTTTTTTTCCCCCTAAGAATTCAAGACACCCTATTTACAGTATATATATATTCACAATACAAATTAGCAATTGTAAAATTTAAACTTCACATTTGCATTATTTTGAGCTGTCGGGCTTATTTTATAGCTTCCATCCACACATTAATTAATGCTAAAATGGCAAAAGCAGAATTTATGCACATTTCATAAATGTGTTTGTAGTCAGAAATGCTTTGCCATTGCCTGTCTCAAGCACTGAAAGCAGCCGCCTTAGTGTTAAAAAAAAAAAAAAAAAAAAAAAGCTCTTTATTTGTGATATGTACTAATTGAATCAAAGCCCTCTGATTCTAAATACATTACAGTAGATATTGGTTAATTCAATCACTTATATAGCATCAGATTGTTAAACTGATATTACACTTTTAGTTAAAAGCAGAGCTGGAAATTATCCAACCCTTTTTCACCTAAAAGAGTATTGTGCTGCTCACCAGAGAACCCATGCTGTGTATGAGAAAGGGGTAGTTAAAAATTAGTTATTATAATTTTGCAAACAAAGTATTAAAATTATAGATATGTATGTAATCACATGCACACAAAAAATTCAAAGGTTTTCAAACTTCAACGACCAAGAGATATAAATAATGGAACTCTAATTACTGACAATAGACTCTTGGAACCACTGCATGGTTAGTACTTTCAAAAAGTGATCCAAGGAGGAAAAATTCACGAACCGCTGAAAAGGTGTGGGCCGACTATGGCTCATTGATTCTAGAGTTGAATGCTGGTGACAGGCGTAATGTGTCGCAACACAAAGTACATCGAACCCTGCTGAAAACAGTGTTGCACAGCATAGCTGCATACCACTTCGAGTAACCAGACTAATCTCAGTTCACCATCAAATGTGGCTACAGTGGGCATATGAGCATCAAAACTTTTTTTTTTTTTTATTGGAGGTTTAACGACCACTGTGATCAACTTGATGGGCTATAAGCAGTTGCCTGTCCCTAATTTAGGGCCACTGGCTCCAGGGAAGGGAGACAACCAGCGCCGTAAGACAAACACAACATCCATGCCTCATCGGGATTCGAACCCGGACCCCTTTCGGACGAGTGATCAGAAGCCGTAGTTAGACCACCGGGGCGGCCATCAAAACTTGACCTTGAATGATTGGAATGTCATTTGGTGTGAAGAATCTTGTTTCATGTTGCACCATGTGTGTGTCGTTTACCTGTGGACAAGTGTTGGAACCAGGAGACGAAAACAAGCTGGTGGAGGAAGTGTAATGCTTTGGGCAATGTTCTGTAAACTATAATGTCTATAACTTACGTAAACATCATTGTAAACCAGGTACATCCTTTCATGGGAACAATATTCTCCTCTAGTAGTTCCTTCTGTCTGTAGGATAATGCGTCGTGCCACACTGCCAAGCTTGTTCGAAAATGGTTCGCGGAACATGAGAAAGACTTCCAGATATTGCCCTGGCCTCCAAATTCCCCAGACATCAATCCAATTGAGTATCTGTGGCTTGTGTTGGAATGGCAAATGTGATCTGTGGTGGCTCAACCATGTAGCTTACAAGGGTTAAAGGATCTGCTAATAAACATGTTCGTATCAGATACCACAAGGCGGACAACTTCAAAAATCTTCTGTCCATGCCTTCCCAAGTAAGAGCTGTTTTCGCTGCATGTGGAGGACCAACATCATATTAGGCATGTGGTCATAATGTTTTGGCTGTTAGGTGTACATGTTGGATGCTTACATTAAGTGTGCTGAAAAGTAACTGCAATATGGTTTCCTTTCATGAACCTCCATCATACTCCACATTCAACTGCTGATAATATCCAAGTCACACAAACTAAGCTAACAGTGAGCCACACATCATACCTGCAATGTTACCACTGTGTGAAATTTGTGACAAGATGAGGTATGCTGTCATGAAAGTTTTAATGGCAGCAGTTTAAATTGTTTAACTGGTCTTGTAAGTTTCTGTGTCTAGCATGCACAAGCTAAACATTGTTCTGTATCATCTGTTAAAACTGGATTTCTATGAAATCACATTCAATCCTGAGCTGACTTGCCACTTAAAGGGTTATCTTCTGTGCATACTTCCAGCAAAAATGTTAATTCCATAATATTGTTTTTATAGCATTGTGCTGATACTCTACAGTGAAAGAAAAACACCTGCATTTATTTCAATAAAACAGCTCAGTTATATTATTGCTGTGAGTTGTATGCTACTTTTTTTAGTTAGACTCCTAGGAAAACATTAAAATGAATTGTACTTATGGGAAGTCACATAAAACCACACCTTGCTGAGGGCAATTTCAAAACATGTAAAATTCCCACCTTTGGTTAGAAGAATTGATATTGGACACGTGCTAATTTCTTTAAACTGGGATAAGTATTTTCTTTTGTAAATATATTAAATTGTAACTCTTGATATCCATCATGTCTCCACATCTACATCACAGGATCTTTTGAAGAATGAATATAATTTTTTTTTCCCCTCTCTAGCAAGGTATGACATACACAGTTCATATAAAAATTTCAGAAAAAAATATGGACTGCTGCAGTAAATTATGTAGTAACCAAACATATTGTTACTCAGATCAAAGTTTACAATTAGTCTAGAAGCTAGGGGGGGGGGGGGGTCGTGTAGGAATGTTGAAGTGCAGAGAATCTGTTTTTTCCAATGCATTCTCCACCCTTTAGTGACGGAAAAAAATTGGTCATGTAGTCTGACCAGCTGTCATTTTCGAGAAATGGCCGCCATCTTGAATTTTTATTAATATAATTATGTGATATATGGTTTTATATGTTTTCAGGTATGTTGAATTTGAAAAAGACATAAAAAATGAACTAGGATCAATAGAATTCCATATTCTGTACAAAATAAGAGCATTTATTGCAATAACGTAATGTTTTGTAACAGATCCAAACCGGGTCATTTATAAGGTTTTAAAATGCAGGCTGTGGAATTGGGGCATTCACCTGTAAAGGAAAAGAAGATTATGTTTGTATCATATGTAAATTATGGAAAACAGAAACATGTGGGCAAACCGGGTCATTTATAAGGTTTTAAAATGCAGGCTGTGGAATTGGGGCATTCACCTGTAAAGGAAAAGAAGATTATGTTTGTATCATATGTAAATTATGGAAAACAGAAACATGTGGGGGCAAACTCTGGTCGAGATCAACTTGAAGCAGCTAGTCCTGTTTTGAACGATAAACTGGCTATAACCGATAATGAATCAAGCACTAATTTTGTTTACCACATGAAGCACTATAGGGCTTAGCTCCTGAAATCAAATGAGGAAGAAAAGCTACACCAGTCTCTTAAAGACACTGACAACGAGAGTGAAAACCTGAATACAAATGAAAAATCTAAAACAAGAACACAGACTTCTAGAAGTGGAACTACCTAAAATTCAACATGCGAATGATGAAAATGTATAATATATATCATGCATTTTTCAAAAAAAATACATGTGCCGTTGGTTTAGGAATTTTGTCTAGGACATGTTCTATAATTGTACAGAGGCTTGTGTCCTTTTCATTCTGTCACTTATTTTGTTGGAGAACGATTTGGTAAGGTTTGATATACCCCCGCATCGTCTTCTTAGGTATCACAGATTCCGAGGAAGAATTTGTCCCACCTTCATAGCAGACTTTCCCATTTATAGGTGATTTTCCAGATTGTGCTGTTGCTCAAACTCTTAAGTTGAAAGACAGTCACCAAATGTCTGGGTTTAAAGTAGTGAACAAAGGTCTTCAATTTCAGCAGTGTAGTGTAAACTTTTCTCGCATACGCCATGAAGTCGATCACGATAATTGTGCTCTTTTCTGAAGTCGAGATGTCTCTTTCTACATCATAACCTTTTAAAACCCTGCTTTCAAGCTCTCTACTATAAATTGCACTTTATCAGGCTGCTTTAAAACCCCATCACATGTTAGGTAGTATGATGAGGTTGCCAGCTCACATTTGAATATTATGTCTACATTTATGTCTCGGGAACGTGCTATTTCTATGCATCGGAGCACATCATTTGTTTCTTTGTGTGCTAATTCAGCTGTCGATTTTGTTTTGTGTTTTTTAGGAAATTATTTATGTACACGATCCAAAATTCCTTTGGTTTAGTATGCAAGTCTCTCTTTGATGAATGTATTGCAGTTACTATTTCCCTTCTTCTGTATATGGAGTAAGTTATTGCATATTTCTTGATCAATCTTCACTCCTGTTGTTATATTTGATATTCCGTACCTATCAGGGTTTGAAAATGGGTTTCCTCTTTGGAGAACAAACTCCTCATCCTGGAAAACACACTTTTTAGTCTTGAATCGATAGTAACTTGGTAAATTCATGGTGCAGAGAAAATACAACATTTTCATTAAGGCCACAAAATGTTCTTAAGAAATAAATTAGGCTTTCTTTGTCATGCTTGATAAGATCGTGCTTTGCCACTGCATCTTTGCATTTTGTGATTCCAATTATGCCTCCAGATGCCTTTGCTGGCTTGTTATAATGCTGCTTTAATGTCTGATCCAAAGCAACATTGCTGAATCTTTTACTAGAATGTTGCACTGTGAAATGGCCATTTTCAAAGTCATTGAACACTAACACTCATCTTTGAGTTTCAAGCAGTTATTATAATACAAAGTACACTATTGAGCATAATTTGTTCTATCAAAGGCGAAGAAAAGAAGCAAACATCTCTTATACTGCAGACCTAAATTCCAATTAGTTTCTCTATCAGCACACTTTTCTAAGAAGAAATGGCAGTGTAGTCAGAAATGTCCACAGTAACAAATTAGCTTAGTGTTCTTCAAACAATTTTCTCTGAATACTTCAAAATCTGTCTGAATTTTACTCAGACCATTGACAGCAGATTTGGTTTCGTGGGATAAGAGCTGCTCATCATAATATATATATAAACACCCAGATCCGTCTGTCTCTCTGGAATGCTTGACGTCACAGTAACATCTGCATTGTTGCACCGTCACTTATCAAACAATTGGTGTGTGCTCTTGCGATGCCAAAATGACTGCCTGCTATATAAGAGCACACGATCACTTTTAGATGTCAAGGTGATTGCATGCTAATTTAAAAACATTGGATTATTAATGACTCTAGTTCTATTTATCTGATCTACAAAATTTGAATATCACAGCAAGTTACGTTTGTATATTCATTTGTACGCTTTAACTTTTCGAGGTTAGTGTTGATTATATTATACATTTTGCAAAATATCAATCTGTCTAAATGCTGTAACCTACAATAAAAACTGAAATCTTGAGATGTCAAAGTGAGCAAGATTGCATCTAAAAGCAGATGTCACCCCAATAGCACATTGTCGAGAATTTAGATAGTTCCAATTTGTAATACCAGATGTCACATTATTTTGTAGAAAAAGGTTTATGAAATTTCAAACTAACTGTCAAATAGGACAGTCTAAAACGAGCTGTGAAGGGAACAAGTGTGCTGGAGAAAGTCGTTTAATGCAAAAGGTCAAGGAAAAAGTTATTAAGGTAAGTTTACATGAAAACAACTTTCCAAGTTTAGTGCTAATTATATTGCACATTCTGCAAAATATCGATCTATCTAAATGTTCTATACTGCAATTGTTAAACAACAAATATTTTACACTGAATGTTATTTATTGTGAGGTCCTTTTAAAAATGGAAATAAATAGCATATAATTTTTAGTTCTGACATGAATGACTTCTTACTATATAAGTTTTTATTACGTTTCCTTACAGAAGTTCGGCGTCTATTTGATTTGTTTTTAATCTGCTTCAATTAAAAATTTCACTCTGTCACAGGACAGGCAACATCCCTATGTATTAATATTTATTTAAAGCTTAAAAACAGCCATCCTAGAATGGGCTATATGTTGCTTTACTGATAATTGAAAGCGCTTCATAATGGAAAAGAAGTCATAATATTTCAATTTTTAACACTGATCCATGAATGTCCTCCATTGAAGTGTTAGACTTCAATAGGCATTGAAGTTGTTCTGACTGAAATCATGCATAATGGTTACCATTTAAAGCACTCTCAGATGAACATGGTCCCATTGTCTCAGTAATAACAAGGATTTTAAAAGTGCAGCTGTTTTTAAGATACAGACCAATGCACAACACAAATTTTTGTAGATGAAATCCTTCAAGGCCAGAAAATATATTAGAAAATTCATCTGGATGAAGAAAAAGTATTTCTTTGGCTATGTTGTAGAATTCGTCATCATACCACAAAGAAAGATTCAGTTGATGTAGCGTTGTCTTAAAAGTTTATCACTGACGTATACATAGAATTGTATTCCGTTGCAGGGTAGGGCAGGATTGGCATAATGCTTATCCGTGTTCTGTGAGAAGGATGCTTACACAACGCACTCATAAAAGCATTTCTCGATGGTATATCTACTACTTTGAGGAAATAAAGTTCAGTTACATTTGCACCTGTGCAAAATCGTGATAGGAACCATACTAAATCCAGATCTCGCCCCAACTTTCTTATTTCAGATGCTGTACTTATGTCACTGCTTGACCTAAAGCTACTTGAAACTGTGCACCTTGTCTTTGGTTTGTGAGAATCCAATAACTGTTGTGCTCCTATTTCTTTATTGAAACTTTGTGATGTTACATCTATATCAAATGTTCCTGTGAAGTTTTCTATGCTATTATTTTCTTCCACTGCAGATTTCTGTTGGTGATCTTGAAACAAAACCAATATGTCATGACTTCCATGCATACCTGACATTATAGCTTCTTCTCTAGCAAAATTGTACATAGCACCATGACAGGAATCCCAGGTTTTATTAAAGGTGGTATTGAGGCACGGTGGCTTTTAATTCTAATAATCGTTCTATTTGCTAACATTTGGTCTTTACGTAGGACATCACCATAACTACAGCATAGACCTTGGCTATTGAATATTGTGTTGAGTGTTTTTGACCTACTTAAATTGTGTACAGCTTGAGCAATGTGCAAATGTGTTATTTTCAACCTATTATGATTGGCAATGTAGACAACTTGAAACAATGTGTCACATGTTTCTGTTCCCCTTAATTTACACATGATACAAGCACAATCTTTTTTACAGGTGAACATCCCAATTCCACAGCCTGCGTTTTAAAACCTTAAAAATGACCTGGTTAGGATCTGTAACAAAACATTACGTTATTGCAATAAATCATGTTTTACATTTAATTTGTACAGAATATGGAATTCTACTGATCCCAGTTCATTTTTGTCTTTTTCAAATTCAATGCACCTAAAACCATATATCACACCCCTATGTTTCATTATTAGCTTCATAAAAATTCAAGATGGCGGTCATTTCTTGAAAATAACCACTGGTAAGACCGTGTGACCAATTTTTTTTTTCCATCACTAAGGGGTGGAGAATGCATCTGAAAAAACAAATTCTTTACAACTCAGTATTCTCACAGGAACCCTCCTAGCTGCCACAGTATTTCCTCTGTGTTCCTTATGTTTTTTACTTTTTACAGATGTTCCTGGCCTCTGGATTTTAGTCATGGCCTGTTCTTAATGTATAGAAGGATAATTCTTCTATAAACTGAGAACAGGCTTTGACTAGAATCCAGAGGCCAGAAACATCTGTAAAAAACCAAAATAACTCGGAAGAGAAATGAAGATTGGAGGGGGGGTATAACGACTACCGTGAGCAACTCAGTGGGCAAGCCGTTGCCCATCCCTAATTTAGGGTCAATGGTTCCAGGGAAGGGAAAAGCCTGTGACGTGAGACACAACATCCATACCTCACCGGGATTCGAACCTGGACCCATCTCGGATGAATGATCAGAAGACATCATTTAGACCACTACGCCACCGGGGTAGCAATGAAGATTTCTCAAGTGGAACTAGAAGTAAATAAAAGGTAGCCTTTGCACATTCCTCTTGCCTGGTTAGACCATCCAAATTGCAGTTCCTAGTAACAGAGCACCAACAGTATGAATTCAAATGATGGAGATTTCCAACACATAACACAAGTCCAGTCAAAGGCAAAAAATGGGTCATTCATCAGAATAATGAATGATCTGGCAACTTAATATTGTGTGAGGGGGGCAGTCATTCTTCCCATAGATTGTCAAGCTGTGATAGGAAAACAATAAATCTAATCAAGATTAAGCTGTTTGAGAAAAATGATTTTACAGATTTTATAGAGGTAATTTGTTTTACATTTGATGATCAAATTTTAAAACTAGAACCCAGTTAGTTCATCTCCAGAATTACATCACTGAAGCAATTGTTACCAATCAATTATAGTTTTTCTGAAGAGGTACCACGCTAAATCTAAATGATAATTGCATTCTTCTTCTGAAGTACCATGCTAAATAATTGTGTGAAGAAGTTGCTGTTTTGAAGACAATGCACAAAGAAGTGCTACTTTTGAAGATTATTATATTATCGTTTAGCATGTACCATGCTATTACTTCAAAAATTTGACAATGAAATATAAAACAAATTACTTCCTATAAAATCTCTAAATTCAAATCTTTCACTGTAAGATAGAGATGTCATTAATTAAACAGATTTTAAAAAGTAAATTGCAAACATGAATTCCATTGCATTAATGTTGGGGAGGGAGTTTAAATGCATGAAAATTTCATTTTCATGCTCCACAACTGGAAAAAAAAATAACAGTAAACCCCTAAAAAGGAGATTACAAAAAATTGTACCCACCATGGCCAATACTGAGGTTACATTATGCTAGCGACTCGTAAAACATTTTTTTTTCTTTTTGACAGAAAAACCTGAAAAAAATTTTTTTATTCTTATTTTAACACTTGCCTCAAAATAAAATTATTGCAGCTATCTGGTACTGAAAGAATTCTTTCTTTCTACAAAAAAAATTTATTAAAAAGGAAAATTTTGTTATTTCACCAACATGACTAACATCATGGAAAAACTGCACTGATTGGCATGTTGCTGAATGGGAATAGTCTTATGATGACAACTGCAATGGGGAATTCACATAGCTCATCAATGGAAATTAGCACAGCACACAATAAAGAAATCTTGCACTTAGCAATTTTCACTTTTTCCACTGTTGAAAGATCATTTGGCGCTGACCTCTGATCATTCGTCCGTAAGGGGTCTGGGTTCGAATCCCGGTCAGGCATGGATGTTGTGTTTGTCTTACGGCACTGGCTCTCTCCTTTCCCTGGAACCAGTGACCCTAAATTAGGGACGGGCGACTGCTTATAGCCCATTGAGTTGCTCACGGTGGTCGTTAAACCTCCAATCAAAAAAAAAAAAAAAAAAAAGATCATTTGAAAGGATGTTGCTTCACTACAGATGAAATAAAAATTTCCGTGATGGCAACAAGGCCAAGGATTTTATGCGGAGGGAATAAATAAGCTTGTGACCATAACAATAAGGGCCCAAATTTTTTGGGGAACTACACTGAAAATTTGTGTTAGTGGACATAATAATTTTTACATCCTATTCAAAGAAATAAATTTGTTGGTATAAAATACAGGCCTTGTAACCTTATTTTTTGATCAACCTACACATATAACATTCATATAAGACACATCTTGTGAAAACTGGGAGGAACACTTAATTCAAGATATTTTTTACAGTGTTTTACCACATTGAATTTTTTTATGGGAATTTAAAAGCAGGTTTACTTTATTAAATCAAATTGTAAGGATAGTTGCCAAACTTATGAAAGATACTATTCATAACATAATGACCAATATAGAGGTGGTCATTGAATTATGAACAGTTATGTTCAGTTTCTAGCTCTTTTTCTGCAAGAAGTGCAGCACACAAGCTAGAACTTTTACAGATTCTCAATAAACTACATATCCAGTCCTGCTTAATTTACTGCATTGTTAATAGCAGCTTTGTGCTCAACATGCATGTTTTCACTGGTTCACATACAGTATCTCTACCACAAAGCACTGTCACTATCGCTGTGCAGCAAAGTATCCTTGACTAAATGAGCATAAGTTTGGAAAAGACACTTAAATACTCTATGCTTAAACATTTTAAAATTATCCCCTTACCTCCCTAAAAAAACAAGTTATCTCACTGCAGGAAGATACAAACTACACTGTAGAACACTTTTGTAGTCTCTTTTAACACAACAGATGATAATAGTAAGTTGTAGCATCCATGTGGTAAAGCATAGAACTGCATTTTAAAATCTAGTAAGACAACAGGGTTCAATACAATGTGCCTATTAAGTAATAAGACAAAAATTATCATATCAAAACAGCAAACTATATTTTGAATTGTCACACAGTGGTGAGATTTCAGGCATTTGAAGGCACAGTGGAAGTCCTGAATCAGAACCTCCTTCAGTCTGTTGGTCACACCTCGTTAGATTTCCTCAATGTCACTGAAGCACTACTCTTTCAAGGCACACTTCACCCCCTTTGGGAAGAGGGAGTCTATGTGAGCCAAATCTGGCAAGGAGGTGGTGGATGATCCATCACACAGATAAACTTTCAAGCCAGAAACTCTTTCACAGGTAGTGTGCAGGAGCATTGTCATGCAAGAGAAACCAATTGTTTTTGTGGAACAAAAGCAATTTTCTGGCACGTTGCATGTGTGGGTGTACAGACATTGCATTACTCCTAACTCATACTGACCGTTCACTGTGGTGCCCTCAGGAACAAATTCATGGTGGATAATTCCAGTAGAGTCTAAAAAAAACCATGGCCATTGTCTTGACACTTGGTTTTTGCAATCGGAATTTCGTCTGCCAGGGAGAAGACATTCTATGCTCTGGTGTTTTGTTTCAGGATCAAACTGAAAACAAAGATTTCCCTGACTATTTCCATACTGATACCAAGCTGTTCAGTGAGTGGCCTGGTGGTTATTCGCCTGTTGCGGGCAATGATTTTGCCAGCCTTCACATTTTCATTTGTCTGTGGAGAAACTGGATATCCTGTGCATGGTTCATCCTCAAGGGACATCCCATCTTTAAATGCTAAAAACCAGTTCAACACATGTGCACGGCTCAGACAGTCATCACTATAAACGTTTTTTAGGTCTTGGTACACTTCCGGGCCAGTTTTCCCAAATTTACAGTCAAATTTTACCACAGCTATTTTCTTCATAATGCAACTTCCGACATGCTCCGTTCACACAGTCTTACTTCAACGGTGGCCACTTGAAAACTGCTGCATCACCCGACTCAAAAGTTGCTCCGGTGATTACAGCACACTCGCAGTCAAAACTATAAACATGTTTGTTACTTATATTCAAGGGGCTGCCCCATAAAATATTAGTCTCATTACTTAATGGGCACACTGTGTACACGTGAAAACACTGGATATAAATTGTACCTAGAAATTATGATAGCAAGCTGTCTTAATTAATTTCCAAAGAAAAGCCAACAATCACCAGATAAGTCTGACATTTTAGATGCTGTACATACTCTCTTAGTATCACGAATATTAATGCTTTGCTTTTTCTCAACAGCTGCCAATTTCAGTTTGTAGTCCATAGCTGGATAAACCGCTTGCTGTGTGCCCTGAATAACTTTTCTTAGTCCTAGGATCCAAACACTCAAAAATGAAACTAAATGACAACTCTGACAGTACAAATAAAGTAGCCATGTATGTTCTCCACACATTTTTTAAACAGCATCAAATAAATAAAAATACATTTCTATGCAACTGTAATACTAACAAATAATCTATTATTCAATTGGAAGACTTACAATAACCACAAAGTTTATCCTAAACACAAAATATTTTGGCATGTAGTATACTAAAATCTATTATAAACACCTAGATACCAATCCTTCTATTTTCAAGATTCATAATAAAACTACGACTGCCTGTTCTTAATCCCTATGTAACAGTTAAGAGCTTTGAACATTCTCCTTAAACACTTGAGCTAAGTATTAATGGAAATTTTTACAAGACTATAATTTCCAAACCAATCGGGGACACGAATGAAATTTGGAATACACAAGACATCCAACCTGTCGAATGTTGTAAAACCAAACTTTTTGTACTACAAATCTACATATAGTAACATAATTTAATATCTGCTAAGACTTTTTATTGCACACTTGAATTTCATTTCTATCACAGTTTTTATTAAAATTGTTGGTATATAGCTACTTAATTCCTGATTAATTCTGATAATATTTATATGCTTTATATTACCTTTATTCTTTAACTTTTTTTTTTAGTATCCATTCTTTTTGTTGAAAACTTAGTTCTGTTCAGTCAGAAAAATATTGAACATCATGGTTGCTTTTCTGCATGGTAGATTAATTATTTGTAGGTAAGTGCACCAAGTTTGGTGAAAAAAAATGTTTATTCATGCAACGAAGATCACCTGCCAAATTCTGTGGGCTTTCTCAGGCATCCATCTCATTTCTCTGTCTCTTGTATCTAGTGGCCTGAATTTTAAACTTTGCAGGTTTATTTGTGCTGCCATCTGTTGGTCTGATTGGTTTTTTTAATGTAATTTCTGTTCTTTTCAGTATAAACTTTTATTTTCTGTTCTTGAATGTTTCCATGCACTTGACAGGTTTATGGCATCATGGGTGTTACATTTGCTTTCAATTGTATGGCTTTTGAAATTCTGAGTTCTATTCCATTTTTGTTTTCTGTTATAAAATTAATTTCTCCCACAAAGGTTTTGTGTTACTGTTTGATCAAAATTGAATTAATGTGGCTTTCTTTTGTTTTTGGGTTCCAATTTTTTAAATGTCCTTTCAGACATATCTTTAATCCTTTTGGTGCTCACTACAAATGAATTGCCCACAAAGATTCATTTGAAAAGAATGAATCAGCAAAGTGAGTCATTCAAACATGAATCTTTTCTGAAAAGAATCTATTTTTCAAAAGAGCCGATTTCCCCTGAATGAATCAGTAAGAATTACTTTTCACTAGACATAAAAAGTTCACCCAAGTGTCTTGGTGAGGTTCATGCACCGGTTAGAAAATGTTACCTTATTCAGAAGTGTAAAAATTGCAAAAAATTGCGTGAATGTACAAACTTATTTAAAAACTAAAAGAACATTTTTTACACGGGAATTAAAAATAAATTTAAACTGAAATTAGCTCACTAAACCAGAATTGTCAATGAATGAATCTGTGTGAATGAATTGTTTTAGTGATTGAATTGATTTGCTCATCTCTAGCACTCACGACTCAAAATAAATAAAGAATATTATTTTTATAATTAATCAAAAATTACTGGTTATATTCCTTAAAAGTTTAATAAACACTAAGCTGTGATGTCAAAAATGAAATTAAAACATGTAGCACACAGAAAAAAATTCTCAGTATATATTCAAAATGCCACTATAACTTTGATATAAAAAAAAACATGTAGAATAAACTAACCTAAACTGAACTTTATTTTTGTCACACTAAATATCATGAAAATTAAGCACCAGAATATATTTTTGTTTTAAAGGCTTATTTTGTCATGACTTAAACAATATTGTTTGAGCTTCTACATCACAAATATCAACTAACCAAACAATTATGGGGGAATGAAGGTTGTACAGTACATGGCTAGAGATTTACTGAACAGGTTCTGAAATGTAGCTGAATGGGACTTTTTTTTTAATGACTTCTAACAAACAACAAATACATTTGTTTTTTACACTTATTTCAGCAGTCAAGAATTTTCACCAAGAGTTCAAATGACTTGCTACCAAAAAACAAGAATCTAGTCAATTTTGAAACCAGTTTTACAAGGATTGCCTCTTAAATAGAACAAGCTGTTAATACTTTTAAGTTAATTTTTATTCATACCATCCTTCACCTCAGCAGTTGGGTTTGTGAGGCAAATGAGAATTTACAGAATTGCTTTTAACTTCAAAACAGCATGCACATTACAATTTCCCTTTGCTTATTAAATGCACTTTTTATGAAGTTCCTGCTGTCACATACTTTCATATTTACATCTGAAATCTTTTGTTTAAGCACCTACTATGAGTCAAAAGTTACAATAATATGAAAACACTTCCTTTGTATGAAATAGTATGAAAAGAAAAGAAAGATATGTCACTCTTAAAATTAAATTACCCATAAAAAAAAAAAAAAGACCTAAAAAAGCTGTAGGTGTCACACATATTAGGTCCCTCCCAGCAAGCAAGAAGTGCTATTCACAAGATTTATAAAACTGGCCAAACTTTTATCTGTATTACTAAACATACTTTTATCACTGAATTATTCTTATAGAGTTCTTTACAATTTGGAACAAAAACTATGTTTCAATAGTGGAAATTTTTATGAAAAATCTTAAGGGTAAATTTGATGTTATTCATATAAAAATTGATATTTTAAGTATCAATAAATCTGGTGTTTTTTCTACAGCAAATTTTACACAGATGGCTTTAAATTATTCTGGAATATATCAATGATATTTACACAATGCATGACAAATCAGGCAAATTAAACTCTGTTGAACAGAAAACTGTCAAAACCTCAGAACTCTGAAAGTTGAGGGCTATTATTTCTTGTGGGAGTTCATGTGCACTGATTCATAAGAATTTCAGTTTAAAGACCTTTCAGAGATGAGTAAGCATAGTAGGACATCATTTACGCATGAAGAAAAGATTTACTATCGCACATTTTTCATTAATGCGTATGAAGCAATTTTATCACATAACTGGTTTTCTCCCACAGTCTCTGAATTTATTGAATATTTGAGTTTTTCTTTAGCAGGAAACTAGGTACTTTTAGTTATTAACCTTAACAATATATGTTGCCACAATGACAAAGTAGTCAACATAAGACACATGTATGATGTTCCACTGTACTGGGCTTGAAAGTGAAAAGAAAAATGTGCATGAAAATTACATTTTCCAACTTCAAAATTGAAAAAAAAAGAAATCTAGTGGAGAAAATAATACTAACTAGTAATTTATTTACTGTGCAGAAAGACATCACATTTTAAACTGACTGTCACCATGTGTTTCCGAAGGCTGCCAGGAGCAATCTTTGTAAATACCTAACAAACAGAAAAAAACACATTTGCAAAAGTCTGCAAATATATTTTAACTTCCGTAAGGCCATGCCTTACACACAGGTAGGTGGTTTTTAAACTTTTCAGATTTTACTTAATCTAAAGCATTAATTTTAATTACAGTTTCTCACAGAACTCTCCAACAATCTCTATGCAAAGCTGTATCCTCCAAAACTGGTTATTAAAATTGGTGCAAGTTTGTTTTGGAATGGTCTGAATTTGTTTTTTCTAGGCAGCAACAGCCTTTTTTTTTTTTTTTTGGACTCAAAACAATATCAACACAGCTTGTTCTTCATGTCTGGGAACAGGAAAAAGTTAAATGGAGCTAGGTCGGGAATACATGGGTATGTGGTTCACCAATCAAGCCACCCAGACCCTTGCAGAAAGTCCAATGTTTTCATCACAGGATGGGAAGAGGTATTGTTTTGGTGCAGCAAGATTCCACAAAGTCCCATTTTTGGCCTTCTCTCCCTTATGAATTGGAATGAAAAACTTTTGCCAGACATAGAGTAGCATACCATTTTGCAGTTCTGTTATTAGGGCTTGTTTTCCCAAACAATGGGTAGCAAGCCAATTTTTGGTTGGCAGTAAAAAGTTTTTTAAATGTGAAGGTTTTATAATTATTTGAAAATGTGAAGGTTTTATAATTATTTGAAAACAGAAAATCATGAAAAATTGCAAAAGGGAAAAATAAGGAGCATAATATATGAATACAGGAATCTGGGCCCCCTGTGGTGCCTTCCAAAGCAGGATTGGCAACCTGTAATAGGCCAATAGTGTTGCCATCTAATGACAACAGCACAATGATACAGCAACCAGGCAGATTGCATATGTTTGTTAAACAAACATATCCAACCCTTCCTACTGAAGCTTTAAAGGAATGCACCCTTTCACATCTTTGTACATCTGAAGTTTTTTTTTTTTTTTTTTTTTTGGCAATGGTAGGAATCAAAACCAAATTTTAAAACAATATGCATATGGTAAAGTTCGATTAACACTTACCGCACATGGGGCTTGGCTTTCAATTCTTATTTCCGTTATGTGGATGCGGCATGGGGGTTTTTCATTTAGTTGCGGGTCCACATCATTTTTTTTTTCCCCTTTGGTATTTATCTGGCCTCGTCACTAAATGAGTTTTTTTCCTTTGCTGCCTCCTCATTTACTTCAATAATTTTTCATAACCTGAGTACTTTCGGTAATAATCCATTACCGTCATCTAGGGGACGTTTTGCTCCGACTAGCACGGACCGTGTCAGCTGGGCATTTCGGTGGTTCTCGCGGGCTGCTTCTGTTATCGGCTATCGCTTCTTCTTGGGCGTTGTGGCGACATCTCTTGTTGGTCACTGATCTCATTTTTCGAACTTTTTCATTTTTTTGCTCAATTTTAATTAAATTTCTCCAGCTGTTTCTCAAAATATTAGGGTCATTATGGTTGCAAACTTTTGCCCTATTTTTTTCAATCATTACCGACTCTGCTATTCTGAGGTGTTTTTCGGATTTACAGCTTTTTATGATTTTTATATTTTCGAATTTAGGATATTTTTGGTTAGCCAGACAGTATTGAATAAGTGCTGTTGTTTCTTCTTTTTTCTGCCAATTTTTTACGTGTTGTTTTAATCTGTGTTTAAGCTTATTTTTGGTACTTCCTATATAAGCCATTGGAGGATTTTCAGTAATAGGAATTGAGTAAATACCTGCTTTTTATAACATTTTTATTTTTTCATTACCATATTTTTGATGGTATTTACTTTTCCTCAATTTGAATGTTATGCTTTTTACAAATATTATTAATTTCATTGGTAGTACCTTTAATGTAAGGAAAACCATTTAAATATTTGACTTCTTTTTTATTTACTACAGCATTATTTTTTATTTTCTTTATTACTTCTGTGTTCCATTTTTTTATTAAATGGTTAGGATAACCAAAGTTACCTGCAATTTTTTTTATGAATTTGATTTCTTCATTGATGAACTGACTATTTTCAGAGTGCGTATATGCTCTTTTAATTAAGGTTTTTAGACTATTGCATTTTTGAGGATAAGGATGTGCCGAATTGTACGGGATTAGAACAGGAACAAATGAACTTTTCCGATAAACCCTGTATAGTAACTTATCTGTGGATCTGTGGATTTGATAACTTGTACGTCCAAAAAGGCTATTGCATTATTTTTTTCTATTTCAACTGTGAGTTCTATAGTTGGGTATAAAGAGCTGTAACATTTTGTTAATTTTCTTAATTCTTCTTCGTTCAGTTTTGATAGAATGAAAATATCATCCACGTATCGACAGTACACTTCTGGTTTTTCTTCCATACGATGCAGGACATTTTCTTCAATCTCGTTCATCACAACCTCAGCATATAAAGTTGATAATGGTGAGCCCATATCAACTTTATATGCTGAGGTTGTGATGAACGAGATTGAAGAAAATGTAAGAAATCATAGCACATTACCTGATGAAATCAAGCACTCTTTTCCACCAATGGGAGCAGGCATACCATGTATTGTTGCAAAGGTAAAAACGCACAAAGATGGTGCTCCAATGAGGCTGATAGTTTCAAAAAAAAAAAAAACTCACCATTGACAACAGAGAAAAACATTTACAAGTTCCTAGCACCCTTTTTCATGAACAACAAGTTCACCATCAAGAACACGTATGAATTTATTGAGAAAATTAAAAATGTAAAAACTGGCCTAAAGGACTTAAATATGGCAAGCATGGACGTTAAAGCATTATATTCAAGCACTCCTGTTCCAGAAGCTATTGAAATTATCATTAAGAAGAAGAAAATGTAAGAAATCATAGCACATTACCTGATGAAATCAAGCACTCTTTTCCACCAATGGGAGCAGGCATACCATGTATTGTTGCAAAGGTAAAAACGCACAAAGATGGTGCTCCAATGAGGCTGATAGTTTCAAAAAAAAAAACTTACCATTGATAACAGAGAAAAACATTTACAAGTTCCTAGCACCCTTTTTCATGAACAACAAGTTCACCATCAAGAACACGTATGAATTTATTGAGAAAATTAAAAATGTAAAAACTGGCCTAAAGGACTTAAATATGGCAAGCATGGACGTTAAAGCATTATATTCAAGCACTCCTGTTCCAGAAGCTATTGAAATTATCATTGAGAAGTTGCAAAATCTTAAAATTTTAAATAACACACAAATTCATGAATTCAAAAAAGTTTTATTCCATTTATATGAAAATAATATTTTTACATACATGAACAAAATACTCAAGCAAAATTCAGGAGGCCCAATGGGCTCGCCATTATCAACTTTATATGCTGAGGTTGTGATGAACGAGATTGAAGAAAATGTCCTGCATCGTATGGAAGAAAAACCAGAAGTGTACTGTCGATACGTGGATGATATTTTCATTCTATCAAAACTGAACGAAGAAGAATTAAGAAAATTAACAAAATGTACAGCTCTTTATACCCAACTATAGAACTCGCAGTTGAAATAGAAAAAAATAATGCAATAGCCTTTTTGGACGTACAAGTTATCAAATCCACAGATCCACAGATAAGTTACTATACAGGGTTTATCGGAAAAGTTCATTTGTTCCTGTTCTAATCCCGTACAATTCGGCACATCCTTATCCTCAAAAATGCAATAGTCTAAAAACCTTAATTAAAAGAGCATATACGCACTCTGAAAATAGTCAGTTCATCAATGAAGAAATCAAATTCATAAAAAAAATTGCAGGTAACTTTGGTTATCCCAACCATTTAATAAAAAAATGGAACACAGAAGTAATAAAGAAAATAAAAAATAATGCTGTAGTAAATAAAAAAGAAGTCAAATATTTAAATGGTTTTCCTTACATTAAAGGTACTACCAATGAAATTAATAATATTTGTAAAAAGCATAACATTCAAATTGCAGGAAAAGTAAATACCATCAAAAATATGGTAATGAAAACATAAAAAATGTTATAAAAAGCAGGTATTTACTCAATTCCTATTACTGAAAATCCTCCAATGGCTTATATAGGAAGTACCAAAAATAAGCTTAAACACAGATTAAAACAACACGTAAAAAATTGGCAGAAAAAAGAAGAAAAAACAGCACTTATTCAATACTGTCTAGCTAACCAAAAATATCCTAAATTCGAAAATATAAAAATCATTAAAAGCTGTAAATCCGAAAAACACCTCAGAATAGCAGAGTCGGTAATGATTGAAAAAAATAGGGCAAAAGTTTGCAACCATAATGACCCTAATATTTTGAGAAACAGCTGGAGAAATTTTTTTAAAATTGAGCAAAAAAATGAAAAAGTTCGAAAAATGAGATCAGTGACCAACAAGAGATGTCGCCACAACGCCCAAGAAGAAGCGATAGCCGATAACAGAAGCAGCCCGCGAGAACCACCGAAATGCCCAGCTGACACGGTCCGTGCTAGTCGGAGCAAAAGGTCCCCTAGATGACGGTAATGGATTATTACCGAAAGTACTCGGGTTATGAAAAATTATTGAAGTAAATGAGGAGGCAGCAAAGGAAAAAAACTAATTTAGTGACGAGGCCAGATAAATACCAACGGAAAAAAAAAATGAAGTGGACCCGCAACTAAATGAAAAAGCCCCATGCCGCATCCACATAACGGAAATAAGAATTGAAAGCCAAGCCCCACGTGTGGTAAGTGTTAGTCGAACTTTACCAACAAAAAGGGAAGTTCAAAAATGCAAATGCGTTAATGCACGTTAATAAAAATAACCTCCAATATCGGAAGTAAATTGAAAAATATGCATATGTCGAACTCTTTTCACCTGAAAATTACTCGCATCAATGTGGACTCAGTGCAGTCATCAACAGAAACCAAAAATGAGTGCACCCTTTGCACATGCATCATTATGAGAAATAGATAACTTTTTCTGTAAAATTACATTCAATAATAAATTTAAAGAACAGTATTAAAAATATTTGAATTAACCACCACCCCCATAGCCATTAAATTAGCTGGTTGGATCGCAAAAGTTTATCTTTTGAAAAATTGGGTCATGGCTGTAAAAAGTTTGGAAAGCACTGCTCCAGGGTAATCATTGCAACATATACATTGGATAAAAAGAATGAGGCCACCATCTTTTAGCCAACACTCCTGCGACACTTCACTTTCATAGGTAGATTGTCATTTGGGGACACCCAAAGCGTTGACTAATGTTTCGCCTTGAAGTCATATAGGTGCATCCTGTTTTCATCTGCTGTGACGATGTCAAAGACACAGCAACAGCTCACATCTGCAAAGCTTTGGATCATTTCACTCACTACTCCACTCTAGATTCCTTTTGCATCTCTACGAGTTTGTGGGGCATCCAATGACAGCAAAGTTTCCATATTCAATACGCGAAGGTACATGTGTAAGATTTTTGAAATTTGCTGCAAATGAATGCTCACAGTCTGTTTTATCTCTTTATAAGCTATCTGTTGTCATTCTTTACCAGAGCTTCCACACAAGTGGCATTTTCTGCCTCTGCAATTTTGCCAAGCAATCCTGTTGAGTTAGTCTCAACTTAAAATCTAAAAAGAAATGCTCACATATCACATCCCTATTATGTTACACAATAACGATGTGCTGGTCAACAAAATGCAAATATTCAAAATGATTTATCTGATTTCAAAATCTTGAGCGCAATTCCATACTTATCAACCATGTATGACGTTGACATATGGCAAATGAAAGAGAAAATCTCCGAGTTTTAGTAGGTCACCGCGAGAGGGCTCCACTGTCTCTGTGGCTTTGCAACAGACAGTCTGTGAGGAAATGGTGATTATACAGCAGAAGGCATTTCATGTGCTGTAGTTTTCAAGGTGTGAATTGGTATTTATAGTGCAGCATGAGTTTCATAAACATTATGAAATACACTGAAGAGCAATTGAATTAGAGATACCTGTCTAGTAACGTGTAGCACCACCTTTCGCCTTGATGACGGCGGCGATTCGTCTTGGCATGGACTCGACAAGACACCGGAAGTGTTGGGAAGCCATACCGATCCACGATCCCTGAACAAGCTCCCACAGTTCACGAAGATTTGATGGAGGGGGTCAGAGCCTCGAACATCTCTCTCGATGGCATCCAAGATGTGCTCGATGAGATTGAGGTCAGGTGACCTAGCTGGCCAAGGAAGCGAGGTCATGTCGGTTGAGTATTCATCCAACCATTGGGATACAATTCGGGAGCGATGGTACGGTGCATTGTCTTGTTGCAGGATGAGGTCCCAAGTGGGATGTTGAAGACGCACAAACGGGAGCAAATGGTCATCCAGGATATCCTGGTAACATTGACCTGTAAGGGACGATGTCACATGTACCAGGGGTCCCATTTCAGTCCACGTAAACAGTCCCTAGACGAGAATGCCACCCCCACCAACTTGAAGAGTACCCTGCTGGCAAGAAGGATCCATTGCTTCATGTGGTTTGCGCCGTACTTGTATCCTGCCATTCGCATGTACCAACGTGAATTTTGACGCGTCAGTCCAGGCAACATTTTCCCACATGTCTAGGGTCCAGTGGCAATGTTCCTGCACCCATGCTAATCTTTGCACCCTGTGATGTGCTGTCAGCAGCAGTACCCTCGTGGGACAATGGCTTCTGTACCCCATAGCGAGAAGATGGTACTGGATGGTGTGGCTGCTTACACATTTTTGTGCACCAGCGTTAAACTGCCGAGTCATTTCTTGCACTGTGGCCCGTCTATCCGCTGTTACAATGCGAGCTAGCTGACGATGGCCCCGCTCATCCACATGCTGTTGTCCACGGCAGTTGGCCCTTGCAGGGATGGTTTTACCGGATTCAATGTACTGACGGTGCACCCATGACACAGTGGCTCGTGAAAATCCCAGTGCCTGCACAACTTCCGAGATGGAGTGACCCATTCATCGGGCCCTGACAATTTGCCCACGATCAAATGCGCTTAGAACCCTCTTACTGATTCCCGTCGCATCACTCCTTATATTGTCAAATCGCTGCATACGTTATGTTATGTTGTTTCTGTTTACAGTGCCGCTCACAGCGCCATCACATTTGCATAACGCCAGCTGTCTAATTCAATTGCTCTTCAGTGTATATGTATATGTTGGTGGTATAAGCAGTTCAGGAAGACAGGATGTATGTGTATAAATGCAAGAGCACAGGACAACCGCACGTGTCTGAGGATAATGGGTGAAGAATCGGAGAGAGATTCCTACGTAGCTCAACGAAGTCAATCAGCCGTGCCGATCGAGAACTGGGAATTCCCTGGCATGTTTTGAGACAATGCTTATTATTATTATTATGAAACCGTACAGGTTGCAAGCCCAAACGCCAGGGGACTGGTGGTGACAGAACTTTGGCCAACTCATGGGGGGATGACTATTTTGCTCCCCGCCAAGTGTTCAGTGACAAAGCAACTTTTTATTTAAGTGGCAAGGAGAACCATCGCAACATTCACATATGAGGCATGGTCTTCTGCTGTATGACAACAATAGAGTGTGACTCACCTAAAGTTAACGTCTTCTGTGCCATTACCGGAGCAAAGGTTTATTGCCCTTTTTTTTTTTTTTTAGTGGAAAACACAATGACTAGAAACTCCTATTTGGATATGCTACAGAACTGGATATTTTCACAATAGAATGTAGATTCTGACAACTACATTTTCCTGCAACATGGGGGCATCACCTCATCAGCATTGCACTGTTTGCTGTTTCTTCAATAAAGTGCTCCCTCACCGTTAGACTGGTGGCAGTGGACTCCACGACTTGGCGCTCTACAGCTGGCCACCTAGGTCACCGGTTACACTGTGCAATTTCTTCTTTGGGGGGTACATTAAGGGTACTGTGTACATGCCACCATTGCCTATAACCTTGGATGAGCTCAAAAAGCGCATTGTTACTGCGGTGGAGTTAGTGACAACGGATATGGTAGAGCGAGTATGGGAGGAAATAGACTATCATCTTGATGTTGCTCGTGTAACTAAGGGAAGTCACATAAAGCGCTTATAAGATGAGAGACAAAACTCGGACAGTTTCTTTTGGTTGATGCATCATTACTCAGTCTACATATTTGAAACTTCGAAAATATAAGACTGATAATCCGTTTTATGTAAGACTGAAGTGATTGATAATCAGTTCTGCTATTTGAAAACAGTCATTTGAAATCGGATAAATCATTTTGAATAACCCTGTATACCTGCTGCTCTCTCATAACTGAACCTGATGCATCACCTGTTGGTATCCTCGGTAAATAAAAGTTGCTCCTCTGATGGCTGAGGAGAAAATATTATCTGTGATAGTTTCTTTGAATCCAGAAGATTTAAGTCATCTTTGCATATGGCTGCAAAATTGCTGATAATTTTAGAGTTCAATTTTTCTTACATCCTTTTTCACGAAACAACTTCGTCTCAATTAAACTGATCAGTTTCAGGTTTGGAGAGAGAAACTGAAATGTTCATGTACTTTTTGTCTCTTTCCATTTCTGAGGCCTGCAACATTACGCTACAAGATTCCATGCAGGCAAGCATAGACAATCCATGCACATGAATTGCCAGTATCAGTTTTCACACATCCTTACACACATGGAGAAAAAAACTGACGGTGACATTACGATTTTAAAATGCCCCTCATATTAGTATGCATTAAGAAGGAAATTTGAATATCCATAAGACAATGCTATGAACATTTACTTGTGCATAAAAGAATGACCAGAGCAATCATTTTTATTTTCTTGTTTGTAGTACAGAAATAGAACACATTCTTATCTAGAAATGTACAACTGAAACCACAGATATATACATATATAAGCAATAATGCTTAGAAAAACCTCAAGTTTGGCTATATTAAACTTTTGAACACCTGTTCTGCATAATTAAAGTTCTGATTTCCAATATCAAAATAATTACTGTCTCGAATAAGTTGATCCAAATAATTTAAAATCTAGCTATATGATACAGTCGATTCCAGTTAGAGCAAAAATTGATATAATGAAAATTCTGATTTAGCAAAAATAAGACCAATCACTGGCAAAAATCGTATTAAGGTAAAAGGTCATTTATTTTTAATTTCAATACAATGAAATCCGTTTTCATGAATTTCTTATTACAGTGAAAAATGTATTTATATTCCCAAGGAAAATTATTATTTAGAATAATATTTACAAGTCCAGTGAAAGCGTCAAATTCGGATTCCCACACTCTTTTGTTAAAATAAATGAACACCCATCCCAGGCAAGACATTTTCCACTTCCCATTTGTATCAAACTGGTTCCAGGACAAAAGGAATGTTGTGGATCCATAGTAACCAGACTTATAGGGTCTCTTCTACAATCACTCGCATTTTTTACAGTGTTCCTTGCTCAATTTTCGAAATGAATTCTTCGAAAAGAGAGCAATTATCTTTGAAAGAAAAGATAAAATCATTGGTGAAATTAATTCTGGAATGATTTTTTGATCAATGAAGTTGATTCTGGAATGTGGTGATGGAATGATACGGTATCAATTCATCAATGCTATCGACTTTTTTGGAAGATCAGGGGCAAAACAGCTCAATAAGAAAAGGTTCGATTTGACAATTTTATTACTTATATTTCTATTATTTTTATTGTATAATTCAAATTTCTTAGATTTAAAATTTTTGATTTGAAAGTTTTAAAATAAATAAACATGCAGACTGGTAGTATTTGATAAAATTTCAAATTTCATTATAAAATAATTCAGTGGTCCCATGGATTTCGTTCTAATGGAACTCCACTGTATCAGGATAAATAAATAAATAAATACAAGACTTAAATTTAACTTATAAACCACTGTACATTTCACAAGTAATGGAATGCATTTTAAATGACTAGTTTTGAAGATGGAAAAGTGAATATAAACAAATTTAACTTATAAACCACTGTACATTTCACAAGTAATGGAATGCATTTTAAATGACTAGTTTTGAAGATGGAAAAGTGAATATAAACAAGTGCTTTTTCAAAACAGCATGATATAGTAAATGTAAAAATTTCTTCCATCGTCTTGTTTAAATGCATTAAATACCTGTTTCCAGCAAAGCTATACTTTATTGCAATTTACCAGTAATGTCCCAGCAATGTAGCCAGAACTTTTTTTTTTCATGACTTGAATTTTTAAATGTTGGTCTGGATTCCAAGACTAGCAGACTGAAGTTGTTCTCTACACAGATTAAGGATATATAACTTCATAATTAATTATTATCTTATTGTCACTTTGTAATTAGACATTTATAAAATGGCAAAACAAGTCAAGAGTCTACAGTTTTTCTTGAATATCACAATACTTTTTATTTTTAGTACATGTTGTAATACCAAATTACATCAGTAACTGTAGTCACTTATTTTACTTTTTAAAAAACGAAATTATATAAAAGCATGTGATAAATGAAAACATGGATCAAATTAAATTTCATGAAACACAGACTGGGAATAAATTACAGAGAATATGTCCATAGCTGAACACAACCAAAACACCCTAAAAAGAAGTACCCATAGTGATTAGAGTGCAATCTCAGCATATTGTCTGAATTCTTCAAAAGGACTAAACTGATAACAAGAGGCCAAACTGATAATGAATAACACATTGTTCTGTTCTTGTCGTTTCTTTTTTTTTTTTTTCCCTATTTTTTAAAAGAATAAAGTGTTTAAGCTTTAAGCTTTTCCTTTTCTTTGTATCAATAAAGTTATGGCAAATCCTAGTGAGGTACTATAATTAAAATTTAACTTTTATTTTATGGAGGATTACTAGGATAAATGATTTCATTATTTGCCAAATTTTTGGATTACACGCCACCAGCCAGTCAGTGGCACACGAACATGGAAGGCCCAACATGTCCAGTCCCCCGTTAAAAATAATGTAAATGACATTAAGGTTGAAGGTGTTTGTTATGAAGTGTTGAACGGAATGATAAAAAAAGCAACACTCAATTTTTCAATGTACGAAAAGGTCATTCGATTGTTGCGCTTTTTTATGAACATTTCAACCTCCACCTGAGACAGTTCGCCAAATATTAACCAAAGCACACATATATGCAGACAGATGAGTGGTCGAATGGACAGACTACTTGCATGGGATCAGAGTTACATTTGATCTCTAAAAGGCTATCAAGATATTTTCAATTCTTCATCTCAAACTGCTCTCGAGATATTCTTCAAAAACATAGGACAAACGGTAGTACCGACGAACAGACAGACAACCAAAGTGTAAACATGGTGTTACAGTTATATTTGGTCCTTAAAACCATCCAAGAAATTTCAAATCTGTCTCAAACAGTTTCCAAGAGCTGAAATATTTATGTTATTTTTTCAGGTAGAACCATGAACCATTTAATGGTGGTTTTAACTGTAACATTTTACAAGTTAAATTTCCTTTGAGTGAAAAGCAATTTCTCGGTTGGAAGTTATTAATATTCGCTGCGAATATTAATAACTTCCAACCGAGAAATTGCTTTTCACTCAAAGGAAATTTAACTTGTAAAAAGTTACAGTTAAAACCACCATTAAATGGTTCTACCTGAAAAAAAACGTATGGAAAACATGTTTTTTTAAATCTCGATACATCGAGAAATATGTGCGTAATGAAATATTTATGGGGGAAAAAGGCAGACGTATGGACAATAATGTGCTTACATGGTGTCTGCTGTGAAAGTTACTTGCTATCTTCTAAAAGTGATCTTTGGAGTTTCAAATCACCACCTCAAATGCATGCCATATCAAGCTGCAACTGTAATCTCCAATAGACTATAAGTGTCCATTCCATAATAATTTTGCCAATCAGTATCTATCTAATATGAGGGTGATGAATCAATATTTATACATACACATTGAACTCAAAGACTTCATCTTTTGGACCCCTCCCCAGTGGTGGTGCCAGACTTTTTTTGACTGGGTTGGCCACATTTTTTGAATTACATAAAGTAGCCATGAAAAAGTTCTAACCTCATAACAAAAACCAAGGCAAATTGCTAATATACACTGCATTTTATTTCATTAGGTAGACTAAGACTAGGTACTTCAAATTTAACTAAACAGCACAAATGAAGGAAACATTCATTTGGGTGTTAAAAGCACAGTTCAATTCAGATACGACTCCTTAAAGTTTAAAAAACTTGTTATTAGTTTTACCTTATTTATGCTCAGTTTTTCACATTTGTACCTGGTACATTTGCTTTGAATTTCTTTTGTTTTCCTATCACAACGGAAAATATGCACTAACAGTACATCATCATCATCATTGTCAACCATTATCAATCCACTGCTGGACGAAGGTCTCCCCAAGTTTCCTCCACAACGGTCTGTCTTGTGCCAGTCTCCTCCATGTCACTCCTGCATATTTTCGAATTTCATCCACCCATCTCCCATGTGGTCTTCTTCTGGGTCCTTTCCTGTTCTTTGGAATCCAATCTAAAATTTCGGCTGTCCATCGATGGTCTGTCCTTCTGGCAGTATGTCCAGCCCATTGCCATTTCAGGGATTTAACTCTGATCATGATGTCTTCCACTCTTGTCATTTTTCGGATCCACGAGTTTCTCTTCTTATCTCTCCAGGTTATACCAAGTATGCACCTCTCTATGCTTATTTGAGTTGTCTGCAGCCTTTGTATGTCTCTTTTAGTTAAGGCCCACGTCTCTGCACCATACGTAAGCACTGGAAGGATGCATTGATCAAACACTTTTCTTTTAAGACATAATGGCATATTGCTCTTGAAAATTATGCTGTTTCTTCCAAAAGCTCTCCAGGCAAGTTTTGTACGCCGATTAATTTCTTCATCAATGTGACCCTCACTTGATATCTGCTGTCCAAGATAAACGTACGTGTCTGTTATCTCCAGCTTTTCTCCATCAATCGATAAATCTTCATTTCTTGTAAAAGCATTGAACATCACTTTTGTCTTCTGAAAGTTCATTTTTAATCCCACTTCTTTACTCTTGTCAGCAAGTTCCTGGATCATACTCTGCAGCTCTGATGGGGTAGTTGCAAAAATGACTACGTCATCAGCAAAACGAAGGTGGGTTAGATAATCTCCATTAATCTTTATCCCTTTGTTTTCCCAGTTCAGTGATTGAAAGACATTTTCCAATGTGGCATTAAAGAGCTTCGGAGATATGGTGTCACCTTGTCTCACTCCCTTTCCAATTTGTATGTGTGTTGTATTTTCAAACAGCCGAATCTTTGCACTTGCATTTTCACAGATGTTATTAATAATATTAATGTATGCATCTTCAATACCGCAGGATTTCAGAGCCATTGTAACTGCTGATGGTTTCACCGAATCAAAGGCTTTTTCACAATTGATAAAAGCCATGCACAATGGAAGTTCATATTCCCTCGCTCTTTCAATTAGTTCTCTCAGTACGTGGATATGATCTATTGTGCTGTAGCCACTCCTGAATCCAGCTTGTTCTCTTGGTTGAGCCATGTCCAGTGTTACCTTCAAGCGGTGTGAAAGAACTTTAGTGAAGATTTTATAAACCACTGATAGGAGGCTGATAGGTCTGTAGTTCCTGAGATCCTCAATGTCACCTTTTTTATGTAGCAGGATCATTGTAGCGTTGTTCCAATCCTCGGGAATCTTCCCTTCTTTAAGGCATCGAGTGAAAATTTGGGCAAGTACTGTTTCGATTTCTCCACTTGCTTCTTGTGTGATGTCTACAGTAATTCCATCTTCTCCTGGAGCTTTCCCCCACTTCATGTTCTTGATTGCATGTGCAACTTCTGCTGGGAGGACTGGAAGAACTCTGGTACTGGTACCTTTCATGATGTCTGGAGTACATGTATCATCCCTTTCATATAATTTGGAGTAGAAATCTTTCACTCTTGTCAAACTTTCGCCTCTATTTCTTGTTACAGAACCATTTTCTTTTCTCAGTGCCATAATCTGTTTTCTTCCCTTACTGAGATGTCCCTTTGCTATCTTTAGGCTTTGGTTGTTTTCAATTGCTTTCCTCACTAGTTCACAGTTGAATTTCCTTATGTTTTCAGTGATACTTTTTCGTACTGTCTTGCATAGCTCTATATATTCCACTTTGGAAGTCACATCTTCTTTAGTTGTCCTCATCTCTCTTCTTTTTTGCATCAACATTTTGGTTTTTCCTGATAATTTGTTCACCTGCAACTTGTTCTTAGACCCAGCTAATTTTGTTGCTGTTTCCATAAGAGCTCTGGTTACTTTTCTGTTAACTTCAGAAATATCCACTTCTTCCGATGTTAGGCCTTCTAAAGCAGAGAATCTGTTCTTCAGTTCCAACTTGAAGGTATTATGGTGTTTTTTAAGGTTGGTTATGTCAATACATTTTGTTTGTCTTATGAGCTTGCCACATTCGAGTTTAGTGTTGAGGTGCATCTTACATCTCACCAATCTATGGTCACTACCTGTGTTGAACTTGTTGAGCACACTGCAGTCTTCGATGACGAATTTTTTGTTACACATAATAAAATCAATTTCACTTGTCATCCCATTTGGATGTCTCCATGTCCATTTCCTGTGTGGCTTTTTCTTGAAAAAGGAGTTAAAGATGAAAAACCCTTCTGCCTCTGCAAACTCAACGAGAGTATTTCCACGTTGGTTTCTCTTGTCGTGACCGAATTTACCTACTGAAGTTTCATTCTGTTGCCGTTGCCCTATTTTTGCATTGAAATCTCCCATAATTATCTTCAAGTGCTGCTTACCTTTATTATTTAGATGACGAATTTCCTCATAAAATTCTTCAATTTCTTCTTCGGGATGACTTGTGGTGGGTGCATAAGTTTGAATAATTTGAGCCTGGTATCTTCTCGAGAGTTGGATAACGAGTCGTGCAGCTCTGTCAGAGGAACTTTCAACTTCTACCACTTTATCCTTCAGTTTCTTGTTTATTATAAATCCAACACCACTAGTTCTGCCAGTATCTGTCCCATGATAGTAGAAGAGATGTCCACTTTTCAGTTCAATGAGATCTTCTCCTTACCTAACTTAGCCCGACGATGTCCCACTTGATCCTTTGTAGTTCCTCTTCCAATTCAAGAAGCCTTGAATCAGAAGATAGGGAGCGTCCATTATACATAGCCAAGGTCAGCATCAGATGGCAGCCTAGTCCGGTCCTCCGGGGATTCTTAGCACCTTCTGCCTTCATGTCGCACTGGCCACTGCCTTGGCCAGGTACATTCCAGCTGCCGGAGACTGAGAGCCAAGATTTAAGTTGTAGAGTCATTTTGGAGGTGTTTGGCCATAACTCACCACGCTGGCCAACCGGGTTGGCGAGTGTGGGATAGCATTTCCTCTAATCCCGATGGTATAGTTATACCGCTATTGGCGGTCGTCAGAGCCCCTTTAGTGGGAACAGGATGCACCACGAGAAGGCGGGGTTGACATTTGTCAAGGAGAGGCTGTGATGTTAAGTATCACCTGACCCCTAACAGTACATATGCTTTGGTAAATCAGCCATTATTAAATACATTAAACATATACTAACATACAACACCACACACAGAATAACTTACTCAACAGAAAGATCTGCTCGAACTGCTATTAAAATATCAAGTACGGCGCCAGTCACTTAATTTAGCTAACGTTGTTGGCACTGCTTGTAATAAATGAGATGTTGTGCCTACTGCCATCTGACCTGTAGCCTCACTTCTGCAATTTTTAATATATGTCATAAATGACTGTTGGAATTTTTAATGTTACTGAAAACAATTATAAGCCACACCTAGTTAAATATGCTGCATGTTTGGAAAACCGAGTTTAGTGACACGGTGTTATATTCAGAAAATATGGTACTATTAACATTCCCATAATTCACAATATTCATGTGTGAAAAGCATAAGCCACTCAAAATGTCAATCTATACAAGGGTGCCAAGAATGTCATGGGTAGACAAGGTCCATAAAAGTGAAATACTTGAGCATCTGGACAAAAGTATGGCAATTATTTTTAACATCAAAAAATTGAAATTTAAATATCTAGGCCACATTTTGTGAAATGAAAAATATCATTTTCTGCAAAATATCTTGCAGGAAAAAAAAAATTAAAGGCAGAGTCCGGTTTAGTTTGACACTAACAGTTGTAGTGCACAATTGGGTGCTTGTAGTGATTAAAATTGATTTTCAAGTTATAGCATAAGAAAAATGCTTCACAAGATATTAACAATACTTCATTTGTTAGACTGCAGATTTATACCAGATTTGCATGTTTTATCATGAATAGGTCAGGAAAGATAAAATGTTTTACATTGGAAAGCATTATAAATTTTAACATCTGAAAATTAATTCTGGCAGCCAGAGTCATTTAGGAGGAATCTGAATCTAGCATTTGAAGGTTAAGGCAAAGGTTGGACCATGGGTCCTGATCAATGCATACTCTAGGTATTGGGATCAAGTTAGGTGAGAGGCATGTATGGAAAACAATTTTCGTATACAATCACATACATATCACTAAGCTGTTCTCTGAGATTCAGAGGTTAGCTCCAAAAAGAAATACAAACTTCCAGATATTTTTACTTATTGTTGTCGTATCAAACTTCGCCATTTACAGCGATCTTGACATACAATTTGTGCTTCACTAATATCCATTACATGCCGTACACAAGATCTTTTATACTTCATACTCATAATCTTTTTCTCATGCAGACACTCCTGAATCTGATCCACCTATGTCTTCCTTGGCCTTCCTCTGCCTTTCCTTCCTGCCACTTGGGCTGAAAATATTTTCTTAGTAAGCATTTCATCACTCATTCTTTCAACATGGCCAAACCACCGAAGCATATTGGTCTCCACCTTGCTAACAACATTTTGCTTTACATCACTCAACTGCAATACATCTTCATTCCTCACACAATCAGATCGTGTCTTGCCACAAACCCCACGTAAGTAACGCATTTCTCCAGCACAGAAACAACTCCTATGTTTCTTCTGCAGTACCCAGGTTTCACTGCCATACATCAGAGTAGGAACAATTACTGTTTCATACACAGCCATGCGGGACTCTCTAGAAAACCCATCATTCCTGTGAAAACCTCCCAGAGCAGCTATGACTTTCAAAGAAGAATTCATTCGCCTACTGATTTCACCATCCATTTTGTTCTCTCTGTCAAACATGCTTCCTAAATACACAAACTCACTCACCTGGTCAATCACAGTGCCATTTATACTTACATTACATTCAGTGCTACCCATTCCTCTCTCAAACACCATAACTTTGGTTTTTCCCTTATTTATACTCAGTTTGAATTTCATGCAAACTTCGTGCATCCGAGTCAACATACTCTGCAACTCACTTTTGCTCTCTGCCAACAGGACAGTGTCATCAGCATACAGCAATCTGCACACACGGACATCACCAAGACATAAACCACTATTATCTATTTTGGCCTCACGCATGCATGCGTCCATAAATATATTAAACAGCCATGGAGACATTACACAACCTTGTCTAACTCCTGCACCAATGGAAAACCATTTTGATAAAACACCATTCACCCGTACACAAGCTCTGCTACCAGCATACATGGCTTTTACACTATTAAGTAGATTCCCAGTAACACCATATTAATTCAAAACCTTCCGCAAAAGTGTCCTATTGACTCGGTTGTAAGCTTTCTCTAAATCTACGAAGGCAGTAAAAACTTTCTTCCCAACAGCCAGATACTTTTCAATCATCATGCGTAATGCAAAAATCTGGTTAATGCAGCCTTTACCAGGCATAAAACAACTCTGAACATCCCTCACTTTCTCTGATGTAAGACCCCATACTTTTTCAATAACAACCTTACCAAACACTTTCCCTGGCACACTCAGTAGGCTAATACCACGGCAGTTCTTGCATTCAGTCTGATCACCTTTTCCCTTATACAAGGGAACAATGATAGCATCCTTCCAATCCCGAGGGACCATTCCTAACTCCCAGCACAACTGGCAAATTTCAGTTAACCAATCAATTATAGAGTCACCACCATACTTCAACATCTCTGCAGCTATGCCATCAACTCCTGGAGCCTTACCATTCTGAAGAGATTTTAGAGCTTTACACACTTCTTCTCTTGAGATCCCTCCTGTGCTTTCATCCCTCATTGTGACATCATCTGCATCTGTCTCAGAATCATTTTTGCTCTCCTGATCTAATAACTCACAGAAGTATTCACCCCATCTGTCACTTAATTCATTGGGCTCCCATATCATTTCCCCAATCTCATTCTTCACACAACTTATAACTTTGTTCCCCCTATTTTTCCTGAGTCTCATGTACTTCCAGAAGGACTTTCTATCTTTCCAAAAAGCCAGTTCATGCCTTTCCACTTTCTCTTACCTATCTTTTGCCTTACTGTGGCAAACCAGCTTAGCAGCTTCACGCTTCTTACAGCGATATTCATTCACAGAGACTCTACCTTGCAACATCCCCAAATAGGCTTTCTTCTTTTTCTTTACTGCCTCATCAATCTCACTATTCCACCAAGCATCACCTCTATTGTTACCCACTATTGTGGAGCCACAGACCTCTTTAGCAGCAGTAACAACGCAGTTCTTAAAACATTCCCACTTCTTTTCTACATCCCTCTCACAAGATTTCAGATCCTTCAGTCATTCTCTGAGTAAGTCAGAATACCACTGATGATCTTCAAGGAGCCTATCAACCTTTATTCTTTCTATCCTGGGTCTCTTCCTATTCCTTTTCCTCCAACCAACATTAAGTTTCACTCGTGACACTACCAAGTAATGATCAGAACCAACATCTGCACCTCTCATCACACGGGTGTCAACAACTAAGTGTTTCAAATGCTGATCGTAAACAACAAAATCTATCACACTCTTTTGACCAAGAGTATGATTTTCCCAAGTATATGTGTGTATATACAAGTATATACAATCACTCTCATTTATAATAAAGTTCAAGGTATCTGTTGCAAACTTCATTACAAAAAAGCTGTTGATTAAATGTAGTAGTACTACATGTGATGTATGAGAGAGAATCAGAAGGTAAAGGCAGCATACCCTTTAATACAGGTAACTATGATCAAATGAACATAACAGTTACTCAGTTCTCCTTATAGTCCTCATACAGGTCAATGCACTTCTTGTATCATTCCACTAGCTTCTTCATTCCTTGGGAGATTTTTGGCTACTCCCGAATCCAGGTCTACACCGCTTTCTTAACCTCATCATCAGAGATGAACTTGCGACTATGTAGAGCCTCTTTAAGTGGACTGAAGACATGATAATCGCACAACGACAGATCAGGGATGTGGAAGACATTCAAACTGCAGATGTTGCGTTGCAGCCACTACATAGGGAAGTACATTGTCATAGTGCAGGAAGACAGACATTCTGACAGCATTCTTCTGCCTTGCTGCAAATTGTAGGTTTTAGTTTCTTTCTAAGCATAGCACAGTATGCTGCACTGGTCACTGTTTATTGTGTTCCTGAAAAAGCTCCAGAATAGGACCTTTCAAGTCCCAAAAGGTCAGCATGATTTTTTTGGCAGAGCACTGTTGTTTGAATTTCCTCTTAACTACAGAACACAGGAGTTTCCACTTTATGCTTTGTCTCTTGCTTTTTGGTTCGCAGTGATGAACCAAACCCATGTTTTGTCGTTGGTGACAGTCCGCTCCAAAACACTCGAATCTTCAAAATGTTTCAAGAATTCGGTGACAACGTCCATGTGCTATTGTTTGCTCAGATCAGTAAACTGTTTGGGTACCCATCTTGCACAAGCTTTACGGTACCCCAAGTCATCATGCTCTATGGCATGTATGTATATCCATAGCTGATATCCAAATATGCAGCAACAGAGGACAACATAATATGTCAGTCTTCTCTGATCAAGCCATTTGCCCTATCAATTTGGGCCTGTGTACGCAATTTTGATGGCCGACTAGATCAAGCTTCATCAGTTAAACTTGTTCTTCTTGCTTTAAACTTTTCTATCCATTCATAAACTTTTCATTAAGTCATGCTGTTTTCACTTCCATACTGAGCCAACATCCTTTAGCGAATTTCAGTCGGACTCACTCCCTCTGCCCAAAGAAATCTCACAATGGTGCGTTGTTGAACAATGGTGTAGGCAATCCCGCAGCAGTGTGTTTATGTTTATTTGACTTTGGATTCAACTAGACTAATAGCAGAGCACTGTGCGCATTCAAACTACCCATAAGCCATTGTGAGCGTGTTGTATTGCATCAGCTTTTATTTGTTCCAGTTATAACATAATTTTCAAATTGCCTCTTACTTTTCATTTTCCTTCGTACATAACAACAGTACATACACATGTAGATGGTTCATATAGACAGGAAGACACACTATAGACACAATAAAGGATTTTCAACACTTTGTTATATCCACAACCGGAAAGTTTAAATTCACTTTATAAATAGCCTATCATACAGTTTTTTACTAAATCAAAGGAAATGGCAATTTCTTCACTATAAATGACTGTTACAAATAGGCGCAATTATAAGAAAAGAATTCCTTTTTTACAATCTACAAAGCCTCTTTTAAAGTAAAAAGGATACATTGATAGACTCAGTTGCTGCAACTGAAAAGATGAAAAAGATGTGTAAGAAACAGCATCAAAACATTCATCACAAGAAATGGGAAGAAAATATTAAGGTATTCATCGCAAGTTATAATGAAGTACAACATGAAAATAATTAAGTGGCCAGTACGGCAACGCATAGCAGAAAACATGCCCTTAAACATATTTTAAACTTATATACACATTTCACCAAACTTTATCAATCCTTCAATTAAATCAGGTTTCACATATTGATTAAATTTCAATTTTCATGTGATTTAGTTTTAAAATCATTGATTTTCACATTGAATTATGAATGATTCATTCACACATCATCACATCACATTACACCTGCATATCCAAAAGTGGTTGCTCAGGTTGAGATTATGTACCACATGAAATATAGAATATAGCAAAATAAAAATTTACTGTCAATTTCCCACAAACTATACCACCTCTCTCATTCCATCGCAAGATTTTCTGCCTTTGAGAAATCACTTCCCCATCAGTAAAAGCCAATTTTACACCATCAATCCATTTTGTCATAGGCCTTTCCTTTGATTTGAAACCAGCACTTTGGAATGTGGCATGTGTCTTGTCATGGTTGCAACTCATATTGGCTTTAAAAATTCCCTGAGTTTTCCAGGTTTTCTAGAAGATAATTTTGCAGGGAATTTCAGGTAAAATTTACATATTATGTATAACTCCATGATAACATACATATTAAATGCCACATCTATAATGCAATATATTCAATGCAAGAAGAACAAGAAAGATGACACCCACAAACTTTATCCACCTCTCTCGGGTGTAATGAGCAAGTCTTTGAATCCGTTCTAACCCAAATTAAATTTATCAAAGCTATTCAAAGTCAATGGAACCGGTATGGAAAACAATAACATCTGACCAAAGAAATAAGTTTTTTAATCGGGTTTTTAATCCCACAGATATTGCTGTAAACAGAATTCTGAATTTTTGCCCTCTGGTTGCAGACTTGTATATTAAGAAAAATTTGAATTTATATGAGAAACATTTTGCAGCGGAAACGCTCTTCAACAAAAAAAAAAAGGATTTTTTAAATCAGACCCTTAGAAGCAGAGATATGGACAAATATAAGATATGCATCAATGCCTCCTGGTGGGGAAAAACACATATTTTAGGAAGAAAGTATTTTCGAAAGGTTTTTCAATGTGAGCAGTATCGGTCCAAAAAAAAAAAAAATGTTTAGTCAAGTTTTCAGAAGCTCAGATTTTGCTGCAAATACATCAGAAGCAGAAATTAAAACTTATGCCCCCTGGTGGCCAAACCATTCTTTACCAAATATTAGAAATTATATGAAAAACCTTTTTCATCAGGAGCTGTATGAGATATAGGAAGAATGTTTCAAATCAGAGTTTTAGAAGCAGAAATATCAGGAAAAACACAATTTACCTTAGCGCCCTCTAGCAGAAAGTCTATGATTTACTTGAAAATTTTGAATTTATATGAAAAACATTTCGCATAGGAAACGCCATCCAACAAAGAAGGAATTTTTTAAATCGGACTCCTAGAAGTAGAGATATTGACAAAAATAAGATATACATCTACGTTCCCTGGCATACATACATTATTTTAACAAGAAAATATTCCTAAACGGTTTGCCGGCGTGAGTAGTATTGGTCCAGAAAAGAATTTTTTTCAATTGAGATTTTAAAACTCAGATTTCACTGTAAATATACATCAGAAGTGGAAATTAAGACTTATGCCGCCTGGTGGCCAAACCATTTTTTACCAAAAATTAGAAATTATATGCAAAAGATTTTCCATCAGAGCGGGATCCGGTGCAGAAAGAATTTTTCAAATCGGAGCTTTAGAAGCAGAGATATTTGGGATATGCACTTTACCTTTATGCCCCCTAGTGGAAAGTCTATGAATTACTTGAAAATTTTGAAATTACACGAAAAACATGTCACACCAGAAACTCTATCCAATGAAGAAATATTTTTTTCAAATCGGACCATTAGAAGCAGAGATATTGACAAAAATAAGATATAAATCTACGCCCCTTAGCGGTGAAACGATACAATATTTTAAGACGAAAATATTCCAAAAAGGTTTATCGACGTGAATGGCATCGGTCCACGAACGAATTTTTTCAATCGAGATTTTAGAAGCTCAGATTTTATGGCAAATACATCAGAAGCAAAAATTAACACTTACAGCCCCTGGTGGCCAAAGTATTCCTTACCAAAAATTATAAATTAATGGAAAAGATTTTTCATCAGGAACAGTATCCGCGGAAGAAAAAAATTTCAAATCAAAGTTTTAGAAGAAGAGAGATCTGAGAAAACGTAATTTACTTTTATGTCCCCTAGCGGAAAATCTATGCGTAACTTGAAAAAGTAACTATATCTAAAATAGTTTTCGACATAAATGGAATCGAAAGATAAAGAATTTTTTCAATCGGGTGTTTAGAAGCAAATATATGGAATAAAATGTATTTTGAATTCAACATCTGCATTTACGCCCTCTAGCGACGAAATTGTACAACATAAAAAAAAAACGAAACGAAGGATCATCATTTGCATATTTGAGGCTTCCCAATGCAAAAAGAATTTTTCAAATCTGACTAATAGTTGCAGAGATATGGTGTCTACAGACGGATGGACGGAAGGATGGACAAACCGATTACACATGCAGAATCCTTTTTTACAAAAGACGAGCTAAAAAAGCTATCATTGTACACTTGAATTAATTGCTGGCTGAAATTTTCGATTTCCATCGCATACTCGACATTTTTTGTTGTCCGTAGCGGGCCGACGATTTCCATAGCATACTCGATGTTTTCCATCGTCGGGAGTGGACTGACGATTTCCATAGCATACTCGATATTTTCTGTCGTCCGTAGCGGACCGATGATTTCCATAGCATACTTGATATTTTCCATCTTCCGTAGTGGACCGACGATTTCCATAGCATACTTGATGTCATACTCTATTTTTTCTGTCGGTCCGACAATTTCCATAGTAACTACATATAACCCTTAGTACTTGGAATTGCTGAATCTTCCTTCTCACCACACGGTCTCACTCAGCATCAAGCGGAACTCGGTGCGCATGGAGAATGTAGTGTGCCGAAGTACTGATGATGATGATGATGACGGGCACGGCAGTTCTGGCGTGCAATGGCACAAAATATGCCTTTACGCAAGATGGCGCAAGATTTTTGTTTTGGCATACTGGCCCAGAATTCGCATCCCTGATAACTGCATATGCATTACGCAAAAAATTATCAGTTTTATTTTGCCTGACTTTTCCAGGTTTTTGCAAAAAAATTATTTCTCCCTGAGTTTTCCCTGATTTTTAGCCTCATTTTCAGGTTCCCTGATTTTTCCCGGTTTCCCGGTCGGCTGGCAACCCTGCTTGTAGAAATCTTTCCTATATGGCACATATTCTCAAACCATTTGAGTACATTTTCATTAACTTTTTCCTCAACACAGGAAACGTCTAATATCTGACTTGCCACAGAATAACTTTTTCCTTAGATTTTGCTTACCATTCTCATATTGGTTATATCCCACTGCCTCATGATACCTTTACTTTGCATCCAACTCTGACTAGATATAGAAATAAGTTATTCAAATGAGACTTCCAGATGATGAACAAATCATCACGTTCTGCCTTATATATTATAGATTATGTGACACTGCAATAGCCCTTTAGAGTTCATCCACATCATGAAGCGAGTATGGTTTTTCTTTAGCAAGAGACTCCAGTCTTTTCATATTTCTGTTTTTAAATAACCAGCTTCCAGTTGCTAACCTTGGTGATTAATATTCAGCACAGTCAACATTTATTCACTCGATGTTTTTAATTCCAATGACTTCACACACATAATCTGAGAAAAGCTGAAGTGTATGCATACATAAATGAGGAATCTAAACAGGGTCAGTTTACTTTTTAGATAGTTACCGTAATTTTTGGGCTAAAAGCTGCAGCTCTTACGTTACTAAAAGTGAAATTTTTTGGGTGTGCGGCCCTTATGCCGAATTAGTTTTCGAAAAGACTGTTTCTGACCTCTTTTTTTTTTTTCATGCAGATGCTTAGTAAATTTTTTCAAAGAATGCTTTTTTTTTACAAACTCAACTGTGATCGTTTTTATTTTCCCCTCTTTCTACTCATACGTTAGACACATCTATTGAAAAGATAACTCCGCTGTCCTGATGTTAGTTTAGGAGGGAAAGTGGGGGGAGGACAGGGAAATACTCGCGTAGGTCTTAAGGTCAGGTGGTTTGTTTGTGAAAGGAATGTCTGATCCAAATGCCCTTTGCATTAGGGAGTGGGGAAAGCACATCCTGTGGCAGTAGCATGGAATGTTAATAGATGGGGGATGGAATGGGGACATAAGCACACAAACCAGTAGCGTGACATCCGAGGCTTCTGTGGAGAGAGTGCCCAGTGTATCTCTTTTCTTGGCTGCAGCATGCATCCTGCAGGAAGGTGCAATACAACCAAGGGAAGGAACGTTGATTTTCATTTGGTGGAGAGACTGGTTTGGTGAGCTGAAGGCATTCCCTGAACAAAAGCTTAAGAACATGAACAATGCAAAAGCCTGCCCCAGGATGATTCCAGCGATTCCACTAGCAGTGACCTATTCCAAACAATACTGGCGGGATGAAAGACAAATTCTGTTCACTCTTCTTGGTTCATCAGGCATATGATACAGGTGTTGCTTGGCTCTGTGCTCCTGAGTTTTGCTGTGATTTTAATTTGCTTTGTATTGACTGACGATAGTGGAAGTTGAAGGCTTCAGTTGGAAACGCTTTCTCACTAATAAGCGCTGTAGCATTATCATCTGTGATCTGTTGGCAAAATTATGCCCAAAACTTTGAAAAGCTATACGCCAAGCTTCAAGCAGTTGAAAAAGCAGAAGACGTTGGAAATTGTGCAGCTGGATGCTTTTTTAACATTTATGAAAAGTGTGTGCGCCAATGGCGAAAAGATAAGAGTTTACTCTTTACCATGGCAAAAAATAAAAGAAAAAGAAAATGTGGTTCTGCAACCTGGCCTGTGTTAGAAGGCAATCTTGTGTGGATAAAAAGCTAGAGAGAGGCTGGAATTCCAGTGTCTACAGTGAAGATTCGTCTGCAAGCTACAATTATGGCTTCACAAATGAACATAATGAATTTTCAGGGTGGGCCGTCTTGGTGCTACCTCTTCATGAAGCAGAAATTTCTGTCTGTTCGAATAAAAACTACAGTCAGTCAACATCTGCCATTTGACTGGGAACAGAAAGCAATGGAATTTCATAAATTTGTTTCAGGTATTGTTGACAAAAAAAAAAAAAAAAATCTGACATCACAAATCTTCAACATGGATGAAGTGTTACTTTCATTAGATTACCCCCAAACAGAACAGTTGATAAAAAAGGGCACAAAAAGCAAGCATAGCAATTGTAAGAACTGGGGGAGAGAAAACTTCGTTTGCATGCATTTTAGGATGTGCCCCTAACGGCGATAAATTAAAACCGAAAGAAAGTTTTCCTTCGGGTGTTCTCATCCAGCTGAATAAAAAGGGATGGATGTCCGAAGACATCATGCTGAAGTGGCTGGAAGAGGTTTGGCGGAAGAGAAAAGGTGCTTTCTTCAAACCCGAGGGACTCCTGGTATTTGATTCGATGAGAGTGCACATAATGGCTTCAGTTAAAGAAGCCTGCAGAAAGGTGTCTGTTACTGTGGCAGTTATTCCTGGTGGCCTTACCAAGAAACTTCAGCCTTTGGATCTCACAGTTAATAAATGTTTTAAAAGTGAAATGCGGCAACGGTGCGAAGCTTGGATGGCAGAAGGGCTCCATTCATTCACAAAATCAGGAAGAATGAGAAAGGCGAGTTACGGAGAAGTTTCCAGGTGGGTGGAAGAATCATGGGCAGCAGTGAAACCTTCAACTATAATTTCAGGATTCGAAGCAGCTGGAATTTTAAACACTGTACATGAAGCCGACGTTAATGAAGAGGCAGATGATTTGGACAGTGAACATTTAGAGAAAAACCTTTTGCATTTGTTCAATTCTGAAACAGAAAATTCTGATTTTGACGGATTTCAATAAATAAAGGAAATGTTCTTTAAAATATCAATAGCTTAGTTTTTGTCAAGTGAAATTAAGTTTTTATAGGATATAAATATACCTATGTAGGATTTACATTGGTAAGTACACTTTTTTGTTTTAAGAAAACGGAAGTCACTATCCAAATTTTCTGATGAGATACTGTGTGCTTTAATTTAAAAATACTCGATACTGTATATTCCCAGGTATGTCAACCTCAATTTTTTGTTAACTCGTGAATTCAATATCTTTAATGCTGCAACAGGAAGAACATTTTCTGATTAAAATAACATTGATTTAAATTACAAAGTTGCAACACAAGGAAGTGAACATGTGTGCATATAGTGGTTAATATGGTGCATAAATACAAGATTTAGAAGAGAAAGAAACATCAAGTTTTGAAATGCAATAAATTTGTTAAATATTTAGAAAACTGCATTCAAGCCGCAAAACGTTCTTCTGATTTAAAGCAGAGAACAGGAAAAAGATTGTGACAAGTAACAATGTTAATAATGGGTAATTGATTTAATACTTGGCTGAAGATAAAATCTTTTCACAAACGCAAAAGAAAAAAAGAAGGGAGAGTTTCCTATTCATGTAAAAGCGGAGCTCAACGCGAAAGCTGAGTGCGTAGTAAATGAAAGTAGGTCAAACCACTTAAAAGAAAAAAAAAAAGCGAGAAAGCGGAGACACCGCTGTTTCGAAGTACTTGGCGGGGGTTCAGCGAAAACGTGCAAGGCAGCTGGTAAAAGGAAGCATGGGAAGTGTTTACTACCCCATTTAGCAGCTGGATAAGAATGCAGAAAAGCAACTTCATTCTAACAAAAACATCTATAGATGAGAAAAAAAAACATAACAAAGATAGTATTAAAGAATACATTAATCGAAAGCATTACAAGTGCTAATTTATAAGTTAATTACTTCTAAGACGGATTCTATTGCGGTGAACAGAGAACCATCCTGTAGCAGACATCCACATTGAATGGAATTTAGACAATTGTGCGGTTTTACGAGCAATGCAATATTCTAATGGGAGTCTTAAGATTAACTGTGGTTTATATTGATTACATAAATTGTTTTGAGCATTTAATAAAGGCAAACAAATAACATCATGCATGATTAATAAAAAATGCATAAATAAAAGCTTTTGCCAGTATGAAAAAATAAGTGCATAAAGCAGATTGACACTGAGTTGCAGAATTAGCCTTTGAAATATACATATAATCACGTTGGGTGTGAGTTAATTCATGAAAATAAGGAAGATAATTTAGTTTTCTGAGCAGCACCACGATTTTATAGGTACGTCCCTTATGGCAACTTTTGCTTCCAAGATAGCAAAATTTCTTGCCTGCGGCCCTTACGCTGATGCAGCTCTTATTCCAAAAATTATGGTACTTAATATAATAAATTGCTATTTTCACTTGTTTTCTGCAGCCAAGCAAACTAGAATTCTCGTGATTACTTTAAGAAAACACAGATCCACCAAAGAGCACAACACATATGCCCAAAGCTACCATCACTTTGATCTCAAGAAAAAAAAAAAAAGTAAAAAGGTTCACCAAATGAAACAGCAGTTTAGTTTTAGAAAGCATTTGTTGACTATGTTCAGATAATGTAAAGCTGGCCCACTTTGAATTATGTTAGGCCTAACCTGAATGAACATCTTTTGTTTTGTCCTTCATGTAGAGATGCCAAAAACATAATGATTACAACAGCAGCAATTAGATCTGCATAGATTAGCATTAACAACAAATATTAAAACACCATCTTTAACATGCAGTTACAATGGGACTATATTGTTTTCTAAATTGTTTTTAATCATTAATGTTTTAAACTGAAAAGTTGCTTTGATATTCTTTTTGCCAGTCTCTCGTGCCTTCCTCGGTTTTCTTGTTCTGAAGGGATAAACATGTTAAGAATTCTTTTCTATAACTTCATTATGGTTTTTTTTTTCATATTACCTAGAATAAAAAACTCAGTTAAATCTAAATAGATATGCAAATTATGATCCTTGTTAAAAGTCAGTAAAATGTTAGGCAACTGACGTCTTTCTTGTGTACAGTCAAAGTTAAATGCCTGACACTGAGATCTTGTGACAATAAATTTAGAGAACTGAATTATGCATTTATTTTAGCTCAGACATTAATCACATGGAGTTTCTATGAAAATGCATGCCTGATAAAATAAAGGACATGTTATAAAAGTACCTCACATTCTGAGTAAACGCTATACATACATTTTCCATAAGTTTTGAAAGATTCCCTTTGGCCATTCTGATGCCTTCATCAGTGTGTTGCCTACAATGAAAAATACAGTAATGAACTGTACATACATAAAACAACAATAACAAAACTGCTTTTCACAGGACAAAGGGAGAACATTTTCTTAAGAAATTTCAATGTTAATAACAGCATTTAAATACAACAGAATGAAGTACTAGGATTAGTCGCCACAATTTTAACTTACCTTGCCATTAAAATAGCAGCACATACAACTCAAAATAAGCTAGTGACTGTAGCTTATTTCCTTACACACACATATATATCTTCAAATAACTCATGATATCAAGCTAGTTGTAACACACTCAACAGAGAGATCTCCATGTAACTAAATGCTATGTATTTTTTGGATAAAGAGATGTGAAAATATCAGTATTTTTGTCATATGAAGTTCACAGTTAGGTATTCACATACACTATAGCCAGAAGTAAAGTATACCGAAAGGTGGCAGCATTATGCACCATTGTTATTCTTAGGAGCGTGGCATGAAGAAACTTTAGTGTGACCTTGGTTCATGAAGAGAATAGTTGTATTGCATGATGATATGTAATGGCTCTAAGTATTTGTGAAAAGGCTTTTATTGTGGAGCATTATTTTCGCTCATATGAAATCAGCCATTCCAGGGGACCCAGTGTGAGTATGTTCTTAAACTTTTTGAAGAAGAGTTTCACAAAACCACACCAATGAAGCAAACAGTGTTGTTGTTGGTGAAAAGGTTTAGACAGACAGGATCTGTTCTGTGTCAATGAAAGAATCACTGTGGGTAAAAACGCATGTCCACAGATAATGAGCATGCAAGAATTGTGCTTGATAAGATTTTGCGATCACCAAAGAAAAGTTCAGCAGTATATTGCTAAAGAACTTGGTATGAAAAAAACGTTTGTGCAGACACTTGTTCATGAATTGGGAGCATTTTCATATTATATGCAGGTATGCTATAAGTTACCTCGATAAGTTACAGAGGTGTTTATTCTGTTCTCACACATTGGCAAATGTGTGTGAAGATGAACATTTTCTGTCCAATGTTTGATTTTCTGATGAATGTCACATCACCTTGGATGGTTATGTGAACAAACAAAGAACCTGATTTATTGGGTTTTAATAGCCAACTGAGGTTCTTGAACATCCCTACACTCTGAAAAGGTTAGTGTGTGGAGGGCCATTTCTGGCCATGGCATCATTGGACAATATTTTTTGAAAGATGTGAATGGTAGATGTGTTACTGTCAATCAGGAAAGGTACAGAAAACTGGCTGTCTCACCCTTTGTGACAGATTTGAGATGGTTTTATTGCCCTAGAGATCTGCGTTTCAGACAACAGTGGTTTCAACAGGATGGAGTGACAGCACACACTGTTGAGGATACATTGCAGGTTCTTGGACAACACTTTCAGAACCACATCATCTCAAGGGGAACAGACAATCCCTATCCTTCAAATTCTTTTGATCTCACACCACCAGATGCTTATTTGTGGGGCATACCAAAAGAGCATGTCGTAATCCAATGCCTCATGATATTGCACAGGTCAAAACCAACATCTGACGTGTGTTGAATTCAATTTCACAGGACACAACTGTGGCAATGTTTGTAAACCTCTAGTGTTGGTACGAAAAATGGTCCGCACCTGCAACACGTCATTTGAATGTTGTACACGTATGGTAAGATCTTTATTACATACTATTCTGAAATTAAACACGTATTCTTTTCATTCCCTGCCTTATGAATTGACATAATGTTCGGAATATTTTATTTCTGGTGGTACTGTATAAATGTTTCACCATTATCATTACTTTGCAATAATAGCAGTTCACATACAATGAACATATTTTTAACTGCAAATATAAATGTAAAGTAAGTAAATATAAACAAGGTTAAACCATGGTGAAAAATTACATAAATTCTCAACTAAGTTAATCATTGACTATTTGTGTCACATGAAGTCTACTACTGCTTTAGAATGATATTGGTTTGCATACAACGAAAATATTTTTGATTTAAAATGTTTATAACATAGCATATACAAGCTGCCAAGCTTTCGCTCACCACTGAGAAGCTTTTTCAAGGCAGTGGATAGACAAAATGTTTTATATCTAACCACTGCCTTAAAAAAAACTCTCAGTGGAGAGCAAAAGCTTGGCAACTTGTATATATTGAATTACACCACTGAATCAACGGATTTATACTATGCTAGAGGCATTTCACACTTGCATAGTTGGTGTTTTTAATTGGAAATATAAATGTTAAATAAATGTAACAATAATGAAAAAATACATAATTGTGCTAAACAGCATTATTCCTTATCACTAAGAAAAACTTCAAACAAGTCTTAGTTCTTGTCCTTCAGACACCACCATCGTTTAATCAAATAAATATGAATGAAGTAGTGCAGGTGTTGTTCCATGCGTCTTCTAAACAATCTTGAGTTTTGATGGTCCCTGAAAGAAACTGAATCCTTTGAGTTTTTACACCAGTAGCAGGATCGGCAGAGGTGTAAAAACTCAAAGGATTCTGGGTGCAAGTCCTAGTTTTGTGAATGAAATCAATTAGATCCAGTGTTCTGTATGGAAGCTAATTATCAGAGTGAATTTTTGTACCATTTTCTGTATTGTTGCAAATGATTTAGTGTAACAAATAATCTAGTTCTTTCACTTTACAACAAAATACAGCAAAACCTCAGTTATACGTTTTTCTAGGGAATGGCATTAAAAAAACGTATCAACGGTATTTCAAAATGTTAAATACTATTTTAAGATTTATGTGTATGCCTTGAAGAAGTATAAGATTTCCTTGATAATTATTTACTTAAAGTTGAATAGGTGGCAAAAGAAAAAAAAAGATTACAAATTAGTGCATTCAGGGTGACTTACCATTTCATGGCCTTGCTCCCAATTCAACATTTCCAGAACGTGAGTTGTGATCAAAATGTCACATGTTTTTAGAGGTAGCATGGGGGCTATTCACTTTTCTTATCTGAAGTCATTCACTTTATTATATTTTGTTCCTGGTCATGTAAGGCTTGTTCTTTTTTTCCCTGGAGGCATCATGCAGTAACCTTAATTACTTCTTCATTTTCATACAAAAACGCAGTCATGCCAAATATGCTCACTAGAAACATCTGCGGTCCTTTTTACATATCAACACTCAAAAAACTATCGTTTTTTTCGTTATACATACACACAAAACTTCATTGTACAATATATACAACCCACAAATGCTCTATGAACTCACTATACACATATATACATAAGACATTTCCTCCTCGGTCAACAACATCGATGTTTTTTAACCCTGCCTTCCATGTCCATTGTAAAGGGGCTTCGTAAAAGAAGCTCTCCCATGCCGCACTCTACCCTCAGCAACATTCCAACCCTAGTACTTTCTGTATCAACCAGCTACCATCATCAGGGGGGACAGAAACTCTGACCTATACTCACGATATCTTCAGAACCAGTGAGTTACTCTCCTGGGGCAATATCGATTCTCAAAGCTTCGTTCTTTTGGCTGCTGTGGCACCCTCTTATGTTTGTGGTGGGGCAATATCGATTCTTGAAGCTTCGTTCTTTTAGGGCACCACAGCGGCCAAAAGAACGAAGCTTCGAGAATTGATATTGCCCTGGGAGAGTCACTCACTTGCTCTGAGTATACAGTGAGTATAGGTCAGAATTTCCGTCCCCCCTCCCCCGATGATAGTAGTGGGTTGCTACAGAAAGTACTAGGGTTGGAATGTTGCTCAGGGTAGAGTGTTGCACGGGAGAGCTTCTTTTACAAAGCCATTTTACAATGGACATGAGATATGTGCAAACGGAAGGCAGGGTTAAAAAACATCGATGTAGTTGACCGAAGAGGAAATGCCTTATGTATATATATGTATATAGTGAGTTCATAGAACATTTATGGGTTGTAAATATTGCATAATGAAGTTTTGTGTGTATGTATGATGAAAAAAATTATAGTTTTTTGAGTGTTGGCATGTAAATAGGACCGCAGATGTTTCTAGTGAGCATATTTGGCATGACTGTTTTTGTATGAAAATGAAGAAGTAATTGAGGATTACTACTACATGATGCCTTCAGAAAAAAAAAACAAAAAAAAAAACTACACAACCAAGAACAGAATATAATAAAGTGAATGACTTCAGATAAGAAAAGTGAATAGCCCCCATGCTACCTCTAAAAACATGCGACATTTTGATCACAACTCATGTTCTAGAAATGTTGAATTGGGAGCAAGGCCAAGAAATGGTAAGTTGCCCAGAATGTATTAATTACATTGTTGCACATTTAATTTAAACCTTTAGATATTGGGCATGTTCCAATATATAAGGTATTTACAATTACAAATTAGAATATATGTTATTACATTGAAATCATGAAACCCATGAAAATCAAACTTCTCTTTTGACGATTCTATCTGTCTACAAAAATCCTAATTCTAGATTAAATGAAATCCTCACAACTAAGAGTCTGAGACCAGTGTTTCAGTATAGAACTTATGAATTAACAGTTGTTGTTGTTTTTTTGTTTGTTTGTTTTTAATCCGCAGATCCTAATGCATCCATTTGAAACCAGAATGTTGAATATTAATGGTACATTTAGGATTATCGTCTACTATGCCACAAAGTTACATGCCAGAGATTTATCAGTTTTTAAATAGTGCATGTGTGTGTGTATGTGTGTGTGTGTGTGTTTTTTTTATTGGAGGTTTAACGACCACCGTGAGCAACTCAATGGGCTATAAGCAGTCGCCCGTCCCTAATTTAGGGTCACTGGTTCCAGGGAAGGGAGAGAGCCAGTGCCGTAAGACAAACACAACATCCATGCCTGACCGGGATTCGAACCCGGACCCCTTACGGACAAATGATCAGAGGCCAGCGCCTTAGACCACTGCGCCACCGGGGCGGGTGTGTGTGCGTGTGTGTATCATGTAATATGAAACCAATATTTCATCCAAACTGAAATTAAACAGCATACCCTTCTCTGATGAGATCAAGATTCAACTTTGGCTCCACCAAGAAGAAACAGGACAAAGTCTATCTCAATTCTCTCAAAGTTGTAACACTCTGGGTTAAGTATAAAAGAATCACAGAATCATGTATTTTCTATAATCTGAAATTCAAATTTTAACGTACAATCAAAAAACTATAAAATATCGGGACTAACACAGAAATACATATAAAAAAAGTGAACAATGTATAACTGAGAAACGTATAACCAAGGTTCAGTGATTTCATCATTTAACTTAAGGAATATCTCAAACACCCAAAGTCCTTTTTGCCCTATTCCCTTGTTGCTTTATCTATCTAACTTTGCATCATGCTAAACCATTTTGCTCCACCCTACCCCTGCTGCTTGGAATAAATACATGTGCTTTCTCTGAACATGAAGGTTATGACTTCATGTGACACAAATAACAGCACACTACATACAAGAACAAAAACAAAATATCTTTGCACTGGTTACATATAAAAGTATTCTGAAAAACTGGTGTTGAATTTAGAAATATACATATCATGAGGCATATTCCTAGGGAAAATTTCATGATAAAATGTGCTTCAAATTGAACAAATGAAATATCAAAAATTAATGGTGTTTAATTTGTTGAATTAATAAACTTTGGACTGTGCAGTTTATTTTCCCTCCTTTTACACTGCTTGACATAGAAAATGGCACGCCATGAAGGAATGCACAAAATGAGATAAAACTTACCAGACTGAGCAACTTATGAGACTAGACAAGTAAATGGGGAAGCAGTGACTTCATTTCTAAAGGATTACATGAATGCAGTGAATGCTGAACCATTATAATTTGGAGTCAGTAGGTTGTATGACCACCATGCTGGATTATAGATTCGGCAGCACAGCAAGGTATCAAGTGGAAACACACCAGGATGGTGTCTTGAGGTATCACTGACCATGCGTCACTAACCTGTGTCCACAATTCTTTGACATGATGTAAGGGAGTCATGTCAAGTGTGGGATGTCATTTTCTACATGTTCTCTATTGGAGAGAAGTCTGGGGATTGTGCTGGCCAGGACAGAACCTGGACACTTAGTAGGCATTGTCTGCTGATGCTAGCAGTATGAGGGCGGGCATTATCTTGTTGAAGCTGGGCATCAGGGATACCATGGAGACACATGGCGACAAAATGTGCTGCAACACCACATCGATATATCATCATGCTGTCATTGTACCCACCACGGAGGAGGAGAGAAAGAGGTCCAACTCTCGTGTTTAAGACAGAGCTCTAGTAGTCCAACATGAAACTATGATAGTATCCGTCACACGATATGGTACCAATGGCTATATAAGTAAGCACCGCAAAGAGAGTTGCTAACTCTTGAAAAAAAAAAAAAAAAGGCTGTTACGGTTCAATGTTTTAGTTACATGTCCGTCCACTGGCGTTCTATTGAGATCTTTGGGGCCAAATTGTTGCCCTGAGTCTCTATGGAAGATTAACCTTCGAGTCTCCTGCTCTGTGGTACCCACTATATGTATGAGCAGTGAATGGCTGTTGAAACTGATAGTGCTCCAAACCAACACCAGACTGAAGAGTAGTGTGGTGCTCACAGATGACAGCATGATCAGACTGGTGAGCACGTCATCTCCAGACTCTCAATTGGTGATCATTGGTGCTGAGACAGAAGTGAGACTCATCAGCAAATACAACATGGTTCCATTCATTCTGCCACACATGTCTGAAATGACACTACTGCAACCTTGTGCGACTACATGCTGCAGTGAGTGGTAATGATTGCAATGGCTGATGACAGCACAAACATGCCCCAGCCAAACTGCAAATCACAGTCCATATTGACATGGGGATTCCCATAGCTGCCTGTACACCTTGTCGAATGCTGTCCACTGTGGATTGTGGGGCTGCCGTAGCTTGTTACCAAATGCAGCGACTGAGGTATTTGAACGTCCATCTATGAGCACCAGTCCCATAACAGCAATGGACATTACCTTCCTCCAACCACTATCGCCACATTCAAGTTACAGTTGTTGCATCCAGATGCGTTCTGCTATAATGCAATGCAGTGACCAAACCAGCCATACACAGCTCTGTGATGAAGCCTCTAGTATAGGTGTCCATGTGATGGTAGGATTCTTGATGATGTTATGCTGGTATTATAACTCCTTATGCATGCTTTTACCATTGAGATCAGTTCAATGCTGTGGTTTCACACACCTAGGTAAGGCCAACCAAATTTAACTATGCCAAACTGTTCTGCCCTTTTATCCCCTCATCTACCATGTGATTGGTTTCCAACTGTAATTATTTACATAACCCAACTGTTGACACATACCCACCAACTTGCATGTATCTGAGACAAATACTTCCTGTTGTGGCCCTTTCTATGTCGAGCAGTGCATCTGAGTTTTAGACATGATATTGTATGCTAAAGGGTAAACACGTAGAGTTCTTTTCAACAGCTTAATTAAATTGTATGTATTTTTTCCATACCTACATAAAACAAGAAAGATGACACCAAAAATTTGGGTATAATGAGCACGTCTTTCGAATCTGTTGTGATACGAATTAAATTTATCAAAGCTATTCAAAGTCAATGGAACCAGTATGGAAAACAGTAGTATCTGACAGAAGAAAGAAGTTTTTTCAATCGGACATTTATTCCCATAGATATTGCTGTTAAAGGAATCACGAAGTTACGCCCTCTGGTTGCAGACTTGTGTGTTAACAAAAATTTGAAATTATATGAGAAACATTTTGCAGCAGAAATGCTCTCCAACAAAGAAAGAATTTTTCAAATCGGACTCTTAGAAGCAGAGATATTGACAAATATAAGATATACATCTACACCCCCTGGCGGGAAAATCATGCTTTATTTTAAAAAGAAAGTATTCTCAAAAGGTTTTTCGATGGCAGCAGTATCAGTCCAGGAAATAATTTTTTTGGTTGAGTTTTCAGGATCTCAGATTTTTCTGCAAATACATCAGAAGCAGAAATTAACACTTATGCCCACTGGTGGCCAAACCATTCTTTACCAAATAGTAGAAATTATACGAAGAACATTTGTCATGAGGAGCCATATGTAATACAGGAAGAATTTTTCAAATTGGAGATTTAGAAGCAGAATGGTTTAAAACTCGGGCTTCACGCAACAGTAACACATAAACATATAAAACGAGCGAAACACACAGTCACGTACGGTAGAAGGTTTGTTTAGCGGTAGCTTTCGGTCATCCTACGACCTTGATCACCTGCGATCGACTGGATGGGCTGGTTGCCAGAACTACAATTTGAAGTTAGGGTGTTGGAAATGTTGCCAGATTTTAGAAGAGAGATCCAAATAAATGGGATTTGGTGAGGGGTCTCTGAATTGCAGTTTTTGGTGAACAAAATTTCAATGCTCTCTTGAAAATGCAGAGATGCCTTTTTGATGAAAGGGGCAACTCACCAAATCCCATTTATTTGGATCTCTCTCCTAAAATCTGGCAATATTTCCAACACCCAACTTCAAATTGTAGTTCTGGCAACCAGCACATCCAGTTGATCGCGGGTGATCAAGGTCGTAGGATGACCGAAAGCTACTGCTAAATGAACCTTCTACCGTACGTAACTCTGTGTGTTTCGCTCATTTTATATGTTTATTAGAAGCAGAAATATCAGGGAAAATGCAATTTACCTTAATGCCCCATAGCGGAAAGTCTATGAGTTACTTAAAAATTTTGAAATTATATGAAAAACATTTTGCTTCGGAAACGCTATTCAACAAAGAAGTAATTTTTCAAATCGGACTCTTAGAAGTAGAGATGTTGACAAAAATAAGATATACATGTATGACCCCTGGCGTAGAAACCATGAATTATTTTGAGAAGAAAACATTCCGAAATATTTATTGATGTGAGTAGCATTGGTCTACAAATGAATTTTTTTCAATCCAGATTTTAAAAGCTCAGATTTTGCTGCAAATATATCAGAAGCGGAAGTTAAGACTTACGCCCCCTGGTGGCTAAACCATTTTTTTACCAAAAATTAAAAATTCTGTACAAAAAATTTCCCATCAGGAGCTGTTTCTGGTGCAGAAAGAATTTTTCAAATCGGAGTTATAGAAGCAGAGATATTAGAGGAAATGCAATTTACCTTCATGCCCCCTAGCAAAAAGTCTATAAATTACTTGAAAATTTTGAAATTACGTGAAAAATATGATGCAGCGGAAACTATCCAGTAAAGAAGAAATTTTTCAAATCGGATCATTAGAAGCAGAGATATTGACAAAAATAAGATATACACCTACGCCCCTGGTGGAGAAACCTTGCAGTATTTTAAGAAGAAAATATTCCGAAAAGGTTTATTGACATGAGTGGCATCAGTCCACAAAAGAATTTTTTCAATCGAGATTTTAGAAGCTCAGATTATGTGGCAAATACATCAGAAGCAGAAACAGTATAATTTTCAAGAGCAATATGCCATTATGTCTTAAAATAAAAGTGTTTGATCAATGCGTCCTCCAGTGCTTACGTATGGTGCAGAGACGTGGACCTTAACTAAAAGAGACATACAAAGACTGCAGACAACTCAAAGCAGCATGGAGAGATGCATGCGTGGTGTAACCAGGAGAGATAAGATGAACTTGTGGATCAGAAAAATGACAAGAGTGGAAGACATCATGGTCAGAGTAAAATCCCTGAAATGGCAATGGGCTGGACATATTGCCAGAAGGACAGACCATCGATGGACAGCCAAAATTTTAGACTGGATTCCAAGGGACAGGAAAAGACCCAGAAGAAGACTACAGATGGTTCTGTAACAAGAAATAGAGGCGAAATTTTGACAAGAGTGAAAGATTTCTACTCCAAATTATATGAAAGGGATGATACATGCACTCCAGACATCATGAAAGATACCAGTACCAGAGTTCCTCCAGTCCTTCCAGCAGAAGTTGCACATGCAATCAAGAACATGAAGCGGGGAAAAGCTCCAGGAGAAGATGGAATTACTGTAGACATCATACAAGAAGCAAGTGGAGAAATTGAAACAGTACTCGCCCAAATTTTCACTCGATGCCTTAATGAAGGAAAGATTCCTGAGGATTGGAACACCGCTACAATGATCCTGCTACATAAGAAAGGTGACATTGAGGATCTTGGAAACTACAGACCTATCAGCCTCCTATCAGTAGTTTATAAAATCTTCACTAAAGTTCTTTCACACCGCTTGAAGGTAACACTGGACATGGCTCAACCGAGAGAACAAGCTGGAGTCAGGAGTGGCTACAGCACAATAGATCATATCCACGTGCTGAGAGAACTAATTGAAAGAGCGAGGGAATATGAACTTCCATTGTGCATGGCTTTTATCGATTATGAAAAAGCCTTTGATTCGGTGAAACCATCAGCAGTTACAATGGCTCTGAAAACCTGCGGTATTGAAGATGCATACATTAATATTATTAATAACATCTATGAAAATGCAAGTGCAAAGATTAGGCTGTTTGAAAATACAACACACGTAAAAATTGGAAAGGGAGTGAGACAAGGTGACACCATATCTCCGAAGCTCTTTAATGCCACATTGGAGGGTGTTTTTCAGTTGCTGAGCTGGGAAAACAAGGGGATAAAGATTAATGGAGATTATCTAACCCACCTTCGTTTTGCTGATGACGTAGTCATTTTTGCAACTACCCCATCAGAGCTGCAGAGTATGATCCAGGAACTTGCTGACAAGAGTAAAGAAGTGGGATTAAAAATGAACTTTCAGAAGACAAAAGTGATGTTCAATGCTTTTACAAGAAATGAAGATTTATCGATTGATGGAGAAAAGCTGGAGATAACAGACACGTACGTTTATCTTGAACAGCAGATATCAAGTGAGGGTCACATTGATGAAGAAATTAATCGGCGTACAAAACTTGCCTGGAGAGCTTTTGGAAGAAACAGCATAATTTTCAAGAGCAATATGCCATTATGTCTTAAAAGAAAAGTGTCTGATCAATGCATCCTTCCAGTGCTTACGTATGGTGCAGAGACGTGGACCTTAACTAAAAGAGACATACAAAGGCTGCAGACAACTCAAAGTAGCATGGAGAGGTGCATACTTGGTGTAACCAGGAGAGATAAGAAGAGGAACTCGTGGATCCGAAAAATGACAAGAGTGGAAGACATCATGATGAGAGTTAAATCCCTGAAATGGCAATGGGCTGGACATACTGCCAGAAGGACAGATCATCGATGGACAGCCAAAATTTTAGATTGGATTCCAAGGGACAGGAAAAGACCCAGAAGAAGACCACATGGGAGATGGGTGGATGAAATTCGAAAGTATGCAGGGGTGACATGGAGGAGACTGGCACAAGACAGACCGTTGTGGAGGAAACTTGGGGAGACCTTCGTCCAGCAGTGGATTGATAATGGTTGACAATGATGATGATGACATTGAGTATCATTTGTAGATATTTATCTATAAATGTCATTTAAAATGTCAAAAAAGTAAAATTTCATACTGGGTAATACGGTTTCGTAAAAAAGTTTACATTATGTAACAAAGCTAAAAAAAGAGGAGATTGGAAGGTCAAAAAACTGCACTACATAGAGCATGATTTTTTTTAAGATTTTACAGTCCTATGATATATATATCTGTCTCTTTCCTTTTTTTCTTTTTTTCAACCAGTCACCTATATACAGGGTGCATAGGAAAGTCCTTTTGGAATAACTTGCGAACGGAGAGAGGTACAGTTATGCAAGTGAGATAACGGTATAGTAAAGTGACTACGCCCAATCGAATGCAACCGATAGCAGCGCCCCTAGTGGCAAAATGCAGAAGTTAGCCATTGCAAATCGAAACTGAAAAGAGATAAAGCAAAATTTTCAATTACAAAGTTGTAGAGCATCAATGAATTAGTACAAAACGACATTTGTTTTACACAGATAAAATAAATTGTCATCTGAATACCCTAAAATGTCCGAAATCGATGTGCGACCTTTTGTGTGAACGTTTGAAGGGAACAGGCATAGATAGGTATGAGCAAATACACACAATTTATTGCATAAATATGTACTTATGTCAATACAGTTTGATGACATCAGACAAAACAAAAACAAAAAAGGCAAACTGGCACACAGTGATAAAAAGGTTAATGTCGAGTATGTTCGAAGAGTTCGCCATTGCCCACGATACACATTTGTATTCGTGAAAGTAACTCTGCATGCACATTCCTCAGCATGGAAGGTGTCACACTATTGCAAGAATCTGTAACACGACGACGTAGATCCAGCAGACTTGTAGGCACGCTGTTGCATACACCTGATTTTTTACGTAACCCCAGAAATCCAAGCTCGCCATTCTCACACAGCGTACGTAGACCTAAACTTATGATTAGGGTACATCCTGCTACTGGTTTTTGTATCGTAGGTACGGTACAACGTCACAATCTGCATTTGCATACGGCTACATTTGCGAAATGTGAATATGCAGATTCGGATCATCGCACATCGATTTCAGACATTTTAGGGTATTCAGGCGACAATTTATCTTATCTGTGTGCAGCAAATGTCGTTTTGCACTAATTAATTGATGCTCTACAACTTTGTATTTGGAAATTTTGCTCTATCTCTTTTCGTTTTAGATTTGCAATGGCTAACTTCCGCATTTTGCCACTAGGGGTACTGCTATCGGTTGCATTCGATCGGGCGTAGTTGCTTTACTATACCGTTATCTCACTTGCATAACTGTATCTCTCTCCATAATCCTATAATACATGCCACAGGCATTTGCTGCTTTTCTCCCAGCAAACTCATTACAAAGTTATTTCATATTCAAAACAAATGATACAGTCTGAAAACAGTTAATTACCTATTCTGAAGTTACTAAACAGTTAATTACCTATTCTGAAGTTACTAAACAGTTAATTACCTATTCCACGTGTTAGCTGCAAGGTTGAGGGGCGTAAGCTTTTATGTGTGGAACACAAAATTATTTCATTATTTTGTATGCTGTGGTCAATGGTCATCTTCTATTATGTAAATGAGACAGTGGCCTAAGCACTGGCTTCTGAATGTTTGTCTGAGTGGGTGTGAGTTCGAGTTCCAGGTGAGGTGTGGATGGTGTGTTTGTCTGACGGTACTGGCTCTCTCCCTTTCCTGGAAGCATTGGCCCCAAATTAGGAATGCTTATAGCCCACTGAGTTGCTCACAGTGGTCATTAAACCCCCACACAAACAAAAATAACTCATGAGAAATACAATAGAAAGTAATTTTTATTTTTCTGTGAGCAAAATAAGGGTAAAAAATATATAGTATAATTGGCATAGTGATGGCTTTAGTTACAGCAAACCAGATATAAAAACCCAAGAACGAAAATGTTTAAAAAATGAAAAAAAAAAAAAATGTGCGTCATTTTGAAGCAGGGATTGTACTGTTATGAAATACTTAAAAATTTAATTTACTCTGGACAGGAGTCAGATATGTATATCTGCATGAACATCCATGTGTTAGTCTCCAAATCACAGAGAGACAATGCTCAATTTCAAGTTTTCTGAGGATTTCATCACATGTCCAACACATACTGAAGGTGTTATCTGCAAAATATGTATATTGGCTATCATTTCATGCATCTTCAAACATAATCTATTTCACATAGTGTCCTAGGTAAACAAAATGAATAAATGAATGGCTAAAAATACCACCAACATTACAAACACTGCTGCATTAATAAAACAAATGATTAAAAATAATCAGAATACTTTGCGCACACACACACACACACACACACACACACACACAAACACACACAAAGAAGAAGAGAGGATGGGAGGAATGGAAACAGACACAAGGGAGGGACAAAGAGAGAAAGAGGTACCAGAAATTGCCCAAGATGGGGGGAAAGCATATATATATGAAAAAAATATATAATTACCCACACAACTCCTGTTGAGCATTCAAATCAAAATGTAATCTAGCAAGCCTCTCCTGCTGCTCTCGGACATTTTCCATTTTTTCAAATGTACAATCTTGTCCTGTACACAAAAAAAAAAAAAAAAAAAAAAGGGCGTGGGATGAAAAAAGCACCAATTTCTTTTAGAACTTAAACTTTTACTACTCATTAATGCAACTAGGGCTGGGTTTTTGATATCAAAAACCAGAGTTTGAAATGACAAGAATATAACATTGGCTTAAACTGAGAAAAGCTAGTTTGAAACATCAAAAAATTACTTTCTTTTAATAAAATTAGCTGCAGAATAAAAAAAATGCATCATAGTTATCTCTCTTACAAAACTCCATCAACACTGCACACATTTTAACATTCTACTAACAAATCACTAGTTTTTCTCTATCCCACACACATCTCAACTTATCAGAATGCAATTTATAAATGGTGTTAAGCAGCATGAATTGTGTAAAGCATATGAACTCACATATATGCATCTTTTGAGGATTTATTTGGTATTTTATTACTGTAGTATTTATTTCTAAAGAAATAGTTTGGTAAGTATAAATACTGGCTGATGTCATTAATGGCATACTCATTATTTAAAAAATAACACTCTAGACTTACTTTTATATCAACCCTTCCTTATCTGCAAATCATAAACAGAAGAAACTATTTTCACTGGCTGAAAAAAACAATTGATAAAACACTAATGCTCAAGTGCTATGACAGCACAAAAACTAAGGTGTTCAAAAGATAGCTTTGATTTCAGTTATCAATCTAATAATATCATTTAATGCAACTACAAATCCACAAAAACAAATTTAAGCCCAGGTGGTGGGAAAGTAAGGTAGAGGAAGGTGCAGGAAATTTTGGAAGGAACAGATTTACGAATGTTTGCATGAGAAAAAGATAATGAGTATGAAGTAACAAAGGTCCTGTGTGCGTCGTGTGATAGATGTCAATGAAGCTAAGCTGTATGCCAAAATCATTGCAAATGGAGACGTCTGATACATCAATCTTCTGAGCAATGTTATACTAAAGAAATATTGTATGCAGGTTGCAAAATTTCCGGCAGACTGTGTTTCTTGTTTGTGAGTACTGCTGCAGATGATTACTTTAAGTATTAATCATCATGCTTACACATATATTGCTATTTTTAATAGGATAAATGCAGCCATCCAAATACTGGTTACATTAAAAATTAATCAGTCATACTTGAATATGAAATTAAATGGCTGTGTTCCCCTGCAGCAGATTATTACTATGCTATTGCAATCCTAATTGAAAACTTCTACCTTTTAGCCAAAAATGAAACCTCTCTTTCTCTTCATTGCTCGGCTCAAGAGTCGAGACCCAATTCACATCCTGTCGGTAGTCATTATTCACCATTCCTGTCTATTCTCAACAATTCTCATGATTTCTGGAACTGATAGATTTGTGAGAGTTCTTATTTGATTGATGAATCTGTCTGGGGGACATCCTTTCATTTTTTTGCCATCGACTTTCCCCTGAACACAAAGTTTTTCTAAACCGTCTCACTGGAAGATGTGGCTGAAGAAAGTTAGTATACACTGACGAGCCATTACATTATGGCCACTTACCAAATAAGCTGTAGGACCCCCTTTAGCCCGCAAAACAACAGCCATTCGGTGAGGCATCGATTCGATGAAATGGCGATAGGTATTCTGGGGTATCTGGTACCATAATATCAACAGCAGGTCCTCCAGTTCCCGTACATTTCAGGGTGGTGGTGATTTAGCGTGAACCCGCTTTTCCAAGTGGAACCACAAATGTTCGATTGGGTGCATGTCAGGTGAAATTAGAGGCCAGGGCATTAACAGAAAGTCACCAGCATGTTCCTCAAACCACTCCTTGACGATTCTGGCAGTGTGGCATGGTGCATTATCTTGTTGATAATGGCCATCACCAGCAGGGAACACAGTTGCCATGAATGGGTGAACTTGGTCTGCAACACTTATCAGACACCTGACAGCTGTCAGAGAGTGTGCTATTGGGATAATGGAACCTAAAGTGTGCCAAGAAAACATTGCCCACAGCATAGCACCACCGCCCTGTTTCCACCCAACAGTTCATCCAGGTCCTCCGTTGGAATCGGTGTATCCGCGCTCGGCCATCTACATGATGCACCGGGAATCTTGATTCGTCAGACCAGGACATTTTCTTCCAATCATCCACAGTCAAATCTTGATGAACTTGGGCCCATTTCATGCGTTGTTGGCGATGACGTGCAGTGAGCATGAAGACCCGGCTATGCAGGCCCATGCACAGAAGGCTGCAATGAACTGTGCGCTGTGACACATTGCCCTGATCACTACTGTTGTAGCTGCGAGTGATTTGTTGTACTGTGGCCCTGCGGTCGCTGTGAACAATGCGTGCCAGTCTCCGCTCCCCTCTGGCATCAATGAGCTGCGGATGACACACAGCTGGACGACAGTTCATCGTTTGGCCATATGTGCACCACTTTTAATACGTACTCACTACAGCGGCACATAAACAACCCACAAGCCGTGCCATTTCTGAGATCGTAGGTCCGAGGCGCCGTGCCATTACAATTTGTCCTTTATCAACCTCTGATAAATCGGCAGCTTTTGCCATTCTGACTCCGAACACTCTACTAACCGAAAGCTGGTCCTCGGGTTGTATATATACTGCTCTGTAAACTTCACCTGCGCCACCGTTCGGTCTGCAGGTGCACTCATTTCTCTAGGCTGGCAGTGGTCATAATGGAATCGCTCATCGGTGAATGTTGTTGGATTCTCGGAAGAAGTTGCTCATGCGCATCTACGTTGAGCTTTCTCAAAATTGATGCATTAGTCCTATGCACAAGCTAGGATTTTCTCAGCCTGTGTCTGTAGCAGATCATTTCAAACACCTCAATTATTCATTGACATGCTGCATTTAAGGTCCATGTTACAGAACTGTAAGTCACAATGGAGAACACGAGGGCCTTAACCAGCCTCAGCTTGCTAGTTTTACTGATGTGGCAATCCTTCCAGATTTTTGTGGGCCCCAGATATAGGACTTCTGGTTTTCGGGCGATATCAGGTATCTGTTCAAAGTTTTGAGGAAGCACTCCAGCCTTGTCAACTACCATAAGGCAGCACTTGGCTCTATTTAGTTTAAGACCCTGGTTCTAAAAATGGATTTATATTGCACATAAAAAATCATATAAAGTATTTAAAAGTTATAAAAACATTTCAAGAAAGGCCAGCCTCAAGTAGCAAAAAGATCATCAAAACTACTCCACAAGCACTTTGGAAGTACAGTATACAAGACTTTGTTTCCAAATGAATATTCTGTGCAGCAGTAGTGGGACAGAAGGTACCACAACATTGCCGGGTCCCTATACAACCCCCTACTCAAAAGTTTGCTGGTGTCATCCAGACAGAACCAATATGGCATCTAGAAGGTGAAAAGAAATTATTTGATCAATATCATCACATCACAGCTGGCTCATTTCTTTATCCTTTATGGGGGTCCTAACAAAAGTTCTGCACACTGTCCATTTTTGAGAAAAGTGTGAAATAATGGAGAAAATTTACCTTATTGCCATTCAATGTACTCCCCCTCCGCTACTAATGACAGCTTGCCAGCGGTGGGGAAGGTCCTGGATGCACCATAGTATGCCAGCTTTGTACAGCTGCCGTATTACTTGGGTCATGTCCAATGACAGTTCATCCAGCGATTTCTGGCGAATGACACGGAGCCGAATTTTTAACTTTGGAAAAAGATCAAAGTCAGGTGAACTGGGATCAGGGCTGTATGTGGGTGGGATAAAGTTTTCCAGCCACATTTCGACAAAAGACCCCGTATCGATGCGGCACCATGACACGATGTGTTGTCGTGCAGCAAGATTGCTCTCGCTTCCAACAAGTTAGGACAATTTTGAAAAATTTTCAATTTCACCTTTTTCCCCAAAAAGAAATTGTGCCTCGATCAAGAGTTCCTTCCCCACAAACTTCTTGCAAGGCAGTGTGGATCTGTGACAGAGTTTTTTCCTGCAGAGTTTCTATTTTCACATATGAGCGCTGGTCTAACACCGTGACTTGACCTGAGGAGTTGCACGCTTCCGTTTACAAACCCTCCCATGTGCACACAGCAAATGATAGCATGTCATTCTGACACCATTGCATTGCTGAGAGTCCGACCTTGACATGACGCAATAATTTTCCCCAATTGCATCCTCCGTTTCCATTTTAGATTAATGTGTGCAGAACTTTTGTTATCACCCTCGTACAAAAATACAAAAGGAATGAAAATTGCCCAATTCAAAAGGTTTTAAAATTACAAAGGCAGGTACAGAAAGATTTTTTTTTTTATGCAGCCATACTCTGAATAAGATATTTTTAAAAAATGCATTTATTTCCTTTATCTGATGAAGGACCACATCATTCTTGGAAATGAAGTGGTCTGGACTAGAGGTGTGCATGGACCTGGCCTCGTCTCTAAATCTCAACCTGGTCCTTGGGCAAGTCCAGTCCGGGCATTTTTTCCTTCAGTTCTGGGCACAGACTTGTACCAGACATTTTAGCATTTTGCTCCTTGATTAAAGAAAAATGTTTTGACTCACAAAGCAAAGCCTAAGTTTGTTGAAATACGAGTCATTTGTGTAATGACCTTTTGTTACTTTTAAACTTTTTGCATGTTATCTTCCTAGTAAGCTCTATTTGACGCTTCATGAAAGGATCGCCTATTTCCCGATAAGGATTTCTTTTAATACTGCTAAGTTTAAAAATATATGTAGTTAAAATATTATTAAATTATTGTAAGTTCCTTTATCTAAAAATTCATATATTTTACATACCTTTCATATGGGAACTAAGTAGTCATGCTGTCTTCTTTTGTGTGATTCATATCTTAAGGCCAAAAGAAATGGTGAATAAATTAGAAAGACGTGGAGATAATGCAAATAGACGATTACATCGCTCTGTCCACATTATTATAAACAATGCATGGCAACTGAAAAATTGTTTATCCGACACCGCTGGGATCGAACCCAAGAACTCTCGATAACTAGCCGAGTGTGTTTGCTTTACGCCATTTTTCAGCAATTTTTTAGTTGCTGTGCGTTGTTTATAACATGGACAGAGCAATGTCATCGTCTATTTGCATATCTTAAGGCATTTAACGTGAGGTTCGTATTTTGAAGAAATCTTGAACAGAGTATCCTTGTGTTCAATAAAAATTGCATTTGTAATAAGGTTAAAAAACAACAGGAAAATATGTACATGACTAGAAATGGAATGCCTGGAACAGCACAGAAGCAATGTCCTGAAAAAATCAAGTAAACTAATACTTCTTTAAAGAACTTAAAGACATAGTCTTAATTACTGAAACAAACTAGGAAGCAAGCAATCCACTCCACAAATGTGTCCATTTGCCACTAATGAAGGAAATGCTGACTTTCGAAAACATCATCGGTCATTACACAAATGACTCGTATTTCGAAAAATATTATCGTCTAAGAATGTTTCTATTTATCAAATATTTATTTGAGTAAGATTGGATAAAGACGAAGTTATTAAATAATCAGACAGCAAAGATCACTAATTGAAATGAAAGACATGGAAGTACATCTGCCACAGGATGCGTTGATTAATTATCAAAGTGACAAGCCAGGCTGTAGCACAAGTCTGAAATGAACTGGTTTACTTCTTCAAATTCCATTTTCACTTTGTTGGCTTTAATTTCGATACTGTGAGTGCAAGAATTTGAGTAACTATCATATGCACAATTTTTACACACAAATGCAGTTACTTTATGACTTTGAGAGATTCTTTGAAATTCATAATTGGAAAGGAAACTGAGTTATTGCCACTTATACCTAGAACCCATGTCCATGGTCAGACATAAAATTCTCATGTAAAATAAGATTACTGGGGATGTAACAATAATCAGGTTCTTTGGATGTTATATACAACACCTCACTGTTATTCACAAGCAATGTTTATATACAGAAAGCTAGTGACTAAAACGTGGCTTTTTTTTACTAGGAAATTTTTAAACAACATGATTTTTCAGCTACCCTGAATCAGATGATTGAGCTCTAGTGTGATTCATTGCTACAATGGAAATGAGGAAGTTTGGAGTACAGTAATACCCTGAAATAATGTAATAATTTGTTCCTAGACAGACGATGTGAGTTGACACAGAGTTTTCCATAGGTGCAATGTTAAAATAGGGGTCATACCGGACAATTATTTTTAATCAAAAAAAAAAAAAAAAAAAAAAGGGCATATATGCATTTGTACTTAACACACATTCTATATTCATATGAAAGAAATGGAGACATTTGATACACCAACATAAAGTAAATTTTAGTTCCATCAGGTAAATGTTTACTTGGCAGATGGTCTTTCTTTGAGGAGCTAACCCCTGAATCTTAGAGAACAGCTTGATGATTAAAGTAGATGATCTTGTGGTGATGCAAGAGTCTGAAGGATGGAAGAAATTCAGCATTAAGGTCTGGACCAACAAAGACTTCTTTTTCTCCTTTAGAATCTCCTCATAGCACACAAGCATCCTTTTTATTCCTTTTCTAGTTGTTGCTACTCACTGCTTATCAGATCAATGTCCTCAAGGATCTTAATCTCAGCTTCGGTGAGATTTGGCACTTCGTTCAATTTTGAAACTGCCATTGTTCTTTCCACAGGCTTAGGGTGAGATTCCTCAGTTTGGGAGTTCTAAAACATGTTCAGCATTGACTTCCAAATTAAGTACTATTAATATCAAAAGAATGTGTAAATATAATCATTACTTACTGGACAAACACTGATTGCAAAATGAATCGCTTGCCACATGCTCTGCTCACATATGCACCTGTGATTGACACCTACCCTGCATCCCAATGCCACTAGCTGCATGTGTGCATTTCTCTTCCATGTCATTCCTCCATGACGGCACAGCGAAACATAAATCATCCCTCCTTCCCTCCGAGTGTGTGATGTCAAAAGCACATGAAAAAAAATGATAACCCTTTTTGTAGTCTGGGCCAAAATGACGTAAGTGGAGACAACATGAGTTGGGAAATTACTGTATTGGTTTACATATTTGGGGATCGAGGCTGCCTTGTTTGAAGTAAAAAATGCATTTGCATAGTTTGTAACAGAAATAGGTAGTCAAGTTTAAGCCTCATCTGTGGAAGAAATTCCAGTGAAAGATGGCATGTATCCCTGCATTACATTACATTTACCATGGAGGTAGTTCAGTTCAGTAGAGCAGCTTTGTTCCTCCACAGGAAGCCTAGTATTATTTGCAATAGATGGCAGAGAATGTGGAATGAAAGTCTGAACTGAGCCAAGCTTTCCAAATTAAGGCCCATGCAGATATTAGTCTCGGCCTGATGGACCCATCACTGTGCTGCACAACAAGTGACCTAATTATAGCCCAGAGGAGGTTACAGCAGGCCACATTATTGTGGTGGGTTAGGGCAAGTTTCCAGAAGGGTGTGGTGAGTACAGGCCTGCAGTTAGACAGAGAAGTTGGGAGGGGTGGCTGATGAGGTCCAGAGGTGTAACTAGGCATTTCTGTGCCGGGGGTAAACCACAAATATTGCAACCCATCCCCCCCCACACACACACACACACACACACCACCACTGACGTTGTTAAGACAAAAAACCTTTACCACTTCATGCTTGAAATATTATAACCATGCTTGTTGTATGAGTTTTTAGGACAGTAACACTGGTCTTGTTTGTTGATTACACACAAATTTGCATTATTTAATATCCACATGCACATGCAATTGCAAATTTTCAGAATAACTGACACTAGCCATTGGGAGTTGCTTCTGGCATTTCGCTTCACTCTAAAATTTATACAATCTTTTTTTATCACATTCTCTTGCAGTTAATTGATAACTAATAATCATTAACGGTTGTGCAATAGATCTTACGAAATGGCTAGTTTTTCGGTGCACCAGAGGAAGAACTTTGCAAAGTTGCCTCATCCCTCACTGCCATTTTCACTGCAGTTCAACAACCTAACTCCTAAACATTTTTATTGAGGTATGATACAGTAAACAGGGTATTACGAAGCCAGGTGTCATTTCTTGTCCGTAACAGAAACTGTATTTTACCCTTTTGAACTGCGTCGGAAGAAGGTAGGAAATGGGTGGCAGGACTCAGTAGAAGGGTTTTGTACATTTCCCCTTAACTTTACTTACATCACCTTTTGTATTTTACAGCCCATTTAGAGCTATAAAATAGTGTATTTAGGGCTGTAAATAGTGTATTTTACTATTGTATTTTTCAGCCAATTTAGGGCTGTAAAATACAAAAGGTGTAGAAGGTGACGAGATTCTCAACTGCTATGGAGTTCGGAACTTTCATACTACATTAAATGGACAGAATGAAGCTTGCTGTAGAGCTGTGATCGAGTGGTCCCCAGAGAAGCTTCAACAATGTGAATGACATCCTTATCTTGCAATGTATGAATTGCGGCTCTTCATTTCTGAAAGTGAGCAAATTACATCCCCTCTGCATTTTGAGGAACAAATGCGAACTTTAAGCTGCCATGCTACCAAAACTGGCAAGAGATATTATAGGCACATTCTGTAAATGCACAGACAACAAAGTATGGCAATAAAAAGTGTACCTAAAACTGGTGCAAAAGTTTCAATTCCAATTTTAGCCAGATTGTACACAGTGATATTTGTGCCCTGTCTTAAGCTGCACCTGGGGCAGGTGGGGCGGCTGTCCCAGACCCAGCTCAGAATGTAAGGCAGTGATTTGGGCACCATTTGAGCTGCGTCCGGGACAGCTGCTCCACCTGTCCCACCTTACTTACGCCTCTGATGAGGTCAGGCAAAAGCTGTAAAAGAGGGTCGGGCACTAGACTTTAGTGTGAATCGCTAGGATGGGATAAAAGAAACATGGGTCGGGCACTAGACCGTAAGTGTGAATCACTAGGATGGGATACCAAAGACATGAGATGGGCACCCCATGGCTTCGGCCCTGGATAAGAATAATAAATTGTGCTATCAGTGTACATTGAAATAAGGTGAACAGAAAATTGGTTATCATTTACACACTATAAAATGAAAAGTCAGCATTCATAAAAAAAAAAAAAAAAACAGTTTCTGGTGTGGAAAAAAAGTACAATTGTAACATGTAGTAATTCCCTCCACTGCATACAGTATAGTACAAAAATGATTCAGGTTTTTTTCTTATAAATTGAGAATACCAGCTATGTTGTAATTGGAAAGTTGATTACATATTTTTAAGCTCAAAAATTTTGAATGCTGCTTACCTAAGCACCTGGCTTGTTTACATAATACAGTTTTACGTTACATTAGAGAATAAAAAAAAAAAAAAGAAGCATGCATTACTTCTTCAATAAAGAAAATTTAGTTTCATTTTGAATATTTTTGTACAAACTAATTTTGGTGTTTAATTCTTAAGTAACTACTAATGGTATTACTTCATGGAAGATATATAACTCTGGTTAATAAGAGCTTGTTATACACAATAATTTTATATATGCAAACAAAAACACTTTGCGTGGTGAAATAGCTTAACAGAAAGGAATAAATCTCACCAAAAGCTTCTAATTTTCCAGAATGAAAATCTTCAAGCAGCTGAAGTAAACCCTGTTCCATTTGACGAAAATCTGTAATATCTAGACAAAAAATGCTTAAATTTTAAGTAAATAAATTTAAAATAATATTAGTAAGTATGCTGTAATAACATGTATATACAGTACATGGGGTAGTCCAAAGGTCTTGTGCTATTTTGATAAAATTAATAAAAAAATAACTGCATTACTAACAACTTACAGAAATAATATCTGCAATCCTAAACTTGGTAATAATTGATGACATTGCTATTCCTAGACTTAATAAACTACAAATATCTCAAAATTATGGGGTTTTTTTCTAAGAAATAAAAGAATATTTATATATAGACTACAGCTGTAGTCCTGAGGAAGGGTAGAGGTACTACCGAAAATCTGACATACAAATATCCTTTTATTTCTTAGAAAAACCCCATAATTTTGGGATATTTGAAGATCTGTAGAGTCTCAAAGATAAACATTTGAAGCTTTGTTGTCTATCATTGTATGTGGATGGTACTAGTTACTCTTCCTGTTCATACATAGCTACGATTGCAAATACGCAGGTAGAAGTGACTTGCGTGGTGTGTTTTTTTCAAATGAAATCAGTAATTCAGGTGCAAAGAAATTTCCATATACATTTTGGCAAGAATCCTCCTAATGCTAAAAGAATTAAGCATTGGAAAAACAAATTCTAGAAACTATAAGTGTGTTGGACAAACCAAGAATTGGACATCCCAATGTTTCAGAAGACAACATGGAACAAGTACAGACAGCATTTTCCCAGAGCCCAAGGAAGTCAACCCTACAAGCTGCTGTACAATTGAGATTGTCATGCACATGAAGAATGCAAAATTTTCATATAAGACTGTGGTTATATCCATACTAAGTCCATATTGTTCAACATTTAGAGGAGAACCGTAAACCTTGTTGTTTCAAACGTGTCTATAACTTAACAGATCGTCCAGGTAACCCAGGTAATTACAAACACTTCCTTGAACATGTGCTGTTAAGTGATGAGATGACATTTCATGTCACAAACTGATATTCATGATAGCTCCCAAAGTTAATATTTAGTGTGGGCTTATGCCCAACTGCCTTATATTGGTTTCTTTCTTCTTATTGGACAAACCTATCAATGCAAATATCTTCTTAGACATGTGGCAAATTTTTACTGTGCCACAGGTTGAAGACCTTCAGACAGATGTCATCTTTCAACAAGACAGAGCTTCTCCCCACTGGGGAATAAGTGTTCATGACTACTTGGATACTGTGTTGTTCCCAGGACACTGGATTGGCCAAGATGGCCTGATTCCATGGCCAGCCCATTCACCGGATATAACCTCACTGGACTTTTTTTATGGGCATATTTCAAAAATAGAATATACAGGGCAAAGGTGGGTGATTTAAAGAGCCTAAAGGAATGGATTGTGAATGCCATTGCTGCTGTTGATATATAGACTTATTACAACAGATAGGGTGAGATATTGAGTTCATGTTGAACATCCTTCATGCAACTAGGCGGGAAGGCACATGTAGAAGTTTATTAGTTTGTATCATAAACAACAATAGATGTTTTCCTTTCCAGTGCAGCAGATCTTACATGTGTAAGTGGTGTATTTATTTTTTAACAATTTTCTGAAAATAGGGCAAGCCTTTTGGACCACTCTTGGTCCCCTGATAACAGTAGATGGCTCCCTTGACGTTGCCATGCACCACTTACATATACAGGGTGTTTCAAAAGGATGTATACAACTTTGCAGGGGTGCAGAGAATAACTCAGAAGACATACAGAAGCTGAGTCACTCGCATAACATAGTGGAACACAGTAAATTTCTGCCACATCACTGGATTACCAAACTCCGCCACTGGAGGGCATTCTATGTCAAATTCTTGCAAAATTGCGACTTTCATAGGTGCAGAGTGAGCACATTGTATGTTTTGGTTCAAGGAAACAAAGTCTACAACACAAGTTCAGATGAATTTTCACACGCAATATAGCAAAGAACCTCCGAGTAGGAGCACTATCTATGCGTGGCACAATAATTTTTGGGAACAGGCTGTTCTATTCATCATCTGATGTCAAGCATTCGTCTGCGTGCTTCTGACGCTGTTGTGCACACAATGCACGAGAGCTTCATTAGACGTCCTCAAAACTCAATGAGACATTCATCTGTGACATCGTCTGCATTTCAAGGCATACAAACTTACCATCATGCACCAGCTAAAGATAGACGATGGTAAGATAAGCAATATACAGAAATGAACATGTTTGTGACAGCCCAAAAGTTACCGTTTTTTGCACCATAAACACGAAGAAAGTGTATGGACCCTTCTTTTTGCTGAATCCACCATTACATTGTGTATCTCGACATGATGCAATTAGACGACGATAACTATGACGAACCCTTACACTTCCAGCAAGATGATCACCTCCGCATTACCTAAACGACTTAAGGTCATACCTAAACACCCATTTTCTAGGTAGGTGGATTGGTAGAGGTGCACCTGTAGCATAGCCACCTTGTTTCCCTGACCTTACATTGCTATATTTTTCTTGTGGGGCTTTACTAAAGATCATGTCTATGTACCACCACTACAAACCAATATTGATGAGCTGCATACAAGAATTATTGCCACTATCATGACTGTTATGCCTGATATGCTATGCCACATGTGGTAGGAAATTGACGTCTGCAGAATTACTAGTGGCAGACTAATTGTTCATCTGTTACTATTTCCTTTCTATTGTCCTGCAAAATTGTAGATCCTCTTTTGGAACATCCTGTATATATGTGCACATACATACACATTGTATATCCTTTTGGAACATCCTGTATATATGTGCACATACATATATACAGGATGTTCCAAAAGGGTATATACAATTTTCTAGGACAATAGAAAGGAAATAGTAATAGATGTCTTACTGTGCAAATGTAGAGTAATGCTTGAAGTTTCAACACAGAGAGTCAAAAGTGCAAAACAGTCTTACCACTTACCAAATACAGGGCTAGGAGTGACAAATTTTTAAGGACGAGAATTTTAAAATTAATTTTAAGACATACAATATATGCTGCATGAGGTTGTTATCCGGAATGCAAAAATTTTCTTCACAAAAAATTGTTTTATCTGATTATACATTTTCCTACTTCAGAGAATATTTATAAGAATAGATCAAGCAAAAAAAAAAAAAAAAAAGGTATTAATTTTAAAACTACACTTTTGAATTACACAGAATGAGAACATCTCAAATATTCTACAGAATTGTTAGTACGGATTTTGACATACTCTTTCGCAGAGATCACAATAACGCCTCTACACTTATATTTCATGCCTTAAAAATGCCAAATACGCTTTAAAATTTGGAAATGCTTATTTTTACGCATTGTTTTTCCATATGAAATTTCCTTTTATAATCGGTGATTACACCGGGATTTTGTCATAAAAATTACCAATTTTTTTCTATCAAGAAATTACAGCCAAACCTCGATTTAACGAACTTCAAGGGACCAATAGTCTTGTACGTAAAACACGGAATTCGCTAAATCGAGGAAGCCTTTCGAATGAAACATTCAAATTGAGCTAGTGTTCATAATAGAATATGTAAGTAGCTATGTTCTCTTTTTTTCAGTGACATTTAAATTATATGTAGCACTTTTAATTACGAATTTATTATAAAAAATGTTATAATACGTACACATTTACTTTGCATATTAAATACATAATTCGTACATAGTAGACTTCGATATGTAGCATCAAAATTTAAGCATACTTTGAAATTGCGAGAAAAATATGACAGTTGATTTTTTTCTCATGAATTTAGCTTCTTAAATAATGATTTCAGTATCTTAAACTGCATGAAACAGAACATCAGTTAGTACTAATTAACTTGTAAAAACAGAATATGTGTTGATTACCTTTTTACATTGTAGAAAACCTTTTTACATTGTAGAAATGCTTTAGAGAAGATTTTTTTTTTTTTGGAACGTTTAGCTTTATAAATTGCTCTTCTATTTTATGAAGTACATGAAAAACATCATTATTAATATCAAAGGGCATCAAGTACTTTTTAGCACATTCTATACTGTTACCCGCATCACGAAAGCAGCTATCTTTCAGTTCTGCTTCATCTTCTTCATCAGAATCTGATGCATTTAGTCCAATCTGTTAAATCGAAAACTTCATCATGGGATTGCAGTCGGGCTAACTTTTAACGTGAAAATGCTGGTTAGCACAGTCTTATGATTTAAAAAATAGAAAATATTCGCTAAATTGAGGAAATGTGTTCGTTAAATCGGGAAACGACAAGCATTAATTTCAATGCGATTCCGTCGGGACCATAAAAAATGTACGTAAAATCGTGGAATTCGTTAATCGCAGTCCATTAAATAGGGGCTGTACATTTAAATTTTATGTCACAGTTTATGAAAAAATCATGATTTGGTTCCTATTGCCGAGCTAGTCAGCTAGGGATCGGCTTTTGACAATCATTCGAAAGAACCTTCAGGACAGAGTGGGACTTAAGAGCAGCTTAACTGATGGGCATGTGCATTACAGGGAAGGAGGATTCAGCGATGTTGGAGGTAACGATTCAGTCGCGTCGGGATTGAGACGCTAGTGTATCGGTGCAGTTAAGCCTTGGCATGGAGGAAGTGAAAGCGACATGTTTTGAAGTTCGTTTAATTGCCATTTCAGGGCGGAATATCAGGATTCCCGCCGAAACAAAGCTGTTAAGCGGGAGTCTCCCACCTTACGTAATTTTAAGAAAAAATACATATAAATATGAAATCTTGGTTCCGTTTCTGGATCGCTTGCAAAATTTGTGCGTTTTTTTTTTTTTTTTTTTTTTTTAATTGGAGGTTTAACGACCACCGTGAGCAACTCAATGGGCTATAAGCAGGCGCCCGTCCCTAATTTAGGGTCACTGGTTCCAGGGAAGGGAGAGAGCCAGTGCCGTAAGACAAACACAACATCCGTGCCTCACCGGGATTCGAACCCGGACCCCTTATGGACGAATTATCAGAGGCCATCGCTTAGACCACTGCGCCACCAGGGCGGCTTGTGCGTTAAAAACGTATCCTTTGTAAAAATACATGATTTAGAAACGATCTGTTCAGAGTTCCGAAAATTGCAATCGAACATAATCAGTTTATGGACCCATGATTCGGCTTCCATGCGTAGCTATATGAGCTGTTCATTTTGCATATTGCAGACTGTTATGAATCGGGAGGAGATTGTTCTTCGGATTCGTGGAATTCCACATTTCGGTTATACTTGAGAGCGATAAAAAAAAAAAAAAAAACTGAAGATAACGTTTTATTTTCAGAGGATTAGTGGAGGGGAGGGCTTGTTTTCCGGGACCATAATTTATTTTTCTCGCGAAGTTTCCTCTGTTCAGTATTGTTATTAAATAACAATTTATTGCATAAATGCTTGCATTTCAGCTTGAAAGTGTAGACAATAGTTTCCAATAATGGAAGTTTGACAGAGCAAAAATTTCCTTGTAAACTTCAGGCATGAGTTTCTCTCGCGGATTCAAAGAGTAACTCTGACTTTGTTGTCATCAAAACTGAAGATAATTTTTTTGGGGGTGGTGTGTGTGTGAGTGCGTGGTGGCGGTGGAAAGGGGGGAGCGTTTTCCGGCTGGAGATGGAATTTCGTCTTTCAAAACTTTCAAAAATGTAAGTTAGAAGAACTGCACATTTTATCTGTAATCGTAATTTTTTTTCCCTCGCAATATTTTCTCTGCTCATTTTTATTGTAAAATATAATTTTGTTTGACAACTGATTGTGTTTCAGCTTGAAAATGGAGGAAAAATTTCTGAAAACGAAAGTCGGACGTAGCGAAAATTTTTCCGTAATCGTTATTTTTTCGCGATGTTTCCACTGTCCTGAATTATTGTTTGTTATTTTCCCCCTATAAATAGTTGCAACGGGAGAAACTAGGCATTCCTCATATCAGAAGAATGGTTGAATTAACCAAGTCTCAATTATGTGAACTGTAAACACCTCATATACAGTATTCAAGAAGTTATTTTTTTTTCAGAGCTGAAGAAAAACATGTTAAAAAATAATACCGTAATTTTCGGACTAAGAGCTGCAGGTGAAAAGTTTTGCGATCTTGGAAGCAAAAGTTGCTGTAAGGGCCGCAGCGGCATAACGAGCACCTGTGAAGTCGTGGTGCTGCTCAGAAAACTAAATTATCTTCCTTATTTTCATGAATTAACTCACACCAAACGTGATTATATGTATACTTCAAAGGCTAATTCTGCAACTCAGCGTGGATCTGCTTAATGCACTTATTTTTTCATACTGGCAAAAGCTTTTATTTATACATTTTTTATTAATCATGCTAATGATGTTATTTGTTTGCCTTTATTAAATGCTCAAAACCATTTATGTAATCAATATAAATCACAGTTAATCTTAAGACCCCCGTTAGAATATCGCATTGCTCGTAAAACCGCACAATTGTCCAAATTCCATTCAATGTGGATGTCTGCTACAGGATGGTTCTCTGTTCACTACAATAGAATCCGTCTTAGAAGTAATTAACTTATAAATTATCACTTGTAATGCTTTTGATTAATTTTTTCTTTAATAATATGTTCCTTCTATGTTTGTTATGCTTTTTTTCTCATCTGTAGATGTTTTTGTTAGAATGAAGTTGCTTTACGCTTCCTTTTACCAGCTGCCTCGCACGTGTTCGCGGATCTTGCCGCTAACACTTCGAAACAGCGGTGTCTCAGCTTTCTCGCTTTTTTTTTTTTTTCAAGTGGTTTGACCTCCTTTCATTTACTGCGCATTGAGTTTCGCTTTTATATGAATGGGAAAGCTCTCCCTTCTTTTTTCTTTTGCATTTGTGAAGATTTTATCTCCATCCAAGTATTAAATTAATTACCCATTGTTAACATCAGATGATAATGCTACAATGCTTATTAGTGAGAAAGCATTTCCAGCAGAAGCCTTCAACTTCCACTATCGTCAGTCAATAGAAAAAAAAAAATTAAAATCGAAGCAAAACTCAGGAGCACAGAGCCAAGAAACACCTGTACCGCATGCCAGAGTAACCAAGAAGAGTGAACAGAATGTCTTTCCGTCCCGCCAGTATTGTTTGAAATAGGTCACTGCTAATGGAATCATCCTGGGGCAGGCTTTTTCATTGTTCATGTTCTTAAGCTTTTGTTCAGGGAAGTGCCCATCAAACCGGTCTCCCACCCCAGTGAAAATCAATGTTCCTTCCCTTGGTTGCATCGCACCTTCCTGCACGATACATGCTGCAACCAACGAAAGAGATATCCTGGGCGCACTCTCCACAGAAGCCTCCGACGTCACGCTACTGGTCTGTGTGTTTATGTCCCCATTCCATCCACCATGCAAAGGACATTTGAGTCAGGCATTCCTTTCACAAACAAACCTCTTAACCTTTAAACCTACGTGAGCATTTCCCCGTCCTCCCCCACTTTCCCTCCTAAACCAACGAGCGGAGTTACCGTTTAAATAGACGTGTCTAACGTATGAGTAGAAAGGAGGGAAAAAACTATCACAGTCGAGTTTGTGAAAAAAAGACGTTGTTTGAAAATATTTACTAAGCATCTGCATGAAAAAAAAAAAAAAAAAGAAACAGTCTTAACGAAAAGAAATTCGGCATTAGGGCCGCACACCCGAAAAATTTCACTTTTAGTAACGTAAGAGCTGTGGCTCTTAGCCCAAAAATTACGGTAATTTAGTTGACCTTTGCATTTCTAAACTTGCACATCACAATGTCCAATGAAGGTTTATTTTATCTTTTGTGAATGAGATAGACTGTAGATTTCCTTCTTCCACAATAGCACTCTTTTTGAAGTTTGAGTGTGCAGAATCTGAATCTGTGAAGCAACACACACACAAGTTCTGGTAGTCTTTCAAAAGCAAAACAAAATTTTTTGCAGCCTCATGGATAAAACAAGACAAGTAGGTAAGATTTTGATAAATTATGATTTACTTATTTTATATAAAAGAAATTCAATTACATGCTAATTCGTGTTGACATATTTTCATATAGATATAATTAGTTGTTTTTATAATAAATATTATTATTTAGCTAATAATCTAATGCGATAATTGTTCATTCTCTAAAATTACTCCTTTGGAAAGAAAAATACTCCTTCAAAAAAATGTGAAGGAGTATTTTTACTCTTTTGAAAAATCCTGACACGATCTCTGCTCTTTTGCCTGGTGGATGGATATATATAATGTATTAACTATTTAAAAATAAAACATAATATAAGTGATGAAACCATACCCAGAAACACATTGTGAGTAAATGTGGGGGTAAATTTTTCGGTAAACCTTCCAAATGTGGCCCGGAAATAGTTTTTTGAAGCGACGATAGATGGCGACATGTTATCGCTACATCGTAAAGCATTGTGTTGTGTTACGTTGTGAAAGTGGCAAAGGAAGTGAATAATATGGATTAAAGGTGGCCCTTAAAAGGACTTTTGTGAATGCACATTGTGACATATGTGTGAAATATTTATTATGATGGAAGAATAAGTTTTCCTCGTGAATATGAAACTGTCTACCTAGCAGAATAAAAGCAAGAAAAGTTTTATCTGCCAGGGAAGAACTGCCTGAGTGCATGAATCAGGACTTCAAAGCAATGTTCTGAAGAAAGACAGCAATTCCGTGGGAATTAATATTCCATAACATGGTCTGCCAAGTACATTTTGTGGTTGCCCTGTGTTAATTAATGTTTCAGGGGACGCCAATTGCTCTCAGTTGTTTAATCCACCATGAAACAGAGGTTTCCTCGTCCTTCCCAACTTCATTAAAGAACGTTTTCCAGTTCAATATACACTGCTGGCCACCCAAAATGCAACACCAAGAAGGACACAAGATAGCAAAGCCAGATTTACTGGACACACAACAACAGATACAAAGATGAAACGATTGAGCTTACAGGCCCGTGCGACTTGTGGAACACGCAGACATCAATAGTTCGTGTGGCCCCCGTGGCATGCAATAACGGCTGCTACACACTGCAGCATCGAACGAAAGAGGCTTTGGATGTGAGCTTGGGGTATGTCGGTCCAGGCTGCTTCCACACCTTGCCACAGTTCATCGGGCATAGCTGCGGGAGGTGCTTGCTGGGCCACTCGGTTGCCGATCAGCAACCAGACGTGTTCGATGGGCGACATATCGGGAGAACAGGCAGGCCACGGCAGCAGTGACACCTGGTGGGCCGTGAAAAATTATTGCATGATGCGTGCCTCATGCTGGCGCGCATTGTCCTGTTGAAATGTGGCTGCTGGCAGGTCCTGCAGGTAAGGGAGGACTACAGGCTCCAAAACGTCGGAGATGTAGCGGTGGCTGTGGAGTGTACCGGCGATGCGTACCAGAGGGGTGCAGGTATCATATCCAATTGCGCCCCAAACCATAACGCCAGGCGACGGACCGGTATGGCGATGCATAATGAAGGCGTCATACAGTCTCTTGCCGCAGTGCGGCCACACGCGGATCCGACCATCGTGATGTTGCAGGCAGAAGCGGGATTCGTCGGAGAAGACAATGTCGTGCCATTCCGTAGTCCAGGTGCGGCGTTCAATGACCCACTTCCGCCGCACTCGCTGGTGTTGTAACATCAATGGTAATCGGAGCAATAGCCGCCGTGCGACAAGTCCCCGCTCCTGAAGACGCCGTCGAACAGTACGTGCTGACACAAGTTGTTGCGCAACAAACCCTAATTCCTGCGCTATCGTTCGTGATATGGCAGTGCGAGCCATCAACGCCCGCTGCACAATATGCTGGTCCTCTCGTTCAGTGGTGTGCCGCGGCTGCGGCAATTGCTCATGTGGGTCCGACACGACAAGAAATTTTGGGGGGCATGAAAGGTAATCATCATGAGCAGTTCTAAGGGCTATAAGCAGTCGTACATCCCTAACTTGGGTCTACAGGTTCTTTTTTTTTTTTTTTTTTTTTTGATTGGAGGTTTAACGACCACCGTGAGCAACTCAATGGGCTACAAGCAGTCGCCCGTCCCTAATTTAGGGTCACTGTTTCCAGGGAAGGGAGAGAGCCAGTGCCGTAAGACAAACACAACATCCATGCCTCACCGGGATTCGAACCCGGACCCCTTACAGACGAATGATCATAGGCCAGCGCCTTAGACCACTGCGCCACCGGGGCGGCGTCTACAGGTTCCAAGGACGAGATAGTGAAATTGCCATCACACAAAGAGACCACCCATGGCTCATGCAGGACTCTAGCCCAGGCTCTCCTCGGATGACTGATAGGGAGACCGCACCTCAGACCACTTGCCCAACAGGGTGGTGTGGCAGGCAAGAATACAGGTGTATATACATGCAAGTTAGTAAAATCATGCAATGCACTGATTATGATACACTTTCCAACATACCAGAAATCATTACTCAAGTTATGAGGATAATTGCTGTAGAATAAATCTCCCTCCTATGCCCTGACCTTTGAACCCCATTTTGATGATATTCAACATAACCGGTTAAGTATACTTCCGGAACAACATGACATAGTTTTGTCTTAATCGAAGTATTTTTACATAAGTTATGACACATAAGAAATCCTATCCAGCAAATTGGCATGCAATGCAGGGTTTAAACTGTGATCGCATTTTTCGCATTTTGTGAAAATGAATGCAATTTTGCTAAAATATTTATATTACTTTTTGCATAAATGCAAAAACATTTAAATGGCGCAGTTTCTTAGTGAGCGCCATTAAAATTCTGCTATTCCATAGAGCGCATACGAAATAACGTTGTGGTGGAATTTCTCTTCTTTCATCATGCGACGTCAAATGATGCATAGAAACTAGTAGCCAATCCAGTTTCTATGATGTCATAAACCGAGCTGTTCCTTACGTTCTTCCTGCTTTGGGTTTTGAAAATTGGCACCACCTAGTTGCCAAGCATGGCCATCTCTCTCTCACCTGTTTGCTTTCGCAGTAGTCTTTTTTCACGTGGCTTTATTCGTGTGTGTTGAACATTTTTCGTAGTCTAAATATGAGTAAGTGGTTAGGAATAAGTTCCAAACGAAAAAACGATATTAAAAATGTCACTACTACACAACAGCCAGCTAAAAAACCTAAGGTATCAAAATCTTTAGTTATAAGTGGGCCAAAATGTATCCAAATCTTTCACTTTATAAGTAAGATGGCATGACAGTCAACCTTACATTTCGTGTGAGCTATGCCAGAAATCCAAAAAGAAAAACATCCTTGCAACTGCTGAAGGTAAGTTTTTTTCCTCTTTATTTATTTTTTTTTCTTTTGGTTAAATTCATTTTTTAACTTTGTCACGCTTGATCGGCGTTCAAAAACAGCATGTCCAAGATGAGCAATTGCATTTGACAATCAATCGCACAAGCAATCGATCTACGAAGATGAATTTCGAAACATCGCCATGTTTACAAATTCGGAATAAATTCCACAAATTTAGTTTCAAATCTGAATTATTTTTTGTTTTTGTTCACATAGGGTAAATGTGTAGTTTAGTGTCCTAAATTATTTCGCCACAAATGTTAAAGGATTTCGAAAAAGTGAGACACAAATTTTAAAGTATGTAACATGCCAACTTTTATGGATTTCTGCTTAATTTTACTGATTTACGGATAGAGGTCTTTTTTTTTACAGAATTTTTAATATTTCAATTGCTCAATGAAAATATTTCAATCTCGGGCAACCATCCACTAATACGAGCGCCAAGCGCCGTGCACTTATTTTCCCGCTGATTTAACGAAATGTTTGTCGGTTCTCATGGCTGATATATATACATTATGTGTCTTTTCTTTCAATTAAAAGTTAAAGCACAGAGTAGTGATTTCCTTTCTTTTTTATACTGTTTTGTTTGTAAAGATTGGCAAAGAACACCTGCGTTTACCTCCTGCTTGTCATTACTGCCAGCTATAATGATACATTTTCTCACGCTCCGTAACATAAACAAACACACTCCAGGGGAGCTCGGAGTGTGTTGTTTATGTTACTTCCAAAGATCGGCAAAGTACTTTTTCACATTTTTTTGTTTGTTTGTTTGTTTGTTTGTTGCTCATCTGAGCGAAGATGAGAATTTTATGTTTCACATTTACAGAACGGGTCAAGCTTTTGGTTTTCGTTGTTTGCATTCAAAGTAATTTTATTTTATTTATTTTTCTTTTGTTTTGTCTTTACATTTCTGCTGTTTTTTGTACAGAATTTTCTTATTAGAAATTGTTTATCAACAGAAAATGTAAAGCACATATTAAGCATTAACATAGAAGAGCCAGGTTACAAGGAATTGGATTTCAGAACTGCATATGAAAAATGGTTAAATAAAAGACATCAGCGCATTGTAAATTAATGAAAACATTTATTTTATTTTTTTAATTTTAAACTCGGGTGTTTTTATTGGTCTCTAAATAAATCTTTCTAAGTAAATGCTAAATTGTTTATAAAAAATGCTAAAAGAAATTTCAAAATGCTAAAATGTTTCTAAAGATTTTTGCTAAAATGCTAAAGGTTTTCAAAAGCCAGTTCATACTATGATGCAATGATATGGTCTCTACTGAATTACCAATGGTTTGGCATGCGTTACTAAAAGATGGAAACACATCGCGATGCACCGTATAATTGTGTGGTAAAAATTAATGTAATATGCTCGTGATGTCCCCCATGTTATTTTCAAAAATCGTCTTCATTCTTTACGTGTTCCAATTCCTGCATTTTTATGTCTATCATTGCCTTGAGAAAGCCTCACAGTGGAGTGCGAAAGTTTTGCGAATCTTTGTACTGATGACTACACCACAAAAATAAACAGATTTAATACGCCATATGCATCTCTTGAGTATAAACTGTTTGTGTAATTTGCTTTCATATTTAGCTCTGGATGTCATATGTAAGAAAGTAAGCATAAAGATGATCATCAGAATTTGTGCTTTTAACTTAAACTTAGACATAAAAAAGTTGCAAAAGTATGATACTTCTTACAGAAAGTAGTGTAGCTGCTACTTTGCAGAGAAAGTAGTTATAGCTACAGTGAGCTACTTTATCAAGTGAGTAGTTATAGCACTTGCTAGCTACTTTTAAAAATTAGCTTTCAAATCATTGCCTATAAAATGCTCTTCTAGGTGCCAAGCCTATGATTCAACACAATACAGGCCAGCTGCCTCTCTGCCCAAGCATTAAGCTGGCAACTATTATCACGTATGACTTCTGTTGGTTGAAAGTATTTATGTGGATAATGCATTTAAATTAATTTATGATTATGATATAGCCAATTATTTTTTATTAAAAAAATGATTTTCTACTTTGCACTAACCTGAAAATATTTTAATCATTATTCTGTTGTTTTTTCTACTGACACTACCAAAATTCCACATGGCCAAATGTATATTACACAATAGGGTAACTGCATTAGTGCTTATTGGTTGGATAAAATACTTTTAGCAACCATTTTGAATGTTTACTAAGACTAGTTGGATATGAATATATTTGGAGAATATTGTTGCTAAGAGATGTCTACATGAGTATCTACTTGCATAGGAAAGCAACTGAGATAAAATGCTGCCTCTCAGCGTGAAAGGTATGGGTCATTCCACATCAAGTCAAGCAGTTAAAAATTTATTTTGAACCTTGATGTTCCAGATTTGCTTTTTTTTTTTTGTATATTCTTAGTATCTATAGAGCCCATGGAAAATCCATGTTTTTAGGTTTTTTAAAGCAGTAGTTTTTTGGGTTTTTTTATGAAAAATTTTGAAAACTGCAAAATTTAGGTGTACTTTGTTAAAACAAAGTAAAATGCCCATTTATCTGTGATCCTTAGTTATAGAGAGATCATTTATGGCTCATTTAAAAGCTCTTTTAAAGGGCTATAATTTGATATAAAATATACTATTTGTAAAGAAAAAATTATTTGACCAATTTTTAAAATTCTGATTTTTGGAAATCTCAAAAACACCATTTTTTTTTATTTTTTTTTGTGGAAAAAATACATGTTTAATTGAGATATTTCATGAGTTTATCAACAAAATTTCAGAATGGGATAAAAATGATATCATATTTTTATTTATTTATTTATAAAAATAAATAATATAAAATATGATCCATATTTTGAAATAAGCATTAAATTACATTTTAGTGATATACACCATGAATGAAATGTTCAATATTTAATTTTTGTAAAGAATTGCAACTACATAACATTGGCTTTAAATACTTATTTCTTTACAATTTATTTTATCTGTGAAAAATTACAGAACTGAATGTTCTACCTAAAATGAAATCCAGCTCAAACTAATGAAAACAACAGTAATCAATTGTCTTCTTTGTAATCTTAAAGACAGATGTTCACTTACTAATTATTAATTTCAAAGTGTAAAATATTTTCTTAGTCATAAGAGAACATGTTTTCATACACTTTTAAAAAATAGTCCACAGAGACAGGTAAAAATATTGTCAAAGTCTCGTTTTTGTACAAATAGGAAATTCACTTCCATAGTTTATAGTTTTTGTGATAAAATTACACAAATAGTGAAGCTCCACAGTTACTACCAATATTCCAAAAATTAAGCAAATGTGGAACATCACGATTTAGACCTCCCAGTTGATTTGATATGGAATGATGAGCTGTACATCTTTTAAGAAACAGGCCTGCATTGACAAAATACCGCCCACGACTCACGCTGGATTCAACCCATGCCCATCTCGGGCAGCCTCAGATCCTTCAGCCACCTCAACTCAATTTTTAAGTGCTGCCCCAGTGGTGCAGTGGTCTAAGGCGCTGGCCTCTGATCATTCGTTCGTAAGGGGTCCGGGTTCGAATCCCGGTGAGGCATAGATGTTGTGTTTGTCTTACGGCACTGGCTCTCTCCCTTCCCTGAAACCAGTGACCCTAAATTGGGGACAGGCGACTGCTTATAGCCCATTGAGTTGCTCACGGTGGTCGGTGGTCGTTAAACCTCCAACCAACCAATTTTTAAGTACCATAGCTTTCAAGACATAAATAATTAAGTTATCCAAACCAAAAACTACGATGCCATTATTTATTTTGTGAAATGATATTTTCAAGAAGTGATTAACACTGTCTAAACATTCATCGTAAATTTATAAACAAATTACCTTTTCCATTAGAATGGTGAACTCGTTTTGGGGTTATTCGAAGGTCAACTGTTTTTTTCTTAGACGTTGCATGATCGTAAAAGGTACCCGAACTTGAAAAGGTCATTAAACTGTTTTTACTGGTCTGGCTGACAGATAATGAATTCGTAACGCAAACTTGAATTTCTGATTGCGATTTTGCCATGGTAGAAGTAGCTTCGCTTTGACTAGGTCTATTACTCCGACCTCCTCCGACTCCAATACTTGTTGAACCTCCAGAGGTAGCTTTTTCCTTCGTTGGAATACCATATGAACTGCTAGACTTTTTATTTTCTAAACCCACTGGTTTTGACGATTCTACGCTACTAACTGTCAAAACAATATCTTTCGTTTCCACCGCATTTTCATTAACTACCAAAGAGTCACCATCACTTTCTTTTGCTAATAAAGGCTGGTCAGTAGGAACCACTACCTCACTGTCCTCAGTCGCCATCTTTCAAATTGAATTAACGCGCAAATCAAAAAATATGATCGGCTTTGAAAAATACGCTTTTCTCGACCTCGAAAAATGAGTGAAAACTGAAGAACCAGACGTTTTCCGTAATGAGTAAACAAACAAATAAAACTGTGACTATTTCTACCAAGCTGCACGAAGGGTTGAATAAGGCAGGGGAGTTGTAGGTTAGAAGAGGTAGTGTGCCGTGCACTTCTGGAGACGGATTCTTGCAATCATAAAATCAGAGAGGACACTGAAGACAGCTTCGATGCTTTTGCTGTGAACTACGCTCATAGACGTTCGTGCTTCTCGTTCCGTGCAGTATTGTAATTTCACTAAAATTTTACCAAAAAAATATCTTTTTCGTTATCTCAAAAGTAATTCTTATCATGCATGGATAGATATAAGTGAATATTCTTCCAAATGCGGATTTTGGGGAAGCTTTGTCAACTTCAATCGGGAAATGCGTAATTTCGCATTGAATGTACGCGTTACAAGGCTGATAAGTACAAATACATTACTAGACAAAATATTTCTCCGTAAAAATATGTCTAATTAATCACATGAAATTACGTGACTTTTCCGTAAAATGTTAACAATTATGTGCCCCTTAGAACGCTCGATTGTTCAGGAAGCATCTCTCTCTCTCAGCTGGGATTTTAAATAGCTCTCCTGTTTATGCGAAAGAAGATTTGAAAAATTGTGGGCACAGCATTATCTAAAAGTACTGGCCGAGCTCTGGGCGTTAACATTATTTCACAGTTCAAAATGACGTCCACATACCACACACTTCTGTTCTAGCTGTTTGTTACCACGAGGAATTGCCTTGCTCCATTCCTCTCGCCTTGCCTCGTCTTTCGGCACGGAAAACAGAGTTAATTTTTGTTTACAAGATCTGTAACCACTATTACATCCAGGTACAAAACCCGATCTCAATGTTACACTCTTATTATTACTTCTTTTCCTGATCGATCTAACAAATAATTTACTTTTTTACTCGCTATCCACCAAACACGCCATAGAAAAGCATGCTAAAGTTTCGAAATCTTAGCATCGCAGCTCGCAGGAGCTCCATCTAGCGATTTTATGAAAAGAGGGAACTGAAATTTAAACAGTGAGGTATTATCGCATGGCATACTATTTCTTCTAGCCACTATAGTAGTGTGTCAACGAGATGCTAGCCCTTCGGAGGGAACAAGCAGTAATAGAGATAGCAGCGCCATCTGTACCCGCAAGGACTTGGTAAGAAATACATAGCTATTGGAAAGATACATACAGTGTTTGATTCAACGAATAATATATCGTATAATAAGTGCAAAAGAAATATTCGGGTGCGAATGCGAACCATGAAATTTCTAGATCAAAATTTAATTAGCAAGTTCTCAATTGTGGTGAAAATCAGCTATGAAATAGAAAATACGCCGCTAAAATACAACGAACACCTGATACGTAAAGTTGCAAGAATCCGAATTTAAACATATCACATTATAGTTCTTTCATATTACCCCCAGTGATATTACCCTTAATCACCCGATTTTGTTCTTCAAATTCTTTTATTGAAAAATATTTTTACCCTATGAGCTCATGAAAAATGAATATTGCATAAAATAAAAAAGGGGGTCCACAGATATCATGTTTCAAAACTATCACGGCTTTTCCTCCTGATCATATGTAGAGGATTTTCGGAAGGGAGCGTCTGACCCCAGGTCTTAAACAACCCTTAGAAATAGGAAGCTAGGAGATTTTGGGCTAGAGTGCCCGATAGGAAAGTGACACGGAAGCGAAGTAGAAAGGGGGAGGAAGACGCCTTTATTTATTACCGGGGGCCAGTACCCGGGTTTTACGACGGATATCTCTCAGATATGCAGAGCTCTTTATATCTATTGTTGATTGCAGTGCCGTATTCACACTCAATAAACTAATTTTAAAAGTTACTCCTACATATAATTTGAAAGAATAACACAGCACTTTATCTCATCTAATTTTCCATCTAATTTTCCAACTAATTTTCCTACCTCAGTAAACACTGGATGTTCTTGTGAAGCAAATGAACAATTAATACATCACTCCCTTTAACTGATACATGCATACAGAAATCCTTTTCTTACCCTATTTTTTAATTTGACTACAGACCTGTGTGAACTGTTTTTTTTTTTTTTTGTGTGATGGTGGTGGTGGTTTTTGCTAAGAAATGACTGCATAAATAAACATGTTTTTTCAAATTATCTTGTAAAAGATAAAAAGGAGAACATAGCACAGTATAGGCACTTAAATAGTGGTAAACAAGTTTTATTTTTCTTCCTGCAATTATGATTTAGTCAAATGCTAGCTTTAATATGAACTGATCTCTCTTCCCTGGAACCAGCGACCCAAAATTAGGGACGGGCGACTGCTTATAGCACATTGAGTTGCTCACCGTGGTCGTTAAACCTCCAACAAAAAAAATATATATATGAACTGAATATCAACAAACTGTTCTGTAATCAAGTGATGTTTTGACCCATTCAGCACGGAATACGTTGATCTTCATGACTGTAATTTTTACCGATGGTATTGTGGGATGTTTCTCCCGATAGCTAATCTGAGAATGTGCTGAGTTATTGCCTATCGTACACCTTGTATGCAACGATTGTGTAGCAACATTTGACAAAATTCACTTTGCCAAGCTGTTACCCATTGGCACCTTGTATTCAACGATTGTATGCTGTAAGCAAGCACAGAATAACTGTGATTATCACAACCACAGCAAACTGAATGGGTGAAAATTCACTTCACCCAGCTGTGATGAAATAAAATAAGAATTGTGTCACACTTTGACATGAACATATCTTCCATTTGAAATTGTTCTGGCCGTTATACAACACAAAATTAACTTCACTCAGCTGTGATCGAATAAAATGAGAACTACATGACCACCTGACACTTTGACATGAGCACACCTTCCATTTGAAATTGTTCTGTTAACACATTGGCACCTTCATATTGTGCAGTGACTCAGCGTTACTTGATAACTATGTCACATGAGCTTACAAACCTGACATACCGGGTAATTAAACAAAAAAAAAATCTTGCATGTCACATAAGAATTAGCTTTCAGGGGTCACAATTGTTGTGTGTATTTCGAGCTTCTGAGGGGAGACGAACTTTGATATGTTTAATAAACTTTATTGATACATTGTCCAGAGAAGCGAAGAAAGTTTTCGCATGTTTTTCGCTACGTTTTTGCAATTTAATTCAAAATATGATTAAAATTTTTGAATCCATAATTAATATTAATTTCCAATTGGTGTGTTACACCAAACTAAAAAAAAAGTAGGGTAATAATTTCTATAATCTTTCCAAAAGAGCTGAAGCGTACAAAAGATGTTTACGCAGGGAGTCTTTGAGGCTTTTCATCATATTTGGGGCAATCTTATTAAAAAAATATGATTAAAAATTTAAATTCATAGCAGAAAATAGTTTTCAACTGGTGTTTTTCAACAAATTAAATTTAAGGCAATAATTTATATAATCTTTCCAAAAGAGCTGGAGCTGGAGCGTACAAAAGATGTTCTTTGCCAGCAACTCAATGAATTAAAAATGGGCAGAATAAATCATTCTGATCACGCTTGTGCTAAAATTGCAACATACAAAGCAACCGAAATAAAGAAAAACGTTTTTAAAGAAATTGTAAAAAACAATACAAATTAAGTGTACTAATGGACGAATCGACTTCCGTTAGTCACGAATCAGCACTTGTTATATGTGTCGGAGAGTCTACAAATCCCAGCAATGAAAATAATACATTATTTATGTCACTTATCGAGCTGGACAATACTTCTGCAGAGCATGTGCTCACTGCGGTACTGGAAGAATTGGATTGAAACTGATTTACCGATAAAATTAATATGCTTTGCTACAGATGTAGCATCGAATATGATAGGACGCAAAGCCGGCGTAACTACACTGATGTCAATTAAATACCGTAGCATCATAAATTGGCATTGCTCAAACCACAGATTAGAGTTAGCTGTAGATGATGTGCTTAAAGAAGTTCAAAGTGTTAACAGTTTTAAAATATTTTTGGATAAATTACACTCACTGTATTCTTCGTCTGTAAAATATCGTAACGTACTGTGCGAGTGTGCGAAATAAGTTGAAATTAGGTTGCTATCGATTGGGCTTGTATTAAATACTCGATGGGCATCGTCTAGCAGGAGAACAGTGCAGGCAGTGTGGATCGAGCAATTATCCAGCCCTTTATACGCATTTTGATGAGGCTTCTTCTAGCAAAACGCGTGATTCAAAAGAACGCGCTATGTTGAATGGCCAGAAAACTAGACTGACTGAACTAACATTTGTTCAAAATCTAGGAAACATGTATGATGCCCTTTGAAAATTATCCGATGTTTCATTGCAGCTACAGAAGAGAAACATAACACTTCCCAGAGCACACAAAATTCTGGACAGATTAATTCGAATCATCGAGTCCTTTGCTAAAAAAACCAGGGAATTTTCTGTCAGAAGCGCAACGTGCAGCAGCTCAGATGAAATTCAAGTGTTTATCTGCACGATGACAAGAAGGCATAAATTATATGATATGGTCAGTTCCACCCAAGGAGGTTAAAATAATACTTCTGGAAATGCCCTGAGTCTCTCAACCGTGAAGCCCCCAGGTGTGGAAATTTAACGTTGTTTACATAACACCTATGTAATTTCAATGGGTGTATTTTGCAATTGCGTGGATTTTGGTTAATACACTTTGTTTGTCTTATGAGCTTGCCACGTTCGAGTTTAGTGTTGAGATGCATTTTACATCTCACCAATCTATGGTCACTACCTGTGTTGAACTTGTTTAGCACACTGCAGTCTTCTATGACGAATTTTTTGCTACACATAATGAAATCAATTTCCCTTGTCGTCCCATTTGGATGTCTCCATGTCCATTTCCTGTGTGGCTTTTTCTTGAAGAAGGAGTTCAAGATGAAAAACGCCGCCCCGGTGGCGCAGTGGTCTAAGGCGCTGGCCTCTGATCATTCGTCCGTAAGGGATCCGGGTTCGAATCCCGTCAGGCATGGATGTTGTGTTTGTCTTACGGCACTGGCTCTCTCTCCCTTCCCTGGAACCAGACCCTAAATTAGGGACGGGCGACTGCTTATAGCCCATTGAGTTGCTCACGGTGGTCATTAAACCTCCAATCAAAAAAAAAAAAAAAGATGAAAAACCCTTCTGCTTCTGCAAACTCAACGAGAGTATTTCCACGCTGGTTTCTCTTGTCATGACCGAATTTACCTACAGAAGTTTCATTCTGTTGCTGTTGGCTTATTTTTGTATCGAAATCTCCCACATTGTCTTCAAGTTCTGCTTGCCTTTATTATTTAGATGACGAATTTCCTCCTAAAATTCTTCAATTTCTTCTTCAGGATGACTTGTGGTGGGTGCATAAGTTTGAATAATCTGATCCTGGTATCTTCTCGAGAGTTGGATAACGAGTCGTGCAGCTCTGTCAGAGGAACTTTCAACTTCTACAACTTTATCCTTTAGTTTCTTGTTTATTATAAATCCAACACCACTAGTTATGCCAGTATCTGTCCTACGATAGTAGAAGAGATGTCCACTTTTCAGTTCAATGAGATCTCCTTTTCTCCTTACCCCACTCAGCCCGACGATGTCCCACTTGATCCTTTGTAGTTCCTCTTCCAATTCAAGAAACCTTGAATCAGAAGATATATATACATACACAACAGAGTCAAAGACAAAAAAATTTACCTAAGAATTTCAAAGAAAAAACATCGTTGACAACAAGAACAATAAAACGGCTAACTACTCAAACAAAGTGCTCAAAACCACGCTAAAATTCCAAGTTAAGTGAAAGAGAAAAAAAACTCTAAAAGTTAGTAAAATTTCTTGCTCCTAATTCTTGATGCTAAAAAACAAAAATTTCCGCCACTTTGTTTGAGTAGTTAGCCGTTTTATTGTTCTTGTTGTCAACGATGTTTTTTCATTAATGGTAGGAACGTAATATCTACTTGATTATACTCTTAAAGCACTACTGGAATATTTATAAATATTTCAACTAATTGTTAACTTCATATAATTTTTCCAAAGCATCTTTTTATTTTTATTACTTTTTTCTTGTGATGTCAGTTGTTGAGAAAGTTGTGGGTACCAAAATCCTGTTAACTTTTAGGAACCTAATTATACATTTTTTTTTATTCTTTTGTTTTTTATTTTATGGCCATTTGGATAAAGCTTTTTTCACCACAAAGCATAAGACTTTGTAGTACTTTGGTACTGTTATTCATGTTTAAAATCTCTCTTAGGTGGCTAGGTTGCTTGGCAATGTGTTTTTTAGCTGAATAATTCTGATGGCTTATTCAGACACAACTTGTGGTTTTTGTAATCGTTTTTCTGTTTTTTGTGGCAGATGACGAGCGTGGGTTGGGCCAGGAAAGTTATAGATGCATGCAAAAGCTTTAACTAAATGATTCCTCATGCAACTCTGAGGAAGTTATGTTAATTATAAAAATATTTTTGTGGGCATTAAACTTGCATGTATGGCTTTGCAGAAACCCATTTCCAACTAGGTCTTTGTGGAAGTGAGAAAATTCAGAGTTTTGCTGGTCCTTGATAAAGCCAAGGCTCGGCATTCTCGACACTTTCTACATTCAGGTTGCTATTACTTTATCTCCTTTTTACTCATACATGTGGGTTTTGAGTATTTTTTAGTTGTTTTAGTACCAGATAAAGATTTTTTTGCATCTGTCTCTTCTTAATTATATATATATATATATAATCATGATCAGAGTTAAATCCATGGCAATGGGCTGGACATGCTGCCAGAAGGACAGACCATCGATGGACAGCCGAAAGTTTAGATTGGATTCCAAGGGACAGGAAAAGACACAGAAGAAGACCACATGGAAGATGGATGGATGAAATTCGAAAGTATGCGGGAGTGACATGGAGGAGACTGGCACAAGACAGACCGTTGTGGAGGAAACTTGGAGAGACCTTCGTCCAGCAGTGGATTGATAATGGTTGACAATGATGATTATTTATATATATACAGGGTGATTCAGCACCAGTGCGACAAACTTGCGGAAGGGGAGGGTGCACAAAGACGATTCGGAATCACATAGTATTGCAGGGTCGGAAATGCCTTCTTCACGAGCTAGGGTAAATAGAAGTAAAGAGAAGACAAGAAATGGAACAGCAACTCTTAAGTGCAACATGAAGCATTTTAATGAGATTTACATTAGCAAAAACCACACATGCTACAGCTACACAGATACGAGCGACAAGGTCTTCAACTGATTAAACTGGGGTCTCATAAACTTTTGCTTTCGTATGACCCCAGAAGAAGTCAAGGCATGATAGGTCCGGCGATCTGGCAGGTCAAGGAACCGGACCAGCACGATCGATCCAATGCTGTCAAAATGTAACGTTTAGGTGTTGCCGGACTTCATTGGTGAAATGGGCGGGGACACCGTCATGCTGGCACCGAATTGAGCGTCGCAGCGACTGAGGAACATGTTCTTCTTTGAAAAGCTCCGGCAGGATTTGCTGTAGAAAGATCAAGTATTCCCTACCGCCCAGACGAGGAGACATGAGGTAAGGTCCTACGAGGTGGTCTCCAACAATGCCGGGCCAAACATTTACAGCGAATCGGTTTTGGGCTGCACGTGTTCTCGTACCATGGAGGTTCTCCAACGCCCACAAATGGGCTTTATGTGGATTGAAGGTTCCCTCTCTTGCAAAACTTGCTTCATCCGTGAACAAAGCAGACGCAGCAAATACGGGATCTGCCGCACTCGGTTTAAGAAACCAAGTAGCAAAATCCGTCAGCTCTTGATAATCGTCGGGCTTTAGTGCTTGGACGAGCTGCAAATGGTATGGATACATATCGTTTGCTGAGGGAATCCCCCAAATGGTGGATTGGGAAATACCCAATCCTTGGGCTGTCGCTCGAGTACTCGTACTTCCTTCTGCATAACGTAGGACATTCTCCTCATTGTCCGGCGTCCGTGCCCGATTCATGGCAGCTCTCTCGAAAGAACCATTCTCACATAGCCTCTGGTGCAGACGTGCGAAGATCGTATGATGAGGAGTACGCCTCCTCGGCAAACGTTCGTGGTACAAGCGCATAGCGCCTCGCCCGTTACAGTCCGCAGCTCCATATGCATGTCGGCGAATTCAACGTTTGTGTATTCGCCCATCCTACAACCACAGCGACCGGTTTCCTGCGGGAACGTTGTGCAGTCCAGCCCCCATACAACGCCCTCTACCGCACGAAGGCATTTCCGACCCTGCAATGCTATGTGATCCCGAATCGTCTTTGTGCCCCCTACCCTCCCGCAAGTTTGTCGCACTGGTGCTGAATCACCATGTATACGGGAGATGCTAAATTCACAAGGCCAGGATACCATGCTGACGTCACAGATGATATGCCTGTACTACCGATAAAATATCAATATGGGCAGAGTAAATGTAAACAGTGTTTTTTTGAAGCAGTCAGAAAATTCCTGTAACTGATGCGGAAATAAAGCAGATGCAACAAATAACTATTCGCTAGTCTGCATCTTGCTCCATTTCTTTATCCCAACGTTCCTATTATTAGCATTATTTTTTTGTGATTGGAGGTTTAACGACCACCGTGAGCAACTCAATGGGCTATAAGCAGTCGCCCGTCCCTAATTTAGGGTCACTGGTTCCAGGGAAGGGAGAGAACTAGTGCCGTAAGACAAACACAACATCCATGCCTCACCGGGATTCGAACCCGGACCCCTTTCGGACGAATTATTTTTTTTTTGATTGGAGGTTTAGCGACCACCGTGAGCAACTCAATGGGCTATAAGCAGTCGCCCGTCCCTAATTTAGGGTCACTGGTTCCAGGGAAAGGAGAGAGCCAGTGCCGTAAGACAAACACAACATCCATGCCTGACCGGGATTCGAACCCGGACCCATTACGGACGAATGATCAGAGGCCAACGCCTTAGACCACTGCGCCACCGGGGCGGCAACGAATTATCAGAGGCCATCGCTTAGACCACTGCGCCACCGGGGCGGCTATTAGCATTATTCACTGAACAGTGACAAATGAGCAGACCGAATGGCTTCAGACATTGTTTGGGCAGCGATCTTTTAAATAAATCACTTCCTAAGAAAAGCTGGAGACTAATTCGCAGGATTTCAGTATATTTCTGATTCTAAATATTTTTCGTATATTTTATATTCTCTCATTCGCAACAAAGTTACAAGTATAGTTGTTTTTTGCTAATGACTAGTGCATACCATAGATGGCGACATACGTTCTCTTTTTTTTTTTTTTTTTGATTGGAGGTTTAACGACCACCGTGAGCAACTCAATGGGCTATAAGCAGTCGCCCGTCCCTAATTTAGGGTCACTGGTTCCAGGGAAGGGAGAGAGCCAGTGCCGTAAGACAAACACAACATCCATGCCTCACCGGGATTTGAACCCGGACCCCTTACGGACGAATGATCAAAGGCCAGCGCCTTAGACCACTGCGCCACCGGGGCGGCTTTTTGATTGGAGGTTTAACGACCACCGTGAGCAACTCAATGGGCTATAAGCAGTCGCCCGTCCCTAATTTAGGGTCACTGGTTCCAGGGAAGGGAGAGAGCCAGTACCGTAAGACAAATACAACATCCATGCCTCACCGGGATTCGAACCCGGACCCCTTTCGGACGAATGATCAGAGGCCAACGCCTTAGACCACTGCGCCACCGGGGCGGCACGTTCTCTTGAATGGGGTGTGAACTGAAAATAATTTCGGAGAATTTTTGAGTTAGTTGCGTTGCTTTTGTTAATGAGAATAATAATGCGATAATTGACATTACTGTATGCAGAACAATATTATTAATGAAATTAACGACATTGTAAATAAATTACCTACATATTGGTAATTCCACTAAAACTATAGCAAATAATTTTGAAATAATATTTTATCAAAAATTGTAATATTTTTTTCTTTATAGTTTGATCAAAGTTGATGAAAACCGGAGCCAATTGAGAAGGTGTGAAGATGTATTCTGGGAACGTAAAATCTAGAAGGATTAAATAATTTTAGTTATTCGAGTTTCGACTTGTAACCACCGGTAGATGTCGCCGCATGAGATGATCTAAGAACCTTTTCCAGCTATCTGACACGATTTAGTATGAAATAACGTCATTGTTAACATTATGGTTAGTAATTACTGTATTATGAAAAATCCGTAATAACACAGTAAAAATTAATTTGCGATGTTTAGGTTCGTTTCGTCCCTTAAATATTTCCGAAAACGGAAATATTTGCTGCAACGGATAGAGTACTAATATCCCAGTAGATTAAAGTCTTTCAGCAGTTTTCCGTAATCTTCCTCCAATTCTAAATAACCAAAAAAGAAGCCATCTTTATCAATATTGTATTTCCTCGAAAATTTCAGGAAAACGTCATTTAAAGAAACCTCCATAATCTTCAGGGAAACTTCGAAATCGCTAATGTGAGTCCCGTTCCACCTTGCACCATTTGATGAAGACCTTATCGAATGCTTGTATATCGGTTTTCGATATCTTTTATCGCACAAACACAACTGACTAAATCTGTGACTTCAACATGGTATCCTGGCCTTGTGAACTTAGCATCTCCCATAAATATACACTCATGGACAATGAAATTTATGCACCTAGAATAAAACATGCTACAACCGCGAAACTTTGCGAATAGCTAGAGTGCGTGCTGCTATGCAAATGATCCACGTTTGGTGCGAGTGCGCATGACAGCACACCTTGTGGTGGCACTGCAAGCACGAACCGGCAGCCTCATAAACAGGCGTGTAGTCGATGCCCCTGAAAGTGAAAAGCACCTGCCGACGAAAGCAAGAGTAGTGACAAAAATGCCAAGTAGACGCCAGAGACGTCGATTTACGCAACTTATGGAATTTAGAGAGAGGCCTGAACAGGCTGTAACTTGTTACCACTCTGTTTAGCAATAGGAAAAAAGAGTGACAGCATGCAAAAACCTGAAGGAAAATAGTTTTCTCTGAAAATTTACAACATAAATCTAAAATTTTTTACTTGAAAAATCCCATAAAATATTAATTTAATTTATGGAAATTGAGTTTATGCACTTATTTCCATCTTTTATGAAGCGATTGCCAAACAAAGGTTTACTGTTTGTTTGTTTTTTGATTGGAGGTTTAACGACCACCGTGAGCAACTCAATGGGCTATAAAGCAGTCGCCCGTCCCTAATTTAGGGTCACTGGTTCCAGGGAAGGGAGAGAGCCAGTGCCGTAAGACAAACACAACATCCATGCCTGACGGGATTCGAACCCGGACCCCTTACGGACGAATGATCAGAGGCCAGCGCCTTAGACCACTGCGCCACCGGGGTTTTGTTTGTGTTATGATTAGGCTAAACTTCCTTTTTAAATCGCATTTCCCATAAAACAGACCGGATCTGGTTAGAAAATTGCTGGGATTACTACTATATTAACGTTTACTGTTCGTTATTGTTGGTGTAAATATAGCTCTCCGACGCGACGTCCAACATATAATGTGCGGTAAAAATTATTCATATCGACATATAAAGTTATTTATACAGACATACCAAGCAGCTCACTCTGAATTGCATATATATATAAAAGATGCCAATGAGTATGTCCGAAAAAACATCAGTTGCCAATGGTCAATGTAGGCCTAGTCAAATATTCTTTCTTTCAACATCCGGGAATGCTGGTGGTGAAATCGTGCGTGGTAAAATATGCGGTCCCACTGGACGAAGTCAGAATTAAAACGAGACATTACAAACGACCACAAGACATAATATAAAATAGAACCAAGATTAAAATGAATTAAAAGCAGATGAACGGTCACAGTCGTCAAACTACATCACCAGACCGGTTTCAGCAAGTTTCATGCTTTTTTTTTTTTTGGTTGGAGGTTTAACGACCACCGTGAGCAACTCAATGGGCTATAAAGCAGTCGCCCGACCCTAATTTAGGGCCACTGGTTCCGGGGAAGGGAGAGAGCCAGTGCCGTTAGACAAACACAACATCCATGCCTGAACTGGATTCGAACCCGGACCCCTTACGGACGAATGATCAGAGGCCAGCGCCTTTTTTGATTGGAGGTTTAACGACCACCGTGAGCAACTCAATGGGCTATAAGCAGTCGCCCGTCCCTAATTTAGGGTCACTGGTTCCAGGGAAGGGAGAGAGCCAGTGCCGTAAGACAAACACGACATCCATGCCTGACGGGATTCGAACGCGGACCCCTCACGGGTGAATGATCAGAGGCCACCAGCGCCTTAGACCACTACGCCACCGGGGCGGCCAATTTCATGCTATCATCAGTGGTACTCCCAACAGTGCTTCTTCAACGTATGAACGTGCACACATCAATGCTGAACTCGTCAGACCTGGAGGCCACACCCTTAGTCTTCTAAACGCAAAGTATCCTGGGATCACAAGAATACAACACCCACTGCACCATCTATGGTGAGATCAAGGACTTATTTTCTTCTGGGTCTTTGTATTTTCTTTCTTTTATTACAATAACGTTTCTTAATTTTCTCTTCAATTCCTATCAAGTACTTCCAGGCGTATGGTAATTCAACTGGTACATTATTGTTACAATTTCTATTTTTCGTTTTTTCGATTACAACTGCTTCTGAAATAAACTGCGGGTTGTATTTTTTTTATTTCAGAAGCAGTTGTAATCGAGAAATAGCAATTGTAACAATAATGTACCAGTTGAATTACCATACGCCTGGAAGTACTTGATAGAAATTGAAGAAACGTTATTGTAATAAAAGAAAGAAAATACAAAGACCAAGAAGAAAATAAGTCCTTGATCTCACCATAGATAGCGCCATGGGTGTTGTATTCTTGTGATCCCAGGATACTTTGCGTTTAGAAGACCAAGGGTGTGGCCTCCATGTCTGACGAGTTCAGCATTGATGTGTGCACGATCATACCATGAAGAAGCAGTGTTGGGAGTACCACTGATGATAGCATGAAACTTGCTGAAACCGGTCTGGTGATGTAGTTTGACGACTGTGACCGTCCATCTGCTTTTAATTCATTTTAATCTTGGTTCCATTATATATTATGTCTTTGTTTGTCTTGTGGTAGTTTGTAGTGTCTCGTTTGAATTCCGACTTCGTCCAGTGAGACTGCATATTTTATCACGTACGATTTCACCACCAGCGTTTCTGGATGTTGAAAACTTTTTTTTTTTTTTTTTTTTTGATTGGAGGTTTAACGACCACCGTGAGCAACTCAATGGGCTATAAGCAGTCGCCCGTCCCTAATTTAGGGTCACTGGTTCCAGGGAAGGGAGAGAGCCAGTGCCGTAAGACAAACACAACATCCATGCCTCACCGGGATTCGAACCCGGACCCCTTCGGACGAATGATCAGAGGCCAACGCCTTAGACCACTGCGCCACCGGGGCGGCAAAAACTTTTTTGTATATATGTAATTCGGAGTGAGCTACTTGGTATGTCTATATGAATAACTTTATATGTCGATATGAATAATTTTTACGGCACATTATATGTTGGACTTCACGTCGGAGAGCTATATTTACACCAACAATGTGATGAACAGTAAACGTTTATATAGTAGTACATTGAGCAACGTAAAAAATATGCTCGATTCAGCATAGAGCTTTGTGTTGATTTGATTAGATAATGTAATGGGGATATTTATTTCCTGCGCACGATTAAAAACATTTAACAGTGCTTTCCAAAGTACTTCATCACTCCCACAATTTACAAGAATCATATCTGTTCCTCCAAACTTTCACCTGAAGAGCTTTTCCAGTAAATTTGGTCTTACGTAGAATACTATACCACACACGAGAAACCATGATTTTTTTTTTAATTGGAGGTTTAACAACCACCGTGAGCAACTCAATGGGCTATAAGCAGTCGCCCGTCCCTAATTTAAGGTCACTGGTTCCAGGGAAGGGAGAGAGCCAGTGCCGTAAGACAAACACAACATCCATGCCTCACCGGGATTCGAATCCGCACATCTTTCGGACGAATGATCAGAGGCCATCGCTTAGACCACTGCGCCACTGGGGTGGCCCATGAATTTGCAATGAGAAATGCCTTTAACAAGATCTGAATGCATTTATTTGAGTTATTTCTATGCAAATACACTCATATCAGAGAAATATGATCACCTACCTAATAATGGGAATAGCCACCCTTGGTATGGATAAATGCAGCGAGGCCGTACGGCATGGCTGCAATGAGGCCCTGGAAAGTTGCCCGAGGCACACGTGCCTATTCGGACTGCAGCAGAGCACAGAAATCCTGGAGATGTGTTGTGAGTCAGCATGTCAAACCTGCCAATTCAAATAGTCCCACAAGTGCTCTATGGGATTGAGGTCGGGCGATTTTGCTGACCAAAGGATAACACAGACATTGCTGTCTTCCTGGAACCAGTCATGCACCCACTTAGGGGTAAACGTCCAACATGAAGGGATACATGTGGTTCGCCAGGATGGACAGGTAGCCATTGGCGTTCAGGGGCCCATCCAGTGGCACCAGCAATCCCGGGTCACACCAGGAAAACATCCCCCAGACATGCACACTGCCACCGCTGGCTTGTACTTGACCAACAAGCATGTCTGAGTGTTGGTTCTCGTGTGTCTGACGCTGTAAGACACATGAGAAATGATGGACGGTTGCTGTATCCGCCAGCACCCGTCACTTCTGTAGAGTAGAAACCACAATTCGTTGGAGAAGGCAACCTTTTCTCACTCTTCCACTGTCCAATGATGGTAGTCCCATGCAAACTGTAGGCGTCGTTGCCGACGGACCTGGGTTTACATGGGCGCCTTCAACGCAGCGACCACTCCGGAGACCCATGTGTAACAGGGTTTGCTCTACTGTTATCGAGGACCCATACCTGGGTGCCCCAGTGTTCATTTGCGTGGTCAATTGCTGCACTGTTGTGCGCTGATGGCCCTTTACCAGCCAGTCGATAGAGGGGATGTTCTCCTCTGGGGTGGATGGCCTTTGAGGCTCCACAGTTATGATGTTGAGAGGTACTCTGTGTGCCAGTGGTCCATTCCTGGTACACCCTTACTACTACAGCACCTCACGAACAGCCCAAGAAGTCTGCGGTTTCTGAGATGCTTCCACCTTTGGTGCGGTAGCCAATGATCATTCCTTTTTCAACGTCCATCAAATCAATTGCACTCACGTGACACACTATGGCTCATCTGTCTTGGCCAGACGCTTGTATCTCCGTGTGATCGACCTTGTCACATGCACTCTGTGATGAGCCTGGGCAGGTACAATGTGATTCCAGGGGTGGTCATATCATTCTGATACGACCGTGTAGTGGTATCATGTGCTATTTCAGTTGAAGCATCACATATTTCGTTTAACTGATAATAGTGGATCAATTGGATTTTATGGTTTTATTGTCATATTTGATGCATTACAAATCAGTACCTTGCAGCCTCATGTTGAAGTTTCTGAAAAACACAAACATATGCTGCACTAGGTTAAAAAATCCTGTTGTATCCAAATAAACTTAACAGCACCGTTTATTGCCAAATTCAGAGAATGCTCACGAAATGCAGAACAAATAAACCTCTCCAGTTGACTTTCAAAATTATCTCTTAAATACAAATTCACTGACCTTTGTATATGATGTTTCATACCTTGATCATGTAGGTTTTCAACACATATTTTCATCTCTTCCAACTCCTGAAGTCAAAATAATAGTATCAATTGTCCCTTCTAGTGGTATGAATACACAGAAGTGTTCCTTTATGCTAATTTGTTGTTCAGTGTTGTAATTTACACTGGTGTCCAAAATTGGAGTGTGGAAGGTACTCACAGGGATAAAAAGGAAAACACGTAACAGCATGTAGAGATGTTTGCCATGTGAAGAGACACAATCATAAGGGAAAAAATAATTTTATAACAACAAACAAATATGCACACATTTTGCATATATGGGGTCACACACACAAATGTCACCAAGGTGAGAGGTAACCTAGAACGATCTTAAAAAGGAATACGATCACCTCAAAGGGATAGACAACTCTCACAATGACGATACATACTCATCACTAGGTTGTTGATGAACTCTGGAGCCAAATAATTTCATTCCTCAATTAGAGTGGTACATGCTTGGGAAGTATTCTGGGAGAAAGCTGATGAGCTGCTGTGTGTCATCCCAGAGCATTCGAGGCACGCTCTGTAGATTTCAGATCCGGAGACCTGGCTGGCCAGTCCATATGCCGAATATCCTTTCTCTACACGAAATCATCCACAAAATGAGCCCTGTGCAGGCAAGCATTATCATCCCTTAAAAGGAACTGTGGTCCAACAGCTCTCCAAAAAGCCTGACAGAGGGCTCTAGGAACTCATCCCTATAGTGCTCAGCATTCACATTGCCTCCTGAGTTGTGTGGCTGTTGAACACAATGCCATTTCACACGAGCAGAGTACTGCCTCTGAAGGAGTCTCGTTTGCAGATGTTTGTAGGATCATTATGTGTTCGCTGTTTTCTCCAGATGAAATACCAACAAGAATCCATTTGTAGATTGAATCTTGACTCGTGTGTAAAAAGAACAACAGTCCTCTTGTCTGGTGTCCAGGAATGATGTTACCTGCACCAGTTCAAATGAGCTCTCCTGTGAGATGCGATTAGCATAAGCCAACCACAAGTCCTGAATTCTCGAGGACTCCTCGAATTTAGTTTCCTGTGCCCAAAAATGTCTGATGCTTTTGGGATGCATATTGTCCTTGCATTTTGATTTTTGTTCTCAAATTAAAAAATTATCACTGGGTTTTTACAGTTCTAATGAAAAATATTCTTAAAAATAATTTTCATTGTACCAACCCTTGACTTGTGGTAAGAGTATACTTAACCAGAGGTCCTGAACAGAGATGGAAACGGGTCGGGTCAAGGTGTTCCTGACCCAATTTTGACCCGGATTTATTCGTTTTAATTTTGAAAAGAGAGAAATATGTTCCAAAGAAAAATGCTCGTTGTGGAATTCTGTAGTCGATACTGGTGTCCTCGGAGTGAATAATGATTTGCTATGCAAAAATATTGTCGTCTCTTTCTTAAAGCAACGAAGATTTCCCCAGACCGACGTCAGACACACCGACACCATATCGTAAAAAGATACTTCCTTTGCGTTCTTTTACAATGCGATTGTCCAGGGCAAGGTACAGGCAAACGCCATTCACCTGCTTCTCAGCTGATTCACTTTCGCCGTGCGAAGTTCACCGTATGACTAAGAGTTACTTTTCACATTGCATCTTTTACATTGAGCATTCAGAGGTTTTCGATTGATGTGCTAACATCCCATTCCCATGACATGTCGAAATTTACTCCTTATTTGTTAATATGGATGGATTTAATATTAAGGAGGTTGAGAAAGGCGTCGAGGCCAACAAATATGTGCTTGTTCAAAACCACAAGGGGAAGAGTGAATGCCGGCAATTGTTTCATCTCATTAAGGAACCTGTGAATAAGTCTGTGTTGTTTGGTCTTGCTTGTTGTTCAAAATGTGGAAAGTGTATAATTACAAAGAAAGATGTTGACGGTGTAGTAAAAGATTATAGAACCAAAAATCTAACAGACCATATGAAAGTATGCGCACCTCCATGAAAGTGGGGAAAGAGTGAACAATCTAAATACATTAAAAAAATACATTTGTGTAATCGCAAATAATGATGCCCATTTGTAATACACTCCATGGTCACGGTGTCATGGTGATACGCACCAATTACTTCTGGATTACGCAAAATAGTGGCACTAAAATTTAGCAAGTAACCAAATTTTATTATTAAAAAATGATTTCAGTTATTAAGTATCAAGCAATTATTGGGATGAATATATATATATTACGTTTATATGTATATAAATTGAGTTTTGAATTTATAGTTAAAAGGAAATTTGTCCGGGTCAGTTATGGGTCCGAAATTTTTGACCCGTTTCCAACTATGGTCCTGAAACTCTTGAGGACTGTTCTTAAATTCAGTGCACTGACCCCCAAAACAAGTAATATCTTTGGGGATGCAAACTGTCCTCAAATTTTGATTTTTGTTTTCAAATGTCCTCAGATTTAGACTTTAAAGCTTCTTACATTTTTAATGAAAATGTTGCTTAAAAATAATTTTCATTGTACCCACCTGCCAACATGCTTATCGTAAAAACAAATTGTACTTGTTCTAACTTCCACCAAAAATTTTCACAAAATGAGAAATTTCTACATGCAGTTTGTTCTTCAGAGAGACAAAGAGATTATGCAGTTCATTCGTATTTCAGGATGTGCATCTAAGGTAAAACATTTCACTTCTGAATATGTTCTGTCCATCATAGCTCCGCTTTGTCAGAGCACATTGCCAACATTCTAAAACATAAATCTATTTAAGATAAAAATTTTAAGATGCAACATCACACTTAGTGAAACAATTAGGGGCAAATTTACGGCTAGGCCAACCTAGGCCGCCAGGCTGTAGTGGCTGCACCAATTGCTGGAAATACCTTGTGAGGAGCAATTACGTTCACACTTTCCTAACGTGGGCATTGCCTTAAGAAATTTCCTCAGCATGATGACTTCTAGTGCATCAGGTGAAAGGTCTTTTAGTGTTATTAAAAGAGTAAAGAACTATCTTGAGAGGCCTCTCCAGTTTTGCTAGTCTTGTTGTAAATGCTGAACTTGTAAAAGAACTTGATTTTGAAGAGGTCATTAAAGACTTGGCTGCCATGAAAGCATGTCAGCTGGACTTTTAAGAAGAGGTAGCAACAAACTTTTTTTTGTAATATTGATAATAATAATTCAAAGATTCATTCATAAATAAGTGAGCTATGATTGATTTTCAATAATTATTGCCTGAATGGGATGATATACCAAAGTTAAGAGACTGCTTGAAATGATGCTTCATTTTATTTCAGCCCAGGAAATTGTTGATGAAAAAATGTGTTTAAGATTGATACCAAAACTATCAATATTCAAGAACACCTGAACAGAAAATAAATTTTTAAGGTTATAATGTCTCATTTATTAACTCATCAAGTAATATAAAGAAATGTGGTTAAATAACAGATAGTGTCAACACAGAATCAAGCAAGTTTTTGAGTAGGTGTGTGTAAAAGCAGTTCATTCCAGTTGATACGATTTGAGACTGGGGGAGAGGGGAGGCAAGGTTTTGTAATACACTGCCGGACAATTGCTAAGGACGGATGACAATAGCAACGATAGCAACCATAAAATGGAAGGCAGGAAAATGTGAAAATTAGCATAAGTGCGGGATACAGTAAGACGTGTTGTGCGTATGCAAATTTTGGATTGCCAAACTTGTTCGTGACGTCATAGCGCTGATAAGAGATATAAAGGATGTGACGCGTATTGACCGTTGTTGTTCAAACGCAAAGTTGAAAGGGAAAGAATCAATTGACGAACTTGCAATTTTCAGTATGTCTTCCCGACATCACCTAGATGATTTTACGCGTGGCCGTATTATTGGCAAGATTGAAGAATAGCGAAAAATAACAGATGTTGCCAGGGAGTTCGACGTCCGCCACAGTGTTGCTTCAAGGCTTTGGAAATCATTTCAAACAAATGGAGAGTGTAGAAAACGTCACGGGGTAGGTCGTGTTCGCAGTACGACACCTGCAGAAGATCGGTACATAGTGCTATCAACAAAAAGACACCGGCGCAGCACAGCTAGTGAGGTAGCAAATCAGTTTATGGCTGCTACTGGCAAGCGGATCACCCGAAAAACTGTCGCCAGACGTTTGCATGAAGAAGGACTATACGCCGTCTTGTTGTGTGCATCCGATTGTCCAGACGTCACCGTACCGCCCGTTTGCAATGGTGCCATCAACATCGCAATTGGACTGATAACGACTGGTCTGCTGTCCTCTTCTCAGATGAAAGTAGATACAGTCTATCGTCCGATTGTCGACGACAACTGATCTGGCGTGATAGTGGTACTGCATATTGTCCAGCAAACATACAGGAAAGGGACCGATATCCGACACGTAGTGTCATGGTATGGGCTGGCATCATGATCAATGGCCTACGTCCCTCTATGTGCTTCCAACTGGGACTATGACTGGCCAACGATACATTAAAGATGTTCTGCTACCTCATGTTTGCATGTTCCGTGGTGCTGTCGGTGATAGATTCATTTTCATGGACGACGACGCAACATGTCATCGAACAGTCGCTGTCCAGGAGTGTCTTGAGAGCGAGGATATTCAATGCCTCGTTTGGCCAGCACGTTCTCCAGATCTGAATCCCATTGAAAATGTGTGGGATGCTTTGGGGAGGAGTCTTGCAGGTCGCCAATGCCCTCCAATTAACAAGGATACCCTCATCCGTGCACGGACAGAGGAATGGGATAAATTACCGCAACAGCTGCTTGATAATGTTGTGCAAAGCTTGACACGACGTGTGGAATCTTGCATCGCCCTCCATGGTGGCCATATCCCGTATTGACATCTTACACCGGAACGCCTGCGGACGGTAATTGCATTTTTTTCACGTTTACGTATTCTGCACAAAATGGCCTGTTTGTCCCTTGAACACGTTCCAAAGCCTACTGGATTTCAGAGCACAATAAATTGTCTTTCTTGTAATGTCCTGGCATTCTGACATAATTTAATTTCACTTGGCATCCAACCACACTTACTTTTTTTATGCGCTATATAGCCGTTTATGATCCGTCCTTAGCAATTGTCCAGCAGTGTAGTTCAACAGATAATACAAAAATAAATGTATTTAGTTAAGATAAAGTATTAACAAAAATCTGAACAAGAGTTTGTAGCATTATATGCAACAATCACAGAGTGAAATATTTCATGATGCACAAAGTATGTAGAATGAATCTGCTTACCAAAGAATACTATTTTTCCACAAGTAATGAAACTCTTAAAAAATCACAGCACATACACATAAAAATAAAATTTTAGTATTACCTCAGTTTGTTTCAGTTAGAATGCATCTGAAGCAATGAAATTAAACAGATGCTGCACCAACTTAAAGCTGCACTATCAATTTGGCTACATGTAGACATCCACGTTGAAATAAATGTGAGTTTTGTACTGCCACACACACAAAAAAAAAAAAAAAAACATTTCAAAATGAAAAGCCAAAGAACACTTATATTCTGGGCATGATAACACTTGCATTAGTTGATGACATGAACTAAAATCAGTGAAGTGTAAGTCATTGTAGTTGTTTAATTTCCTTGTGGAAATTTATTGAAGTGCAATTGCAGTGAAAATTAAAACAAGGAATATTATTCAAATTTTTCTTTCTTTTCGTTTTCACAGGACAACAAGCATAACAAATTTTTAGAGGAAATTATGCCATAAAAATGCCACTAATGAAATCTAAAACAAAAGCACTGGCAGATCAAGGGGAGGAAATCCCCTCAAAAAACTAATTTTTAACTGAACATTTTACAAAAAAAAAAAAAAAAAAAAAAACTAATTTTTAGCTGAACATTTTACAAAAAACTTTTGAGTTGAAAACTGGAAAAATTCTTAATTGAATGTCAATATTTTCCATTTGAAATAACCTGGATGATAAAAGTCTGTCAAAATGTAGAATGTCAGAAAGATTTTATGTGTTAGCCAATCACCAGTAACAACTGCAGGTTTGCTTACTCACATTTTGTTCCCTTCCAAAGTAAATGCTGGATTTACCAGTGAACCAAAGTACAACCAAGGGTAATGATTCTGATATATAATTTGGATTGCAGCATCGAAACAGAGCTCAAAAATATTTTGCTATAACACTTTTGGCTCTTAAATCTGAATAAAACATTAAAAACTTACAATCCAGGGAAAATCCTGATCTGTTACAACTACTTTTGCCAAATGTGCAGCCTGAAACTCCATCAGTTTAAATACAGTCAAAGAAAACTATATTAAAACATTTATTTAATAAACTATAAATCGTTTTCTTGACAATATGAGTTAAATTTATGCAAAAAGTAACATATACTATTGTCTATGTTTCAGATATGGATGCCTTTTTATATGTAATAGCAATATCTTTTATTTTTGGCATCATGTCTTGTAATGCGCTTTCTGTTTTTTCTTTGTCTTCATTGCTTTCAGTTGCCGTCAGGAGCTGTATCACATGCTCTGCAATGTACAAATACACCGCCTTTAATTAAAAGATTTAACAGCAGTATGATCATTTTAGTACATGAAATGTGTCCATTAGAATAAAGCATGCAATGTAAATACAGCATAAATTTTTTCACACATTACTGGATGTAAAACCTGCATTATGATCCACGGGTCTTTTCATTTTGGTTCTCTTCCATTTTCCTCCAGCTTTCTCTTACTTCTCTCTCTGTTTTCTTTCTAAAAGAATAGTAACAGCCACTAGCACTGAAAACTGTGCTCATGGGCATCCATTTTTCTTTCGTTTAGAGTAACCAACTTCAGGAAAGGACCAGAACTGATGGAATTAACACAATAATCCTTCTCACCTGGGATTCAAACCCACCCTATGAGCAGACAGAAACCAGCCTCCTTAAACCATCAACTACTGGATGACTCATGATATTTTGGCAATGTTCAGGAAACATTTATGGTTACCATAACCACTAATAAAGAATAAAGCTTTACAAACACATGTTCAGGCAGATGTGGGTAACTAAGTTTTGAGATACATAAAAATGGAGGCAGATTAGCTGAAAAGAAATGTCCCATTGATTGTGTAAGTGCTGAAACCATTTGCTTACATTTACTGTATTTTTTTGGCATATAATCCACAGCCGCATATAATCCGCAGACGGTAAAATTCAGCCCAAGAGAAAAAAAGTTGGTGTATAATCTGCACCGGGGTATAACCCGCAGACAAAATTCATGGCAAAGGTTAAAAAACAGATGCATAATCCACAACAGAGTTTTATAATAAATAATACAAAAAGATAATCGCCAATATTTTCGCCAAAAGCTTTTTGCCATGGGTTCTGTTGTTGCAGTGTTCTTCAGTGTGTGTTACATCTTCAATGAAGTGGCAAAATTTTCCTGTATAAATATTGCTAAAACTTAAACAGAGCAATCTGGAACGTAGCACAATTATAATAATACAAAACAATTTTGCCATGGCACAGAAGATGAAATGAATACGCAAGTATATACAATAACTGGAATGCATGCAACTTTGAAAGAGCTCTAAACACATGTTTCACACATGCAAGTAAATTGATAGTTTTTTTCCCTCCTCCCCTGTGCATTAACTGTTATTGGTAACTTTCTGTCATCAATTTATATAATCACTATACAATTGTGCATTCAAAAGACAGAGTTGCATATATAAAAAAAGGAAAAATGTACCTGTGTATATAACCATCAAAACAGAAGACATGTTGCAAACCCATGGAGCACAATAAACAATAGAATAAAATAATTTAAAGAAAAATAATAAAATACAATTTAAATTATTATTAGAGATTCCAATGATGACGAAGCAGTTTGTCATGGTTGAATGAGCAACAATGAAATGGCTAAAGTCATATTATGCCTTCTACCACAAATGAGGCAGCTAGATGAATTTTAGTTTAAATAAAAATGCATTTTCCCATTGGTCAATCACTTCTTGCTATATGAAAAAACAAAAAGAACAAGCATTTTCCCACTTGTTTGAAAAGAAGTTCAACATTGGGACTCTCTAAAGTCATTTTCTCCACAAATTAAAGTAAGCAGTGCAATTCTTTTAACTTTAATTTCACTTGAAACAAAAGAAAAAAATGCTTGCTCTGTTCTTCAAACAAACTAATGCAATCAATCCAAACATTTTGACCAATTTTTTTTTCCTCACTGAAAGAAAAATTCCATGACTACACCAGGATCTCTCACAAAAAATATAAAAAATCAAGGACTTTCCAGGTCTGGAAAAAAGAGAAATCAAATTCCAGGACTTTTCTAGGATTCCAGAGGTTGCGTGAACCCTGTGCTTGGCAAATCAGAAAGGTGTGCGATTTCTTCAGAAAAACGCCAGATCCCACGTAGCGAACCAGGCTCTGGAAACCATAAAGCATCTTGACTGGGAAGTCTTATATCACCCAGATTATTCTCCAGACATCACTACCTTGGATTACCACCTTTCCTGTGCATTCAACAATCACCTCCAAGGGCAGGAGTTCCAAAACAAACAACATACTAAAAGTGCACTGGAACCCCCCCCCCCACCCCTTTCTGTCATCGAAGAACACAGTGTTGTTTTTTTACCATCAAGGCATCTACATGTTGGATTTCTGTTGGGAAAAGTTTGTGGCCACACACAGGCATTGCTTTCTGGAGTAGGGGAATGTTTTCATTTTTATATGTGTCTGTTATCCACGAGTCTTCTACAATGGCATGAACTTATTTGGTTACCCAATATAATCGCAGAGACTCCAACTACTACAGATTCTCCATAGTTTTTATGGAAATTTTCAGTCTACTTCAGGATAACGGGAAGCATGAAATATACTATGGAAATTGAAATCTCAGTGAAATGTTATTAAAAGCATCTGTGTGAGGTTGGTATCAATATGTAGAGATTCTAACATTCATCAAATGTTTTTGGAATTGCTTCTTGGAATCTCAAAAACATTTAATAAATGTTAATTTAATATCGTGACATTTCTTTAACATTTTTTTGTTTTATAGACGTTTTAGAAGTTTCTGCTCATGTGATTGTAGCGGAACTGAGTGGAATGCTGTTTTTGCTTTATTTCATTTGTGCTAACCAATAAATGTGTGCTGCTGGTTTCTTTTCTAGATGTCAAAAGATATTTCTCATGCTTTTGGTTACGGATTGTAGCAGCAGCTAGCAGGCTTCTTGTTTATTTAGTTTGGAGATTAGTGTTTCTTCATGCTTCAAACAATGAATTCTGGAAAACAAAATTGGTCTTTTCCCATGGTGCAAGAGGTAAAAAAATGCAAAAGCAACAAAAAAATTTAAAGATTTATATAGTATTAAATTTCCATGTCTTCAACCATCAAAAATTTCAGCCAGTATGGTGTTTTGTACTTATTGTTCAAAGAACATAAATATCACCCATGAAGGACAAGATGATTATTGTCATCATGTGTTTTAAAACCCACCAAGAATATGTCCAAGCAAAAGTGAAATCAAAAGATGTTGCATCATTTTTCATCACTAAAGATGATGAAGCCTTAAGTGTCATAAAGGCTGAAAGTCTATTTGCTCGTTTTTAGATTGAACACAGTCTGCTGATCACACTAGACTGTTGTTTATGGCAATACTTTCCAATTCCAAGCTAGCACGAAATTATAGTAGTGGCCATACAAAAACCACAGCAATCATCACAAGTATGGCTCAAACAACTACGAAATAAATTATTTCTTCCTTAAATTTACACTTTGCAGTTAGTACTAATGGAAGCAATGGTAGTGATGATATGAAACTGTATCCACTGTTAATCACATTTTTTGAGAAGGTGAGTGGGAAAGTAGTTACTTTGCTTGTTTCTCTGTTGGCATGCAATAATAGCACTGGTGAAGAAATTTTTAAAGCTGTAAGTGATGAATTTGCCAAAAAAGGGTTGCAGTGGCATAATTGTATTGCATTTGGATCTGATAATGCCAGCTCAATGTTAGGCAAATTCAAAGGTGTTGTGGCATTTTGGAAAGCAACCATACCCCCCCACTCTCTCTCTCTCAAAAAAAAAAAAAGAAGTATATATATATTTTCTGTTATCCTACAAACAACATAGTGCCTTCACAGGCTGGAAGTAGTTCAAACAAGTTGAGGCACATACTGTGTTACAGGATTCTCTTTGGAACATACATTGTTTTTTTTGAGAACAAACCAAAACAAATGTTGGTGCCATTTGTTTTCCATAGAAGGCCTTCAATTTTTTCAACAGTTTTTAAGCAAAAATTCACTGTTTTATGAATCTACACTTTTATTTTGTCTTTACTCACATTGTGTTTGTTACAGAGCACATTATACAAATTTATTCATTACTACTGAAAAAACTACTGATTTTTCTAGTGGTAACTACTGAGAAAAACAAGTAACTACTGATTTCTTTTAGCTGAAACTACTGAAAATTCTCTGGGAAGGTTGAAGTCTCCCTCTAATCATCATTATTAGCTTCTATAAACCACTTAAAAACTTCCTAAAAGCTCTGTCTCTTTCCCAATAACTTTGCTCACTTTTACCGTACATCAAGTGGGTCCTGGTCTTTCAATTCTTACATACTGCTGCACCACAGGCTTTCCCTGGAACCACAATATCCAACCTTTTACACCTGTTCCACCCAACTAGGTGAGGCTTCAATTTTGCTTTAAATTTTATTAAATTCATTTCTAAAAATTCAGCCACATTTTATTCAGTTTATTAACTCTGGCATGTCTCAATATCTTTGTTGACCCCTTTTTTTGTTGTTGTTAGGAGTTAACAACCATTGTGAGCAACTCAATAAAGTGTAAGCAGTTGTTCAACCCTAATTTAGGGCCACTGGTTCCAGGAAAGAGAGAGGGCCAGTTCCATAAGACAAACCCCCATCCATGCCTCACTGGGATTTGAACCCGGACAAATCTTGGATGAATGATCAAGAGCCAGCACTCAGACCACTGTAGTCAAGTCATCAGCAAGAGCCACTGGAGCGGCTCTTTGCTGATGACTTTACTACTGAAAACGGAACTTAAAACTCGATGCTTGTAAATATGATCACCATGTATTTCCAACCCCCTAAAAACTAAACTACCTTAAATCAAGTTCCTGAAAGGACTTTCCACTATAACATAATCTGTTCATGCCAGTGGTGACTTTTTTTTTGTTGAGGATTTAACGACCATCAGGAACAACTCGATAGGCTGTAAGCACCTTAAGCCTTATTATAATTTGTATCTTGCCGCAGCAACTCTCGTACTCACAATAAAAATAGTGAACCCCCTAAAAACTAAACTACCTTAAAAACAAGTTCCTGAAAGGACTTTTCACTATAACATTATCTGTTCATGCCAGTGGTGACCTTTTTTTTTGTTGAGGATTTAACGACCATCATGAACAACTCGATGGGCTGTAAGCACCTTAAGCCTTATAATTTGTATGTTGCTACAGCAACTCTCGTACCATAATAAAAATAGTGACAATTGCATAGAACATTCATTTTTGTTTTGTTGTTTGTTCATTATTATTATTACTATTTGGTGCTGGTACTCTTTATTTTTATGTAGCAAAAGTTATGAAGAGTAAAAGATTTTTCCATACATACATATCATTAAGCTGTTCTCTGAGATTCAGAGGTTAGCTCCTCAAAAAAGACCATGTGCCAAGTACACATTTAACTGATAGAACTAAAATTTACTTACAGTTGGTGCATCAAATGTCTCCATTTGCAACGATCTCTACACACCGCTCAAGCTTCATTAACATCCATCACACGCCGCACACAAGACCTTTTGTTCTTCATACTCATAATCTTTTTCTCAAGCAGATATTCCTGAATCTGGTCTTCCCATGATTTCCTTTGCCTTCCTCTCCTGCCACTTGGGCTAAAAAAATTATCTTCGTCAGCACCTCATCACTCATTCAACATGGCCAAACCACTTAAGAATATGTCTCCACCTTTTTGACAATATTTTGTCTCATATTACACATCTGCAACACATCTTCATTCCTCACATGATCAGAGCATCTTACCACAACCCCCCCCCCCCATACGTAACACATCTCCCCAACACACAAACAACTCTTATGTCCTTTCTGCAGCACCCAGGTTTCACTGCCGTACATCAGAGCAGGAACAATTATACTTTCATACACAGAAATTCGGGACTTCCTTGAGAACTCATCATTCCTGTGAAATCCTCATAAGGCAGCTATGACTTTCAATGAAGAATTCTCTCGCGTACTAATTTCTGCCTAATTTGTTCTAAATATACAAACTCTTTCACCTTTTCGATCACTATGCCATTAAGACTTATTTTGCATTCAGTACGAACAGTTCCTTGCTCAAAAATCATAATTTTGGTTTTTCCTTTATTTATATTCAGTTTGAATTTCATACAAACTTCGTACATCCTGGACAACATACTCAGCAACTCACTTTTGCTCTCTGCCAACAGGACTGTGTCATCAGCATACAGCAATCTGCACACACGCATATTACCAAGCCATAAACCAGTATTATCCATTTTGGCATCATGCATCCATCCATAAATATATTAAATAGCCAGGGTGATATTACATAACCCTGCCTGACTCCTGCACCAACCAATAGAAAACCATTTCAATAAAACACCATTCACTCATACACAAGCTCTACTGCCAGCGTACATGATTTTCACACTATTAAGTAGATTCCCAGTAATACCATATTTATTCAGTACCTTCCACAGAAGTCCTATTTACTTTGTCATAAGCTTTCTCTAAATCTATGAAGGCCACAGACACTTTTTTACCAACAGAAAGATACTTTCCATCAAATAGAAGTCATCGCTCTTTCCACGTTTATAAGTGAGTCACGGAAAGATACTTTCCATACATTAAAAAACCTGGTGATATGTTATTTATTATATTTCTACAAATTATTATATCAATCAGACACCAGATATAGTGCAAATAAAGAATTGATCTGAATAAGTCACCAATATGAATGGACCTTACATGTGCATCTGGCATTCTCATCAATTTCGACAGATCACAAATTCAGTCATTTTGTTCATGACACTACGCATATCACCCAATAGGTACTGGTTGGTTACTGTAGTAAATTTGGTGAAACTATCATTATGGTTGATTCACAGCTACAGAAAAACCGAAGGCAGGAATCAATTAATTGATGCAAGTCAGTAAACCTTCCCCACCTAACCAATTTGGAGCCCACTGTATCATGAAAGGCCAATACCACACCACCTCACACTTACCATTCTTTATGCAAAAACATAACATATGAAACTTGCCCCTTAAGAACATGTTCCTCTAATTTTTAATACCTTTTTTATATCTACATTAGGTTGAAGTTTTCGGAATTCTACAGCCAATTCTACCTCTTTTGAATTTATTACTCATACATTTACACAGCCTACCTTACTTCTTTTTGTGTGTGTGTGTGTGTGTGTGTTTATGGGAGGGGTCCTGTAGGAGAATCTGAATAAGCATTGAATGCTGGGAAAGTGGATGCAATCATTCACTTATCTCCAGGCAGATGGAAAGCTGGTCATGATGGGGTTGGGCTGGTTCCCAATGAGACTGCTTGTGACATCAAACAGAATTCCTCGCTCTTTCCACATTTATAAGCGAGTCATGGAAAAATTCTCATCAGCCGCCACCGGGAATCGAACCCAGAGCCTTCCAGTTACGCGCAGGACATGCTACTACTGCACCACAGTGGCCTCGAATTCTCCAAACTCACATACGACTAGCTGCCAAATCACATGGCAGGTTGCTACTTGGAGCCCCGCACAATGCTGGGGATTCACTTTTCTTGTAACACTTTTTTCCCCTCGACATCATGAACAATCTCTTGTAAACAGTCTCTGTACTGACAGGTGATAGACATCCAATGGAGAATCCTGACTTACAAGTCTAGGCATGCTCTCATTAGTGGGAGGAGAGTGGGAAATAATGTATAACACAATGTTGCAATATTCACATTGAAGATTATAAGCTCTCATTAGTGGGAGGAGAGTACGAAATAATGTATAACACAATGTTGCAATATACACATTGAATATTATAATGCAGGATTAAAAACTTAATATACTGATAATCAAAACACAAATAAAAGCAACAAAAATTGAAATTAAAAAACATTTGAATAACAAATGGCTATAAAATATCCCGAATGTAATTAATTGGCTACTTTTTTTTCATTTAAAAATAAAGTCTACCCACCTATCCTTTTCAGCAAAGTTTTTAGTCACATTATCAAAAAATGTTGGGTCTTTTTTTTAATTGTCCAAGCAAAGTTTTTTCAATTGACATTAAAGCTATGGAAGACAGTCTTTCTTGAGTATTGCGGCAGTAAGTTTCGATCCTTTTCATCGCAGAAAACATTTTTTCTTGCAGGGATAGTTACAATTAACTTTGCCATTTTATATACTTCAGGCATTCCCAAATTCAATTTGTTTTCTTGCATGAATTTCACCAATTGAAAAACTGGTATACTTTTGAAATCTGCAGACCTGTACAAAACTCTTAACTTAGTCTTCAACCGAACAATATCAAAGAAGAAGCTGTAATGGCTTTCCAAACACTTCACTGCACAACTGGGAAACTGTTTGTTGTGTTCATCCTACACATCACAGTTCAGTAAAGAGAAGAAATCCAATTTTTTGATGGCCTGAAATTGGTCTTTTATTTGAATCAAAATATTGTCCAAAATTTCAGTGAACAGAGCTTTGTAACATGAATCTCCTGGCTGTTCAACTTCACCTTCGATTTTTTTCCCAGCAGGTTCACCAAGCTCTTTGGATTCATTTGCATCTTGAAAAATTCTTTCGAAGTCATTTCCCCGGATTTCTGGCAGTTGTTTAGCAAGTTTATCAACTTTTTTTGCACAGTAGGCAATATACATGCTTTTTGTCTGTAGAATATTGAAAATACCATCAGTCAGGGAAAATTTTGCTGAAAACAAATTCACCAAGAACCGAGTTTGGCTGCTTTTGTATTCACTTAAGTTTCTACTCTGCACCATGAGGTGGTGGTGTAGGACACTGACTGAAAGACCTGACTAATTCCACACATCTTCCTGAAAGTGCTTTGAAAATCTATTCAAAATTATAATACAGGGTAATTCAAAATGATTGCTCTGATTTAAAATGACAATAACGTGCTTATGAAGATAAATAGACAGCTGATATCCCTATACAAGAAGGAAGTTGATAATTTTATTGGAACCTACTTATGTGTTGCTATGGCGACATAAGAAAGTGAGCTGCCTGTGCACCAAAGCCAGTGGGAAAAATGGCGACCGCAGCAGAAAAGGCATTTTGTGTGCTGGAGTTTGAAAAGTGTCATTCTGTTGTTACAGTGGAGAGGATGTTTCGTAATCACTCAAACATGCTCCTCCAGATGCTAAGAGCATAAGGAGGTGGCATAGGCGCTTTGTAGAAACAGGATGTCTTTGTAAAGGGAAGAGTACTGGCCGACCACATGTTTCAGAGGAAAACGTTGACAGAACTCATCAGAGTTTTGAATGCAGTCCACCCAAGTCAACTTACTGCACCAGCCAGGAGCTGCAAATGCCACAGACAACTGTTTGGTGTGTTTGTAAATGGAAACTGCAAATGAAACCCTACAGAGTTCAAATTTTGCAAGCACTGAAGACCGATGACAAATTGCAGCATGCTACCTTCACTGAAACCATGCAGGAAGCCATGGAGGGTGAGACATTTGCTTCACGCCCAATTTTCAGTGATGAAGCTACCTTTCATATCAGTGGCAAGGTAAACTGCTACAACACTCGCATATGGGGCATGGAAAAACCTGTTGCTTTGATTGAACATGAGCGTGACTCATCAAAAGTCAATGTATTCTGCGCAATTTCCAGTATGAAGGTCTATGGACCTTTTTTCTTTATTGAAGATACAGTAACAGGTAATGTTTATCTAGATATGATTGAGCAATGGCTACTTCCACAACTGGATGATGATTCCGGGGACTACATCCTACAGCAAGATGGAGCATCCCCACATTGGAACTCATTTTGAACGAAATTCTTCCAAACTGTTGGATTGGTCGTTGTGGACAGGACGACAGGGTTTTTTTTTCCAAGTGGTACCCCAGGTTTCTGGACCTTACTCCTTGTGACATCTTTTTGTGTGGGTATGTCAAAGACCATTGTGTATGTGCTACCTTTGCTGAGAACACTGCAAGAACTAAAGATGCGCATTCAGCTTGCACTGACATCAGTGACTACAGACATGCTTCACGATGTATGTCGTGAAATAGATTACCGTTTAGCTGTTGTCCGCGTGAACCAGGAGAGTCACATAGAACATACACTATATTGACAAAAGTCACCGGACACTCCTTCAAAAGCAAATGAACGGATCCACTGCGTTGTCAAGATGTGTGGTACAGCTGCAAACGGTATAAAAACAAGCCTGCAGCTGACCGCGATCATATCGCACTGTGAGGTTGAGTGAAAATGTCGAGGCAGGAGAGAACTGACTTTGAGAAAGGAAAGATTGTTGGGTGTTATATTAGTGGGTTGTCCATAAGAGAAACTGAGAGGCGTTTAAACGTACCCAAGTCAACTGTTTTGGATGTACTGAATAAGTGGAAGACACATGGCATGCCTGAAGCAGCAAAACATACCGTCAGACTAAAGAAAATCAGCGATAGAGGATGTCGAAGCCTCAGGAGAATCATTACAGCTAATAGACGGACTACTGCACAAGACCTCCGTGTACAGGTGAGTAAAAATGCTGGAACCTCGGTATGTACACGACACGTACCTTCCCAGAGAACTTCATTCCATGGGTTACCGTGATCAAGCGGCGGTTCATAAGCCTTTTATCTGTACTCGGAATGCTACTCGTCATTTAGCATGGTGTAAAGCACATTTATCGTGGACTGTAGATCAATGGAAACAGGTCCTATGGACTGATGAATCGAGATACACGATCCATCAGTCTGATGGCCATGTGTGGGTACGGCGGCAGCCAAGGAAACGCTATTTACTACAGTGTACTGTTCTTACGGTCAAGTTTGGAGCTGGCAGTGTACTCGTATGGGAATGTTTTTTGTGGTATGGTCACGGCCCATTGGTTATCGTGGACAAAACTGTTAACCAGCATGTCTACCTTGATATTCTGGACCAGGGTGTCCACAGAATTATCAAACCTGATTTCCCTGACTAAATATATAAGAAATCCCTGATCTAACACAAATAGGTTTATTTCAGTTTTTCAATATATGTGCCATGATAATAAAAAAAATTGAATTGGATAATTGAGAAACTTATATTATTTAAAAGTGTTTCCGTTTGACGTATAAAGTTTCCCAAATAACTGATTCATTTAATTATTATTATCGGCCTCCACCTTCCCCGTAGCCGTCCAACTCACACCGTTTTAATCTTCGCCTGCAATGCTGCTTCTTCCAATTCTAGTTCCTTCCGTACTCTTTATCTTTTTTCCTTCAATTCCTTTAATTTCATGATACATTTTTCTTTTTTCCTTCAGTTTTCTTTCTTCTTCGTTTTGAACAAAACTTTTTTCTAAGATAATCCTGATATCTTCGTCTGGAGGCTCTTACAGAAAGAAGTAACCTTCTATTGATGGCAATGTGTTCTACTCCTCCCATGTTTTTAATGGCATCAAAAACTGTTCTCTGACAAATCAGGGATTCTTCCAGGAGATTTTCCACAAGAAGAGACTTATTGACAGAAAATTCACCTTCCACTGAAGCATTTCCATGAGACATAATGAGACCAATTTTTTTACATCCCAAAGTTCACCGAATTGTTTTTGGTTGTCAAGTTGAGCACTGTAAAATTTGTCTAATCCAATGGAATCATCATGACTGTCTAAAAATTCATCAAACTGACACTTTAAAGCAGATTGAGCTTCTACACAAATGAAGCGTACTGTTTATTAGCTTTTTCAGCACAGTCATCTGAAATCCTGTTTGAACTAAGTAAAACTTTGAGCACAATTTCCACTCTCTTCTTGCCTAGACTCAGCTGCTGCACTATAATATTTGGGTCCAAACAAGTTACCCCACGGACAAACTTAAATTTTAGTGGGCTTTTCTCACAAAGTTTTTCAATCATACTGGTCACAAGTTTTCTAAATTCAAGCTTAAACTCTAATTTCTCCCTTTCTGAGCACTTCACTTCTTTTAATAGCTTTTTAGCACTAAATCCAATATCAACTTTATCAATTGAGAGAAGATTTTCACTTTTTGATTCATCTAAAGTTAACAGTTTTGAGACACTATCAGCTTCACTTAATTTGTCAGGCTTCAAAGCTTTGTGCCATCAAATTTTTCATCAGATCCAGCAAATCAGTGTGTAAGAAAGGAATTAAAGGCTTTGGGCTCTGGAACATTCTCAAAAAAGATTAACACTCTGAAGCTATAATCCTAAATGCAGCCAATCTACATTTCAATAGTGGACTTTCCATGAATTCTGCAAGAAACATGTGCTGTTTGCTGGAAACTGATGATTCTTGAACATATTTCTTGATATGATCATAGACAAGCAATGCCCTAGTCAAACAATTAACGTTTTCCAACCACCTTACAGTGCAAAATTTCAAAGGGAAATCTTTACATCCAGTAATCATAGTATAATTTGCACGGCAAGCAGGATTATCTTTTAACAGGCAGTACAAGTTATGCAGAGAATGATGTATATCCCATTTCACTGCTTCAAGTCCAGTTTTCATAGCCCCATTGACCAGGTGAAGACCACATACTCCAATGTCAACTAATAATTTACCATCTGGATTTTCAGTTCTAAGTTTATCTAAATAAATAAATAAATACATCGCTCTTTCCACGTTCCAGAAACACATAGCAACCGAAAAATTGTTTTTCAGCCGCCGCCGTAGAAAAAAAAAGAAAAAACATTTTTTTTGGTTGCTATGTGTTTCTGGAACATGAAAAGAGCGATGTATTTATTTATTATTTGGAGGATTTTCATCTAAGTTTATCTTTCAGCTTTTGAAGAAAGCTGAGATTAACGTTAGGTCCATCCATTGACACTTGTAGCATGTTATCCAAGGGAAGAGGTGCACCTTTAATGAATTTCTCTAAAATGTCATTAGCTGTTGCCCGTCCTACAAACACACTACTTAAATATCTAGTGGAAACTTTTTGCAGATTGACGTCCCAATAACGAACAAACTCATCCATTTGCTCACGCTGAGCAATTTTGTTTAGTGATTCATCAAAACAAATTACAAAGTCAGTGCACTGCTTCAGATCGTCCATTAAACACTCTTTGAAATGTGGTACCGATCCATGGTTTATCACATAAGATGCTTTGCTTTTGCCTAAAGTAAATTTTGAAGCTATCGCACTGTCAGGAAACATTAACTGAAATGTTTTGTTAATCTGTGTACCAGAGTTCAGAGACATTCGCTTGGACAACACTTCGATGGCCCATATTATTTCCGACTTTGTTACATCATCTTTCACAACATAAGTATTTGAGTCATTAGACTTAATATTTTCCAGAAGTACTGATTCCACATTTCCTGTGCTTGTTGATGGCAAGAGTTCATTATTACAAAGAGAGTTCTTTTTCACAGAGGAAGTGAAAGAAGCAAGAATGGGCTGAGACATTTTAGCACGAATGTTTTTCAAATGATCAGGGCCATTTCCCTGGCTGGAGACTACCCGATGCCCCATGTTGCTAAGCTTGAAAGTTTTAGAGCACACTTTACAAAATGCTGATTCATTGTCACTGTTCACAGCAGCTATCCAACCAGAAAACTCAGGATCTAACTGTTCGTCCAACCATTGTTAATTAAACACGCAACGCTTTGACATTGCTGCAGTTTTAATTGCCTTTTAACAAGGTATAACTTATATCACAAATTTTCTTCTACTCCTTTGACCTACCACAAAAAGAGAAATGTTAACAAGTAATGTAACACAACTTACAATAATAGGTAGGAAATACAAGGTTACATTAGTAGGAAGGGGAAGTTAGTGACTGTCTGCAACACCAAGTGCAAGTGTGTTGGGCGATGAGGGCGTCACTCCACAATGCAGGGTTAAAACTAGTTGTAGTTAACTGTGATTGAAATTTCCCTGATTTTTTTTTAAATATCACTGATTTTCACTGACTTTTACCAACATTTCAGGCATTTCTCTAACCAATTTTCATTTCCCTGACTTTCCCTGATTTTCCAGAATGTGGACACCCTGTGGACAATTATGCCTTACCAACTCAAACTAGTGGCAATACTATGGAACCAAGCCTTGTTGGTACCAGCAGGATAATGCACTGAGTCATAAAAGCAAGGACTGTTACAGTGTGGTTTGACGATAATTCTGTATCGTATGTGGACTGGCCAGCACAGAGCCCTGATCTTAATCCAATAGAGCACCCATGGGATGAATTAGAGTGCCGCATAAGAAGTTTGGAACCAAGGTCTAGTACTAAGCAACAATTAGCGGCAGAATTATGTACTGAATGGAAGCGCATACCTATCGCTGTGTTCCAAAACCTTGTCGAATGGATGTCTCGAAGGGTCAATGCATGCATTAAGGCCAAAGTTGGACTGGCACCGTACTAATGTATATCAATAAATGCTATGTTGTGTTTCCCTTCTAGGTGTCTGGTGACTTTTGTCAATATAGTGTATGATATGTTGCTGAAAATCTGTGTACACCTGATCAATGTTTTCAGATTTTCATCAACATTATCCACGTTTTTCTTGAAAGAAAAATAAATAAATCGAAGGGATAATAGTGGTCAGTTCAGGAAAGGGTGACGATTCTTCCCTGGAGTGATTTGCTGTTAAACATTTCGTAAATTTAGATTTCACCTCCCCTGGGTTCGATTTTTGGATCCAGAGAGAAAGTCAAGAAAAAGTTACAGAAAATTCTATTTTCTCATCGTTGTCTTTTTTTTTTTTCCTCTCCTCTTCTCTGCTTAATGTACAAAATGAGTGTTTTTACTTTGTTAAGGATAGGAGAGTAGCAAAGGGCTACCCTCCCTCCAATTCAGTATTTATCATCGCTCTGGGGCTAGCCTATGGATTTTTGGTTAAGTTCCAAGGTTAAGCATATAAATTGCGTAATAAAGAGTAAGTGATTGCTTTCAAAATTACTCAGCCCAGCAGGAGGGAAATAACAGTGCACATCAGGAAAAAAAAAGGAAGGGATGTAATATTCTGAGTGAAGAGTGGTGTAAATAATTTTTTTCTCTTTCTTTTACCTTTGTTGTGTGAACAAAAATGTAGCATTTGTATTATTCATTATCTAATCTATGAGTAGGACAATTCAGAAGTTAGTAGGATGTATTATAATTTTAACTTTGAAATTATGAAGTTGGTGAGGTAAGGCTGGTATAGACTTGATAAGTGGGCCTTAAAACTTAAAAACAAGAATAAATATCTTTCGCTGGGGCAAGTAATTTCATAAGTGATGTTTTTTTTTGTTGAGTATTAAAAAGGAATGCAAGAAAAAGAAAGCTGGTCTATGCTCAAAATAGGTAGTGAAAAAAAAATTATTTTTATGGTACATGATGTATGCATTTATATTTTCTGTAAGTCAAATGCAGTTCCTTTCTTCGTCCAACGGTCACTTTTTTTTCCCCCAAGCTCATTCCAAGAAATGGGGAGTGCTGTTTGAAATTGTTAGGAGGTCGCCCACCCAAAAGTGAGCAGTTATTTACACAAAAAGGCATTTTTCCCTCTCGCCAATGCTGTGGTGAAATTCTCCTAACTCAAACACTACCCCCGAGAAATTCCCCAGCTGGGTTCCGTGGGCTGGCAAAGGGAGTTTAACCCTGAAGAGATATAGTACTTGCTGTCAAGCTCTGAACGGCAGGAAAGCAGGCGTGAATAAAAATTTATGTGTTTTCCTCCAAAAAGGCAAGAAGGGTCATATCAGATTACACATGTGCCTGGTCGCTGAGAGTTCCTGCGCTTTTGCTTTTTTCCCCCACCCTACCTTCCTCTGGTTGTAAGAGGAATGTCACGTGGGCAAGCACGAAACCATTGCGTGGTTTTGACCGGCTGACCAATGGGAGCAAAGCGTCCCTCGTGGATGGCGCCGATTGGCTCTCTGTGTTCTTCTGCGAGGGAGCGTCGTTTTGAGTCTGGGGAAGAAAGGCCTCGAAAAGGGAGTTGGAAGTGAGGAAAAGGAAGGGAAGAAGAATGCAGGGCAATTGGGAGAAAGTCCTTGTCCTCAGTGGTTATCCACCACCAGCCAGAAAAAAAAAAAGATAAAGACCTCATCCCTGATCCCAGAGAAAAAAAAATAAAATAAAAAAACAGCGGCTCTATAACAGCCTCCAGAGAACGAAGGGGCCCGGGTCGAGGTGTGCCACCACCACCAGGCAGTTAGGCCTAAGAAAAAAAGATAGCCTATTTGCCGGGCCGTGAAGAGGTCAACCGACGCGTGCATCTCCACCCCAGACGAGACTTGGCATTCGATACCTGCAACCTCCACGAACTCACTCCCATCTATGCAATCCATGATGGTCAATGACGGCTCTGGGAAGAAAGCATCCTAACGTACCAGGTGCACTTCGTCAGTGAGCGTGGTCAAAGCTTTCAACCTCCAGCAGATGTCAGCCTAAGACGTGATGTTCCGACCTATTTGTGAATTTCAACACCGATTCCCCCTCATCAAGGGGTAAGTTGTATACACTAATTCTATTTTGGCTCTTTCGTAGAGCCAAAGTCGGCACTACAGTAATCAGATTACCAGTATGCTCTAAAGAAAAAAAAGGGTACTTTCCGTCTGCATGTCGGAGGTTATCCAGTTAAGATTCATCAGGAAAGAAAGAGGGAACTGTACGTGACATTACTCTCGCAAATGTAGTAAATATATAAAAAAAAGGAAAAAGTTAAACTCACAAATATGATTGTAAATCGTGATAGTTTACTCGCCTCTTCAAGGCGGGAATTTTCATGTTAAAATGTTAACACTTCAGTTCACCTGTGCTTACCTGCCTTAAGAAATTTATTTTGAGTTTTGTTAATAGAGAGAAAGATATAAGTAATCTTAATCGGCACCTATATATATACCTATATAAATATACACTAATAAATATTGGATCCAGAGTTTTGATATTTGTTCAGAGAAGATACAATTTGTTTGGATAACATGTAAGCAAGCCACAAATGTAAATTAACGTTCACGCTGTGTTAACAAGTGACATTATTCACGTGGACTCTGCCATGATTATATAAGATCGATCATTTGAATTACTGACTTCACATATGAGTGGGCCAGTGAAGCCTTAGCGAAGTGCTAAATTGTAAATGTATTAAATCTCTCATAGCAATATTAATATCTTTCCTATTTGTGCATGTTGTTATTGTTGTAAAAATAAATACAGGCATTAGCCTTTCAAAACCAAATTTTGGTATAAGTTGGCATTCGATTTTTAGGTGTGTCTCATAGTTTCTGAGCCATCGCATTCATCAACCAACGCTTTGACGTTGGCCTAGGACAAGAATCTGGGTTGTGACACAATATATACCAATGTCTATTTAGTAAAATGAAGTGATGATTACACGACCATTTCTTTTTGATGCTTACATACACGAGTTCCAAAATTACTGATTTTTCCAGAGTTGACACATTTATACACGTGTAACATGAATACAGTGTGATGTCATAACATATAGAAATAGTACAGGTGGTGAAAACAAAATTGTATCTGTGTACACACAAGCTCACCTACAAGTGAAAACCTCATACACAATTGTCAATTCAAAGTAACAAGAATATAGCCACCATAAAAACACTTTGGGTTCCGAAATGCCTCTACCCATATCCCGAAGTGAAATTTTAGTCTAAATTCAAAATTTTCCTTCAGGTTTACTTTTGGCTAGCTATTATAATCACCTTACATAACGTGGCTGAGATTTCCGCCACAACATGTACATAAGGTACGGAAACAAATTTTTAAACTTCCTTCTTTATTGTGCAACAATATGATCTCTGTATCTATGTTCATAAACCAGGTATTGTCATTTGTAATCAGGGCAGTCATTTTGAATTACCCTGTACTGTGCATAAGAAACAAACTGCAAACGAAGAAAGTTATTTCACTTCTTTCAAGAAGCTTGTATTTTTGGTAATGGCAACAAGTTTGTTTATAACCACAAGTAATAACTTCTAGACTTCACACATAATTTAAGAATAAAATTCATTTCATACCTTGACATTGGCCTAATGCCTGGTATATTTCCAGTGGTATATGTTTCTGCAAGTAAGATATAACCAGTGGCACAAACTTCCCTGACGCATGAAGCATACTGTGAGTTTGTGTCTGAAATATCAGGAGGACAGCCAAGTGAAGACACAAAGCAGGTTCTATAGCTTCTGATAGCTGAGTCATGAGAGACTGTCTGTGGCTTGACAGTAGCAACCTAGAAAGCAATTACTGACTATATTAAACATTGTTACGACAATTTCAAAGGTGAAATAACATACTATGTTTATTTACTTGCATATTTCACAGTTTTTCAGAATGCTGGAGTCTTTATATGATTAGGGCTAAAATAGATGCATGGGGTAAAAAAAAAAAAAAAAAAACTTGTACATTATACTGTATTACAAAAAATGAAATCAAATCATACATTCTACTATACCTTAAAAATAGATATATTCATGATGCAGATAATAAATTATATCAGAATGATGTAGAAGAAAAGGATTCATCAGTGTGGTTTTTGAATATGAATTTCCTTTGACTTATTCAAAATTGAAAAAATTTCTTCTTTCTTTTTGACTCAACCAGCAAAATAAGTTATGTTTTAATATGTTTTGAGTCATACCCTTGGACAACAACTTCTCTATCCACAGACTAAAAAAAAACCTACCTACCTTGTTTTAAAGCAAGTGGCTTTAAAACAAGGTAGGTAGGTTGAAACCAAAATTGACACTACTGGACAACATATACTGTAGCTCACTGTTGCTCTCAGACAACTACACTGAGGTGCCAAAAAAAAAAAAAAAAAAAAAAAAAACTGGGAAGGGCGATACCATTTCCATTACCCGCCACCACACACCAATGCAGTAAATGGTATCATCTGCAAACGAAGTATATATAGAGGCAGATATCTTTGCAGTTCAGATGGCAGCTTATCACGATTCAAGCAATTTCAAACGAGGTACGAAAGTCGGCGCCCGAGAGATGGGTCACACTATCCGGAAATTACCATGAAATTTGGATTTTCACGGTCAACAATTTCAAGGGTGTAACGGGACTACATAAACTCAGGGAAAACATCCAGAGTGCGAGGCCGGTGTGGCCACAGAAAAGCCCTGGGCAATTGTAGACATCGGCGTCTCATACGCATTGTAACATCCACCTGGTGTGCAACATTGCTGCAAATCATAGTGCAATTTAACACTGGGGCCAATAGTAGCCTCAATGTATGGACAGTGTAATGTTTCCTGTGTTTTATGGGGTTCTGTTGCCAACGACCCACCCAGGTGCCATTGCTGACTGGATGACATGAGGCTGTGCATCTCGCCTGGGCTCAACAACACTGCCATTGGATGCAAGATGGCTGAAAACATGTAGCTAGGTCCGACAAAGAGTGGTACCATCTGTTTCAGGTGGTTGGCCAACTCCAGGTGTGGTGACAACCCCACGAGGCAATGAATCTTGCATACATACAAGGGACAGTGCAGGCAGGTGATGGCTCTGTTATGGTGTGGGGTGTTTTCAGCTGGCACACATTGGGACCACTCATAGGTCTGAAGACTACTCTGACTGGTCGAGGGCCATCCTTGGGTATGATTTGCATCCGTTTATGTCACACAACTACTCAGACAGGTGCGACCACTTTTAACACAAAAATGTGCCATCGCACATGTCCACAGTCACTCTATTATGGCTGGAGAAACATTCTATGGAGTTTGGCATCCTGACTTGGCCCCTCGTATGCCGGATTTAAACGCCATCAAACAGATTTGGGATGCTGTCAATGCCAGGAATCCTCCACCGGCAAATATTACAAAATTGTGGGACGCTCTTCAGAAAGCATGGTGTGTGCAGTCTCCACGGTTCAACAGAGAGCTTGTGGAGTCCATACCCTGTTGCGTTGCTGCTGTTATCCAATCATGAAGAGGAACAAGGCATTATTAGAAAGGTATCCCAGTTTGTTTGTTTTTTGGCACTTCAATATAAACTGTGTCATCAGTATACAACCTAAAATATTTTGGGAATCCATGTGTGAAGATTGTATGCTGATGACACAGCCATGTTAGTGGAGAGCAGAAGTGAGTTAGTTGCACAATATGGAGACCTGCCAACCTGGGGAAATCTGCATTAATAAAATTTGTGCATGCTTGCGCCAACGTTATCCGAAACTCAAGATACCACCATATGTATATACATGCAAATAAAAAAGAAAGATTATACCGAATTTTTGGGTGAAATATAAGCACGTCTTTTGAATCCGTTCGGACGCAAATTAAATTTATCAAAGCTATTCAAAGTCAATGGAACCGGTATGGAAAACAATAGTATCTGACAGAAGAAAGAAGTTTTTCATTCGGGTTTTTAATCCCTCAGATATTGCTGTAAACGGAATCGTGAGCTTACGCCCTGTGGTTGCAGACTTGGGCGTTAAGAAAAACATGAATTTATATGAGAAACATTTCGCACCGGAAACGCTCTCCAACACAGAAAGAATTTTTCAACAAATCGGACTCTTACAAACAGAGATTGACAAAAATAAGATGTGACTTTACGACCCCTGGTGGGAAAACCATGCATTATTTTAGGAAGAAAGTATTCTCAAAAGGTTTTTCAATATGAGCGGTATCGGCCCAAGAAAAAAAAAATTTAGTCGAGTTTTCAAGAGCCCAGATTTTGCTACAAATACATCAGAATCAGAAATTAACACTTATGCTCTCTCGTGGCCAACCCATTAAAAGTTATGTGAAAAATATTTTCCATCAGGTCTTATATGCGATACAGGAAGAATTTTTCAAATCAGAGTTTTAGGAGCAAAAATAACGCAAAAAAACGCAATTTACCTTTGTGTTCCCTAGCGGAAAGTCTATGATTTGCTTGCAAATTTTGAATTTATAGGAAAAACATTTCGCATCGGAAACACAATTCAACAAAGACGGAATTTTTCAAATCTAACTCTTAGAAGTAGAGATATTGACAAAAATAAAATATACATCTACGTCCCTGGCATAGAAACCATGCATTATTTTAAGAAGAAAATGTTCCTAAAAGGTTTGTCGACATGAGTAGTATCGGTCAACAAACGACTTTTTTTTTCAATCGAGATTTTAGAAGCTCATATTTTGCTCCAAATACATCAGAAGTGGAAATTAAGGTTTACGCCCCTGGTGGCCAAACCATTCTTTTACAAAAATTAGAAATTATGTGCAAAGGATTTACCATCAGGAGCTGTATCCGGTGCAGAAATTTTTTTGAATCGGAGGTTTAGAAGCAGAGATATAGGGGGAAAGAAAGCAATTTACCTTTACGCCCTAGCGGAAAGTCTATCAATAATTTGAAATTATATAAAAAACATGTCACACTGAAAACACTATCCAACAAAGAAGGAATTTTTCAAATCGGACTCCTAGAAGTAGAGATATTGACTGTGGAATATTTTAAGAAGAAAATATTCCAAAAAGGTTTATCGATGTGAGTGGCATCAGTCCAAGAAAGAATTTTTTCAATCAATATTTTAGAAGCTCAAATTTTATGGCAAATACATCAGAAGCAAAAATGAACACTTACGCTCCCTGGTGGCCAAAGTATTCTTTACCAAAAATTTGAAATTATATGCAAAAGATTTTCCATCAGGACGTGTATCCGCTGAAGAAAATTTTTTTCAAATCTGAGTTTTAGAAGAAGAGTTATCAGGAAAAATTTAATTTACTTTTACGCCCCCTAGCGAAAAATCTATGCGTAATTTGAAAAAGTAACTATATCTAAAATACTCTTCGACATAAATGGAATCGAAAGATAAAAAGAATTTTTTCAATCGGATGTTTAGAAGCAAATATCAGAGGTGTTTGCAAGGTAAGGCACGGAACCCTGAAATCATCGGCGTCTCCCAACGGTGCAAATGCATAAACTTGAGACATAAATGAACATGTGTGGGTAACCCCCCCCCCCAGCACAACAAAAGTATTTCCGTTACTACTAGTACCTCTAATTATTATACTTATCAGCATAGCTGTTACCGATACTTCGAAAGATAAAATGGTTTCACTTTGGGAATTACTACCTACCTATACCTTTTGCTCACAACAATAAATTATTTTGGGGTTGAGCTTGCAGTATTAATTTGTTGCTAAAAAAATAAATTCCTTCACTGAAATTAAAGTAATTTTGATTTTGACAACTACATGATATTGTCTTTAACATATACCACACTAAGAACATTAATAAAAAATTCATTTGTACAAAATAAACCAATTACACACATAACATACCTTTTAAAAAGTTTTGCCTTTCTTTCCAATTGCAAAATTACCCATTTGGCAAATAAATAAAAGAAAATCTGCAGTCAAGTTTTTATGCTACTAGAAGGGCAACTCCTCTTTTTCATAGGATATTGAACTTTTTTAACAGAAATTTTAATCGCTAAGTTTCAGTCAGGTGGTATTGACCTAAAGTTATATTTACTAATAAAATAACAGTATATTTAGCAAATTGGATGTTGATCTAAAGTTCCATTTATTAATAAAAAAACAACAACATCAGTCTGGTGTGGTGTTAATCTAAAGTTATATTTACTAATAAAATAACACTATTTCTTAAAAAATTGTGCAATCTTCATTTGTTTTTTAGCAGAGACGCTATCAGGCTGACACTTACATTTCCAACATCCTTCATTTGCAGTGTCTTGTTTGTGTACCGAAGAGGAAAAGAACCTTTACTATTACAAGTAGCCGTTATAATTGCTTCAACAGGTTTTGGAGGCAGAACTGTAGCACATACTCCATTTATATATGCAGAAACATGACCCAGCTGTATCAATTTTCCAACACCATATCCCAGCTTTCTCCTTCTGGGTGTTTTTTTTTTAGCCAATCCTACTGGAATTTATTTTTCATTGAGGCCTCTAATGTCTTGAGATCGTCAGTTTTGGTTCAAAATTTAATCGTTGATGATGAACTTAACTTAAACTGAAATTGTGTAAACTTTCAAATCCCTAAAAACAATCATAAATCACACACACACACACACACACACACACACACACACACACACACACACACACACACACACACACACACATTACTTTTGCCTAAACAAAAAACAACAAACGTTTCATCAGGGAAACAAAGACACCTCCTCCGTCACTGATTTACTAATACAATGAGGCAGGCTGCTCCCGCCCGTAGGTGCAGACTTGTAAGTGACGTACTTTATTTGCTTTAACTCGCCCCCCCTGCCGCCATCTCCAAGTTCCAATCTCACATCACTCATCAGAGTGAAAAACCGGTGTTTTTTTTTTTTTTTTTGCATCGAGGAGCAGAAGCGCCGACGAAATGACCGAGAATTTGCGCGCATGCCCTTCCCACAGAACAACGGACAACCACAGCACGAACTGCTGGCTTCATGTCGAGACTTCAGGCAATCAAGCTCGAGCCGGCTGCATCGGCGAGGAAGACAATATTATTATCACATTAATTCATTGGTGAAAAGCAATTTTTTTAGTAAATACTTTTGCCATGAATCGTTTAAAATTTTTTTTTGTTTGCTTTGTCGCTTATTAGAACTCAAAATTTAACAGTCTTAAAAATGTCTTCAAAACTAAACATCCGGAATTCTGAGTATGAAAGATCGCCCAAACCTGGAACACAAACAGCCCTGAAATATGTGGAATAAAACATATTTTTGAATTTGACATCTGCATTTACGCCCTCTAGTGGTGAAATTGTACATTGAAAAAAAAAAAAGAAAAAAAGAAAAAGAAACGAAATGAAGGATCATCATTCGCATATTTTAAGCTTTCCAATGTAAAAAGAATTTTTCAAATCGGACTAATAGTTGCAGAGATATCGTGTGTACAGACGGACGGACAAACTGACTGACGAACAGACAAACTGACTGACGAACGAACAAACCGGTAACATAAGCATGATTTTTTTACAAAAGATGTGCTAAAAAGCAAGTTTACTTTTAGTACTTTTTTTTAATAATCACATTTCCATAAGAAGACGTTTAGTAACGCATTTTATATTTGCATATTAAATATCATTTAGTGCTTTATATTTACACATACACGATTTTCTGTTTATAGTTAATGCCATGTTGAAGTAGTACTCCTTATTATCATGTTGAAACAGTTCTTATGATTTGTAAGAGAATGGCAATCCACCTCAATTAGTGCTTTAGTTTTTATTTCTGAAAGTTTCACAAATTTTGAGAAAAGTTCTTTCAGCAAATCATAGAAGACATTAGAATAATTCTTGATGACCACATATCATGCTTCAGTTACGTAAAAATTACAAGTGTTGAGACGACGTTTCGGTAGCGACTTCTACCATCATCAGCCATGGAATAAAACACGTGGTATTAGCATCAGTTGTTGCCAGATTTCAAAATAGCTTTCCAAATGATAGGTATATTAAAATATTAAAAGGTGCGTCTGTATTGCAGGTATTAGGAGTAAGGAAGATTTCAATGCTTTCACGATACCTGAGGGCTTTCAGATTGCTGAACGGAGCAATGTGTTTAACATTTTGCCAATCAGAAATCGTGGAAGTATTGCCGATGGTTAAAATGTACATGCAAATAAAAAATAACTGATGCTAATACCACGTGTTTCATTCAATGGCTGATGAAGGTAGAAGTTGCAACCAAAACATCGTCCCAATACTTGTAATTTTTACGTAACTGAAGCGTGATATGTGGTCATCAAGAATTATTCTAATGTTCTGTGTGTTAGGTGTCTCACTGCCAATTATTCTCACTATCATACAAGACATCTTTTAACTTGTGAATGTGTGGTGTCTCATTGTAACACATTGTTTGTTTTCTCAAACACTGGTACAATATGAAAAGACTATGCTTTTTTAATAGACGACAGAAACAAACATTTTCTCTGCCCTATTTAAAAATGCATTCTGATTTAATAACATTGCTTGTTTCTTTGAAGTAGCCTTTTCAGTGCTGGAGTTTTTTTCTTTTGATAGCCAATTTGGTTCTTTTTTTGACACTCATTCACAAACCTATCACTTGAGAATTCTGCTGCAATTTTAGGAATTTGGAAAGATGATAGACTTTCAGGCAAACTAGACTCCTGGGCTCTTACTATATCTTTGAAGAAGCTTGTTAAAGGATCCCACTTAACCACGGGACAAGTCAGACTAAGCCCAAGGGAAAGCCAATGAGTACACATGTTTTAATATTTTCCCAGCCTACTTACTGTATAAATATTGAAATTTGCACAGTTTCTTTCCTTTTGCACTCTTATTTAAATAATAAAAAAAATATCAACTAGATTTCATTCAGGTTAACATGTAGGCTTGCAGCACCCTTCTGATAGGCAAGATTGATGAGATGGCAAGAACAACCAATAGAAATGAAATTGATTTGCTTTTGCTTCAAAAACGCAACAACCCCATTTCTTTTGCCCTACACAACGGAAGCACTGTCAGCAGTAAAAGCTACGCAATGCTGAAATGAAATTTTTAAGAGCTCAAATTCACTTAAAATAATTGCGCTTATATTTTTACTAGTAGAATTCCCAACCAAGTTTGGTGAACACAATAAACTGCTTTTAATGAAACCTTCAACTGAATTAAAAAAATTGACAACTATTGGGTACAATTGGGACTCACAATCATTGCTCCCATCACAAGCATGAGAAAATGGGCCAGACTGCAAATATTTAACAATGGCTGAAGTTTCATCAACAGCCATTTCATGAATGATTGCTGTCATTTTAGACCTAGCAGAACCATATTGTTTGGCAACATCGCACTTCGGGAACATCTTTCTGAAAAGTTGTCCCGCAGGGTGAGCAACACTAAATGGCGGCACATTGTGCTCAATAAGAAATGATGTGAACAATAATTTGGATTGCACAACATCTTCCTGAATGTCACTCTTGAAAAAACAATCAATGCTGACACTGTTCCCAGCACATTTTGTAGAGAATTTTGGATTATTAATAGCAATACAGAGGTTATCTCTGACATCCTTACACTCAAGCCTATAAATATTGATAGCTATGACTTTGGAAATGTGTATACCAGCCCCCTATAGATGATATTATTCAAACACTTAAATTACTTTTTGTGGAATTTAAGGTATCTGACATTATTTCCAAAAGGTACTGGAATATTTTGTTAAATTGCTGTTTTAAAAATAATTATATTTTTTTCTGCAACAAGTTCTACAAGCAAGTAAATGGTATCCCCATGGGTTGCTTGCATTCTACTAGCATTTGCAATCTTTTCCTGTTCTTCAAAGAATTTCAGTTCATTAAGAACAACCCTTCTAAAAGTGACAGCTATCTTTACACTTATAGGTATATCGATGACCTTCTCTGCCTAAATAGTGCTGGAGTTCTTGAAGCTGATTTTCCTGCAATTTATCCAGGCTGCCTTAAGTTAATTAAAACCAATTCTAATAACCTAGAACTTGATTTTCTAGATTTGTCCATTAATCTTAATGATGGAAACCCTGTTATTAGCTTGTATGATAACAGAAGTAACTTCAGTTTTAAAATTCATAAATTGGTCTAGTAATATATCTCTTGCAGGGTTGTTGAGAATGTTTTTATCTCACAGGTCCTAGAATTTGCAGCTTGGAAAAAGATTTTATTCAAAATGTTCATTTATTAATAAGTCAGTTTATTGCCAACCAGGTTCTGAAAGCTTTCCTAAAAACCACACTAAGGAAAATAGTACTTAATTATAGTGTCAGGATTGCAGACCTACTCTAATTTAGCAATCTTGTGATGAAATGAATCATCTAAATGAAAGCTATAACATAGAAGTTTAGGTGATGATGTGGTTACATTCTCTTATTAAGGAACCCAACAGGCTCTCACTGCTCCCCTTCCTTTTAATTCAAAAAAGTTTAAAAATGACAAAAAATCATCCCCCCCCCCCAAAGTCTTATAATGGTTAAGAGTAAAAAAAAAAAAGTATAAATACATAACATAATGAAAAAAAATAGTAAAAGTTAATTCAATTAAAATAGGGGGAAGGGTGTTAGTTCTTTGGGTATTTTTAATACTTTTAAACAACAGTTGGGAACAGTTTCAGTTGTTCCCAATTGGAATTTTTGAAGTATTCTGGCTAGTTAATTTTAACATAAAAACTGTTCGGAATAATCCAACTTAACAGCACCTACAGAATTATCTGGGAATATGGGTTCCCCTCTTGTGTGACAGATGGCAGTGCTGTTGCTGCTCTTCAGGTGGCGTCCATTTTATCTGTGTTTTTTGTTTGAAGATGTAACACGCGGGGCTCGGTAAGTGCCTAGCGCTCTTTGGCCAACCATGGCCCTTGCGCCATAAAAATCAAACAACCAACCAATCGGTAAGTGTTTTGTTTAGTAATTTGCTTTGTGCCGTTTTTTAAAATATATATTTTTGGTTTCAGGTGCTCATTCTTGCCTACTACGTTTATTTAAAACAGTTGGCTAATTTTGCCCTCCGTTTGTAGGGCAGAGTTATTAGTTTTTGCGGTGCATTGTACAAGCCTCATTTCGCACATCTTTTAAGGCTTATTTGTGCAGCGTTAACATGTCTTTTTCTTTTCATCCTACGATTAATATTCTCATTTGGCAGTTTCTGGTAAATAAGCAACTAAATTTAAGTCTTCATCCACCTTTAGGTTTCGTGAATATGCTTGTATATAATTACAGTTCGAGTTTGGTTGTAGCATTTTATTTCCTTTGCTTCTCAGTGAGTTTTTTGTTCAGTAATTTTATTTGGTCAGTTGTGAGGTCGGGCCTCGGGGAATTTAGTCTGTTGTGGGTAATGTATGGTTTTTTGAAATAGTTTTATTTATTAGTCTCCCTATCTTTATTTTAAGGGTTGTTTTTGGATGTTCAGGGACCCGTGTTCTGGGTGGGTCCGTTCTAAATTATTATTCTTATTTTTTATTATTCTGATTATTTTATTTTATTTATTATTATTTTTTCTTTTCTGTTGCTGCTTTTTGCTGTTTCCGGTAGGCTTGCTGCCAATACGTTGCAGACTAAATTCGTGCAGAAACCCACACTTTCAGGTCTCTATAGAGGTTGGTTGGGTGTTGTCCGTGCCCGGCCCTTGACAAAGCCACAGAGAACAGCTTACCATGGCTCTATATCCCTCTCTTCTTATCCCAGTGGTTAGTAACGTTTCTGGTCTTGCTAATCAGTATTTAAAATTTTCAGTCTTATGGTGTTTTTCAGTATTTCATTTGGTTTTTCTTTGATGTAGCCTTTTGGCACTTTAGAACTTCAAAACCATTTTTACCTGTTGCCTTAGTTTGCATATTGTATATATATATCATTGTCAACCATTATCAATCCACTGCTGGACGAAGGTCTCCCCAAGTTTCCTCCACAACGGTCTGTCTTGTGCCAGTCTCCTCCATGTCACCCCTGCATACTTTCGAATTTCATCCACCCATCTCCTATGTGGTCTTCTTCTGGGTCTTTTCCTGTCCCTTGGAATCCAATCTAAAATTTCGGCTGTCCATCGATGATCTGTCCTTCTGGCAGTATGTCCAGCCCATTGCCATTTCAGGGATTTAACTTTGATCATGATGTCTTCCACTCTTGTCATTTTTTGGATCCACGAGTTCCTCTTCTTATCTCTCCTGGTTACACCAAGCATGCACCTCTCCATGCTTCTTTGAGTTGTCTGCAGCCTTTGTATGTCTCTTTTAGTTAAGGTCCACGTCTCTGCACCATACGTAAGCACTGGAAGGATGCATTGATCAAACACTTTTCTTTTAAGACATAATGGCATATTGCTCTTGAAAATTATGCTGTTTCTTCCAAAAGCTCTCCAGGCAAGTTTTGTACGCCGATTAATTTCTTCATCAATGTGACCCTCACTTGATATCTGCTGTCCAAGATAAACGTACGTGTCTGTTATCTCCAGCTTTTCTCCATCAATCGATAAATCTTCATTTCTTGTAAAAGCATTGAACATCACTTTTGTCTTCTGAAAGTTCATTTTTAATCCCACTTCTTTACTCTTGTCAGCAAGTTCCTGGATCATACTCTGCAGCTCTGATGAGGTAGTTGCAAAAATGACTACGTCATCAGCAAAACGAAGGTGGGTTAGATAATCTCCATTAATCTTTATCCCCTTGTTTTCCCAGCTCAGCGACTGAAAAACACCCTCCAATGTGGCATTAAAGAGCTTCGGAGATATGGTGTCACCTTGTCTCACTCCCTTTCCAATTTTTACGTGTGTTGTATTTTCAAACAGCCTAATCTTTGGGATGTAAGGTCAGGTGCTGCACAACATCACAGCCTTTCCTTGACAAATGTCAACCCCGCCTTCTCGTGGTGCATCCTGTTCCCACTAAAGGGGCTCTGACCACCACCAATAGTGGTATAACTATACTATCGGGATTAGAGGAAATGCTATCCCACACTCACCAACCCGCTTGGCAAGCGTGGGGAGTTATGGCCAAACCCCTCCAAAATGACTCCACAACTTAAATCTTGGCTCTCAGTCTCCGGCAGCTGGAATGTACCTGGCCAAGGCAGCGGCCAGTGCGACATGAAGGCAGAGGGTGTTAAGAAACACCGGAGGACTGGACAAGGCTGCCATTTGATGCTGGCCTTGGCTACTTACAATGGGCGCTACCTATCTTCTGATTCAAGGCTTCTTGAATTGAAAGAGGAACTACAAAGGATCAAGTGGGACATCGTCAGGCTAAGTGAGGTAAGGAGAAAAGGAGATCTCATTGAACTGAAAAGTGGACATCTCTTCTACTATCGTGGGACAGATACTGGCAGAACTACTGGTGTTGGATTTATAATAAACAAGAAACTGAAGGATAAAGTTGTGGAAGTTGAAAGTTCCTCTGACAGAGCTGCACGACTCGGTATCCAACTCTCGAGAAGATACCAGGCTCAGATTATTCAAACTTATGCACCGACCACAAGTCATCCTGTTCTGAAGAAGAAATTGAAGAATTTTATGAGGAAATTCGTCATCTAAATAATAAAGGCAAGCAGCACTTGAAGATAATTATGGGAGATTTCAATGCAAAAATAGGGCAACAGCAACAGAATGAAACTTCAGTAGGTAAATTCGGTCACGACAAGATAAACCAGCATGGAAATACTCTTGTTACAATGGGCGCTCCCTTTCTTCTTCAGAACAGGATGTAGAGTTTGCAGAAGAAGAAGGGTTTTTCATCATGGACTCCTTTTTCAAGAAAAGCCACACAGCAGATGGACATGGAGACATCCAAATAGGACAACAAGTGAAATTGATTTTATTATGTGTAACAAAAAATTCGTCATCGAAGACTGCAGTGTGCTAAACAAGTTCAACACAGGTAGTGACCATAGATTGGTGAGATGTAAGATGCACCTCAACACCAAACTCGAACATGGCAAGCTCATAAGACAAACAAAATGTATTGACATAACCAACCTTAAAAAACACCATAATACCTTCAAATTGGAACTGAAGAACAGATTCTCTGCTTTAGAAGGCCTAACATCGGAAGAAGTGGATATTTCTGAAGTTAACAGAAAAGTAACCAAAGCTCTTATGGAAACAGCAACAAAATTAGCTGGGTCTAAGAACAAGTTGCGTGTGAACAAATTATCAGAAAAAATTAAATGTTGACGCAAAAAAGAAGAGAGATGAGGACAACTAAAAAAGATGTGACTTCCAAAGTGGAATAAATAGAACTATGCAAGACAGTACGAAAAAGTATCACTGAAGACGTAAGGAAATTTCAACTGTGAACTAGTGAGGAAAGCAATTGAAAACAACCAAAGCCTAAAGATAGCAAAAAGACATCTCAGTAAGGGAAGAAAACAGATTATGGCACTGAGAAAAGAAGATGGTTCTGTAACAAGAAATAGAGGCGAAATTTTGACAAGAGTGAAAGATTTCTACTCCAAATTATATGAAAGGGATGATACATGTACTCCAGACATCATGAAAGGTACCAGGACTAGAGTTCTTCCAGTCCTCCCAGCAGAAGTTACACATGCAATCAAGAACATGAAGAGGGGGAAAGCTCCAGGAGAAGATGGAATTACTGCAGACATCATACAAGAAGCAAATGGAGAAATTGAAACAGTACTTGCCCAAGTTTTCACTCGATGCCTTAATGAAGGGAAGATTTCTGTGGATTGGAACAACGCTACAATGATCCTGCTACATAAAAAAGGTGACATTGAGGATCTCGGGAACTACAGACCTATCAACCTCCTATCAGTGGTATATAAAATCTTCACTAAAGTTCTTTCACACCGCTTGAAGGTAACACTGGACATGGCTCAACCGAAAGAACAAGCTGGATTCAGGAGTGGCTACAGCACTATAGATCATATCCACGTACTGAAAGAACTAATTGAAAGAGCGAGGGAATATGAACTTCCATTGTGCATGGCTTTTATCGATTATGAAAAAGCCTCTGATTCGGTGAAACCATCAGCAGTTACAATGTCTTTGAAATCCTGCGGTATTGAAGATGCATACATTAATATTATTAATAACATCTATGAAAATGCAAGTGCAAAGATTCGGCTGTTTGAAAGTACAACACACATAAAAATTGGAAAGGGAGTGAGACAAGGTGACACCATATCTCCCAAGCTCTTTAATGCCACATTGAAAAATATCTTTCAAGCACTGAATTGGGAAAATAAAGGGATAAAGATTAATGGAGATTATCTAACCCACCTTCGTTTTGCTGATGACGTAGTCACTTTTGCAATTACCCCATCTTGTCAGCAAGTTCCTGGATCAACATCAATCTGCAGAGTATGACCCAGGAACTTGCTGACAAGAGTAAAGTGGGATTAAAAATGAATTTTCAGAAGACAAAAGTGATGTACAATGCTTTTACAAGAAATGAAGATTTATCAATTGATGGAGAAAAGCTGGAGATAACAGATACGTACGTTTATCTTGGACAGCAGATATCAAGTGAGGGTCACATTGATGAAGAAATTAATCGGCGTATAAAACTTGCCTGGAGAGCTTTTGGAAGAAACAGCATAATTTTCAAGAGCAATATGCCATTATGTCTTAAAAGAAAAATGTTTGATCAATGCATCCTTCCAGTGCTTACGTATGGTGCAGAGACGTGGACCTTAACTAAAAGAGACATACAAAGGCTGCAGACAACTCAAAGCAGCATGGAGAGTTGCATGCTTGGTGTATCCAGGAGTGATAAGAGGAACTCGTGGTTCCAAAAAATGACAAGAGTAGAAGACATCATAATCAGAGTTAAATCCCTGAAATGGCAATGGGCTGGACATACTGCCAGAAGGACAGACCATCCATGAACAGCTGAAATTTTGAATTGGATTCCACGGGACAGGAAAAGACCCAGAAGAAGGCCACATGGGATATGGGTTAATGAAATTCGAAAGTATGCGGGAGTAACATGGAGGAGAAAGGGACAAGACAGACCGTTGTGGAAGAGGCTTGGAGAGACCTTTGTCCAGCAGTGGATTGATAATGGTTGATGATGATGATGATATATATATCTCCTGGCATTGCTTAACACATAAGCTACAGGTAAAATGCATTTTCATGGTGATAATCCCTTGTATACTGCGGATGCATAAACATATGGATTTTACATTTTACAGGATTTCTAAAGGGCTAAAACCTGTTTGAGAGAGAATATTTAGTGAAAACTTCCAGGTGAATTCATTACATGCAATGTACACCATGCAATTAGCAGTACTTCTATATGGAGTTGCATATAACGAAAGAGGGCTCTGAAATTCTAAATTTGTTTTCTAAATTTTGTTCCTTTGTCACTAATTTTGTTCAAAGAGTTCATGTATTAAACAATTTGTTTCATATCTGCAAATGGTTTAAAATGAACACTATATGGCTTATGTATGAACAACAGGTTTTGCTTTATACAGAGTGAGTACAAATTTACCAAAAATATGATTTTCATTCCACTCCCAGCGACAAAATTTCTTTAAATTCTGGGATTTTTACTTTTTTTATACACATACATATCACTAAGCTGTTTTCTGAGAATGTTAGATTTTACTTAATGTTGACGTATAAAATGTCTTCATTTACAGAGATCTCGGTACACAACTTTAGCTTCAGTGACATATGCCACACATCTCACACAAAATCTTTTGTACTTCACATTCAATCTTTTTTCATTGCAGACATTCCTGAATCTAGATACTTCATGTATACCTTCCATATAAAGAAGTCACAAGTTATACGTGGTTAAAATACATAATACATAGAGATTCAGTACCTCTTTTAGAATTGCTATTACGCACGTTAAAATACGGACATGTGATTATGGTAGTGCAGTTAATTATGACGTTTATTATTTTAAAAAATAAAGACTAAAAGAAAGCAAGAGCAATTACTCACATATATTCGTCCAGATGTCGTTTTTGTTCGCATACCATCGTAGTTCCGCAAGCTGTTTGGTCTCAGGTGTTCAGCGGCTATGCATTGCAAAAAATATAAAAATAAACGTCATAATTAACTGCACCACCATAATCACATGTCCGTATTTTAATGTGCGTAATAGCAATTCTAAAAGAGGTACTGAATCTCTATTGATTATTCCTGAATCTAGTCTTCCCATGATTTCCTTGGCCTTCCTCTACTTGTCTTTCCTGCCTCTTGGGCTGAATTCTCTTGGTAAGCAGTTTACCACTCATTCTTTCATCATTGCCAGACCAACTCAGAATATTTGTCTCCACCTCACTAACAACATTTTGCCTCACATTAGACGTCTGCAACCCATATTTGTTCCTCACGGGATCATAACACATCGTGGCACAGCCCCACCAAAAGTAAAGTATCTCTTCAGCACACAAACGCTCTTCTGTAGTATCCGGATTTCACCACAGTACATCAGAGTAGAAACAATTACACCTTCATACATAAACTTTTGGGACCTTTTTGAGAATCCATCAATCTTGTGAAATCCTTCTAAGGCAGCTATAACTTCCAAAGCAGAATTCATGTGCCTACTAATTTCACCATTTAATCTGTTTTCTCTGCCAAACATGCTTCCTAAATATGAAAATTCACTCGCCTGATCTATTTCTGCATCATTTAAACTGATCTTGCATTCAGTGTTAACAGTTCCTTGCTCAAAAATGATACCTTTCATTTTTCTATTATTTATACTCAGTTTAATACAAACTTTGTATATCTGGGACAACATACTCTGAAAATCACTTTTACTCTCCACCAAGAGGACTAAGTCACCAGCATACAGCAACCTGCACACATGGATATTATCAAGACATAAACCAGTACTATCTATTTTGGCATCATGCATGCATACATGCATCAATAGATAATTAATAATTTATATATACTTCTTTCCAAATATATAAACAGTATGCAAAATTTGAATAAAACTGAAGACCCTGGTGTGATATTCATTTGTCAATTTGGCACAGAATGAATGACCCTCTATGGAGTGTCACTGATCACTTAAATGAGAGCTTGTACTTTGTACAGAAAATCTATGGCTAATCCCCTGGGCTTCCACAACATTTTAGCAAAGTAATCTTCATTTTTCCTTTTTTCTCATGAGAGTTGTTTCCTGATTCTTATGTGACAAGAATGAGTCCTGAATGACAGAGTGTAAAATATTTGCATAACATAATGAATACTGAGTAGCAATAAACATGAAATAGCATTGCACAAACCTTTCTTTTTTCTTGTCAGCTTTCCTTACAATCATATCACATATACCAGCACCCAAAACCACATCAATGCTACTCTCAAAATCTTCCAGTGTCTAATTGGGGAAAAAATATTTGATACATCAAAACAAACAATATAATCAATCAAATCACATCTACATGTATGTTACATGCATTTTTTGATAAATTCATAAAGGTAAACAAAATAAAAATGTTAAATGATGGAGTAACAGGTGTTTTAACAAAACACCCTGTTACTCCATCATTAATTTTGACATTTGAAAAATCATTGCCATAATATAAAAATATCAGACAGCTATAAAACAATATGTTCTGTACAACTTAGGAATATTCTTAATGTCAGTACTATGGTTCAAAAAAGTTAGTAAAACTGAATGTAGTACATTAAACTCAATGAAATATGAAAACCAAACAAACCATCTGATCTCCTCCAATCAAGTAAGTAAGAAAATAAAATAAGTAAGAGAGTTTTGAAGAAAAAGTAACAACACAAGTATAATTGCTGAAAGAGAGAAACCATTTTCTTACATTCAGTATATAGTAGGAAAAACAAAGATTACCTAGATGCAAATGGAAAATTTATCAGATTCCACATAAGAAGCAATAGATTAATTATGAACACACACACATCAAATTTCTTTCTTTATACAATTTAAATATTACATCTACTTGCATTTACATCTTTTTCTAGATCTCAAGATAATGTGTTGTTGGCTACTGTCCAACAATATATCGATCTATTGCTTGATAAAAAAACAACTTTGCATAAAATCTCCTCAAGATTTTATAGAATTCAATACAGCTTTATTATTAGTATGCATATGTAAAAGACAAAACAAAACAGTAGATTTACACCCAAATGCAGGCCAGTACTACACAAACAAGTGACAGGACTGCATAATAAACAGATTTCAGAAACAGGAAAATCAGAAAAGAAAGATTCTTATTATTAAGAATTCTGCCAGTATATTTTAAAAAGTTAACCTTGTTCCAATTAGAAAAACTAAAATACATAGCAAAGTCTGGTTCAATGACATAAGTACTAGACACACCAAGTCTATCTAAATTTACATATGGCCTTCAAAAGAAAGAAATTTAAAAACCCAGGCTTCCTTTAATACAGGAGTTGGGGGCATTTTTTAAACTAAGAGTCAATTCAGTAAAAAAAAAAAATAATAATAATCAGAATTTTGGAAGCCTCAACATATTACACAGAATTATGTATCAATGGGATTTGGTATTTTGGTATTTGACAAAAACAAATGGTTTTCAGTGATTTTTATTAAAAGAACTTTCTTAATCATATTTATTTATTATTTATACCTCTAAGATAATTCATTTTTGTTTTAATTCTGTATATTTAATGAGTCATGCAAAGATATGTAAGAATTAGGAGGTATTTTTAAATACAAGTTTTTTTTGTCAATGCAACATTTTTGTAGGAAAGGCGTCCAGACCTACTATCCCAAACACTTTTAAACTTTTTCATGTTACTTTATCATAAAGAACACGTTGAAATTAGTGTTTTTTCTTATTTCAAAATTCACATGACCACAGAATTTTTTTTCATACATGTTTTTTTCAAAGTGATCATTCTAGCAGTAAAAAGTACTAACAAAACCAAGTTTTTATTGTGATTTTAGTAGATCAAAAAAAAAAACAACAAAAAAACCTTCAAATTCAGTGAGATAGAAACTAATTGTTAAGAGATAATAATATCTGATATTTTTTTCACTTTAATTTTTACTTGAAAAAATATTTTTTGTAAGAAAAATTAATAAGATAAAATTTTTTTAAGAAAAATTAATCGTATTTTTTTTTTGTGCTTGGAGCTGATACCACCAGGAGTTCCCAAACCCTGTTCTAGTACAACAGAATTTTAGTTTCATTATCTGACATAGCTATTTTTATTTTATTTTTGGGGAATTGTTTCCATGTTACCTAGTCTTCCCAAATCACTTTTGACCTGTGTAGCATCACAATGCAGCACAGTCCAAAAGTGCATCACCCAATTATGTCCGAGTGTGTTACCACACCACCACTCAGGGCAAAGTATCACAAGCAGCAGAAGAAAAAGAATGTGAACAGAATCCAGACTGTGCCACTCAAGACATTTCCCTACCCTTCATAACACAGAACCCTCTTACTCATTTCCAGGCATTTGGATCAATGGTCAGTAGTTCACCTTATTGAAAGTTTGCACAGAACAACGATGAAAAAATCATGAGTCATGTGGCAGGGATAGATCTTATGATCTATCCCTGCCACATGATAGATCTTAGAATCTCGGAGATTTCATCAAGATTTTAGGAGCAACACTCCATGAGAATACATAACTTGTAAACTCTGGATCAGAGTGAAATGTACTGTATTTTCCGGAGTAAAAGAAGAGACATTTTTTTCTTCAGAAGTCCGGGTGTTGACTTATACCCCACACTGACTTATCTATTGAATTCATAGAAATTTCTCAATAAGGAAAAATATACAGGGTGATCAGAATCAACCTCACAATAAACCTACTGGACGATTCCTCATGGAGAAAGAAGCTGAAAACCGTAGTCCGTTGTCCAAACGGACATCGCATTCTGGAGATATACGAACCGAAAGTTCGTGACGTCACATCCGGTAAGAATACAGACATTAGAAATAACCAATCACTTTGACAGAAAACATGTAATTTATTGATGTGTACCACAACACAAATGATAAAACACGTGGATTCATGTCAGATTACAACCACCTTGTAGTGCGGAACAGGCGGCAGCCCGCCGAGGAGTAGACATCTGCACGCATTGCAGCATAGCAGGGGTTACAGTTGTGAGGGCAGCGTGTGAGGTGGCCACTAGGTCATGCAGGCTGTTGACAGGCCGTCAATATACCAGTTCCTTTAGATGACCCCAGAGGAAGAAGTCCAATGGGTTAAGATCCGGCGACCTAGCGGGCCATGAGACAGGACTACCATGGCCAAGTCGTCGACCGGGATATTCTGTATCCAGCCACTGGCGAACATTTGCAGTGTAGTGCGCCAGTACTCCATCATGCTGGAACCATAGATTGTTGAGAATAGCCAATGGTACGTTTTCTGGTAAGTCTGGCAGAACATCACGTAGGAACACCATGTAGTTGGCAGATGTGACACGTTCGGGGGGAAAAGATATGGTCTCACTAGGATATCGCTCACAATACCAAACCAGATATTAACACCCCATTAGACCTGGTGAGCGTATTCATGTGTGAATTGTTCAATGCCCAACTATTATGGGTGTTGTAGATACCCTGCCATGTAAGCCTTGCTTCATCAGTCTACAAGATCTGGCAGATGAAACTATTATCAGCAGCATATTACTGTGTCAGCCACTCACAGTATGCCTGTCTTTGAGGATAATCCTGTGGTAATAGACCTTGCACCCATGTGATGTGATATGGATGCAGGTCTTCGTCGTGTAGAACGGCAAGTGCGGTACTTTGATGCACACCGAACTGTCTCGCGATCGCACAGCTGCTGGTCGTTGGCTCCTCCTCTATGAACTCTAGTATGGCGTCCTCGATGGATGGTGTTCTCACAGAGGGAAGGTCCAGCGCCACTGTCTACACTCAGACGTGGTGCGACATTGCCTGTGTCGCGCATTCGAGTGTCAAGCCGCCATATGACCTGGGCGTCCTGGTGCCATCGTGCCAGGTATCGCTCACTGTAGGCCCTTGCTGCCCGCAATGCTGAACCATGGCATTCCCCCAATAGGAGATACATGTCACAATGCTCTCTCACACTATACGACATATAACTACTCACACTAATGTCAAATGTATCAACGCAGTATGAGCTTACCTGCTACCGTCGCCAACCCCTTTTATCCCTACCTGCGGTATCACGCAGGCGGTACAACTGATGGTTTCATGCCACCATGCCCTTGGAATTTGCATACCCACCCCATTCCACATTTTTAAATGTTGATCGCTTTTTTTTTTTTTTTTTTTAATTGGAGGTTTAACGGCCACCATGAGCGACTCAGTGAGCTGTAAGAGTAGTTGCCCATCCTGAATTTTGGACCACTGGTTCCAGGGAAGGGAGAGATTCAGTGCCATAGGACAAACACAACATCCATGCTTCACCGAGATTCGAACCCGGACCCCTTTCGTACAAATTATCAGAAGCCATCGCCTTAGACCACTGCGCCACCGGGGCGGCTTGATTGCCTTGTGATACGTGCATCTGTATAACTATCCACGTCGCTCTTCAACGAGCACGTGCATTACCGGATGTGACGTCATGAACTTTCGGCGGGTGTATCTCCGGAATGCGACGTCCGATCGGACAACGGTTTTCGGCTTCTTTCTCCACGAGGAATCGTCCAGTAGGTTTATTGTGCGGTCGATTCTGATCACCCTGTATATAATGTCTTAAATTTGGTCATGACATGAACACCTGAAATGCAAATTATGGTCATAAGAAACCATTTTGGATCTGTACGAAATGTAGTATTCCATTCATTAAGAACTTGTTTAAAAGCTGCTGAAATGGACATTTCCAATCGACAGAAATGTCATTAAAATCTCAGTGCCCGATTTGTAGATGCAGCTGTCATACGTTAATCGCATCTCCCTTGTGAGCACGCTACAAGCATTCTTTCTGAATCCGGCCTGCTCAGCTCGATATAGTGATTACAGGTCTGCTGACAGATGTCAGCTCTCACTCCTATAGTTTCTTTTAAGGCACTACCAGAGAGTTTGCAGCCAATAACCATTCAGAGAGTTGACATGTTGAGCAAAATATGCATACAGGCAAAACAGTGGAGCCAACAGATATTGTACAAGGTGGAAGGGAGGAGTGAGCATTGACGTGCTGTCATCTGTCGGCCCTGTGAGAATTATTTCTTGGCAGAATTCGAAGCGATACGGTAGTCACAATTCATAAGGAAAACAATAAACTTATGAAATTAAAATTTTTGCCGGAAAGAAAAATGCAAGAGTTACCTCACTTTCTCTTCCGTTTAATATTTACAGAAACATTACAAATATAATTACAGAAATTCAGAACACTAACTGTATTTGTCCTAGCCTCATCTTATACTCACCATTGACTTATCTATAAATGAAGATCATAAAATCAAGAAATGTAACATATTCAACTTATACTCATTCATGAGACCGACGAAGAAAGAAAAAAGCTGAACTTTTTACCTTGGTGAATAACCAGAACATGCGAAAAGAAAGTGTGAATGTAACGCAGCATGAGCAAGATGGAATTGTTCACTGTAATTTATTTATGTAAATATTAAACTGGAGCCCATAACTATATTCAAAAACTACTGAATTCAGAACAAAATAAAATTATTTTAAAAGAAAATGCTTCAAACAGTTTCTTTCCTGTTTTGTTGTTGCACTTGCTAGAACAGCTCAAATTTCCTCTTGCAAGCAAAACCAAGCCTTGCTTTCTTCTCAGAAAGTTCCACGGCCATATTTGTCTTTTGTTGCAGCTGCACTGCATTCATTGTTAAATTTTTCTTTCTGCTGATATTGCTCCCTTCTCATTTCTTCATGCTGTCGCTCTTTTCTTTTAATCCCTTCAGATAACAATTTTATTCATCATGCTGGAAAAAATTTCTGCCTGAAGAGCATGAATGCACGATATCAAAGTTTTCACTATTTTAAATAACTTTGGGAATATGAATACTTTTGAACACCATACATCAGTTCCTTACAAATTTTCCAACTTCGTCACTTCCATTTTCAGAAATTTTATCCCTTATCAATCTTAAATGCAAACATTTTGGAGAAAAGTAACGCTTAACAACACAGGTTAGTGGGAACATTGGGGGAAAATATTATGATTACGGGAGAAATCTCCGCTCCTGCCGCCTTCTATTTTTGAAAACCTTTTCTCCATTTTTCAGCTAAAATACAAATATTTATTTATGGAATCTGGGTAGAAGGAACTACAACTCGTGCTTCACTGATATCCATTACACGCCGTACACAAGATCTTTTATACTTCATACTCATAATCTTTTTCTCATGCAGACACTCCTGAATCTGATCCACCCATGTCTTCCTTGGCCTTCCTCTGCCTTTCCTTCCTGCCACTTAGGCTGAAAAGATTTTCTTAGTAAGCATTTCATCACTCATTCTTTCAACATGGCCAAACCACCGAAGCATATTGGTCTCCACCTTGCTAACAACATTTTGCTTTACATCACACAACTGCAATACATCTTCATTCCTCACACAATCAGATCGTGTCTTGCCACAAACCCCACGTAAGTAACGCATTTCTCCAGCACACGGACAACTCCTATGTTTCTTCTGCAGTACCCAGGTTTCACTGCCATACATCAGAGTAGGAACAATTACTGTTTCATACACAGCCATGTGGGACTCTCTAGAGAACCCATCATTCCTGTGAAAACCTCCCAGAGCAGCTATGACTTTCAAAGAAGAATTCACTCGCCTACTGATTTCACCATCCAACTTGTTCTCTCTGTCAAACATGCTTCCTAAATACACAAACTCACTCACCTGGTCAATCACAGTGCCATTTATACTTACATTACATTCAGTGCTACCTGTTCCTCTCTCAAACACCATAACTTTGGTTTTTCCTTATTTATACTCAGTTTGAATTTCATGCAAACTTCGTGCATCCGATTCAACATACTCTGCAACTCACTTTTGCTCTCTGCCAACAGGACAGTGTCATCAGCATACAGCAATCTGCACACACGGATATCACCAAGACATAAACCACTATTATCTATTTTGGCCTCACGCATGCATGCCTCCATAAATATATTAAACAGCCATGGTGACATTACACAACTTTGTCTAACTCCTGCACCAATGGAAAACCATTTTGATAAAACACCATTCACTCGTACACAAGCTCTACTACCAGCATACATGGCTTTTACACTATTAAGTAGATTCCCAGTAACACCATATTCATTCAATACCTTCCACAAAAGTGTCCTATTCACTCGGTCATAAGCTTTCTCTAAATCTATGAAGGCAGTAAAAACTTTCTTCCCAACAGCCAGATACTTTTCAATCATCATGCGCAATGCAAAAATATGGTTAGTGCAGCCTTTACCAGGCATAAAACCACTCTGAACATCCCACACTTTCAATTATGTAAGACCCTGTACTTTTCAATAACAACCTTACCAAACACTTTCCCTGGCACACTCAGTAGGCTAATACCACGATAGTTCTTGCAATCAGTCTGATCACCTTTTCCCTTATACAAGGGAACAATGATAGCATCCTTCCAATCCCGAGGGACCATTCCTAACTCCCAGCACAACTGGCAAATTTCAGTTAACCAGTCAATTATAGAGTCACCACCATACTTCAACATCTCTGCAGTTATGCCATCAACTCCTGGAGCCTTACCATTCTGAAGAGATTTTAGAGCTTTACACACTTCTTCTCTTGAGATCCCTCCTGTGCTTTCATCCCTCATTGTGACATCATCTGCATCTGTCTCAGAATCATTTTTGCTCTCCTGATCTAATAACTCACAGAAGTATTCACCCCATCTTTCACTTAACTCATTGGGCTCCCATATAATTTCCCCGTTCTCATTCTTCACACAACTTACAACTTTGTTTCCCCTATTTTTCCTGAGTCTCATGTACTTCCAGAAGGACTTTCTATCTTTCCAAAAAGCCAGTTCATGCCTTTCCACTTTCTCCTCCTTATCTTTTGCCTTACTGTGGCGAACCAGCTTAGCAGCTTCACGCTTCTTACAGCGATATTCATCCACAGAGACTCTACCTTGCAACATCCCCAAATAGGCTTCCTTCTTTTTCTTTACTGCCTCATCAGTCTCACTATTCCACCAAGCATCACCTCTATTGTTACCCACTATTGTGGTGCCACAGACCTCTTTAGCAGCAGTGACAACACAGTTCTTAAAACATTCCCACTTCTTTTCTACATCCCTCTCACAAAATTTCAGATCCCTCAGTTGTTCTCTTGAGTAAGTCAGAGTACCGCTGATGATCTTCAAGGAGCCTATCAACCTTTATTCTTTCTATCCCGGGGTCTCTTCCTATTCCTTTTCCTCCAACCAAGTTTCACTCGTGACACTACCAAGTAATGATAAGAACCAACATCCGCACCTCTCATCACACGGGTGTCAACAACTAAGTGTTTCAAACGCTGATCGTAGACAACGAAATCTATCACACTCTTTTGACCAAGAGTACGATTTTCCCAAGTATATGTGTGTATATACTTGTGGTTGAAAAATGTATTAGATACACACAAACCATTCTCAATGCAGAGTTCAATTAATCTTTCACCATTATCATTCACAGAAGGATCTTTAAACTTGTGGCTGTTGTGAAATTTGTATGCAAATCATGATGAGGATGATTTATGAGTACGAGATTATATTAGAATTAAAACATGTCATACTACTTGATACAACAATCTGCCACGTAATACATGAATAAGTTGTTCCCAATTTCCAGATAACTCAGCAGGGGTGTAATCATTGCAGCATTGGTCTCCAAAGGCTGGTCTTCCTGTAGATCCTACGTAATTACTTATGTGAAACCATAAGTAATTACATAGGATCTACAAAAAGACAAGTAGGATTGCGATTACAGGAGCATAAATACAGTTTAAAGGCAAACCTACACAGCGCAGCCCTGGCTAGGAATGTTATTTCTGGTGATATGTACCCAAACTGGGAAAATACCAAACTACTGGCAACCCCCACCTCTACTAACTCACTACTATGCTTGGAGAGTGTATACATCACAGCTTTTGGAGACCAATGCTGCAATGATTACACCCCTGCTGAGTTATCTGGAGATTGGGAACAACTTATTCATGTATTACATGACGGATTGTTGTATCGAGTAGTCTGACATGTTTTAATTCTAATATAATCTCGTACTCATAAATCATCCTCATCATGATTTGCATACAAATTTCACAACAGCCATGTCATGACACGTGACCAAGTAGTAGGGTACCCATGGTGCACAAGTGTATATATATGATATTGAGATGGCGTTTATGTCAGTACATCTGAAGATGAAGTGAGTGTCACCTCGAAAGTACTAATGTATATTTTAACCTATATACAGTATTTCATCTTTTAAAATAAAAGGTGCTAAGACAGTATTCCATTGCAGCCTATTTAGTTTTGTTGCACGAAGTCTTCTAGCTTGTATATGTCTCGTGTATGTATACTTCATGTTGACTTAAAAACAAAAAAAATAAGGAAATAAAAAAGAAAGAACAGTGATGATGATTTCTATGACTATTCTAATATTTCATAACTTAAAAATTGGACCAAAAAGGTTTAATTTTTAATCTGCCTACCATAACCTGCATGTACTGACAATGGATATGTGAAATAACAGTGGGGTGATGGGAAATGAGGACTTAGAAAAACCTTCATCCACTGCTGGATGAAGGTTTTTTTTTCTTTTTTGATTGGAGGTTTAACGACCACCGTGAGCAACTCAGTGGGCTATACATAGTCGCCCATCCCTAATTTAGAGCTACTGGTTCCAGGGAAGGGTGAGAGCCATGCCTCACCGGGATTCCAACACCCACCATGTACGAATGATCAGAAGCCATCACTTAAACCACTGCACCGCTGGGGCGGCCTTTCAAATTTCATCCACTCATCTTCTACTTGGTCACCTCTGGGAATTTCCCTGTCCTAGTATTTCAGTTGTCCACTGGTGGTCAGTTCTTCAACAATATGTCTAAGCCCATTGCCACTTGATGCTCTTTACTTTAATCATCATGCCATCCACTCTTGTCACTTTACAGATGCAAGAGTTTTTTGTTGTTGTTGTTTTGTTTGCAAGTTAATGATCACCATGAGCAACTTGATGGGCTGTAAGCAGTTGCCCATCCCTAAATTAGGGCCACTGGTTCCAGGGAAGGCAGAAAGCTAGTGCCATAAGACAAACACAACCTCCATGCCTTCACCACCAGTGCAGCATCCACAAGTTCCTTTTCCTATCATTTTTGGTTACACCAAGCATATGTCTCTCCATGCTACTTTGAGTTGTCGCAGTCTCTGTACATCTTTTTCAGTTAAGGTCCATATCTCTGATTCACAAGAACTGAAAGGATGTATTGATTAAACACTTTTGATTTAAGACATACTGGTAAAATGCTCTAGAAAATTATATTGTTTCTTTAACATGCACACCAGTGAAATTTTATAAACCTATTAATTTTTTCAATATGGCCCTTGCTTGATATCTGTTATCCAAAGCAGATGTAGACATCACTTACTTCTAAATAACTGATGCTTACATCACCCTTACATACCAAATTAATTATAAGAATGTTGACATTCAGAAAATCCTATAAGCATACACATTCATATTTCATTTCATTTATTTAGTTGTCATATCAAGATACGTAGTATATATATTAACGTGACAATTAATGATTGTTGACAACTTGGAAGAGAGAGGGAAAAGGCCATTAGGCCTGACATAGCTCTCTCCTCCCTGAAAGAAATATAACTACAAACACTAAGACAAACCAGCATGCAACATTATTTAATTGCATAAAGAGAATTAGCCACCCCCACCCCTCTCCATAGTCCGCCTCCCGACCACTAACCTCCCCTATATTTCTCAGTGTCAAAACCAGTTCAACTGATGATAGTTTACAATGTTGTAATATGAGAAAGTGAAACACATACATAGGATCTCCATCTAATATCAGTATTACACCAAGTTGATTCCAGAGTTAATTTCGATTCAGGATCAAACACTCCCAACCGGAGACCATAGATTATTAGTATAAAGTGTCAATACATTTCATTTGGCATTTTCTGTGATTCCGTCCAAAATTATTATTTATTTAATTTTTTCCCATAAGATATATTTTTAGTTTTTTCTTAAATAGTTCAATGTTATTTACAGATCTTAGGTCAACAGGCAATGAATTCCACAATTTAGGACCAGAGTAGTTTATATTCGTTTTAGCAGATTCCACCTGGGGAAACATTGGAACAAGTTTTGTCCTGTTTCTAGTTTCATGTTGATTTAAGTAACATAAAAAGCCATAAAAATAGCTGTGTGATATTCCTATGATGAGTACACAATTTACTTAGAAATTTCACTTTTTGTCAGTTATCAGGTAGCTACACAGATGAAAAACTATAGCTACGGATTTACACAAAGTGATAGAATGTCATTCCACACACGTTTAGAATTCCAGATATAAAGCTTGAATGAAGGCATAGCAGCAATCATCTTCACTGATGTTTCAAAATTTTTCCATAAAATCAAAGATTCTGTAAAAGCTAATTAACACATAACAATTTTTTTACAATACAAATACCACACAGGGTTTTCACATCCTGGAGTACAGCATACATCTCTTAAAAGGTTGTGTTAATTTCAAAATGTTTAACACTTTTATCTCCCACAAACTTTTAGGAAAAATCACCAACACACCTTTGCATTGAGAGTGTTGTGAAGTTTCATAACAGGCTGCTGGATTTTTTTCTGGTAGCTTTTTAATGATTTTTTGGCGAGCCTAAAATATGAAAAGAAAAAAACGACTTAAGATTCAGCAACCAAATAACACATACAAATTATTTACATGTGTAAAATATGTTTTTTTAAAGACTATATAATTGCACATATTGCATGTACACACTGTGCAAAGAAAATTACATCATACCTTTTCTCTCTCCAATAGATTTTTTATTATTTCTTTCAGGGTAAGGGCTTCTGATGTTGTGCAGCAGGACTGACTACTCAGTTTAGATCCAGCCTTTATCTCACAAAATGCCACATAAATAAAAGTATTGAGATGTGGAACAGAGCACCTGATTGGAAAGTGCTAAAAGCAAAGTACAGAAGAACTACTCTCTCTAAGGTGTATATCTAGACTGGTTTATTTACAATAACGAGTCCTACCCTGGTAGCAACAGTTAAATAAAACTTCTGCATGATGCTGGGCATTTGGTGGTGGTGGAAAACAAACCTGGGAATCTCTGGCCACAGGACATGAGATTTAACTGGTAGGCTATCCATGGCCTGACTGCAAAATGCTTATCACTAAAACCAAATTTTTTAAGTAATAAGCTATACACAAAATACAATTTACTCATTATGATGCTAATAGTTCAAGATTATAATTCTGAACAAATGCTTCACCGAGAAGGAAATTTCACAGCAGTGATGACAACAGAATGAAAAATTTAACAAAACAGTCAGCATGACAAATCCCCAGGCCAAAACTGCAGTGCATCTTATGAAGTAATACTTTTTGCACGAGTCTGACATTTCTGTCATGCATTTTATCAATCAACTTTTCAATCTATTGCAGTTCCATTCTTGTCCACAGTCAATTGTGTGATTATAGGGATAAGCTCCCTGTAAAAGATCACCCTGGATTATGTCTAGCACTCACAAGAAAGAAAAGCATACTATGATATGTATATTGATAAAGCAATCCTTTCCAACAATGAAATGCATCAGTAACATTTTATTTAAACATGAGGCTACAACTGATGGGTACTATGAACATCAGTTGTGCCTTTATATCTTTATATATATATATATATATATATATATATATATATATATATCATCATCATCATCATTGTCAACCATTATCAATCCACTGCTGGACGAAGGTCTCCCCAAGTTTCCTCCACAACGGTCTGTCTTGTGCCAGTCTCCTCCATGTCACTCCCGCATACTTTCGAATTTCATCCACCCATCTTCCATGTGGTCTTCTTCTGGGTCTTTTCCTGTCCCTTGGAATCCAATCTAAAATTTCGGCTGTCCATCGATGGTCTGTTCTTCTGGCAGTATGTCCAGCCCATTGCCATTTCAGGGATTTAACTCTGATCATGATGTCTTCCACTCTTGTCATTTTTCGGATCCACGTGTTCCTCTTCTTATCTCTCCTGGTTACACCAAGCATGCACCTCTCCATGCTTCTTTGAGTTGTCTGCAGCCTTTGTATGTCTCTTTTAGTTAAGGTCCACGTCTCTGCCCCATACGTAAGCACTGGAAGGATGCATTGATCAAACACTTTTCTTTTAAGACATAATGGCATATTGCTCTTGAAAATTATGCTGTTTCTTCCAAAAGCTCTCCAGGCAAGTTTTGTACGCCGATTAATTTCTTCATCAATGTGACCCTCACTTGATATCTGCTGTCCAAGATAAACGTATGTGTCTGTTATCTCCAGCTTTTCTCCATCAATCGATAAATCTTCATTTCTTGTAAAAGCATTGAACATCACTTTTGTCTTCTGAAAGTTCATTTTAATCCCACTTCTTTACTCTTGTCAGCAAGTTCCTGGATCATACTCTGCAGCTCAGATGGGGTAGTTGCAAAAATGACTACGTCATCAGCAAAACGAAGGTGGGTTAGATAATCTCCATTAATCTTTATCCCCTTGTTTTCCCAGCTCAGCGACTGAAAAACACCCTCCAATGTGGCATTAAAGAGCTTCGGAGATATGGTGTCACCTTGTCTCACTCCCTTTCCAATTTTTACGTGTGTTGTATTTTCAAACAGCCTAATCTTTGCACTTGCATTTTCATAGATGTTATTAATAATATTAATGTATGCATCTTCAATACCGCAGGTTTTCAGAGCCATTGTAACTGCTGATGGTTTCACCGAATCAAAGGCTTTTTCATAATCGATAAAAGCCATGCACAATGGAAGTTCATATTCCCTTGCTCTTTCAATTAGTTCTCTCAGCACGTGGATATGATCTATTGTGCTGTAGCCACTCCTGAATCCAGCTTGTTCTCTCGGTTGAGCCATGTCCAGTGTTACCTTCAAGCGGTGTGAAAGAACTTTAGTGAAGATTTTATAAACTACTGATAGGAGGCTGATAGGTCTGTAGTTTCCAAGATCCTCAATGTCACCTTTCTTATGTAGCAGGATCATTGTAGCGGTGTTCCAATCCTCAGGAATCTTTCCTTCATTAAGGCATCGAGTGAAAATTTGGGCGAGTACTGTTTCGATTTCTCCACTTGCTTCTTGTATGATGTCTACAGTAATTCCATCTTCTCCTGGAGCTTTTCCTCGCTTCATGTTCTTGATTGCATGTGCAACTTCTGCTGGAAGGACTGGAGGAACTCTGGTACTGGTATCTTTCATGATGTCTGGAGTGCATATATCATCCCTTTCATATAATTTGGAGTAGAAATCTTTCACTCTTGTCAAAATTTCGCCTCTATTTCTTGTTACAGAACCATCTTCTTTTCTCAGTGCCATAACCTGTTTTCTTCCCTTACTGAGATGTCCCTTTGCTATCTTTAGGCTTTGGTTGTTTTCAATTGCTTTCCTCATTAGTTCACAGTTGAATTTTCTTACGTCTTCAGTGATACTTTTTCTTACTGTCTTGCATAGCTCTATATATTCCACTTTGGAAGTCACATCTTCTTTAGTTGTCCTCATCTCTCTTCTTTTTTGCATCAACATTTTCGTTTTTCCTGATAATTTGTTTACATGCAACTTGTTCTTAGACCCAGCTAATTTTGTTGCTGTTTCCATAAGAGCTTTGGTTACTTTTCTGTTAACTTCAGAGATGTCCACTTCTTCCGATGTTAGGCCTTCTAAAGCAGAGAACCTGTTCTTCAGTTCCAACTTGAAGGTATTATGGTGTTTTTAAGGTTGGTTATGTCAATAGATTTTGTTTGTCTTATGAGCTTGCCACGTTCAAGTTTAGTGTTGAGGTGCATCTTACATCTCACCAATCTATGGTCACTACCTGTGTTGAACTTGTTTAGCACACTGCAGTCTTCTATGACGAATTTTTTGTTACACATAATAAAATCAATTTCACTTGTCGTCCCATTTGGATGTCTCCATGTCCATTTCCTGTGTGGCTTTTCTTGAAGAAGGAGTTCAAGATGAAAAACCCTTCTGCCTCTGCAAACTCAACGAGAGTATTTCCACGCTGGTTTCTGTTGCCGTGACCGAATTTACCTACTGAAGTTTCATTCTGTTGCCGTTGCCCTATTTTTGCATTGAAATCTCCCATAATTATTTTCAAGTGCTGCTTACCTTTATTATTTAGATGACAAATTTCCTCATAAAATTCTTCAATTTCTTCTTCAGGATGACTTGTGGTGGGTGCATAAGTTTGAATAATCTGAGCCTGGTATCTTTTTGAGAGTTGGATAACAAGTCGTGCAGCTCTGTCAGAGGAACTTTCAACTTCTACAACTTTATCCTTCAGTTTCTTGTTTATTATAAATCCAACACCACTAGTTCTGCCAGTATCTGTCCCACGATAGTAGAAGAGATGTCCACTTTTCAGTTCGATGAGATCTTCTCCTTTTCTCCTTACCTCACTTAGCCCCACGATGTCCCACTTGATCCTTTGTAGTTCCTCTTCCAATTCAAGAAGCCTTGAATCAGAAGATAGGAGCGTCCATTGTACGTAGCCAAGGTCAGCATCAGATGGCAGCCTAGTCCGGTCCTCCGGGGATTCTTAGCACCCTCTGCCTTCATGTCGCACTGGCCGCTGCCTTGGCCAGGTACATTCCAACTGCCGGAGACTGAGGGCCAAGATTTAAGTTGTGGAATCATTTTGGAGGGGTTTGGCCATAACTCACCACGCTGGCCAAGCGGGTTGGTGAGTGTGGGATAGAATTTCCTCTAATCCCGATGGTATAGTTATACCGCTATTGGCGGTCGTCAGAGCCCCTTTAGTGGGAACAGGATGCACCACGAGAAGGCGGGGTTGACATTTGTCAAGGAGAGGCTGTGATGTTACGCATCACCTGACCTTACATCCCTATATATATATATATATATATATATATATCACATAAAATATACAGAACAATTTCTTGCAAGATTAATTATGGTTTCCCTTTTCTGCTTACCTAAATCAGCACCTTTTTCTGCTTATTTAAATGAGCAAGCACAAAAATCTCAAAATATTTTTTATTCCCCTTATTATGGGGGGAAAAATGGTGATTTTGATATTTTTTTTTAAGATCCATTATTGTGAACTTAAAGGATTTCTTCAGACACATTTTACAATTGCAGCTAGGCATTGTACACTGAAAATGGGTGTTCCCTCTTATCCGGCTTCACGCAGAAGTTCCGAAAGTCATTCAACTAGAAAAACACTACTTGAAATTAATCCTGAAAAACACTATTTGCAGAACAATAATTTCTTCTTAAGATCTGATTTAAGCTATTTTTAAAGAATACGAACTATTTGTGCAAATAGCCAACAATCACACATTTCTATGCAAGAGCAGCATTTGTGCGGACATGGGTGCTTGCATTACAAAATACACTGACAAAATGCAAGAAATCAATTCAGCATAAAAGCACAAAATTAAGTAATAATCCATATATTTCCAACATTTTTTTTTATTTTTCAGCACTTTCAAAAAGGTGTACAGAAGAAATTACCTCTGATGAAAGTGAAGTATCTGACTCAGAATCAGAAATGCCATGTTCACTGGCCAAATAGTTGATACACATGTTGGCAGCATCTGTGCACAAAGTTTTCAAGATGTGTTTGTACAATTGAGATCCGACATCCTCTAAAAATAAGAAATATATATATATTATATATCAGTAATTTTATGAATTAATTTGCCCCACCAAATCTTAAGTTAAAATGTATATACAACAATTTTTAGAGATTTTGAAAATAATAACATTGAAAGGGGTAAGGGGTTTATATTTTTTTATAAGGAAGATTGCCACAAGTGTACTGAAAGTAATATGTGTCAGGTAGTGTATTTAGTGGATTTCAAAGAGGAGGTATCAGTTACACATGTACTTACATCTATCTACTGCTACACTACACAAAACTACCCTTCACTGCAGCCTCTGGAAAATATAGATACACACATACCATACATGAGACCGGCCGATGACAAAAAAAGCTGAACTTTTTAACTGGGTGGAAAATTGGGACACGCGAACGTGCAGTGTGAGTAAATTCAAATACAGCATATATACAATATTTAAGATTACACTAGCCATATGGAATTATTTTCTGTAAATTATGTAAGTAAATATTAAAGTGAAGCACATTATTATATTCACAATAGAAAAGTAGGGATTTAAGAACAAAATAAAATGAAATATTTAAAAAAATCAGATTTAAAACTTACATGTGAATCTTTACTAGCTAAATCCTGAGGTGAAAAGTATTTGTCTAGGAAAGTTTGTGCATTTAGTCAAGCAATTAGAAACTTGCAAGAATTAGAAACATATGTCCACAGATTAGTTTTTAGTCATTGAAGAAGTCAATAAAGTATTTCTCAATGTAACCTTATAAAATGGCTTGCAAAATTTTTTGCTTGCATTGTGAATACGGTGACATGAATTTCCATCAATGTCAAGCAAGTGGGGAGATTTTCTCTGCCAAATTCTTGTTTTTAACCATGTTTTTGGGCCTCTCATGACACATTTTTTCCACTTAGCTTTCAAACAAGCAAAACAAATTTCTTCTTAGAAAGAAAGAATGAAAAAAAAAAAAAAAAAAAACAGCAACAAAAAAAAAACACGGAAAGCTGCGCCACGAACTTTGTTTAGAGGCTTCGGGCCGATGTAATACTGGCCCAAAGCCGTGCTTTTTCCCCCATTTAGCTTTCAAACATGCAAAACACATTCTTCCTTAGAAAAAAAAAAAAAAAAAAAGGAAAGAAACAGAGTTGCGTCACAAACTTTGTTCAGAGGTTTCGGGCCAACGTTATCCTAGCCGGGCGCCGTGCTTTCTTTCCACTAAGTTTTCAAACAAGCAAAACACATTCCTCCTCCTTAGAAAAGAAACAAAGAGGTGCATCACGAACATGGTTCAGAGGCATCGGGCCGACGCAATACTGGGCAACATGGAAAGAAGCATGTCCGAGCCAACGTAATTCCGGATCATGGCAAAAGAAGCACGCCAGGTCTACATAATCCCGGCGCGGCGCCGTGCTTCCTTTCCACTTAGCTTTCAAACAAGCAAAGCAAATTCCTTCGGGGGGGGGGGGGGATTTAAGAAAAGAAAGCTGCATCACGCACGAACTTTATTCAGATGCTCCAGGTTGACGTAATCCCGGGCCACGGCGAAAGAAGCATGACAGGCATTTTTTTTTTCACACTTTGAAACAAGCAAAACAAGTTCCACCACCTCAGAAAAAAAAAAAAGAGACAAAGGGCTGTGTTACGAACTTTGTTCAGGGGCTTTTACATCGATTATTTACAAAATCAGTAAAACTTTCTTAACAGCGAAAATCTGAATATCCATAATTTTTTTGTTAGTCACCCGTAATCCCGGGGGAAATCCATAATAATTACGGAGATTCCGTAATTTTTGGCATCCTCCGTAGGAAGAGGTTTCACGAGAGCTTCGATTCTTGAACGATCTCAGAAAAGCGGGAACACATTCGGGTACATTTGCAAATTACAAGAGAGAGTTTCTGGCGATGACGTCACGGATAGAATCGAGCAGATAGAATGCAGAGTGGCAATTTCCCGCAAGACATGGAAAAGGCTGTGGGAGTTTCCCTAAAGCATGAAGTAGGCGGAGCTTCCACCCTTTGCACTGCGATGCTCAAGTGACTGATATCCCATCCATTGTTGATGGCAGTAAACGAATTGAGCTCCTGACTCTACCCTCCAACATTTCTTCTTGCCCCCAGTGTCTACTCCAAAAACAACGCTTTCAGCAGAAAGCGCTTAGTTCTTTTACTCCACAAAAAAGCGGAATCGCGGAATTCTGCTTTTTTCAAGGATTTTTCTATAGAACGACGAACCCCCACCCCAAATCCTGAAAGATTTCTCTTCATTTTTGCAATGACCTCGAGAATGACCAAAATGATGCTGAAAAAAGCGGAATTCCGCGAATTCGCGGAAGAATCTCGTGTATGACATACACAGTGTATTTGTATCACTGCTGCATGAAAACTAGGAATCCTGACTAGATGAACTGTGGTATTTAATGGATGATTCACATCTCCAAGGTAGGTTTGATGGTTCGCATGTCATAAAATGCTTGAATTCTGTGGACGAATATGTGAAAATTTGATAGTACTAAATTTGGATGGTCCAAATTTGCCACCCAGGTCCCAGGGAATCTATGAGAATGATAACCTTGTGAGGTGCTGTTTAGCCACTACAGTAATTGATCATCTGCATCACATAGCAATGCCCATGTCTCAACTATGCCATGTATGAACAGCAAGATGACAGTTGCTGTTCATACATGGCATAGTTGAGACAAAACTACTGTTGTGTATGTCTGTCTTCTTGGTCTTCAAAAATCATCATCAACAGGTTAGAGCACATCTCCACTCTCACAGTCATCCGATTAGTGCTTGAAATAAAAATTCTGAAGTGCCAGCACTTCAGAATTTTTATTTCAAGCACTAATGCGCATATGCTCATATTTAGCTAAAAATCATCTGGAAAAAAAACCTTACCCAGAAAATCTCCAAAACTGAAATTTTTTTTAAATTATTTTGGAAGAAAAACTTTTGTGTGAAAATGTAATACAGAACCATCAATCACATTTGTATTAGTCACAAATGATATGGCGTGGAATACAGATTTATTATTTTTTATAGCATGGAATATAGAATTGTCAACTACATACCATAAGTTGGAAATGATGGCGGTCAATTTCAGTTGGTTGGTTTGTGGATCCAGTGGGCACTACTTATACTACACTAAGGACTGGGTTAGACTTGTTTATAATGAGGCGACTCTACCCTAGGACCAACGGATTAATGAGACTTCCAAACCTCCGCTAATCATTAGTGATTCAGCTGGACTTGAACCCAGAACTTAAAGGTCCTGAGCCGAGAAGGCAGTCCCCTTCCAATAGGGACTTTCATGAAGTAGAAAGTTGGGCAATTAGAATCTCCGCAATCAGAATGAATATTCGGTCTTAAATTAATAGCAATCTCACCACCCTTAAAAAAAAACGTGGAAAAAGTTTATACTCATTGCTGCAAAACTAAAATTTGTGTTTAATCTATTACTCCCAATTTTTCATTCTATGAAGGAGCTCTTCAAATTGAATATATTAAATTAATTTTCAATTTACTTCCGATATTGGAGGTTATATTTTTTAACGTGCATTAATGCATTTGCATTTTTGAACTTCACTTTTAGTTGGTAAAGTTTGATGAACACTTACCGCACGTGGGGCTTGGCTTTCAATTCATATTTCTGTTATGTGGATGCGGCATGGGGATTTTTCATTTGGCCACGGGTCCACTTTTTTTTTTCCCCGTTGGAATTTATTTTGCCTCATCACCCAATGAGTTTTTTCCCTTTGCTGCATCCTCATTTACTTCAATACTTATTCATAACTCTAGTACTTTCGGTAATACTCCATTACCGTCTTCGAGGGACGTTTTGCTCCGACTAGCACGGACCGTGTCAGCTGGGCATTTTGGTCCGTGCTAGTCGGAGCAAAACGTCCCCTCGAAGACGGTAATGGAGTATTACCGAAAGTACTAGAGTTATGAATAAGTATTGAAGTAAATGAGGATGCAGCAAAGGAAAAAAACTCATTTGGTGATGAGAAAAAACTCATTTGGTGATGAGGCAAAATAAATTCCAACGGAAAAAAAAAAAGAAGTGGACCCGTGGCCAAATGAAAAACCCCCATGCCGCATCCACATAACAGAAATATGAATTGAAAGCCAAGCCCCACGTGCAGTAAGTGTTCATCGAACTTTACCAACTAAAAGTGAAGTTCAAAAATGCAAATATTAAATTAATGATATAAAAAAAAAAATTACAAACATCTTTAGTGGGATGAACTGGGGCTTGGGGAACATGTGATCATTCGCAATGGGTGGCTTCATTTCCATCTTTTGAAGGATTGAACTTATAGCTCATGCGTATGCCATGCCCCTACCCTTTACAGTTCCCACATAGCAATTTCTCAAGGGAATGACACACATAAGGTTTCTATGTTTAAGAATGTGCACCTGTAAGTCAAAAACAAAAAACAAAAAAAAAACAAAAAAAAAATCATTTCTGCAGTTTCCCACTACTAAAATTAGTGCTGATATGCAAATTTTGGGTAAAAAAAGTAGTGGTATGAAATACTACGGAAAAAGAAGTGGCGATATGCCATACCGGTATATACCAGCCCATTTTGAAGCACTGCTTCCGACCAGATCTCAGCTAAACATGAAAACATTTTACAGACTTTCTCATCAGAGAATAAAACTGATGAATGTGGTAAGTCACGCAAAACTGAAAAACTGAAAGATAATCAACTTTCTCAGTGAACTACAAAGGTCCTCTTCATTTAGTACCAATTTGTGACCTCAATTCAACACTGTTGATTTTTATTGCTCTTATTATTGCAACAAACACTAATTCCATACCTATGGTTGATCTCTGGAAGCCATTTTCAATAAATAGTTCAGATCCACAAGCCTTAATTTATTTCCCTCACACAAAGGCATAAAAATTATTGTACACACACACAAAGGCTACACTGACTTGTGACTTCCCATTACTACTACACATCTCGCATGAGACCATGTGCTTCAACGTTTTTCTCTTTTTCTTTCTTAAGTCCATTATCTACAGATACTAAACCTATAATTTACACAATTTTTTCAAATGAAAATTAGTACATACAACTGGCATGTGACATTTATAAAACCCTTCACATATAATCATAAAATCAGATTACTCCCACAAAAAATGTCTAACAGCTAATCTACTAAAGCTGCTTAGTTCCCTGTTGTATATATGTATGGGCACTTGTAATATGATTATGATAAATTACCAACAAGATATCTGGTGATGCAAACTGAATAATATATCTGGAGCATTTCCATGGAGAATTCACAGAAGATCGCCTAAGCACAGATTTTTAAAGCTGATGAAATGTGATACTGAGATGCCCTTCTGTGTTCTTGACTGTCTTGAGAACACTGACTATCCTCTAGAACAATGTTTCCCATCGAGGGCGGTAATGCCCCCCCCCCCGCAATTTGTAATTTTGAGAAGGGAGGTAAATCGTAAGGGACTGTTGAAGGAATGTTTAGGTTTTTATGGATATCACAGCAATAATGTTATGTTAATAATAAAGGCAAAAACATGGTTTAACAAAAGGCCTTAAATTTATTTTAATATTTGTGTTCTATAATTTTGTGTGACAGTACGTTTAGTTACTTATGTACAGGTGATAAAAATTATATTTGTTGTTGTACTTCATTTTTTTAAATACAATTGTGTGACTTGATTTCTAATTATTTTTTCTTGGGTTCTTATATTTTCACTAGAAGGTCTTGAAGGAAATTGATCAAAATTTATAAAATTTACTTATACATATGCATAATAATTACTTAGTTATTAAATATAAATGTACAATGTAACATGAATGTAAGGCTATTATCGCTGATTTCAGCATGCATATTACATTAGGTTGGGAAACACTGCTCCAAAACATTGAAAACTTGTAATTTTTATGCTGATATTTTTCTTAAACCATTTTTTAAGGGAGGATTTTTTTTTGTTCATGTTTCAGAATGAATTTCAGAGTGTTCATATTCAGCTTTCATGTTCATTTCATTTTACACTTTCCAGGTTAAAATTCATAAGATGCTATGGAATTCCTAATCACTATCTAGCATTTCCAATGTTCTTTCCTCACAGAACATACTACTTCTAACAGGCATTACTTTCATAGTGAAAGAGCAAAAACTTGACAATTTTGACTTTGGGCCATAAGAATAAGAGAAATGGGAGACAGTGTTCCCTCTAAATTCCTACCTCTGCGAACATTTAAATGGGGTGGAGTTACAGTGTGCACCTAAATTGGTACGCACGTATTTCTCGATGTATCGAGATTTAAAAACATGTTTTTCATATGTTATTATTTTTAGAACCATTTAATAGTGGTTTTAACTGTTGTAACTTTTTACATGTTATATTTCCTTTGAGTGAAAAGCAACTTCTCAGTTGGAAGTTATTAATATTCACTGCGAATATATATATCTCGGTAATCGAATGTAATTTAAGGAAAAATCTTTCACGTACCTCTCGATTATAGGTGGTCGATGTTCAAATCTTCGCACGGTTGTTCTCATCAGGTTCTTGAGTGTAGGCTTTTTTAGAGGTTAGTACGCACATTTTCTTGACTAGGATACACTTTTTTTTTTTTAGTTGAACTACAGGAGGCACATGAAGACAAAGGGGATGTGAAAATTACGTTGGAAAACTTGAAAAAACGAAAAGATGAATCACTCGAAAAAATAATCGCATTCCAAAATGCAATCACCAAAAAAAAAACTTAATCAGACTTCCTGGATGTATTGTCCGATGCATTTCGGCAGATCTGTCTGCCATCTTTTGGGACCTCTAGTCGTTCGTTCTCTCTGCAGTCTTCAATGCAGTCTTCAATGCAGACTGCAGAGAGAACGGACGACCAGAGGCCCCAGAAGATGGCAGACAGATCTGCCGAAATGCATCGGACAATACATCCAGGAAGTCTGATGAAGTTGTTTTTTTTTCCAGGAAGTCTGATGAAGTTCGTTCTCTCTGCAGTCTTCAATGCAGTCTTCAATGCAGACTGCAGAGAGAACGGACGACCAGAGGCCCCAGAAGATGGCAGACAGATCTGCCGAAATGCATCGGACAATACATCCAGGAAGTCTGATGAAGTTTTTTTTTGGTGATTGCATTTTGGAATGCGAATATTTTTTCGAGTGATTCATCTTTTCGTTTTTTCAAGTTTTCCAACGTAATTTTCACATCTCCTTTGTCTTTATGTGCCTCCCATACTTCAACTAAAAAAAAGTATATCCTAGTCAAGAAAATAAATGTGCGGACTAACCTCTATAAAAGCCTACACTCAAGAACCTGATGAGAACAACCGTGCAAAGATTTGAACATCAACCACCTACAACCGAGAGGTACGTGAAAGATTTTTCCTTAAATTACATTCGATTACCGAGATATATATTCGCAGTGAATATTTATAACTTAAAAAAAAAATTAGAAATTGCTTTTCACTCAAAGGAAATATATCCTGCAAAAAGTTACAACAGTTAAAACCACCATTAAATGGTTCTAACTGAAAAAGAATAACCTAAATTGGTGTCCAAAATTAGTGTGACAAATACAAATTTGAGAATACGTCTAAGACGAGACAACAGATTGTAAAGATTATCCAGAAACATGTGCAAAGGGTAATGCTAAGTCGACATACACAAGCAACATTGCCCTAGCTTGCCCTACCATAACATCCTTGAGCTACCAGGCATATGACCTTGATAAGCATTTTGAGGCATGGCGTGGCAACTGAAGCTTGACTTGGACTGTTGGTGGAAGAATGGCTCTGCACCATCACTTAGAAGACATTATATGGTGAAGAGTGATCAGATGATTGGAAGCATGGCACTCATAAGCTGAGGTAGAAAGACGGCTGAATTGATGTGTTGCCCCTTTCCAGCTTCTGAAAAAGAGACTGGCCATTTCATTTTCGGAAAGGAAAACATCTTGAAACTTCTACAAAGGGATAGGGACAAAGTTGAAAGCCTGAACCTCCTAGGAGTTTACTGCATTCCTATCTCTTCTTCTACTGATGATAACTTATACATTGGAAGCACATACAGGAGCATTAACCATAGAATTTTAGAACATAAAAAAGATGTTTCAAAAGCCAATCCTAATACTGCCTTGTCTATTTTGACAATGGAAGACACTTCTGCAGTTCCCCACTGGAACGAAGCAAAACAAATTGCTTCTTTTGACAATCGTTTTGTCCTCTGTTACCGTGAAAGCCTGGAAATTATTTTCAACTCAATGACTTGCAATTCCGAATCTCCTCTCTACATTCCGATGATCTGGAGATCAATTCTAAGTTTTGGCAACAAAAATTGGAAAAATTCAAATGTAGAATCTGGCAACAATCTTAGTCCTCCATTGGCGTGATGAAGACCTAAGATAAGGTCGAAAGCTTCCAACTTACGAACTTTTTGTAAAAGTTTTCATTTAACGTAACTAGCGTGATCAAGTTACCTTTATTTGTTAATATTGTTACGTGTTTTGCCCGTCATCGTCAGGCTCCCATCACGCATCTCAATTCCCTTAGGGACAAGATGAAAAGAAAAAGTAAAGGAATGATGCGCAGTTCTTTTTTTTTCTTTTACCATCGACCCCGAAAATTTTTGTAAGGAACTTTAATCAATTTCTGATATCTTTTGGAGTTTTCAGTTCATTTTCCCTGGGAAGTCAAGAAAAAAGTTACGAAATTCTTAAATTTCCATTCAATCTTCAAATTCTTTTTTTTCCTATTCTTTCTTCAATTCCTTTTTGAGTGCTGGAATATTTTTGTTATGTGTGTGTGTATGTTGAGTGAAGTGTGGAAATGATATGTACGTGGATGTTTCTTGGTTTGTTGTTCTGGGATCGAACATTATTTTTTGGGTGTGCCGAGATTAAAAAAAAACAACTTTAGATGTGATTCCTTGCATATTGTTTTAAATGTTGTCAATCCTAGTGGGGAGTAGTTTGTTTATTTGTTTCATTCGGAGAAGAATTGCTCCGAAAAAGGTTTCAGAGTTGCGGTTCTAATTGAGAAAAAGAAAAAAAATCATTTTGTCTTTACATTTGTTATCAATCTTGTTCTGTGGTAGTATTCGCATGCATACCTTTATATATTTTTCTCTTTCCTTTTTGTACACCACACAAAATGAGCTCAGTGTGCGATACAAGGAGAAGCGATTTTCATTTGTAAATAGGAGAGCGTAAAATTAAAGCTAAAAGTGTGAATCGGGCAATAAAAGCAGTAAAGCAACTTCAAAATAAAAAAAATAAAAAATGATTTTATAATACTTTTTTTCTCTGTTCCAATCCATTTCTACTTGAAATGCTGGTTTTGTAAGATGATATTTTCATCTATCTTCCTGTGTATATATTCTAAAATCTGTAAAGTTTATAAGACACGCCAGGCTGACGATTCAAAAAGGAAGGAAAAGTTCGTTGCTAAATAACACACCATTCCTTTTTTCTCCCTTTCACTTTCTTCTCTGGCTAAAGAGTCATTTCCGGAAGAAAGCTCTGGCTCCAAGAATTCTATTTTTAGAGTAACTTCGACCTGCGGAGGTTACTTTGAGTGGAAAGGTCACGGCAACATATTTTGCTGACCTTGGTGGATTCCGAAAATTTTGGTGGATGTGGGGTCAAGCGCGAGATGCATTATCTTCTATTAGACAGGCCGTGTTGCTGAGGTAGTACTTTTGTCCAATCACAGCCTTGGAGTCTGCAGCTCAGGAGTTTAGCATGTGATCCCGCGGAACGTTAAAGTCTGGGTTACTAGGTCAGAGACACTCATCAAACTGCTCACTTGCAAGACATTCTTTTTTTCCCTGCTGATACTCTGCTTGACATTTGTGTCGATAACTCAGCGTTCTTCCACGAAAAAAGAGCGGCCGGCCTCGTTGGCGAGGGTCGCCTAGGGTGTCCCCTCGCCAGCTTGGTTGGCCAGCCCCTTTGTAAAAAAAGAAATGTAGCAAAAGTAAAGAAAAATGGGCCTGCTGGTTCCCCTTTGAACCTATGGACATTTCGCTAAGTCTGAGGGCTAAACTGGAAACAAGAGGTTCAGCAAATTTTGCGTCGATGTTTTGCGAGCTGACAAAGATGGCCATTACAAAAATCTCTGCTGTCGGGAGGCCGAGTGAACCGAATTAGTTCTGCCAGCAAATCCGCTGCATAGGATATAGGTCGCCCTAATGCCTGCAACAGCCATTGAAGGAACACATTTTCGAAACTAGGGAAGTCTCCCACTTGGAGAATCATGGGTGCTACCGTCCAGCCAGGCGACAAGGGAAACAAGAATAAGATGCAAAAAAATTCCTTTCAGTTGAAACTATAAGTGAAAGCCGGATCCAGGAACTTTCGCTGGAAGACCATTAGGGACATTGAGTGACTACTAGAAACAGACTATAATCCTTTCACCCCTAATTACCAGTGAGTGAGAAAAAAAAATTATAATGAACAATGTTTCTCGCCGTGATGCTGAGGTAAGCCATCTTGAAACTTTCTTCCGCCAAATGGGTCGTCCATAAGTGAAAGAATTTTTGAACTTGAAAGTTTGCATTGGTTTTTCGAAATTTAATAATGCGCCTTCAAAATTTACTCTGTTATCTGTACAAAGTAGTGGAAAAGAAACTGGTGATCTAAATTCGAGTTGAAAATTATTAATCTTCTTAAATACTTGATTCTTGATTATGAATGAAAAATGATGTCTAACTTTTGGTAACAAATTTCATGAGGGTTTCAAATGTTGACGAATGGAGTAACAGAAATGAATTAGTGATAAAGTGCTTCTAGATAGGGATTATTGAGCTGAACACTCTTTCACACTGTGTTGTTTTTCTTCTTCCTCAAGTTCTGAATTAATTAGTAAGTTAATACAGTGTTTTTTTTTTTTGTACTTTATGAACGGCCAGTAACTAAATAATAATGCATTACAATCTTTCTTTGAGGTAGTATTCTTAGGCAAATTTACTTTATACGTGTACTTCATAAGCTATGCAGTAGTTTCTCTCAGTAGGATAAGTTCCAACGTCAATCATGCAGGAATGTTAATTAACTCAAAAATAATGGGCTAGTGAGTAGGCATGCATCAGATCTGAGGAATTTGATTGTTGACATAAATATTGTCCTGTATGTGTACTGAGTTATTATAAGTGAGTGGTATTTCTGGAAATAAGTGATTCTTCGTGTAGTGATACGATTTCTTTGAGTAATGATTCTTCGTGTAGTGATATGATTTCTTCGGGTAATGATTCTTCGTGTAGTGGTAGGATTTCTGGGAATAATGAGTGTACATGGCGATATGTCAAACAAGAAAACAAATACACCCAGTCATGCATAGGCAGGAAAAGCCTGTGATAGGTTTTATTTTCCCCGATTCCTTTAGCCTTTCTCTTAGGAGCCACTAGTTTTTTTGTAGTGAAATTGCATTCTTATGTGTCATGGTCTGATTATATGAGATAAGCCATCTGAGTTATTCTGCATTTTAAAAGTACTTTAATGAAGTTTGTACTTTGTCAGAGAAGTCCAAAAAGCCTAAGTGATTGAATGATAATTATGGTAATTTCCAGTGGGAACTGATTTAGCTTCAAGTAGTTGTTTAGGAGATGCTTTTGAATATTTTTATTTGGTAATGTCAGTATAAGGTTTCGTGAAGTTGAATTTCTTGCAAGTGTGCTGGTCTTATAGTATTGTAAAATGAGTAAATATCGATAATTAATTACTTGAGTTGTTTAGTGAGTGTTCTTAAGAAAAGTGCTGACAGTGTTTTTAATTGAAGTAATTTTAAGGTAACTAGTTGTATTTGAAGCGAGTATTTTCTTCTTGAGTCCTTAGCAGCAAGATTTGACAGTATAAAGTTATGTCAGAGTTTTGGTATAAATTTTGGGTATTCGCAGTTGTCGCCAAAGTAACTTGTAATTTTTTTAAGGAGGAAGGACTGGTTTGAAAGAGATGTTCCTGTTGTTACTATTTGCATTCTTTTTTTGATTTGTTATTTTACCTAAATGGTCCAGAAAGATAAATCAATGCTTAGTTTGCATAGTTTTTTGCACATTGAGTCCGGTTAGTTGATAGTATACCTATAAATAGTGTTGGTTCATGACATGTTGATATGGTGAACATTTAAGTGTTGAACCGTGATGCATATATAAATGTAAAAGTGTGTACATATTTAACGAAGAAGTAGGGAGTGATGGGATAGTACCAATATGTATTAGTGAAACTTACCATGTGTTTTGAATCCCAGTGCCTTTAGAAATTGTTAGTTAAGCCGAATTGGTACCTATAATTTTTTTTTACTGGCTTGGTCTTATATCCTAATTTTTGCCAAAGATGTTGTAGTAGTGAAATAAATGTGCACTCTTAAAATAATGATTTTTAGTTTTGCTAGCGTAGAAAAATTTGTTCTACTAAATTATGATTTCAATAACATCCAAGAAATTTTGTTGATATTATTTTGGCAGTTTGTGTATTTGTGTAATGTTTACATAACACCACTGATATTGATAGTGCTTTTGTGAAAAGCCCAAATATTAATGTTTGGAAATAATTTTTGAGTATAATTTGTGCAATAAGCTTTATTCAAGCTAGTCTGAAAATATACATAAAAAAAAAAAAAAAGATACACCACCTTATGTGATTTACCAGCAAAGGGCTGATATTTTCCATTAAAATTTGTTGGACTCTAACCTAAATTTCATATCAGCCACAGGAAAGTGTTACACTAAATTTGTAATTGAAATTCATTAATTTGTGAGCCTATCATTTCCACTTGTAAATAAAGTTGAACCCAATGGGTTCTTCAAAAACATAAAATTTGAGTGGCAGTAAATTTGTTGAGTAAAAGGGTTGTTTCTAAAGCTGTTTCTCTAGAACTTGTATCCACCTCAGCCTGGCCTGACGGTGAAAACGATCCCGGTTCTTATTGTGGCATAATTGATGTGTCCTGAGATCACTGCCAGAACGAGTACAAGGTCACTTTAATTATGTTGTGTTACCAATTTCATCTACCCATCTCCCAAACTTGAAAATAGCCAATAATTGATTACACCTATTATTTCACAAGTTATAACGTAAGAAAAACACCTATAAATCATGCGGTGCCTCTGTGCCCAGGAAATTTATTATTATTATTATTGTTTTACAAGTTCTTTGATGAAAAACCTATAAAATCAGAATGTGTCGAGGCAAGTGGTTTCCAATCTTTGGATACAGTTCCTGAAAACTGGAACAATAACCAGAAGGCCGGGACAAGGATGACCACAAGCCACAAAAAGTCAAGATGACTGGTATTTGTATCTGACAGCTTGCCGCCATAGTGAGCCAACAGCCAGGAAACTCTCGCAAGAGCTCTCCTCTGCTAAGAGAACAGTGATATTGCGGCAAACAGTTTACAGCAGATTCCATGACAGAGGTTGGTATGCAAGGCGGCCAAAGCTCTGTATCCCACTCTTCGCATCGCACAAAACGGTCCATCTGATCTGAATAGGGCCCAACAACATCAACCCTGGGCCCTTGATCAATAGGCCCCATGTTCTTTTCAGTGACAAGTTGTGATACAGCTTAAACATAGATTCTCAACATGTGTAGATTTGGAGACAGGCAGGGAGCCAACTCTTCCCTCCAATATTAGGGAAATTGACCACTATGGTGGTGGAGAACTCCTGATTTGGGCAGACATGTTGGATAGATGCATGCCACAACACGTTTCCAGGAGGTACCCTGAAAGGATGACATTCTAGAGACCTACGTATGCATTTCAGAGGAGCTGCTGGCCCCCAGTTCCTTTTAATGGACAATAAACACCATCCTCATAGGGCTTGGCTAGTCGTTAAATACCTGGAGAGTAAGGATATTCACATGATGGAGTGAATGACCCGCAAAATTTCCGGACATGAACCTGATAGAGCATGTCTGGGATACTCTGGGAAAAGCAATTGAGGCTCCCTTACAAAACCCTCCTGGGACTCCTGCACTCCTTGGTGGAGGAGTGGCACTTGTTGCCCCAAACTCTTATTCACAGCCTTGTAAACAGCATGAGGGCTTGTTGTGTGAGGTGTATTGGTTTAGCCCCTCAAAATCTGTGCCACTACAGATTTTTACTTTCTCTCTCTCACACACTGAGATGTTAGTTAATAACAAACACCTGCCCTTGCCACATAAATGGTTTCCTCTAACACATAAGATGTTGTGTGAGTATATTATGCAGTATATATCAGGCAGATCAGTTTGCCCAGCATGAGGTAGCATTCTACTGAGGGTTGGAATGGGCAAAATTAGTGATCTGAGCTACTTTGAATGTGGCATGATAGTTGGTGACAGGTGTGTAGGTTGAGCATCTCCCAAATGGCCATTCTCCTGGGCTTTTCATACACAACTTTTGCAAAGCTTTATGGTGAATACTGAAAAGCTTCTAGAAATCAGCAATCTTGTAGATGAAAACCAGTTCGTCCATCAGATTGGTCAAAGAAGACTGGTGAGAATGGTGCAAGTGGATAGGTCACAACCCAACAAAAACTGCAAAATCCAACACTGGTGTTCTGAGGGCCATTTCTGAATGCATCACATATCAGACCAGGTCATATATGGGCTACAACAGCCAATGACCATGCTGCCAGTCTCCTCTGACTCCTTTGATTGTGCCAGCTGTTTTCATCCACAGGATCGTCGACTGCTGAAAGAATTTGTATGTTGCACCATTCATGATAAACCTCAGCTACAGTTGTGCACGAAAAGCCCACAAAGACAATCATTTAGGAGATTCTCAAACTGACAGATGGTTCCAACAATCCCGCCATGTTTAAAGTTGCTTGAATCACTTGTTTTTGTCCATTCTGACCCTCAATCAAAAGCTCACTGATGCTTGATGAACTGGTCTGCATGACTTATGCCTCACACCATGCTCACATGATATCTTGCATGCTGGAGGTGTACCTCACAAACTTGCATTCAGTGGGTGTGTGTATACATATACGGGATGGAAAAAAGTAACCACATGGAATCCCATTATGACATTAACTGATGATTGCAATTAAACAAGCATCGATTGGATTTATAAAACAAGTTCGTTTCACCACTGAATATTTATTTTCTTGTAGATACTTCTGGCCTTTTAGGTGACTATCAAGGGCTGTTGTCAATGTTTCGCTTCACATTTGTTGTTGACACAGAATGCAATTTAGAGTGTTGCCAGATTTACATTATGGTATTTTTTAAATGAAACACATTATATGTTCTGGAATCGTATTTGTTGTCACTACAACAAACACTTAATATATTTGTTTAATGCTTCAAAAACAGTTTATTACAGTAGAATTCACATATAACAGAGTGTGTTTAGCGAGATGTCAGATTTAACAAACAAAATGGGAACTTTTGTTTGGTATAATGGTGATTCAAACATAATTTGATAATTTTTAATGACCAAAATTTAACGAAATCCCCGGATTAAAAAAGGCAGAGAAAATCATTGCACACTATCCTGTAATGGAGGAATAGAAATGGTGGCACACAGAATGAAACTGCAACAGTGCTAAAGAATCCTTGTGTGCTAGTGGAAAAATGTTAATAGGAAAGTAATGAGGAGGGTGTATGTCAAATGCTTAACAAGTAAGCTATGCAAGAGACTTGCTTCACCACCCACACCAAGGAGTATAATTTGAAGATATCACATCAGTAGATTTTAAAATAGGCTTTCTATTCCTATGCAAAAAGAGGATGGGTGGAGCTCACATACGTGCAAGTGGATTTTTGAGTGACAATTGCAGAAGGATCGGTTTTGTTTCATGTAACAGTGTTGTGTAGTTAAATAGTGGCGTGTCTCACATGGCCATGAAGTTGAATCAAGGTTCATACTCTTCCAAACAAAATAAATTCAAGCACTTTTCAAGGGCTTTTTAAAACCAAATTATCATATGTGCCTGCTGCCGATTGATCAGTAAGTAGTAGGTATTTCAGCAAGTTCAAACCATTACATTTAGCTAGGACGGGCACACCTTCAATTACCTGCCAGCTATCCCCTGACACTCCCTGTTGGTTTAATTTATTAATTTCAAATTGCCCCTATGTTTTAGTGTTTTCAAAAATCATTTTATTCTGTGGAATATTTTGAAAAGGTATATTATTTTCATACTCACCCTCCGGCAAGAATGTGTCCCTAACACCCCAGCCAATAGAAGCCCATCATGATTCGCAAATACATCATTTCATCTATTTTACTCCCATGGCTGATGTTTTATTCCGTAGTGATGTCGTAGCCAAGGTACCAGCTGTCCACATGCTCCCTCCCCTGAGTTGAAATCAAGTTCTGCGCTATTTGATCAGCTTGGTGTTTTTATCGGAACTACACAGAAATCTCCTACACAACTTTTTAGCACAAACAATTATTTCACACATGCTCTTTCAAATCATTACTTAAAAAAACAAAACAAAAATTTTTTTCAACTACTATCTACAGACTGTCAAACATTTTCAAGTACTTTCAAAGACTTGAAAATGAACTTTTTTTCAAGTACTTCTCAAGGTTTTCAAGGAGCATATGGACTATGTGAATATACTTGAAAGATTCAATTAACTACAGTAATTATGTAGTTAATTATATCAAATTGTTATGGATAAATAATACAAATGTATATGCATATTATCACGTATGTATAATTTTACACGGCAGGAATTTTCAACCAAAACCGAATTTAACGAGTGCCTGGATTTAATGAGGGTTTCTGCTGGTTTCGAGCTCCTTGTTATAAGCAAGTTCTACCATATTAAGAATATTTTCCAATCAAAACATAGTACATTTTTGTTTAGCTTATTGCTGCTGTGACACATAAAGCAAAGACACACAACTTTGGAAAATGGGAAATTCTAACCTGGAAAAACTTTTATGCCTTTTTCAAACAAGGTAATGTGGTTCAACAAAGTGCTGATTTTTTCTTGGAGCTCAGAATGAAGTTTCCTGCGAGTAGATCCAGATGACATGACAGCTGATGTAAAAACTGACATCGCCACTTCCTGGTACTTCTTTGTCAAAGGTCTGGTGGAAAAAGAAAACTGCTTGTCTATAAACATATACATACATACATAAATCATACACGAGACTGACGAAGAAAAAAAATTAGTTGAACTTTAACTGGGTGAAAAACATACAGCAAGAACACAGGACTATATACCACTAACACACTACCTTGACTACCAACCATTTATCTTTCATAGTCTTATGTTGACTAACAGCTACACAGCATTCATTAGTTAATTTTTTTCTCATGATATAATTCCTCTTCCCATTACTTCATTGCTGCTTTTCTTTTTCTTTTTTTTTTAATGCCATCCATCTGATGACAATATAATTTCATCCATCATACTGAGAGAACTTTCAGCCTGAGGATGATGAATGCATGACATATGAGATTTGACTATTTTAGATAAATGATGTAACTTTGAGAATATGAATACTTTCAAACACCTGCATCAATTCTTACAAATTTTCCAACATTGTCACTTCCGTTTTTGGAAATTTTCCCTCCCTTATCAAGCTTAAATGCAAATACTTATGGGGGAGAAATATTTAACAACAACACAGGAGAGTGGGAAACACTGTGGAAAAAAAATTACAATTATGGAAGAAATCTTTATTCCATCAACCTTCCGTTTTTGGAAGATGGGGAATTCAATCATCCGACGGACTTTCCCAACTTTGTCGTCACCAATCTCCAAAAAAATTTCTATTCAGTTGTGCATCAATTTCATGATTTACTAAAATGGTGATGGAGAAGGTGGAACTCCTCGAATTCACAGAAGAATCTTGTGCCTTGAGAATACACAGAAATTTTCACGTCATTTAACTTCCATTTTCACAAATTGTTGCCTACAGTTCAAAATTGAAATACAAACATTTGTGTAATAACTGAAATAAGAACATTTCTGCAACAAAATTATATTTAACAACAATACTAGACAGAAGCAACATCGCAAGAAAAAAATATATATATAATTACGGGAAATTTTTTTCACTTTGTTGAACACTTTCACTGCAGCGTGACGCTGAATGGTTTCATACAATACTTAGCCCAGGTGCTAATGCATGCCGAATGGCGTCGTGATCGTGGCTAAATATTTCCCTTCCTAAAACCTTCGGCACTTGAAGAGAGTTATCTACTTTATTACTGGCACTGAGAATGAATATCCAACTGTCTAAAAATGACCGAGGTTTTGGAAGAGCAGATTTTTTCCCACGTGGTTTAGGGAAGGGAAAGTAAGTTGACTCCCCATAGACTTAACACAGTGTGCGCTTTTCACTGCAATGTTTATTTTCCTCTGAATGTCACTGGTTTTGCAGTGAAGGGAACTATCAATAAATACATAAATAAAGTAAAAATATCAACGTTTACCACAATCAAAGGTTTATTATACATCGACTATAGTTTCGCAGAGCTTCTGGCTCGGCTTCATCCCATTTGTCCTGATGAAGCCGAGCCAGAAGCTCTGCGAAACTATAGTCGATGTATAATAAACCTTTGATTGTGGTAAACGTTGATATTTTTACTTTATTCAACACCACAAGTTTGTAGTCATAAATTATATATAAATACATAAATGCTTAAGCATCATGTCCAGTCACTTCCATGGCCTGCCTGCTCCCCGGACATGTCCCCTATAGACCATATGTGTGGGACCAGTTGAAACGCCGGCTGCCGCTGTGCTGCACTATCCGGGATTTGAAGTACACCATCCAATACGGGTGTGCCAGTCTGCCGCAGGACAACATCAGGCATCTGTTTGTTTCCCTGCCAGACCATATTGCAGCATGTATCACCACACGAGGCGGTGCGACACGCTACTGAAGATGACCGGACTGCGTGCTACAGATCTCTCTGTAATTGTCTTGCAGCTCTGTTTTTGCCATCATGTGTATCACTCATCTGTATTATTATGTCCATAAAATTTCAGTTCAATCTGATGCTTCCTTCATGGTGTGCAAATTTCATTGTCCGTGAGTGTAATTGCCAGATGATACTGATTTGAGTAAACAGTACTGAGGTTTTTTCATGAAACAACTGGTGCCATGAACAAGAAGAAAACACAGCAAGACAAAGGAAATGAATTAATATTCAACAACTACATTGTAGTGCAATTTTTAATGAAATTTTGTAAATTCTACATGAAGTTCTACAACACTTATCCTTTAACCTGCACTATTAGCTACAATTTTTTTTTCTTTGTGTGTATGTATATGTATCATTTATTTTCTACAAAAAATTTTGAACACATCAGTTGTTAGTTAGTTCATACAATCATAGGTTGTCATCATTCAATGGATCTGAACTAAAAAACAAACATTTCCAGGAAAAACGAAGAATAGAAGACAGACAGTCAAAACAGTTACAATTTTTGGACTATTCTGGGGAATTTCTCCCGGCAGGAAGTCATGTTGAACCTACATTTTTATCAATGGACAATCCCCATCAATGCCTGTATCTCATCAGTGGGATGTCTCATCCGATGTTGCCAGATTTGTTGAGTCCTTGGGTTCATGTGAGCTGGGTTGCCTGAGGAGAATAGCTAGCAGCTTGTAGAAACAACACTATATTATAAGGAACTACAGGAACTTTTATTTATACCTACATGATGAAAGAACACTTAGTAACTTTCTTGCAGTCTGCTTACAGCTGCTGCTTGCAAACCTCTCTGGGTTTCAAACAATCAACAGTCATGTGGCAAGGCATGCTAACAATCACTTGCACATTCACATGCTGTTTCCATCACGTGACATAATACATTAATATGTTTCAAACTACAGCAAATGTTGTCTGTTTCAAAAGAAATACAAACAAATGCTGTAGTGAATTTAGCAAATAAGAGATAAAAAAAGGAACACATATTTGGAAGATGTAACAAAAAGTGATAGATTTCTTTAAATTAAATTAATAAAATAAGAGATATTTAAAAGTTACATTTCTAATTCTGATTCAGTAGCGGAATTTGACAATGGAAATGTGTGAAACCAATTTAACTTCACTATCAGTACATGGAAACTGCCAATAAAGTAAAAAGTCATGTGTACATATTCCATTTCATTTATCAGCTTGCCAAATGTAGTATCACAATGAATGTAGGACATGAATGCATATATATCAATGTAAAACTTCAATGGTAAGCCACAATTGCATGAAATGGAATTGCTTGATATACCAAATTCACATGAAACACAAAGAGTCACATTATCTCTCAGACTCATTTCTTAAAAAACAGATTAACAACAATATGTACTTAAGATACTGTGTTGTGCATAAATATACAGAGTGTGAATGAGTGTAATAAATTAAGTTGTACGCTAATTCTGTGCTGGTAAAGAATGGATACCAATTTATTTGCAAATTCCTTGCCTGCCACCAATTACTCAATAGTTTGATTGAGACATATGACATGAAACAACACTCACTGTAATTGTCACGTTCCATCTCGTAATAATTTTTATACAGTTTTCCTTATTAAATTAATTATATAAGTTTCTTACTTGAAAAAACTATTTACAAAGTTACTTAATTCAGACTTTATATTAGCAAAAGTTAACAAAACCACCCCTCCTCTTTCCATTACACCACATCGTTCAAACATGTGTACATGCTAAATGCTAATTCCACAAATATTAAATTATTCCGGTTTTTTTTAACCAATACTTAAAAACATTTAAAAAAAAAAAATTGTATTAGTCACTGCCTGGCCGCTGAGACATTCGCTGATATAATCTTTTCAAGTCTTTCATTGATACTACATCAATATCATCAGGCGTAATCTCCTTCCTTTGCTGCTTGTTGCAGAGTGATGGTTTTCTGAGCTGATTCAAGCTTGTTGCATCAATGCCTCTAATACCACCTTAGTGGCACCATCGAGTGTATCATGGGGAAGTGATAGTTTTCTTAGCCAAAATTGAATCGGCTAAGAAAACACCATCACTCTGCAATAAGCAGTGAAGGAAGGAGGTTGCTCCTTCCTTGATGCAGTGTCAATGAAACACTTGAGAAGATGATATCAGTGAATGTCATGGAAGCCAGGCAGTGACTAATATTAATTTTTAACTTTCAAATGTTTTTAAGGGTTACAGTTACTGGTTTAAAGAAACAAGAATAATTTAATATTTATAAAGTTAGCATTTAGCACAATACATGATTTAATTGAAAAAAAATTGCCTCATTAACTTTTGTGAATAGAATGTTTGAATTAAGTAATATTGCAAATAGTTTGTAAAATAAGAAATGCGTGTAATTAAGTTAATAAAGAAAGTTTTATAAGAAATTAATGTATATACATGTAGTGTCAGTTTAAGTAATTGTACAGTCTTTGTGTTACTTCTTGGGAAGCTGCTCGTTCAATTCTTATGTGCTATAGAAATGTTAGCTCGTTATGAGATAAAACAGGACAATCACAGTAAGTATTGTTTCATGTCATATGTCTCAGTCAAATTATTGAATATAATTTGCATGTTTACATTATAGTAATGGTTTTGAGAGTTATACTGATAAAACTATCAGTAAGTATAATTAGTTCAGCAGTAAGATTCTTGCCAAGGAACACGGTTATGTTTTAAAAAGCTGAGAAATAAGTAATTGGAAAGTTTAAGTGATTCACACATAATATATTATAAATTAACTTTGATCAATGTACTTCAATTCTGAAAGAGCACTTCTGCATTACCACTTTCCATCCCCCAAACCTATGCTAATTATATGGCAAGAAATTCCCTATCTTTAAAAACAAATTGACTAGATCCACAGAAAAGGGAAAGAACCAGAACAATGGGGAAAACAATGTTCATATATCTCACTTGGACTCTATCACAGGTCCTTAGCATTACATATTAACAAATAAACCAATGAGTGACTCAGAAATGAAAATCTTACCTGTGTAACTGCTCAGCTAAATCAGACACTAGAACTTCTGGGCAATCAGCAAGAATTTCCATTTTCAACAAATTATTTTCAATTTCCTCTGTTGTCAAGAACTCCAACTCTGTTAATCTGTTGTCTCTTGTAGATGTAGAATCATCATCAGATTCTGAATCCTCATTAACCTTGGAAGTATGGTACTTTTTCTTCACAGCTTTAGTTTTCGTTTCCCTGCCTTGTGTGCCACCGCCAGCTTTTCCACCTATCAAATGGAACAAGAGCCGTGTAATTTACTGACTTCTTACAAAATAATGCAAAATAACAGATTTTATCAATGTACATAAATTATACAGTGGATGCAAGTTTTATCTTTCCATTTTACCTACTCTTACAAAAGACTATCTTAATTCACTATTCCTATTTGAGCTCCCAGAATAACTAGAACTGCCATTAACCTACTGAGTAAAGGCTTTGCATGGTACATAATAAACTGTGTGCTTAACTTACTTTTTCATGGTGTGCACATGGATGACTACAGGTTGATTCAAGTTTGTAAATACAGTTAAAACCTCTTTCAATTGACTCTTGTTTATCCAGAACTATGTTAACTGACATCTCTCATGCTTTTTTTTTTTTTTTGTTTTTTTTTTCAATTTTCTGCCTGTGGTTGTTTACAAGTGATTATAAGTGTCAAGATTACATAACATTCTCATTTCCTTATCTACCTCTTCAACTGCAAGAATGTCAACCACTCAAGAGTCAGAAAGACAAAACACCAATCAGTGGTAGGAAAAAGCTGTCAAACCCTGAGCTCACTGTGTCTACTTCATTCTTGCTGTTCATTTTACACATCATATCTAAAGTTTTTTAAAAGTTTGGTAAGAAGAAATCCACCACATGAAAGTGTGCTGTTTTGATGATGGCGCAAAAATTTCAGATTGCGAAGACTGCAAGCAGGTGAAACAATCAGGAAGTGAGTGAAGGAACTGAAATGTTGGATACAAAGCATGGTGCAGAAAAAAAAAAATAATGCTTCATCACTGGGTACAAGTAATACAAAGTCACATAAAATGAGGAAGACAGCAGATTATGAAGAATTGGACAATACTCTATATAGATGGTCCATCCAGAAACAAAGTGCACCAATATAGGTAAATCCAGTGTAATACCAATATAGTGTTCCTTAATATCGGGAATTTTCAATTCTCTGACAGTACCACTGTCCCCAATCAGACTGGAAAAAACAAGTTTCACCGCATCAAAATTTCTTTACAGCTTTGCCACTTCAGAAACTACCCACACAGCACAGAATATTTCGTATATATTACAGGTACATAACACTGAAACATTGGGACTTTTCAGATACGTTGCGCAATGTAACAGTAATGTTTCAGAAACCTTACGGTTATGTCAAAATGTCCACAAATGGTACATAACTTTGAAACATAACTGATACGTTACAGTGAAAGGTCCTTGTAACTTCAAGATACCAACTTCATGTTACTGTTACGTGTTTGAAAGATATTTGTAACTTCGTTACATTACTGTTACGTGATAATAGGGGGTTTCTGTAAAAAGGAACCCGTCCACCTGCTGCCTCAAGGACGCATGTGGTCGATTCCTGGTCAGTCATGATGTCAGTTGCAGTTATTGTTTTTGCACATGTTCTTCCCGACCATCTTTTGTCCGCCATTTTCTCTTTGTGTTCAACCATCACATTTTGTGTGCCACGTGGTCCTACCGAACATATTTTGCTCGCCAATTTTTTTTTTTTTTTATCTCCCCACATGGTCTCACTGATATTTTTTGTACGCCTTTTTGTTTTCTCCCCATCAGGAAATTTTACGGTGTGACGTCACGACGCTAGGGAAATTTTCTTTTCAAGGAAATACAAATCCTCGAAATCATGCCAGGTTTGAACCCCTGTCCAGCGGGTTTCTAGGCAGATGCATTATCCCACTCGACCATGAGATGCCTCGCGATTACAGCGTTCTGTAGGGACTAACGAGAAGGCCAGTGCTTTGCGAATATGTTGTTTAATAGAAATGCATTATTTTTTCCACAAATCATTTTATTTTTCTGTAGGATGACTTAAATTCCTTCATAATTAATCAACAAAATGTACCTTTTAATGCATATCTTAATCTATGTTTTCTAAATGCTTTGCAAATACATTATTTTTTTTCCATCGATCATTTTATTTTTCTGTGGGATGACTTAAATGTCTTCATGATTAATCAACGAAATGTACCTTTTAGTGCATATCTCACTTTTTTTTATTTTCAAAACTTGCGTAGTTGTTTTAAACTTTTTAATATATCAACAATTTTTTTTTCTACCTTTACAAACTAAAAACTACTTTTATTGAGACTTTTTTTCTGATTCAAAACCAAGAAACACTGGTGTACAAAACTTAAGGACGGACACTAGTGTACACTAACTAGCTAACTCCGGGTACGAAGAAGTGGCCACCGGAGAACTGAACACATTGGAATTTCAGTGCAATTAAATTGTTCTGCATAAACACATTTTGTGTGGCTATATTCCTCACTACTTTGAGCAACTATTGTTCATAATTTTTTTTTTTTAATATTTCATTTTCAGTAAGAAATTTAGACACTTTCAGGCCAAAGATAAAGCGGAGAACTGGCCACCGAAGAAAAGCCCACAAAATTTTTAAGGGGCCGTATGAAAATTGCATTCTGGACTGCTCCGTGGCTACGTCTCCCGAGATTGGTTATCTGACACACATATAACATTTCCGTAATTTCGTATTTACGATACTTTTCAAGGTTTATAAACTACAGCTAAACAAATTCTCTGCAGGTACGTGCAAACCCAGGAAACTTATCAGGGGGTGGGCGGTGCTTAAAACCTAAAATATGAAATATAAAGAATTTCTGGTCGGATCGGGATATTTTCAGCGTTTACAAGCTACAACTCAATAAATTATCTGTAATCATGTGCCTACTCAGGAAACCTGTCAAGGGAAGGGGGGGGGGGGTAATACCAAAAGTGTAGAATAAAAAGAATTTCTCGTCCGATCGGGAGATTTTCAGCATTTACAACCAGAAATACTTTGTTTTATATTTTAGGTATTAACGCCCCCCCCCCCCCACCACCCTTCCTGCGAGAGGTTTCCTGAGTCAGCACATGCCCTCAGAGAATTTGTTCTGATGTAGGTTGTAAATGCTGAAAATCTCCTACTCGGACCAGAAATTCCTTATATTTTATACTTCTGGTGATAAAAAAAAGAAAAAAAGAAAGCGTTTTCTATATTTTAAGTATAATAAAATCAGTATTTCTTTAAGAAAAAAATGGAAGATGAAGAAAGGAATGAGATATATTCTTACATTGTTTGATGAATAACACAAGGGCTATGGTTCTTGTGGAATTTGTACCTATGTGGAAGTGTTCCAATCGATCAGTTTTACATCGCTTATAATACATATCGATAAAACACTTTACACCAAAATACAATGTAACATAGTAAAATTCAAAGTTTATATTAATTAAGATTTTATCGATAGAATAATTTTATCTGTAGTATGTTCAAATGACGTCATCACATCCTGTTTTACAACAGCAAAATTAGTTTTACGATTGGACCAAAAACTGCACATGCTGATATCTTGCCCCCGTGGGCAAAACACAGTTCTGATGCCCATGTTGATACATCAGACTAAGATACCTGTTTCCACTCTTCCACAATCAAATCACAATGTTCCTTTGCATTACAGCTCAGTGATATACTGTTAATGAAGATATTCAATGTGGGCATAGGTTGCCATAGCAACATTATGGCTATATAGCAACCTTCATAGATGCCTTGTCATTTAAAGCTGTTGTTATCTCCAATTTGTGTGTGTGAGGCCCTCCATTCAAACATTACAAAATGGAAAAGTCAGGACTTATCTTGAACATCAATGGCCTATTTATGGCAAAACTCTCCACAGTGGCTGTGGGTTTTGTTCTTGCCCTGGTACACATGCACAATGGCCTCACAGGGACATCAATCCTAGACATTTTGCAGTAGTGCAGATGGAGCATTCCATCTTCCTTGCACTGACTATCTTTGCACGATTGATCTTGAATAGGCCACCATATTTACCTTTCTGTCACAGCTGCAAGTACACTGTACAGTAGATAATTATCTGGTCTATTTACAGTCTGACAGGACTTTTGGCTGGCCACAGTATGGCAGCATGGTAGGAAAGGTTTGTGGATGGAGCCGTGCTTATAATAAATTGAAGTTTCAGTCCACATTACAAAGCTCATAAGATAATACAAAAAAAGGGTGTCATTTTTTAAATGTAAAAACAATTACATTTCAGCATATTAATGCAAAAAGAGAAAACACTAACCTGCTGCTTTTTTTCGGCGGTCATCCTTTTTATCTGACTTGCCTTTTGCAGCATTATTTTCTTTTTCTTCTTTCTTAGGGGCACTTTTAGATGATGAAGATGACTTAGATGCCATGAAATAATGAGGTTTCTTCACAATATCCTGGAAAAATAAATGTATAGGTGGGGAACACCACATTACTAATTCACTAATTTACTTATTCAGCAGCAAACATACACCCTGAAATTAAACACATTACACATAAACATAAACAAACACCTATCACTATTTTTTGTGGCATAATTTATTGCTCAAATCAATATGAAACAACTCAGGTGTTACTTTCATTCTAAAACAACTCTGCTGGATAAGAGTGTCACTTTCATTTTAAGAGAGATTAATATCGAAATAAATTTTGTGAAAAAGTCAAAATCAAGTAAGTTCCAAATAGCAGTGTATGAAAATGTTATTATTCCTACAGTGCTGTGTAGCAACGAAACCTTAAAAGTTAAAATCAAGTAAGTTTCAAATAGCTGTGTATGAAAATGTTATTATTCCTACAGTGCTGTGTAGCAGCAAAACCTTAAAAAGTCAAAATCAAGTAAGTTCCAAATAGCTGCGTATGAAAATATTATTCCTACAGTGCTGTGTAGCAGTGGAACTTTGGTACTGCAGAAGTCACACAGGAGTGATCTGTGTGCTGCAGAGATGTGTTACTTAAGGGGGATTTGTAGCAAGACATGTTTTGATCATGTGAGGAATGAAAATGTGTTGCAGATGCATAATGTGGAGCAAAATATTGTTAGTAGGGTGAAAACAAATATTCTATGGTGGTCTGGCCATTTTAAAAGAATGAGTGGTAAGCTGCTTACTAAGAGAATTTATTCAGCCCAAGTGGCAGGACAGAAAAGTAGAGGAAGGCCAAGGAAATCATGAGAAGACCAGATTCATGAATATCTGCATGAGAAAAAGATTTGAGTTTGACATACAAAAGGTCTTGTGCGAGACATGTGATGGGTGTCGGTATAGCTCGAGTTGTGTGCTGAAATTGCTATACTGAGGCTGAGTCGAAAGTTTTGCAATATTTGCATAAACGCATGTGCTGCAGTGGGTATGTCACATGTTTACACTAGTACAAGTCGCACACTGCAATCTGTTGAAAGGGATATAAAGTGGTAGTCATTGCCGTGAACAGCATTGCATGTTGTCGTTCTGTCTGTGGTTGGAACACCTAAAAGATTAACAGCCACAACCGCCTAATTAGGGAACTTTTGCTTTATGAGTTTGAACTCGGCCATAACGCTGCTCAAGCAACACGAAACATTTGCCATGCGAAAGGGGAAGGTTCTGTGGACCACAGCACTGCAACCAGATGGTTCAAGAAATTTTGCTCAGGTGATAGAAACCGTGGATTCCGAGGCCATGCACTAGGCTGTACAGGCAAATATGACAACCAGCATTCGAAGATTAACAGGCAAGCTGGGCATATCACAGACCACTGTGGTTTGTCACCTTCAGGACCTTGGCAAGGTCTACAGGAGCTGCCTAGTGAACTGATGCCAGCTGAAGCAAACAGCCGAGTGGAAGTGAGCATGAAACTCAAAGAAAACCGTGTGATGTACGTCTCATCAAGATAATTGTTACATGCGATTAAAAGTGGGTCTATTTCCGTATTCCTAAAACACAACAGCAGTGGTTGAGCCCGGGCCAGCTTCCTGAACCTGTTGCCAAACGTGGGAGCTTCGAGCAAAATGTGATGGTTCTGTATCTGGTGGAATTTTGAGGGCATAATCCATCACGAATTTGTTCCAGATGGTTGCACCATCAACACCAACCTCTACTCTCAACAGCTGGAGCAGATGTATACCATTTTGGAGGAGAAATACACAGCACTGCTGAACAGAAAGTGCACTCTCCAACAGCAGGACAACGCTCGGCTTCATATCGAGTGAACGACCTGGGCAAAACTCCAGGAACTTGAGGGCATCGAACTGATGCCACACCCAGCATATAGTCTGGACCTTGCTCCGTCGGATTATAATATGTTCCAGTCCATGGCCCACTTCCTTCGCGGGCAGCACTTCAACAACCAGGAGGAGGTCGCAGCTGGGGTGAATGAGTTCTTCGACTTGAAGGACAAGAACTGGCAGACAGATGGCTAAAGACGGTGCAACACGATGGCCTATAATTTGAATGTTGTTGTAAAGGTACGTGTGAAGACATAAAGTGACCCAAATATTGCAAAAATTTCAACCCACCCTCTGTAAATGGAAACAGGTGGCACTGCCCATCACATTCTTCACAATTAGTGAAAAGAAAAATGTTTTGGCGTTGGAAAATAAGTTTTGGCGATTACCTTTTTGTACTATTATAACACTTTGGCAGAAAACAAAAAATAGAATTTGGCAAAAACTTAAAAAAAGCCACAACAGCCACTGGGAAATGTTTGATATGTCAACAGCAAGCAAAATCTAACACCATCAGTAACTTTGAGCTGGCAGGTGATCTTTCTTTAAGGAACTAACCTATGTATCTTGGAGAAAAGCTTACTGATATGTATGTAACAATTTTATGATATAACTTTAAAGCACAATAAGCATACTTTATGCATCACCCACAGATGCTAGAGCTAATTAAGATTACACACAAAAACAAAGAAAGAAAAGATGTAGAATAATAAATACAAGCAGATTACTGACATGTAATGTGAAATTTTTTTTCTGTGCCAATAAATCCAATTTATTTGCTGCTTGAGCAAAAATAGCTTTAATATTACTTCCACGTGCTCAGTTAATATTTCAACTTATTTTAGATATGTTAAATGCACTTACTTTTAATTTACCAAAATTTAGAAATAAATTTTCAAAGATTGTTTTCCTTTGATCATCTGGAACTACAACATTGCTTACAGCTCAATATTCTGTGTGTCTCATTCATCTTACACTATCTGGCCCAAAACCATGGATTTAAAACACACTTCTTCCCAATGACTCAAGCATTTCACTTTTCCTCTTTTTCAATCACTTTCACCATTAGTGACAGACAAATGATTTACTGTTTTTTTTTTCCTCATGCACATGACTACTTCCAATACTAAAAACAAATGGAAAAATATTGCATAATGCCAACAATTTGTCACAATATTGTAATGACCAGGAATCAAATTGAGTTTCAGCCAAATATAAAAGAATTCACAGTAGCACTAAGCAGTATTTCCACCAGCAACAGTAATACTAAAACAACTAAGCTTCAGCTTTGCTAAGAGACAAAAAAACTAACAGTTCTCTTTCATTTTCTGGGGGACGTGGGGATCTATCAAACATAAATTACAACACTAGAAAAATTCTAAACTGCAAAACATCACATAGGGGCAAAAAACAGGAATGGATAAAATTCCAGAACTCATACAGGACTTCCAGAACATGTATTAACCATATTACAAAGTACAGGTATATTGGTATAACCAATGAAACATATACTGCACATTAACTTCTGTTCAGCACACATTAATAGCTAATGGAAAATTTGGAGTCATGCAAGACAGAGAACAGCATGGTTACTAAAAACACATTAGAAGAGATTAGCTTTAAAACAAAAATGAAAAAGTCAATCCATTGCATTATATACCTTAAAAACAAAGACAACACATCAGTTCAGTTTTTAAGATATGCAACATAATGGATTGGATTTTTTATTTTTGTTTTAAACCTAATATCTTCTGTGCTTTAGAAACTATGTTCTTTATCTTGCACTGCACGATTTTTTGTGATTCCCAATTTTCAATTAGCTATAGCACATACTGAACAGAAATTAATAGAGTATAAGTTTCCTTATTTACACTAAAATACCTACATTTTATACTACACATTTACGATTATTGTCATAACTTTGATAATGATACATATCCCAACTACATATTGCAAAGAGTGGAAATGGGGTGAAGAAAAATTTTGGTGAATAAGCATCAATTTTCATTCCATTGTATATGTTAAAATGAGTTTAATTCCTTTTCTGCATTTGCATCATGTATCAGTGAAATTTGAATCATGTAATCAATGAATTATTTAATACCAAAAATTATTTTAGATGCTTTTTCTTACCTCCTGGGCCTTTTCATTCATCTGAGAATTAAATGCTTCAATGCATGTATTTAAAAATATGTCACTAACAACATATGTTTCACGCAACAGTTGATAACTGGGTCCTTGTCTTGAAAGAGATTTGACAGCCAAATTAATAATCTGTTGACAGTCATCTGAAGAAAACACAGATGGTAGGACAGGCTGTCAAAAATAGAAGTTGTATATAAATGCCTTACACATTGGTTCAAATAAAGAAACAATATTACAAAATTACACATGTTTACATATACTACATGCATAAGCAAGTGACAAATACCATAGCTTTTGGAATAAAAAACAACACATTTTCCCCAAAAACATTGGTGTCAAAATTCCTCTGTGTCTTATATACCAAAGGACATTATTATTGTCATGAATATATACATGGATGTATGTATGTATGCTGTTATAAAGACTTAGGTTTAAAATGTTGTTTTACCTTAAGTACAGAAATTGGTATTCTTATGTGCTTTTTCTTCAATGTTATTGTACCATAAATGCTTGCATATACTATACTTTTATGATTATCTACTGTCACCTATGTGCACATGTTTTTTTATGAGCCAGGCTTGCTATATGTGTTAGACAGATGTGTTTGTGTCCATGTGCATAGTCATGCATTTGTGAGTTAATGATATAAAATACATTTTAAGCACTACCTCATATATTGTACATAGTTATCTGAAATGGACAAAAAACGACTATTACAACTCCTTTAAAAAAAGTAAAACTATAGAAAAAGAAGAGAAAGAACCGCATTTCAGAACAAAACATCATGATGGACGCTCAAAATATCCAACAGCAAACAAACTAGTGGTGCAAACACATTAGTGCTGGCTGCATTTTCTACTACAAATTTTTTGGTTCACACAGAACTTTTGCAGACAAAATGCAAAAATCTTATTCATTCACAGTAACATAAATACTGTGGAGACATAATTTTCAGAAAAATACATTAGTGAAATGTGCAACTTTTGTTTGAACTTTAGGTGGCGGAAACATACTTTTATTTGCAGCTTATGGTGGAAGATGCCACCACATCTGACGGATGGTGTTGCAGCACTTTACGATCTTTTACCAGGGCCCTGTCTCTCACTTCCTTGCTGTTCAACAACTTGCAGAGATCAACCCATTCACTTATTCAACAATATTTTTATTTCAAATGGTTCTTGACAAAGCTTTATATTAAAAAATTACAATTCTCCATTCCCAGGAAATTCTTTGTATGCCACACAATGCCAATAGACTTCAAGCAAAAACAACAATTCCCTATTCCCAGGAATTCTTTGCATGCCACAGAATGCCAATAGACTTTGAGCAAAAACAATTCCCCATTCCCAGGAATTCTTTGTATATCACACAATACCATTAGACTTTGAGCAAAAACAATTCCCCATCCCAGGAATTTTTTGTATGCCACAGAATACCAATTGACTTTGAGCAAACAACAATTCTCCATTCCCAGGAATTCTTTGTATGCCACAGAATGCCAATAGATTTCGAGCAAAAACAACAATTCCCCATTCCCAGGAATTCTTTGTACACCACAGAATGTCAATAGACTTCGAGCAAAAACAACAATTCCCCATTCCCAGGAATTATTTGTATATCACACAATACCATTATACTTTGAGCAAAAACAATTCCCCATTCCCAAGAATTCTTTATATGCCACAGAATGCCAATAGACTTCGAGCAAGGCAGTCTTGCTTCAACATGTCAACCATGTGGCAGCGATGACTATTTGAGCCAATACTAAAGGTCAATGACTGTACAAAGGTGTGAGACAAGTTTTGCAGTGCATGTGCTCCATTGGCTGATGGACTGAATGGCGTTTCCCTATGTTGCTTTCACCAGTGGTATTGTGCATTACTAATTTCACAAATCGCAAGGATTCAATTATTCATATTCTGCTGTTTTTGAGCAAAAAGTTTATTTTTTAAATAAAAATCTTTAAAATGCCATTTAATTTTTCTTGCAAAATTTTTCTCAAAAGATAAGGGCATGTCTTACATTTAAAAAAATATGGTATATTAAAAGTATTTTTAAAGAAATGATGCAAAATTTACATACAAGAGATGAAATCATGAAATAGGGACGCTTTTGTAGCTACTTCTAAATTTGTCAATCATGGAAAGAATTAAACACCATGAATAATTAACATGTGATGAATCAGATGTTGCAAAAATAAGATTTCAAAAATGGATTTCCAAATAATGGGGATTTGATGAGGCGAGTGTAAATTACAGGCATCAGGAAAAAAGAAAATTTTTATACTTTCCCGATACCTGAGAGATTTTCTATTAATAAATGAAGCAATGCATTTTGAGTTTTTCCTATCAGGAACAGCAGAAATATTGCAGATGGTCAATAACTAAAGAGAAGCAGATGGGCTTTCTTTCTCAATCTTCGACATATGCTCAACCAGACACAGATTAATTCTATGGCAATTATTACCGATCTAATAAGTAACTCCTGGTGAGATGTTGACCAGAATAGAATAAACATCTGGTAAGTCAAGTTGTTTGTTTGGATCTTTTTCTTTAAGCAAAAGATTGAAGAGTTGTGGAAGCTTTACTGCAATGTTGTAACCAAAGGATCTGAAGGTTGAGCAAAGCTTAGAGGTAAGGGAAAGGTTGAAAGGAATCTAATAAACCGATGAGTGATTGGAAGTTTCGGAAGTAGACACATGATTTTTTTTTACAACTCAAATTTCATAATCAAACTATGGACTAAGGAGGGAAGAAAGTTATGTGATTTGCCAACATTTAAAATGTTAGTATATTCTTCTTATAATGAAAGAGGGCTATTACAAATAAGGTTAGTTCTGTGAATGCAAGATTTGATGGCTCAAGTTTGTACTTCTCAAAGGTATTTGAATGGAAAGTGATATTTTGTATAGTGGTAGGTTTTCTATAGACAGAGAGGCAAGAGTAAAATCTGAGTTCAGAGTTAACATCCAAGATGTTTATGTCATTATTAACTTGTTCATTATAAGTGAACTTTATATTGGGGCATTTAGAAAAAAAAAAAAAATGACATAAGTTCCAATAATGCATTTTTCTGGTGTGGCCAGAAAATGAAGATGTCATCTACATTACCTACATAAAATGCATTATTGGAACCTATATCATCTATTTCATGTGAATTCCCAAATATATGTCTATTTAATGAGTAATAAAAATGAAGCCACAGAAAAGTTGAAGCAAGTACCTTATTCACCACAGCAAAATGGCGTGGCAGAGAGAAAGAATCAATGTCTTGTTGAATTGGCAAAAACACCATGCTTCTGGACTCAAAAAAAATGAAGAAAAATTCTGAGAGAAGCCCTTACCACTGCTACATACCTACAAAATACGTTACCCACCAGATCAACAGGGAAAATACCATTTAAACTATGGAAATGCTACAAGCTTTAAGCAGGGACCATAAAGGTGTTTGGCTGCGAAGTATAAGTTTACATGCCAAGACAAGCCAGGAAGAAGTTTGATAATCACGCTCAAGCAGGAAAATTAGTTGAGTACTGTGAGAGAACCAAAAGATATCTCATCATGATACCATGAACAAACAGAGTGATCACAAGCCATAACACGAAATTTGATGAAAGTCTGAATGTACACGATATATACGTGGGCAAATATCAAGAACAGTGGAAAACACACAAGATACTATTTGAAAGTGAAAAACCTATGTTAGCATCAAGTAGATCAGCAGATGAAAGTACAATTCAACAACACAGGAGACCTGCCAGAACCAATGAAGGGAAACTACCAGATAGGGTAGCATGCAAGTGCAACCTAAACCTGAATGAACTGGCATGGATTACAGAAAATGCCAGAAGAAAAACAAAAATGGCTAGAAGCCATATATGAAGAGATTGAATACCTAAAGAACAAAACCAGAGAACTTACCGATTTGCCCAAAGATAAGAAGGCCATTAGATGAAAATGGACCTTCAAGATCAAAATACTGCTAATGGTGACAAAGATAGATACATAGCAAGACTTGTAGCCAAAGACTTGGTGAAGTTTACAACTAAACATTTGTTCCTGTCATTAAACATACTGCAATATGCACCCAACTTACAATAGCAGAAATGCAAGTTCATCATTTTGAAATAAAAACTGTATTTTTACATGGGAATTTAGAAGAAAAAATCCATAAATGTAAACTGGCCAGATACATGGAAAAGCAAGATGAAAACTTTTGGTTCTGATTTACCACAGCAAGTGTTGCTTGAAAGGCATTTACAATTACACAGAATATAATTTTTTACATAAGCATATTATTTGAAATCACATCATTTTACAGTGTGATTCCAAAAAAATACTGAATAATAATAATAATAATGCAATTTTACACTTTAAGTGTGACACACGGCTCAACCATTAGATTCAAACTATACTTTGTATGGGTAAGTTACAACACCATGGAAGAAGCTTATGTTTTAGGCAGTGGCAATACTTCTTGTCACATGGTAGGCTTGTGTGCTCACATGCTGACTGACACTTGTGTTGAGCAGTGATGCAAACTAAAATGTATCATAACAGCGATGACAGCAGGTTGAGGCAGAGTGCACAGGCACCTCAATAAAAAGATTTACCACAATTATTGGGTATAAAAATAAGTTTTGAGGAATTTCCGTTCGGTGTGGTACTTATTACTGCTCGCATGTATTTTAAGATGGCAACACTGCGATATTGCAGTACGAGACGCCAGCCGTCAGAGTCAGTATACAACGTTCGATTGAGGTGCGCAGACGTATTTGTTTTACTCGATGGAAAATGGCAACTTTCATCCCAACAAAACAGCATTTGCGGGAAGTGTTAGTGCATTACTTTACTGTCAAGAAAAGTGCTTCCGACAGCTATCGCTTAATGTCAGAAATCTATGGTGAACATTCCCCATCCATAAAAACATGTGAGTATTGGTTTAGATGATTCAAAAGGAACGGTTTCGATGTCAGTGATAAAGAACGTTCAGAACCACCCCAAAACTTGCTGATAGCGAATTGGAAGCTTTACTTGACGAGGATCCGTGCCAGACCCAAAAAGAACTAGCAACAGTATTAAATGTTAGTCAACCATGCATTTCACAACATTTAGCTGCCATGGGAATGGTGCAAAAAGAAGGGAATTGGGTTCCAAATGCTTTGCAGGAAAGAGACCTTGAACGTCGAAAAACCATTTGCAAATTTCTGCTTCAAAGGCAAAAAAGAAAGTTTTTTTTGCATCGTATTATTACTGCCGACGAGAAATGGATATGGTACGATAACCCTAAACGGCAGAAAGCATGGGTAAAGCCAGGTGAACCAGGTCCTTCAACGCCAAAATGCAATATCCATGGTTCAAAGGTAATGCTGTGTATCTGGTGGGACCAGAAGGGTGTGATCCACTATGAACTGCTAAAACCGTCAGCAACTATTACTGGTGATCAGTATCGAACCCAATTAACGCGTTTAAAGAAAGCTCTCGCGCAAAAACGGCCGGAATGGGAGAATAAACACAGCAGAGTCATCTTACAGCATGACAACGCAAGATCATATGTTTCTCGACCTGTTAAAAAGTACTTAGAAGGATCCGACTGGGAAGTTCTACCCCACCCGCCATATTCGCCAGATATTGCGCCAAAATACCATTTAAACTATGGAAGAGCTACAAGCCTTAAGCAGGGACCATAAAGGTGTTTGGCTGTAAAGCATAAGTTTACATGCCAAAACAAGCCAGGAAGAAGTTTGATAATCATGATTACCATTTGTTCCGCTCGATGCAGTCAGCACTTTCTGGAGAACGATTTAGTTCTTATGAAGACATTAAAAATTAGTTGGACAACTGGATCTCTTCCAAGGAACCGGAATTCTTCTTTCGGGGCATACGTTTACTGCCCGAAAGATGGGGTAAAGTTGTAGCTTCAGCGGGAGCATACTTCGATTAATATTAAAATATTGTTTCTGTTCTCCAACAGTGTGTTTTGTTCACCTCAAAACTTATTTATATACCCAATAAAATGTTGAATAGAGTCTCATTTATTACTTTCATTCAACACTTTAATGGTAGGCCCTTCATTAATGTATGAACTAACTAGTGAAAGCTTATAATAAGTTCTTACTTCAGACTTTACTCAATGCTTTCCAAACTTTAGAACCACAGCCCAATTTTAAAACAAGCTTTTGAGACTTAATTGCCTTTCATGGGCATAAGGAGAGAGCACAGTTGTATAAAAATAAAATGTATCTGCGTACACAACCATTGAAAGAGAAAACTTACTGCAAATCCGTGAATTACACACACAATAACAGAGAATAAGATAATTTAAACAAAAATTAAGAAAACAATAAATAATTATTAGAACATTACAAAATAAGTACATTACAACTGAATGTACAGCAATGTGCACGAAATAGACCTTCAGGGCAAAATATTAAAATATTGAACTATGAACCTCATAAAAACAAGAGACTAAAGTTTTTATATCTAGAAAAGCAGATTCATTAATGAACCTTAAAAATTATAAATAGCATTTTCAACAACTTAATTCAAAAATAGTAGACTTACAAAATACATAAAGAAATTATTTTAATTGAATAACTGGCAACTGCAAGAAGAACCTGGCAATGAAATTTAAATTCTTTCTGTGTAAACGGAACTTTTGATACAGTTCCTATACGTTGATAACAGGCCTTGATGAAATCAGGAGGCCAGAAAAGTCTGTAAAAACAAAAGAACTCAGAAGATGTGAAAAATAAGTGAAAGTTCTTCAGATTAAAATAGAATTAAATATATTAATCAGAGTGAAGCCTTGAGTAAGTATTTTAATTGCTGCAAATGACATTTTTAATTTTTTTAGTCTACAAGCAAAAACTATCTGCAAAATCTGCTAATAATTAGGAAACTATCCGCATACAGAGTACGCGTGTACGTCTACATTGTTACTATGGGAGAGAGGGGGTATAGGGGTACTTTTAACCTAATTATTTTTCTACCTTTTTTCCATTTATTATTGCATATAATTTAACAAAAAAAAACTGACCTAATTTTTTAATTTAAGTATACACCGAGTGACCACTACATTATGACCACCCCTACCAAAAGTGGATGCAGCCCATTGACCATATGTCTTCCAAGAGGGAGTGCGATTAGTTGACCAACATAACATATATAAGAAGTGAGTGGAGCAGTAAGTAGTAAAATATGACCACCCTATCAAAAGTGGATAACCACCATATGACCACCTCTATCAAAAGTGGATGCAGCCCATTGACCATATGACTTCCAAGAGGGAGTGTGATTAGTTGACCGACATAGCATATATAAGGCCCATTTCACACAACCGGGTTTTCCTGCAGAAGCAATAAATTATTCAGCTGTCCAACCGCCTCTTTTGAAGCTGGCTATTGAGTTATACTGAGACTTTCAGACCAGCAGAATCGGTAGAAACTCCGATCTGGCAGCCGCTGAGCTTTCACGGGGTTCGCTCCAAACCGGACAACTGCGATACCATCCAAATTTGGAGAAACACAGATGTAAGGAAAGACATTCACACAATCGGTGACGGATTCCCCGCTTAGGCAATAAAACAATCACTCTTGTCAGAGGGGAGGGGATGAAAGCAATGCTGCCAGGCGAGGTCGATTGTCAATCACTTTGGGCTTTTGTGTTTCTGTTGAAAGCTTTGTTAGCTTTCAACAGAAACACTCTGATTTTTTAGTATAGTTTGCACTATATGTCGATCATGTCTGCTATTAATGTTGATATTGAATTATTAATTTTGGAAATGGAAAAACGCCCACAAGTTTACAATACATCGTCAGAAAATTACAGGGATAAGAACATTTAAAAAAAATAAAATAAAAAAATGCTTGGAATGATATCTGCAGAATCCTTTACAACGAGTTCGACAGTTTCACTGAATATGAAAGGAACTTCATCGGTAAGCGAATTCCGAATATACTTGTCTATGTGCAAAGATATTGAACAATAACATATGAGTATGGCTCTCCACCTCTCCCTATCGGGGGGGGGCTTTGGGGCTAAAGTCTTGGTCTTCCACCTCGGTAGGGGCCTTCACTCACACGCTGTAATAAAAAGAAAAAAAAATATACCTTGCACTTGTACCTGACATTCACTCCGATCATTTATTTATTAACAGAGAAAATTATTTTAGGTCAAGAAATGCATAAACTAACAATGTTTGGAAATCTTGTTCATTCATGGAAATAGCAGTGTTTTGTGCCTTCTTTTTTATTTCAAGTTCAGTATAATTGTTTTCTCATAGTTCCCACATAATCACCATATTTTGAGTGTACGTATGATTGCTACAAAAATTGTAATGGTTTACAGTGCTGCAGAAGTTAATTGTTACATTTTGCCATGTTAAGTATAAGAGTGAATGACTTCAAAATGTGGTAACTATGCAAAACAGTATTTTAAGCAAAAAGCAGTGCCAAAAATAAAATGTAGAAACGTACGATAGTAAATGTAGAAAAAAATGATAGTAATGTAGAGAAATAAATGTAGAAATGCCAACGATATACTGACTGTCGGAACTATAGAGTTATGGGGGTTGTCTTTCAAGAAAGAAGTCAGATTTCACAAACACGTTAACTGCGTGCGTTAAACGAAAAAATATCTGAATGATTGAAGAATAAAGTAACGAAAAAACCATGGCCATGTTGTGTCTTTCAACAGTTAAACAAACTAAGAGAATGTAGTAAATAAATTAAAAAAAACCATCCTCATCCAGAACAACAAATTTAATCATTTTATGTGCGAATTAAGATTTCTTTCGAAATCCGTTGTTACATGTTGCATGGAGAAATAACAGCCTGCATCAAAAAAATTCACACCAATAATTGCCTGACATTTAAAGTTTCACATATAAGGAAAGTTAATTAGTTCAAAATGATCACACAGCCTTGTGAAAGTGCTCTCAAAAACGTCTTATAAAAGGTTATTAAGGTATTCTGTGTTTCCATAGTTTTCCTCAAGCGTTTTCCAAAATGCTCCGTAAAAGTGTGTGTGTGTTTGTTTTAATGCACTATACAAATGTTTTTTAGTATTTCCGTGTATGTATCTTTCAACACGGTAAACAGTTTCAATGGTTTATGTCATACATTTGCTACATTTACTGTAGATTATACATCGACATAGGTACTCGTAATATTCAATACATTATCTTTTCATGAGTTTAAAACATGTTATGCATTGAGTTTCTACATCAAATACTGCATTTGAACGAAGACACAATCCAGGAACTGACCACATAAAGAGCTAGCCATTTGGTTCCCGTCTAACGGTCGAATGTTTTTTTCCTCTGCTCTAAAATTAAAACTGCTCGTGTGAAAGCCACCCAAAAACAGCCCTGCAGGACGGTTTTATAGATTTGTCGGATTCATTCTGTCTGTGTGAAATGGGCCTAAGACATGAGTGGAGCAGTAAATAGTAAAATACAACCACCCTATCAAAAGTGGATAACCACCATATGACCACCCCTATCAAAAGTAGATGCAGCCCATTGACTACATGACTTCCAAGAGGGAGCATGATTAGTTGACCGACATAGCATATATAAGATGTGAGTGGAGCAGTAGGTAGTAAAATTTGGTGCATGATAAGTAAACAGAAGGATTCATCGCACATTGAGAAAGGACAGATTGTGGGAGCTCAGTGAGCAGGTGCCTTGATTTACCAAATTGCTGAACTGGCGGGTTGTTTGAAAGCTGCCATAGTTAAAGTGTATCAGGACTGGCATGGAAATGGTCAAACGACAATCCAGAGTCAAATCTGCACAGGATAGCAAAAGATTGATGTGAGAAGTGAGCGCCAGGTCTGATGACTCATACATACCAACACACACAGCACTGTTCAACAGTTTACTACCGAATACAACTGAGGTCAACCCGGAACAGCATCTATCATGACCACATATTGGCTATAACAGCAGATAACACAGAAAACATTCTCTCCTAACCATGGTTCATCGCCTCAAAAGATTCGCCTGGTGCAAAGATCATGCAATTTGGACGTTGGATGACCTAAAAAAGGACGAGTCACATTGCTTACCCCACTGCATGGATGGACGTGCACATATTTGGTGCAAATAACATGAGACACTCGATCCATCCTGCATGGTCTTCACAGTGCAAGCTGGTGGAGGTGGTTGCACATGTGGGGCAGGGCCTATATTCGAGGCTAGCTACACAAATAAAAGATTAGATTAGATAACAATAAAAGATTGATTAGATATACACAAAGTCTATTATAAACAGTATTAAGCTATGTCGATGCATTCACTGCGAAAAAAAAACACTTGCAGATTTGCTTCTTTTGACTAAGAGAATCAGTCAGGCGAGTGAAGACCAACGGGCCTCCTAGTGGAGGGATGGTGTCATTGTAACGCAACTAGTTCTACCAGTCTTTGCTGTGAGGTTTGACGACTTACAATACGATCGCCAGCTAGCATTTCCATGACATCATGAAGGAGTGGGTGAAGAGTGAATGGGCCATTGCTTTGGACAAGGGTTCGCTCAGAAAAGAGAAGACATAGGACTACATTAGTCACTCGCATGTTCACGCCCGTAACAGTACGCATGGTTCATACGCTTTTTCAATCACAAAATTCCAGGACTTTTGGATTTTTTTCCAGGACATACGATCCAAACGCTCTTACTTAAAATATAATGAAACCATAGGTCTGTTCAACCTGTAACCTACAACAAACAACTTCTTACATGCTTGGGCAAACTTAATGAAGAATGTTAAAAATGTTATCCACTGCAACTAATCAGAAAGTTAGAATCACGGATAAATACTGAAATACCAAAACTGTAACTGAAAATGTGACCATGTTTAATATCTACTAAACTTTTGTATACTATACTACACTGATTTTGAGAAACTTTTATTTTTCTACTTTGGCTTCAGTTCAATTATTGAAGCAAATTACAGAATAAACAAGAAAGATGACACCGAATTTTCGGGTGTAATAAGCTCGTCTTTTGAATCCGTTCTGACGCAAATTAAATTTATCAAAACTATTCAAAGTCAATGGAACCGGTATGAAAAACAATAGTATCCGACAGCTGAAAAGTTTTTCAATCGGGTTTTCAATCCCTCAAATGCTGCTGTAAATGAAATCGCGAGCTTACGCCCTCTGGTTGCAAACTTGTGTGTTAAGAAAAACATGAATTTATATGACAAACATTTCGCACCAGAAACGCTCTCTAACACAGAAAGAATTTTTCAAATAGGACTCTTACAAACAGAGATATCGACAAAAATAAGATGTGACTTTACGTCTCCTGGTGGGAAAACCATGCATTATTTTAGGAAGAAAGTATTCTCAAAAGGTTTTTCCATATGAGCGGTATCGGTCCAAGAAAAAAAAAAAAAATTAAGAGTTTTCAGGAGCCCAGATTTTGCTACAAATACATCAGAAGCAGAAATTAACATAATAATGTTTGGTAAGAATGGTGGCTAAACCATTCTTTACCAAACATTATTACGTGAAAAATATTTTCCATCAGGTCTTGTATGCGATACAGGAAGAATTTTTCAAATTGGAGTTTTAGGAGCAGAAATAACACAGAAAACGCAATTTACCTTTGTGCCCCCTAGCGGAAAGTCTCAGAGGTGTTTGCAAGGCAAGGCACGAAACCCTGAAATCATCAGCATCTCCCAACGGTGCCAATGCATAAACTCGAGACATAAATGAACATGTGAGGGTAACCCCCCCCTCACAACAAAAGTATTTCCGTTACTACTAGTACCTCTAATTATTATACTTATCAGCAAAGCTGTTACCGATACTTCAAAAGATAAAATGGTTTAACTTTGGGAATTACTTACTACCTACCAATACCTTTTGCTCACAACAGTAAATTATTTTGGGGTTGAGCTTGCAGTATTAATTTGTTGCAAAAAATAAATTCCTTCAGTGAAATTTAAGTAACTTTGATTTCGACAACTACATGATATTGTCTTTAATGTATACCACACTAAGAACGTTAATAAAAATTTTGCATTTGTATAAAATAAACCAATTACACACATAACATACCTTTTAAAAAAGTTTTGCCTTTCTTTCTAATTGCAAAATTACTCATTTGGCAAATAAAAGAAAATCTGCAGTCAAGTTTTTATGTTACTGGAAGGGCAACTCCTCTTTTTCATAGGATATTGATCTTTTTTTAACAGAAACTTTAGTCATTAAGTTTCAGTCAGGTGGTACTGACCTAAACTAAAGTTCTATTTACTAATAAAATAGCAGTATATTTAGCAAATTGGATGTTGATCTAAGTTCCATTTATTAATAAAAAAAAAGCACATCAGTCTGGTGTGGTGTTAATCTAAAGTTATATTTACTAATAAAATAACACTATTTCTTAAAAAAGTGTGCAATCTTCATTTGTTTTTCAGCGGAGATGCTATCAGGCTGACACTTACATTTCCAACATCCTTTATTTGCAGTGTCTTGTTTGTGTACCAAACAGGAGAAGAACCTTTACTATTACAAGTAGCCGGTATAATTGCTTCAACAGGTTTTGGAGGCAGAACTGCAGCATGTTCACCATTTATATATACAGAAACATGACCCAGCTGTATCAATTTTCCAACACTATATCCCAGGTTTCTCCTTTTGGGTGTTTTTTTTTCTAGCCAATCCCATCGGAATTTATTTTTGACTGAAGCCTCTAATGTCTTGAGATCGTCAGTTTTGGTTAAAAATTTCATCGTTGATGACGAACTTAACTTAAACCGTGTAAACTTTCAAATTCCTAAAAACATTCATACATCACACACACACAAACCCCATCACTTTTGTCTTAACAAAAAACCACAAACGTTTCATCAGGGAAACAAAGACACCTCCTCTCCGTCACTGACTTACTAATACAATGAGGCAGGCTGCTCCCGCGCGTTGGTGCACACATGTGAGTGACGTACTTTATTTGCTTTAACTCACTCCCTCCCCCACCATCTCCAAGTTCCAATCCCAAATCACTCATCAGAGCGAAAACCTGTTTTTTGGCATCGAGGAGCAGAAGCGCCGACAAAATGACTGAAAATTTGCGCGCATACCCTTCCCACAGAACAACTGACAACCACAGCACGAACTGCTGGCTTCATGTGTCAAGCTCGAGTCAGCTGCATCGGCGAGGAAGACAATATTATTATCACATTAATTCATTGGTGAAAAGCAATTATTTTTAGTAAATACTTTTGCCATGAATCATTTTAATTTTAATTTTTTTTCTTTGTCGCTTATTAGAACTAAAAATTTAACAGTCTTAAAAATGTCTTCAAAGCTAAACATCCGGAATTCCGGGCATGGAAGAAAGCCCAAACCCAGAAATCCGGGTTAGACCCAAAACGCAAACAGCCCTGAAGTCTATGATTTACTTGAAATTTTTGAATTTATAGGAAAAACATTTCGCATCGGAAACAGTATCCAACAAAGAAAGAATTTTTCAAATCGGACTCCTAGACGTAGAGGTATTGACAAAAATAAGATATACATCTACGCTACGCTCCCTGGCGTCGAAACCATGCATTATTTCAGGAAGAAAATGTTTCTAAAAGGTTTGTCGACATGAGTAGTATCGGTCTACAAACAACGTTTTTTTCAATCGAGATTTTAGAAGCTCATATTTTGCTGCAAATACATCAGAAGCGGAAATTGAGACTTTTTTTTACAAAAATTAGAAATTATGTGCAAAAGATTTCCCATCAGGAGCTGTATCTGGTGCAGAAAGAATTTTTTAAATCAGAGATTTAGAAGCAGAGATAAGGGGGAACACAATTTACCTCTACGCCCCCTAACGGAAAGTCTATGAATTACTTGAAAATTTTGAAATTATATGAAAAACATGTCACACTGAAAACACTACCCAACAAAGAAGGAATTTTTCAAATCGGAATCCTAGAACAAGAGATATTGACAAAAATAAGATATATATCTACGGTTTTCTACGCCTCCTGGCGGAGAAACTGTGAAATATTTTAAGAAGAAAATATTCCAAAAAGGTTTATCGATGTGAGTGGCCTCAGTCCATAAAAGAATTTTTTCAATCGATAGTTTAGAAGCTCAGATTTTATGACAAATACATCAGAAGCAAAAATTCACACTTACGCCTTCTGGTGGCCAAAGTATTCTTTACCAAAAAATTGAAATTATATGCAAAAGAATTTCCATCAGGAGGTGTATCCGCTGAAGAAAAAAGTTTTCAAATCGGAGTTTTAGAAGAAGAGTTATCGTGGAAAAATGTAATTTACTTTTACGCCACCTAGTGGAAAATCTATGCGTAATTTGAAAAAGTAACTATATCTAAAATACTCTTAGACATAAATGGAATCTAAAGATAAAAGAATTTTTTCAATCGTATGTTTAGAAGCAAATATATGGAATAAAACATATTTTTGAATTCGACATCACCTGCATTTACGCCCTCTAGCAGCAAAATTGTACATCGTAAAAAAAAAAATGAAATGAAGGATCATCATTCGCATATTTCAAGCTTCCCAATGCAAAAAGAATTTTTTAAATCGGACTAATAGTTGCAGAGATATCGTGGGTTCAGGCGGACGGACGGACAAACCGGTAACATAAGCGATCTTTTTTTACAAAAGATGTGCTAAAAACAACATAAAACTATAAAAAAACATAGGTATGTAGCATTACTCTTAAAATGCTTTCATATCATATTTAACCACACGATCAATACATAAAATACTATTTATATTTAATTATTTCAAAATAATGCTTACATTGGAAATTTAAGGGTAAGAAAAGGTGAAATATTTGGAACTTTTTCAAAAGGGGGAAACAAAGGGATTATTATTTCTTAAACAAATACTCAAAGGATTTGGGTTACATTTCATTAAGGGAAGGAATTTTCAACATAATACTGATGCTATAGCTATGTTTTAAATTTGTAATCATCAGCAAACAAAGTATGCACAAAAATTTCCAACATGAAATGAAAGAGAATAATGGGAAAACCCTAAATCCAAGGGCTGTGTACAACTGCAGAGGTCAGTAATCAATAGGGTATTTTTCAGTAATGTTTCGGTAATGGAACACAAACTTTCAGTAATATTTTCAGTAATGTAACATGCCATTTTTTTTTCAAAGTTAAGGACAATATTATAGTACTACTGTGTAACCTGTAATACTTGTATGAAGTGCCTATCGGTAATCACCATACGAAGCCTCATCGTTAACGCGCAGAAAGGGTATTCCATGAGAAATTAATGCATGAAATGTGTAACAGAGGTGCTAACCTTCTGCGGTGCTTATAAGTAATCACCATACGAAGCCTCATCGTTTACGCGTGGTAAGGGTATTATTTCATGAGAAATTAATGTGTGAAATGTGTAATAATCTAATAAAATCAAATACCTCATAACATGACCCTTCTATTTTAATGGTTAATATCTTTTAATAACCCAAGTGGGAATGAATATTGGCTAGATATCGAGCCGATATTGGTTATGATGGCTGAATGTCGGTTAATATCGGACGCATACCTGCCAACCAAAATTTTCCTAAATCAAGAAGATTGCTTGCAAAAATCAAGAAGATTTTCCCTAAAATCAAGAAGATTTACCTTAAAATTAAGAAGATTTACCTTAAAATTAAGAAGATTTACCTTAAAATTAAGATTTGCGACAGTACCAGAACTGTTAATTCATGATAATCTATTATTAGGGGAGAGTGGTAATGTATGGGATGTGCTAGCAGTATGTTTGATGATACTTGTTTTCAATTATTTTTCTATATCAGTCACTCATAGATGGAGTTCAGAAATTGAGATTATTTTCAAGGTTTAAAAATTTTTTTTAAATTGAATCACTCAATTTTAGGAATACATTGATTTCATTTAAGCAATGACAAGACAGCACCTATTTTTTTTTTTTTTTTTTTTTATACCCTTGGATGACAATTTTATCTATCATGAATGCATGATAGCACTATTTTAGATAAAGGATGAATAGTGTAACTTTGAGAACATGAATACTTTTGAACAGCATGCAACAATTCATCAATTCTTACAAACTTGTAGCTTCGTCACTTTCGTTTTCGACCCCCCCATTCTTTGTCACTTTGTCAAGCTGAAATGCAAACCTTTTTTTGGGGGTGGGGGAACATTTAAGAATACAGGATACATTCTTTATCTCAAAGACTACAGTCTTGTGACGATCATATATAGATAAAGAAAATACAACGTAGTTGTATATCAATACAGAAACCGAAGCCTATCTCCACGTTAACTCCTGTGATGCGCCCATTGCGAGAGAATTTTGCCATTATTCCATTTTCCCATGATATTGCCTTCAAAATTTCTCTAAACCTTTCATTTTAAGGCGATTTTTAAACCCATAAACAAAATGAGATTTTTAGGATCAAAGGACTATGTTGAAGACAAAAACTCGTGGGCAATTTATCAAATTCCATGTGAATGTGGCGTTTCATATATAGGACAGACCTGTAGAGCCTTGCATTTTCGATTGAAGGAGCACAAGACCTATATTCGGAACTGTGACCTAAAGTGCTCATCGATGGCTAAACACTGTTACGAAAAGGACCATAAATTTCTCTTTGAAGCAGCAAAACTAATTGACAAGCCAGATTCAACCACCAAACTTGATATTTTGGAAGCTTTCCATATATATCAGAAGTCTTTGCAACTTGTTAATGACATGGCATCCACGCCATTTATATCAAGCGTGTGGAAGCATCTAACCAAAACACGCTACTGTAAACACCATTTATGATGTCATATACAATTTGAATATTTATGTGCCATTCGTCCTGACGAAGCTAAGTCAATACCCAGCGAAACCATTGTCGGCTTGAAAAAATAAACATTAATGACAACTACGTTGTATTATCTTAATCTATACAGGATACATGTTCAGAACATCATTGGGGGAAAAAAATATGGTTACGGGAGAAATCTTTGCCACGTCCGATTTCTGTTTTCAGACATTTTCCCTCCATTTTCAAGTTTAAATACAAATATTTATGAAATAAAATTACATTTAACAACAATACCAGGCATAAGAAACATCGTGCAAAAAATAAAATTACCATTACGGGATAAATTTTCACTACGTCTAACTTCCGTTTTCAAATGTTAAAAAAGTTTCAGGCGAAAAACATTCTCCCCTGCTACCAATTGCCCTGAAATTTCTGTTCAGTTGTGCATTGATCTCGAGGATAACTCAAATCATGACGGAAAAGGAGAAATTCCTCGAAGCCGTTGCACGCTCATGACTGAAGATTACAGAACTTTTGCGCCGGAGAATTTCAGTTTTGAAAAAAAATTTCCTCCATTTTTAAACTGAAATACAAACATTCTTGGAATTAAGTGATGCATAACAATACTGGACAGAGGCAACATCGCTGGGAAAAGAAATTACGATTACAGAAAAAATATTTATTTAGTTTACTTCTGTTTTTGAAAGACAAAATACCATCCTGATTTGTATTTTTACGCACTGGTAAAATTCTTCGATGCATATTTTTACGCGCTGATGTGTATTTTTGAGCGTTGGTAAAATTTCTATGAATAAACACACTTTTTGATGCATACCAGACGCGTAATTATGCATTTTAACGAACTCTGCACAGCGCAGAATTAAAAATTTTTTGCACTTCGGTGCAATTAGCGCAGCTATTCCAACACTCAGAGAGAGGAAGTTTAGAAGGATTGGCGGGAGGGGGTGTGTGCGATCTATAAATAAATATCGCTCACTGCTAGAAACATGAGATAACATAAGGTCAATTCGCTATGCGATCATAATAAAACAAAAGCAGGAGTTTACACTAAGCAACAAAAACAACAATATCAATTTCCATCAATAAAAAAAAAAATTCATGAGCCATTTTGGCGAAAATCCAGAACAAACCATCTTCCGACCGTAAAACTACCCAAAAATCCGTAAAACTTCCGGGAAATCCAGAATACTCGGCAGGTATGCGGACATCATATCGGCTTTTCCGACATATTATGCAAAAATATCGCCTTGCCTCTCTTCACCTGATATCGGCTTTGTCAATGTATCCAATAATCTCTTGCCGCTCTTCACCCGATATCTGTCAGACATTGGCTTTGCCGATGAATCCAATATCTGAATTTCAATACTGCTTATTTAGAAACGGGACCAATTAAACGTTTTCGCCTTTGTGTGAAAAGAACTATAAATATATTCGCAAAATGCGATCACAGTTTAAACCGTGATTTTAACAAAAAAGGACACAAAATTCAGAACTTTTATTACGAAATGCACTGAAATCCGTAATTCTTTCAACCTGTCCATAATTCCGTAATCAGGCCAAAACCATAATAATTACGGAAAATCCGGAATGGTTGGCACCTCTGCAACTGCATTCATAAGTTATCAAGGCAATTTAACTGGGCATGATTAGAATACTTCTGTGAGTTATTAGATCAGGAAAGCAAAGATGATGTCACAATGAGGGATGAAAGCACAGGGTGGGATCTCAAGAGAAGAAGTGTGTAAAGCTCTAAAATCTCTTCAGAATGGTAAGGCTCCAGGAGTTGATGGCATAACTGCAGAGATGTTGAAATATGGTGGTGACTCTCTAATTGACTGATTAACTGAAATTTGCCAGTTGTGCTGGGAGTTAGGAATGGTCCCTCGGGATTGGAAGGATGCTATCTATCATTGTTCCCTTGTATAAGGGAAAAGGTGATCAGACTGAATGCAAGAACTATCGTGGTATTAGCCTACTGAGTGTGCCTGGGAAAGTGTTTGCTAAGGTTGTTATTGAAAAAGTACGGGTTCTTACATCATTGAAAGTGTGGGATGTTCAGAGTGGTTTTATGCCTGGTAAAGGCTGCACTAACCAGATTTTTGCGTTATGCAAGATGATTGAAAAGTATCTAGCTGTTGGGAAGAAAGTTTTTACTGCCTTCATAGATTTAGAGAAAGCTTATGACCGAGTGAATAGGACGCTTTTGTGGAAGGTATTGAATGAATATGGTGTTACTGGGAATCTACTTAATAGTGTAAAAGCCATGTATGCTGGTAGTAGAGCTTGTGCACAAGTGAATGGTGTTTTATCAAAATGGTTTTCCATTGGTGCAGGAGTTAGACAAGGTTGTGTAATGTCACCATGGCTGTTTAATATATTTATGGATGCATGCATGCGTGATGCCAAAATAGATAATAGTGGTTTATGTCTTGGTGATATCCGTGTGTGCAGATTGCTGTATGCTGATGACACTGTCCTGTTGGCAGAGAGCAAAAGTGAGTTGCAGAGTATGTTGACTTGGATGCACGAAGTTTGCATGAAATTCAAACTGAGTATAAATAAGGGAAAAACCAAAGTTATGGTGTTTGAGAGAGGAACAGGTAGCACTGAATGTACTGTGAGTATAAATGGCACTGTGATTGACCAGGTGAGTGAGTTTGTGTATTTAGGAAGCATGTTTGACAGAGAGAACAAGTTGGATGGTGAAATCAGTAGGCGAGTGAATTCTTCTTTGAAAGTCATAGCTGCTCTGGGAGGTTTTCACAGGAATGATGGGTTCTCTAGAGAGTCCTGCATGGCTGTGTTTGAAAGTGTAATTGTTCCTACTTTGATGTATGGTAGTGAAACCTGGGTACTGCAGAAGAAACATAGGAGTCGCTTGTGTGCTGGAGAAATACGTTACTTACGTGGGGTTTGTGGCAAGACACAATATGATTGTGTGAGAAATGAAGATGTATTGCAGTTGTGTGATGTGAAGCAAAATGTTGTTAGCAAGGTGGAGACCAATATGCTTCGGTGGTTTGGCCATGTCGAAAGAATGAGTGATGAAATGCTTACTAAGAAAATCTTCTCAGCCCAAGTGGCAGAAAGGAAAGGCAGAGCAAGGCCAAGGAAGACATGGGTGGATCAGATTCAGGAGTGTCTGCATGAGAAAATGATTATGATATGAAGTATAAAAGATCTTGTGTACGGCGTGTAATGGATATTAGTGAAGCACGAGTTGTATGTCAAAATCGCTGTAAATGGAGAAGTTTGATACGACAACAGTAAGTAAAAATATTTGGTAGTTTGTATTTCTTTTTGGAGCTAACCTCTGAATCTCAGAGAACAGCTTAGTGATATGTATGTATGTGTGTATGATTAGAAAACTAATTATAGAAGATGCAAAGTGATTAGTTTACAAAGAAACAACTAGATTTAAGTTTCTAATATTAGAAAACAATCTAATTTTATGGCAAATGTTTATAAATCAGCTATTTACTTCCATCAGTGGTTAAAAAGTATGTTACAAAAATTAACAAATGGCACAAAATACGTTTCGCTTAGCAGAAGAAAGGTATTAAGAGACAAAAAGATTTTCAAATCAAACAATTAAAAGAAGAGATAGAGAAGGGAACATGATATAGCTGTATGCCTTTTAGCGGAAGAATTTTGCACAATGGAAAAGTTGAAAACTTTATTATAGTGAATGGCATACAGTAAAAAAAAAAAAAAAGAAATTTCTCAATAGAGTTTTTAGAGGCAGAGATGGGCTGCAAATGGAAGTGCATAAACACCAGTGCTGAGGCAGGCTGAGACCGAGCCCCGAGAGCCCGGGACCAAACCGGGCTCGGGCTGCGTAATAGTTACTGGAGTTCGGGCTCGGGTTCTGAGAGAGGGAGAGAATTTTCTTCCTATTTCTTTTAATGTGATTTTAGATGATTTATCACACAAGACTTTTTTACACTTTCTAGTTGTTAAAGAAAATTCTCCGACAACTGGGTTTAGATGGGGAGTAGGAATTCGGCAGGGCTATCCACTCCGGGCTTGGGTAACAAAATACCATAGTTCATGAATTACAGGATTTCTGCGAAGGAAAAGTTTCTTTAAGAACTATAGACAGCCCAGCAAAAACACAAATGCTGGGAAACTGCTGGCCACCAGCTGGGAGTGATGTGTCATTGCTGGCTGAAATCTGCCGCTCATGGCCCGGTAGCGGTCCGTTGGTGGCAGCGCTATCAGTTGGCGAGCCAGTGATGGCCCTGCGGCATTGCCGTGAATTGTGGGCCTCCGAGCAAGTGCCACTAGTGGCCAATTGCTGGCAACCAATGCAACCCCAACAGCAGGTGGAAGCAACGGGACTGCGCACGCGCAGAAGCAACACTTGCTGTGTCTCTCATGGCACCAGTTAGTTGAAGACGACGCTATCACCATCGTGTAATTTTAGTGGATGTTAAGAAAAAAATCCATATGTAGAGAGGCGAATTAATTTCCTAATGAAATTTCACGTCGACAAAGATTAAGCTATGAAATACTAGATTACAGCCATGAAATACACCCACTCCATTCCCATGAATAACAATTCATGGAATGGAGTGGGTGAATAACAAGAAAAAAATTTAAATGCTTGAAACGAATGTCTTGGAAAACCATTAAAAAAACGTTTGTTGGAAAAAAAAAAAAGCAAAAAGAAAGAAGAATAAACTTCTTAGATATTACTATCTATTATGAAGATGAAAAATTCCTCACTAGTTGGTATAAAAAACCAATGAATACTAAAAGACTACTGGATTTCAATTCGTATCATCCAGTTTCTATTAAGAAAAATGTAGCAAGTCAGTTTTTAGAAAAAATTAATAAAATAGTTTCTACTGCAGATAAAAAAGAAGCCCATAAAGAAGAGCTTAAAGTCATACTTGCAGAAAATAACTATCCTAAAGAAGAAATTGAGAAGCTTCTGAATTTTAATGGTAAGAAGAACCCACAAAAGCAAGAAGTAAAATTCACTAAAAAAATTTCTTATCACAAAGGTTTATTTGAGGCTTTAAAGAGAATTAGTAAAAAATACAATATTAGGCTAGCTCCAAGTTTAGAGAACAAAGTTAAAAAATTTTTCCCTAAAATAGTTCAAAGAGAAGAAGATATTTTAAAAATGCAAGGAGTAGTTTATGAAGTAAATTGTAGTTGTGGACTATCTTACATAGGTGAAACAGGTCGCAGACTAGAAACTCGTATAGCTGAGCATAAAGCAGCTATAAAAAATTGCTCCAACAAGACTGGATTAGATAGGCATGTTAGAGAAACTGGGCACAGCATGGATTGGAATTCCCTTAAAGTAATCAGTTTCCAAAGCAATTTCCAAAAAAGAAAACTGAAAGAAGGAATAGAGATTGAGAAAAATCAAAATTCCATCATCAATGACTGCAAAGGAATTTCCCTGCCTAACATCTGGCAGGATTTGTTGAAAAATAACCTAAACCGTCAAGGTTAACCGTAACCGTCAAGGTAAACCGTAACCATGATAGTGACAAGCAAAAAGTGACAACAACAAGAGAGCCTGAAGAAGGAGAAGAGTTTTCTCCGAAAATTTGCTATAAATGAAAAAAATTTTCCTAGTAAATTCCCATAAGTTGCTTTAGATTATTAAGAAAAAAAGAATTATACGCGTACAAAATTTATTAATTATTTGAAAGAAAAAAAAAAGCAATGCTTTGTGGATATAATGTACTCATCCATGGGTTGAATACACAAGACTGGGAGGAATTCGCTTCTAAAAATAACGAGAAGTAAAACAAAATATCTTTCCTCTTTAAAACAAATGTAGCTTCGGACAACGGAAAGGAAAGATACAACGTTAAAAACGTAACAGAATGTGACATGAACCTGGGTAAATATATATTAATTCAACAATCTCCTTTCAAGACGACAAGGACAGTACAAAACTTTGGAAAGCAACTCTAAGTATGTACACTCCTTGAAAATGAGTGAAGTTCCTTTAAGGTAAAAAAAAAACAAAAAAACTAGCATTACGTTGAATAAATAAATTTATGAATTATATGAAACTGACTTTTATGAAAAATACCTCGCAATATTGTAAAATGAAAGAGGGAACCATTCGATTACATATTCCACACAAAACAAAGAGCTTCAAGCACACGGGCGTGCGTGGTAAATTAGTCCGGTCGGTAGAGAGCTCAGCTCCCACGCAAACGGCCCTGGTTTGTATCCATTCAGATTTAAATGGGCGTTTTCCCTGTCTGTTGAGAAAATTTTTTCCCCAGCGCAGTGCTAAAACGGTAAAAAAAAAAAAAAAAAAGGTTGTAGCTTTGGCGGTTACCCTTTATCCTTTATTTTAAATTTTTTTTATGCCTACTACTGGAAATTGGCGGGCAAGATTCGGCAAGCCACCAGTTACATCACGTGGTTGCTGGCTGCCACTACTGGCACACTAGCGGACCACATTAGGCTAGCCATCATTTCTGGCACATGCTTGCAGGGCCACTTGTGGCAGCTACTGCCTGTGGTGGACAACTGATGGCGCTGTTCTGGCATATGACAACTGATGGGGTGCCAACTGTGTGCCAGCTGTTGGCCTGAACTGCTGGCCCTTCTGTTGGCCGCCCGGACATTTTATTGATGGTTCGGCAGTGGCAACATGGTGCTGGGCCATTGCTGGCCCAGCACGACTGTTTTTGCTGGGAGTAGATAGCAAGCTGACGAAATTTTGCTCCCTACCTCAAAGGGGCAGCTCCCTGCTAATTCTATTGAGCAATGTACGACGTAGATTGTTGTCTCTCGATTTTTCTTGATTTCCTGATACTCCCCACTCCCAGAAACATTTCAGGAAGAAATGAATGGTCAAAGAAATTATAGAAATAGATAGACATCCCCTTCCCAATGCGCAGTTGAGAAAGACCTTGGTTAATTGCATGGGTAGGAAAGAGTGGAAGTCTGGAAAAGATTATTTTTTCTAATGCCTAAACAGGTTAATCATAGCTTCCGGGATCGTTCGGACCCGGGCTCTATCTTGCAATATAAAATTCGGGCATGGGAGCCCGAACTCAGCTCTGATAAACACCACCCAGCGGCAGAATTGTGAACCACAAACCTCCTCAAATACAAACCTAAAGTGTTCCATAAGGTAAATGGTATCTATTGTTAAAAGAATTTTTTAAATCTGACATTTAGAAGTACAGATATTGAGAAAAATAGATTAAATATTTGCGCCCTAGCGGCGAAATTGTGTATTATTTTGGGAAGAAAATACACACAAAGAGTTTTCATAGTTAGTAGTATCGAGTCGAAAGATAATATTTTTCAATCGGGTCATTGGCCCCGTAGATATTACTGTAAACGGAAACGAGAACTTACGCCTTCTAGTAGCGCACTTGTGCATTAAGAAATATTTGAAATTATGAGAAACATTTTGCACCAAAAATGTTCTCCAACAAAGAATTTTTCAAATCGTACTCCTAGAAACAGAGATATAGGCAAAAATAAGATATACGTGTACGCCCCTGGTGGAAAAAATATGCACTATTTAAGCAAGAGGTATTCTCATAAAGCTTTTGGAGGTCAGCGGTATCGGTCCATGGAAGAATTTTTTCTATCGAGTTTCGAGCTCAGATTTTATTGCAAATACATGAGAAGCAAAAATAAGCACTTACGCTCCCTCCCTGGCGGCCAAACCATTCTTGACCAAAAATGAGAAATTATATGCAAAACATTTCCCCTCAAGAACTGTATCCAACGCAGGAAGAATTTTTCAAATCACACTTTTAGAAGCGGAGATATTGGGAAAATCGTGATTTACCATTATGCCTCCTAGCTGAAAATTAATTATTAGTCCTGTAGATATTGCTGTAAACAAAAATGTGAACTTACGCCCTCTAGTGGTGCACTTGTGCATTAAGAAATATTTGAAATTATATGAGAAACATTTCGCACTGAAAATGTTCTCCAACAAAGAAATAATTTTTCCAATCGTACTCCTAGAAACAGAGATACGGACAAAAATAAAATATACGTGTACGCCCCTGGTGGGAAAATTATGCACTATTTAAGCAGGAGGTATTCTCAAAATGTTTTTGGAGGTGAACGGTATCGGTCCACGGAAAAAAATTTCAATCTAGTTTCGACTACAAGCTCAGATTTCATTGCAAATACATCAGAAGCAAAAAATAAACACTTACGCCCCCTGGCGGCCAAACCATTCTTCACAAAAAATGAGAAATGATATGCAAAACATTTCCCATCAAGAGCTGTATCCAACGCAGGAAGAATTTTTCAAAGCGGACTTTTAGAAGCGGAAATATTGGGAAAAAGCGATTTACTATTACACCCCCTAGCGGAAAATTTATGCATTATTTGAAAAAGGGACTATAACTAAAATAGTCTTCGGTATAAATGTTATCGAAAGGAAGAATAATTTCTTCAATTGGATATTTAGAAGCAGATGCACGAAATAAAATGCATTTTAAATTCGATATGATCTTTATTTGCGCCCTCTAGCAGCGAAGTTGTGAATCGGAAAAAAACGGAACAAATGCAGCATCATTTTCACATTTTAAGCTTTCCAATACAAAAAGAGTTTTACAAATCAAACTAATAATTACAGAGATATGGTCTTCCCGGTCGGACAGACAAAGTGATAACATAAACACGACGCCAAAAGATGCTAATAACGCTGCTTCAGTCCTCCTAACAGACAAATAAAAAAATAAATAAATAAAAAAAAACCCTCTCGCATTTTGCGGAGGGGGGGCATTTTTTCCAGAGATAAATTATGTCAGTAGAGAAATCCTCAACTATGAAACATCGTGCAGACACAAAAAAGGCCAAAATGGATAAAATTCCAGGATATCTAACAGAATTTTAGGACATTTCCAGGACTTTTCCAGGACACGTACGAACCATGATTTCGCGAGAGTTGTTTCAGTTGTGTTAAGTGTCAGGGAATTAAAATTAGTGATATTATATCTTCAATTCGTGGTTTTGTTGGATTCAAACAGTTTTGATAAATTTTGTGAAAGTTTTCTGAACATTTAGTGTCAGAACTCAAAGAACCTATGCTTAAAATTTAGATACAGTTCGACTCGAAAAATGAGCTGAAGGTGTTTTATCTCTTTGATGAACACAAAAAGAAATCAGTAAGAAACATTACTTGTTACATAACATTGACTAAAGTAGACATTGCGTTTAGTGAGGTGTACAAATTAGCAGACCTAATATTGAAGTTTCCACCAACAACTGCAGCAGCTGAAAGACGTTTTTATGCGTTAAAAAGAATCAAGATACATCTTAGAGCCACACAAGGACATGTATTCTTGAGAAACTTGGCTGTTTTGTCAATAGAGAAAAACATTCAAGATTTTTAAATATGAAAAAGTACTCAGAAAAAACTTTTTATGAAAACGCAACACTGAAGTTCATACAAAAGGGAAGAAGAATGGAGTTCATGTATAAATAAAGTATTTAAAAGATAAAGTGTTAAAATTGCAATCCTCACAATTATTTCGTGTTATGTAAGCAATAGCATGTACCTAAAATTTAGAAAAATTACTTCTATTACTTAATTATTGAAAAATAAGCTTCGCAGTATTTAAAAAACAGTACTGGGGGGGTGCATACGGGTGAGATAGTCCAGGTGTCGGACCCAAGATATGCAACTGGTGTGGGGCATGTTTACCTGGCAGGAGCTTGGACCCCTGGTGCATGTGGAACAATGTAGAACTGGTGTCCACTGTTGTGAATTGCTTATAGACTCTGCACACTTTTTCCCAAATGTCTTCTAGGAAGACAATGCACCATGCCAAATTTCCAATGCTGTGCATGAATGGTTTGAGGAACACAGTTCAGACTTCCAGCATATCAATTGGGCTCTGAAATACCCCGATATCAATCCCATAGAGTACTTGTGGGACACTATGGAATGGCATATTAGGTGTTTGGATACACCATTCACCACCATACCTGAATTGAAGGCCGCATTACACACAGCTTGGTTGACCATACCTTCCAAATACATCCTGCATCTTATTGAATCGATGCCACATTGGATAGCTGGTGTACTGAGGGCAAAAGGAGGACCTATGAAGTATTAGGTAGGTGGTAATTATTCGGTGATCATTCAGTGTACTTTATTTCTGGCTTTTAAATTTACTATTAAATATAATTTTGCAAAAACTGATCTACTTCTCATTATGAGGCATGTGTGAAGGGTGCACTTGCTTTTGGTTTCTGTTAATGATGGCCACAACACACACACACACACAATCAGCTGATTGTTACACCTTGATTTTGGAAATGTTTAAATAAGCACAACCCTGTGTTTGTTTTAGCTTGTAGGCAAAATTAATTATATTAAAAACAATATTAATAATCTTACCATGATATCAACCCATGTCCCTGAGTTCAGAGCTTCTTCCACTGCAGCTTCTACTTGGTTGAAAATTGCTTTCCCTACACAACAGGATTTCAGGAAAGACAAGGATTCATTCTTGAATCTTTTATTAATGTAAGATTTTGGATCTGAAATTCCAAGCCTCGACAATGAATCATATTCTGAAAAATAAAAATCCTACCTTAGTAAAATTTCGAAACAGCAACCACTTCACACATGCACACCAATACTGAGATGGGTCAAGCCTGATCCTGAAACTCTGAAGCTGAGCCTGGGCTGCATAATATTTACTATGGTTCTTTAGGCTTTGGCTATGAATTTTCTTGTTCTTTTTTTTTTTTTTTTTTCCTTTTCTTTTTTTTTTACTGTAATTTTTTATGATATAGCATACAAGACTTTCATTACATTTCCTAGTTGGTAAAGAGAATTCTTGCACAGCTGGGTCTAGGTGGAGAGTGAGGTGAGCAAGTGCTATAAAGCCAGGCATTAGTGGATTTATATGCAAAAGGAAAGGGTTCTTCAAGAACGGCAGAAACTAGATACCATACTGTTGAAATTTTACACCCTTCCCTCATGTTGCAGCTCCCAGCTAATTTTGCTGAGCAACATAAATATATTGCAGGTCAATCAGATTTTGCCCGAAGTATTTCAGGAGGAAACAAGTGGCCAAAAAAATCATGCAGTTCTTCTCAGTGGAGAACAGGAATGTTCCTTCCCCACAACCCAGTTAAGAAAGACATCAGTTACTTACAGGAAGAGGAGAGAGTGGAAGTCTAAAAGAGGAGATTTTTTTCTTATTAATGCTTACACAGATCAGTTTTTGGGCTCACTGTGCCCAAGTTCTATTTTCCAATATAGAATTTTTCCTTAAAATTGAGCCCAAACTCAGGACTAATGCACACATACAATATCATTGAATACAAGAATTAAAACTGATGAAAAATAAGTAAATTTAAATGTACAAACACTTATACAAATTGATCAGCTTCATGATAAACATCATGATCAAAGTTACACTAACATAAAATCAGTGTACTTTTTATTAAATTGTATGCCAATGATCAATATAATCTATACTCTCTATCAAAATGTTTGACACCGAATGATTACAGCATTCATATAGAATTCCAATTAAAAAGCTTAAGAGAAATGACACCATAAGGTGTCTGACTAGTGATAAAATAACAGCACTGAAAACGCAATTTGTGACAACAAGGTAAGTTTAGGAGAGCTGTGTATGCCTACAGAGAAATACATACAGAGGATTCACAATTTTCTCATAAGTAAGAAAATGCCAATTAAGTACATTACTCTGATACTGTGTTAAAGGATCTCAAAGGTATGCAAAAGATTCAACTTGGTGCAAAGGAGCAATAGTGCAGACAAAAACAAATACACAGCTATTCAAGTGAAATGTATCAATGAAACTAAAAAATTGGAGATGAGAGAGATAATGGCATCTGGACTGAAGAAATATGGCCATAACAGAAAGGGTACAATGCATACTATGGTTCGTCAACTGTTTTATGGCTCTAAACTACTTCCAGAATCCAAAACTGAATGCAATCTTACCAACATATTCTGCCCTCCCAACAGGAGTGTGAAAGATGGAGGGGGGGGAGGGTTTACCAACATATTCTGCCCTCCCAACAGGAGTGTGAAAGATTGGGGGGGGGTCTCAAATGCCGACCTGTCTCCCAGGAAAGTAAGTCAAAAGCTAAGCCATCCTAAAATCAAGAAAGAAACAGAATTGGATATGCAAGCAGATTTGGAAAGTAAATGGAAAAATCGAAAATGAACTCACCTAATGAGGTGTCTGACTGTGCTGATCCTCCACAAGTTTTCCACAGCTTGAAAGCACCAACTGTGAACTGGAATCCAAACTGAGATTCATAATTCCACACTAGTATTTATTCTCTCTTCAAGCATTTTATACTCAAATAAGTTGATTTGCATAACTATGTTAATCTAAAAATGAGAAATGACACCAAGAACAAATATTTTTCAATGCTTGAATTTTTCTAAAATTCCAAACCTGCCTTTACATCAGCACCATTTTGTATCATGATTATCTCTATTTCCAAAGCAACTGCATTCAAGGCAAACCAATGTCTGATCCTGCTAGCTTTATTTTCTGCATCACCAGAAAATGGACTGAACAAGCAACTGGTTCAAGGTTTTGCACCTCTGACAAAAGTTTAATTACAGTTGTTGAAAGATGCTTGTGAGATTTTTAGCTTTGTAGTGGTTTTTATCTTCATAATTAATCACTGGGTCATGGGTAGAAATGGATCTTATTTCTAAAAATAAACTGCTTATACTTTTCAATTTAAAAGGGTATAATGTAGTGCTAAAAAATTCAAAGAAAGTTCAGCCATGGATGACAGAAAAATCAGCTCACTTTCAGCTGAAATGAGAATGCGTTGAAGTTGTCAAGCAAGACTGCCAAAAATGTCTGTTTAACTGCAGAAATATCAAAATCAGAAAGTAAAAAGAAATAAAAGAATCAGATGATTGTCCCTTTTCTGCTGAGCTGCAATGTTTGCACTGCAAAATTCATTAAATTCAAGTCTTCTGTATCTTGGAGAAAACTCCAGAAAAGAAAAAAGCCAGAAGAAAAAATATACCCAATGAAAGAAGAAAAAAAAAAAAAAGATATGCAGTAAAAAAGAAATTTCTGGCTTTAAAATCAGAGAATGCACAGAGAGCAGATCCACAATGTGAAATGCTGTCTCATTTACTAAAAAATGTAAATCAACCAGTAAAACTGAAAAAAAAAAAAATCCAGATTTCAGCCATCCTTCCTGAACAGCAGAAGCATTAAAAACATCTAAATGTCTGTGTTGGATGGAAGACATTAGGCTGTCTAAATAGGCATTTAATTCTATGGTACCAGGCCACAGACCAAAACAAGTTGGACTGAAGGCACAAAATCAGCCAATGATGAAAGAGGAAGCACAATCTGGCAGAAGCACAAAATCTGCAATGAACAGAAAGAGATGAAGATAAGAATTAATACTACAGTAAAGCCTCTTTAATGGGTAGTCCTGAATAGTGGATAGTTTTGTGATCCCTAGTCCTGAAGTATATACAGTTGTGTGCATATTTTAGGACTAATCTCTAAATAGCCGGACCCTCCGAATAACGGACGGTGATTTTGGTCATAAACCAGTTAAACATGTGATCTTTCGAAAGGGAAAAGATCTGCAAATTTTTTTTTTTTGATGAAAGCAAGGTAACTTTTGACCTCAAGATCCCCATTACAAATCTACTGGTCTTGTTATCAATGCCAGCAAGTAACTCTCAATGAACTCCAGAGTTCATTTTGTGATTCAATATTTTACCCTCCTTTGTAGAACTTGCGTCAGACCTTGAACATGAAGGGAAATATGGCCGAGCAGCTCTTTCTGAAAGTGAATCACTTCAATATCTCGTTTTGCTGTCGTGATTTTGTGTTTACATTGCTTGTAGTGAATGCATGCAATTTTTGATTGGAAAACTTTGTTTTGAAAATGGTAACAAAAAGAAAATGATAAAAGGAATTACTATGTCAAATTTTCGGGTAGCACTCCTCCCCGTAGCAAAATCGCAGCGACATACGGTGTAGATTTTATTTTGGTCCTGCAGAGAAAAACGGCATCCCCAGAACCCTATTAAATCCTCTCTTGCGAACTCTTAATCATGGATGTAAGTTTTCCAAAACCGGAAGTGAAATGTAGTCTCGAAAATGGAAGTTAGATGACCAGAAGTTAAACCATTCCCAAAAACGGAAGTTAGATGCAGCCCTGTAATCTTAAATTTTTTTGTTTGCAATGTATCTTCTGCCCTGTATACTTGTTAAGTATCATTTTTATTACATAAATGTTCGAATTTAAGTCTTAAACTGGAGAAAAATTTTTGGGCGAAAATTTCTACCATAACCTTTAAATGGTTAAATGGAGGCAAAAAATTTCGACAACAGAAGCTAAAGGCAGCGGAGATTCCTCACTTAAAGGCTTTTTCTTTCACAATGTTTTCCATGCATTGTACTACTGATTAAACATAATTTAATTACATAAATGTTTGCATTTAAGATCAAAATTGGAGAAGAATTTTCCAAAAAACAAAAGTCGGAAGAGCGAAAATTTCTCCTGTAATAGTAATTTTTTGTCTAGTGATGTTCCTTTGTCCTGTACAATGGTCGTGAAATATAATTTTATTCTATAAATCTCTGCGTTCCAGCTTAAAAATGGAGGCAAAATTCTAGATACAAAGGGCAGAGTGTTCTTGATTCTAGTTATCATTACAATTGCTGCAGCACTTAAGTAAGGCCTCCCCCCCCTTTTTTTGGAGAAGAAATATAAGGTGGTCAGTTCTCTCTCTCTCTCTCTCTCTCTCTCTCTCTCTATCTCTCTCTCTCTCTCTCTCTCTCTCTCTCTCTCTCTCTCTCTCTCTCTCTCTCTCTCTCTCTCTCTCTCTCTCTCTCACACACACACACACACACACACACACACACACACACACACATTCACTCTCTCGTTTTTAATTTCTACCTGTGAAAATTTTTATTGTTTTTCTCATCATTTATTTTGACCAGTGACCACATACAGATTTTGTGGCACCATGATACAGAGTTTAAGCTGGCTCAGAAAATGCTGTAGCAAAAATGCTAAAATGAGGAAATAAAGCTGTAGCAAAATGCTGAAAAAAGTTAGCCGCTTTGGTCACTTGGTAATTTAGTTAGTTAGTTAGTTGATTTCAGTGGCGCAAGGGGCAGGTTTGGCCAAAGAGCGCCAGACACAGAACTATCAGTTAAAGATTTTTAAAAGCGGGGTGAAATGATTAAGAGCAGACAGACTTGGTAAAAGTTAGAAAAGAGAATGTTGAAAGCTGTGAAGACTAGTTAGTTAATTAGGTTTATATATAAATTTATTATTTATTAATTTACTATTATAATTATCATAACCTTTTTTTTTTTAAATAAGTTTTAAAACGTCAATCTGCTTTAAAAAGGAAAATACTGTGAAAGTGTCGCAGTGGTCGCCCAAAAGCTTTTGCAGCGCAGCTGCGTCGTCGTCCAGCAGATGAGACTGAAAATAGTGAAACCAATGATAAAGAAAACGGACACAATTACACAAAACATGAGAGACGGTGAGTAAACAGTTGCACGTCTCACACACCAGGGGCAGTGTCGCCACACAGCAAATAGCTATGCGTGACGCGACAATACCCAATGCGGAGACGCACAAGAACAACTTCTTCCCTACGGTTCCGGCGACATGATGATTTCCAGACTCCAAGGAAAGGTTTAATACGGTGCAGTTTATTCTCCACCTGTTGGTCCCACAGACCCTGCCATGTTAACTTGATATGATCATGAACAAGAAAGCGAAAATCACGGTGAAACAGTGGCAAGGGTGTGACGACCAAAGAGGAGGCAGATCTAGCAGCAGCATCAGCAGACTCGTTCCCTGGGATCCCAACATGCCCAGGAATCCAGCAGAACCGAATCTGGACATCAGCCTCGAACAAAGAAGTCTCCGTACGGGTAAAAAGAAGTGGGTGGCCAGTGAAATCCAAAGATGACAATGATTGCACAACACTCAACGAATCAGTGTACACAATAGCACGCTGATGAGAGCTGACTGCATGTGAACAAATGCAAGATACACAGCATGCATCTCTGCCGAAAACACCGTGGCCTCGGCAGGAATGCGGGCAACAGAAACTTCGTCAATGCAGACGGCAGCGGATCCAACAACACCAGCCGCCTTAGATTCATTGGTGAAAACAGGAATAAAGTCTGCATGGACGTAACGGTGTTCAGCAAAGAGCTGCTGGTACACTGACGGAGGGGTTGAGGACTTATCAAAAGATGTAAAGCTGGTATCAACCATGACACCAAGAGGGTGCCTCAAAGCCCCTGGTCGACGAGTGACAAGTCGAGCCCTGCATCACGAGCAATGGCCGCCATACGAAGACCAAAGGTTCGAATGCACGAGGGACGGATCTCAAACAAACGAGCATGCAGGGGATGAAAAACTGCATCGTATAAAGGATGGTCTGAGAGAGATTTAAGTTTCAGGTAAAATTGCAGAGACAGCTGCAGACGGCGTAAATGAAGTGACGGTTCGTTCGCGTCGGGCATTAAGGCAGGGAATGGGTGATGTGCGAAATGCTCCGTCAAAGACGCAGCACTTGATTGTGGATGGTATCTAACGGCCAGAGAACGGAAGGATGCGCAGAGCCATACACCATACAGCCATAATCCAGCTTAGACCGAATGAGAGAATGGTAAATACGGAACAAGGAAGTCCTGTCTGCACCCCAGGAGACTGAGGCAAGGATCTTAAGGATTGACAAAGCTCTCAGACAGGAAGTCCTTAGCCGCCGAACGTGCGAGCGAAAGGTGAGCGCACGGTCAACGGTCAAACCAAGGAACTTGGTTTACGGCAAAATTGGAATGGCTGCACGGTCCAAATAGAGCTCTGGATCGGGATGGAGGCCACGCCTCCGGCAGAAATGGACACAGGCTGTCTTGTGGGGAGAAAGAACAAACCCATTATTGTTAGCCGCTTTAACAATCTGGGTAATTGCAGACTGCAGCTGCCTTTCAACGAAATGCATGCTGGATGACGAACAGAAGATGTGAAGGTCGTCAACATAAATGGTAGCCAAAACCGCTGGAGGAAGATTTTTGAGCAGACAGTTTATGTGGAGGATGAACAGAGTCACCGATAGAATGCTGCCTTGAGGGACACCTTGTTCTTGAGTCACTTGGAAAATCGTAACATCGATTTAATCATTTATACCAACAACACTATGGATATCCGTGGAAAACTAGTTATTTTGGAAGATACTAACATATTTAAAAGAAAACTGTATTGAGCAGTATATGTTGATATACAGCTAACAGGTAAGTAAATGATAAGGATATATTTCTAAAATCATGATTAAATAAGCATGAAATCCAAATCTCCTGAAATCTGATTTTGTGGGTTACACAGTTTTTTGCATAAATGATTCAATTAATGACCAGTAGAAATTGAATCAGTAAGAAATGGTAATCAACAAAAGAATAAAAACAACAAATTTCTACAATTTATTGCCATTTAGAGATTACAAACTTTTTTATCTTTCTATAATTTCCTGAATGGTTTGTCCCCATAAATTCTTGTGCTTTTTCTTACTGGTCCACCACTGAAATGTCTGTTTTAAATCAAACTGTCTTCTTTTTTGGCTCTTCAGTGTCGATCATTTATGTTGTTTACATTGGAGAGTGAAAGCATGTAAATTTAGAGTGCTGAAGCTTAAATTCAGTGCAACCTTTATGGAGTACTTTATACTGTATGGTAGGGGGGAGGGAGGGGTTGAGCCAGCAGGTTCTGTAGGAACATACCTTAAGGATTAAGAAAATAATATTAGCAGAGTGCAAATCACTTGCAGAATTTCGGAAACTTTAGTTTTCAGAGAAATAGAAAAGACGGTGCAAAATCTGCTAATGGGTTGATATATAAATGGCTGGCGCCATTTCGCAATGGACACTAATTTCTCTCATGCATTTTGGATTAACTCATCGCATTTCATGAAAATAGCGATCATAGCATAACCACTGCTATGATATTTGTCGCAGACTGATCAGGAATTTTCACTATCCTCAGGACTACAACTATAGTAGGTGTTGCCACTTATGAGATAAATTCCAACCTTTCAAATCATTTAATGTTGTACCTTTTCTCTATTTCCAATCCTTCCGACAATTTCCTCTTGAAAAAGTGAAGTAATTCCTTCTATTCCTTAGAAAAAACCCATAATTTGGAGATATTTATAATAAATTAAGTCTAGGAATAGCCATGTCTTCAATTATTACCAAGAAAATGATTACAATTGAAAGAAAAAATTTAAATTTAAAATGTGGCTGAAAAACAAATTTGAGTGTAGATTCTTGTGGAATGCTTCAAAGTAGGCAAAACACAAATAAGTGAAAAAGATTTGACTGAGAAAGCATCTGATGTAGTTGTAGAGGAGGAGTGCGACATCAAGGACTTCAAAGACACTATAAAGCGTAATGAGGAGTCACAAAAAGAAAAAAAAACACTTAAAAATCAAGAGTTCACAATTTAATAAACTACCATAATTTTTGGGCTAAGAGCCACGGCTCTTACGTTACTACTTTTCGAGTGTGCGGCTCTTACGACGAATTTGTTTTCGATAAGACTGTTTCTTCCCTCCCACTTTTTTTTTTCATGCAGATGCTTAGTAAATTTTTTCAAACCACGTCTTTTTTTTTTCACAAACTCGACTGTGATAAAAATTTCCCCCTTTCTACTCATACGTTAGACACGTCTATTTAAACGATTACTCCGCTGTCCTGATGTTAGTTTAGGAGGGAAAGTGGGGGAGGACAGGAATGCCTGACTCAAATGCCCTTTGCATGGAGGAGTGGGGGGTGGAATGGGGACATAAGCACACAGACGAGTAGCGTGACATCCGAGGCTTCTGTGGATATCGCGCCTACTGTATCTCTTTCGTTGGCTGCAGCATACATCATGCAGAAAGCTGCGATGATTTTCAGTGGGGTGGGGAGACCGGTTTGATGGGCACTTTCCTGAACAAAAGCTTAAAAACATGAGCAATGCAAAAGCCTGCCCCAGGATGATTCCATTAGCAGAGACCTATTCCAAACAATACTGGCCGGACGGAAGGACAAATTCTGTTCACTCTTCTTGGTTAATCTGGCATGCGATACAGGTGTTTCTTGGCTCGTGCTCCTGAGTTTTGCTTCGATTTTAATTTTTTCTTTTTTTTTTTTTTATTGACTGATGATAGTGGAAGTTGAAGGCTTCGGCTGGAAAAGAAAAAAAGAAGGGATTCATATAAAAGCGGAGCTCAACGCGAAGGCTTAGGGCACAGTAAATGAAAGTAGGTCAAACCACTTGAAAGAGAGCGGCACCGCTGTTATGGAAGTGTTGGCGGCTAGATTCGCGAACACGTGCGAGGCAGCTGGTAAAGAAAAAAAAGCATAACATAGAAGGAACATATTATTAAAGAAAACATTAATCGAAAGCATTACAAGCGATAATTTATAAGTTAATTACTTCTAAGACGGATTCTATTACAGTGAACAGAGAACCATCCTGTAGCAGACATCCACATTGAATGGAAATTAGACAATTGTGCGGTTTTACGAGCAATGCGATATTCTAACGGCAGTCTTAAGATTAACCGTGATTTATATTGATTACATAAATGGTTTTGAGCATTTAATAAAGGCAAACAAATAACATCATTAACATGATTAATAAAAAATGTATAAATAAAAAAATTAACCAGTATGAAAAAATATGTGCATAAAGCAGATCAACACTGAATTGCAGATTAGCCTTTGAAGTATACATATAATCACGCTGGGTGTGAGTTAATTCATGAAAATAAGGAAGATAATTTAGTTTTCTGAGCAGCACCATGACTTTACAGGTGTGGCCCTTATGCCGGTGCAGCCCTTAACGGCAACTTTTGCTTCCAAGATTGCAAAATTTCTCACCTGCGGTCCTTACGCCGATGCGGCTCTTAGTCCGAAAATTACGGTACTTAAAAAAAAATCCAGCATTACACATCCACATAAAGTAAAACAATTACACTACCATTCTATAAAAATATGTGACACCTTCTGCATCCTTTAAAGACCCTAGACATCATTTCCACAAACAGATATTTTTAGCCAGAGACTAACATACTTGATTGTCCAAGAACAATAATGACTGCAGGAGTACAACAGCATAATTTAATAACAGCTAATATCATCATAAATGTATTCTGGTTTCATTCAATGGAACAACCACAGAAATTATGTTTCTTTTAATGGAACAACCACAGAATTCATCAGGTGGCTTACTAAAAGCATACAGTATAGCCAAATGGAGACCACTGGTGATTCATCAGATTCTGGAGGTCAGACAGAAGTTTGTTATTTCAAAACAGAGTTTCTGTTCTGTAATGACTTTCAGTATTTCTTGACAAAGAAAAGCAATCAGAAAATGACCATGGATGCTATTTAGTGAGAACCTATGCATATACATGAATCAAAACTTCATAAATTATACATTCTATACAAAAAAATGTAAGATTGACAAACAAAACTACTGCAGGAAATAAGTTACTACAATGAAATCAAGACAATGTAAATTAACTACACAACTATTCTGAACAAAAAGTCCATGAAACATAGCACAATTTTTCATACCTAAGTATCCATTCTGTTTATAAAATGCATCAATCCACTCATTTTGTGCCTTTGCATAAATATCAGGTATATACAGAGATCTTTCAGACCTTCCACCAGATAAGCTTCCAGCTATTCGACCTTCTTTCATGAGTTCATCTGCAACATCTACAACAAAGTGAAATAAAACAATGTTAAATAACAAACTGAAGGATTTTCTCTCCAATTCATTGCCTCACATCACAGTGATACAATTTCTCTGTTAATGGAACACCTGAAAAATACAAGGTCCTTAAGGTGAAGGGTATGAAAACGGCATACACAGATGACATATGAGCAAAGTACTTGAAATTTTTCAATAAATTAAGATGAAGTAATAATGCTTTAAAACGATTATTTAGGGTAAGCACCACTTAATGATAAATAAATGAATCATTAAAAAATAAGACAGCTAATGTACTCACTTTATTTGATATTAGGCCTAGGGCTAATATGTTCAAATAGCTAAAATATGTGGTACTTACATGTGGTACTATATTTAGCTATTTCAGCTAAAGATTTGAGAACAATTTTGTAGAATTGTTACACATGCCACAAGGTTATTAATGAATACATAGTGGTTAAGTGACATACACGAGGACTCTGTATTAGCAATATAAGCAACAATGGTCTCTAGTGTAATACTGTTATGCAACTGTTTCAGTTTTTTGTTGGTCATCTAAAAATTCCCAAGTCACTTTTCACTAAAGATGGAATAAAGGATTATGTGAAATTCCTCATTGTGCTTCAGTGAAGACAACCTGGAATGCAGTGAAGTGATGCACGCTGAAATCTGATCTCACAAAGCATCATGGAAAAGTAATAGCAAAAACCAATCAAGATGCATTGAGAAAGGAATGTTAAAAGGAGTCGCTGCGCGAGGGGCCACTCAGAATTTTGAAAAAGGGGATGGGGTCCAGAAAATATTCTCTTTTATGACAACGTATTTCTGGAAATTGGCATTTTATTATAATTTCCAGAAATAAAATCATGCAACAGACCTCTACATATTATATTTTGTTTATCCGAATGAGTGTATGCATTGCGAGCAATATGATTTATTACTGATTTTAAAAGTGATGCATATTAAATGTTTCTAAAATCATGTGTCTTATTACACATTATTTTTGTAGTGCAGAAAAAGCTACACGATAAATTAAAAGAACATTTACAATACTTACTGTAAAACAATCTTTCAGGGCATCCAATGCTGTTGATAAAAGTGGAGACTGGCATCGGTCTACAAAGTAAGGCAAAAATCACAACTAGTTAGTGAAATTTTAATTAAATAAACTTATTTATAATAACCAAAACAAATTAATGTCATTCTATTTTGCCATATTAATTTGCACAAATTTTAAATGAATTAAATTAATGACATGATCAAAATTAAGAAAAGAAAAACAAGAGCAGATAGAACATTTTTTTCTTAATATAAAGAATTTGTATACTTTTTCAACACATTCCCAAATAATATTTATCAAGCAATAAAAAAACAACAACACTGAATTGCGAAGTAATCACAAATTAATACATACATACATACATATCACTAAGCTGTTCTCTGAGATTCAGAGGTTAGCTCCAAAAAGAAATACAAACTTCCAGATATTTTTACTTATTGTTGTCGTATCAAACTCCGCCATTTACAGCGATCTTGACATACAACTCGTGCTTCACTGATACATTCCTGAATCTGATCCACCCATGTCTTCCTTGGCCTTCCTCTGCCTTTCCTTCCTGCCACTTGGGTTGAAAATATTTTCTTAGTAAGCATTTCATCACTCATTCTTTCAACATGGCCAAACCACCGAAGCATATTGGTCTCCACCTTGCTAACAACATTTTGCTTTACATCACACAACTGCAATACATCTTCATTCCTCACACAATCAGATCGTGTCTTGCCACAAACCCCACGTAAGTAATGCATTTCTCCAGCAAACAAACGACTCCTATGTTTCTTCTGCAGTACCCAGGTTTCACTGCCATACATCAGAGTAGGAACAATTACTGTTTCATACACAGCCATGTGGGACTCTCTAGAGAACCCATCATTCCTGTGAAAACCTCCCAGAGCAGCTATGACTTTCAAAGAAGAATTCACTCGCCTACTGATTTCACCATCCAACTTGTTCTCTCTGTCAAACATGCTTCCTAAATACACAAACTCACTCACCTGGTCAATCACAGTGCCATTTATACTTACATTACATTCAGTGCTACCCATTCCTCTCTCAAACACCATAACTTTGGTTTTTCCCTTATTTATACTCAGTTTGAATTTCATGCAAACTTCGTGCATTCGAGTCGACATACTCTGCAACTCACTTTTGCTCTCTGCCAACAGGACAGTGTCATCAGCATACAGCAATCTGCACACACGGATATCACCAAGACATAAACCACTATTATCTATTTTGGCCTCACGCATGCCTTCGTCCATAAATATATTAAACAGCCAGGGTGACATTACACAACCTTATCTAACTCCTGCACCAATGGAAAACCATTTTGATAAAACACCATTCACTCGTACACAATCTCTACTAACCAGCATACATGGCTTTTACACTATTAAGTAGATTCCCAGTAACACCATATTCATTCAATACCTTCCACAAAAGTGTCCTATTCACTCGGTCGTAAGCTTTCTCTAAATCTATGAAGGCAGTAAAAACTTTCTTCCCAACAGCCAGATACTTTTCAATCATCATGTGTAATGCAAAAATCTGGTTAGTGCAGCTTTTACCAGGCATAAAACCACTCTGAACATCCCACACTTTCAATGATGTAAGACCCCGTACTTTTTCAATAACAACCTTACCAAACACTTTCCCTGGCACACTCAGTAGGCTAATACCACGATAGTTCTTGCATTCAGTCTGATCACCTTTTCCCTTATACAAAGGAACAATAATAGCATCCTTCCAATCCCGAGGGACCATTCCTAACTCCCAGCACAACTGGCAAATTTCAGTTAACCAGTCAATTATAGAGTCACCACCATACTTCAACATCTCTGCAGTTATGCCATCAACACCTGGAGCCTTACCATTCTGAAGAGATTTTAGAGCTTTACACACTTCTTCTCTTGAGATCCCTCCTGTGCTTTCATCCCTCATTGTGACATCATCTGCATCTGTCTCAGAATCATTTTTGCTCTCCTGATCTAATAACACACAGAAGTATTCACCCCATCTTTCACTTAACTCATTGGGCTCCCATATCATTTCCCCGATCTCATTCTTCACACAACTTACAACTTTATTTCCCCTATTTTTCCTGAGTCTCATGTACTTCCAGAAGGACTTTCTATCTTACCAAAAAGCCAGTTCATGCCTTTCCACTTTCTCCTTCCTATCTTTTGCCTTACTGTGGCGAACCAGCTTAGCAGCTCCACGCTTCTTACAGCGATATTCATCCACAGAGACTCTACCTTGCAACATCCCCAAATAGGCTTCCTTCTTTTTCTTTACTGCCTCATCAGTCTCACTATTCCACCAAGCATCACCTCTATTGTTACCCACTATTGTGGTGCCACAGACCTCTTTAGCAGGAGTGACAACACAGTTCTTAAAACATTCCCACTTCTTTTCTACATCCCTCTCACAAAATTTCAGATCCTTCAGTCGTTCTCTTGAGTAAGTCAGAGTACCGCTGATGATCTTCAAGGAGCCTATCAACCTTTATTCTTTCTATCCTGGGTCTCTTCCTATTCCTTTTCCTCCAACCAACATTAAGTTTCACTCGTGACACTACCAAGTAATGATCAGAACCAACATCCGCACCTCTCATCACACGGGTGTCAACAACTAAGTGTTTCAAACGCTGATCGTAAACAACAAAATCTATCACACTCTTTTGACCAAGAGTACGATTTTCTCAAGTATATGTGTGTATATACTTGTGGTTGAAAAATGTATTAGATACACACAAACCATTCTCAATGCAGAGTTCAATTAATCTTTCACCATTATCATTCACACAAGGATCATTAAACTTACCCAGAACATTGTCAGAAATTGCATTCTGCACACCTATTCTAGCATTGAAATCCCCTGCTATTATAACTTTTTCTTTAGCACCAAACTGGCTCAAAACAGCTTTTAGCTCATTCCATAAATCTTCTTTCTTATCAGAAGGTTCCGAGTCACAAGGAGCATACACTACAACAATTACAATTCTCTGAAGTTTCACTTTCAAACGAATCCAGAGAATTCTCTCACTTATGCAACTATAATGAATCAAGTTGTTCTTCATCTTTTCACTTAAAATCACACCTACACCAGCCTGTCCTCTTATATTATCCAATACTCCAGACCACACACTCACCGTGCCATTCACTTCTTCTACCCCAATTTCCTTCTTTTTGGTTTCACTTACACACAGCACATCCAGTCTATACTTATTCATCTCCTCAATCACCTCACTCATCTTGCCATTTATACATCTAGTATTCCATACACCAATCTTACATTCACTCAGCCAAGATCTCTTTCTCAAACACCGTTTAGAAAGTCCAGGTCGATTCCGATGTGTTTACCAAATGCTATATGTATCTGTCCTTTAAATGCAATTGTGAACTACACCGATGAGTCATTACGTTATGACCACCTACCTAATAATATGTAGGACTGTCCCCCTTTAGACCACAAAACAGCGGTCACTTGGCGAGCATCGATTCAATGAGGTGTAAATAGGTATCTTGGAGTATCTGGTACCATAATGTCAACAGCAGGTCCTCCAGTTCCCGTACATTTTAGTGTGATGATGACTTAGCACGTACCCGATTTTCCAAGTCGAACCACAAATGTTTGACTGGGTTCATGTCAGATGAATTTGGAGGTCAGGGCATTAACAGAAAGTCACTAGCATGTTCCTCAAACCACTCCTTGACTATTCTGGCAGTGTAGCACGGCACATTATCCTGTTGGTAATGGCCATTACCAGCAGGGAACACAGTTGCCATGAATGGGTGAACTTGGTCCGCAACGATGTTCAGATACATGACAGCTGTCAGGGATTGTGCTATTGGGATAATGGGGCCTAAAGTATCCCAAGAAAAAAATGCCCACAGCATTACATTGCCGCTGCTGGCCTGTTTCCGCCCAACAGTGCATCCAGGTGCCATAGCCTCCATTAGCAATCTGTGTATCTGCGCTCGTCCATCTATGTGATGCACCAGAAATCTTGATTTATCAGACAAAGCCACTTTCTTCCAATCATCCACGGTCTAATTTCGGTGATCTTGGACCCATTTCATGCATTATTGGTGATGACGTGCAGTAAGCACGGAAACCCGGCTGGCTCTTTGGCTATGCAGGCGTATGCACAGAAGGCTGAGTGATGAACTGTGTGCTGTGACACACTGCTCTGATCACCACTGTTGTAGCTGCGGGTGATTTGTCACCCTGTGACCCTGCAGTTGCTGTGGACAATGCACGACATTCTCCGCTCCCATCTGGCATCAATGAGCTGCGGACGACGGTTTGTTGTTTGGACATCTGTGTACCACTTTTGACATTTACTCACTACAGCGGTATGTGAACAACCCACAAGCCACGCCATTTTTGTTATCATAGTTCCAATTTTTGTTATCATAGTTCCGAGGCACTGTGCCATCACAATTTGTCCTTTATCGAACTCTGATAAATCAACAGCTTTTCCATTCTGACTCCAAACACACTACTAACTGAAAGCCAGTCCTCAGATTGTACTGAGTATATAAATAAGTTTTGAGGGATTTGAGGTGAACAAAACACATTGTTGGAGAACAGAAACAATATTTTAATATTAATCGAAGTATGCTCCCTCTGGAGCTACAACTTTACCCCATCTTTCGGGCAGTGAACATATGCCCCGAAGGAAGAATTCTGGTTTCTTAGAAGAGATCCAGTTGTCCAGCCAATTTTTGATGTCTTCATAAGAACTAAACCGTTCTCCAGAAAGTGCTGACTGCATCGACTGTAACAAAGGGTAATCCGATGGCGCAATATCTGACAAATATGGCAGGTGGGGTAGAACTTCCCAGTTGGATCCCTCTAAGTACTTTTTTACAGGTCGAGAAACATGTGGTCTTGCATTATCATGCTGTAAGATGACTTTGCTGTGTCTATTCTCCCATTCCGGCCGTTTTTGTGCGAGAGCTCATTTTAAACGCATTAATTGGGTTTGATACCGATCACAAGTAATCGTTTCTGACGGTTTTAGCAGTTCATAGTGGATCACGCCCTTCTGGTTCCACCAGATACACAGCTTTACCTTTGAACAATGGATATTGCGTTTTGCGTTGAAGGACCTGGTTCACCTGGCTTCACCCATGCTTTCTGCCGTTTAGGGTTATCGTACCATATCCATTTCTCGTCGGCAGTAATGATACAATGCAAAAAAAAACTTTCTTTTTGCCTTTGAAGCAGCAATTCGCAAATGGTTTTTCGACGTTCAAGGTCTCTATCCCACAAAGCATGTGGAACCTAATTCCCTTCTTTTTGCACCATTTCCATGGCAGCTAAACATTGTGAAATGCATGGTTGACTAACATTTAATGCTGCTGGTAGTTCTTTTTGGGTCTGGCACGGATCCTCGTCGAGTAAAGCTTCCAATTCGGCATCAGCAATTTTTTTGGGTGGTCCAGAACGTTCTTTATCACAGACATCAAAATCGTTCCTTTTGAATCGTCTAAACCAGTACTCACATGTTTTTATGGATGGGGAATGTTCCCCATAGATTTCTTACATTAAGCGATAGCTGTCGGCAGCACTTTTCTTGACAAAGTAATGTATTAACACTTCCCGCAAATGCTGTTTTGTTGGGACGAAAGTTGCCATTTTTCATCAAGTAAAACAAATACGTCTTCACACCTCAATCGAATGTCGTATACTGACTCTGACAGCTGGCGTCTCGTACTGCGATATCGCAGTGTTGCCACCTTAAAATACACGCAAGCTGTAATAAGTACGACACCAAACGGAAATCCCTCAAAGCTTATTTATATACCCAATATATATACTGCTCTGTGAACTTCACCTGTGCCACGTTCGGTCTCCAGGTGTGCTCGTTTCTCTAGGCTGGGGGTGGTCATAATAGAATGGCTCATCGGTTTATTAATCAATTAAAAAAAACTAAAGTTTCAAATGGATGTGATAGACAAGATACCTGGTCAAAGCAGAAAGAGCTCCACGAATTCGAGCTTTATGTTGAGCAACATAAGATTCTGTGAAAAATGTCCTGGAATCATTTGGGTCAGCTTGCCCTCGAATGATGGTCCCAAGCCTATCATAAACTGCCTACAGAAAAATAATGAGGGCACACATGACAAACAGACCACACATTAATAAATACTATGAAAAAACATCTAACAGTATTTTGCATTTGTTTATAGTCATGAACTACAATAAAGAAATGCTCATTTTAATTAACACACAAATCTATTTAAGACTTAAATCAGACATGCTCATAAAATTTTTTTTGGACCTCTGCTGTGTAACTGCAAAATATAAGGCTCAAATGAATTTGTTAACTGCTATAAAACACAAACTATTTCTTCAGGAATATTTTGCAGTTTTAATGTTTTGTTTCTTTTAGGGGTATGGAAAAGTTTCTGCCATTTTAAGGAGAAAGGAACAATCAGGAAACCAGTACACATTTATTCAACAAAATATTGGCCGTTAGCATCAATGACCTTTTGCCTTTTTTCAGGCAACAAATAAATGCCTCTGTGATAGAAGAACTTGGGTTTTGAGCTGGAGAACACAGTGATGAAATTTTTCACCTCTGGAACTGTGGTGAACCGCTGTTGGGCTAGGGCATGTTGCATAGAGCGAAACAGATAAAAGTCTGAGGGTTCAATGTCCGAGGAGTAAGCCGAGTGAGGTAAAAACTCCCAGTGCAACTGTTCAAGGATTGATTTCGTGGTGGCACCGACATGTGGTCTGACATTATCATGTAACAGGATGACTGGGTGGCATCCTTTACCTATCCATGAACGTTTTTGCTCGATTGCAGCATTCAGTGTCATCAACTGATCGCTATATCATTGTGCAGTGATTGTTTCACCCTATTTCAACAGTTCAAAGTACAGCACTCCATCCATATCCAACAATACACACAACAGTATCTTTTTCCTGTGGATATTGTTTCGCAGTGGATGTTGATGGCTGGCCTGGGTCGACTCAGGATTACTTGCATACAGGATTATCTCAATAGAACCATTTTTCATCCCCGGTCACAACCTTCCACAAGAAATTCTTCCCTTAAAAACTCTTCAGCAACGACATATAGATGCCCAATCATTGACCAATATTATGCTCTGTTAAAGTATGCGGAACCCACTTACCAATCTTCAGGATATTCTCCAAGGCCTGTAGACGCTGTACCACCATCAATTGAGCCACTTTCAAATGTTTCACCAGTTGCAAGGTCGATTGTGTGGCAACCTCTTGCAACAGCGATTCCAGCTCCTCGTCTGCGAGTTAATGCGGTCTACCTGCATGTGGCTTGTCTTCCAAGCTTAGATCACCTTTCTTAAACCTCACAGACCATTCTAGACACGCTCGTTCACCCATAACCATTTTGCCATACGCCTGACATACTGAACCGTATGTTTTACTCGCACTTTTCTTTAAATTAAACATGAATAATAAACAGCGCTGCAAATTAACTTTATCGACCGCCTTCTTGGCTTCATGTATGAACTGACAGCACGGGTCGCCGGCTGGTTAGACCCCTACAGTGCCCGCTAGCTGGGGCAGTGGAAACTTTTGCATACCCCTAATAGAAGAATAGAATTCAGCACAGTGCTTATGGAAAACAAACTGACATTACTGGTGCCAGTTAAAACCAATAGATCACTAGTTAATGCCAATCACTACGAAGATATTTTTTGTTGTTGTTGTTCTTATCTTGCACACTTCCATTCAGCATTCTGGGCCTCTCTCGATGAAAATGCACCAAGAGATTTTGTTGGCCCATTTGAATCAATTGAATATTAATTACCACTATATGAACATTGGCCAGATTTATAAGTATTAGAAACATTTTTCTTCAGCAGGATGAACATTCAGCTGCAAAATGTTGCATGATATAGGACATGTTTAACGACGACCAACATACGGACACCTGCTACTACTATCAGAGACAGCATGTAAACCATGTACACTCCACAATGTTACAACTCCACCCAGAAGGAGATGCCTCATGTCATCAGCCCTACCTTGTGCAGGAATGGTTCAACAAACACAGTGCTGATATGAGACATATCAAACTCACCTGATCTCAACTCAATTGAACATCCATGGAGCACTGGTGTAGCCAGAAATTTCTCAAAGGAGGAAGGAGGGTCCATAGATTTGGTTCACTGGTGAGAGCCTCATACATATCACTTTAAATCCGTACTCAATTCTCCTCAAGGGGGTACAGACCTGATCCCCCTCCCTTCGCTATGCCTCTGCTGTGGGATGTCAGGTGAGGCAGTTAGGTACATCACTCCATACCATAACTTTGGACAACAACATAAAGAGCTAGGTTGCAGATCCCCACACAACTGTAAAGAAACCTAATGGAGTCAATTCCATGCCAGGTGGGAGCCATTATCCAGGTGAAACAAGGTCCGACAAAGTATGTATTAGGTAGGTGATGTTAATTCAATGAGCACTCAGTGTGTACACCTTTAAATATATTTGTCTTTTAAGTGTGTTACACATATTTGCAACTTTAAATTTACAGTTTAGCATTGTGAAATATTTTGTCCTATGGATATCTCTACCATATTTTACGCTAAATGCATGTCTCCATCACACTGATTCCACCAAATTATGACAACAGCCTGTTCATGTTCACAAATGAAGGAACAGGATTTTAGTGGCAGCAACAATCATCAGTAGTTGTATTACTATAAAATCTATTTGCTTCTGTTACTTAAAAGCTATAGTAACCAGATTTTGTCAAGTCTGATTATGGAAGTTATAAAATATGAATGTACCCCTTAAGCTCTAGAAAAATAACAATTTTACCATCTTTGTTTGTCACAAGCCACAGCAAGTACAATTTTCAGGAATTTTAACATATTACCAATAAGACTTTGTTATTTTGCAAATGTCTATTTTACACATGTGTAGGTACTCCTCTGTAACTGTTTACCATATTTTTCTTCATTTAATCCGCTGCAGCGTACAATACGCAGACAGCGAAATGGGGGGGGGGATTCCTTCGTATGTTTTGTGGCAGCCCATAATCCATAGACCATGCCATTCAGAAAAATAATATCATAGTATATAATCCATACACCTTCAATGTTGATCCCAAACTAATTTCCTACAGAAAAGTTGCAAATTCCACGATACGGGGAAAAACAGTCTTCTTATTGAAAACAATAACTGTTCTTTTTAAGAGCTTTTGTGTTACTTTCAAGTGAATAAAGATAAAAATCACGAGTTTTTTCAGCATTCCACAGGTGGATTCTGTGGTGTCCAGTTCCATAGCTAGGTCTGCAATATTCGCAAATGTGTAGGATCCCAAAGCAAGTGATTGAGAAAACAAGTAACACAATCTTTGTTGCATCATGTTTTCTGTCAAAATGCTGTGTAAGTGAAAAGAAATGTAAGGGAACATCTATCTTCATAGTGCTTTATAATTTTCTGTCAATGCGTTTTTGGTAATTTTCCCAAATATACAAACTCTCCTGACAATTATGACTAGGATTTTTAAAACATCAAAGGGCAACAAAAACTTTATGTTTTAAAGCAGTGTATTTTCTGCAGAGCTTATATTCATAACTTTTTTTAACAGATAATCCATGAATTATATGATTTAAATTACAATACTATAACCACATACAGACATGCCAACCTTCAAAATCTAAAAATCGGAAGATTTTTACAGCTCATAAAATCACAAGAGCGCTATTTTTTTATTGATATTTTCCAGAAGTAGGAACAACTTTTTAAGAAGAAGTATTATTGGTCAACTAAAAATTCTGGAGAAAAAAGAAAAAATAACAGCACGAAGATTAATACTCTCTCCCTACTGAAAATTGTTTTCAGGTACGTCGATTTTGCAAGATAATGAAAACGTAAAATGGCCCGCATGTTGTTATTTTTGTGAATACAATAGCAGCCAACTGTTTTTCTTTTCTTCTTCAGGTTGTGCGCGAAGGCGAAGTTGACAAAAAGCATCGTACTAACATCCCATTTCATTACAAGGCGAGGCCAACTGTGACTACTCCCTTCTGTCGTTAAGTGAATTCGCCCCATTTGAACTGTTTATCATCGCTTAAAATGAGCACGGCTCTGTTGAGGTGAGGGGCTGAAAGACTGAACTGCAAAGGCAGGGCATCTCCCATCTGTCAATCAATTACTGACCCTCCCCTGCATTCTAGTGCCAGAGGGGGTGAGCTCTTTTCTGAAGGTGTCATATGACAATCGGACTGGGAGGAATTTTTTTTAAGTACATTTTTTCTGACCATCTTGAATGATTGGTCAGAAGCCAGCACTTAGAGCAATGTATCACTACGGTGGCTTTCTTTTTCCTGATAGGAGGAGAAGAAACGTATGAGACTGACGACTGTAATGCCGCCTTGCATCGACACAGAAAGAAAAAGATTTCGCAGGTGGTTTGAAGGTGGTTGATGGAATTTTGACCATCCTAACAGCTAATTCACGATGAAAATCAGAATTTGACATTCATCCGGAGGCGGGTGGAAGGGCTGAAAATCCGGAGTCTCCCACGTAAATCCAGAGGGTTGACACGCCTGCAAGCTGTGAGCTCTTCTAGAACTACTGTCTAGCATTTCATCATGACAGAACTACATCTAAAATCTCACATGTATCCTGATAATTGCAGCCATGTACAACCTTTTCCAACCCCCTCTTTAGGTGGTACGCACCAATAACATGCCTGAACACACTATGTTAGTCAGCATATGTGAGATGTTAATATAATAACCTTCAAAACATGAGAAATGTAATGTGTTTCCTTAAAAATTACTTCACAACAATCATAACTGGTTTAATTACTTCTCCCTAAAAACTTATTGCCACTGTATGTATAATACGGATATATTTCAATATTTTGCTAATATGAAATATTATGAAATGCTTGTACAGAGGTGGCAATGGCGAAACATCGGCTACTAATTGTTCAATTACCACTGAGGATGGCATGAGTGCACATGCTGAAATTGATTTGGAGATTGTGGAGGAGGACAGCAATGTTCAGTGTTTTAATATTTGACAATTCTTGTCACGAACCTTGAGATTTTACTGTTAACAGTTCCTTTTGTGAACTTTCAATTTTTAGCATAATTTAAGTACATATTCTGCATTTTTTATTCATTTCTCGACGTTTGTTATTGTTGTTTTCATTTGCTTTGGTCTTTTTGATTACTTTGCTGCGCATTTGAATCAGAATGACTGCATGGATAGAACCTGAATATGCATTTAAAGCAGACATGGTGCTTGCAATTCAACTGGTGAGCCATTTTTTCAATTTTAGCTTCAACTGTTTTAACATTTATTCGTGAATATTGTTATAATTCCTTCATTATATGCAATGCTAACAACAATGCAAGAAACAGAAATTGACGAACTTACGCATGTTTGTATGTATATTTACTACCACTAGATCGCATTTTCAATGTGCCAAGATAATCTTACGTAGGTATTGGATTGGCCAAAAAGTCATTGAGTTATTTACACATAGATGGCGAAACATGTCTTGAAATGTAACTAACATCATTTGAAACTGCAAGTTCATTATGTAACGTGACAGCTGACAGTTCAAGCTTGTTTTAGGAACAGAAAGTGCACGATTTTGTTAACAAGTGCTTGTTTGGTGTCAATTTCAAAATAGACAGTCAAAAGGATATTTTCGTCATGTTTGCTGTATTACTTCTGAAAAGGAAAAAATGCTGTGCAAGCTCATAAAAAGTTATGTGATGTGTATGGTGAAACTGCATTAAAACTACGGCAGTGTCAGAATTGGTTTGCAAAATTTTGGTCTGGAGATTTTAATGTGAAAGATGCACCACGCTCAGAAAGGCCAATTAAAGTTGATGACGACAAAATAAAGGCATTGATCGAATTCAATCGGCATTTAACAATACAAGAGATTGCTGAGAATCTGAATATATTGAAATCGAGCATTGAAAACCATTTAAAGCAACTGGGATACGCTAGTAAGTTTGATATGTGGGTACCACATGAGCTTAAAGAAATTCATCTCACTAAGCACGTTGATATCTGCAATTCACTCTTGAAACGTGAAGAAAACGATCCATTTTTGAAACATATGATAACAGGTGATGAAAAATGGATCGTGAGAGTGTTCGGAAATTTGTGGAGCTAATCACAGATTTATACCAGTTGTTTTAAGCGTCATGAGAAAGCATGACTTTTTGAAGCAATGGGCGTAAGAAGGTGGGCGAGGTGAGGTATTAGTCTCTTAACAACTACGTCGAATGAAAAAGATCATGGAGCAAGCATGATGAACCTACTTCAAAGCACTTCAAAAGCAGATATGCACCAAAGGAAGGTTGTGTTGTCAGTCTGGTGGGGTTTCAAAGGTATTGTGTATTTTGAATTGCTTCCAAGGAACCAAACCATTAATTGGAATGTGTACTGTTGTCATCTGGATAAATTAAGTGATGCAGTCAAACAGAAGCATCCAGAATTGGTGAACCACAAAGGTGTTGTGTTTCACCACAATAACGCAAGATCACATACAAGTTTGGTCACTCGTCGAAAACTGTTGCAGCTTGGATGGGATGTGTTACCATATCCACCATATTCGCCATACCTGACACGATCAGACTACCATTTGTTTCATTTGTTGCAAAACACCTTGAATGGTAAAATCTTCACTGCTGATGAGTTTATCAAATCGTTCTTGGAACTGTTTTTTTCTGAAAAAAAAACAAAAACTATTTTGAGCCCGGAATCATGAACTTGCCTGCGAGACGGCAAAAAGTCATCGAATAAAATGGACAATATGTTGTTGACTAAAGTTTTTGTTTCCCATTTAAAATTCGCCTTTCATTTACACACAGGAAAAAAAAACAATTACTTTTTGGCCAACCCAATATTTCAGTAAATGTAATAGAAAACAATTAACTTCATCAACACTGAAACCTGAAAACACACAGTTTTTACCTCATTATGAATCAACCTACATAGTAAGGGGAAAAGAAATTAAGAACTTTTGAGATTTCAGCATGATAATAAATTAACCTTACATCTGAAATGGAGTTTTAAAATGAAATTCAGCAGCTCCCTGATGCCATGTAAAAATCTGACTAACTATATAATTCACAACTTAAAACTTGGATTATTGTATATGCTACTTCTTGAGCAAATAATTTTCAATAATAATTTTCAAATTTTCTGATGTGACTAATACAGGGGATTTAGAGATGTCTGATTGCTGAGTTAATACTTCTGACTGATATTTTGGTTGGTGAAATATGACTGTTCTGTGAGATAAACGCAGGAACAAATTGCCGATGCTGCTTACGTAAGTCTGACAAAATAGCTATCGTGATGCACAACTGATTTTTCAAAATCAAAACTATGAAATTTTCATCACTGTTAAACAATTCTTACTTCAATAAGAACAATTTAATTTACTACAAGCAATGAAAAAAACTTGCCACCTGTTACAATCAGCTCCTAAAAAGAGAACACTTAAAGTTGTATCTTTTTTTTAAAGCATCCAACTCAATATTTTAGGATTTCTGATATTAACATTAAAGGGAAGAGACAAACTAAATTATGAATCACTAATATTTAAAAAATATCTCCATCATAAAGAAAATGTTCATGCAGATAAAACTGATTTATGTATGTAGTTTATTTTTTATTTATTTTTTTTTTTTTTATGATGCCCTATGGACATCTAAGACAAGGAAGAGTCATCTACTGCTACTTTTGGGAAACCAATTCTTGGAAAGGCAGAGAACAAGTATTATAAGGATTCAAACAAGAATCATGCCTTTTTCAGGATTCAAGCCCAAGCCCAGATGTATGCAAGAGTCAGCCCCAATGGACTACTGGACTTGATGCATTATTTGAATACTGTAGGTAATCATAAATTGTATTTTGTTTAGAAAGGGGTTTATCTCATGAACTGAATACATATTTAATAGTTATTGTTTTAAGAAGAATGTTCAACTGCTACTAAGTGTAAACTGAGGTGCCAGTTTATTAGGGGTACACGTGTCTAGTAGCATGTTTTGCCATTTTTTTGCCTGCAGAACAGCCCCAATTCTTTGGGACATGGCACATACCAGAAGCTGGAAACAATGTTCAGGGATGTTGTACCATGTGCAAAAGATTGAGTCACATAGTTGCTGCAAATTAGACAGCAACACAGTCTTGCAGCAAACTCTCCATTCCACCTCATCCCTACTCAAAAGAGTTTCAATCTGGGGACTGTGCAGGCCATTAAAGCAAGAAAAAATTGTTGGCATATTTTTGGAACCATTTAGTGACAATACAAGCCTTGTGTGTGAGTGGGTGTATTATATTTCTGTACATGGCCATCTGCTTGAGGATAAACTATAGCTATGAAGGGATGAATTTGGTCAGCAACGATGTTCAGATACATCATCGCATTCATTTGTCCTTTGATGGGTATCAGGTGATAGCCCTGTGCAAGCCAAGGAAACATTCCTGAGATAATCACACTGTCATCACCAGCCTAAATTGTTGACACCTGACAGGATGGTTCCATGTTGCTTGTATGAAATTCAAATCCTACCATCTGTATGATGCAGAAAGAACCTTGGTTTGCCTGTTCATGAGACTTTTTTTCCATTCCTCAGAGTCCAGTGTTGATGCTCCAAAGCCCACTGGAGACACAATTTCATGTTCCCCACTGACAACATAGGCACTCAAGTAGTGGTCTGCTGTTGTAGCCTATTCGTAGCATGGTCTGGTACACAGTGCATTTGGAGATGACTACCCTCGGCAAACCAATGTTGAATTTTGTAGTGATTTGTCAGCTTGTGGTCCATCTATTCATTTGCAAAATTCATGCCAGTCTCTTTGATTTCTCTGACCTACTAGCTGTTTTCATCTACAAGATCACTAATCACTGGAAGTTTTATGTGCCACACCATTCAAGGTAAATTTTTGCCATGGTTGTGCATGAAAAGCCCAGGGGGACAGCCATTTGGAAAATGATCAAACTGGCATGCCTGGTGTAAACTACCATGCTACATTCAAAGTCGCACAGATCACTTGTGTTACTCATTCCAAAACTTAATCAAATGCTAACTGATGCTCAACAAGCTGGCCTGCCTGATTTACAACATGCTGTCTTACATGGCATACCTGCCAAGATGTTGAAATATGGTGGGGACTCTGTAATTGAATGGTTAACTGAAATTTGCCAGTTGTGCTGGGGTTCGGAATGGTCCTTCGGGATTGGAAGGATGCTGTCATTGTTCCCTTATACTGTATAAGGGAAAATGTGATCAAGCTGACTGCAAGAACTATCGTGGTATTAACCTACTGAGTGAACCAGGGAAAATGTTTGATAAGGTCGTTATTGAAAAAATGTGGGGTCTTACCTCAAAGAAAGTGTGTGATGTTCAGAGTGATTTTTATGCCTGGTAAAGGCTGCACTAACCAGAGATGGGCAGGAATGCATTACAAAGTAATGGAAGTACAGATTACAATTAACATGTAATGCATTACAAGGTAATGCAGTAACAGGTAATGCATTATTACATGGCAATTCCAAGTATGGTTTGCACAAGATAATGGAATTAATCTGTAAGCATTACAAATGAAAAAATATAATTCAATTATTTAATAATGCCATTCCAATGCAATGGAATTATTTGGTAATGAAATTATGCAATTTGCAAATAATAATTACATACTAATAGTTTAAAGAAATGTGCGTGTGCCAAAAGCTATGTCTAGAAAAGTCGACCATGTAAAATAGCAGACAGAGACTGAAGTTTCGTGTAGAATGTTCTAGAAGTAGCAAGAATGGGTTAGACTTTCGTAGAAAGTTCCAGAATGATGGGAAGTTGGAGAGCTTTATGCAAATCAAGAATATTCCAGAAGGTTCAGGTCCTGTCGTGAAGTATATATAAAGGAGTCAGTCGCTCGCTAGTCCAGTGTTCTTATCGGACAAGTAATGATCAACAACACTTGAGAAGTACGGCAAAAATGTCAAGAGTTTGCAAATTTCTGTAATATTCAGAAGTGCACCATGAGTTGCTGAACTGTGAGTGTAGTGCTAATATGTGCTTGTAGCTATAGTGGGGTAATTATAGTTAACCATTATGATTATAATGGGTAACTGCTACATGTCATTACAATTACCATGTAATTCTAATGACCAGTTCAACATTACCATGTAATGGTAACGCTAAGTTTTTGTTCCCATTACCATTACTCGGTAATGCATTATCGATTAACTCAATTATAATTTTGCCGAACTCTGGCACTAACCAAATTTTTCCATTACACGTGATGATTGAAAAGTATCTGGCTGTTGGTGAGGAAGTTTTTGCTGGCAACATAGATTTAGAGAAAGCTTATGACCAAGTAAGTATAAGTAGGACACTTTTGTGGATGGTATTGAATGAATATGGTGCTACTGGGAATCTACTGAACAGTGTTAAAGTCATGTATGCTGGCAGTAGAGCTTGTGTACGAGTGAATGGTGTTTTATCAAAATGGTTTTCTATTGGTGCAGGAGTCAGACAAGGTTGTGTAATGTCACCATGGCTGTTTAACATATTTATGGATGCATGCATGCGTGATGCCAAAATAGATAATACTGGTGTATGTCTTGGTGATATCCGTGTGTGCAGATTGCTGTATGTTGATGACAATGTCCTCGGTTGGCAGAGAGCAAAAGTGAGTTGCAGAGTATGTTGTCCCGGATATATGAAGTTTACGTGAAATTCAACCTGAGTATAAATATAGCAAAAACCAAAGTTATGGTTTTTGAGAGAGAAATTGGTAGTACTAAATGTAATATAAGTCTAAATGGCACAGTGATTGACCAGGTGAATGAGTTTGTGTATTAAGGAAACATGTTTGGCAGAGAAAACAAATTGGATGGCGAAATCAGTAGGCTAGTGAATTCTTCATTGAAAGTCATAGCTGCTCTGGAAGGTTTTCACAGGAATGATGGGTTTTCAAGAGAGTCCCACATGGTTGTGTATGAAAGTGTAATTGTTCTTACTCTGATGTATGGTAGTGAAACCTGGGTACTACAGAAGAAACATTGTAGTCGTTTGTGTGCTGGAGAAATGCATTACTTACAGAGGGATTTGTGGCAAGACACATTCTGATTGTGTGACGAATGAAGATGTTGCAGTTGTGTAATGTGAGGCAAAATATTGTTAGCAAAGTGGAGACTAATATGTTTTGGTGGTTTGGCCATGTTGAAAGAATGAGTGATGAGATGCTTACTAAGAAATTTTTTAGCCCAAGTGGCAGGAAGGAAAGGCAGAGGAAAACTAAGGATGTCATGGGAGGATCAGATTCAGGAGTGTCTGCATGAGAAAAAGATTAGGAGTATGAAGTATAGAAGATCTTGTGTATGGTGTGTGATGGATGTCAGTGAAGCCCGACTTGTATGTCAAAATCACTGTACATGGAGAATCTTGATACAGCAACAGTAAGTAAAAATTATCTGGTAGTTTGTATTTCTTTGTGGAGCTAACCTCTGAATTTTAGAGAATAGCTTAGTGATATGTATGTATGTCTTACATGTTGTAGTGAGCCATTTATGTAACCAGATAGAAAAGTGGTAGTGAGTCAACATATTTCAGTTAAAAAGAAAATGCAATGTACATACAGTTTCAAGGAAATCTCCAGGCAGATCATATTCCTTAGTAAGCTCTGCAATGCTGATTTGTCCATTTTGTTGCAGTTTTTCATTAACTTCTTCAGCAAGATGGTCCAAGTATTCACTGAAAATAGATGTTTTGGTTTTATTTTTATACTTCCATTGATATGGAAAAGCTAGAGTTTTTAATTTCACATGCCTCGTGTAATAAGGGCACTTCTCTAGTACAGGGTATTTCACTAGGTAGTCCCACCCACCCAGAGAGCCAACTAGTGTTTTCTTCCCACCCTACATAGAAACACAACGTTCGGTTTACAAGTGACCTTGATCCTTGATAAATGTGCGGGAGTGATTATCCTGGTAAGGCAATGACTCATTGTGATGTCACCCCAACAGATGGCCAGGCATGCTAATTCTGTCGGGAGGCAATTTGCATGTTTTACTGTGTCGTCGAATGTTGTTCAGGATGGCTGTGTATACCGCTGTGGAGTAGGTGTTTACTGTGAAAAGTTATTGGATAACAAAGTCTATAAAGATAACACAGCATGAATTCCTGAAGAAGTTTGGGGGAAGAAAAGCACCAGACAAATGTTACATCGCCAGGTTAGCGAAGAAATTTGAAATCACAAGCAGTGTTTTGAACAAATATAGTGGTGGATGTCTTCCTTTAGTGGAAGAAAAATCGAAGAGGTGAAGCACAAGCTGCTGTCATCAATGAAGAAGTCAGCACGACATTTGTCACAAGAAACTGGGTATTCTGTTTTCACCTGCCAAAGAGCCACGAAGAAAGTGTTGCTTCATCCATACCATGTGACAGCTGTGCAAGAGTTGTAAGAACTGGATCTTGAAAAGCGTGTGTCTTATTGTCACTGGTTCCTGACATTTCTACTCGCAATTCCGAACATTTTGGATTTCAAATGGTTCACTGATGAAGCATGGTTTCATTTGGATGGGCTTGTCATTTTTCAAAACTCCTGCATCTGGGCTACAGATAATCCACATGAATTATACAAAACCCCATTGCGTCCTGCAAAAGTCAGTGTTTGGTGTGCTGTGTCCCGAACCAGAATAATTGGATACATTTTCTTCAGGAGCATAGTAAACTAGGCATCACATGTGAACATTTTCAGACAATTTGCTGACCAATTAACACTTTCACTGCTGTATCACGCCAAACGGCATCATACAATACTTAGCCCAGGTGTCGTGGTTGTGGCTTGATATTTCCCTTCCTAAAACCTTCAGCACTTGAAGAGAGGTATCTGTTTTGTTACTGGCACTGAGAATGAGTATCCAACTGTTTATAAATGACTGTGGTTTTGGGACAGCGGATATTTTTCCACATGGTTTAGGAAAGGGAAAGTAAGTTGACTCCCCATAGACTTACACAGCATGCTCTTTTCACTGCAATGTTTATATTCTTTAGAACGTCACTGGTTTTGCTATAAAGGGAACTATCAATAAATAAATGCTTGAGTGGCAATGAAAACCATTTGCTGCTTAGAGTTCATACGTAAGAGGGCGGCCTATTGAGGTCGCTAAAGGGATTTCAAGGAAACCCATACTGACTTCAACGCTTAGTTTTGTGGAAACAACAGATATTTTCAGACAGGCTGTCTCCGGTTCCTCTCAACTAAAAAGTTCATCGGCGGGCACATCCTGCCGTGGAAATAGATGATCCTGATAATTTGTCATCATATGCAGAAACGTATTCTTTTAGTACCTGTAGCACGACCAGCAGTGAAAGTGAAAATGAAGAACGCGACGTTCTCTCTCATACTCCGCCTCAACAGATTTTAGCTACATATTGGTATGATGTTCTCGACGTCACAAGAATAGTTCTGTTCACTAGTGTACTAGGACTGAAATTAATAAGACACGTATTGAACAAATCGAATTTTTCAATATTTTTGGGACTGAAGAATTTTTCAATTTATTAGTTACCATCTACTATGCATGTCTATAGCATATGCATTGCAAAGCAATGTATATGCTGTAGACGTGTTTATATCCCTGTGTTATTGAAGGTTATAATTTCAAATATCAATTATGGGATAAATTTTCTGGTATTTTAGAACAGCGGCGTCGTGCAAAGCTATGAGATCTTAACACAGCTAGGCTGATCCAGACATATAGAGGCTCATCTGTGAAGCCACGTGATGACTTGTGGCGTCTCGGGAGATTTGCTCGGATTTCTTACCGGCACCATGTACTTGTCGCTGAAATAGCACAGCGGCAGTGAACGTGTTAACTGACATCGATTTAACAACAGGGTAACTTTCAACAGGATGGAGCAACATGCCACACATCCCATGCATGCATGAGTGAAATTTCCTCTTTCTTCAGTGACTGAGTGATCTCCAAAGGAATCTGGCCACCTCATTCACCTGATTTGATTCCTCACGATTTTTTTTTATGGGAATATTAGAAGCGTCATGCTTACAGAAATAAGCCTCACACGTTAGAAGACTTAGAAAGCAACATCAGAGCAACAATCCGGACTACTGATAAGGACATGCTGTGGAGGACCTTCGATAAAACGCAGTGTCGTGTTCGAGTGTGTTTGGATGTTGGTGGAAGACATTTCCAGCATTTATTGTGAATGGTGATGAATTCCCATGAACTAAAGTATGTTGTAAACCACATGTCATGTTTCTAAGTGCAGTGTGATGCAAAATATGGCTGATTCTTTAGGAAGGGGGTGGGGGACTACCTAGTAAAATACCCTGTTTATGCACAGATGGCAACATTGCATATAGAGATATTGATCAACAGTAAAATTACCCATGTGTTGGTTAGGTTTTACAACACAGTGCAAGTTACCCCAATAAAACAAAAATTAAAAATAAAGAAGGGAGAGAGAGAAGAATGGCACATACAATCTGTGCTGTCATGCAAAATTTCCCAAACATTCACAAATTCAGTTGCAAAAATTAAAGACAGAAAAAAAGAGAACAAATATGCATATTGGTGTGACATTTATGTCAGCAAAAATTTTATGCACTAAAACAAGACACTCACAGAAAAAGAATTTTCTTACTTTTCAAGCATTGTTTCACTTTTTCCAGTCAAACGGAACAGTTAATAATCATGAAAGTATCCACAATTATACCCTAATTTGAAACACTGATTAAAATTCAGTGTGCAACCTAGAGAACATGTAAGTTCTCCATTTTACTGATTCATAGCATGGCAGGTAATGTATAGTGTTAAACTTCAACAGTAATTGTTTGTCCACTTTGAAATTTTCATACAATAACAAAAAATTAAGATGATTAGCGATAATGGATCTGCTTACCTTGTAATGAGCTGACCAAGAACTATTTGCACATCTGGTGTGCTTTTTGAGAATTCAACAGCTTTGGTTTCAACGTGGCTGTAATCAACTCCAATAATCTGAGACAACTCCACCAAGTTTATTCTCCCTAATAAATAAATTAAATACATATATAAATCACATGATATATATTTTTACACACACACACACGAGAAAATGTATTACCAAACACTGACAAGCATATAATGCATGCATGGGTCATTTCATGTCAACTCAAACAATAAATTTATCTGACATTGATTTTTGTAAAAACCTGTTACTTTTGGATTGGCTGGCAAAAGAAACTACTCCAAAAATTAGACTTCTAGGAAAAAATTTTTCCAGTATGTGAGGATGAAAAATTTGAATGATAATTGCATATTTGCCCTAGTAAAAAAAACACTGAAATAGCTGCAGAGCCAGTTCCTACAGAACTTCAAAAAGCTAATTTCAGTGGTGTTTCAAAGATTTTAAAAGGCCCTTTGTGTGATATGCAACAAGGGGAGATTTTGTAAAAATATATATATTTTTTAAAGTAACTACTTTGAAAAATATTTTTTGGCAAAACTCCTTCATGTTATGTATCAAAGGCCATTGAAAGTACCCTTATAAGCCAATTTGGAAAGAAGGCTGCTTTTTTTTTTATAGTAAAAAAATGGTATTTTCAGCATTTTTAAACACACTGTTTTTCTCTATAATTATGAGGCAAAATTTACCAATTTAAAAAAAAATCTGAATTGAAGTAAGCTTTTTTTTTATTTTATTTTTTGTTTCTATAACATGAAATCCCCCTCTTTGCAAAAGAAAAGCTAAAATCCTAATGAGTTTTTGGTTTCTGAAAATCCATGTGATTCTTAAGAAAAAATTAAGTGATGATAAAAATTAAATGTAGCAGATGAAGTTACAATTTCATTTCAAGCAGGTGAAGAAATTTTGGGATTAACATATGCTGTACATATATATGGAAATTCACAGTTCCTTAACTCTTTGGAACACATTCTGGAAATTGGCACACATATTCATATAACAAGTTTATTTAATAAAAAAAATTATCCAAAATAAAGGGTCACCATTTTTCAAGGTAACACTCATTGTATTGGATAAGCACATAAGTTCTCCCCATCTATGGAAGCCTAGCAAAACCCTCTTAGAATGTGGCCTAGGAACCCAGCAGATAACTGGGATTAAGTCATAGATGATTCCAACAAAGTTTTACTCTTGTTGCAGTTATTGTTAGAGGGTTGGTAACTGCACAATTTGAGGAATAATAGTAGGAAATAAACAAAGCTTGATCCTTGAAAGGGAAAAGTGCATGCTTTCAATCTTCCCTGCTGATTGATCATATGAAATCTGAGTAATCTTATAAAGTAAGAGAAAAATTAAAATGGGTTTTCGATAAGTGCGAAAATGTTGAAAAAATTTCTAAGTCCAAAACTTGGAAATTACCAACATCTACTTAGTTTGTAACTTAATTACGAAACTTCTAGTGTCCATGACGTTCTGAACCCAAATTTTCACACATGGCCAGCAATGTTGGTTTAAAAAAAAAAAAAAAAAAAAAAACTTAAAGGCTTTTTTCAGGGCATCTTAATGAAAAACTGGGTCTTTTTCATGTGGAACCTTTTCGGTGTGCTTCATTTTATTTTTAGGCTCCCCTTTTCCCCTCTTTCCTGCTTCTGCAGCCTGCGTTGTCTTGGATTAGTGACTCAGATATAGTATGTTATGCAGGGCAGCTTAAAACTTCATTTCTTAACAGGAAGTACTAAAACTCTAATTTTTTTTAAACTTGTTCTTTGTACTACTAAAACTCTAATTTTTTTTAAACTTGTTCTTTGGGATCTTTATCAGGGCACCTCCAACTTCCAAAATTTTCTTATTTATTTTTTTCCTCCTTCCAAGAGGTGCAGCGCGTCATAGCGAGCAGGACTCTAAACCTATTTGAGGATTTTCATCATTATCAGGAAGCCTAGCAAGAAAGCTTTGTATTAAGCTTCCAAAGCATACAACAGGTGGCAGTACCATGCAGTTAGCCAACTGGAGCTTCACAGCAATAAAAAAGCACCTTTAGCAATAGCAAATCATTCATTAGTGCAGTGCGTTTGAGGCGTTGGCATGAGTTTTGGCAATATGCGCATTCATCACTTTCTTTTTTGCGTTTGATAAAAAACAGTACAGCCGCCAAGGCACATATCTGCTGTGTATAGGAGGGACAATGTAAGTGAATGACATTAGATCATGAAGTTTCTTTCAGGTGGCACCATGCTTGAAGACAAGTTTCATTCTGGATGCCCCTCTGAAGCATATGCTGAAGAAATATTGGCAATGATGGAGTCTGATTCTTGTGAAACCCACAAAAATATCACCAATTGCCTTCCAGTTCATTGAACAAATGCCATGAGAAAAATTCAGGCAATAGGAAGCACTAGAGATGGGTCATTCATGAATGATTCGTTCACAATTAATGACTCTTCACCATGAATGGTTCACTCTCACCACTGTGAATGATTATTCAATCCCCCATTACTGCGACACACACTGAAATCGTAGCACTTAACTTTATTCCACTTGCACAAGTTCATAAATGAATTCCCTATAAGAAAAAGTAATGTTGAGAATTAATAAGTGTCAACCATTGTGTGAGTGAGCAGTCAGCTAGGAAGTAATGGTGAAACTATAGAATGGGAATGATACATGAATGCCATTCACTTGAATGGTGTGCCCAAATCTTTCACCACAAGCAAAACCTTTATAGTGAATGGTGAAAAGCTCACATTCTTTTGAGCAGTTTGCCAAAAAGTGTTGTGAATGGTATTCAAGCCACCATTACTGCAGCATAGGTGGCAGCATGTTTAACTTTATGCTGCCCCATAGGTTTGGAAAAGAACTCCCAATAAGAAAAGTAATGTGTAAATTGTTATGTTTGTGAGCAATCAGCAGTAAGCCAGAAAATAATGCAGAAACTTAAGAATGGGAATGATATGTGAATGTCATTCCTTTGAATGGTGTGCCTGAATATTCACCACAAGCAAATCATTCATCTTAAATAATGTAATGGCAAATAACTTGTGCTCTTTTGAGCAGCTTGCCATAAAGAGCTGTGGTCTTGAATGTGGTTTTGGTCATAAACAAGAGATCCCTCCAAAGAATGATTTACTCAGTGAGCATAGTGATTACCTGGAAATTGAATGATCATTCATGAATGACTTTTGCAAGAATGAATGAACTCCAAAGAATGAAGGGTTTATGCCATGACTAAAATCCACTATACGGAGGAGGGACACTGCAAGTGAATGGCATTGGTTCATGCATATGGTTTCAAGTGAGTACATTTTTAATAATACCTTCATGACTTTGTTTTAACTTTGGATCTGACATGGTACCACCTCCAAACTCATGATGAAAACTCCTGCCTTTCAACGTGCATAGTTTTAAAGCATTTCGTTCAGTTAATGCAAACAATATTTACTCATCTTCCGATGAGAAAAAACTAGACTTTGATACTATCAAAACACTAAAAAACTCAAGCATTCCATAAAAAGGCATTAATTGACTTTTTACATGCCATCTCAGATTTTTCTTTCCCTTGTACATCAAAATTCTTAGTCTATCTTCCCGAGTTTTTACAGGTTGTAATCTTTATTCATTTGAGACATTCTGAACTCATACCATAATTTTTCTTTTTCTGATGCAGAGAGTCTTGTGCTAACATCTTTCTCGAGCAAGTTTAATTAAAAAAACTTTTATAGGGATTTTTTAGTGACGTGATTTTTTTGGGGGTAAGGGTCCAATAGGAGATTTTCCTTAATTTATTTTTAGAGTTCATTTTATTATCGATTTTCAAACACTGTAAAATGAATCTGGTATCACAATATTGATACCAATATTGATTCCATGCAATAAATACTGAAGTACTGGTATTCTGGTCTGGCATTGTGACCAGTATTGGATAAGACAACAAGCCGACATAGAAAATGCATTAATGCATGTCAAAGTAATGAAATGGAAAAGTGCAGGTCTCACTCAATTAAAGCAAAGATGGGAAATGGTCCAAACAGAATAACCATATGGAAACCTCAGCTCAGAAAACAAGAAAGAGGAAGTCTCAGATGGAGATCTAGTTGAATGAGACCAAAAGAACTCCACTGAGGTAACTATTGGAGATCTACAGCCAAAAACACAGGTAAGTAGAAACAAGAAAGTCTTCTTTCACCAGATGACTGCATAATCATTACCAAAAAAAGAATGAATTTATTATTTTGCACAGGGGCATCACTAGACCATTTCATGGGGGAAAGGGAGGGGGCTGAAACCTCCCAATAATCTAGAAAAAAAAATTCATTACATTTCAGTTAAAAAACTAATTTCTAAGTGTGGAATATTACTACTTATTTTATCTCAATGACCATTCATCAACAAATAAATAAAGAAGACAGAAGTTAATGACAAATTTACATTTGGCCATTTATATGGCACTAAAGGATGTGTAAGGCTCTTGGTAATAATTGATGTCATGGCTATTCCTAGACTTGATATATTATAAATTTCACTAAATTATGGGATTTACTCAGGAATAAAAGGATATTACTTACAGTCGAATTTTTGGGTAGCACCTCCTCTATTCCTCAGGGCTACAATATAGTAGGTGTTGCCATTTGTGAGCTAAATTCCAACCTTTCATGTCCTTAAGTACCTCTTGGTTAAGGACATACCCCAAGGATCATCGGCTGTGTAATGCAGTTTGTAATTAATTCTTTTTTTTTTTTTTTTTTTTTTTTTACTTTTTAGCCATAGGTTCTTTTCAGGAGTTGAGAACACTATATGCATCTGGAGGACATGGGCATCAATTGGATTCTTGGAAATTTGGGTCTGGCATGCAGAATTTGGTGTTAGAAGGCTAGACTTCTTTCCTTGTGGTGGGTTTTTCTCTTAATTGCTCTTAATTGCCCTTAACTTAGGACACTGTCTGTCTCTGAAGCTTAGCACTTTGTGGTGTTGCCACCCAATTAACCAGATCGCCCAGCCTACATGCAGAGAACACACAGGATCCACTTTTACTCAGTCTCTTGTTTAAATTGTTTAAATGCAGAAGCTGTAAAATTAAAAGTTTGGTTTCCACACTTTTTGCATTCAGAATCTGTTGCTCATCCTAAGAAAGACCTCAAATAAAAATCCTTATAAACAGGTGGCAAATAAATCCACCGCAGCAAAGCAACTAGGGGCTATCTAAATATTCTGAAAACCCCACCAATGATGGGGAGAAGATCAACATTCAGATAATATTAATGCTGTGCTAAAATTAATCCTAAAACTTAAGATCTCGTGGTTAAACTGGTTGTAAGTGAAATTCATTTACTTATGTTAAATTTAAAATACAATTAACTTAAAGGTGAAAAATATCAATTTTAAAATTCTGTAATTTTTTTCATTACTGAAAAGGGAATAGCACGGTGAGTACAAGACAGTGAAAAAAATTAAGACCTACTCAGACCCCGCCCCCCTCCCAATATTCTTATACACACAACGGAACACAAATACTTGACAATTAAAATTTGGACCAGAAATATGATCATATCAAATTTGCAAAAATATAAGTTTCACCCATATACATAAATAAATACACTGCTCAAAAGAATTAGGGGAGCAAGAGATATTGTGTGGAAAATCATATGCGACTGATGTTGTTGATTATAAAACATTTTTTATGTAAGATACATTAGAATCTTCAGTAGTATGAGTAAGAAAAAGCCCATTAACGAATTTTTATGCAAATGATATGCACATGATATAATATGTTATACAACAATATGCATATCTGTATAACAACAACAAAACTTTTTGAACGTGGTAACTGACCTCTAGTGGATATGTGGTCCCCTCGAACAGCTAAGACTGCTGCACAGGCACGGAATTGATGAGGTTACTGAGAAGGTTTTAGGGAAATCATTGCCGCTCCTCAATGAGGTCAGTCTTCAGTTCATGAACAGGTAACAGAGGTACTGGCCAAGCTGCAATGCATCTGCCAAGTGTGTCCCAGGCATGCTCAATTAGATTTAAGTCAGTGTATCATGCTGGCTATAAGTCAGTGGCTATAGTTAGATTTAAGTCAGTGTATCATGCCATTATGTCTTAAAAGAAAAGTGTTTGATCAATGCATCCTTCCAGTGCTTACGTATGGTGCAGAGACGTGGACCTTAACTAAAAGAGACATACAAAGGCTGCAGACAACTCAAAAAAGCATGGAGAGGTGCATGCTTGGTATAACCAGGAGAGATAAGAAGAGGAACTCGTGGATCCGAAAAATGACGAGAGTGGAAGACATCATGATCAGAGTTAAATCCCTGAAATGGCAATGGGCTGGACATACTGCCAGAAGGACAAACCATAGATGGACAGCCGAAATTTTAGATTGGATTCCAAGGGACAGGAAAAGACCCAGAAAAAGACCACATGGGAGATGGGTGGATGAAATTCGTAAATATGCGGGAGTGACATGGAGGAGACTGGCACAAGACAGACTGTTGTGGAGGAAACTTGGGGAGACCTTCGTCCAGCAGTGGATTGATAATGGTTGACAATGATGATGATCATCATGCTGGCTACTCCAGATGCTAGATTCCCTCCTCTCAAAGCATGTTGTCCACTAGCACAGCTCTATGAGGTCGAGCATTATGGTACATGAAAAGGAACAAATCACCAACAGCTACAGCACAAAGCATGACAAAAGGTATGAGAATCTCGTCTCTATATCTCTGGACCATGAGACTGCCATTTCATATGATGTACAGGTCCATATGTCTGCTGATACATATGCCAGCCCAGACCATCAGTCCATGTCCACTGTACTGAAATTTGTCCTGCACAAAAGCTGGATTATTTTTGTAAGCAGGGTTTCCACCAGATAAGAACTTGCAGATTGTCAGACTCCAGACTGTATCTCGACTCGTCAGAGAAGAGAACTTTACTTCACTAGTCATGTCCACAACCACGATGTTCCTTAGCCCAGTTTCTACAAGCTATATGGTGCCATGAGGTTAAAGAGACACACATCAGTGGTCTATGTGCATAAAGACCACCTTGGTGAAGGCAATTGTGGATAGTTTGAGTTTATAACCAGCGTCCTGTTGACATAAGAAGCCGGAGCTGGGTAGCATTTTGCTACCTGTTCTAATGGATTGCAAACAATAGACAACAGTTGTCCCTTGCCATAGTTGCTCAGGGACAGCCTTGCCTTCTTCGAACACTTCTTCATATCCTGGAATTGTGTCCACAATTGGGAAATGACACTTTGTGACACTCCTATAGCTTCTGCTACTACCCGCTGGATCTGACCTGTTTTCAGCCTACTAATAGCTCTCCATGCCATTGATTCTGGTAAATCATGCTGTTGAAACATCACCTAAGCAGAAGACTTCAAGAAATGCTGTGTCACAATAAATGCTGCAGAATATGGGAGCTCCCAGAAAACCTTTGTTTTTATCCCAATCTGTGATATATATAAACACTAATTTGCATAAGGACATGCATAATTCAGCTATCTATGTCAATCACTACTTGTGTTTTTCACATCTTACTAAGATATCACATGACTCGCTTGTATAATATTGCCAAAGTCATATGCTCACCTAGTTATTATGAGCAGTCCATATATACTGCAGATCATGTACAGGGATAATATTTATTTCATACAAAACAAGGAACAATTTTCAGTTGTTATGCAAGTTTGTGAAACTACTAAATAATGTAGCATTTTCTCATGGCAAATATATCATCAAATAGCAAGAAATATAAAATTTATAACAGATATAAAAGATTTTATCATACATCTGCTGCCAATATGTTATTTGATTTTTCAAGAATAGTTTCATGATAAATCAATAATAAAAACAGATCATACCACCATGAACAAACAATTCATCTCTTATTTCTTTAAGGAGATGTTCTGGTGTAAGGTACTCTTTACCATCAGTCGTGAAAATGACAGATATTAATTTCAGTTCAATAAGTTTCTTCACAATTTCAATACAATTCCTTTCAGACAACCTATATGAACAGTCAAGAAAATTGTTTTAATATCAAAAAACATTTTACATTTACCAAAGGAAAACATGTTTTGTAAAAAAAAAAAAACACTAAAAACTGTGATAGTTGGCATTTATAAGGAACTGTAAGTTATTTTGCTACAGGTACAATAGGCATGGCATTCATATAAAACAAAAACATTTTTTAATTAACATTTTAATCTTCAGTATATTCAAGAAAAAAAAATGTTATGGGGTTTTACTACCATGAACAACTCTAATCTGAGGGCTATAAGTTGCAACCTGTAATCATGTATGTCATATCAGTACATGTGTTTGCAAGCCGCCTGTTAAAAAAAATACAAAGACAAGTTGCCAAAACCTCAAGAATGCCTCTCTGAAAGACGTCTCAAGGCAGAAGTGATAATCAGATGTGAAACAGAAGCATCTACTTTGATTGCTTAACACACTGAGTTTCTAAATGATAAATGAAGCAGAGACTTTCTGTTTCTATTCTTTCCAAAACTTTGCAAAAGCAACTTGTCATCATTATAGGCTTAGTTGAAAAGGTTCATTGGATCCTTACCATATCTGGACACAGGTGTGATAATAGCTACATGTCAAGTGTCAAGAAAATCCTGTTCATGCCAAATCCTGTTAAACAGGATAAGTAGACATTTCAGGGACAATGGCAAAAGGTGTTTGATCATTTTATAGTGGATGTTATACTTACTGTGTTAGTAATGTGCAGGGCTCGACAAATCCCAGCCGCCTAAAATTCAGGCCCTAGCGGCCAATTTTCTTCTTACTTGAGATTTAGTAATTTGCCGGAAATACTGCAATTTCTGTTGTATAATCTATAGATTGCCTGTTAAAAAGTTATAAATTTAGGTACTGTGGATGCCGGTAAAGAAAAAACAAACAACATTGGATTATACACCGTTGTGGATATCAGGGAGAAACTGTCTTCCTGAATTTCATGGTCTGTAGATTATATGAAGAAAAACAATATGGTACTTTGAATTACCATGTAAAAAATATGACATCCGCAAATACTATTTTAATAAAATCAATTTTTTTTTTTTTTTTGAGATCATGTACTGGAAGAATGGAAAAAGAAAATTATGAAGCAAACTGGAACTTTATTTTGCTATGGATTAGAAAAAAAAAAAAAATGACAACAAATATAGTTTGACACTTTTTTGTTCCAGCATCATAACCAAAACAAAGAATATCTAACTGAAAAGAAGTTAAGGCTCGGCGAGACGTAACTAGCGCCGACATATCCTAGGATACAAGATGAAGTGCACCAACATATAGGCTGATGCTGGAGCAGACTGCGCATGCGTGTTTGTGTTGACTTCAATTCTGGCAAAGAACAGTCAGCTACGCTACTAATAGCACGCGATTGTTACCTTCTCGGTAGCATAATAATTTCGCAAATCGAACATGTTAGCTTTGTTGTGCCAATTGCTTGTTTGCGCTTCAGTTTTTCAAAAACGTTTTCAGAAATGCCAAATACTATGGATTGTCTGCTTTTGTACGGATTCTTAGACCTAACTATAATATCTGCCACAATTTAATTTAAATAATAATATTAACTATTATTGCATATTTGTTTCACCAAACTAAGGGACAGGCAGGATATCAGAAAACAACACAAAAAACAAAAAAACAAAAAACTGCTCTAGGCAAATAGTTATCAGGTCGAAGGAAACAATCATGGATCAAAGAAAAGATCCACTGCCGTAGTACCCTAACGCCTTTTGCTCCTGAATGTTTGCTTTCCGGCAAAGCACATAAGCTCCCAGCTTGTGGGGCACTGTTGTCACCTGTTTTACGTCATCTCAACGAGAGTTTATGTTCTTCACGTGAAGCTTTATATTCTTTGACCAAACATGTTTTTGTTCATGCATCATTGACTTCGTTTCACCTGGTGCCTAAATTTTGGGAGCAGGCTCCCAGATCTAGAACATATCTGTGAAGTCCTGGTGATGTGCACCCACAGCAGTTTACGTTTACCCTCAGTTCTTCTGCTGTTCAACTGGCTATTATAATCTGTCACAGAAAAAGATCTAAATGTTATACCTTTCCTCTCAAGCCTTGCCTAAAGTGTTTCAAAAGAAGGAGTCTAGTTACTGCTGCTAAGGCAGTCCATAATACTCTGAGTGAGTATGAACATCTTTTCATTTGAGAGCACATAAATGGTATATTTAACCTGTTTTTCTACTCATACAGGTTCAGTACAGATACAGGCAATCTTGTAACACACCAGATCAGCAAACTTCACTTTGTTAAAAAGTTGAAGTGATTGGAGTTTGTTCTGTACTCATGATGAGTTCAACCAGTCATCATGACAAGTTGGACCTTTACCTTAATATAAAGCATTCACACATCCATGTTTTCAGTGGGTATCCCTTACTCTCTACATAAGCAATGAAATGCTCATTTTATAGCAGACCAGAGCCTATTTCAATTGATGAATCACAATCAACTGATGCAAGATGGACTCCGATACCCCTTACATGTATGAAGTAAAGTTTACTGATCTGATTTACCCGACAATTACCGGTATCTATGTGAAAGTAGCAGAAGAAAAGCAGGTCAAGCATTATTTACATGTTTAAAAATGAAAAAAAAAATGTTAACAATCGTTAAAAAAAGAGATATGATAAAAAAATGTAACAAAAGCAGTGTCTGCAGAAATACTTTAGCTTCATATCTATCCATTAATCCATAAAACACCTCAGCTATAAATAATAATAATAAATAAATAAATAAATTATGAACAAATGACTCCTGAAATGAAGAAACTGCAAATACAGTAAGCTGGACTTCTACAGGTGAGTTGTCATTGACATCCTGCTGTTTCAGAACGGTACACCCACCCTCCCTTGCATGTTAGGTCATCTGATTCATTTGTCTAGTGAGCCTTTTTGACGAACACACACAGAACATTGCATGGCATTGTGGCAGAAAAAAATATAAACAAAAACAAAACTATTTACTACGAAACATGGCAGTTGAACATATCAATGATAACCACGAATCTGTGGAAATCACTTAATAAAACAAATTGCAGAATAGAAAAAATATTTTTTCTGTTTCTTCATCTTCCAAATGTAATTCATCTCTTCCACAGCATTTAAATCCATTGCAATAGTAAATGAACATTACGCATAATAAGTAGCACACCCAAAATGATGCAACTTTTGCATCCACACAGAATAAGTAATACTGAAATGAAAGCCATAAGTATTAAATTAATTAAATCTGCTTTGCAGGTAAAAATGCAAATTTGGTGATTGTTTACAGGTCAGATGCATATGTTTTACACATTTATTATTATTGTTATTTTTTTGCATGAGAGTGCTTTTTTATTATTATTAAATGTATGCTTTCCTTCCATTTCAGTTTGTAAATATTATACCCCATGCATATTCTTTTTGCTGTTTTTTCATTCATATGGATTTGTAATGAATAGAAGTGTACAACAAAATTAACACAACATATAAGGGTTGCCCCAAATGAAAGTGAGACTCGTGTAATAGCGCCGTTTTATAATTGCACAGAACAGTGCGTTTGTGCTGGTAGATGGCGTATCATGTCAGGAAGCACGCTGTTATCGGCGGCACGCGTCAGTGTGCTGTTTGCACGTGTGGAGGCAAGTTGACTACGTACGGTCGTGACATGGATTTGCACAAACAGGCCCAGCGGGCAGTTATGCAATTTTTGATGACAGAAGGTGTTAGTGGAGACGAAATGTATTATCGCATGAAAGATGTGTATGGTGTTCCGCTGGTGTAGCGAATTTCGTAAAGGACGTGTGAGCATGGAGGACATGCTGAGACCTGGGCAAGCACAGGCCGTCAGCATGGAATCAATTGCTGCCATGGACATCCTTGTGAAGGAGAATCCCTGAATCACCACACGTGAGCTTACGGCAACATCATCCGTAAGTAAGAGAACTGTTAACACCATTCTCCCTCACCGATTGGGATACAGCAAGGTTTGTGCACAATGGATCCCCAAGCATCTCCAGGAGGAGCAGAAGACTCGGCAAATGGGTGCTTGCCTGGAGAATCCGCATTGTTATCACGCAGAGGGGGCTTAGTTTCCTTCCAAGATTGTGGCCGCAGACGAAACTTGATGCCACCACTTTGATCCGGCCACAAAATGGATTAGTATGGAATGGTGGCATCCCAAGCTCAGTCCTCCTAAAGAGCTGGAAAAATGATGCTCGTGGTTTTCTTCGGTGAGAATGGCCCATTGCTGCGGGATTGGCTGGACACAGGCAGTACGTCAAAGCAACCACATACTGCAACACGTTACGCAAACTCAAAACGGTCATCATGCAGACCCGGTATGTTGTCAAATGGGGTTATTCTGCTGCATGACAATGCATGCCCGCAGGTGGCGACAGTGTGCCAAGATTTGCTGTGGAGCTTTCGCTGGGAGGTCCTTGACCATCCCCCTATATCCCCGATCGATCACCCAGCGACTACCACTTTTTTGGGCCACTGGAAGAATCTTTGGACCACTGAAAAGCTCTCAAGGGCAACAAGTTCGCTAACAATGCTGAGGTCTGCAACGCCGTTGAAGACTGGTTCCACAGCCAACCACGGATGTTCTTCGCTCAGGGTATCCACAATCTCGTGCCAAGCTGGGACACTTGCTTGAACTGACAAGGTGACTATGTGTAGTGGGTATGTAGCCCATTATCACTCTTACTTCCTGTATGTTCACATATTTCAACCTATAAAACCTTACGGCAAAAAACCTTGTTCAGTTTTATTTGGAAGACCCTTATATCTCAATGAAAAAAAAAAAGAATTACTTATCAAATTCCACTAGGTTTCAATCAAAAACATGTAGCACAAAGAGCAAGGAAACTGAAAGAGAATGGATCACCCAGGTGGTATAGGCCTAAGCTCCGGCTTCTGACCATTCATCTAAGATAGATCTGGGTTTGAATACTAGTGAGGCATACATGTTGTGTCTGTCTTACGGCACTGCCTCTCTCCCTTACTTTAATTTTTTTTTTTTTTTTGATTGGAGGTTTAACGACCACCGTGAGCAACTAAATGGGCTATAAGCAGTCGCCCGTCCCTAATTTAGGGTCACTGGTTCCAGGGAAGGGAGAGAGCCAGTGCCGTAAGACAAACACAACATCCATGCCTCACCGGGATTCGAACCCGGACCCCGTTCGGACGAACGATCAGAGGCCATCGCTTAGACCCCTGCGCCACCGGGGCGGCCCCTTACTTTAAACTGATGGTCCTAAATTAGAAATGGGCAACTGCTTATAGCCCATTGTACTGCTTACACAGTGGTCATTAACCCCCCAGACAAACAAAAAAATAATTCAAGAGCACACAGCTGATGTTGAGAAAACAGATCAGCAACATGCAGTAGTCAGAGAATGGTAATATGTAAATCACTTTGGGACAATATAGAAATTTTTTATTATGAACCTCAACAAAACAATTGGATACTTATTAACAGGAGCTATTACATAATCAGGGATAAAGACTATTAATGAACTATCGCAAACTTTGTCCTATATTTTTAAACAATTTTTTAATAACATCAACTCAGAAAGTCCCACAGCCTGTAATTTTTAGCATTGAAAAGTTCTTTAAGTGGAATCTGGCAACACAATTCAAACTGCATTCAGTGCCAACCAAGGAGGTTACAATATGAGGGTCATAGCAAAAGTTCTGCACACATTAATCTAAAACAGAAGCAGATGATGCAATCAGGAAAATGATTGCATCATGTCAAGGTCAGACTCTCTGCAACGTAGTGGTGTCAGAACGACGCACTATCATTTGCTGTGTGGGTGGACGTGGGAGGGTTTGGAAATGGAAGCATGCAGCTCCTTAGGTCGAGTCACGGAATTAGACCAGTGCTCGTACGTGAAAATAGAAACTCTGCGGGGGAGCTCCGACACAGATCCACACTGCCTTGCAAGAAGTTTGAGGGAAGGAATCCTTGATCGAAGCACAATTTTTTTCTGAGGACAAAGTTGAGACCAAAAATCCGTCAAAATCCCCCAACTTGTTGGAAGCCGGAGCGCTCTTGCTGCATGACAACACATGGTGTCATGGTGCAGCATTGGTACGGGGACTTCTGTCAAAATGTGGCTGGGAAACTTTATCCCACCCACCATACAGCCCTGAACTTAGTTAACCCAACTTTGATCTTTTCCCAAAGTCAAAAATTCGACTCTCTGGCATCCGCTGCGAATCGCTGGACAAACTGTCATTGGACGTGATTCGAGTAATACAACAGCTCAACAAAGATGGCGTACTACGGGGCATCCAGAAGCCACCTCACTATTGGCAAGCTGTGATTAGTAGGGAGGGGAGTACACTGAATGGCAATAAGGTAAGTTTTCTCTGTTTTTGATTCTGACATTATGATTTGTTTTGAGCTTTCACTAATGTTTCATGAATCTCAAAAATGGACACTTATCTCAAAAATGGACAGTGTGCAGAACTTTTGTTAGGACCCCTGTACAAGACTTCTGGAGATGTTCTGGGTCTCTTAACTGTGAAGCCACAAAGTGTGGAATTTTGGATAATGTTTACATGATACCTATGCAGTCTCAGCTGTGTGCATTTTTTGTGCTGCATGGTTTCTGGCTGCAGAAATCATGTTAATACCAAACTGGAATGAATCTAGTGAAGTTTTTGATTCTGACATTATGATTTGTTTTGAACTTTCACTAATGTTTCATGAATTTCAATTTAACAAAAAAATGGAAAGATGGATGGTCTCAAAATAATTAAGAATTTTATATATCCAGCCTTTTCTCATGCATTGACAGTAAGTTATGATGCAAAATTGAAACATTTGGAACAAAAGAAATGCGATTTGTCCAACACAAAATGCATTGCAATAGCCTTGGAAACCATCTTTCACATACTTTTTTTTTTGGGGGGGGGGGTTGGAGATTTAACGACCACCGTGAGCAACTCAATGGGCTATAAGCAGTCGCCCGTCCCTAATTTAGGGTCACTGGTTCCAGGGAGAGGAGAGAGCCAGTGCCGTCAGACAAACACAACATCCATGCCTCACCGGAATTCGAACCCCTTTCGGACGAATGATCAGTAGCCATCACTTAGACCACTGCGCCACTGGGGCGGCTCACATACTGTAATAATAGGCAGCCGCGTCACGGTTATAGGCTTCTTCATGCAAAGTGGCATTGCTGCATTGACGAGGGCACTTCCAGATGTCTCATTCTAACCTCCTTGACAGGGGCACACACAAGGGGGTTCCCTGGGTCGAGACACCCCCCCCTCCATGAAACCAAGTGTTTTGTAATGATTCCAACACAGTCGGTGTCAGACACGAGATATTCCTAACCCCCTCTAACTGTTCTCCAACCAATTTTCCTAATCGGTGAATTCCAATTTTCATAATTGCTGAAATCACACATTATAGAATTTGCTCTAAAATACATTCTCTGAAACTATAATATAGCAATAGATAAAATAATTACATTTGTGGTTAACTCCTTTTCTGAAATATTTTTATTAAAAGTAAAAACAACAATGAAAACACCATTTGCAGCTGGATTGATTCATGAATACAATGTATTAAATTATTTCACAGACAAAACATTTATTATACGTCACGTCGTTAAGTACACAAACACGAGCATTTTACTTGCAGAGATGGACCCACCCCCCTATTCCGAATTTTTGGGTGCGCCCCTGCTTCTTGATGACAACAAACTTGAAGATCTGAATTCAAAGCACTAAGAGCAGGCCTTGGCAGTCAATAAAAAGCGAAAAATGTCTGCTAATAAACAAAACCTCAGCAAAATTAAGGGACTTTAACCGAAAATAATTGTTATACATGTGTGCAGTCTGTTATGCTGGAAAATCAACATCTAGTTCATGTCTGTATGACTATCAAAACCACTGAATATCATAAGTGACAGTTAACTGTAGCTGCACACACACTCCCCATGGGTGGGGGGAGGGGGGGCAACTGTCATGTAACACTAGCAAAAGAACATAAAATTATGTGGAAGAAAAATTCTTCACATAATACATGAAAATGCATCACAATTATTAATGTGCAGCAATCATACATCCCTGAATTGCCAGTATTTACTGTTTCTCACATAATATTAATCACATAGAAAACTTAAATTGCATCGTCCTTCAAACTTTCTGATGTGATTAATATTACATGAAAAACTGTAAATACTGGCAAATCAGAGATGTCTGATTGCAGTGTAAATAATTGTCATATTTTCACATATTATGCAAAAAATATTTCTTCCGCACAATTTACCTGAGCGACTAGAGTTTTACTTAACAACGCTATTAGGAAGCAGAATTTGCTACGACAGACAACGGTTGGAGAATATTCCGATACTTAACACTCAGATACTTAGGACTTTGTCATCCTGGGTGGTGTAACAGATAACATGCTCAAACGGAAATCGGGAGATGCACGTTTTTTTGTTTATTTTTATTGAGGATTTAAGGACCACCGTGAGCAACTCAATGGGCTATAAGCAGTCGCCCATCCTAATTTAGGGCCACTGAGCCCAGGGAAGGGAGAGAGCTAGTGCGGCAAGGCAAACAAAACGAATATTGCACAATATTTTCATGCAAACATAAACAAATATTGCACAATATTTTTGAGCAACCAGAGACATTAATTGATCCCAAAATATTGAGCAATATTCATTGTAAATATTGTAACACTTTGTTTAATTGTAGTTAAATTGTGTATTACGGGGATTACTAGGATATAAGTTTTCACTTTGTCAAATTTTCGGGTTGTTCGCCAACCCTTCATCAGGACTGACTAAGATAGAAGGTACTGCCACTCAAGTGGTAATGTCATACCGCTATGTTCGTTAATCATGGAACCTCTTCTTCTCTCAATGTGTAGACTTTCTTCAAGTTTCCGTTTTAGGTAGTGTTATTGGCGTGCAAGAATTTTTAAAGATTCCCAGTCCATTGAATGTCTAGTACTTTGTACATGTTTATCAAGGCCTGTTTTGCTTGTAATGTTCCTAATTGCGGCTTTGTGTTCAGCTACACGGGTGCGGAGTTGTCTTCCAGTTTCTCCTACATATATGTTACCACAATTGCAGTTTACACTGTAGATAACTCCTTCTTGTAGTAGCATATTATTTTCTTTTTGTTTAAACTGTGGAAAATATTTTTTTTTTTATTTTATTGTGTAAGTGAGGAGCAAGACGAATATGGAAGTTACGGCTAATTCTCTGCAGCCTTTCAAACAACCATTTATGGCAAGTTATTTTTCTAGTGAGTTTAATGTTTTTATCAGATTTTTTATGGCTTGACTTATCTTTTTTTTCCTTAAAAATTTTTTCTACCCAATTTTCCGGGCAATTGTGATCTGTCAGCGACTTCTTTAATTCTTTTTTATGGATTTCTGTGGAAGTTATTGCAGAATCTAAAGTTTCTATTTTTTTCTAGGAACTGTGTGGCTACATTATATTTAATGTAGGATGGATGGTATGATTGGTAGTTTAGCATTTTTTGAGTATTAGTAGGTTTTTTATAGAGTGATGTAGAGATTTTTCCTTCTATGGCAGAGTGTCAGATCTAGGAAATTAAGGCTATTTTCTTGCTGCACTTCCACAGTGAATTTAAGCGAGTCATCTAGGGTGTTGAATAGGTTATGTATGTCTATTAGCAGAGATTTTTCTTCTTGGTCTACTATTATCAGGATGTCATCCATATATCTAACATAAAGGCAGAACAATGATTTTTCAAAAAAAGCTTTGTTTAAGCTTTTTTCAAAAAATCCTTGTCGTTTGGTCTTAAAAAGTTTTAGCTAATGGGTTGGGCCAGGTACAACATTTTTTTTTTATATTTAAAATTGTTAAATTTTCGGATTCAGTAAGGGGTCTTACTTTTAAACCATATGAGAGTGACCTCTGTTTAATAGTGGCTTCCCTGTTTATAACTTGCAAATTCGGCCTATTTTTTGGAATTAATTACTAAGCAAGTTAGTCATAGCAGAAACCCATTTGCAGGTTTCTTTAGAGGTGACAGAGCGTTATCCATGCTGGTCTCTTTTTTTTGCAGTCCTCCTCTTACTATCTTTTTCTACATGGGTGCCACTAAAGTGCTTACGCTAAGACTGAAAATCGAGACACAATGTAAGGAGTTGGTCTATATCGATTAATGTGACAAGGGGAAAAAATAATATATAATTAACTACCTCCCTCAACTTTATAAGTTGCTAAGACAAAAACTGAATGCTGCCATTTCGGTGATCCGTACAGCTCTTTTCGCAGCATTTGCTTAATCACTGTTTGCTATATCAAGAAATAAAAGGTGCAAGCATTTTTCCCTTTGTTTAATCAAAAATTTAAAGTTCAAAGTCGGAATTTCAACTGTCAGTCTCCATATATAGTGATACGCAGCAGTTTTCTCTGCACGATGAGTAATAAGTAGCGGCATTTTTTAACTTTAACTTTGTTAAGAAAATGGCAAAATGCCTGCTCTGTGATTTGATGTAGCAAGAGATGACTAAGGAATGGCAAAACATGCATTTTAAGATAAATTAATTCTAAAAATCGGTACTGAGGTAGTCACTCTGCCTTGAATACGATTTTACAGATCATGGAGATAAAACAGATTCTTTCACGGACACCTCATGAACCGAGTTTGAAATATTTCGCTTACAAAAATTTGAGTGTAAAAATGCAAGCCCCAATGATTTATTTTGAAGCAGAGACTATGATGTAGGAAAGCAAGCATTTCGTTTAGAAAAATTCTTTAAAAATGTGAATTTGTTATTTTGCACGGTTACAGAAAAATAAATGAACATCATTGGAAACAATAAAAAATAAGGAATACATCTAGGAAGAGAAACTGTAATAAAAAGACTCCTTCAGAAAAATTCAAAAAGCGGAAAATCACGGAACATTTTCATGTCCCCTAGACTGCGCATTTATGCCGAACTTCCAGAAAATGTGATGAACCCCAAAAATCGCACTTTCCGACCGGAAGAGATTTGACAAAATCTGTAAAATTTGGCAGGTGGGCAATCGCAATGAACTTTTTAGAACATTTTGATCACTTTTAAAACATTTGGTGCAACTCCACAATTTCAATGATTACAGAAATACACAACTTTCGGAGGAAAAACAAAAACAGAATTTTAAAATACACTGACTGAAAAAAAAATCCCAACACCACGAAAAAATAGTTGTAGAGGAATGAAATGGCGGCAATACATTTGTATAGGTAACATATTTAATCGATTAAGGTTTCAAGATCACAGCTTATTGTAAGCGCAAGAAGAGCCATTTTAAATGTGAAATGCTGGTACATTAATAACCGGTGTAACCGCCAGAATGTTGAATGCAAGCACGCAAACGTGTTCATGCATTGTGTCGTACAGGTGCTGGATGTCAGTTTGTGGGATGGAGTTCCATGCCTGTTGCACTTGGTCAGTCAATACAGGGACGGTTAATGCTGGTTGGGGGTGATGCTGGAGTTGTCATCCAATGATGTCCCATACGTGCTCGATTGGTGAAAGATCTGGTGATCTAGCAGGCCACGACAACATGTCGACACTCTGTAGAGCATGTTGGGTTACAACAGCGGTATGCGGGAGAGCGTTATCCTGTTGGAAAACACCCCCTGGAATGCTGTTCATGAATGGCAGCACAACAGGTTGAATCACCAGACCGACGTACAACTGTGCCGTCAGGGTGCGTGGGATAACCATGAGAGTACTCCTGCTGTCATAGGAAATTGCTCCCCAGACCATAACTCCAGGTGTAGGTCCAGTGTGTCTCGGCTGCAGACAGGTTGGTTGCAGACGCTCACCTGGCCTCCTTTTAACCAACACACGGCCATCACTGGCACCCAGGCAGAACCGGCTTTCATCAGAAAACACAACAGATCTCCACTCCGTCCTCCAATGAGCTCTAGCTTGACACCACTGACGTCGCAAACGGCAGTGGTTTGGAGTAAGTGGAATGCACGCTACAGGGCGTCTGGCTCAGAGCTGTCCTTCAAGTAACCGATTTGCAACAGTTCGTTGTGTCACTGTGGTGGCAACTGCAGCTCGAATTGCTGCCGCAGACACGGTACGATGCGCCACGGCCATACGCATTACACGGCGGTCTTCCCTCTCAGTAGTGCCACGTGGCCGGCCGGAACCCGGTCTTCTTGAGGCAGTACCTTTCCTTGACCACCGCTGCCAACAATCATGCACAGTGGCTACATTCCTGCCAAGTCGTTCTGCAATATTGCGGAACGAAAATCCACCTTCTCGTAGCCCTATTACATGACCTCGTTCAAACTCTGTGAGCTGTTGATAATGGCTTCTTTGTCGTCCTAAAGGCATTCTTGACTAACATCAACACCCTACGTCGAATCTCAATGATAACTAACACTTACGAACGTTACAGAACGTATTTACAGCAAACCTGCTTTGCATGTTCCGAGGGGCGCTACTAGTGCCACACGTATGCACTGAGCGCGAAATTTGCATAGACGTCATCTTACAGATGTACTCTCACCGCCTACCAGCTGTCGTTTATCTAACACAACCCCTTCTTGGTGTTGGGATTTTTTTTCTGTCAGTGTATTCTAACAAGAATAACAGGTGGCCAAAATCTTCAAAGGACAGAAATTCGTCCCTAGGACGGAAGAATGGCAGCCATGTTTCTACATGTTACTTTTTGGCTATGTTCATCATGAAATCTAGTTTGTGTTCCTCTGGTTTCCGCTTGGTTGTGTTCCTCTGGTTTCCGAATTGAATATTCTTTTCTATTGCTTTTGTGCGATTAGATTTTCATGAACTTCGTTTTTTTGTGGGGCCTGTTGCCTTTTTGTTTGATTCTCATCTTTATATATATATAATATTCAGACTGAGATGACTCGAAAACTGGTAAAAAAAAATTCCATTTCCCAGCTTTGTTTAAAAAATACTCAGTCAATTTGGTTGAAACTGGAGAAAAGTATCATTTATATAACACAATACCATTCTTTGCTTCTGGCAATTTTAAAATGAAATTTGGACGAAATGTTTTTAAGAATCCCGAATGAAAATTATTCACGGAAGACAAAAGACATGCTGATTAATTTTCATACGATGAAGTTAATGAATTAATTGAAAGTATTATTGAAAAACTCAACAGAATTTGATTTATTCCACAGAGAAAAATGTTTTTAAATTGATAAAGGAGTCTGTAAATACATGTGTAATAACGATATGTTTTGCATTACATTTCTGTTGTGTTTAAACTTTTGAGACACATTGATACTTCTCCTTTCACACCATAACTACATATAGCTATATCTACTGCATGTATTGGTTTTCCATTGCATAGTGTGTCACAGTTTTAAGTGTTTCTGTTCCTTTAATTCATATTTTAATGTTTCAGCATTGATGTTTTCTTTTCTTTTGTGCCTAAACTTTTGAGATGAATGTCACTGCATGCAAAGCATTTCAAAAATGAATAACCATGATGAGATTGGGGAAATAGATGGGCATACAACAGTAGTTTGTCATGGAAATCAGAACAACAAAGTGATGTGAGAATCTTCTGCAAGTATTTTAAGATTTCCACATTGATGGACATGATCTTGAATTTGCTGTTTTATGGGCTTTTCTCAGTGGATATTGAAATATTTTTTCCAAATATGGCACATTTCACTGGAGTCAGCCTTTCCTGGCAGCAGCCCAGCTACAGCCCTGCTGTGGACTATTCATCAGAGATGGGCCCAGGTTCCAGTGGGGGGATAGGTGGTGTACTTGTCTAATGGCACTGGCTTTTCCCCTCTCCTGTAGTCAGTAACCTTCGGGAGACTGCCGATATCCCTCACAGTTGCTCATGGTGGTCAGGGACGTCACTAGACTTTGAAATCAGGATGGGCGAGTATTATTTTTGGTGGGGGCAAGCTTGATAGCAACTTCTTTTTTTACGAAGCACGTGTGGTCAGCCACTGAAAGAACGAATTTTTAAAGCTTTTTCTTTTTTGATTACAGGTTTAACGACCACCATGAGCAACTCAATGGGCTATAAGCAGTCGCCCATTCCTAATTTAAGGTCACTGGTGGTTCCACGAAAGGGAGAGAGCCCATGCCGTAAGGCAAACACAACTTCCATGCTGCACCGGGATTCGAATCCAGATCTTTCTTGGCCGAATGGTTATAAGCCAGCGCTTAGACCACTGCACCACTGAGGTGGCTTTAAGGCTTTCACTACTGGATGCAAAGGAATTCATCCAATTCCAAACTGATCCACTCCCTTCCCTGGAAACCTAAATTAGGGATGGGCGACTGCTTATAGCCCATTAAGTTGCTCACGGTGGTCGTTAAACCTCCAATAACAAAAACAGAACAATTATAATGAAATTATAAAATGAATTCCTGGCCATACAAACATGAAAGAGGCTTAAACTAAGTAATTTGAAGAGTGGAGAACAAGAGAATTTTTATGGCCCTGCGGATCATTACTAATTGTTCTGTTTTAAGAACAATTAGTAACGATCCTCTCAGTGAATTCCTGGCCATACAAACATGAAAGAGGCTTAAACTAAGGAATTTGAAGAGTGGAGAACAATTGAATTTTTGTGGCCCTGCGGATGCCATTTTGATAACCTTTTTTGGAAAAGTAAACAGCGCACTACCTATTGGAAAAAGTGTAGGACTACATGAAATAAAACACAAGACTTATTACTTGGCAAAGTCCAGATTATATTTTAAAGTTAAGTATACTGAAAAAAGGCACATTTTGAACTGGGTGAGTGGCAGGGTGGGCCTCGCATCCCCTTGGCGACTCCCGGATGGTGGTCAATAAACAGGGGGGGGGGGGGGTTAACATTAAATTACAAGGAAATTTTCTACATGTGAAAAGTGTAGGTTTTTTTCATACTATGAAATTACTTGCCATTTGCATTTCCAAGTTTAGCAGCAACAACATTCCAACTTTTAAAAAAATGAAACCAAAAAAATTATTTAATAAGGCTGCCTACGTACAGGATTCCAAGAAGGAACAATCCCGCCCATCCTTTCACATATCGCTTGCTAAGGGAAAACTACTTGGCAATTGTTCCCGTGCACAATGATTCTCTTCATCAGCGTTTTACAGTAAATAATCATCGAACAGACACCATTTTCTGTAGCGGGAAACTAGAAATAAGGAAATTGCTCTCAACATGAAAGCTTTACGTGGAACAGATTGCATTCTGGAAATATTGGGCTGGTGCTGCTTATGAAGAAACTCAGGTTAAAACAAGACATTTACAATTTTACCCACAAAAGAACAGCATTAGTTTACTATAAGTCAATTTAAAGTAAATTGCTTTACTTTTGAACGGTAGAACCAAGTTGAGCACGCTGAAAATCAGCTGCTAATCGCTTAACTTCTTCCCAGTCAGCAGCCATGCTTACTTAAACCACATACGTCAACAAATCATTACGTAGTACGTACCGTCGGTACCAACATAAGGTACCAATCTCCAAACAGTAATGGGATGGCTCTTTGGCTCCCGGATTTGTACGCATGCGCTCGGATTCATGACAAGCAACAAGCAGTGGACGGCAAAGAATTTTTATTACGGGTTGAAATTGAAATGTAACTTTAATTTCACTTTTTTTTTTTAATTAAATGAAGCACAGTACGAACATGCACGACTCGCCATAAGGGGAACGATGGGAATACTTTGCTATTTCACTGCCACAAATATATCCTGACTGGTTAGCAGGCAAATGCACAGCATGAATTTTAAAATCCTTACGAAACAGACGTTATTATATACGTGAATGGTCCTGGTCAAAGCGAAGGGAGTAGGCGAATTCGTCGGACGTGAATTCATCGAAAACAAATTTATCGAAAGAGCAGGTTACCGAAAGACAACTTTTTCGAGGGGAAAAAAAAAAAAAAATGAATTCATCGAAATGGCTACATGACAACTGGCAGGCGCCCCGGTGGCGCAGTGGTCTAAGCGATGGCTTCTGATCATTCGTCCGAAAGAGGTCCGGGTTCGAATCCCGATGAGGCATGGATGTTGTGTTTGTCTTACGGCACTGGCTGTCTCCCTTCCCTGGAACCAGTGACCCTAAATTAGGGACGGGCGACTGCTTATAGCCCATTGAGTTGCTCACGGTGGTCGTTAAACCTCCAATCAAAAAAAAAAAAAATTGGCACGGGTAAGTGCAGACACCAACTTTAGGGGCTGTATAAAATTTGCAGTTTCTTGGCTTCAGACGCGCGCAAAGGCCTAGGGATTAATATTTATATAATGCCTTAACAACAGGGCAAAAATATTATTCTTTGTGTCTAAACCTTTTGAATCTGAGCACGACGCAATATATTTATAACGTTTATATAATAAATCAAGCTAATAATGCTGCGTTTTTACTTAAGCATCAAATTTTAATAAACAGGTGTATGCCTTTTTAACAGGTCTTATTCCGTCGTGCTCATATTCATAAGCTTTAGGCACCAAGTCAAGTTAGTATTATTGCGCTTTTACTTATGCATTAAATATTAATACATTGGCCTAGGCCCTTTTAACAGTTTTTATTCCATCATGTTCATGTTCATAAGGTTTAGGCACCAAGTCAAATTACTATTATTGCTTGTTAGGCATTAAATATTAATACCTTGGCCTAGGCCTTTTAAACAGTTTTTATTCGATTGTGCACATATTCATGAGGTTTAGACACAAGGTGAAGTTAGTATTACTGCACTTTTACTTAGGCATTAAATATTAATACATATGCCTAGGCCTTTTTAACAGTTTTTATTCCATCGTGCTCATATTCATACGGTTTAGGCACCAAGTTAAGTTAGTATTATTGCGATTTTACTTAGGAATTAAATATGAATACCTTGACCTAGGCCTAGGCCTTTTTAACAGTTTTTATTTCATCGTGTTCTTTCTTTTTTTTTTTTTTTTGATTGGAGGTTTAACGACCACCGTGAGCAACTCAATGGGCTATAAGCAGTCGCCCGTCCCTAATTTAGGGTCACTGGTTCCAGGGAAGGGAGAGAGCCAGTGCCGTAAGACAAACACAACATCCATGCCTGACCGGGATTCGAACCCGGACCCCTTACGGACGAATGATCAGAGGCCAGCGCCTTAGACCACTGCGCCACCGGGGCGGCTCATCGTGTTCATATTTATAAGTTTTAGACACCAAGTCAAGTTAGTATTATTGTACTTTTACTTAGGCATTGAATATGAATACCGTGGCCTAGGCTTAGGCCCTTTTAACAGTTTTTATTCGATTGTGCACATATTCATAAGGTTTAGACACAATGTCAAGTTAGTATTACTGCACTTTTACTTAGGCATTAAATATTAATACACAAGACTAGGCGTTTTAACAGTTTTTATTCCATCGTATTCATATTCATAAGGTTTAGGCACCAAGTCAAGTTCGTACCATTGCGCTTTTACTTAGGCTTTAAATTTTGATACATAGGCCTACGCCTAGGCCTTTTTAACAGTTTTCATTCCATCGTGCTCATATTCATAAGGTTCAGACATCAAGTCAAGTTAGTAATATTGCGCTTTTACTTAGGCATTAAATATTAATTCATAGACATAGGTCTATGCATTAATATTTGATGCCTAAGTAAAAGCACAATATTAGTAACTTGACTTGATGTCCAAAGCTTATAAGTATGAGCGCGGCTGAATAAAATCTGTTAAAAAGGCCTAGGTGTAGGTAGGCCCATGTATCGATGTTTAATACCTAAGTAAAAGCGCAATGATTCTAACTTGACTTGGTGTCTAAACCTTGTGAGTGCCGCTCCGGTGGCGCAGTGGTCTACGCGATGGCCTCTGATCATTCGTCCGTAAGGGGTCCGGGTTCGAATCCCAGTGAGGCATGAATGTTGTGTTTGTCTTACGGCACTGATTCTCTCCCTTCCCTGGAACCAGTGACTCTAAATTAGGGACGGGCGACTGCTTATAGCCCATTGAGTTGCTCACGGAGATCGTTAAACCTACAATAAAAAAAAAAACCTTGTGAGTATGAACACGATGGAATAAAAACTTTAAAAGGCCTAGGCCTAGGCCAAGGTATTAATATCTAATGCCCAAGTAAAAGCACAATAATGCCATATAACTTGAATTGGTGTCTAAACCTTAATATGTAAAGGATGGGAAAAAAACTGGGCGCAGTGGTCAAAGCAATGGTTTTGATCTTCGTCCGAAAGGGGTCCGGGTTCGAATCCTGTGAGGCATGGATGTGTATTTGTCTTACGGCCCTGACTCTCTTCCTTCCCTGGAGCCAGTGGCCTTAAATTAGGGACGGGCGACTGTCCATTAAGTTGCTCACGGTGGTCGTTAAACCTCCAATAAAAAAAAACTGTTAAAAAGGTTAAAAGGCGATAACTCGCGTAAAAATGGTTCAATTTCGATGAAATTTTAGTATGTGGTAGGGAACAACCTGGGGACGAACCCTATTGAAAATTGGCAAATTGGAGTCGAAATTCAGGACATTGGAGTGGGATCCATTCCAATCGCCCTTATGCATCATAACTTACGTAAAAATGCTTCGATTGCGACAAAACTTTATCATATCATGTTGTTCCGGAGATATACTGAACTGGTTCTGTTGAGTATCATTGAAATCGGGTCAAAGGTCAGGGCACAGGAGCGAGATTTATTCCACAGCCATTATCCTCATAACTTGACTAAAAATGCTCCAATTGCGACAAAACTTTAGTATGTTGTTCCGGAGGTTATAACGAAGTAAATTTCCCCGTCATTTTTGGTCTACGCCGGGAATCGAACCCGAGTCCACTTATTCCGGAACAAGTCGCTCTACCAACTCAGCTACGCAGACGTCCATTCTGATTGCTAACTGCCTTTATGTCGTGTGCGTCCTGCTGGCAGGTACGTCACATCTCCCCCAGCTGAAAGAGGGCCGGGGGCATGGCCCACGGGTCAGCCGTGACCATGAATCGTTGCAGGCAGCCATCCACTGTAGACCGTGCACTTGAGAACTCCCAGTCAATCTGGTGTGTGGAATACAACGTCACACACATTTATTTTTCGAAGCGTTGGAGAAGGGATTCTCTTATTTTTCCTATCTCGCGGTGTGGAAATAACATCACACCAATGCGAGATTTTGAACGGTCGGGTCATCCGGATAGTTCGGGCGCCATTATAACAAGTAAATTTCTCCGTCATTTTTGGTCTACGCCGGGATCGAACCCGAGTCCGCTTATTCCGGAACAAGTCGCTCTACCAACTTAGCTACGCAGACGTCCATTCTGATTGCTATCTGCCTTTATGTCGTGTGCGTCCTGCTGGCAGGTACGTCACAAGGTATACTGAACCAATTTTGTTTAATATCATCAAAATGGGGTCAAAGGCCAGGGCACAGGAGCGAGATTTATTCTGTAGCCATTATCCTCATAACTTGAGTAATAACTTGAATAAAAATGCTTCTATTGCGACAAAACTTGATTATGTTATAGAGGTATACTGAACCGATTCTGTTTAATATCATCGAAATGGGGTCAAAGGTCAGGGCACAGGAGCGAGTTTATTCCACAGCCATTATCCTCATAACTGAATTAAAAATGCTTTTATTGCGACAAAACTTTAGTATGTTGTTCCGGAGGTATACTGAACCAATTCTATTTAATATCATTGAAATGGGGTCAAAGATCAGGAATACATGAGCAAGATTTATTCCACAGCCATTATCCTCATAACTTGAGTAAAAATGCTTCTGTTGCGACAAAACTTTAAATGTTGTTCCGGATGTATACTGAACCAATTCTGTTGAATATAATCGAAATGGGGTCAAATTTTAGAGCACAGGAGCGAGATTTATTCCACAGCCATTATCCTCATCAGTTGAGTTATAGCTTGAGTAAAAATGCTTCTATTGCGACAAAACTTTGGTATGTTGTTCCGAAGGTATACTGAACCCATTCTGTTTAATATCATCGAAACGGGGTCAAAGGTCAGGGCACAGGAGTGAGATTTATTCCAAAGCCATTTTCCTCATAACTTGAGTAAGAACTTGAGTAATGATTTCTGGCATGTTGGAAAGCGCATCATATAACCAATGCATTGCATGATTTTACTATCTTATTATAAACTAAAACCGCGGAAATAATTTTCAAATATTTTATTTATTTATTGAAAAAACATACCAGAAATTGCTTTTCTTTTTAATTATTTATTCAAAGCTGCCATAAAGAAATTTCTGCCTAATTTTTTAAACAGCTTTATATCGAGTTTCCGCAATTTTTTTTGTAAAGTAGCTTTCCTGATGTTAGAGGCCTTCTTAGTCGTGACCACCTCTCTCCCTCCGCCCCGCTAAGCGGGGGTTGCGGGGGATGTCAGTACACCCATGAAACCCACGTTCCCGCCTTTCTTATTTAATCTCCGCTCTTTTTGACTGATTTTATTTAACCTTAACCCACTTTCGCTAATTACACTTAAATAATCCCTACAATAAATTATTCTAGTAATACAACAACACGAAATCAATTAAACTATTAAATTTTCCTTTGGTGTTCTCATGAATGTATTATTTAAATTTGTAATAAAAACTTGAAATTCGTTGTATACGTTGTCGTATTGAAGTTCACCTAAGGTAAAATTTTTCGGTTGCTTTATGTATACGAAGTATATATACACAGACATGACAGAAGTAAACAGACGACTGATTTGTTAATAATATTTATTTTCTATCGTTGTAAAATTGAAGCAGCTGTAGTTGTACCTTTATTTAACATCTGGTAGCCATACCATTTGCAGTACCCTGTCAGGCATTGTGGAAATGAGATCAACGATGGTGCTCTGTGGAATTTGAGCACACGATTCATGTAACAAGGCCAGTAGGTGGGACTTGTTGGTTGTTTCTGTGGCATCCGTCGTAATTTTCTATCCAGTATGGGTCACAGGTGTTCAATAGGGTTCATATCAGGGCTCTAGCTTGGCCACGATAGTTTCTGGATGGCGTTTTGTTCGTGTCGTGTTTGGGTGAGTTTTGTCCTATGACATGGAGCTCCATCTTCCATGAACAAGGAGGCAGCTTTTGACATCTGACCACTGAAGAATATTGGCAGCAGACCCCTCTCAAGGACGGTTTTGTATTTTTGTGCATTGATTTTTCCTTCACATTCTATGATATCTGAACGACCAGTGATCCATATCGCTCTCCATATCATGCCTGATAAAGCCCATGTTTCACACTTGGCTGCAGGTGCTTCAAGATGAATTCTTGGCTGGGCAATCACCACACCCAGGCCCTGCCACTGTCCGAGAATTGTTCAAATCGGGACTCATCGGACAATATGACAGTGTGCCAAAATGCTAAGGGTCTCTCAATCATGTCTGTCGTCCACGCCAATATGCGACGAATACACTGAAGTGCCAGAAAAACTAGTACAGACGAGCTTATACAAAATACATAGCAACGTCACCTATGCGCGTACTCAGTTGCATCCGATAGACATCCTTGCCAGCTGTCAGAGCTGTTTTCGGCATGCGAATGACAAGTGATAACGATTTAAGCGATTTTCAACGTGGTGTCATAGTTGGCGCTCGTGAGATGGGCCATAGTATTTCGGAGGTAGAAACGAAGTTCGGATTTTCACGGACGTCCATTGCGAGGGTGTACTGTGACTACAAGAATTCCTGCAAAAACCTCCAACCTACGATACGAGTGTGGCCATAAAAAGACATTGAGTGAACGTGACCATCGTCGGCTGTCAAGAATCGTTCCGATGCAAACCGCGACACTCTCGCAGGTATCATCGGAATGCAATGCTGGAGCCTCAACAAGGATCAGCGTCCGGACTGTGCAATGTACCCTACACGATATGGGCTTTGGGAGCCGATGCCCAACTCGAGTCCCCTTGATGGGTGCACGTCACAGAGCTATGCGCTTCGCTTGGGCACCACAACACCACCACTGGACACTTGATGCCTGGAAACAAGTAGCCTGGTCTGACGAGTCGCGTTTCCAACTGTATCGGGCAGATGGGAGGACTTGTGTGTGGCGCGAACCCCATGAAGCCACGGATCCCGCCTGTCAACAGGGAACTGTACCGGCTGATGGGGGGTCCGTAATGGTATGGGGTGTATTTAGCTGAACTTCACTGGGACCCCTGGCACGTATACAAACGTCTGTGACCGGCCAACTCTATGTGCGCATCCTTTCTGACGAGGTACACCTGTTCATGTCCTGCATTCATGCCGATGGGTTGGGCCTGTTCCAACAGGACAACACAAGTGTAGGGACGCCACCTTATGGTTAGAGGAGAATTCATCTGAGTTTGGGGTGCTGCCATTTCCACCCAAGTCCCCAGATCTGAACGTGATAGAACACGTTTGGGATGCCATGAAACGCGCTATCAAACACAGGAATCCGAGACCTCGGAATACACCCGAATTGTGGAACGCTATTCAGAAAGTATGGTGTGCATTGCCTACAGCACATTTCCAGAAGCTAGTGGAGTCCATGCCCCGTCGTATTTCTGCAGTCCTGCGCTCCCGCGGGGGAACTACCAAGTATTACACTGGTGTACCAGTTTTTCTGGCACTTCAGTGTATGTATTTGCTTCTCGCAAAAGATGTTTACGTCGAACAGCTCTTCCATGATAGCCAAGTCGGTGAAGATACCGCTGAGCAGTTCTGGAACCCACTTGGAGCTGTTCTGCAATATCAGTGGTTTTGATACGAATATTGGTTTCCAGAGAACGCTTGACAGCTCGAAGACTGATGACCCAGAGCGACCCGTACGTGATGCTGGTGCATCCTTGCCTGCCTTTTTGAATTCCACTAGCACTTGATTAATTGTGACAAGAAGAATTTGCAGACTTGCAGCAATCTGACGCTGGTTGGCTCCGAGATCCGATTGCCCCAAGATTCGTCCTTTCTGAAAGTCGCTTAGTTCCTTAGGTCGAGGCATATTCGTTTGGTGTCACGTTCTCACTGATGTCCTGCAAAAAAATATATTTAATGGAATTTGAGCATGCAGTGCAATATAGACTCCACTACATAGCAAAAATGACATCACCACAGGGGTCTATTTACGTATGTCATGTCTGTGTACATATTTGCTTTTCATTTACTTATGTTTTTTTCTTTTAACTTGATTTACAACTTTTCTGGTCACATACGAACCCTTGAACTGTAGTTTTGAGAAGTCCATTTCAGCCTTTTTCCATTTTTTTAAAGCAAGGAACATTAAGAGCCTTGAGAGATGTGAGGCACTCTTCACAGTGACAACAGATGGGAGTCCCTTCAGAATAGACTTGAAAAACTGTACCTTTTCGGTTTTCCCATAAGAGATAGAAGGCCCTGGCTGACGAGATTCAGATCAGATCATATGTAGAGGATTTTTGGAAGGGAGTGTCTGACCCCAGGTCTTAAACAACCCTTAAAAATAGGAAGGGGCTAGAGTGCCCGATAGGAAAGTGACACGGAAGCGATGTAGAAAGGGAGAGGAAGACGCTCTTATTTATTACCGGGAGCCAGTACCCGGACACAGCCACGGAAGAAATTAATGCTCCTTTTTATGTTAAATTTGCTGGGAATCTTACGCTGCAGCCCAGGAAAATGGGTAAAATGTTAATTAAGTGTTGCCACATTAACCGTATTTCGTAGACTTTTGTTGGAAAGATGTTTAAACAGGAAACAGTGACTTTGATATACCTCTATTTTTTAGGGATGAGTAACTTGATAATTTTTCTCAAACAGTGGCCGCAAAGAATAAAAAAATCTGCTTCAAGGGCCGTTTATAGCAGGGAACTTAGAAGGAGGATCTTTCCAAGTACCTTGACTTTTAGCTTGCCTGCCCGTCACTGGTCGAAGGTGGCCATTCATTTTAATCAGCATTTGTGAATGACTTTTGTGCGAACGATGAATGAAATCTCGAAAATGAATAACATATGCCAACATTATTCAGGATTTCTCGGCTTTCACTGAGTGGATTGAATCGTGTTGAGTCTTGTGTGTTGGCAGGATTCCAAGATCAATGTTGCATTGCAGTTTGCATGCTGCGTCTTACTGCAGCGTGCTTTAAAAACAAAATCTCATTACTTTTGTGACAGATATCGTTTTCGTATTATGCTTTCTTGCTATCTCTGATCCTAAAAGTGACAATTGAAAAACTCTTCTTCTGTTACATAGCATCTCTATAAAATATTTTGCGCATATTTCTTTCTTTAGCATGTCTTTTGTAAAAAAAATCGTGCTTATGTTACCGGTTTGTCATTCCGTCCGTCTGTCCGTCCTTCTGTGGACACCATATTTCTGCAACTATTAGTTCGATTTGAAAAATTCTTTTTGCATTGGGAAGCTTGAAATACCCGAATGATGATCCTTTCTTTCTTTCTATTTTTTTTTTTACGTCGTACAGTTAAGCCGCTAGAGGATGCATTTTATTTCAAGCATTTGCTCCTAAACATTCGATTGAAAAAAATATTTTACGTTTCGATTTTATTTATATCGAAGACTATTTTAGGTATTGTAACTTTTCAAGTTACGCATAGATTTTCCGCTAGAGGGCGTAAAAGCAAATTGCGTTTCCCCCAATATCTCCACTTCTAAAACTCCTATTTGAAAATTGTTTCCTTCAGCGGATACAGCTCCTGATGAGAAATCTTTTGCATATATTTCTAATTTTTGGTAAAGAACGGTTTGGCCACCAGGGATCGTAAATGTTAATTTCTCCTTCTGATGTATTTGCCACAAAATCTGAGCTTCTAAAATCTCGATTGAAAAAATTCGTTCGTGGACCGATGCCACTCACGTCGATAAACCTTTTCGGAATATTTTCTTCATAAAATATTGCAGGGTTTCTCCACCAGGGGCGTAGATGTAAATCTTATTTTTGTCAATATCTTTGCTTCTAATTGTCCGATTTGAAAAATCCCTTCTTCATTTAATAGAGTTTCCGGTGCGACACGTTTTTTATGTAATTTAAAAAAAAAATCAAGTATTTCGTAGACTTTCCGCTAGGGGGCGTTAAGGTAAGTTACGTTTTCCCCGATATTTCTGCTTCTAAAACTTCGATTTGAAAAATTCTTTCTGTATCGCATACAGCTCCTGATAGGAAATGTTTTTCGTACAATTGCTAATATTTTGTAAAGAATGGTTTGGCCACCAGGAGGCATAAGTGTTAATTTCTGCTTCTGATGTGTTTTCAGAAAAATCTGAGCTCCTGAAAACTCGAATGGAAAAATTCTTTCCTGGACCGACACCGCACACATCGAAAAACTTTTTAGAATACTTTTTTGTTAAAATAATGAATGGTTTTCCGGCCAGAGGGCGTAGATGCATGTCTAATATTTCTCGATATCTTTGCTGTTAAGAGTCCGATTTGAAAATTTTTTTCTTTGTTGGAGAGCGTTTCCGGAGCGAAATGTTTTTCATATAATTTAAAATCTTTGTTAACGCACAAATCTGCAACCAGACGGCGTAAGTTCACGATTCCGTTTACAGTAATATCCGCGGGATTACAAACCCGATTGAAAAACTTCTTTCTAAGGTCAGATACAGTGTTTTTCATACCGGTTTCGTTGACTTTGAATAGCTTTGATAAATTTAATTCGTGTCAGAACGGATTCAAAAGGCGTGCTTATTACACCCGAAAATTCGGTCATCTTGCTTGTCCTTATAAGGAACTGCTCTGCCTTTAGTGAGGGTCAGTGTATATTTCTAATTGCTAAAGCAACCCCGCATCTAAAGCCGCGCATTATTTAAAATGCACGATGAGCACATTTCAAATAAATGGAAAATCCTACATGTTTGGGTATCCTTGAGAGTGAATAACATTTTGCGTCCATTTTATTCTTCATATAACGTAGCTTCACCGCTAGGAGACGTAAAGTTATAATATTTTCTCCTCAATATGTCTGTTGCTAAGTGTCAGATTTGAAAAATAGTGTTTGCGTTGCAATACCCTTCACTACGAACATTTTTGTACATTTTCTGATTTTTCATAATGTATAATACAATTCTGCAGCTAGTGGATTCTACGCAGTCGAGTCGCATTATTGTGACCACTTCCTACTTTTGACGTCAACAGCGCGTAGCCAATGAAAGAAGTCACGTGTCGTGAGCTGGCTTGGAGAGTATATAAGATGTGCTGTAGGCATTCTGAAAACATATCACTCGTTGCTGTCTTGGATGAAAGGAGCGATTTATCAGATTTGCAAAAAGGGATGATTATCGACTTTCGGGCCAAGGGTTGCAGTATTTCTGAAACAGCGCAGTTTGTGAACTGTTCGCGTGCTGCTGTGGTTTTAAAGTGTATCGTGATTAGAGAAATGGCACCACGCGAATAAGTGACGCGAAAACTGCGGAGCACCACGTGCCATTGATGTGAGAGGTGAACGTGAGCTTCGAAGGTGCGTGAGGGCAAATCGACACGCTACAGTGGAGCAACTCACTGGTCGAATGAACCACGGGGCAAACCGGAAGTGCGTCTAAAACGACAGTTCAGCAAACCCTGCTGCGTATGTGGCTCCGATCCAGACGGATGGTCAGTGCATCTATGCTACCGAAGGTGCACCAACAGAAAAGGCTTACATTTGCACGGCAGTATCGGAATTGGACCTCCGCTGATTGGCAAAGGATTGCCTTCTCCAATGAGTCACGTTTTCTGCTTCATCGAACGGATGGACGTTGGCGTATAAGGCGAGAAACATCGGAGAACAAACACTCTTTAATCTTTTCGAACACAAGCTGGTTGGGGCAGCGTTATGGTTTGTGGAATGTTTTCGTGACATTCTCTGGATCCACTCATACCTGTGGAAGACACTATGGACCGAATTCGTTATGGATCCATCCTTGTAGACTACGTACACCCATGCAGGCTGATTTTCTTCCCTGGGGCGGATGGGATCTTCCAGCACGACAATGCGACGTGTCACAGAGCTAGAAATGTCCGAGAGTGGTTGGAATAGCACAATGAAGACTTCAGAGTACTTCCCTGGCCCCCTGATTCCCCAGACTTAAACCCAATTGAGCATCTGTGTGACCACTTCGATCGTGTTTGCTCTATGGATCCTCCACCACGCACCCTCCAGCAGCTGTCAGATGCACTGCAGTCAGCATGGTTCCACATACCTGTGAACACCTTCCAGTAACTTACTGAGTCACTCCCAGTCCGTCTAGCTACTGTACGCGCTGTACACGGCGGTTACTCTGGATATTATCTGGTAGTCACAATAATGTGACTCAACCGTGTATTTCCAAATTTATGTCTGATTCCAAAAATCTTTTTGACAGAATTTCTTTATACTGGGTAACCAATCTCTATGAAGAGCACTGCGCACATCGTGCATTTTAAATAATGCGCCAGTTTCGCTGTAGCGATGCCAGCCGCTCGGAACTGTGTGGTTATTAAGGAGGTTAAGCATGATGAGGGGGGGGTCACAAATTTAAAAGTATTTCGCAGAAATTTTGGCTAAAAATTCCGTTCATGTGCATTTTATCCGAATGTTATCCCTAGTAAAAAAACTTTTCAAGTGAATACTGTGCGTAGTATTTATTCAATGTATCCGATGAGCCATTACATTATGATCACCTACCTAATAAGTTGTAGGATCCCCTTTAGCCTGCAAAACAGCTGCCAATCGGCGAGGCATCCGATTCGATGAGGTGGCGATAGGCATCTTGGGGTATCTGGTACTATAATGTCAACAGCAGGTCCTCCACTTCCAGTACATTTCGGGGTGGTGGTGATTTAGCTCGAACCCGCTTTTCCAATTCGAACCACAAATGTTCGATTGGGTTCATGCCAGGTGAATTTGGAGGCCAGCGCATTAACAGAAAATCACCAGCATGTTCCTCGAACCACTCCTTGACGATTCTGGTTGTGTAGCATGCCGCATTATCCTGTTGGTAATGGCCATCCCCAGCAGGGATGGCCATTACCAACAGGACAATGAATGCGGACCAAGTTCACCCATTCATTGCCATGAATGGGTGAACTTGGTCCGCAACAATGTTCAGATACCTGACAGCTGTCAGAGATTGTGCCATTGGAATAATGGGGCCTAAAGTGTGTGACGTGCCTGGACCGCAGGACGCACATGAGGTAAAGGCAGATAGCAGCGAGAGCATACGTCTGCGTAGCTCAGTTGGGAAAGCGACTTATTCCGGAATGAGGGGACCCGGGTTCGATTCCCGGCGTGGACATAAAAGACGAAGAAATTTACTTCGTTATAAGTGTCCCAATAAAACATCACAGACGACATCATAACACAGCCGTGTTTCCGCCCAACAGTGCATCCAGGTGCCATAGCCTCCGTTTGTAATCGGCGTATCAGCCCTCGGCCGTCTACGTGATGCATCAGGAATCTTGATTCGTCAGACCAGGCTACTTTCTTCTAATCATCCACGGTCCAATATCGATTATCTTGGCCCCGTTTCATGCGTTGTTGGCTCGGAGTATCAGCCCTCGGCCGTCTACGTGATGCACCAGGAATCTTGATTCGTCAGACCAGGCCACTTTCTTCCAATCATCCACGGTCCAATATCGATTATCTTGGCCCCGTTTCATGCGTTGTTGGCGCTGATGTGCAGTTAGCATGGGGACTCGGCTGGTTCTTCGGCTACGCAGACCCATGCGCAGAAGGCTATGATTGAACTGTGTGCTTTGTCACATTGCCCTGATCACCGCTGTTGCAACAGCGGGTGATTTGTTGCACTGTGGTTCTGCGGTCGCTGTTAACAATGCACGACAGTCTCCGCTCCCCTCTGGCATCAATGAGCTGCTGACGACACATGGCTGGACGACAGTTCATTGTTTGGCCATCTGTGCACCACTTTTGATACGTACTCACTACAGCGGCACGTAAACAACCCACAAGACGCGCCGTTTCCGAGATCGTAGTTCCGAGGCACCGTGTCATCACAGTTTGTCCCTCATCAAACTCCTATAAATCGGCAGCTTTTCCCATTCTGACTCCGAACACTCCACTAACTGAACGCCGGTCCTCGGGTTGTATGTATATTGCTCTGTGAACTTCACCAGCGCCACCGTTCGGTCTCCAGGGGTGGTCATTGGGGATTGTCTCATCGGTGTATAAGAACCAAAATAAGTATTCGTAATTTCTAGACAATCTAGACAAAGAGGATATGAGAAACAGTTGGCCATTTCTCGTGTGGTCTACGGGAAATTATCCCCGTGTCCCGGTGTGCCAGTCAGCCCTTGCTTTGTACCTTAAGTTTTCAAATTAAAGCGTAACTTCCAGTTAAATCGCATAGCGTACTTCCGTGCAGTATCTCAATTTCCCTTTTTCACCCAGCTTAAACTTGTAATAGTATTTTTGTACAAATTGCAAAGTACCGTTTAAATTTGTAATAGTATTTTTGTACAAATTGCAAAGTACCGCTTAAATTTGTAATAGTATTTTTGTACAAATTGCAAAGTACCGCTTAAATTTGTAATAGTATTCTCGTACAAATTGCAAAGTACCGCTTAAATTTGTAATAGTATTCTCGTACAAATTGCAAAGTACCGCTTAAATTTGTAATAGTATTCTCGTACAAATTGCAAAGTACCGCTTAAATTTGTAATAGTATTCTCGTACAAATTGCAAAGTACCGCTTAAATTTGTAATAGTATTTTTGTACAAATTGCAAAGTACCGCTTAAATTTGTAATACTATTCTTGTACAAATTGCAAAGTACCGCTTAAATTTGTAATACTATTCTTGTACAAATTGCAAAGTACCGCTTAAATTTGTAATAGTATTCTTGTACAAATTGCAAAGTACCGCTTAAATTTGTAATAGTATTCTTGTACAAATTGCAAAGTACCGCTTAAATTTGTAATAGTATTCTTGTACAAATTGCAAAGTACCGCTTAAATTTGTAATAGTATTCTTGTACAAATTGCAAAGTACCGCTTAAATTTGTAATAGTATTCTTGTACAAATTGCAAAGTACCGCTTAAATTTGTAATAGTATTTTTGTACAAATTGCAAAGTACCTGGTTTTATATGGATTTCCATTTTTATTTAAAAAAAAACAAAAAAAACACACACACACAAACGAACGAAAACAATATCAAGAATGACAAGGAACAGCAAAAATCTCGCAACGTATTTTATTGCATGAAAATGATTTACAAGAGCTCAGCTTTCCTTTCCCAGAGTTATCAAATGCATACATAAATTAGAAAAAGCTTTATCAAATTCACTCGCGCGTATTTTTACAAGATGATAATACATGCTATGTACAAATGGCTATTTTTCTTCATTACTTTCACCCTTTCGGAATAGCAGGTGTATTCAAGTCAGGAACTTTTCATACTGCATAAAAAAAGCGCTATAGCATATTTGAAAAAAAAAGAACTAAATTAATTGAGGTATACTTTAGAAGCAATTTAATCTTAAGGATCATCGACTTCCTGGCAGTTTTCGTGTTTCTGTTTCCTTGCATATGTATAGCATCTAACACGGCGCATTGCATTACATATGCACTGCTCCTATAACGAAGTAAATTTCTCCGTAATTTCTATAGACGCCGGGGCTCGAACCCGGATCCCCTCATTCCGGAATAAGTCACTCTACCAATTGAGCTACGCGGACGTTTTGTTCTGACTACAATCTGCCTTTATGTCGTGTGCGTCCTGCTGGCAGGTACGTCACATCTCCTGGTACGTTACACTCCATATGAAAAAACAATTCTTGCTGATCACATAGAGGTTGGAGGAAAATGATGTCTCATTTTTAAACCTTCACCTGTAGTTCGTATGTAAAGAAATCGTTCTTGTACGTTGAAAAGTGCTTTAAACTAGTATAAAGTTCAACCCCAAGGAAATATATTAAAATATTAACGATTAAGTTCAATTGTAGAGAAACTTAACTCCCACTCTTTATAAAAAATAAAGAAAACCACCAAAGAATTAAAGAGCGTAACGTTACCAGATCTGGTAACGTGAAAATAGAACCCCTTTTGAGTAGCTAATATGTTCAACAGCTGTATTCTAAATTTGTTTAAGTGTCCCTAATAAACAACATGTGCTCCAGAATTTGATCCTACTAACTTTGAGTAGCAGGTGCGATTGTTTCAAAAGCCTATACTCACAATTCTGGGAGATAACACAACTTCGGGTACATGAATTATTTACAAATCCAACCAGAGAGATCATATTGATTACCAAAGTGGAAAATCATTATTTTCGTGGAGCCATATGATGCAAAGAAGAAAGAAAAAAGCCTGACAGTATGTATGTTGCATCATCTTAACAGCGGCAGAATTGCTTTTGGGCTATTTGAGCTTTTACAATTTTAATAAGTGTGTTTATTCATCGTGGCGGTGAAAATGTTATCTTTAAAGGTCATTTAATGATGATACGAAGAGCCGCAGTTACGAGAAGGCAAAACACTGGATTTAAATTTCTCCAACCAGTTTGTGTTATATTTAGCAACTTTTGTTTCTTTTGTGTTAAGTGTCTAAGTTAAAGCCTCAAAATGAATTTCTTGAAGCGCATTCTTGCAACAGAAATAGCATTATTGAATGCCATGAGCTGAATTTTAGGTCGGTCTTTTGTAAATATGCAAAGCTATACTTGTGACATTTCCCTGAAAATTAGAAAACAGTTTCAGTTTATATATCTCAAAGGTTATATCCCCACAACCGTTGTCTGCCTATGGAAAAAAATAACCTAACCGTAAAATATGTTCTTTTACCATTAAGCGAAAGACTTGGAATTCACATATTGTGATCACTTTAATGCTACCTTCACCAAACTAACCACTGTTACATCACCATAACCAATGTTGAAGAAAGGACCAACACCATTCGAGAAGAAATTACAAAAACCGCCACCATCTGCCAATGAAATGAAAGAGCTGATTAATCCTTCAAGTCACTCAAATTAACACCTTATGAAGAAAATTCTAGTAACTGTAGAGCTATCCTGTCTGAGAGACAGACAGAGAGAGAGAGAGAGAGAAAGAATTTTTTTTACCATTTATGGCTACCAATTACAGAAAAAAATAATAATATTATTGTCAGCGCACGTCATTATTAGGAACGGATTTTTAGGTGCTAAAAACAGAAAAATATTTAATTTTTATGTGCTAATAATTTCAAAAATATTTAATAAAAATAGAAAAAATACATAATTTTTATGTGCTAATAATTTAAAAAATATTTGATAAAAACAGAAAAATATTTGCTAAAAATTAAAAGATCTTCTTTAACGATAATGTAACTAGCTATTTTCTGTGATAAAAAGATAATGTTAGTACTGATTTTACTAATCACAGCTGTACATTTGATGGAAAAGGTTCTTTGGAGTTGCAGTGCACAACAAATGCCATCTCCAGATTTTCCATCGCAAATTTATGTTTATTGTCACGAAACAATGGCAAATGAATAAGATACTTAGTACTGAAACTAAAGGAACGCTACGGCCGGACCAAATCACTTGACATTGGTGAAAAACTTCATTTGCAAACCACGCAATCCACAGCCATTGCTAAGTGTAAGGAATACGAAGTAAAACTGTAAACTCTGCAAACTATTTTTGCTTCGCGTTCTGTTTTGGCATATTTGCCTTGTGTACGACAGTACCACATGTCACATTCACATTAGTTTTTGATAGGATACTGTTACGGGTTTGTTGCTTTTCTTGGCTTTGGACTCGAAGGATGCTTTTTTACTCACAAACTCGCAATGAAGAGGCAGAACACTCGCTAAAACTCAACACAGAAATTTATTCGGCGCACTTATACAACTCTTAGAACTAATTTACTCAGTGCCCTTTTAAACCGCGCTTTAGCACGTAATATAGGAGCAGAATAATATCGCAGAAAGAAAAGCATGTTGGCTGCAGCAATTCAACAGAAACGCATCAACAACAATGACTATAACGCGCGCGGCGTATATACATACTCTCCGTGTGGACCTATCCAGTAAGGTGTGCTCATCTTGCATTCCTCGAAGACGAATAATCATGGCGTCACTAAGTGACATCACCGTCCTAACATGTGAATCGTAGATCTGAATTATAGCTATAGAGAAAAATGTCTTGTCAACACTTTTCGTAACTCGAATACAGAACAAAAGCTTATGCAAAAGCACATTTACATTAAATACAGAAGAAATTCACAGTCATGTGAATATTTTAGTAACGGAGATTTCAAAAATACTACCCGCACATTTTTGTTAAGTAAACTGCGGGAAAACGATTATACTTTTAAATGTTAAGTTAGTTACAAGAGACATTTTTGCTGTTTTTATATAAATTTAGAAGGAAAAATGCACAGCAGGACATATTATTATCATTTAATAAAGAATTTCGGGTCGTACTACCAAATCAGAACGCTTTCAAGTAGTTCCCGATTTGCAGTGTATCGTTCCGCTTTGTTTACATGCAACCTGACAACCTGATCACACCCAACGTGAAAGAAAGCAGTTCACGATAAATTTTACGCGTATCTTTTTTAGAATTTTCGTTATAATAGACGCCTTAATGACTATTTTTATTTGAAAATAAATCTTATGAAGGAAATATATCGAAAAACAGCACTACGGTTTTTTTTTTTGGTTTTTTTTTATTTGGAGGCAGCGTATTTCTTAAGTGAAGCCATTTCCAACTTTTGTTCTGGAAGTTTACGTGGCTCAGACTGACGCCTCATTTTTTGACAGTATTTATTCGGATTTTTTAAATTATGCCGTTTCATTCATTTAACAGTCAATCCCACAATAAAATTCATAGATCCTTACCGTTGATACAAAGAAACGGTGATTTGGACAGTGACGTCACAAAGCAATCACCGGAAGTTCAGGATGAGCATAACCTTGTCATCTACTAACCTTGCATACCGAGAACTTCCGGTTTCGCTTTTCCGAGCGGAAAGAGAAGACGTCATTCGCCATCGCGGAGGCGCGGTGAAACGAGTCCTCGTTGAGGGGAAGAGAATCGTAAATTCCACCTGCTCGTTACAATACTTCTATTATTTTTTCGCTGAAGTTTTACTTTGGGCTTATTTACACTAAAAAATAAAAAAATGAAGGAAACATGCAAATTTATGTATCTATTACGGAATTTTAGAAAATATCTATTTACATACAAAATTTTCAAAAAAAAAATGTGTTCTTTGTGAAAATATTTATTTACCTAAAAATCCGTTCAATAGTTATTATGCTCGCTGAGGTAAAACAAAAGAAAGGAAAAAATGGATATTTTCGAGCGAATGAAATACCATGCAAAAACTTTACGTAAAATGGAAGCTTTCTTCACTAATGTTTCGAGCTACAAAATTAAGAACGGAATAAAGCTGTAAGAATCGTTCTAACTATTTTTTATTTTGCGTAGGAAACAAAAAAAGCGTAAGTTCGAAATAAGTAGCTTCCATGAATTTATTTTAGAACTTTAAACTACTATGATCGATGGATGACAGCAAAATAATGTTTCTTTGAACACAGTTACACTTTGCCTTCGTCAAGTCCCAAAGGCCTTCCTGTAAAGATATATATTCCACTTTTTCTCCTTGTCCAGCAGGAAGATATGATGCCACGTGTTTTGAATCTGTCTATACGCACATGCAAAGCTAAAAACTGCATTAAAAATGCGTTTATAGAGAGAAAATAAATTTACTAAATTTTAACTCAGGGAAAAATTTTGTCTGCTTTATTAAATAGGCTATGTGATTAAAAAATTTAATGTAAGTTAATGCGTACAATATATTCCCAACTTATATGAGCAACGACGTACACTATTGAAGTAGGTAGTAGATAATAAAGTGGCAGAACGATGTCGTATAAAATGTCTTTTGATCAGTCGTAAACATGTGACAATTTTAGTCGAGAAATCGTTCTCTCATGATGGTTTCCTCTGTGTGTCGTGAACACGTAACTTTCTTAAATAGTATAACTATACTAGTAATCCGAATTTCTTGGTGTAGAACAGAAATCAAAATTTCGAAGATTTCTATGCCGCAGCTACGCTATCTGGGCTTAATTCCCTATATACCAAATGTTTCCTATCAGATCAAGAACTCGCTCAAGAAGATGAACCTCGGTGTTGGCATCAGGTCTACGACGTCTTTATATACTACGCTCAAGGGAAACACTGACAAGACCCCACCTTCCAATGAAGCAGATGTTTATGCCATCCTCTACAATATCCGGACGGCTTTAAGCGATACTTCATTGGAATGACTAAACGTTCATTTAGAATAAGAGTCAACGAACATAAAAGGGACATAAAGAACTGCAGAGTAACCAAGGCCTTATCCAGAGAAGTCAAGTTCAAGTACGCTGCTCCTATATGTGGGATGACTTAAAGAAATTAGCTTCCTACTCCACCCCAAAATCTACTGCAGTTCGCGAAATGTTGGAGATCATTACCAACAGTGAGTCATGCAATGATAGCGTCTCGCTGGAGTCGCCACGAGTTTGGAACCAGTTCTTCAAATAGTGAATGCCTCTTGTTTTTATTCCATGATTCCGCGTGCTAAACGAGCATAACGCCTCGTGTCTTTGAATGCATGATTAGGTTCGCATCTCTTCGTTTATTGACAAGTCACCACATTCAAATTGTTGAAGCGTTCAATTATTCAGTTTGCTGTCTACTTTCCTTGAAAAAGCCATCTGGTTGATGTACGAAAGCTTGTAAACCTTAATTTCTATGCTACACCAAGAAATTCGGATTATTAGTACTATTTAAGTATAGTTGGTGTACATTTCCTTGTTATTTAATTACGTGACTTACTGTTAACGGTGTGTGTTTATCTTCAGTTTATCTCACCAACCAGAACAGCGCATCAGATATAATTACAACAAAGTAAAGAAAAATTACATAAACATTTAAAGCAAACGTAAACAGCGTACGGTAAACAATTGGCGATTCTATAATATCCACAACTTAAATTCGAGCTCCATGAAAATGGGTTTCAGCGCAGCTGAAATTTGGAGCACGAGCTATTCTGGGTCTCATATTAATTACTTTCTTCCATCAGGACCTAGATGCCTTGACAATAATTCTTCCATTATCATGTAGGCTAATATTTATGGAATTAAAAATTTGAAAAAAAATAAATGCTGATGCTGTGATTTGCGGCAGCTACTGGCGCAAACATAACAGCAAAGGATCACTCACTGTAATTTTGCCATTTAAATCTTCGTATGAGGTAATCTTTATGAAACAAAATCAAAGGAGTAAAATGTTTTCAGGAAAGCACCCGTTGAAATGCATAATATTATTATTAGCAACTTTAGGCCCTGATGCTAGAAGAAAAATAGACTTAGCATAGAGTCATTTTTCTTCTTCCAGTTTTCAATATACACATACATATATATACCAAGAAAGAGTTAGTCATACAAAAGACGAAATCACTGTAAATTGGTGATTTAATACCTCGGTGCCGTTAAGATTGTAGGTCGTAATCGTCGTTTCAGGAGGGGTTTTGTTTTTTTCGAAGATTTCCGTCTAGTAATCCTTTCGGAGTTTTCTTCGTCTGACCACGCGATATTTGCGCCCATTTGAAGGGTAAGCTTTTCGTTCTCTGTATGTTGGAATTTCTTCGTTCACAGGACTCAAAGGCGTCCTGTACGTTACAGGACTGGCATAGTCCCTGCCTTCGTGCTCATAGGGGAAAGCTGCCCCCTGGTTGTACTCCGAATCCAAGAAATGCTGGCCGCTTTTCGAGCTGTATTCAGCAGAGCGATCGTCAATAGGAATAGCAACAGGGATGTTGTTTTCTCCAAATATCACCCTGGAAGCATGATCCACGCCATCTCGCGGTATCTGTTCACGTGAAACTTCCGCCGAAGGAACTGGATCGGCGTGATGGTAACTCTCATCTCCAGACGGATAGGAATTTCGCTGATCGTAATCGTTTCCGTTGTGTCGGTCCTGGTGGGTGTGGTCGGAAGCAGCGCCTTGGTAATTATGATGGTAGCTGACAGGCTGTAATGAACTGTGATGAAGCTGCACAGGTGACGGAACATCAGAATGGAGCCCCAGAGACTGAAGGGATGAGTCATCCACCTTTCTCACTGGCTCTCGGTAGAGGTCGAAGTTGATGTCGTAGTGAGCTAGAGATTGATCGCAATGCACGTTGAACCACCAGTTACAGACTCGAGTCAGCTGGTCGAAGAGTGTACCATTAGGACAAAGGAAACGGTCGTGACGGCCATCTGGTTGACAGTAATGCCACATCTAAGAAAATAATATAAAATTCCATTATGCCTTCTCGCTTAACAAAACTGCATTTGTTTCATAAATAGCATATATTCCAGTAAGCAAACATAAATGGGGAAAGAAAACGGCAAGGCAATTTTGTCTTCATGTATCTGAAAGACTACAGGTTGAGCCACCCTTATCCGAAAATCGGAAAACCGAAAATCTCCGAAATTCGAAACTTTTTTTGAGCGCTGACATGAAGTCAGGTCTTTGTGCATTCCGACAGTTACGACACGTGACCTCAGCAGGAGCGTACACACGGCGGGGGGGGGGAGGTTGTCCCCCAATTTTAAAATACCTTATTCCGACTACGGCGAATTAAAAAAAATCTTTCTGCACATGTTTATAGAAATGAGCTAGCTGTATTGTGATTGTATCAATCACAGAAATCAGAGTGCTCTTTTGCCTTAGGAATGCTGCATCTGTTTTGGATGGCTGACAATGGCAAGCATTGAAGCAAGGAATTAGTGAAACCCCAGAGTGTTTGAGGAACCAGGAATCCATCAGTCTCCCGGTCTGGTGTTCCCATAACCTTTTCCAGGAAATTTCTCCATGGCTCGGGCCTCAGTCACATATGGGGTGCTAATGGGCGTTCCTCCTCTGAGGGGAGGGGGATACACAAGATAAAAGCCTAGGTGTAAACACACTAATTTCTGTTAAGAAGGTCTGCGCCTGTGCTTGATATTTGTATCTGTTGATTTCCATCCGTTTAGGACATGAGAGACTAACTTCCTGAAATTGTCATTTTTCGAGGGGAGCAGCAGTTTGCTTATGAATGACTTTTTCTAACCGAACTGTAAATGACTGTTTTTACACAGAAGTATGCTTCGTTGTGAACTCATGGATTATTCAATTTTAGATTTATTCAGTTCCCTCTCTGAAAAGGTAGTTCGACAACTGTAATAGTTTTCAAAGTTCGATGAGGAATACTTAGGTGAGTTAAATATTATTGTTTACTTAACTTTTTCGTTTTCCATTGATAATGTGTCTGCTCTTTATCAGTGTAATGAACAGTGCTGTCAGGGCAAGCATATAATTTATATATATATTATTTAAAGTGAGCTTAGATGAAAATGTTTCTGCATTACAGTAAGAGAAGCGATTTAAACTTTATTTTTCTGTACGTCTTAAGGTCTTACATAAATATTAATGGATATATTAATGCACATTTAATTTAGCAGATTTATTCAAAAGAGTAAGGCTTTTTAACCTGTGAACACATCAGTGCTGATTTATGCTAACAAAAAGAATCCACACACACACACACACACATATATATATATATATATATTCTATTAGGGATGTAAGGTCAGGTGATGCGTAACATCACAGCCTCTCCTTGACAAATGTCAACCCCGCCTTCTCGTGGTGCATCCTGTTCCCACTAAAGGGGCTCTGACGACCGCCCATAGCGGTATAACTATACCATCGGGATCAGAGGAAATGCTATCCCACACTCACCAACCCGCTTGGCCAGCGTGGTGAGTTATGGCCAAACCCCTCCAAAATGATTCCACAACTTAAATCTTGGCCCTCAGTCTCCGGCAGCTGGAATGTACCTGGCCAAGGCAGCGGCCAGTGCGACATGAAGGCAGAGGGTGCTAAGAATCCCCGGAGGACCGGACTAGGCTGCCATCTGATGCTGACCTTGGCTACTTACAATGGACGCTCCCTATCTTCTGAGTCAAGGCTTCTTGAATTGGAAGAGGAACTACAAAGGATCAAGTGGGACATCGTGGGGCTAAGTGAGGTAAGGAGAAAAGGAGAAGATCTCATCGAACTGAAAAGTGGACATCTCTTCTACTATCGTGGGACAGATACTGGCAGAACTAGTGGTGTTGGATTTATAATAAACAAGAAACTGAAGGACAAAGTTGTAGAAATTGAAAGTTCCTCTGACAGAGCTGCACGACTTGTTATCCAACTCTCGAAAAGATACCAGGCTCAGATTATTCAAACTTATGCACCCACCACAAGTCATCCTGAAGAAGAAATTGAAGAATTTTATGAGGAAATTTGTCATCTAAATAATAAAGGTAAGCAGCATTTGAAGATAATTATGGGAGATTTCAATGCAAAAATAGGGCAACGGCAACAGAATGAAACTTCAGTAGGTAAATTCGGTCATGGCAACAGAAACCTGCGTGGAAATACTCTCGTTGAGTTTGCAGAGGCAGAAGGGTTTTTCATCTTGAACTCCTTTTTCAAGAAAAAGCCACACAGGAAATGGACATGGAGACATCCAAATGGGACGACAAGTGAAATTGATTTTATTATGTGTAACAAAAAATTCGTCATAGAAGACTGCAGTGTGCTAAACAAGTTCAACACAGGTAGTGACCATAGATTGGTGAGATGTAAGATGCACCTCAACACTAAACTTGAACGTGGCAAGCTCATAGGACAAACAAAATCTATTGACATAACCAACCTTAAAAAACACCATAATACCTTCAAATTAGAACTGAAGAACAGGTTCTCTGCTTTAGAAGGCCTAACATCGGAAGAAGTGGACATCTCTGAAGTTAACAGAAAAGTAACCAAAGCTCTTATGGAAACAGCAACAAAATTAGCTGGGTCTAAGAACAAGTTGCATGTGAACAAATTATCAGAAAAAACCAAAATGTTGATGCAAAAGAAGAGAGAGATGAGGACAACTAAAGAAGATGTGACTTCCAAAGTGGAATATATAGAGCTATGCAAGACAGTAAGAAAAAGTATCACTGAAGAGGTAAGGAGATTCAACTGTGAACTAGTGAGGAAAGCAATTAGAAAACAACCAAAGCCTAAAGATAGCAAAGGGACATCTCAGTAAGGGAAGAAAACAGATTATGGCACTGAGAAAAGAAGATGGTTCTGTAACAAGAAATAGAGGCGAAATTTTGACTAGAGTGAAAGATTTCTACTCCAAATTATATGAAAGGGATGATATATGCACTCCAGACATCATGAAAGATACCAGTACCAGAGTTCCTCCAGTCCTTCCAGCAGAAGTTGCACATGCAATCAAGAACATGAAGCGAGGAAAAGCTCCAGGAGAAGATGGAATTACTGTAGACATCATACAAGAAGCAAGTGGAGAAATCGAAACAGTACTCGCCCAAATTTTCACTCGATGCCTTAATGAAGGAAAGATTCCTGAGGATTGGAACACCGCTACAATGATCCTGCTACATAAGAAAGGTGACATTGAGGATCTCGGAAACTACAGACCTATCAGCCTCCTATCAGTAGTTTATAAAATCTTCACTAAAGTTCTTTCACACCGCTTGAAGGTAACACTGGACATGGCTCAACCGAGAGAACAAGCTGGATTCAGGAGTGGCTACAGCACAATAGATCATATCCACGTGCTGAGAGAACTAATTGAAAGAGCGAGGGAATATGAACTTCCATTGTGCATGGCTTTTATCGATTATGAAAAAGCCTTTGATTCGGTGAAACCATCAGCAGTTACAATGGCTCTGAAAACCTGCGGTATTGAAGATGCATACATTAATATTATTAATAACATCTATGGAAATGCAAGTGCAAAGATTAGGCTGTTTGAAAATACAACACACGTAAAAATTGGGAAGGGAGTGAGACAAGGTGACACCATATCTCCGAAGCTCTTTAATGCCACATTGGAGGGTGTTTTTCAGTCACTGAGCTGGGAAAACAAGGGGATAAAGATTAATGGAGATTATCTAACCCACCTTCGTTTTGCTGATGACATAGTCATTTTTGCAACTACCCCATCAGAGCTGCAGAGTATGATCCAGGAACTTGCTGACAAGAGTAAAGAAGTGGGATTAAAAATGAACTTTCAGAAGACAAAAGTGATGTTCAATGCTTTTACAAGAAATGAAGATTTATCGATTGATGGAGAAAAGCTGGAGATAACAGACACGTACGTTTATCTTGGACAGCAGATATCAAGTGAGGGTCACATTGATGAAGAAATTAATCGGCGTACAAAACTTGCCTGGAGAGCTTTTGGAAGAAACAGCATAATTTTCAAGAGCAATATGCCATTATGTCTTAAAAGAAAAGTGTTTGATCAATGCATCCTTCCAGTGCTTACGTATGGTGCGGAGACGTGGACCTTAACTAAAAGAGACATACAAAGGCTGCAGACAACTCAAAGAAGCATGGAGAGGTGCATGCTTGGTGTAACCAGGAGAGATAAGAAGAGGAACTCGTGGATCCGAAAAATGACAAGAGTGGAAGACATCATGATCAGAGTTAAATCCCTGAAATGGCAATGGGCTGGACATACTGCCAGAAGGACAGATCATCGATGGACAGCCGAAATTTTAGATTGGATTCCAAGGGACAGGAAAAGACCCAGAAGAAGACCACATGGGAGATGGGTGGATGAAATTCGAAAGTATGCAGGGGTGACATGGAGGAGACTTGCACAAGACAGACCGTTGTGGAGGAAACTTGGGGAGACCTTCGTCCAGCAGTGGATTGATAATGGTTGACAATGATGATGATGATGATATTCTATTAAGGAGAAACCTAATCAAAAAATACATAAATAATTTCGACTCACACCAAGTACGACATAGAAAAGGTTATGTATCTATCGGTGTGAGTAAAAGGAGAAAAGATAAAAATTATAAAATAAAACAACTGAATGTAGAAGGTGTCGAGAATACTGAGCCTTGGCTTTATCAAGGACCAGCAAAAACTCTGCATTTTCTCACTTCCACAAAGACCTAGTCGGAAATGGGTTTCTGCAAGGCCAAGGATGCAAGTAACATTCCCACCTAAAAGTGTTTTAAAAAATATATATATGTCATGTCCTCCGCAGAGTTGTATGACAAAGCACTAGTTAACAATTTCGCTTGCATCCATTGACCTTCTTGGCCCGACCCATGCTCTTCATCTGTTACTATTAAACAGAGAGAAGAAGATTAAAGAGAACTCAAGCTGTGGGAGTGACATAATAATTAGAAATAATTTTCAGCTATAACGAAATGCCAAGTTCGTTTGAGAGAGAATTTAAACCTGAAAAACAATGCAAAAGAAATCCGAATATTTACATTGCAATTAAAAAAAGGAAATATTAATTTTTAAAATTTTTAAAAAACAGATTTTTGAAAGAAAACTTGAGTCTAAAACCCCCTACTCTACACCTTATGACAGCACGAAAACGAGAATAATTTAAAGACAATAATTAACTAAAGAAAACTTTGTGAAAGTTATATGACTTAAACAGTTAGTTGCAATATGTACAAAGTTTTTCAGCAGTGCTTTAAGTGCATAATTATTTTAGTTATTAAAAACTTAACTACTTGGAAATACAGCGCAAAGAAAAGGAACACGCTTAGCCCTCTGCTGTTCCTAGGTACCCCAAAAGACGCGCAAAGTTACCAAGAAAAGAAAGAGTTAAAACCCGCAAAAATGTTAACAGACAAGCCAGTGCTTAAAAGCTGAAAAGCTAAAAATCAACAGAGAAAAAGTACATGAATTACAAACAATGAACTTATAAAACCTAAAGCCCTAAACACAAGGAAGAGAGCTTACCTCTTGTGCGACGAAACAATCACCTCACTAGAGTAAAACATGGCTGACCTCTTTCCTGACGCTTCTGCCACTCCCTAGACGCTGGGGGGCAGTGTGGGTGGGGCTGATGGCCTCCTCATACAGAAAGAAACCAACACGCGGAGATTTTAGCCAGAGAAAAAAATATATAAACTTAAGACTGTGGACCTGTATGATCAGAAAGAGCAGAATTAACTCTCCAGAATACATGAGAAATATTATAGAATACACGAGTAGTGTATTCAATAATCTTTGCATGTATTAAATCACCTTAGTGAGCTTCTATAGATTAATCAGAATCTTATTAATTTTAATGTTGGTTTTACTATTTTTAGTATAGCTATCCTAGTGATGAATAACTAGTTTTCTTTTTTATTTGTTTTTATTTTCTTTTATAAACAGATTTTTAAGCTTTTTTTGTGATTTTGTTTATATTATTTAATTTTTTGTTTTAATAGGACCTTCATATCCATAGCACTAAGGTTCCTTTTAGTAGTTAATAGGCATCCTCTAGCCAACTTCCTTACGGCTTTGATTGGTCAGAATCATATTATTAACTGTGTAGAAAATTAAAGCAGATCTGCCAACCTCACTCTATTATTCAGGATAATTTTTCTTAAAGTTTTTTTGATGAAAGAAGAAGGAATTTCGTTCTCTAGAAAACTATCTAATAGTATATTAATGTGGTAATTGAAGTCCAAATTGTTGCTGCAAATTCTTGAAATTCTTAGGACCTGAGAAATTAGTACATTCTCAATTACTTTGGTTGATATGTTATTATTCCAGTGTAGATATTTAATTGTTTTGAAAGGAAAATTAACTCTTTTATCAAAGAGGCTAATAGATGGGTTACCTCTGTTGAGCTTAATGCTTAAGTCTAGGAACTCAAGTTCCTGATTACTGTGGTTGGTTTTACATAAGTTAAGAGAGCTAGGATAGATATTATCAAAATCACTCTCTATAACTTCTGAATTATTGATACACAGCAGATCATCAATATATCTAAAAGTGTAAAGGTAGTTATCTGAGCAGGTGGGGTGATTTTTAATGAATTCATATTCCTTAAAGAACAGGAATAGATTAGCGATATTCGTGGACGTTGATGTTCCCATGGGAATACCGTTCACCTGCTTATAGAGAGTATTATTATATAAGATATGGTTATTTTTTATGCAGCAATTGAGATAAGAGTTCCAAGTTCCTACGTTAACAAATTGGTTAAGTTTAAATTCTGCATACAGCTCTTTAAAGGTAGTGATTATATCAGATAGAGGCAGATTAGTGTATAGGTTTTCAAAATCATAACTATTAATATCTAGGGGACAAACTTTGAGTATAGTAGAAATTACTTCTGCATTATTATTAATTATCCAAAAATCTCTGTACATCAAGTTAGTACAGTTTCTAATGTGTTTCAAAACCTTCTTTAAGACATCTTCAAAAGCAAGATCTATTTTCTTTTTGTGACTCCTTACTCCACTAGCTATGAACCTGAACTTCACAGGATCCCTATGAAACTTAACCGTTGCAAAAAGAAATGGAAATTCAGGCTCATATCTTCTAGTTTGTGGAATTTTGAGTTTCTTGAAGAATGCCTTAAACCGATTTTCTAACTGCTTGGTAGAATAACTTACTGGCTCGTAAGTTACTCTATTATTGAGTTCCATAGTTAACAATTCAAAATAAAACTTCTTACAGATAATTGCAAAATTATTGCTAGCTTTATCTGTAGTGGTAAAAATAAAAAGGTCTTGTAGTTTGGAGAGTGACCTTTTAGCTTCTCCAGAGAAAAAGAGATTTCTGTCGAAACAAAAGTCCAGACCTGCCAACTCACCGGTGAAGCTATTGATTATATTATATTTCCATTCTGCGAAGGCCTCAATAGGCTGATTGTACGCTAAACTGGTTTTTACGATGTACCTATTAACATCTTGAGTGAAGCTCTCAAGAATCCTTTCTTTGGAAATTGTGAAGGAAGGTCTGAATTTGGAGCCATACTCTAATAAATTCCTAAGCTTTTCATTATCAACAAAACTCAAGTTTCCGGTGATAATATGGTTGTAATTCTTATTATAGTGAACTGTTTCTTTATGTTCATCACAAGAACATGTAGTAATTACAGGAATGTAGCTCGAAGAGTTAAGTTTGTAGTTTTTAACTATTGACCCTAAGGTCTTAACATATTTAAAACTTACAATAGACTGGTGCCTGTGGATGGGAAAAAAAATTGCATTATTGTAGAACAGCTTTCTTACATTGAGCTTATCGTAGGCTTTATTTAGAAACCTGATGGTTACACAATTTCTAGAAAATTCTTTAAGAGAAATTTTATCTTTAAGAATATGTTTAAGAATGTCCAGAACCAAAGCAAAAACATGCTTATCAACATGGTCAGCAGTTTCATTCCAGAATTTGAAAAAGCTTTTAAGGACAGAGTGCTTGAAGGACTTGAGAATTTTGTAAGTATTTTTAACAAAATTAGTGCCAGTTTTAAAGCTTTCCAGAGTTATTAGCAAGTTAGCAAAATCAACTTTGCCTGATGTGCGAAATAACCTCTGTCCTCTATTACCTCTAGTGCAGCTCTTATTATTAACAAGAAAGAAGAGTTCACGAATTGAAAATTTATGCTGATTATGCTTATTGTCAGATAGAGTGGAATTAAGACCATAGGGATAAAGAGACTGATGCTGCAAAATTTCAAGGGATTCAGTTTCTAGCCGAGCATAGAGGTCAGGGATAATATGTAGTACCTCTATTTTCACTTTGTCAAAACCATGAGTATGGAAATGCTCTAATTCAAAGGTAGAGTACTGGTTGGCGTTTGTGGAGGGGTTCACGCCTGAATTAGAGAACTTGTTTACTAGAGACCTGTGACCATTAATCCTAAGATGAAGAGGATTTTTACTTTGGCCAATATAGCTAAGGTTGCAAATAGTACAGGTGAGCTTATAAATGGTATTGTAGGCTTTGCAAAACTTGTTGGAGCAATTATCCTCAACAGAAGAATACAGGTTAGGATCTGCAGATTTACATGTCAAACAACGTTTGTCATTTCATAACTTTAGATTACCTTTGCCAGCGAGTTCATACACTATGGGAAAGGGTGCTAGCCTAACCGAGCGGGAGGACTTAAAATATCTGAGCTGACCTCCAATCCTTTCATCGTCCTTAGAACTCCACTTGGGCCAAAACATACAAATTCTGAGCAAACCAACTAGGAAAAACTTTTGGAAATAAGCAGTCCAAGAAAATACCAAACTCGAGTATAAACTACACTCCAAAAGGCGCATCCAAAACATACTAAAATTAATAATTAGAAATAAAAACAAGAGTGAATTGTAAATAAATAGAACAAGAAAAAAACCCCAAATAAAAAATATTAATAAAAAATAAAAAAATAAAAAAATAAAAAAATAATAAAACCTTTCAACTAGAATTTGCGCATGAGCTGCTAAATAATAAATTGAAATTAGTTACTGAAGAGCAAAACTGAAGACTAAGTAAAAAATTTTAGAATTTAAAACGAAAGCTGCAAAATAAAAGCTGCAAAATAAAAGCTGCAAAATAACCTGAAGATCAAAACGCGCAACGCAGCAGTTTTGAAAATTCAGAATTCACATTCTATTAAGGAGAAACCTAATCAAAAAATACATAAATAATTTCGACTCACACCAAGTACGACATAGAAAAGGTTATGTATCTATCGGTGTGAGTAAAAGGAGAAAAGATAAAAATTATAAAATAAAACAACTGAATGTAGAAGGTGTCGAGAATACTGAGCCTTGGCTTTATCAAGGACCAGCAAAAACTCTGCATTTTCTCACTTCCACAAAGACCTAGTCGGAAATGGGTTTCTGCAAGGCCAAGGATGCAAGTAACATTCCCACCTAAAAGTGTTTTAAAAAATATATATATGTCATGTCCTCCGCAGAGTTGTATGACAAAGCACTAGTTAACAATTTCGCTTGCATCCATTGACCTTCTTGGCCCGACCCATGCTCTTCATCTGTTACTATTAAACAGAGAGAAGAAGATTAAAGAGAACTCAAGCTGTGGGAGTGACATAATAATTAGAAATAATTTTCAGCTATAACGAAATGCCAAGTTCGTTTGAGAGAGAATTTAAACCTGAAAAACAATGCAAAAGAAATCCGAATATTTACATTGCAATTAAAAAAGGAAATATTAATTTTTAAAATTTTTAAAAAACAGATTTTTGAAAGAAAACTTGAGTCTAAAACCCCCTACTCTACACCTTATGACAGCACGAAAACGAGAATAATTTAAAGACAATAATTAACTAAAGAAAACTTTGTGAAAGTTATATGACTTAAACAGTTAGTTGCAATATGTACAAAGTTTTTCAGCAGTGCTTTAAGTGCATAATTATTTTAGTTATTAAAAACTTAACTACTTGGAAATACAGCGCAAAGAAAAGGAACACGCTTAGCCCTCTGCTGTTCCTAGGTACCCCAAAAGACGCGCAAAGTTACCAAGAAAAGAAAGAGTTAAAACCCGCAAAAATGTTAACAGACAAGCCAGTGCTTAAAAGCTGAAAAGCTAAAAATCAACAGAGAAAAAGTACATGAATTACAAACAATGAACTTATAAAACCTAAAGCCCTAAACACAAGGAAGAGAGCTTACCTCTTGTGCGACGAAACAATCACCTCACTAGAGTAAAACATGGCTGACCTCTTTCCTGACGCTTCTGCCACTCCCTAGACGCTGGGGGGCAGTGTGGGTGGGGCTGATGGCCTCCTCATACAGAAAGAAACCAACACGCGGAGATTTTAGCCAGAGAAAAAAATATATAAACTTAAGACTGTGGACCTGTATGATCAGAAAGAGCAGAATTAACTCTCCAGAATACATGAGAAATATTATAGAATACACGAGTAGTGTATTCAATAATCTTTGCATGTATTAAATCACCTTAGTGAGCTTCTATAGATTAATCAGAATCTTATTAATTTTAATGTTGGCTTTACTATTTTTAGTATAGCTATCCTAGTGATGAATAACTAGTTTTCTTTTTTATTTGTTTTTATTTTCTTTTATAAACAGATTTTTAAGCTTTTTTGTGATTTTGTTTATATTATTTAATTTTTTGTTTTAATAGGACCTTCATATCCATAGCACTAAGGTTCCTTTTAGTAGTTAATAGGCATCCTCTAGCCAACTTCCTTACGGCTTTGATTGGTCAGAATCATATTATTAACTGTGTAGAAAATTAAAGCAGAACTTTTCTATGTCGTACTTGGTGTGAGTCGAAATTATTTATGTATTTTTTGATTAGGTTTCTCCTTAATAGAATGTGAATTCTGAATTTTCAAAACTGCTGCGTTGCGCGTTTTGATCTTCAGGTTATTTTGCAGCTTTTATTTTGCAGCTTTTATTTTGCAGCTTTCGTTTTAAATTCTAAAATTTTTTACTTAGTCTTCAGTTTTGCTCTTCAGTATATATATATATATATATATATATATATATAATCCATGTGTGTGTGTGTGTGTGTCTGAGCCCAATTTCTATTTTCATTTGTCCCGTGCATTTTTTTTTTGTCGGACCCCCCCCCCTTGAGGAAATTCTGTGTGCGCCCCTGGACCTCAGATACCCTGGGTGGGGCTCAGACGCTCTGCTCTGCTGTAATAATGGACAACGTGATTCTTTTGATTCGAATCACTAAAACAATTCGTCGTTGACACTTCCAATGAAATACTTTTGCGAGGAAGGATACTCGTGGATCGGTTCAGAGTTGGATCAGTTTGGTATTCTTCGTTGACTCTTCCGATGAACGATTTCCCTAGGGAAGGGAATGACCTCTGGAAATCATTTCAGAGTCGGGTCCGTTTGTGTCATTCATTGAATCTTCCAGTGAACGATTTCCGCAGGGAATCAGTTTAGAGTCCGAGCAGTTTGTTATATTCGTTGACTCTTCCGGTAAACTATTTCCTCAGGGAATGACTGTCGCGAATCGGTTCAGAGTCGGATCAGTTTGTACCATTCGTTGGCTCTTCTGGGGAACGCTTTCTGTCGCGAATCGGTTTAGAGTCGAACCCGTTTCTGTTGTTCGCTGACTGTTCAAGTTTAATGAATGATTTTCAGTTTAAATTTCTTTTTTTAATCATTCGGAATCCCCTCCCCCTCCCCCAGTTTTCAAAATAAGTTCGGCTCAAAACGTTCGCGGAATTTATTTCATTTTTTACGCTTTTGAATAAGGTAATGCCTTCTGACGGGACATAAACCTCACCGAGACACCCAGGTGAACATTTGATATCCAGTGAAAATTAATTCCGACTGATTATATTTGAGGGAATGCTCTTTTGCAGAATCTATTCTTTTCAGGAAGGAATTGTTCACGAACGTCTCAGTTTGCTGATTTGTTCTTCTCGGAAGACTTTAATTTCTTGAAATATCTAAATCTCTTTATTTTGATGAAAGATAAATGAATTCAGTGTCCCATTCAAAGCTATCATATTTGTACAGGTGTACTGTATGCAAATATTCCCAAAAAAGAAAAAACCCGAGATCAAAAACACTTCCGGCCCCAAGCATTTCAGATAATCGATGTTCGACCTCTACACTGAAGACCAAATTTTAGCACTAGAAGCTAATTTACATTTTATGTAATACACTCTGAAGAACGCTGTGTATACCGACAGTGGAAAAAGAACAACTTCAAAATATACAGGGTGTAATACTTTTTTGCGAGTAATTTACCTGAGAAGTTTCAGTGATAACAAAACATAACCTAATCAGTCTGCAATGTCTCGTAGGGTTTATAGACACAGAGAAGGTGCAGATATAACTGCTTATGTCCCATATGAATTTTGTGCTGCATATGAGAAACGAAGTTGCATCAGATGGAACCCAGGAGCTCACAATAGGACAGAGGGTGGACAGGTCAGAGAAGAAGTGTCAGATTGAAAGTTTGTGAAAACACAAACTTTGCCGGTGACGGGTATCGAATCCGCATCCTTCTGTTTCCGAAGCCGAAGGCTTTCCCAATTAAGCTACACCGACGAAATTTATCGCTGCAACTTTGCGGTCTTGACATGCGCTTCGCCTTTATATACTGTTAAAAATTTTGTAGTAGGATGCACTAAAAAATGGTATTACACCAACTGCACCACTTTTGGGAAAAATGTAAGCCATTGTGTGATGCCTGAAATACACAAAAACAGGATGCAATTATTTTGCATTGTGATATGGTATCCTACCTAAATGGTGCGAAGTTCTACGTATTGGACCAAGTTTATGTATGTTTTTTCATGCATTACACAATAGTTTACTGTTGTCCCAAAAGTGGAGTTGCTGGTGTAGCACCACGTTTTGGTGAAACATATTGTGTTCACAATTTTTAACACTGTAGTACGTCGCACGTGTAAGTCGACATAGTTTGAAGTGCCAGGCTAAGTCGTCAACGGGTACTTCCAGGGTGGGAGAAAAATGGACGGGAAGAAGGAACAGACGACCTTATTTGTAATGTGGGGAACAGTGCTCCGGGTACGACGGCTTAACGTGCCCATCAAACTAAGGGCGGATATTTAATGATTCAGAGCAACTCAAGCTACCAGGGATCGATCCCGTGACCATCTGATCCGAAGGTTGTTGCTCTAACCACTGGACCATCCGCGGCTGAACTGAATCAGGAAAAATGCACGATTCTTAGGAGCCACTCTAGTAAATTCTGTGGTAACTGAAAACCTAATGGTACCATGATCTGATCTGAAAAGAAATGAAATGTGCACCGTTAATAGCAATAATCATGTTATTCTTGGATCATTTTAGCGAACACCGGGAGGGAAAATTCTGCTCTTTGAAAAGTGGAAGCAAAAGTCTTAACCCTTTTGGAGATACTTTGTTGAAATTTACAATTTTTTGCTGTTACAATTTATTTATTTTATTTTATTTTTGATTGGAGGTTTAACGACCACCGTGAGCAACTCAGTGGGCTATAAGCAGTCGCGCGTCCCTAAATTAGGGACACTGGTTCCAGGGGAGAGAGAGAGAGCCAGTGCCGTAAGACAAACACAACATCCATGCCCCACCTGGATTCGAACCCGGACCCATCTCGGACGAATGATCAGAAGCCATCGCTTAGACCACTGCGCCACCGGGGCGGCGTTACACTTTAGCAGAAGTTTATTGCTTTCTTTTTATTAATTTTCAATAGCACTGGACACGAATTTCGAATACGACTACTCCTTGATTTCAAGCTCATCAATACAACCACACTGTAAACATTTTCAGAGATAAGCTAGATTCTCAGCAGGGTAATTGCTACGACTGATAGTGTACATCGATATATAATGGGGCACACAAAGTACAACACAAGGAAGTACTTGTCGGAGCGATATGCAGATTGGTGGGTACGTGCTCATATTTTGATTTTATTTATACTTTACTACTGTCTCCTTATAATGGTTGCCACTACACATATTGTACACACCTGTTTTCTCAGGTTTTGCTGTACATATGCTTTTCAATAAAAAAAAAAATTGTATCTATCTATTTATCAGATGCTGAAAGAAATCAATTTTTGATGTTCCGTCCAAACTATTTTCCCATCACCTTTTTCAGATTCAGTTCATTCCTCCCAAAATATTCCCTTGCGTTGGCAAAATGAAAGAATGAAATAAATATGTGCCTCTTCGTGTTATTAAAAAACTCCTTCATTAGGGTGATATTCTTAGCATACTACGTGACGACTTAAAGGCGAACAGAATTAAAATATAACATAACCACGCTATTTCCCCGTAAAAATTGCCTTCTTATAGTACCGGCTGAAAGGAAGGCGGGGAAGTAAACGACGCATGGCGTTTATTTATCGCCTTCCGTCAAAATAAGCGACGTCAGATATGTAGTTAGTTGCTTTTGCCGACTTGCAAGAAGGCGACAAGGAAATTATCAAAACCCCTCCCCTACCAGTATTTTATTTTCCTTAGCCTTTAATGAACTCATTGTTTATGGAATGAAGCAGATATAAATGACGAGCTATAAATTAGCTCATTAAAGTAATAATTTTCTTTCTATTCGAAGAACATTTCTTCCTGCGAAAGCGGAGCAGGCAGCAGCATCGATGGCAGCTGAGCAACAGAAGTACGTACTTCCGCGTTAAGTTAACCCTTACGTTGGAAAACCATGGACGATGAAGGCGGCAAAGGAATTCGAGTACTATGTCATTCTTCTTTGACGCACGTTCTGCCGCCTCGGTAGCGCAGTAGTCTAAGCGCTGGTTTCTGAACATTTATGCGAGATGGGTCTGGGTTCGGATCCAGGTGAGGCATGGTTGTTGTGTTTGCCTTACGACACTGGCTCTCTCCTTTCACTGGAACCAGCGGTCTTAAATTAGAACGAGCGACTGCTTATAGCCCATGAAGTTGCTCACGGTGGTGGTTAAACCTCCAAAAGGGGAGGGGGGGGGGCAGCAGAATTCTGCCAAAAAGCTGCTACACTCCATCAGGCAGCTTATTTTTTTGATTAAAATGAATAATCATTTAACTAAGAAAAGATGATTAATTAAGAAATTGCAAAATAGGAACGTGGTCAAGCGACTTTCAAAATATTGAGACTATTCATTTGATACACAACACCTGTAACGTACCAGGAGATGTGACGTACCTGCCAGAAGGACGCACACGACATAAAGGCAGATAGGAATCAGAATAAAATGTCCACGTAGCTCAATTGGTAGAGCAACTTATTCCGGAATGAGTGGACCCGGGTTCGAATCCTGGCGCGGATAAAAATGACGGAGAAATACACTTCGTTATAATGGCGCCCGAACTATCCGGATGACCCGACCGTTCACAATCTCGCAATGGTGTGATGTTATTTCCACACCGCGAGATAGGAAAAATTAAAGCAGCACTTCGAAAAAAAAAAAAAAAAAAATGAGGGGAGATGATGTAACGTACCAGGAGATGTGACGTACCTGCCAGAAGGACGCACACGACATAAAGGCAGATAGGAATCAGAATAAAATGTCCGCGTAGCTCAATTGGTAGAGCAACTTATTCCGGAATGAGTGGACCCGGGTTCGAATCCTGGCGCGGATAAAAATGACGGAGAAATACACTTCGTTATACACCCTAAATTGTGCATGTAATCCTGGGCATGTGCAAACGGTAATAACTCGATTCAATTAAGATATCTTCTCCTGCTCAAAGTTTTTCGAGAGGAATTGGTTAGGCAAAATTTTGTAAGAGATCAGATCAGATCTTATGTAGAAGATTTTAGGAAGGGAGTGTCTGACCCCAGGCTTTAAACAACCCTTAGAAATAGGAAGCTATAGGAGATTTGGGCTAGAGTGCACGATAGGAAAGTGACACGGAAGCAAGGTAGAAAGGGGGAGGAAGACGCCCTTACTTATTACCGGGGGCCAGTACCCTCGGTCCGACGGCTTAACGTGCCCATCCGACGCACGGCGGGTATGTAGTGGTTCGAACGTTCGAACCTGAGGTTATCTCCACGGCAGTCACGAATGCTGCCCACTAGGCCACCCGCGGCCACGCAAAATTTTGTGAGGTAGGTTTCTGTAATTTTGTTTGCGTTTTTCAAATTTTTTACTGTTATTTATTTAAGACATTTTTAACTCCACATCTTTTCCTTTGCCTGGTGCAGAGAGTCCTGAGCTAGAGCCTTTCCTCAGCCCATTTTAATTAATTTTTTTTGTTATTTGTTTATGGGGGTCTTTTTTAGTTTCATTTTTGAGGGTTGGAGGGGAGCTGTAGATTTTTCTCTATTTTTAATGAAGCCCATTAGTTCACGTTCATGTTCATTACTGATTTTGAAATTGAGCCGAACGCAACGCACAGAAGTTATGCGAGACGGAAAAGAAAGAACTTGTAAAGTTCCAAAACCTACACTCAGATCAAATAGGAGCAGATTTTTTTATCGAGAAACCGAATATCTTGGATTAACAATGAAACAACTCTGTCGAATAAAGTCAGAATTATATTTACCTGACACCTCGATTCCACATCAGCATAAAATCCCGGATATGAAGTGTGGTCCAGACACTTGAATCCTGTGTTGGGTAGATAGGAGTATGTAGGGTAGTCGATCCCTGGTAGCCCGGGAATGGCGCTCAGATCTCCATAGTCCTCTGGATAGTACTCAGGCGGGGCAAAGGCTTGTTGTGACTGGTGACGATGACCGCTGTCCACATGCTGTCCATAATAATGCTCTGGTTCGTGATGAAACGGTTCGGCAGCAGAAGGGTGATATTCATCCGTCAGTTGGACATGCACTGGAACAACCTCATACGGTATGTCTCCAACAGGCGAGACGAGGACTGGGATATGATGAGATTCCTAGAAAATGTGGACAATAGGATGATAAGCAGGTTAATATCAAAGAAGGTTTACTTTCTATATTTTTGCAAATGGTGCACAAATATAGCCCCAAAAAATGGCAACATACAGAACTCTCCGCACGTGGTTCGAATGAAAACAGCAAAGTGATATGAGAGCTTCACAGCAATATGCAAAAGTAACGGAAACGGCGCTTCTACTTGAAAATCCCCTTAAAGTGTATGACGAAGTCAATTTCTCCATCATTTTATGCCAGGGGCGGTATTCGAACCCTCAACTCTCGGCTCCGGAACTCCGAATGCTATCCACTATACTACACTGGAATGTGCTCTCACTGCTATTTGCCTTTATCTCATGTGCGTCTTGCGGAGATCAGATCAGATCATATGTAGAAGATTTTAGGAAGGGAGTGTCTGACCCAGGACTTAAACAACCCTTAGAAATAGGAAGCTAGTAGATTTATGCTGGAGTGCGTGATAGGAAAGTGAGACGGAAGCGAAGTAGAAAGGGAGAGGAAGACGCCTTTATTTAATGCAGGGGGGACAGTACTCGGGGCCCGACGGCTTAACGTGCCCATCTGACGCACTGCGGATATTTAGTGGATCGAGCGTTCGTACCTGCCTGAGATCGAACCTAAGGTCCTTTCCGTGGCAGTCACGAGCGTTGCCCACTAGGCCGCCCGCTGCCCGTCGTACTGTGGAGAAGCCACGCCACATCTCCCCTCCCCTAAAGAGGGCCGGGGGTATGTCCCACGGGTCAGCCGGGACCACGTGTCGCTGTAGGCAGTCATCCCATGAAGAATGTGGATTTGAGAAATCCCAGACAATTTGGTGTGTGGAATATAACATCACTCTGATTTATTTTTTCGAAGCACTGAAGAAGGGATTCTCATTTTTCCCGTCTCGCGGTGTGGAAAGAACATCACACCATTGCGAGAACTTTAACGGCTAGGTCATTCTTGAAGTTCGGGCGCCAATATGACGAAGTCACTTTCTTCATCATTTTTATACCAGGGGTGGATTCGAACCCACAACTCTCGGCTCCGGAGCTCCGAGTGCTATCCACTATACTACACTGGCATGTGCTCTCACTGCTATCTGCCTTTATCTCATGTGTGTCCTGCGGGGCAGGTACGTCACAAGCTCCGAGTGCTATCCACTATACTACACTGGCATGTGCTCTCACTCCTATCTGCCTTTATCTCATGTGCGTCCTGCGGGGAAGGCACGTCACATGGGATGGTTTTGTGTGTTGCATTGTAAACGATTTTCTTGTAGGCATTTCGGATATTCAACAAAACCCGCAGCAAATTTTTGAAAATTATCTCACGCGTTCGTGAAATGCTCGCAACCTTTCATTTGTGAAGTGTTACCATTTCTCTTTAGTTCCCAGATCGTGTGATTTCCGTGTTCTTTGGTCCACTTAAAGTGGGACTGAGAAGTGTGCAAAAGGAGATGCACGAGCGCTGCAGGCGAAGAAGAGGAACATTCAAAGCAAATAGAATATAGATTCTGAATTTGCTTGTACCACTTTCTGGTCATCCATGTAACGCCTCTCAGAAAACTTGAAAATGTTATCGCCCTGAAACGGGAATCGAACCCGGATCTCCTGATTACCGTTCGAGTATGCTAACCGTTACACCACCCACGACAGTGAAGCTCCAAGCAACTGAGACTAAGAAAACTTAGCTTAGGAATCTAAACATCCTGGCGATGAAATTTTCCTCTGAGAGATGTGACATGAATGACCAGGAAGGGTACAAGCAAATTCAGAATGTATATTCTGTTTGCTTTGAATATTCTATCAATTTCCCATGTATTATGAGGAATATTTCTCCCTTCATTGATTTATCTGTGGTACTGGGGATTTCCGACCTACATCCGTTTCTTGATGGGAGGTGGGACAAAACGCTACGAGAAAGCAACGGTGCTTCGACTAGCGAAAATCTGATGATGTTCAGATTCCTCAGCTAAGTTTGCTTAGTCTCAGTTGCTTGGAACTTCCCTGCCCTGGGTGGTGTAACGGTTAGCATATTCAAACGGAAATCGGGAGATGCGAGTTCGATTCCCGCTCCAGGGCGATGAAATTGTCAAGTTTTCTAAGGGGTGTTACATGGATGACCAGTAAATGTTACAAGCAATTTTCAGAATTTATATTCTGTTCACTTTGAATATTCTATCGATTTCTCGTGTATTATGAGGAATATTTCTTTCTCCATTGATTTAAGCGAAGAAGTGTTCCACGGACGGAATGTCCTCATTGGCTTCACGATAGAGAGGAAGAATTTGTTTTATGCATGCCTTGGATAACGCACCTGTTATCCAAGGCATGCATACAACAAATCTTCTCACCACGTTTTCTATTTTCATTTAAACCACCCCCGTAACGTTATTGTGTAACAATATCCACTTTCCCTAGAAACGGTTAGAGTTCCTCATGGTCGTTATCAGGGCTGGATTAAGCCCCCCCCTAGCGGGGCTACAACCTAGTGGTCCACCATCATCAAGGGCCCAGCAGGCATGCCGCTACACCGCAGATAATACACAACTTATGTATTTATATCAGGTGATGCGTAACATCACAGCCTCTCCTTGACAAATGTCAACCCCGCCTTCTCGTGGTGCATCCTGTTCCCACTAAAGGGGCTCTGACGACCGCCCATAGCGGTATAACTATACCATCGGGATTAGAGGAAATTCTATCCCACACTCACCAACCCGCTTGGCCAGCGTGGTGAGTTATGGCCAAACCCTCCAAAATGATTCCACAACTTAAATCTTGGCCCTCAGTCTCCGGCAGCTGGAATGTACCTGGCCAAGGCAGCGGCCAGTGCGACATGAAGGCAGAGGGTGCTAAGAATCCCCGGAGGACCGGACTAGGCTGCCATCTGATGCTGACCTTGGCTACTTACAATGGACGCTCCCTATCTTCTGATTCAAGGCTTCTTGAATTGGAAGAGGAACTACAAAGGATCAAGTGGGACATCGTGGGGCTAAGTGAGGTAAGGAGAAAAGGAGAAGATCTCATCGAACTGAAAAGTGGACACTTCTTCTACTATCGTGGGACAGATACTGGCAGAACTAGTGGTGTTGGATTTATAATAAACAAGAAACTGAAGGATAAAGTTGTAGAAGTTGAAAGTTCCTCTGACAGAGCTGCACGACTTGTTATCCAACTCTCGAAAAGATACCAGGCTCAGATTATTCAAACTTATGCACCCACCACAAGTCATCCTGAAGAAGAAATTGAAGAATTTTATGAGGAAATTTGTCATCTAAATAATAAAGGTAAGCAGCACTTGAAAATAATTATGGGAGATTTCAATGCAAAAATAGGGCAACGGCAACAGAATGAAACTTCAGTAGGTAAATTCGGTCATGGCAACAGAAACCAGCGTGGAAATACTCTCGTTGAGTTTGCAGAGGCAGAAGGGTTTTTCATCTTGAACTCCTTCTTCAAGAAAAAGCCACACAGGAAATGGACATGGAGACATCCAAATGGGACCACAAGTGAAATTGATTTTATTATGTGTAACAAAAAATTCGTCATAGAAGACTGCAGTGTGCTAAACAAGTTCAACACAGGTAGTGACCATAGATTGGTGAGATGTAAGATGCACCTCAACACTAAACTTGAACGTGGCAAGCTCATAAGACAAACAAAATCTATTGACATAACCAACCTTAAAAAACACCATAATACCTTCAAGTTAGAACTGAAGAACAGGTTCTCTGCTTTAGAAGGCCTAACATCGGAAGAAGGGGACATCTCTGAAGTTAACAGAAAAGTAACCAAAGCTCTTATGGAAACAGCAACAAAATTAGCTGGGTCTAAGAACAAGTTGCATGTGAACAAATTATCAGGAAAAACCAAAATGTTGATGCAAAAAAGAAGAGATGAGGACAACTAAAGAAGATGTGACTTCCAAAGTGGAATATATAGAGCTATGCAAGACAGTAAGAAAAAGTATCACTGAAGACGTAAGGAAATTCAACTGTGAACTAGTGAGGAAAGCAATTGAAAACAACCAAAGCCTAAAGATAGCAAAGGGACATCTCAGTAAGGGAAGAAAACAGATTATGGCACTGAGAAAAGAAGATGGTTCTGTAACAAGAAATAGAGGCGAAATTTTGACAAGAGTGAAAGATTTCTACTCCAAATTATATGAAAGGGATGATATATGCACTCCAGACATCATGAAAGATACCAGTACCAGAGTTCCTCCAGTCCTTCCAGCAGAAGTTGCACATGCAATCAAGAACATGAAGCGAGGAAAAGCTCCAGGAGAAGATGGAATTACTGTAGACATCATACAAGAAGCAAGTGGAGAAATCGAAACAGTACTCGCCCAAATTTTCACTCGATGCCTTAATGAAGGAAAGATTCCTGAGGATTGGAACACCGCTACAATGATCCTGCTACATAAGAAAGGTGACATTGAGGATCTCGGAAACTACAGACCTATCAGCCTCCTATCAGTAGTTTATAAAATCTTCACTAAAGTTCTTTCACACCGCTTGAAGGTAGCACTAGACATGGCTCAACCGAGAGAACAAGCTGGATTCAGGAGTGGCTACAGCACAATAGATCATATCCACGTGCTGAGAGAACTAATTGAGAGAGCGAGGGAATATGAACTTCCATTGTGCATGGCTTTTATCGATTATGAAAAAGCCTTTGATTCGGTGAAACCATCAGCAGTTACAATGGCCCTGAAAACCTGCGGTATTGAAGATGCATACATTAATATTATTAATAACATCTATGAAAATGCAAGTGCAAAGATTAGGCTGTTTGAAAATACAACACACGTAAAAATTGGAAAGGGAGTGAGACAAGGTGACACCATATCTCCGAAGCTCTTTAATGCCACATTGGAGGGTGTTTTTCAGTCGCTGAGCTGGGAAAACAAAGGGATAAAGATTAATGGAGATTATCTAACCCACCTTCGTTTTGCTGATGACGTAGTCATTTTTGCAACTACCCCATCAGAGCTGCAGAGTATGATCCAGGAACTTGCTGACAAGAGTAAAGAAGTGGGATTAAAAATGAACTTTCAGAAGACAAAAGTGATGTTCAATGCTTTTACAAGAAATGAAGATTTATCGATTGATGGAGAAAAGCTGGAGATAACAGACACGTACGTTTATCTTGGACAGCAGATATCAAGTGAGGGTCACATTGATGAAGAAATTAATCGGCGTACAAAACTTGCCTGGAGAGCTTTTGGAAGAAACAGCATAATTTTCAAGAGCAATATGCCATTATGTCTTAAAAGAAAAGTGTTTGATCAATGCATCCTTCCAGTGCTTACGTATGGTGCAGAGACGTGGACCTTAACTAAAAGAGACATACAAAGGCTGCAGACAACTCAAAGAAGCATGGAGAGGTGCATGCTTGGTGTAACCAGGAGAGATAAGAAGAGGAACTCGTGGATCCGAAAAATGACAAGAGTGGAAGACATCATGATCAGAGTTAAATCCCTGAAATGGCAATGGGCTGGACATACTGCCAGAAGGACAGATCATCGATGGACAGCCGAAATTTTAGATTGGATTCCAAGGGACAGGAAAAGACCCAGAAGAAGACCACATAGGAGATGGGTGGATGAAATTCGAAAGTATGCAGGGGTGACATGGAGGAGACTGGCACAAGACAGACCGTTGTGGAGGAAACTTGGGGAGACCTTCGTCCAGCAGTGGATTGATAATGGTTGACAATGATGATGATGATGTAGACAGAAGTAAAATAGTTTTAGTTTTGTCTCGTACGATTCCACTCGTTCACAAACAGTGGCTAGAAGACGAACAGATTTCAAGAAAGTGACTCACTAAGAGTAAACGTTCCATGTCGCTATGCACAGTAGGGCCAGCGAGACAGCTTCAGCTTTTCAAGAACCGTCCAACCACACCTCTCTGTTTTTTTTTTTTTATTGGAGGTTTAACGACCGCCGTGAGCAACTCAATGGGCTATAAGCAGTCGCCCGTCCCTAATTTAGGGTCACTGGTTCCAGGGAAGGGAGAGAGCCAGTGCCGTAAGACAAACACAACATCCATGCCTGACCGGAATTCGAACCCGGACCCCTTACGGACGAATGAGCAGAGGCCAACGCCTTAGACCACTGCGCCACTGGGGCGGCCCTCTCTGTTTGCACTGGGAACCATTAAAGGGTGAAGTCAACTGTGGCTTCAAGTTGCATAACAGAAAGGATGCACCAAGAAAAGTACACAATGTTAAATTATTAAAAATTCCAAGACAAAATCTAGCAATCTTAAGCTCATGTTCTTGTGAGAACAGTGGAAAATACAGTGACTTTTTTATGAAAACTCTGCGGGTAATTTATTAGTTCGAAGAATGCTCTAGACAGAGGCATTAATTATCCCAAGTATATTCTAAAGTTTTGTGTTTTAACGGACTTTAATAATGATTGCCCGTCATAAATTCTTTGAGGGCACACGCAGATGTTTTAGGCTTGGTAGCCCACTGAGATGTTTTAGCCTTGTTAGCCCACTGAGATGTTTTAGCCTTGTTAGCCCACTGAGATGTATTAGCCTTGGTAGCCTACTGAGATGTTTTAGCCTTGGTAGCCCACTGAGATGTGTTAGCCTTGGTAGCCCACTGAGATGTGTTAGCCTAGGGGCACACAAAGGCCTTTATCCGGCTCAGGTGGTCACTGAACCCCGAAGAAAACAAAACAAAGAAAATAGGCGTCCCGGTACCGAGTCGTACGAAGTGCTGCCCGCTAACCATTCGTCCAAGATAAGTCGAGTTCAAATCCCGAGCGAGGCGTAGATGATGTGCTTGTCTTACGGCACTGGCTCTCTCCCTTCCCTGGAACCAACAGTCCTACATTAGAGACGGGCGACTCTTTATAATAAGCCCATTAAGTTGCTTATGGTGGTGGTTCTTAATTCCCTCTCTCCACACCCGCCCTAGAAGTGAATTCACAAACTGCTCTGTTCAGAGCAAATTTAAGAGGGGGCTTAGAAGGCCGCATCCCCTGGCCCCGTATTTTCAAGAGGCCCCAGAATTATGCAGGATGCTTGAAGAATTGAGAGAGTTCTACAGCATTTTTGTTTTTCAGACAGCGCAAGGAAACTACGAGTACAAGAAGCTGTCTTGTGTGAAAAAAAATTCTATTTCTTTCCGCTTTTTTAGGAGTCCGCAAAACGTATAGTTGTCCCCAGTCCATCCTCAAACCTTTCAAAAGCATTACAGATGTTTTGTACACATCTGTAATTGGGGGAAATTTTCATACATTAAGAATTCGTTTGAATCATGATATTTGGATCATATTATTTTGCCCACTACTTCGATATAATTTCAACAAGCTAAACCCAACCCTGGGAGTGGGGGTTTAAGGTGGACGTCAAGTAATTTTGCTTCCTATACTTCCAATGGAAAAACTTCTGTACACATTTTCTTCACAATTAATGCGTTTTCAAGGATGAAAATTTGAACATCGATTAAAATAGCTTCATTTTATAACTTGGAATACTTAATATTTTCTAAAATATAACCATAATTATGCAATCCAACATTTGTTTGTCCACTGACGTCATCAAAGTACAGGTCGCGCCATCTTTTTTCTGGTTTCAACACCACCAAAGGAAAAGTTATTGATTTTTTAATATAATTATGGTTATGTTTTAGCAAATATTAAGTATTCCAAGTTATAATATGAAGTTATTTTAATCGATGTTCAAATTTTCACCCTTGGGAACACACTAATTGTGAAGAAAATGTGTACAGAAGTTTTTCTATTGGAAGTATAGGAAGCAAAATTACTTGACGTCCACCTTAAAGTTGAATTGAACTGGTATCCATTTTTTAACCATGTATTTTGACATTTTCTTGCTAACAGGGATTCTTCCATGAATCGTGGATTACATACTGCATTTCAGTATGGCAGGGATATTTCTATGACTTCCTCATCATATTTTGGCAATGTTTTCTCCTGGGTATTTTTATTCACCCACCCATTGTGAAATCCTAGATGTGCCACTAATATGTAATGGGGCTCTAAAATCCTGTCCAGCCCCCAGGTCCCCTGTCTCCTTAAATGTGCTCTGGCTCTGTTAACTGGCCAAATTGTTTAGGAGAACACTTATTTTTATATATTTCTTCTTTCCCTTTCTTTCTCTCTCTCATTAATATGATGACGTCATATTTCCTGGGCCAAGTCATCAATTTCTTAGATTTAAGCTATTTCCGCAGCGTAGATAATATTCAACTATTTTCTTCTTATGTAAATATGTAAGCAGCTTATATTGCCTATTGTTGTTGTTTGCTTCACACATCTTGCATAAATTATTTTCCGTATCAATTAGGTCCGATGAGGTAAAAAAGGTCACGACGCATGAGAATTTTCAGAACCACTTCTCTGATAACGGAAGGTGATTGGCTACTAGAGCAAAGAATGCGTGAAGAGGATCCGAATTTAATGTTTTCCTCTACTTGGACTCCTTAACGGCAAGACGCGTTAGCGCGAAGCTGTCCAAGGCTAAGCATTTCTCGACGACGTCTTACAGAGACCAAACACCTTGTTTCTGCTAATATCTCCTCAATCATTTAAAACCGCAGGTGTTCTCCTTATATGCAAAGCAAGACAATGAACCTTCCAGCAGCAATGAGTGCCTGACAATAAGAACTGCCTTCCCCACTTGGTCGGAAACAATCCGCAGACATCCAGTCTTTCTGCGAGCAGACTGTCCAGCACAAGCAAAATGTCCCCCGGATTTTATTCTTCTGTGCCTCCACCCTCATAAATAGAAACAAAATATCATTATCAATGGAACAAGTCGTCGACTTCCGGATTATAAGCAAAACTGGCTTCCGATTGACAATGTGAAAGGAGAGTAATTACGTCAGCTGGTCACGCGATCATGGGCACAATGAAAGGGGCATTACATGGTGAGGTATAAGGTCTAAGAAGAAACGAATGTCAGACTGACCGTGTCCTGTCACGATTTTGTGATCGCAACACAGCAAGGGAGGAGAGTTTAGCTGGTACGTTCGTGTATGTTTTGCAGCAATAAGAAAAAAAGTGAAAGGAAGTTGTGATAAAAGGCTATGCCTAACTCTCTAGCGTAGACGAAGCACGTACGGTTACCATGTGCTGTTTCTCTCACTTCTTCTGGCTTGACAAATGTTCCTCGGTGCTTCGAGGGAATGGGGGGGGGGCATGAGACACATTTTGGCATTTTTTATATACCCTTGCAAAATTGGATAGGTCAAAATTGTTAGGAGTGTAAAGTTTCTAATTTTTTTTTTTTTTTTTTTTTTTTGCTGTTTTTAGGCTATCCCACTTTTATAAATTTTAAACTTCTGAGCTCACCATCTAAGTTTTCTGACCCGAGAGCGTCTCCGCTAGCGTCACCTCTTGAGCCCGCTCCGTTAAGTTCATTTAATTTTTTTTGGGGGGGGAGACTTTAACAGGAATTATTTGAGTGTATTGGCTGGGTTGGGATAAATATGATTTATTTAATTTTTTTTTCCTTTTTTATAAAGTCTATTCTCATTTACATTCGCATTCTTGCAGGTCCTCAGAGGGTTTTTTTGAAGACGTACTTGCACAACTATTAATATATAAATGCATGCACTAACTAAACAGTTTAAGAGATGAAAACTATGAAGTTTAAGAAAAACACCAGATAAAAAAGTTAAAGAGCAATTTTAATTACATGCTGAACAAAGAACTCACGTTGGTGATAACTATTCTTCAGCGATGTAACTGCTATTATGGGCAATTAAGCAATGTGTAACGGCCCGAGATGTAAGGAGCCCCAAAGAGAATTAAGCAAATAACATTTTAAACTAAAACACACAGCAAAAAGAAAGATGAGGGATACGGTGAGAAAGAAAAAAAATAACTGCCAACAGCATGCTGGACAGAAAAGAAGAGCTCTTGCAGTTCGCTCGTCTGCACTGGCGTCAGCAGTGTAGGGGACGTTGTTTGCATATTTTCTTTGGTATGCCGGTACGTTTTGCTGCTTCAGGCACGCTATGTGTCTTCCACTTATTCAGAACATCCGAAACAGTTGACTTGGGTGTGTTTAAACGCCTCTCGGTTTCTCTCATGGACAATTCACTAATATAACACCCAACAATCTTTCCTTTCTCAAAGTCAGTTCTCTCCCGCCGCGACATTCATTTGCACTCAACCTCACTGTGCGATATGATCACGGTCAGCTGCAGGCTTGTTTTTAAGACGTACCGCGCATCTTAACAACGCAGCGGATCCGTTCATTTGCTTTTGAACGGGTGCCCGGTAACTTTTTGTCAATATAGTGTATCATCATCATCATCATTGTCAACCATTATCAATCCACTGCTGGACGAAGGTCTCCCCAAGTTTCCTCCACAACGGTCTGTCTTATGCCAGTCTCCTCCATGTCACTCCCGCATACTTTCGAATTTCATCCACCCATCTTCCCTGTGGTCTTCTTCTGGGTCTTTTCCTGTCCTTTGGAATACAATCTAAAATTTCGGCTGTCCATCGATAGTCTGTCCTTCTGGCAGTATGTCCAGCTGTAACGTACCAGGAGAGGTGACGTACCTGCCCGAAGGACGCACACGACATAAAGGCAGATAGGAATCAGAATAAAACGTCCGCGTAGCTCAATTGGTAGAGCAACTTATTCCGGAATGAGGGGACCCGGGTTCGAATCCTGGCGCGGATAAAAATGACGGAGAAATTTACTTCGTTATAATAGCGCCCGAACTATCCGGATGACCCGACCGTTCAAAATCTCGCATTGGTGTGATATTATTTCCACACCGCGAGATAAGAAAAATAAGAGAATCCTTTCTCCAGCACTTCGAAAAAAAAAATAATAAGGGGGAGATGATGTAACGTACCAGGAGAGGTGACGTACCTGCCCGAAGGACGCACACGAAATAAAGGCACATAGGAATCAGAATAAAACGTCCGTGTAGCTCAATTGGTAGAGCAACTTATTCCGGAATGAGGGGATCCGGGTTCGAGCCCCGGCGCGGATAAAAATGACGGAGAAATTTACTTCGTTATACAGCCCGTTGCCATTTCAGGGATTTAACTCTGATCATGATGTCTTCCACTCTTGTCATTTTTCGGATCCACGAGTTCCTCTTCTTATCTCTCCTGGTTACACCAAGCATGCACCTCTTCATGATTCATGCATTGATTAAACACTTTTCTTTTAAGACATAATGGCATATTGCTCTTGAAAATTATGCTGTTTCTTCCAAAAGCTGTCCAGCCAAGTTTTGTACGCCGATTAATTTCTTCATCAATGTGACCCTCACTTGATATCTGCTGTCCAAGATAAACGTACATGTGTCTGTTATCTCCAGCTTTTCTCCATCAATAGATAAATCTTCAGTTCTTGTAAAAGCATTGAACATCACTTTTGTCTTCTGAAAGTTCATTTTTAATCCCACTTCTTTACTCTTGTCAGCAAGTTCCTGGATCATACTCTGCAGCTCTGATGGGGTAGCTGCAAAAATGACTACGTCATCAGCAAAACGTAGGTGGGTTAGATAATCTCCATTAATCTTTATCCCTTTGTTTTCCCAGTTCAGTGATTGAAAGACATTTTCCAATGTGGCATTAAAGAGCTTCGGAGATATGGTGTCACCTTGTCTCACTCCTTTTCCAATTTTTATGTGTGTTGTGTTTTCAAACAGCCGAATCTTTGCACTTGCATTTTCATAGTTGTTATTAATAATATTAATGTACGCATCTTCAATACCGCAGGACTTCAGAGCCATTGTAACAGCTGATGGTTTCACCGAATCGAAGGCTTTTTCATAATCGATAAAAGCCATGCACAGTGGAAGTTCATATTCCCTCGCTCTTTCAATTAGTTCTCTCAGTACGTGGATATGATCTATTGTGCTGTAGCCACTCCTGAATCCAGCTTGTTCTCTCGGTTGAGCCATGTCCAGTGTTACCTTCAAGCGGTGTGAAAGAACTTTAGTGAAGATTTTATAAACCACTGATAGGAGGCTGATAGGTCTGTAGTTCCCGAGATCCTCAATGTCACCTTTTTTATATAGCAGGATCATTGTAGCGTTGTTCCAATCTTCAGGAATCTTCCCTTCATTAAGGCTTCGAGTAAAAATTTGGGCGAGTACTGTTTCGATTTCTCCACTTACTTCTTGTATGATGTCTACAGTAATTCCATCTTCTCCTGGAGCTTTCCCCCGCTTCATGTTCTTGATTGCATGTGCAACTTCTGCTGGGAGGACTGGAAGAACTGTGGTACTGGTACCTTTCACGATGTCTTTAGTACATGTATCATCCCTTTCATATAATTTGGAGTAGAAATCTTTCACTCTTGTCAAAATTTCGCCTCTATTTCTTGTTACAGAACCATCTTCTTTTCTCAGTGCCATAATCTGTTTTCTTCCCTTACTGAGATGTCCCTTTGCTATCATTAGGCTTTGGTTGTTTTCAATTGCTTTCCTTACTAGTTCACAGTTGAATTTCCTTACGTCTTCAGTGATACTTTTTCGTACTGTCTTGCATAGCTCTATATATTCCACTTTGGAAGTCACATCTTCTTTAGTTGTCCTCATCTCTCTTCTTTTTTACATCAACATTTTGGTTTTATATATATACAGGGTTCAACGGAAAGTCCTTATTCAGGGCAATAACTGCGGAAGAAAGGGTCCGAGTGGTACACAAGTTAGGTCTATGTATGGGAAAGGGGCAATGGCTGATCGAATGAAAGCGATTGGAGCCCCCTAGCGGCAAAGGTAAGAAGTTAGGAAACCTAACTCGCGAAGAACGCGAGATGGAAACAAAATTCCAATTACAAAGTTGTAGTGCATCGTCTAATTAGTAGGAAACGGCATATGGTGCGTACGAATTATGTACATGGACAGGTCAAAATGCTGATAAAGTGCACGCCGTCGCTGGATGGTTAGGCAATGCAAAATACCGGCCCATGATGGAGAACGATTCAAATACGTATGTAAATATTGATAGTGACGTAGAAGCCGGTCGATGAGATAAAGTACAGAGGCTGGGGATTTGAACGTCAGTCAACGTACTCGTTGCAAACAGTGATGGCGGGCTACTCGAACGCCGAGTACTGTGAAATGGTGGTGCTTTATGGCGAATGTCATCGCAATGCGCACGAAGCTGCAAGGCGGTATGCCGAGCGCTTTCTGACTGGTCAACATCCAACTGCAGCGACTATTAACAACTGTGTTCGCCGCCTCCGAGAGACCGGAAGCACACAGGCACGTCCGCGATCGGGCAGACCTACGGGTTTGGGTGTTATATTGCATCCTGAGGCTGTCCTGGGACATGTCCTTGTCAATCCCAGCATTAGTACTACAGCAGTCGCCGAAGCATACGGATTAACAACACAACGTGTTTGGCAAATCCTGAACAAGCATGGAGCTCACTCGTACTATGTTCAGCTAGTGCAAGGTTTGACGGATGGAGACTAGGGAAGGCGTTTCGATTTCTGCAACTTTGTACATAACACGTTGAAGATTAATCCAAACTTCTTGGCCGATATCTTGTGGACAGATGAGTCCCGTTTTACACGGTACGGAATAGTCAATCGGCATAACACCCATTACTGGGCTTTGAGCAACCCATCTATGGAGCGAGCTGCTGGACATCAACGACCTTGGGAAACTAACGTTTGGTGCGGTATTTGGCGAAACACACTAGTTGTACCCATTTTCTATGATGGGGCATTAACAGGTCAGAGGTGCCTTCAGCTCATACAGGGCCCGATATCTGACTTTCTGGATTATCTTCCCCTCAGAGATCTGCTGCGCATGTGGTACCAACTTGATGGTGCACCACCTCACATGGCAGCCAACGTACGGAGTTTCCTGGCTGAAACATTCAGACACCAGCTAATTGGTTATGGCGGTACGGTGGAATGGCCTGCGCGGTCACTGGACTCACCTTTGGACTTCTTCCTGTGTGGTTACTTGAAGGAACAGGTGTATGCTACAGCCTACTAGTTTGGAAAATTTATGACACCGCATTGTGTGCGCCTGTTACACAGTGACACCTGCCGTGCTAGATAGTGTACGAATGTGCATTGTAGTCGACAGTGGTCACTTCGAACCGACTGTATATTAACTTCGAGCAGATGTGCGTTGTGCCTGTAAGTAGGTATATCTTCTGTAAACATTTTTCAGTCTTACAAATAAGCCAGCACAGCTTCTGTCTCGCGTCATTATTTTTGTGTCTGTTTCGCCCGCTTTACCGATTTCGAATTAACAGCATTTTGACCCGTCCATGTACATAATTCGTGCGCACCATATGTCGTTTCCCACTAATTAGACGATGCGCTACAACTTTGTAATTGGAATTTTGTTTCTATCTCGCGTTGTTCGCGAGTTAGGTTCCCTAACTTCTTACCTTTGACGCTAGGGGCGCTCCAATTGCTTTCATTCAATCGGCCATCGTCCTTTTCCTATACATAGACCTAACTTGTGTACCACTCGGACCCTTTCTTCCGCAGTTATTGCCCTGAATAAGGACTTTCCTTTGAACCCTGTATATACTGTACTTCATGGTATTATTACCTCTAGCAACATTTTCGAAAAGGGAAGAAAAAGATCTCTATCACATCCAATGGAATTTAGTTGGGTATTAATGATTTCCATGCGCAATTTTTTGCAATATGAGAACAAGCGCAACGTGTAAATTAAAGTCCCGCAACTGGAACCTGAATTAGGCTACAATTATTGGGGCATTCTAGGCTTCGGAGGGCATTTCAATTGTTTGGAATGGCAAATTAGACCTTTTAAAGTATTGTCAATGTTGTTTTTCCGCTTAATGACATAAAAAAAAAATGACCGTTCAGTAGAACGGGTCAAACATAAATACAAACCAGCAAACAAAAGACTAGTTTTGAACAGCTCATAAACCTCTGACAGACAAAACTGGCAGCAGCTGCACTTATCAGACGCTATTTTCGCTTCATCCACAGAAATTTGCATATAAACGGGCTACGAAAATAAATGACAGTATAAATAAAAACCAAATCACAATCCGCGGAACGATCTAAAAAAACTTCGCGAAAGGATTTTGTCGAAACGGTGTTGCCCCTGAGAAATATTTATCTGTCCATCATGAAAAAAAGATTTCGCAACGAAGCTAAGACTCTAGCTGCGTGTAATGTTGCATGTAAAAAGACGGTTCGTGCAGCGAAAGCCTCCGAATTTCGAGGGCGCCTTGTTTCGTTTGACATCTGCGCGTTCGGCGCATTCATAATCCGAAAAGCATGCGTTATTGTTCCTCGCAGAACGCAGCCGCTGTGCGTAATTAGCCGGAAGCCGTTGTTAACAGTCGCTACGTGCACTCGTTAACGTTGCGAAACGAAACAACTTGTCACAAAAGGTGAGGTATTCGGCATTCATTGTTTTTATTTTAGTTGTCGGCCAGCGGGACATTGCATCACAAAAGACAGAAGTCAACGTGACAAAGCACATGATATTTGGCGTGGCATTATTTTACTACACTTAGTCTTGATTAAAATTTTAAATCTGCTGCCTGACACACAAATTAGGGAGAGAGAGAGAATAACAGTTGTGTGCAGAATAAAAGATATGCGCGTTCATTTATATCGATGAAAGCCATCTATTTTTTTATCATATGAGGTGCGTTGTGATGACCTGCTTTTCCCTACAATTAAGGAAAGCTCATATTTTTCATTCAACGAGATAAAGAAATTTCAGCAATACTTTCACTAATTATAAAAAGAACAATTCCGACATTTTGCCTTATTTAAAACAGCAGGAAATGAATATTCATAGTATACAATGAGGCGGTTTTTATTTCCTTGTTCTTCTACTTTCACTCTTGATATTAATGAAATACGTATATATTAATAACAACTTTTTCATAACTCCTTGTGTCTAATTAACTAAGAATTTTTTCACAGCTGAAGAGGGAAGAGATATGAGGATTTTAATTTTTTTTTTCTGGATAATGATGAGGAGATTACAACCGCTTGCTGAAAAGAAAATACGTCTTTCGGAAGTCATGTAGGAATACGTGGAATAAATACTGCAAAATATACGAATAATTGAGGGAACATTAAAGGCCGATAAATGAAGTCGTCAAACATCAAAACAGTTGCTATATCCTTCCCTCTTTTAATATACTGAAAGAGAAAAGGAAAAGTGCTGTGTCCCTATTCTCTGCCTTGCATAAGAAAAAAAAACCCAACAAAAAAAGCCCCTTTGTTTTAGCCGTTTACCATCAATGACCTAACGATAAAAGATACAGAAAAACAAATATTATGCATCAGGAAACGGAAGTGGGTTGTATAAAATATCATCGGGATTGAATGAGAAGAATTGCAATAATTTAAAAAAAATTGAGAACTTAATTTAACAAAAATATAAAAAAAAATTCTAATTAATAGCCCTTTTTCACAATAGTTACATGTGGTACATGTATTAGGCCTTATGATAGAAAAAAAGAACTATGTGAGTATTATTATCATTTACAATTTGAAGAGTTTAGGAAAGTCAAACATCGGTGGAAAGCATGAAACGCACTGCTTTATAGTATTACTTCACATACAAAAAGTGTCAAATGCACTGTTTTACAGTATTATTTCACAAAAAGGGAGAAAGAAAATGTGAAATGTTCTGCTTTATAGTATTATTTCACAAAAAGAAAGAAAATGTGAAATGTACTTACTGCTTTATAGTATTACTTCACAAAAAAAGAAAGAAAGTGTGAAATGTACTGCTTTATAGTATTATTCCACAAAAAAAGAAAGAAAATGTGAAATGTATTATACTTTATGGCATTACTTCACAAAAAAGGAGAAAGAAAATGTGAAATGTACTACTTTATAGTATTATTTCAGAAAAAAAAAAAAAGAAAATATGTAATATACTGTTTTTAGTACTGGTGCACAAAAAGAGAAAGAATTTTCTTTCTTCTTTTTGTGAAGAAGGAAATTCTTTTCCACATTTTTTCTTCTTTTTGGGAAGTAATATTATAAAGCAATGTATTACTTAAAGCTCTATAGCTCAATGTATTAATAAATATGTATTAATAATATAGCTTAATGTATAATTAATATTACTTAAAGCTCAATGTATTAATAAAGCTCTATAGTATTACTTCACACAAAAAAAGAAAGAAAATGCAAAATGTACTGCTTTATAGTGTTACTTCACAAAAAAAAGGAAAAAGAAAATGTGAAATGTACTGCTTTATAATATCATTTCACAAAAAAAGTGAAATGTACTGCTTAATGTATAGCATTTTTTCACAATATCAGCACTTTTTCATGTAGTAAAAGTTCTTTATAGCATTACTTCACAAAAAAGGAGAAAGTACTGCAAAAATGTGAAATGTACTTCTTTATAGAAGTACTTCACAAAAAAGGAGAAAGAAAATGTGAAATGTACTGCTTTATAGTTTTATTTCATAAAAGAAAGAAAGGAATGTGAAATGTACTGTTTTTAGTAGTGTTGCACAAAAAGAGAAAGAAAACGTGCAATGTACTGTTTTATAGTATTACTTCACAAAAAAAAAAAGAAAGAAAATGTGAAATGTAATGCTTTATAATATCATTTCACAAACAAAGTGTGAAATGTACTGCTTAATGTAAACGTACTGAAAAAAATGTGAAATGTACTGCTTAATGTAAACGTACTGAAAAAAATGTGAAATGTATTTCTTTATAGCATTACTTCACAAAAAAAGAGAAAGAAAGTGTGAAATGTACAGCTTTATAGTATTATTTCACGAAAGAAAGAAAAAAATGTACTGTTTTAGTAGTGTTGCACAGAAAGAGAAAGAAAACGTGCATTGTACTGCTTTTATAGTATTACTTCACACATAGGGAGAAAGAAAATGTGGAATGTACTCTTTATAGTATTATTCACATAAAATGAGAAAGAAAATGTGAAATGTACTGTTTTTAGTATTATTCCACAAAAAGAGAAAGAAAACGTGCAATGCACTGCTTTTATAGTATTACTTCACAAAAAAAAGAGAAAGAAAATGTGAAATGTATTGCTTTATAATATGTATAATTTCACACAAAAAAGTGAAATGTACTGCTTAATGTAAACGTACTGCAAAAAAAAAAATGTGAAATGTACTTCTTTATAGTATTACTTCACAAAAAAGGAGAAAGAAAATGTGAAATGTGCAGCTTTATAGTATTATTTCACAAAAGAAAGAAAGAAATGTGAAATGTACTGTTTTTAGTAGTGTTGCAAAAAAAGAGAAAGAAAACGGGCAATGTACTGCTTCATAGTATTCACAAAAAAGAAGAAAGAGAATGTGAAATGTACTGCTTTATAGTATCATTTCACAAAAAAAGAAAGAAAATGTGAAATGTACTCTTTATAGTATTACTTCACATAAAAGGAGAAAGAAAATGTGAAATGTAAATGTACTGTTTTTAGTATTATTCCACAAAAAGAGAAAGAAAACGTGCAATGTACTGCTTTTATAGTATTACTTCACACAAAAAAGAGATAGAAAATATGAAATGTACTGCTTTATAGTATCATTTAACAAAACCCTTAAATATAGTACTTACTCTTGATAGGTATGATAGCTTTTGTCTTAAGGGGTCCACAGACTCATACATAGACATCTTACAATCACCTATGCAAAAATTTAAGCACCCTAGAAACAGTTCTGGAAAGCATTTTCCAGGATGTCCGCAAGTTGTTTCATCACGGCTGCTTGGATAGATGTAATTTCTGCATGATATTGCCCTTGAAGTGCCTGTTTTATAATGGAGAACAGTCCCCAGGATCATACCGGAGGCACCATGCTTCATCTCCTGCAATAATTCTGGAGAAAAAATCAGGATCTTCAGCGGCAGTGTCCAGCAAATCGGAACAGATCGATGAATGAGCCTCTTTTTAGTCATCATTCAGAATTCGGGGTACCAATCTGGCATAAAGTTTTCGTTTTCCCAGATCCTCGCGTAGAATCTCATGACAGGTAGACTTACTGATGCCCACCGCCTCAGCCAAAAGTCTCACCGCAATTCGGCGATCTTTCTTTAACTGATTCCGCACGTCTTCGATTTTGTCCGCTGTCCGCACACTGAAGAGTTGCACAGACTTTGGATCATCATCAAAGGATTCGAGCCCATCACAAAACCGTGCGTACCATTCAAAAACTCTGTTGCGGTGACTCCATACGCTCCTTTTAACATTCTGTAAGTTTCAGTAGCTGATTTACCAAGTTTCCTCTTTTGGATGTTTTGCTCTTTCATGGTTGAAACGGAATGGAACGAGAACGACTCCTTAATGCCCGCCTACCGCCTGTCGGTACCGGTATCAACTGGTTTCCAGCTGTTCGCAGATTTGTCGAGGACTGCTGTCTTCTGGCATACACGTGATATTTTTATACCACTAGTGTTACGTCAGTCATGCGGTCAGTCCTGGAACTTGTTGGAAGTAGGTTGTACGAAAGGAATTGGGGTAAGATTTCTGAAAATTCAGAATTTTTCCTGCTATACGGAAAATCCGTGAAATTCGTGGGTTATTTTTCCCGGGCATTTCACGGAAAAATTGGATAAGAAATATGCTTCGTTAATTCGCAAAGAGAATCACAGAAAATGTCTCGGGAATTAAAAATATTTTTTAGAAAGTAGCGGATCTATGGATTGCAATACAAACAGCTTGATTGCAGATCCCCACAGAACTGTGCTCAGTTGCTCAAAAGAGTTCGACGATTAACATCAAAAACTTGACTACAATACCACTCGTGCAAGCAATTTATTGCGTGGCCTATATAGGAGTAACGCGGCACGAACTGAAACTTCTTCAGCTGCAGCTCGATTGAAAATCAAGTTAACTTGACATTTCCTTCTTTAATTACGCAAGTACGCACTTTGATTAGCATTGTGGTTCGTCTCCGCCATTCTCTGAAGCAATATCGAAATGTCAAGTACCAGCTAATTTTACGGGTATGCATTTCCAGTTAATGTCATTGAAAAGCCACAAATTTTTATGCATTATCATGAAATACACTCCCTCTAGAGAAACTTAATCATTAAGTTAAGGAGAAGGTGATGTCTCAGAGTCAAATCAAAATTTTGAGAAAAGCAGTGAAAACCAATAAGCAGTAAAACACTCACGCCGCGACAGCGCGTTGTTTCAAAAGGACAGCACAGCGATTACAAAAAAGTTACAAGCTGGTTCTACTTACCGATTTAGATTCTTCATCCTTTTTCATCGATTTCTTCGTCTGGCGGACTTTTTTCTTGACCACTTTAGCAACTTTGACCATTCGGGTGCTGTTCGACGACTTAGTGACCTTAGCAGCAGAGGCAATGGCTGTACATGGGAGAAAAAGAAAAGGAAACGCTTTTTAGTACACAAGTATCTTATAAATAAGTTGTCCAAACACGGAGTTGACGCCAAGAACATTAAGCCCTAATGGATTTTTAAATTACATTATCCAAATCGTAAACTTTATCAGTGAGATCCAGACCATCAGAGGACATGAAGCTTATAAGTGAGAACAAGATTTAACTCTGTTTTACTAAAAGAACTGCTATGATGATTTAGGATTCCCAAGTACGCTAGGGAAACAAACAATTAACGAACCCATTTCTTTGGAGACACTGGTTTACTCTCTGAGCAAAAAGTAGAAGATTTAACACCACTACAACTTGCTGTGAAATCGAGTATTTAATAATATAATAGCACACATTCATAGACGGAGCAAACAGTAACGAGACCAAGGATCCGACACACAGAGCTTAATACATGAAGAAGTTTTAGTAAAGGAGTGTCTGGCCCCAAGACTTAAAACTGCTCTGTTAGAAGAAGGAAGCTTGGAGTGTTCGTAAGGGAACTCATTAAGAAAGAAAAGTAGAAACTTTTTAAGACATGGAGAAAGGAAAATCACTTCACTTGAACGGGTCTAATGGAAAGGAGGCAAAGCACTCAGCAGGTGGGGAACCAGAACTCCCCGGGATCACTATATCAGCCACCACCCCCGGGGGGGGATTACTGCGAATTATGGGAGCTGGAGCAGCATCAAGTACGTACCGTCTCACGCCAACCGGAAAAAGGACACAACATCCATCTAATCTACATACTGTTCTAGTGGTCTGTGCATCACCCACCCTGTTGCTTCACAAGGACTCATCTAATCCAATACTTCATCTGATCGAATTTCCGACTCAAGAACAGTACTTAACCGGACCATTCGTACACAGCGAATGTCCTGACAGCATTTCCGACTCAAGAACAGTACTTAACAGGACCATCTTACAAAACGAAAGGTCCTGATCGAATTTTAGACTGAAGAAAAGTACTTAACAATACCATTCTTACACAACGAATGGTCCTGACAGCATTCCTGACTAAAGAACGGTATTTAACAGGATCATTCTTCTTCTGTTCCAATTTGAGGTTCGGGGTGGGACAGAGACCGCCGCTTTAGGTCTGGGACACTTAAGGATTAGACTGGCATTGTAGTCGACCGCACCTCTGAAAAGGTTCATTCGAATGAGCAGCCACTTTATCGGAGAACTTCTTGGTGAATCTGATGGTGAATTCTCGTACCGTCTAGACACAGAGTAGGTCCATCAAATGTAGCGGTCCACGGCTGAACCTCGGTGAGTCGCCCCGGTGGCGCAGTGGTCTAAGCGCTGTCTTATGACCATTCGCCCGAGAAGGGTCCGGGTTCGAATCCCGTCGAGCATGGATGTTGTGTTTGTCTTACGGCACTGGCTCTGTCCCTTCCCTGGAACCAGTGATCCTAAATTAGGGACGGGCGACTGCTTATAGCTCATTGAGTTGCTCACGGTGGTTGTTAAACCTTCATTAAAACAAAACAAAACAAAAAAAAAACCCCGTCGGTTATCGTTACTTACATCTTCTCACATGGGGGCAGCGTAAGTGAACGCTGGCCCGACAGTGGCGTGTTGTAAGGAAGCTTCTGCGGTGGAGGAGTGGAGCTAGTTCGATGCTCTGCCTAGCTCTCTTCGTGAGGAAGTTCGCGTTGTCTACCCAAATCTACCCACATAGCACAGAATATTTCGTATGTGTTACAAGTACGTAGCACTGAAACATTGAGACTTTTCAGATACGTTGCGCAATGTTTCAGAAATCTTACGGTTACGCCAAAATGTCCTCAAATGTTACATAACTTTGAAACATAACCGATACGTTACAGTGAAAGGTCTTTGTAACTTCAACATACCAACTTCATGTTACTGTTACGTATTTGAAAGATATCTGTAACTTCGTTATATTACTGTTACGTATTTGAAAGATATTTGTGACATCATTATATTACTGTTACGTATTTACTACGTTGAACATCATAGCTTTAATGAACTTTGTAAATCACAATGAAAAATATTACACTCGACAGCTGTTTCAAAAGCAACAGTCGTATTACGAGTTGTTTACGTTTTCACAGGTTCAGCGCAGTCCGATGTGCACTGGAACAGTGACGGCGTTTATTATATATTGATAAAAAAAGAAATTAAAATTGGTCCCAAATGAGGGTGTCGAATTTCTATTATACATGTGGAATAGGCTATATTTCTGCGAAAAAAAGAAAGAAAATCAAATTCGTCGTTTCTATAAATACCTAGCAAAATGAAATTTCTCAGCTTCAAGTAAAAAAAAACAACATACTGGTATAGTGTACTAATACAACAACACAGCCATCTACTTAGATTTTATAAAATGCCTTTTAGAACTTAAAAATTATAATAACCAAAACAATTACTTTCTTTCAGATGATCTTGAATCACAAAAAAGGATGAAATATTAAATCAACTAACTAGTTAACTCGAGTACGACAGTATCACCGAAGAATATCCCAGTAGCCAAGGTCTTTAGATATATCTCATGGTATAAGGTTGGACTCGCTACGATGTCAGCCTCTCATTGGCTGCTGAAATGACGTCGGCGTGGACGCTGGACGCATGGCAGCCAACATGGCAGCTTTGAGCGTCTTGTGGCGTGGGGTTACGGCATACGAAGCTGCGAAAAACTGCTCACACATAAATAAATCTCATAAATTCAAAGCATTTATCTTCCTTGAAGCGCAACATTTCCAAATTATTTGCATATATGTGAACCTCACATTTTAATACTTACTGAATAACGAAATTGGTAGCCAAGCCACTACAAATAAAACAGATACAAGTATTAAGGTTAGACACTGATACTTAAATTAGTTCTGAAACTTACTTCATCAAAAAATGCCAACAAAGGCGGCAATACGTATCGCAGCTATATCAATCACTTTCGTACTAGGAACAACACGAAAACTATTCTGTCTCTCTTCATACATTCACCCTTGAAAGATTTTTCAACATTCCTTCATGGTGTGTATGTATATAACACATAAGCAGGCTAAAAACAAATTTAAGCGCAAGAAAACCAAGATGCAAAGAGAGAGTTAAGTGTTATTATATGCCATTTTTTTTCAAAATTATTATTTTCCTGTAATGTTTAATAAGCTTATTTTGCTCAAAGTTTAATAATGTGGTTTTCACTTTAAACCTTTTCTACCAGCATATGTGCTAGCTGGTTGTTTTAGTAGTTAACAGGTTTAGTAGAAATTAATGTTCAAGGATTTTATTAACTTACAAAATTTGTTTTTAGTGCACTTAAACAGATGTATAATAATATAGCAGAACCTCACTTTCAGGTCTTTGTAGAAATGAGAGAGGTAGCATTTCTGTTAGACCCTGAAGAAGCTATAAGTGATTATTCTCAACATGTTTTACATTACAAATTTGTACATGTCTCCTTTTATGAACTCAAAATTTTATGGGTTACTGTTTTTTAGTTTTTTCTCTCATCAAAGGGACAATATAGCTTGGTGACTTGGTTCTAATATTCTTCTATATATGTCATCATCATCATCATTGTCAACCATTATCAATCCACTGCTGGACGAAGGTCTCCCCAAGTTTCCTCCACAACGGTCTGTCTTGTGCCAGTCTCCTGCATGTCACCCCTGCATACTTTCGAATTTCATCCACCCATCTCCCATGTGGTCTTCTTCTGGGTCTTTTCCTGTCCCTTGGAATCCAATCTAAAATTTCGGCTGTCCATCGATGATCTGTCCTTCTGGCAGTATGTCCAGCCCATTGCCATTTCAGGGATTTAACTCTGATCATGATGTCTTCCACTCTTGTCATTTTTCGGATCCACGTGTTCCTCTTCTTATCTCTCCTGGTTACACCAAGCATGCACCTCTCCATGCTGCTTTGAGTTGTCTGCAGCCTTTGTATGTCTCTTTTAGCTAAGGTCCACGTCTCTGCACCATACGTAAGCACTGGAAGGATGCATTGATTAAACACTTTTCTTTTAAGACATAATGGCATATTGCTCTTGAAAATTATGCTGTTTCTTCCAAAAGCTCTCCAGGTAAGTTTTGTACGCCGATTAATTTCTTCACCAATGTGACCCTCACTTGATATCTGCTGTCCAAGATAAACGTACGTGTCTGTTATCTCCAGCTTTTCTCCATCAATCATATATATTTTTTTTTTTTTTGTTTTTTTTTTTCAATTATTTGTACACACACACACCACGGAAGGAATGTAAAGAAAATTTTCCTGAAAGTGAAGATATAGCTGTATGGAATACTTAAAAAATGACATATTGAAAAATATTCCTACCTATCTCTCTCTCTCTCTCTCTCTCTCTCTATATATATATATATATATATATGGGATGTAAGGTCAGGTGATGCGTAACATCACAGCCTCTCCTTGACAAATGTCAACCCCGCCTTCTCGTGGTACATCCTGTTCCCACTAAAGGGGCTCTGACGACCGCCAATAGCGGTATAACTATACCATCGGGATTAGAGGAAATGCTATCCCACACTCACCAACCCGCTTGGCCAGCGTGGTGAGTTATGGCCAAACCCCTCCAAAATGACTCCACAACTTAAATCTTGGCCCTCAGTCTCCGGCAGCTGGAATGTACCTGGCCAAGGCAGCGGCCAGTGCGACATGAAGGCAGAGGGTGCTAAGAATCCCCGGAGGACCGGACTAGGCTGCCATCTGATGCTGACCTTGGCTACGTACAATGGACGCTCCCTATCTTCTGATTCAAGGCTTCTTGAATTGGAAGAGGAACTACAAAGGATCAAGTGGGACATCGTCGGGCTAAGTGAGGTAAGGAGAAAAGGAGAAGATCTCATTGAACTGAAAAGTGGACATCTCTTCTACTATCTGGGACAGATACTGGCAAAACTAGTGGTGTTGGATTTATAACAAACAAGAAACTGAAGGATAAAGTTGTAGAAGTTGAAAGTTCCTCTGACAGAGCTGCACGACTCGTTACCCAACTCTCGAGAAGATACCAGGCTCAGATTATTCAAACTTATGCACCCACCACAAGTCATGCTGAAGTCATCCAACTCTCGAGAAGATACCAGGCTCAGATTATTCAAACTTATGCACCCACCACAAGTCATGCTGAAGAAGAAATTGTAGAATTTTATGAGGGAATTCGTGATCTAAATAATAAAGGTAAGCAGCACTTGAAGATAATTATGGGAGATTTCAATGCAAAAATAGGGCAACGGCAACAGAATGAAACTTCAGTAGGTAAATTCGGTCACGGCAACAGAAACCAGCGTGGAAATACTCTCGTAGAGTTCGCAGAGGCAGAAGGGTTTTTCATCTTGAACTCCATTTTCAAGAAAAAAGCCACACAGGAAATGGACATGGAGACATCCAAATGGGACGACAAGTGAAATTGATTTTATTATGTGTAACAAAAAATTCGTCATAGAAGACTGCAGTGTGCTAAACAAGTTCAACACAGGCAGTGACCATAGATTGGTGAGATGTACGATGCACCTCAACACTAAACTCGAACGTAGCAAGCTCATAAGACAAACAAAATGTATTGACATAACCAACCTTAAAAAACACCAGAATACCTTCAAATTGGAACTGAAGAACAGATTCTCTGCTTTAGAAGGCCTAACATCGGAAGAAGTGGATATTTCTGAAGTTAACAGAAAAGTAACCAAAGCTCTTATGGAAACAGCAACAAAATTAGCTGGGTCTAAGAACAAATTGCATGTGAACAAATTATCAGGAAAAACCAAAATGTTGATGCAAAAAAGAAGAGTGATGAGGACAACTAAAGAAGATGTGACTTCCAAAGTGGAATATATAGAGCTATGCAAGACAGTACGAAAAAGTATCACTGAAGACGTAAGGAAATTCAACTGTCAACTAGTAAGGAAAGCAATTGAAAACAACCAAAGCCTAAAGATAGCAAAGGGACATCTTAGTAAGGGGAAAAAACAGATTATGGCACTGAGAAAAGAAGATGGTTCTGTAACAAGAAATAGAGGCGAAATTTTGACAAGAGTGAAAGATTTCTACTCCAAATTATATGAAAGGGATGATACATGTACTCCAGACATCATGAAAGGTACCAGTACCAGAGTTCTTCCAGTCCTTCCAGCAGAAGTTGCACATGCAATCAAGAACATGAAGCGGGGAAAAGCTCCAGGAGAAGATGAAATTACTGTAGACATCATACAAGAAGCTAGTGGAGAAATCGAAACAGTACTCGCCCAAATTTTCACTCGATGCCTTAAGGAAGGGAAAATTCCTGAGGATTGGAACAACGCTACAATGATCTTGCTACATAAAAAAGGTGACATTGAGGATCTCAGGAACTACAGACCTATAAGCCTCCTATTAGTGGTTTATGAAATCTTCACTAAAGTTCTTTCACACCGCTTGAAGGTGACACTGGACATGGCTCAACCGAGAGAACAAGCTGGATTCAGGAGTGGCTACAGCACAATAGATCATATCCACGTACTGAGAGAACTAATTGAAAGAGCGAGGGAATATGAGCTTCCATTGTGCATGGCTTTATCGATTATGAAAAAGCCTTTGATTCGGTGAAACCATCAGCAGTTGCAATGGCTCTGAAATCCTGCGGTATTGAAGATGCATACATTAATATTATTAATAACATCTATGAAAATGCAAGTGCAAAGATTCGGCTGTTTGAAAATACAGCACACATAAAAATTGGAAAAGGAGTGAGACAAGGTGACATCATATCTCCGAAGCTCTTTAATGCCACATTGGAAAATGTCTTTCAATCACTGAACTGGGAAAACAAAGGGATAAAGATTAATGGAGATTATCTAACCCACCTTCGTTTTGCTGATGACATAGTCATTTTTGCAACTACCCCATCAGAGCTACAGAGTATGATCCAGGAACTTGCTGACAAGAGTAAAGAAGTGGGATTAAAAATGAACTTTCAGAAGACAAAAGTGATGTACAATGCTTTTACAAGAAATGAAGATTTATCGATTGATGGAGAAAAGCTGGAGATAACAGACACGTACGTTTATCTTGGACAGCAGATATCAAGTGAGGGTCACATTGGTGAAGAAATTAATCGGCGTACAAAACTTGCCTGGAGAGCTTTTGGAAGAAACAGCATAATTTTCAAGAGCAATATGCCATTATGTCTTAAAAGAAAAGTGTTTGATCAATGCATCCTTCCAGTGCTTACGTATGGTGCAGAGACGTGGACCTTAGCTAAAAGAGACATACAAAGGCTGCAGACAACTCAAAGCAGCATGGAGAGGTGCATGCTTGGTGTAACCAGGAGAGATAAGAAGAGGAACACGTGGATCCGAAAAATGACAAGAGTGGAAGACATCATGATCAGAGTTAAATCCCTGAAATGGCAATGGGCTGGACATACTGCCAGAAGAACAGACCATCGATGGACAGCCGAAATTTTAGATTGGATTCCAAGGGACAGGAAAAGACCCAGAAGAAGACCACATGGAAGATGGGTGGATGAAATTCGAAAGTATGCGGGAGTGACATGGAGGAGACTGGCACAAGACAGACCGTTGTGGAGAAAACTTGGGGAGACCTTCGTCCAGCAGTGGATTGATAATGGTTGACAATGATGATGATGATGATATATATATATATACGCACCATGAAGGAATGGTGAAAATTAAAATGTTTAATCTTTTCAATTTTTCATTTTTTTAATTAAATTTTACACCTTTTTTTTTCCTCTTATATATATATATAACTCACCTTCGTTTTGCTGATGACGTAGTAATTTTTGCAACTACCCCATCAGAGCTGCAGAGTATGATCCAGGAACTTGCTGACAAGAGTAAAGAAGTGGGATTAAAAATGAACTTTCAGAAGACAAAAGTGATGTACAATGCTTTTACAAGAAATGAAGATTTATCGGTAGATGGAGAAAAGCTGGAGATAACTAATACCCACGTTCATCTTGGACAGCAGATATCAAGTGAGGGTCACATTGATGAAGAAATTAATCGGCGTACAAAACTTGGCTGGTGAGCTTTTGGAAGAAACAGTATAATTTTCAAGAGCAATATGCCATTATGTCTTAAAAAAAGTGTTTGATCAATGCATCCTACCAGTGCTTACGTATGGTGCAGAGACGTGGACCTTAACTAAAAGAGACATAACAGGCCACTGCACAACCCGGCATTATTGCGTTTCTTACGAAATACTCAAACAATGAATCTCAGTGGTAAATAAGTATCAAAATGAACACAACATGAACATTAAACTAGAGATACAAACTTCAAACAGTTGCACATCAATTACGTTCATAGCGGAAACTCCATCACACCAATTGTAAACAAACAGTAATGCGGGAAGCCGAAAGACTGGGCGTCCACGGCTACGTCATGCGCCGCTTCAAATTAACCGCGTCGGATACTGCGCAGCTCAAGCGGGACCCTCCTGGGCTAGACCTGTACATTGATGACTTCAGCAGACAAACAAATGTTGGATTGCTTAATTATGGTTAAAGTTTAGAAAATATTAAGTATAGTAGGCTATAATATGAAATAGTTTTTATCGATGTTCAAATTTTCATCCTTGGAAACGCATTAATTGTGAAGAAAATGGCTAAACAGAAGTTTGCCTATTGGAAATACAAGGCAAAGATTTTAGGTGGATCCATCTTACTGGTATTAGAGCATCAGCCAACTGAAGATTCCGATAAGTACAAGGATGGCTGAAATCGTAAGATGGAGGCCTGCTGAAGTTCGTCCTTGATTTAACATTTGACTTTATTCGATGTTCCAGCTCTCTGGAAACGATTAAAGATGTTGGATCGGTGACTTACTTTATGTCTGCCGCCCAACACTATGGATACCCGTTCGAGGAGATGTCATATTTCAAAGACCCATTAGGAGCCTTTGTTGTTCACTACTATGGGATGTTATAATCACGAATATTGCAGAAAAACCTAACCACGAGAGATATACTTATCAGCTGTCCTGATGGAACATGACGTCACTTTTATCTGTCTGTATGAGGTGTAAGATATTAGCTGATCACACAGCTACTGGGCAGAATAATTTTTTCATAATTTGTAGCAGTCGACTGAAATACTCAATCTCGCCCCTGAGTCGAATGCTACAAAATCATACATTTCTGGGCTGAAACATGCGGAAAAAAAAAAAAAAAAAAGGCTTAACCATCTTAAAAAAGTAGCCGTCGCCATGGACAATCACATTTTTAGTTCTAGCTCTTATCTCTTATGTAAAGTTGGTTATTCATTCAGAAACAGCTTGTTATTCCTCTGACACACATGCGTTGTCTCTGGAATCTATAGGCCATGGAATGCCATGGAATAAGAGTGGGTGTTATCGTATTAGCCTCGGGTGTAATGCATACAACAAAATGATGAATATATGCATATGAAATATACCTTCCACTTTGCTTCAGATGTGAGAAATATGAAAAATCACGTGCTCCTTGTAAAATTGCGTGCTACTTTTATCCATTTTGTGCTACTTTAATGCCATTCTTTTAGTCAAACATCTTTAAAAGTACTTTGACAAATACGAAATTAAAATTAGATTTCACTAACGCTCACCGATGCTAGAGGTGAGCAATGGCTATCTCGTACGATGACGAGTCAACAGAAGCGATACTGTGGCGCAACTCGCCGGTAATTTGAATGTTGGTGACGAAGGAATGTGTCACAACCAAGGAGGTTAGAATAGATGGAGTAAGGATGACGTCACAAACTTCAAGCACTTTCAGCAGACGAATTTAGTGCTCAAACGTCTCACCAACATGGCGGCAGAGACTGTGATTGGCTGCGACTCGTCAAACACGTTTCACCAACATGGCGGCAGAGGCTGTAATTGGCTGTGACCTCATGATCGTGACGATTCGGTAACTCCACTTTGATTGCACGACGCGAACGGCTGGCCCTTACTATATCTATTCTAACCTACTTGGTCACAACACACAGTACATCGAACTCTGCTGAAAATGGCACTGCGTAGCCGCAGGTCGCTCCAAGTGCCCATGCTAATCTCGGTTCACCTTTCGAAAGCACCTACAATGGGCACGTGAGCATCAAAACTGGACTTTGAATGTTTGGAAGAAGATCATCTGGTCCGATGAATCCCGTTTCTTGTTGCATTATGGGGACGGCCGGGTATGTGTGCATCGTTTACCTATGGAAGTGTTGGCACCATTATGTATGGTGGGACGAAAACAAGTTGGTGTAAGTGTAATCCTTTGGGTAATGCGCTGCTGAGAAACCCTGGGTCTAGTCATTCATGTGCAGGAAACTATGAAGTCTATCATCTTTCTAAACATCATTGCAGACCAGGTACATCCATTCATGGCAGAGGTATTCCGCTCTAGTTGTACCTTTTTTCAGCAGAATAATTCGTCGTGCCACACTGCCCAGACTTCTCCAGAATGGTTCACATAACATGAGGAAGACTTCCAGGTATTGTCCTGGCCTCCTAATTCTCCAGACATGAATCCAATCGAGCATCAGTGGTTTATGTTGGAACATCAAATCTGTACTGAAGCGGCTCAACCAAGTCACTTACAAGAGTTAAAGGATTTACTGGTAAATGCCTTGTGGTGTTGGTACGTACCAGATACCACAAGATATTTTGTAGCTTCCACGACTCGCCCGGTAAGAGCTGTTTTGGCGGCACGTGCGGGACCAACATCATATTAGGCAGGTGGTCATGATGTTTTGGCTCTTCGGGGTATATCCGGGTAAGAGCTGTTTTGGCGGCATTTGCGGGACCAACATCATATTAGGCAGGTGGTAATAATGTTTTGGTTCTTCGGGGTATATTCGGGTAAGAGCTGTTTTGGCGGCCCGTGCGGGACCAACATCATATTAGGCAGGTGGTCATAATGGTTTGGATCTTCGGGGTAAATCCGGGTAAGAGCTGTTTTGGCGGCACGTGCGGGACCAATATCATATTAGGCAGGTTGTCATAATGTTTTGGCTCTTTGGGTATATCCGGGTAAGAGCTGTTCTGACGGCACGTGCAGGACCAACATCATATTAGGCAGGTGTCATAATGTTTTGGTTCTTCGGGGTATATCCGGGTAAGAGCTGTTTTGGCAGCACGTGCGGGACCAACATCATATTAGGCAGGTGGTCATGATGTTTTGGCTCTTCGGGGTATATCCGGGTAAGAGCTGTTTTGGCGGCATTTGCGGGACCAACATCATATTAGGCAGGTGGTAATAATGTTTTGGTTCTTCGGGGTATATTCGGGTAAGAGCTGTTTTGGCGGCCCGTGCGGGACCAACATCATATTAGGCAGGTGGTCATAATGGTTTGGATCTTCGGGGTAAATCCGGGTAAGAGCTGTTTTGGCGGCACGTGCGGGACCAATATCATATTAGGCAGGTTGTCATAATGTTTTGGCTCTTTGGGTATATCCGGGTAAGAGCTGTTCTGACGGCACGTGCAGGACCAACATCATATTAGGCAGGTGTCATAATGTTTTGGCTCTTAGGGGTATATCCGGGTAAGAGCTGTTTTGGCGGCACGTGCGGGACCAACATCATATTAGGCAGGTGGTCATAATGTTTTGGCTCTTTGGTGTATAATATAGCTCTTTTAGGCTCCAACAGAAAAGGGCTTGAATTTCATTAACTCTATTTTCAAGGCCTTTTTCTCCTTTCTTTTCCTTCCAATTTTAAAGTGAACCTTTAACAATCCTCTTTAGCAACTTTCCATTCAGTGTTACGTTAGAGATAAGAAACAGAATTATTTTCTCTAACCAACTCAACACTGAATGATAAGAATGAAGTTGTTCGTACTGAATAATTACTGACAATATTCCCAAAGCTGTCTAAGTACGATATACTAAAACACGTTTTCAAATTGCAAAATAAAAAACTACTTTATTTACAAGTTAAAAACAGGTTAAAAGACCCAAGGTCTTTCAAGGCCTCGTAGCCCCATCCAACCAAACTATTACAGTCAACCAGGGTGAGTTTTCCCCGGATTGGATGAATTCCAAAGTTCTTGCTTTTAATTTTAACAAGCGTACAATTTTTCTTTCGGAAAGCCTATTTATTATTAAATATGGAGCAACATGCTGTAATTCTGAACTTCCAGCTTTTGTCCCTCGTCAGTGGAAACGGTTTATTACTCGTAATACCCAGCAATTTGAAGAAGAAGAATTAGCATAATCTTTTACCTATTGAACTTTAATTTACTTTAAATGGCATCACTTGAGCTTGTGGAGGGGTGAATTGTGGGATTTTGTCATTCAATACATACTGATTGCATCTTTGTGACTTGTGGCACTTGGCCTGAGAAAGGGGCCATGAGGCCTTCAAAGATCTTGCGTCTTTTAACCTGTTTTTAACTTGTAAATAAAGAAGTTTTTAATTTTCAATTTGAAAACGTGTTTTAGTATATCGTTCTTATGAATATTGTTAGTCAACACTCAATTTTGAACAGCAGTAACAATAAAGAAGGCCGTCGTTCTGCTCCAAAGAAAGTCAAACAAAATTTCTCCAATTTTTTCATTTGATGATAAAGGAACACAGACGATTTATATAGGACCAAGTGATAGAGTGAATTTGACTTCAGAACTCATGCTTGCATGTAACAGGAGGTAAAATTTTTTCTTTCATATCGCACAATAGGTGATTCGTATAAAAATAAAAGGGTACAATGTTAAGCAGAATTATGCTATGGTGCCGAAGAAAACGGAAATCTGGAGAAAACCGTTTCCCGGTTTAAAACCATCTTCAGGGTATTTATTATCTTTATAATGTTTGGAAACGAAACAAAATCTGAGATCAATGTGTAAACTGCTTTTTACTACATAAAGAAATCACGAGATACGTTATTATCTGAAATATGATTCTATTTTGTAAGCTACCTACGTTAAGGTGTCACGTTTATTATACAGACTTATTTATAAAAGTAATAATATGACATATACATATATAATTGCGGCTTACCTAAGAATCCTAAAAGGAACAGAAATATACTCGTGACTTTCATTTTTCCTATAAAAAAAATAAAAGAAAATTTTATATTAAAACACAAAAAATGTAGGGTTTATAATATATGAAACGGAATAGAAATTAAAGAACATAGTAAAGTTAGAAAGATTGTTGCCAAAACCGAAAACGTAATTAAAACTGAACCCTTCACATACAGGGGATTTAACTCAAACACAAATGGAAACGGTCGGGTATGTTCCCTTTTGAAAGAGATTAAATCACGCTTAAGTGATTCATTACGCTAAACGTTATTTACCTTCTCACAAAAGGGAATACGTCCACAATATGTGAACGTGTTTCTTTTTATGGAAAGTCAAATAACGTTTAGGTGATGCATTCAGGTAGACATGGTTTATCTATCCCAAGAGGGAACATCATTTTATTCCCTAACTTACGACAAAAGCGGACACTTTCATAATGAGTGAGGATGTTTCCTTTTATGAGAAGTTAAATCCCCTTTAGGTGATTTGCCTTTCCACAAAAGGGAAAGCGTTCCAAATATGTGAATGCGCTGTTTTTAGCATGTGATAAGATAAATTATGTTTAGGCGATATATTCAGCTATAATAAATGTGGTTCGCCTTCTCACAGCAGAAAAGAACATATTAATGTATTTTTCTCTACGAGAAGTTAAATCACGTTTAAGAAAGTTTTGATTGAAAGCTTTCATTTAAATCCTCACCTTTGACTGAAAGCTTTTATTTAAATGTTCTGCTTTAATTTAAGTTTTCAGCTTTGATTGAAAGCTTTGATTTAAATATTGAGTTTTGATTGAAAGCTTTGGTTTAAATGTTTGCTTTGATTAAAAGCTTTGGTTTACATGTTCAGATTTGATTAAAAGCTTTGATTTAAATATTCAGCTTTAATTGAAAGCTTTGATTTAAAAAATATTCAGCTTTAATTAAAAGCTTTGATTTAAATGTTCTGCTTTGATTAAAATCTTTGAAGTAAAAGTTCAGCATTATTGAAAGATTTTATTGGAATGTTAAGCTTTAAGCTCTTTAATTGAAAATCATTTACGACAAAAATCCGTAAAGACAGCGCGCTTAAGGTGGACGTCAAGTACTGTAATTTTGGTTCCTATACTTCCAATAGAAAAACTTCTGTACACATTTTCTTCACAATTAATGCGTTCCCAAGGAAGAAAATTGGAAACATCGATTAAAAATAACTTCATATTATAACTTGGAATACTTAATATTTTCTAAAACATAACCATAATTATGCAATCCAACCTTTGTTTGTCTACTGACGTCATTAAAGTACAGGTCGCGCCTTTTTGTTTTCTGGTTTCAAGACCACGAAAGGAAAAGTTATTGATTTTTAATATAATTATGGTTATGCTTTAGAAAATATTAAGTAATCCAAGTTATAATATGAAGCTATTTTAATCGATGTTCAAATTTTCATCCTTGGGAACGCATTAATTGTGAAGAAAATGTGTACAGAAGGTTTTCCATTGGAATTATAGGAAGCAAAATTACTTGACGTCCAACTTAACACTGATTTCTCCTCATTAAGACACCATTTAATGTGAAATTGACAAACTATAATGAAGAAATTACGCTGATAAAAATACAAAAGTAATTGACATAAGAAACATCACGAGACCAAAATAATACATATAAAGTCCTAAGAGGGTTCCACCAGGTCTTCCTGGCACGATACCATTTAGAAACAATGCGATATATTCATATATTCCATAAGTTTCAAAATATTTTGCATTTAAAACATAGAGAATAAGAAATGAAGGAAGAGGAACCTGAAAGAAGTATAAAAATCAGTTACGAACAGTAGGTTTAAGGACACATGAATAATTTAATATTTTTTTCAATTCAAAATAAATTCTTTCATATAAAAGGGGACATTTGGTTTGGCATACCACCTTCTCTCCTCATATGCACAGCTCTAGTTCCGGTAGAGAATGAATTGCCCCATAAATAATGAGACTAAAACATGCAGATATGGATTAAATTCGCTCCAGACAATGTTACGGTGACATTGCGGTAATTGTAGCCATGGAAACAAAATTTAAACTTTTGAAGTCATGCGGTGCCTAAAGAGTTAGAAATGTTTGGCCATTTTAAAAAGGCACAGAGAGATGCACTGTTATGTGTAAATTTATGTAGAAGAAAGTAAACTTCGGGGGTAAAAGCAAAGCGTTTTTTAATCTTATTTTATGTTACTAGGGCCATCCAAACGGCCGCTTGAAGAAAAAACAACAAAAATATTGATGAATAAATAACTTTTAATATGCGATGAATTCTACATATTGCCGCCCCGGTGGCGCAGTGGTCTAAGCGATGGCCTCTGATCATTCGTCCGAACGGGGTCCGGGTTCGTATCCCGGTGAGGCATGGATGTTGTGTTTGTCTTACGGCACTGGCTCTCTCCCTTCCCTGGAACCAGTGACCCTAAATTCGGGACGGGCGACTGCTTATAGCCCATTGAGTTGCTCACGGTGGTCGTTAAACCTCCAATAAATAAAAAAAAAAAAAAGAATTCTGCATACCTTAATCTACTTTTCAACATATTCCTCGTGGATGTTAAGGATGTCCTGCAACAGATGTACATACTGACCACCACACAATTTTATGCAAATAGGCTGACACATCACTCTTTATCGCCATGTTACTACGACAACACAATTAAGTGAACGGAAACACTCCCATTAAGAACACGTCACTTGGGGTATAATTGATAACCCACGTGATCTAACGGAATTCGAACATGGGATGATAGCGGGTGCTCGAAGGATTGGTGCAAATATAGGTAAAACTGCTACAGTTGTGCAATGTATAAGTGCAAGAGTAGAGTGGTTGACGCAGCAAAAAACTCCGCTAGTGACAACGTGACCTGTGATCTGAAACGGATCGTCAGAATCCAAGCTTCAGCAGAGGATAGCAAGAATTGTACGGGATAGCAAACGAGCAACATTGACTCAAATACTAGAGCATTAGAATCAGGGTCAATGACAAACGGGTTTCCAACGCACGTTGCGACTGATATTGCACCCAGTCCTATCCGTACACCATTGCTGTCTGCAGAGAACAAAGCAAAACGTTTGCAATGGGCACGGAATTACGGGAAGTCAGACCTAAATGATTATAAAAGGGTGATGTGGTCTGAAGAATCCCTTTTCCAGGTGCACCATACCTATGGGTGTGTGATAATTTTGAAACAACAGCAAGAGAACCTGGACTCATCTTGCATTGTCACGACTCTGCTGAATAGGGGAGATAGTGTAATGGTGTGAGCTATTTTATTTCCTTTTTTAGGGGGGGGGGTGAGGTGAATAATCGGAGTTTAACGACCATCCTAAGCAAAGGATACGGTAATTATCTGCTCGTCCCTTATTTAGGGCCACTGGTTCCAAGGAAGGGAGAGAGCCAGCACCATAAGACAAACACACCACCCATGTCACATCCGGGACTAGAACCCGGACGCAGCTTCGAGGACTATCCAGAAATCTATGCCTCTTACCACTCGGCCACCGAGGCGACTATACCATATTTCAAATCTTCAACCAGCTGGGACGAATTAACTCGGAATTTGCAAAATCGGCTGAAAATCAGCTCGAAGAAATATGTTTGCTGTCTTAGAAGTGGGCCGAATGCGGTTGGAACGAGCGCACTTGCGCATCAGAAAGCATTACTTACCCCATAGGTTTGTTATTCAAAGTGGTCATTTAAGGGGATGATTGATACTATTCCTATCTGACTGATTGCCTGATAAAAGGATTGGCCGCCCCGACCTGCCCCAGTGGCTCAGTGGTCTAAGCGATGACTTATGACCGTTCGTCCGAGATGGGTCCGGGTTCGAATCCTGTGGAGGCATGGATCTTGTGTTTGTCTTACGGCACTGGCTCTTTCCCTTCTCTGGACCCAGTGGCCCTAAATTAGGGACGGGCGACTGCTTATAGCCCACTGAGATGCTCACGGTGGTCGTTAAGCCTTCAATAAAAAATAAAAATAATAAAAGGGGTTATAACAGTTGCGACGAACCTAAGAATGAAGAGAGAAGAAGTTTGAATAACTTGCTTCCACCCATTTCCGTGTCAGGGAGACTTTCGCATTATGCCATGGGTCATGGTGCAGTGAATAACGGACTAGAAGGGAGCGCATACAGCTAGTAATAGAATTATGACCAGTACTGCTGAGATGAGAGGGAGAAAGGAACTGTTTTGTAATTGCTATCGTAAAATCCGGCCGCTATGTGAACATTTCTGTTTTGGGAGGGCAGAAAATTTTCGGCACCATTTGGTTCAGGTATGTCGGCCGCTTAAATGGGTCTTGATTTAAGTGTGTCATACGTGCATGCCCAAAAGTAGTGAAAATTTTCAGTGATTGAGTTTACTTAACCATGATCACTCTCTATCCCTCTAGGAATGAGTTCTTCCCGCAGGACAACGCCCAATGCTTCGATGCTGACACTCTCTCGGAGCGGTTTCGAGAACATAATGGAGACTTTTTCTGCATCATTAGATCAGATCAGATCATATGTAGAGGATTTTAGGAAGGGAGTGTCTGACTCCAAGTCTTAAACAACCCTTGGAAATGGGAAGCTAGGAGATTTGGGCTAGAGTACCAGATAGAAAAGTGACACGGAAGCGAGGTAGAAGGGGAGGAAGACGCCCTTATTTATTACAAGGGGGCCAGTATCCGGGTTCCGACGGCTTAACGTACCCATCGGACGCACGGCGGATATTTAGTGGTTCGAGCGTTCGTACCTGCCCGGGATCGATCCTGAGGTTCCTCCGTGGCAGTCACGATGTTGACCACTAGGCCATCCGCGGCCCTCTGCTTCATAAACCACCTCCGTGGAACATTTATAGGATGATTGACATTGACGTCAGAGTTCTGGATTCACTGCCATCCAGTCTGCGTGAATGGGAAGATGATATTATGATAGATATGCGTCTGCCACTATAATGGAAATATTTCTCAGAATTTAGTCTAATCAATGCTCAGGCGAATTATTGCTGTTCTGAACGTCAACGGCGGTCCAACACATTATTAGGCAGGTGATCGTAATAAACTGGTCTCTCAGTGTATGTGTGTGTCTTCTTGCGTGTGTGCGTCACTGCGGAATCTCCTTTATTAAAGCAGCCACAATCCTAATATCATTTAGTGAATTGGCGAACGTTTTCTACCAATGCTAGATTGATTATTTGAGATTTTGAGATCAATCTCAATTTCATCTATGAGAATACATCCCTGAACACAGCGGTAACAAAGGGAGCAAAAATCTTATTCTGTTCCTGGCCCCGTCATAATCTCTCTTAACACTTTGAGTTGTCGGTGTGTCTGAACCAAACGGTGCTCAAAGTTTTCTGCGTTAATGTTCACGGAGCGGCCAGAATTTACAAAAGCTACGGCAAAACAATTCCTTTCCGCCATTGCTTCTTAGAAGTACTGTCCATAACTGTCACTAGTATAAGAGCTCCTTTCTCCCTTTTATTCTCTGTACCATAACCCAAAGCATGATAGGAAAGTCCAAGTCCTCTTGAGATGGACACATGCCACTGGGTAGAGATAAGGTACTCAAACATGTTCTCTCTCCTTTATTAGATTTTTCGGCCTTGTTAGAGTCCTTTCAGCAGGTAATTAAACAGAAAGAATTTAGTGTAAACTATCCGCCTAAATGACAACTCTGAATAACAAAAGCGCCAGTTCACTCGCTTCAGCCGCGTTCGGCCTCCTCCTCAGACAGCGAATATATTCGTTCGAGAAGACTTCAGCCTATTTTCTTAACCCCAAGTTAATTAGTTCCAGCCAGTTAAAGGGTTAATTCTTTTATATATATATATATATATGTCTGGAAAAATTCAGTTTTCTTTTATCTCGAAATTTCAGAGGAGAAAATATAATAAAATATTTAAATTATTGTATCATATGATAAGTCATTTTGTAGAGCCTAATACGTTCAGATCTTATAACTCCGTTGCTCCAGGTTTCGTATTAATTCCGATGTTATTTTGTTCATCGCAAGATATGGAAGTATTGGGTGTGTACAAAAGTTCTGCCCGTTTTTGTAATAGATGCAAATTATGATCGGAGTAGTTACGTCGCAGATGACGCTGCGATGCCGAATTTTCGGCCAGTAAAGAGTGGAACAGTAGAGCATGTAGAGGCACTAGGTTTGTCCGAGTAAGTCATTCGTAACGGAAATCACGGACGCTGTAACATGGTACGTAATAAGGAGCACATTAGACATTGCTGTACGAGTTCGATAAAGGCATTACTGCAACCTCGGCTTACCACAACATCTGTCAAGTGTATGGGGAGGATGCAGTTGATGATAGCACATGTCGCCGTTGGTTTCGGAAATTCCGGGACGCAGAGAGAAGCTGTAAAGATCAACCGCGTCCTGGACGTCCATCCGTGGTTTCTAACGAGGGTGTTTACCAAGCCATAACAAATGACCCACTTCCAACCGTTCAGGAATTAGCGGAAACGTAGTCGGTACACAGAACAACAGTCGAAAGACGCTTGTGTTCATCACCAAGTTCGATAATTCGGTTCCACACTAGCTTTCTTCAAAACAACGAGAGGGGATAATCCGCACCTGTGTTTCTTTGCTTTCTCGTCACAGAAATGAAACGTTTTGGGGACGAATTGTAACGGGCGATGAGAAATACGTACTGTACCGTAATTTAAAGTGTTGACGGACTGTTGTCAATGTGTGGAGCCTGCTCCATCGACCTGAAAAGGAAGACTGCATCCCAAAAAGGTTTTGCTGAGTGTTTGGTGGGATGTCCAGGGAATAATCCACTGGGAGGTGCTGACGCCTAACCGGAGGATAAATGCTGACCTCTACTGCCAAGAGTTGGACAAATTGAGAGAACAACTGACATCGAAGCGGCCAGCACTCGTCAATCTCAAAGGCGTGATCCTTCATCATGATAACGCCAGACCTCATACTGTTTTAATCACTCGGCAAAAATTACTGGACTTTGGCTGGGAAGTTTTACCTGACGCGGCGTATTCCTCTGGCATGAAACCTATGGACTACCATCTTTTTAGATCGCTACAGAACGCCTTCGGTCTCCAAATCTTCGATGATGTGGACGATGTGAAAACGGCATTATAAGACTATTTTGACTCTAAAACACAGGAGTTTTTCCCGCGTGGGATTCGCCTCCTCTTAGACAGATGGCAAGAGGTCATACAGAATGATGGCAATTATGTGAAATCCTAGGTACGTTATTTTTTGTGTTCTTCCCCTTTCTTTGTAGCCTACAAAAACGGGTAAAACTTATGCACACACCCAATATTTATGTGTCAGACCATGTAACTAAACACAGCTTACAGAGATCAAAAACAGGTGCGTTTCTTCACAAAATGCAAATCTGAATTAAAAGTATCGGCCAAGAGCAGGTAAACCACGGTTCATTTTAGGGTTACAAAAAGTCAAAGACAGACTTAAAGAAAAAAGGAACTCAAAAAGATCAATTCGTTCTTTTAATCTGTATTTTTTAAATCTAAGCAAAACAAGTTTGCACGTAACACTATGTTAGAATGTTGTGTAGTTTCAGAACATCAGGACTGGAATTGAGCCATGCCAGTATTTAAAACTTGCCAATAAGCCTCATAATTTTAGCATAAAGGAGGGGGAAACGGGGTTTTTGAGGGCTGGTAGAGTGTGCCGCTCCTCGAAGAACGCGTAGAATGTACTCTGCCATAGATATCTCTTTTTTTTCGAGGTTTAAGGCCCACCGAGAGCAACTTTATGGGCCTTAAGTAATAATCGTCCTTCCCTAATTTGGGGCCACTGGTTCCAGGGACGAAGAAAGTCAGTGCCGTAAAACAACACACGCCACACATACCTCGTCCGAGACGAACATGGGCACAATCTCTGACAAACGGTCAGGAGGCAGCGCTTAGACCGAGGCGCAATAGATATGATATTGTACGACATGAACTAGTTTGCAAATGGAGCAGTCGACAATAAATTTATGATCAGAAGCTTTAAATGGCAAACATCCCCAGGCAAGCATATACCGACATGAAACTATTTATAATGCACTGTGACGTTTAGTTCCTATTTCTCTGTACATTTGAGTTCGTTCTCCTTATTATTTTTCATCCTTAACGTGATATCTCCTCTCTCACACGAATACGTTGGCAACACTTGAGGTCAGAATGTGTGACGTGTGTTTGAACTTTAGAAAAACGAGTTATACAATGGCTAAGCAGCAGCTGTGTAAAATAGGGTGTTGTGGTGTGCGAGTGACACCTCGCTGTTACATGTTCTCGACGACCATTTTTTTTATTGGAGGTTTAACGACCACCGTGAGCAACTCAATGGGCTATAAGCAGTCACTCGTCCCTAATTTAGGGTCACTGGTTCCAGGGAAGGAAAAGAGCCAGTGCCATAAGACAAACACAATATCCATGCCTCACCGGGATTTGAACCCGGACCCCTTTCGGACAGAGGACATCGCTTAAGTCACTGCTCCACCGGAGCGGCACGACTATTTCCTCAATGCTTAAAGTGCTGTGCTGCACCAATAAAGAGAAGTTTATGTAAGTTAAATTTGTGTCTGTCTATGATTTGTCTGACCCTAAAAAGCCTAATGTGAAGGAAGCTATCTAGTGCAACTATTGCATCATATTCACATTTAGTTCAACATTTCCTTAGTCATTGTTTTAAACATAGCGTAACACCAATCTCAGAGTTATAGTACTCTTACTGACATGATTCTATTTATAATGTACTTTGACACTTACTGTGGCAAATAAACTCCGTGGCCGATCGGGCAGAAAAATGGGCCTACGTTCGAATTCTGAGTAAAACATGATTGGGGGTCACTGTACGAGGTGTCGGTTTGTTCCTTCCTTTGGAAATAGTGGCCCTAAAAAAATTAAGTGCAAACGAGTTCATGTAACCTGGCCATTAATTTAACCCCTAAAAGCAAAACAAAACGAAAATCAGTTCAAAGCTGGATCGATTAGAGCTTATGGCTGTAAGCTATCCTGTGGAATGAAACTCCCTGAGGAAGATTTTTGGTGGCGTATGGCTTCAAAACCGTTTGTCTTTCACGAAAAAGTTGTACCACTGCTTCTATTTTTAAATGTTTTTAGATCTTTACGCATCCATAGCGTGTTCTTTTAGTTCCAAGATCAAGTCAAATAACTCTTGAAGAGCACTACACGTTAGACCTAAGTTTAATACGAAGTTTGTATTTGCAATTCTCTTTATCTTTTCCGCTTCCAAGTTGAATCATTCTTTGCTTTTGAAAACCTTTATGCGACTGCTTATAGCCTATCAAGTTACTTACAGTGGTCGTTAAATCCCCAATAATAAAAAATTGATCGTTACCGCTAATAATTTATAATAATCAGCTGTGTAACGTATACTCTATATTCACTTTCCTTTTGATTTTACTATCTCTGGTTATTTTATTTTACTATGTAAATTATCTTCCTACTGAACGAAATATTATTTCACCCGCTGAATGAGATCTGGCAATGAGTGTAAGTCATGACGTGGTGGTAGCTAGTATATAGGCGCGTTCATCGAGTGTGGTGTTGTGTTGTAGAGAGGTTGCGTTGTGTTGGAGTTGTGTTGGTTGTGTGCGTACTAGAAGAGGAAAGTTTATTCATTATTATGTACAAGATATATGAGTGCCTTAGTTGACCACGAGTCTGGGAAATAAATAGTTGTTCAGTAAGTTCAGTCTTTCTCAATTCTTAGTTTTGTCAGACCTCTGTCTGGCTGTTAGGTTTATGACTTTGATTACTTAATATAAATAACCAGCGTTGAGACTTTGTTTAAGTTCATAATTAACGAGTAACAACACCCTTTTGGGAATTCATTATTTTGAAGCTTAGAGCATTATTCATTCATAATAATTAGCTTAGCAAAAAGATAAATAAAGCTAATTCATTATAATTGGCGCCCGAACTTTTCTCGAACACGAGATCCTGACTATTATTACCCATGGCTTCTTTACCTGAGACAACTTCAAATTTCCACCGTCCGGCAAGTCTCGAGGGTGATGGTGTTTTTTTGGACAATTTTACGCGAAGCCTGTGGCTCTGACTTTGATATGAATGATCTGCACATACCCAAGCATTCTTCACCATTTCGGAATGCACCAGCTTCTTATCACTCTGAGTCGCGTGGTCGTAGCTGAGGGAATTCAATCCTCTCAGCGAAGCAGAATGCTTGCCCATTTCGTGCCGCATGCAGGAACAATTCATTTCAATGGTTTGGAGGGGTCTTTAAAGTTCCTTGAAGATCTGGAAGATCATTTTGATCTCTATAATATTCCGGAAGACTGCAAGGTCCAAATTGCCGGAACTTGCTTGAGAGATACCGCCAAGACCTGGTATCGGCAGTGGCGAGGGTCGAACCCGGATTCTCATTATGAGAATTTCCGTGCAGAATTCTTGGAGGTCTTTCCTTTCGGCCTCAGTCGAGCTAGCCTTGCTCAACAGCTGTTTTCTCGTCAGCAGGGTCCCAATGATAGCCCTGTTGCATTTGCGTTGGAAACTACACGCCTATATAATCTATGGGATCCACATGCCAGTCATGTTGACATGTTGGATACCCTCGTACAGCAGCTCGACCCATTCTTACAAGATTTTCTTGAGGTTCGACACCCTACCACTATTCATGAATGCCTTCGCCTCATACGCACGTATGAAGAGCGGCATGGCAGACATGCTTTAACTCACCATGCTCGGGCACCCCGCGAGTCTTACTCCGAAAACCCTCAGCGGCATAATAGACAAAACTTTCAGCGCGAGCATACACAAGTGCCCACCCAAGCTTCATACGTTCCACCACACAGAAGAGTGGCGAACCAACAACGAGTTTCTGAGCAAGCTACGGGGTATCGTCATAATGCACAGTATGCTCGACCCTGTTCCACTCAGCAGCATTCGGAACGTTATCATGCTCAGGGCAATAATAATTTTTCTGCCCGTGCTGAGGGCAGACGTAACGAATATGAAAATCTCAACAGACACGCGGAGTTCCCGACGCAGGGTCCACGCAATTTTCCTTATCGTGAAAATTTTCCCGATACCCGGCAGGGTCGAGGTTTCCGACCACATGATAACACCACCAGAATTCCTTTAAACTTCCACAGGAAGTAGACGAAGGGTCGGTCCTTCTTCCTGATACCAAACATTCTGACCCTAAAACAGTATTAGTGACTGTTCAAACTCCTCAGTTGCCTGATGTATTTTTGACACTTGAAGACGTTATTGTCGAGACAAAGTTCGACACTGGGTCTGAGATATCAGCCCTAAATACAAAGTTTTGCAATGACGTTTTTTCTGCAATACACGTTTAGCCTGCAACGCAGTATTTGCGAGGTGCCAATAATGAAATTTTCAGTATCGCAGGAACTGTCACATTATCTTTAGGGCTGGGAAAAGCTCGTTTTACACATTCTTTTCTGCTTATAGACGAGCTACCCGTGAAATGTCTCATGGATATGGACTTTATTAACAAGTTTCAAATAACTTTGAATTTTGTGCAACATGTGATTTCTTTCCGGAACCTGTCGAAATGATTCCGACGGTTCCTGTAGATATTACGAGTTTATTGTTGAGTGACCAATTGAATGAGGGGGCAACGAGACCAGCTTTCTCTCCTTTTGCAGGAAAGCCCTGGTTTGTTTTCGGATCAACCTGGTTTCACACAGGTGGTTTATCATGTTATTGACACTGATGGTTCGAAACCCATTGCGACGAAACCTTACCCTTGTGCTTCACATAAAAAACAGGAAATGCAACGTCAAATTGCTGAAATGATTAAGCAGGGCATAATCAGGGAATCAACAAGCGCCTGGGCTGCTCCTGCTTTCTTGGTTCCAAAGAAACAACCAAATGAATTTCGTTTCGTGACAGATTTTCGCAAACTCAACCAAGTCACAAAAACTATCAATTATCCACTACCTGTCATGTCACATATTCTAAATGACTTGTCGTCAACCAAATGGATGTCAACTTTGGATTTGGCGAGTGGATATTGGCAGGTGGCTGTACATCCGGACTCTGTCGATAAAACAGGCTTTGTGACTCCTTTTTGGGGCCTATGAATATTTACGTATGCCTTTTGGTTTAGCTTCTGCACCTGCTACTTTCCAAAAGCTTATGGACACGGTTCTCAGACCTGTCCTGGGTCCCCATGTGCATGTCTATTTGGATGATATTATTATAACATCAGAGACTTTTGACGAGCACCTTTTTCTGCTCAAACAGGTGTTCCAACTTATATACAATGCTGGCTTAACGTTAAAACCTAGTAAATGCCAGATAGCGAGGGACGAGATTGTATATCTGGGGTTGAAAATCACTCCCCACGGTTTATTCACTGATAATGAAAAAATTAGGCCTATTGTTGACTTTCCTCGGCCTAAAACAGCAAAAGAACTATCCCGTTTTCTGGGAATGACCGGTTGGTATCAGCAGTTCGTCCCCGCTTATGCTACAATATGTGAGCCGTTGTATGCCTTAAAGCGTAAATACAAGAAGTTTATTTGGACACCTGAAGCTAACGCTGCATTCGAAACACTGAAGTCTGCATTGACTCAGCCTCCGGTGTTGGCTTTCCCGGATCATACTAAAGAATTTGATATTTATACTGATGCATCCGGAGTTGGTCTTGGTTGCGTTTTGTCACAAGCTGGGCATCCAATAGCTTTTGCGTCTCGTACTTTAGCCAAAGCTGAACGCAATTATTCAGCTACGGAACGTGAATGTCTTGCTGTTGTGTATGCACTGAATAAATTTCAATGTTATCTTAACGAATTGACAGTTAACATAATTACGGATCATTCTGCCCTTCAGTATTTAAATTCTGCTAAGCACCTATCTCAAAGACTTATGAAGTGGGCTCTGAAGTTACAAGAGAGCAATATCAAAATTTCGTATCAGCCAGGTAATAAGAATCAATTACCGGACGCATTATCTCGCGTTCCGATTAGTGGGGTCCCCACCGAAACTACTCCTGGATGTCAGCCTTTATTTACTTCTGATAGATGATATCACATCCAGAGAGCAGATAATGGCAGAACTAATAAATGATCCAGATTTTGGGGATATTTACAATTTTTTGCTTGCGGGTTCGCCCCTACCAAGTGATCCTTCTCTGGCTGGAAGGTCACAACATTTTGAAGTAATAGAGGGTCTTCTTTATTATACAAAGTCTCGGACTACTAGGGCAGAGTTTCGCCCATGTATTCCGCGAACCCTTAGAATGGCTCTTTTGAATGAATTTCATGACAAACCTCTTGCAGGCCATTTAGGTATTCGCAAGACCCGTTGTAAATTGCGGGATGTTGCCTATTGGCCTGGCATGTACCAAAGTGTGCTCGCATACGTTCAATCATGTCACTTGTGTCAGATTAATAATTATCGTAATGTAAGACCGGCCGGTCACTTGAAATCTAGTTCAAGTTCTCATGTATTTGATATTATTTCCATAGATTTATTGGGACCTTATCCATTATCTGTTAAAAATAAAGCTCGTTATGTTTTAGTACTAACTGATAATTTTTCTAAATGGGTTGAAGTTTTTCCCATTAAAGCCGCTACGGCTGAGATTATTTGTAATGTCTTAGTTAATGAAGTATTTTCTAGATATGGTGCACCTAATAAAGTAGTTTCGGATAATGGTCCTCAATTTATTTCTGACATTTTTGAAAGAATGTGTGCGAGATTACACATTAAACATAAATTCATTTCCCCATATCATCCCCAGAGTAATCCTGCGGAACGTGTTAACCGAACATTGGTGAAAATGATTGCGACTTTTGTAATGGATCACCATGAAAGATGAGATGACCATTTAGAACTTTTTGCGTTCGCCCTCCGCTCGTCTGTCCACGAGTCTACTAAAATTACTCCTGCAGAACTTTTTCTGGGTCGCAAAATTAAAACCCCTTTTGAAAATTTAACGGGGATTATCGACGAACTAAATCAGCGACCAACTCCGCAATCAGTACACATTATGGCAGAAAAGCTCGTGTTGCAATACTAGGAGCACAAGCGGCTCAAGCACGATATTATAATTCTAGGCGTAGGGAACCAGATCTTGTCGTTGGAGATCTCACTCTCGTGGAAACGCACTTCCAGTCTTCTGTTTCGCATACTTTAGTGAAGAAATTTGCACCCAGCTACGAAGGTCCATATCGGGTGGCAAATGTCTTTGAAAATAATATTGTTCTGGAGAAACCGAACAACAATTTTCAATATGTACATGTTGATCAATGTCGCAAGTATCACGAACGGAATATCGATTTCATTATCAATCCTACTCAACCTTCTGTTCCACAGACTCAAGAATCTATATCTCATGTTCAACCGCCAGAAATTGTGGACGAACCACCGAACATTTTTGACGAATCACCAGTGATTTTTCCTTCACCCTCCCCCCTCCAGACGAATTTCTACAACCGCAACCTGATTCTCCCATGAGACCAAGGCTCGAATCGAGTTCGTCGAATACTAGTATCGTTCCTTTCCCCTCCAACCATTGCCAAGACTATTGCTGCGCCGTTTCCGGTTAACTCTGCACCAACGCGGGATACTTCTTCTTTGAATACCTCATCGGAAAGTATTCCTATAGGCAAATCCAAACATCGCCCTGCACGACCGCTGAATTACAGCAGCTACTCGGAGGCGTCGGACATTTCTGATTTATCAGTTATGAATCCAACATTTCATATTCCACACCGTCCAGCACCACCAAAAGCTGGGCGCAAACGTGACTTGTCTCCCCAATCTGCTTCGCCGCAACAGCGACGAAAGCAGAAATCTTGCATCCACCCGGGTTTCGCCCCTGGAACCTCCGTTCAGGGCAAACAGGGCCGATGCCTGCTACTACTATCATGCCCCGTGGGCGTAAACGAAAGCAAGCGATGTGGCCGGAGACACGTCCGTCCAAAAGGATACTGGAAGGACACAACGGGCCCCAGCACCAAGGGACTTCATATCCAAAGCCTGGGGAGCCCGTTCCTATCAGCCGCAGCAGGGATTTCCGGACCGCCAGTCTTCAGATGTTCCTGACCGTTCTTCTCAGCCGCAGGGATTTCCAGACCGCCATACTTCTGACGTTCCTGACCGTTCTTCTCAGCCGCAGGGATTTCCAGACCGCCAGACTCCTGACCGTTCTTCTCAGCCGCAAGGGACTCCGGACCGCCAGACTTCTGACCGTTCTTCTCAGCCGCAGGGATTTCCAGACCGCCAGATTCCTGACCGACAACAGACCGATGTTCCATTACCGTCCCGGAAGAGATCCAAGCCACCTGATTTCCCCAGTCCCATTAGGCCTGGAAAACGTTATCGCACTAGAATTTTTTATGCGTCCTCGAGATAAGTAAGTTCTCGTGGACAGGTTCTTTTCTCAGTTTGTTGTTTTTCCTGCACGACCAGTTGGCGTGTCAGAATTTCTTTTTTTCGTGTGGGCCTATGCATTCTTTTTTGTGTATATATGTGTGTTTTTTTTTTTTTATATTTCTTCTATGTCCATCTACTAATCCACTTTTTTTTTGTATATATCTATGTGCTTAGGGGTAAAATAATAAAATTGTTACTGTTAGGCAGCTCCAGGTAAATTTCGCTGCTGATACAGTTGTTCTGTATTTCAACGAAGGAGGCGAACGTAATTTGAAATGAAAGTAATAAAATTGTTACTGTTAGGCAGCTCCAGGTAAATTTCGCTGCTGATACAGTTGTTCTGTATTTCAACGAATGAGGCGAACGTAATTTGAAATGAAAATAATAAAATTGTTACTGTTAGGCAGCTTCAGGCAATCTTCGCTGCTGATACAGTTGTTCTGTATTTCAACGAATGAGGCGAACGTAATTTGAAATGAAAATAATAAAATTGTTACTGTTAGGCAGCTTCAGGCAATCTTCGCTGCTGATACAGTTGTTATGTATTTCAACGAATGAGGCGCACGTAATTTGAAATTAAAAAAGTGATTCCTGCTAGGCAGAATAAAAGGAAAGTATGCCGATGCAGGTTTGGTTTGTTCTACACTACAAATTTCACAGTCGAATACAGATTCGTAAATTGTCATGCCAAGTTGATAATGTAAATACGGCTACCACCAAACAAATCAAAAAAAAAAAAGATCGAGAAACGTTAATCATCGAAATGTAAGACTTACACTCCGAAATTGATAGGTTTTTCGGACATAAAAAAAAAAAAAAAAAAAATTAAGGGGGAGATGATGTAACGTATACTCTATATTCACTTTCCTTTTGATTTTACTATCTCTGGTTATTTTATTTTACTATGTAAATTATCTTCCTACTGAACGAAATATTATTTCACCCGCTGAATGAGATCTGGCAATGAGTGTAAGTCATGACGTGGTGGTAGCTAGTATATAGGCGCGTTCATCGAGTGTGGTGTTGTGTTGTAGAGAGGTTGCGTTGTGTTGGAGTTGTGTTGGTTGTGTGCGTACTAGAAGAGGAAAGTTTATTCATTATTATGTACAAGATATATGAGTGCCTTAGTTGACCACGAGTCTGGGAAATAAATAGTTGTTCAGTAAGTTCAGTCTTTCTCAATTCTTAGTTTTGTCAGACCTCTGTCTGGCTGTTAGGTTTATGACTTTGATTACTTAATATAAATAACCAGCGTTGAGACTTTGTTTAAGTTCATAATTAACGAGTAACAACACCCTTTTGGGAATTCATTATTTTGAAGCTTAGAGCATTATTCATTCATAATAATTAGCTTAGCAAAAAGAATTATAAAGCTAATACATTATAGCTGTAACGATATAATATAATTTATAATAATTAATTTATAATAATTAATTTATAATAATTAATTTATAATAATAAATTTACAATAATATAATTACATTATTATTAATTATAATAATATTATATAATTTATATTAATTACATGATAATACGTCCCATTCGTAATAGTTTCAAGTGCAGCAATTTGCGCACACTCTCCGATCTCTGGCATTTTTAGGTTACGCGTTGCACACGACATAAAGTTCATCATTATCCTTAATCTACTGACTACTGTAATTGATAACATTATGTCACCAACTAATAGATATAATGTGTTCTTCCTAAAGCAACGGTTTACTCCCTCTCTTTCTCTCTCCCGGAGTTCTCAAATTAATAGCGGGCGACTTCTTATGTCTAAGTTACTACCACATATGATTCAAAGAGAAAATCCTCCAAATGCGTGGCGTCAGTGAATAAACAAGGACATCGCTCTTTCCACGTTTTATCAACACATAGCAACCGAAAAATTATTCGGTCACCGCTGGTGATCGGAATCCCAGATCTCTCGATATCTAGCTGAGCCTTACGCTACGGTGGTCAACAATCAACGGCGATATGTGTGTTTTTATGTCAGCTTCTGACATCATAAATCCGTAAGATGGACTCAGCTACTGAGACGTCTCCATCTGGTGGGCATTAACGGCACTGGCTATATATTATTATAGCAGTTAAATCCAGTATAGTTAAACTCAGTTTAGTTGATAAAACGTGGAAATAGCGATGTCTTTGTTTACAAAAAAAAAAAAAAAAAAAAAAAAAAAAAAGAAAGACTTTGGAAGACTGACAGCTAACGCGTGGAGACGCTGGTTCCCCGTCAAGCAACGAACTAGCTAATCTTCTGCTGGAGAAGAGTCGTGTTGATGCTACGGTTTCAACATTGTTTCTCATGGGGAAAAATACGAAGCAGACACACGAATGAGATATGTCATCCTCATAATTGGTCCTGTAGTATTAACGAACCTCCTTATCTTGTACAATTAACTGTGTGTGAAAATCTTTTGCTATGTGGCGACTTCCTGAATGAACAAACCACAATTCATTTGTCTCAGAATGAAAAATGGTTTGTTGAGAGGTAGAAGCCTTTGTTCTATAACATTTGCCCTGGCCATAGATATTATTTGACAAGCAAGATGAAATCGAATTATATCGAGTGAAGTGAACACGTGTTTTGAATCAAAAGAACGTGTGATAATGTGAAATGACATAACCACGAAACATTTATTTCCATATAAAATCCTATAAACTAATTGTTTAATGTAACTAACAATCTGTTTGTCATGGTTGATTGCATTCGTGTAAGTTATTTTCAAATTGGTCTTTTAAAAACAGACCCGGTTGTGAAAAGAAGTATCCATTTGCGTATTTATCTGAAAACTGAATTAACAGTGAAAACTTGTAGCAAAACGTTATTCACAAAGAAATCTCTCAGAAGCAAGAAACCTTCAAGTGTTTTTGGTCGGACCTTCAGAAACGAAGATGTTGTATGGTTGCGAATAGAAGCAAAAAAATCCTATAAACTAAGGGTTTATTATAACTAAAAATCTGTACGTTATAGAGACGGCATCCATGAAAGTTATTTCCAAATCGGTCTTTTAGAAACAGAGAAACGGTTGTGAACAAAAATATCCATTTTCTGGCTTATCAGAAAAATGAATTACGACAGTGGGAAATTCTCGCAAAACATTATTCACATAGAAATCTGTCTGAAGCAAGAAATCTTTTTGTGTTTTCAGTCGGACCTTCATAAACAGAGATGTGGTCGCAAAAGAAACGAAAATATTTGCGCCTCCTAGTAAAATAAAATGCGTAATTAGAAGCAGAAAATATGCATATGTAAATCTTTGTCGTAGTAATTGGCACCCTACGCAAAAGAAAATCTTTCAATCGATATTTTAGAAGCGAAATTATGATTTCAGATGCAAATATGCATTTTCGACTTTAGCAGAAGAGTTGAGCTTTATGGAAAAATTAAGAAGTTTTTACTAAAATTTTCCCGCAATAAGACTCTACAGCACGAAAGGGATTTTTAAAGCTGATTTTTAGAACAGGAGTTGATCAGAATAAACATGCATTGAAATTTCCCATCCACCGCAGTGGAAAAACTGTGTGTTATTCAGAATACACATCGTTTGGGGTGTTCTTCACAGCAAATGGTATCTGGGACAGAAATAATTTTTCGAATGTGATTTTTCCATGCGGAAATATATTTGCATCTAGAAACACACCTATTATTAGCAAAACTGTGCGTTAAGAAAGAATCAGGAAATACAGGGATCCATAAATGATTTTCCTGATTTAAGCAGGTTATAATATTTAAATTAACGCTGTTAATTAAACACAGTTTTAAACAGAAGTGAATAAACATAAAACGTTTCGATGCATAATTAATGGGCTTAATAAATTATACATTTTTCACTGAAGAAGAAAGTACAAATCCCCCAGTTATGCATTAACTCACACCATCCACCGATTTCCGAACAGTCCCGAATATACGTGCTTACGGCACGTGGATTTTCCGATCCCCAAATACGTAAATTATGTCTGTTGACTGTACCACTAAGATGGAACCTAGCCTCGTCTAAAAAGTAGCACACAGCAAGATCTCATTATTCACTTCAATGAGGTTGTTCAAAGTGTCATTTGCAAGCATTTAACGTTTTGACCGGTCAACAGGTTGCAGCTCGCGAAGAATTTGTAACTTGCAGGCGTGTAACTGCAAACGATTGTCCAATGCCTTATGTGCCTTAGACTTCGGAATCTTTAGTACACGTGAAGCTTGTCTCACCGATTTCCGTAGCGACTGTGTGAAAGCAGTTCGAGAGCTTCTCACTGTCTCATTTGAATCTTATGATCTATCAATATTCGATCCCTGCTCTTATTTCCAACAACTTCTTATGATCTATCAATACTCAATCCCTGCTCTTATTTCCAACAATTTCTTATGATCTATCAATACTCAATCCCTGCTCTTATTTCCAACAATTTCTTATGATCTATCAATACTCAATCCCCTCTCTGATTTCCAACAATTTCTTATGATCTATCAATACTCAATCTCTGCTCTTATTTCCAACAATTTCTTATGATCTATCAATACTCAATCCCTGCTCTTATTTCCAACAATTTCTTATGATCTATCAATACTCAATCCCTGCTCTTATTTCCAACAATTTCTTATGATCTATCAATACTCAATCACTGCTCTTATTTCCAACAATTTCTTATGATCTATCAATACTCAATCTCTGCATTTATTTCCAACAATTTCTTATGATCTATCAATACTCATTTCCTGCTCTTATTTCCAACAATTTCTTATGATCTATCAATATAGTATAGGGTACACTTGATTTCCAATAAATAATTATCTATCAATGTAGTATAGGGTACAATTGATTTCCAATTATCTATCAATGTAGTATAGGGTACACTTGATTTCCAATTAATGAGAGCAAGATTTACCTAATGACTGTCGTGGTGGGTGTAATTTTGGTGGGGTTAGTTTATGGGTTGTTTTTAATTTTGTCATTAAAAGTAGAAAACATAGAAAATTCAGTGTCAGCTTATGAGTGCACAGCTTACTACAGCGCTCCTAATCCCTGCTCTTATTTTCAACAATTTTGTTATCCATGACTAAATTAACTTCACATCAGGTGACTTCTTTCCTTACTTTGTTCTGAACTGTTACTGAAAACTGCCAGGAGATTTTGTTTCTGCCAGCATACAAAAGATTGTGCCTTTCCTGTCACAGAAGCCATCTAAACTGCACAGCTACTACAGCGCTCCTAGTAGTCGATATGTTTAACAAAACACGCCAGCACAGCAATTCCATACGTGTATGAGATCGCTGGTAAAAGAAAATAGAAATAGGACTCGTTATTAAATAATAATAGCATACTGTAATCAGGGTAGTCATTTAAAGACACCCTGCATATACAAGATGTTCCTAAAAGTGGAAGATGTACGATGCAGAAAGGATTTTTAATAGAACTTTTAGAAATAGAAATATCAAGGAACAGATAATAGACCTTTAAACACGCCAGCTGGAAAACTGTTATTTTATGCAGAAAATATCCTCAAAAAGTATTTTGAATTGAGTGGTATCTGACCCAAACAAAATTTCTTTAATCAGGTTTGTAGAAGTAAAGATACCGTTGCCAACAGAAATACGCACTTACGTTCCTATTGGCAAAACTGGGCATTATGAATAATCAGAAAAGGTGATGTATGCAAAATTATCCTCTCGGTGAAAGCTATGCAAAGCAAAAAGAATATTTCAAATTGGATTTATGGTTGCACAGATGTGGTGGTCATCAGGGACGTATTTATAGTGTTTCATCTTTTTTTATTAAGTGTTTCATTTCTTTGTTAAATGCGACTTACATCAGAAAAAATGCTTTAATTTAATAAAACTGCGTCAATTTACAGTAGAAAATAATGCCTTAACTTTTTCTTCTATTTTTCATTAAATTTTATTCTGTCCTGATGGATTTCAAAAACATCCATTTTCGGTCGCCCTCCCCCTGAACTTTTTTATATAAGCTCCTGGGGGCCATAGACAGACGGATGGACCAACACAATGATACCACAAATACCTAGTTTTTCCAAAAAAATATGCAAAACCTTGAACATGTAATTTGCAGCAGTGATCTCTAGTCCGACATCACGGTCGCAAGTTAGAGAGATATATTATTATCCCATAGTGGTCAAATATCACTTTGAAAGATGCATTAGCTTTAAACGAAAGCACGGCTCGTAAGAATATGCTAATGTTATCATTATGTGTAGTTTGTCTAAAAGGTTTCGACGCTGAAACCTTCCTCAACAAGAGTATCGATTTTGTTAGGAGAAATTTGTTTGCTAAATTTAATTGAGATTTTCTAAGGCGAGAAAAAACCTGTAACACACAGTTTGTATCAACAATTTTCTTGACGTGTGCACTCAAGCAATGATTTTATCGCTCTTTTTGTGTTCCAGGTCTGTGTCTACTAGAACTAATGAAGAAATGGTCTGAGAGCTAGATATCAATACCTTATGTCAGTTGATATAAAGAAATCAAGATAATGTTATTCCGTTTACACGGAAGTCTTATATTTCTTTGAACAGTACACGGTCGTATCAGAATAATATGACCACCCTCGGAGTCACAGTGTACCAGCCCGGGCGCGACACAGAGACAAGGTCGACCACATGGAGATATATGCGGCTGACCAGGACAGATGAGCCATAGTGAGTGACTTGAGCACAATGGGCAGAGGTAGTGATTTTATGAACATTCCTTCAAATGTTCATCGGCTACCGCGCCAAGGACGGAAGCATTTCAGAAACAGCAGACTTCGTGGGCTGTTCGCGAGGTGCCCTAGCAACAGTATACCAAGAATGGACCGCTGGCACATCGAGTACCTCATGACGTCATAACTATGAAGCCTCAAAGGCCATCGACCCCAGAGGAGAGCGTCGCCTCCGTCAGCTGGTTAAGAACAATCGACGGTCAACAGTGTGTAACGTATATTCTATTTTAACTTTCCTTTTGAGTTTCCTTTTCTATGTAAATTTGAGTTCGTTCTCTTAGACATTTTCAAACCTTAACGTTATGTCTTTTCCATTAAACGAGAATAATGTTGGCAACACACTGAGGTCGGAACAAGTGACGTATTTGCGGCCGGATAAGAACAATAGATAAAAAGGCAATGCAGCGGTTGTTTACGGGGGACTGATGCTATTGATGATAGACGTGATGTTATACTGTGATTAGATGTAAGATTACTGATACTGTATTGAATGCGCCAATAAACCATATGAGAGTGTGGAGTACAACCCATGCAAGCAAAATAAACGTATTTGTAAGTACTATCATTGACCTCTTTCTTGTAATGCGTGTGGGTACCTTCTAATATTACATTGACTTTAGCACACATAACGTAGTTACTGACGTAAGGACTAAGGTACAGCGGAAAGACAAATTATGTTATAAGTGCAGAAATTGACCACACAAATGAACGCTAGAGCACCATGGTACGTGTCCCCGATAACAGTAGAACGAACCCTGTTAAGCATGGGTCTCCGAAGTTGACGCTGCGTCAAGGCGCCCATGTTAACCCAGGTCCATCGGCAACGACGCCTGCAGTTCGCATAGAACTACCATCATTGGACAGTGGAAGAGTGGGAAAAGGTTGCCTTCTCCGACGAATCCAGGTTCCTACTCCACAGAAGTGACGAGAGGTGGCGAATACGGCGTCAGACACACGAGAACCAACACTCGGACACGTTTGTCGGTCAAGTACAGGCCGGCGGTGGCAGTATGCATGTCTGGGGGATGTCTACCTAGTATGACCTAAGACCGCTGGTACCACTGGATGGGTCCATGAACGCCAGTGGCTACCTGTCCGTCCTTGCTGACCACATGCGTTCCTTCATGTTGGATAGTGTGTACCCTTGGTTGTGATAGTGTCTACGAACAGTACAATGAGCCGTGTCATGTCGCTAAGGGGCTGAATGACTGGTTTCAGGAACACGATAGCGACGTCTCTGTTCTTCCTTGGCCGGCGAAATCGCCCGACCTCAATCCCATAGAGCACTTGTGGGGCTATTTGGATCGACAGTTTTGACGTGCCGATCCACAACCACGTCATCTCCGGGACCTGCCTGCTCTGATGCAGTCCGAATGGGCACGTGTGCCTCGGGCAACTTTCCAGGGCCTCATTGCGTTCTTGCCACTCCGTCTCGCCGCTGTCATCCGGGCCAAGAGTGCTTATTCCCATTATTAGGTTGGTGGTCATATTATTCTAGTACGACTGTGTGTATATTTCTTTTTAAACACTGAGGTAATGAAACATTTTAGGAAAATCTACAGTTGCACTGGTGTTTTTTTTTTTTTCAGCATCGGGCTCGAATGGTGAAGTTCTTCAAGAAGTAAACTCGCTGTGGATGCTGACACCATGTTTTTGTAACTGCATTATTTCGTGAGCAACTCCAAATTTCACCGCAACGAAGAAAGGACTAAAATCGTCGTGGCATTGTTTCAATCAAACGCGCGCACAGCACACACACACGCACACGTGCCGGTGGCGGTATCAATATGATCTGATCTGATCTGTTTTATGGAGAGAGATGTTGGATGGTAAAAGCTAACAGCTCGTTTGGATACACGACTGGCGTTTAAGTATTTGTAAATGCTTTGTGTTCAGCGTTAGAAACAGTGTTGGATTCTAGAGGATAATAATTCCAGTGTTGTGTATTTAAGTGCTTCTTGTTGAAGTACTACTTATCAAGTACCTACTGACTGCAATAAAGAATTAGCTGTAAGTAAATCTCCTGACTTTATTTGATTGACTCGTATTTCACTGTAGGTGAAGTTCTGATTTATGTAGTGTTTTCAGTAAGGCAAATACACCCAAACGCCGTAATTTTACTAATCTTAACGCCACAATTTTACTAATCTTAACGCCACATATTCATTCTTTCTCGGAGAACTTCAGTTTGACAACCCTGACAACTGGTCAGAAGTGAATGACACATGCTCAAGTCAGAGATAAGAGCTGCTGATTTGAATGTATCACTCTCACTATGTTTTCGAGTGTACGATGTCTTTGGAATTCTAAATGTTATCACGCTCAATAATTGTTGAAAAGTGAGAGCAGAATTGTATACTGCTGATTATTAAAGAGTAGAGAGGATTGTTCTACTTGGATATTTATTGTGAAAAAGTTATCGTTGATTGAGTGAAGAGTCTAAAAATTGACATTCTGCTTGATTAGAGCCAATAAAGGACTGGACCTTGTAAATGTCTTATGATTTCACCTGGACGTTATTATGTTTGAAGTTCCTGATTAGCTATTTCGTACGAATATAATTAAGACTTTCAGCTGCACGAAGAGTGCGTGACGTACTACAGAGCTGAAAACATGTGTCAAGACGACAAATCTACTGCGAGACATTCTGTCTGCGTAGCTCAGTTGGGAGAGCAACTTACTCCGGAGTAGGGGGACACGGTTCGATGCTCGTTGCGGACAAATTTGTGTTTTCACAATTGATGCTATCCGAGGGCAACAAGAAAGAAATTCTAAGTCATGCAGCTAAGGCAATAAGCCGTAAGAGTATTACCGTGAAACTAATAGCGGAATTTAAGGTAATCCTGACAAGCTCAGAGTTAGTGTTTTACACGAAAGCAGACTTAACGTTATTATAACATTTGCTACTACAAACATTCGTAATTTAACTATTATTCTACAACACACACACTCCAAGACTTCCTACAAAAATATAGATGGAGTTGTGGGTGGTATCAGTAGCGTGCCCAAGGGGAGAGCGTAAGGGTGTTAAACCCCCATCAAGAAAAAATTTGGAACCTTTCGATATTTCCAAAACGGGATTTTAAAATGCGAATTTTTTTTTTTAATTTGAAATGGTTTTTATGTCTCATGGTAACAATTGAACGTGCTTTCTCCATGAAGACGAGGAAACTGTAAGGAGCCAAGGACCAGAATGTCCCACTTCGATGAAAAGCCAATACTTACGTAGGTACATTGAAATTTTCTGTGGCGACGATGCAATGTCAAATTTGAGTTCCTTGACTTATTTCAGACAACTCTAAAGCACGCTGAAAAGCAAGGAGTTTTGACTAAATACCAAGAATCACATCAAAACAAAACCAACGCTGGAACATAAATACAGAAAAACCCAGAAGACTATTTACAGGATTTCTATTTATGTACCATTTTTAGACATGCTTATCAGTGCTTTGGAAAATAGATTTCTCGCACACAAATACACTATCTACCAACAAGTAATTGGACACCTGTGATAGCAAAGGAAAACGAAGTTTATTCACCTTCAATAGTTGGTGGAGCCTCCACGAGCGGCAATTACAGCTGCGACCCTCCGGGGCATACTCTCAACCAGGCGTTGTACGACGGCTAGTGGTATTTTCTTCCACTCGGCTTGGAGAAGACAGGTCAGTTCCTTCACCGATTTCGGACGGTGGGGGCACCCTTTAAGTCGACGCTCCAACTCGTCCCAGAGGTGCTCGATAGGGTTAAGGTCCGGGCTCTGCGCAGGCCAGTTAATTCGATTAACCCCATTGTCACCATACCAAGCCATGGTGGACCTCGCAACATGACAGGTGACATTGTCATCCTGAAAGTAACATGGGTCCACCCCGTAAAACTGCCACAACGTAGGAAGCGCATGGTCATCCAAAATGGTGTAGTAGGTCTCGGCGTTGAGTCTTCCAGGAATTGCGACCAAGGATCCCGTGCCATACCAGGACAAACACCTCCATAGCATAATTCCACCGCCGCCGAACTTCACACTTGGCACGATACATTCCGGCAGGAGGCGTTCTCCAAGCAGACGCCAAACCCAGACCCTGCCATCCGAACGGTAGAGGGTGAACCTTGATTCGTCGCTCCAGAGAACCTGTTTCCACTGTTCAACGGTCCAATGTCGACGTTCTTTGCACCACGTTAGTCGAGCAGCGCTATTGGACTTGGTGATCTAAGGCTTGTGGGCGGCAGCACGTCCATGATAACCGAGCAGATGGGCTTCCTTACGGATGGTATTTATCGAAAGAACACTCCCGGATGCCTGTTGAAACCCTTGAGGATGTGGTCCATCGATTTAGTGCGGTTATTTCGAATTTCTCTGGCCAGTACCCGTCGGTCTCTAACTCCCAGTTTTGTGGGTCTGCCAGGTCGGGGCACATTCCGACAGGCACCTCTCATCTTCCACTTGCCAATCACATAGGCCACTGACGATTTTGGGTACTTCAACTAGCTGGATATGTCACGTATGGATCGGCCATTTCTGTGATACCCGACGATTACACCTTTCTCGAAATCAGAGAACTCCGAACTGCGTGGCATCTTGCATGCGACTGGTTGCGTTGTTGTTTCCCACACGATATTTAACGGCGGCGGCCGTGACGTGTATCAGGACCGCAGATATCGTCGATTGCAGGGGTGACCAATTACTTGTTGGCAGATAGTGTAGCTTTTATCAGGATTCCAGCCACGTTTCCCAAGAAATCCCAATGTACCACCATCTTCTAAAGACACTGATGATTTTAAAACTTAAATTGAATTTTAGACTGGTAACTTGAATGGCTCGCAAGAAGAACTAATCGCAGAATTGAAACTGTGGTACCGTAGGATCGTCTGCGCGGAAAAAGAGCGCTGGCCAAAAGATACAATAAGTGCTTTAAAAGTGTGCCACAGTGAGGTGTTACCCAATATAAAAACATTGTTTCACATACTAGGTACTCTACCAGTGACAACTTCAGAAAGTGAACGTTCGGTTTCAATACTGCGTCTCTTAAAATCATATCTACGTAATACAGTATCAGAACTTAGACTCAATGGGCTTCACATTAACCGAAAATACACATCGGAAGCTGAAGTTTTAGATGAACTTTAAAACCCCAGAAGGTAGGAAATACTACTAAGTACTAGTAAGCAAAAGTAGCATAAGAGTTGAATCAAATCAAAAAATATTTGTCAAAATGTGTGCCGTCAGCGTCAGGGACTGTTCGTCTAACTGCACAATGAAAAAAGCGCCATTATACAAGTGAAGGATGTTTCACTAGAAGGTAATTTTTATTTCTTTCTAGAATTACTTGAACCTTTTAACCACTTAACAGTAAGTTGTGTAGTGTCCTTGTTTTTTTATCACAGATGGATAGCAAAATATAAGTGGTCAACCATTGTGTGGTGATGGAAATGTAGGTAATAAGAATATTAATAATAATTTCCAGCAGTATTTATTTGAATATTTTTGCGTGGATGTTGCATACATTTTAAAAATGCACTCATAACGCATTTAGTTGTATAAAAAAATAAACTTCGTAATCCCCCTCCCCTAAAATGATTTGTGGGCTCGCCACTGGGTGGTATCATTTAACATGTTATACATACAGCCAAGAGTGACAGTAGTCTACAGCAGAATCTTAATCAACTAAACAAGACTCGTGAAGATTTGTGAATGAAAAGATAAATGTGAAGCCTAAATCTATGGTTCTACGTCGAACTGCTAAAAATTGTGTTGTTCAGAGCAAGGTGCTGGAAGACGTACCAGATTTTAAATATCTGATGTATTAATTGATAAACCTTTGTAAGTAAATGGACAAAAGAAAGTAGGGAAGGTCTCATATCAGCTGTAAAAGAATATGTTTACGAAGGCCGCCCAAGGGGAGCAGTGGTCTAAGGGATGGCTTCTGATCATTCGTCCGAAAGAGGTCCGGGTTCGAATCCCCGTGAGGCTTGGATGTTGTGTTTGTGGCCCTAATTAGGGACGGACGACTGCTTATAGACCAATGAGTTGCTCACGGTAGTCGTTAAATCTTCAATCGAAAAACAAAAACAAAAAACAAAGCACGAAGCTGGCTGTTTACAATGAAGTATGAAGACCTCATGCAGAGAATACGAGCAACTCAACGAAGCATGGAGTGTACGCTTGGTGTAAACAAGAAAGATAAGAAAATCAACTCGTGGATCAGGAGAATGAGAAGTGTCGATGCCGACAGTATATTGCTAGAAGAACAGACCACAGATGGACAATTCAATTACTAGACTGGATACCAAGGGACAGGAAGAGACCAAGAAGAAGACCACATAGGACATGAGTGGAATAAATTCAAAAGCATGCAGGAATGACATGGAAAAGAATTGCTCAAAACAAAGAGTTGTGGAAGAGACTTGGGGAGACCTTCATCTAGAAGTAGAATAAGAATGGTTAACTATGCTGTATATCAACCCTCTCCTATAGCAATGAGAGTTGAATGCAAAGTAAGGGTCTTATTAGGTGGATAAATACAGCTGATATGATAATCGTAAAAGGAATACCAGATAATTCTGGGATTCATACCCAGACCTGAAGTAATACATCTAGTGTCAGTTGGTCGGTGAAATCTAGGTTCAGTTTCAGTTGGATCAGAAATTAATCGTTGTTCAAAAACTGTCAGACATATCTGATTGCTCGCATATTACGGTTACCAGAGTTTGAATAATCATACTGGAATCTTTCGTTTGCGGTTCTAATCTCATTGTGGTCTTTCGTTTACAGATGCTACTAATTTTCTTTGCTTGAGACAAAAGAACCTGAACTATTCAAGTTGTTATCTCCATTTACACTTTCACACTGAGGCAACTGACATATCAAATCATCCGAACGATATAGAATTTTTGCCACACCTTAGGCATTCCCAAAGTGACCGCAGTGTTTAACAAATGCATTCTTTTCTTGCAAAAAGGAGTATACATTTTCAGAAATATGATGACGCATGATAAGGGTTCGTAGAAGCACCTAATTTATTTTTGTTTCTCGTTTTCGATGGAAAATTTTCTGCTCCGAGTGAACAGTGACTTTCAGATGAAAAATCTCAGCATTGGATATCAAGGGCCAAAATTTGGAATGACTTGCCTAAGGAAATTCATAATAATAACTACAGCTTATTTAAGAAAATAATCACTATTTACTTACCTACTCACTAACATTGTATTAAAAAACAACAAGGGATCGGTTGGACCAGCGAGTCCGGAATGGAAGTATTCATAAGATAGAATGGATGAAATACGGCCATACCATTTCGACTGCGTACGCTAAGGTTTTATCGAATTAAAAGTTGATAAAGATGCCCACATTATTTACAAAATATGAAATACAAATGTATGATTTTTTTAATATAATTTCCCCCCACTAATTGTTGCCTATAAATATTGCTCTCAACACACTGGGCATCGTTACCATGCGTTTACTACTAAATACTAATATAACTAACAATATGCTCAATTGATGTAATGTATTTTATTTCTTGACTTGTGCTTTCCACGAAGGGAGATTGGGACTTCTCAGGTCATTTTGGCCTTTTTTCTGATTTCCTATAGCTGTTATATGTCTAATAATTTGTTACTTCTTATAAGCATTTTGTATGTGTATAATAACAGCTAAACTAATGAATTAAACTGAAATTGAAATTGAAAGGTTGTTTGCCCTTAGTCACACCTGAGGGTTTGATTCGGATAAACTGAAGTTCGCGAATCCGTTTTTCTCTTTAGATGCCGTAATCTTTCGTGTTTGCAAGCATAAAATTTTCATTTGTTTTTTCTGCGTTACACCATATGAAGCTCTTTTTGGTTGCAAAGCTAAAGTAGGCCTCACAACGTCTTCTCTACCTCAAGATGTCTTAGAAGATATACAGACAGAGGAAGAACTAGAAAAAATAATACAAAGCGTTCAAACAATACAAGAAGACGAAACCGACCAGCCTGTGCAAGAAAAAAAACCTATTGTACCAAACATGGATGAGATTGTAGTCGATGATGGAAGAAATCAATATGGTGATGAAGAAATGTTTTTTTTTTTATTGGAGGTTTAACGACCACCGTGAGCAACTCAATGGGCTATATATAAGCAGTCGCCCGTCCCTAATTTAGGGTCACTGGTTCCAGGGAAGGGAGAGAGCCAGTGCCGTAAGACAAACACAACATCCATGCCTGACCGGGATTCGAACCCGAACCCCTTACGGACGAATGCTCAGAGGCCAGCGCCACCGGGGCGGCGAAGAAATGTTTACCGAAGAGGGTTTCATTTCTCCTACCTGTTGTGTGTGTTTAAAGAAAACCAATGATGGACATGTATGCAGAAAGTGTCGTCGAAAAATTCATAGATTCTGTGGCCATGCCAGTAAAGATGATGGATATAAGGAAATAGATATTTTGTGCACCCTTTGCTTTAAAAATAAGAATGCTATCGAAGGTAAAATTTATTCTAAATTCAAACTAGATATAGAGGCCAAAAAAAAAAAAAAAAATGAAAATAAATTCTGTCAAAAAATCTCCTCCTGCTTCTTTGGGAGCTACTGCGCGAGTTCCTATTCCTAACGTCGACAAGGAACGAGGTGATTCGCGCAATTTGTTGGGCGTTGTTATGAGTGTGACAGAAGATGATTTTTACCGAATTGGAACTTCTGAAGGAATTTTGAAACAACTATATGCGAGATCACACATCACTTCATGCCCAAAGAATTTACTGACAATTGAAGACATTCTTAATCACGAAATACCTCTCCGGTCAGCTGCTATTGCTCAGTCTACAGGAAGCGGCCAAGGATTTGTCAAGTGTATGTGTAAGACAAAGTGCCTAAACATGAAGTGCTTTTGTGTAAAAAAAGGAATGAAGTGCAATTCAAAATGTCATACAAGCCTTCCTTGTTGCAACAAGTAGTTAGAAAGTTCTGTGTTTTATTTCATATTTTCTGTTTTCATTATTTTTTATATACGTCTTTTCAATAAAAGCCTTTTCATGAATCTCTTTTAATACTTTGCCTAAATAGCATTAGTCATTCTATATAATGCTTAGGCATTCTATACATTGCCTAGGTAAAGTATATACACTGAAGAGCAATTGAATTAGAGATACCTATCTAGTAACGTGTAGCACCACCTTTCGCCTTGATGACGGCGGCGATTCTTCTCGGCATGGACTCGACAAGACACTGGAAGCGTTGGGAAGTCATACAGATCCACGACCCCTGAACAAGCTCCCACAGTTCACCGAAGATTTGATGGAGGGGAGGGGTCAGAGCCTCGAACACCTCTTTCGATGGCATCCCAGATGTGCTCGATAGTATTGAGGTCAGTTGACCTAGCTGAACAAAGAAAGGGAGTTCACGTAGGTGGAGTGTTCATCCAACCATTCGGATACAATTCGGGAGCGATGGCACGGTGCATTGTATTGTTGCAGGATGAGGTCTCCAGTGGGATGTTGAAGACGCACAAACGGGAGCAAATAGTTGTCCAGGATATCCCGGTAACGTTGACCTGTGAAGGACGATGTCACACGTATCAGGGGTCCCATTTCAGTATACGTTAACAGTCCCCAGACCAGAATGCCACCCCCACCAGCTTGAAGAGTACTCTGCTGGCAAGAAGGATCCATCGCTTAATGTGGTTTGCGACGTACTCGTATCCTGCCATCCGCATGTACCAACGTGAATCTCGACTCATCAGTTCAGGCAACATTTTTCCACATGTCTAGGGTCCAGTGCCGATGTTCCCGCGCCCATGCTAATCTTTGCACCCTGTGGTGTGCGGTCAGCAGCGGTACCCTCGTGGGACGATGGCTTCTGTACCCCATAGCGAGGAGATGTGGCTGCTTACACGTTTTTGTGCACCAGCGTTAAATTACCGAGTAATTTCTTGCACTGTGGCCCGTCTATCCGCTGTTACAATGCGAGCTAGCCGATGATGACCCCACTCATCCACACGCTGTTGTCCACGGCAGTTGGCCCTTGCAGGTATGGTTTTACCGGATTCGATGTACTCACGGTGCACCCGTGACACAGTGGCTCGTGAAAATCCCAGTGCCTGCACGACTTCCGAGATGGAGTGACCCATTCGTCAGGCCCCGACAATTTGCCCACGATCAAATGCGCTTAGATCCTTCGTCTTACCCATACTGCATCCTTCTCTCACTGATTCCCGTCGCATCACTCCTTATATTGTCGGATCGCTACATACGTCATGTCGTTTCCGTGTACAGGGCCGTCCACAACACAACATTTGCATAACGCCAGTTGTCTCTAATTCAATTGCTCTTCAGTGTATAATATTTGAAAATTTCATACTTTGCCTAAAAGCGACAGGCATTCTATACATTGCCTAGGCATTCTATAGAATGCCTGGTTTTCATACATTGCCGGTAACATATATAATAAATGAAATGTTCTGTTTTGTAATCCGGATTTCAGCTTACCTCCGGCATATTTTATATCAGTGCGCTCGTCTCAATGTGATACATTGCCATAAGGTTTTGCTCAGGGCCGTATCTAGTGGTAGATTCTAGAGGAGGGTACTAGTAACATAGGAGAAGCTAGAGAAACTTTGGTTTCATATACGCGGTCGAGTCACATTATTGTGACCACCAGCTAATATCTAGAGTAACCGCCGTGTGCAGCGTGGACAGCAGATAGACGGACTGGGAGTAACTCAGTAAGGTGCTGTAAGGTGTTCACAGGTATGTGGAGTCATGCTGACGGCAGTGCATCTGACAGCTGCTGGAGGGTGCGTGGTGCAGGATCCATAGAGCGAACAACACGATCCAGGTGGTCCTACAGATGCTCAATTGGGTTTGAAAATGGGGAATTAGGAGGCCAGGGAACTACTTTGAAGTCTTCATCCTGCTTTTCCAACCACACTCAAACATTTCTTGCTGTGTGACACGTCGCATTGTCGTGCTGGAAGACCCCATCCGCGCCAGGGAAGACAATCAGCATGTATGGGTGTACGTGGTCTGAAAGGATGGATTCATGACGAATTCGGTCCATAGTGCCTTCCACAGGTATGAGTGGACCCAGAGAATGTCACGAAAACATTCCCCAGACCATAACGCTGTCGCCATCAGCTTGTGTTCTTCCAGCAATGGTTGAAGAATGTTTGTTCTGCGATGTTTATCGCCTTATACGCCAACGTCCATCCGTTCGATGAAGCAGAAAACGCGACTCATCGGAGAAGGCAATCCTTTGCCAATCAGCGGAGGTCTAATTCCTATACTGCTGTGCAAAATAAACCTTTTCTGCCGATGCACCTTCGTTAACATAGGTACAGTGACCATCCGTCTGCATCGGAGCCCCATACGCAGCAGGGTTCGCTGAACTGTCGTTTTAGACACACTTCCGGTGGCACCCTGGTTCATTCGGCCAGTGAGTTGTTCCCCTGTAGCGTGTCGATCGGCCCTCACGCACCTTCGAATCCGACGTTCACCTCTCACATCAATGGCACGTGGTGCTCCGCAGTTTCCGCTCTCTTATTCGCAATGGTGCCATTTCTCCAATCACGATACACTTCAATTACAGCAGAACGCGAACAGTTCACAAACTGCGCTGTTTCAGAAATACTGGCACCCTTGGCCCGAAAGTCGATATCAATCCCTTTTTGCAAATCCGATAAATCGCTTCTTTTCTCCATGACAGCAACGAATGATATGTTTTCAGAATGCCTACAGCACACCTCATATACGCCGTCCCGGTGACGCAGTGGTCTAATCGATGGCCTTTGATCATTCGTCCGAAAGGGGTCCGCGGTCGAATACCGATGAGGCATGGATATTGTGTTTGTCTTACGGCGGTGGCTCTCTCCCTTCCCTGGAACCAGTGACCCTAAATTAGGGACGGGCGACTGCTTATAGCCCATTGAGTTGCTCACGGTGGTCGTTAAACCTTCAATCAAAAAAAAAAAAACAACACCTCATGCACCCTTGAAGCCAGCTCACAACACGTGCCTTGTTTCATTGGCTACGCGCTGTTGACGTCAAAAGTAGGAGGTGGTCACAATAATGTGACTCGACTGTATATTTTTTACACGATGAATTGTTAATAAACTTGAATTAAGCGGAAGCTCTACAGAATTTAATTTATTCCTCCGAAAAATGTGTTTTTGAACTGATATAGGTATCTACAAATACCATTCATGTCTAATAACGACGTGTTTGTTTTTCCTGTTGTGTCTAAACTTTCGAGGCATGTAGATTCTCATCGTTTCACGGAATGATATGTATAATTTTTATGTCCGTTGCATGTATTGGTTTCCCATAGCATTGTGTGATGTAATTTCAAGTGTTTCACTTGCTTTTCAATGTTTGTTTTCCTTTGTTTCTTATTTTCGCAAACCGGCAAAACACAAACCCCAAACTCCTTTGCTCAGTAGTTTTACTTTTTATCGTCGGTACTTCTTTGAGCTTAAACTTTTGCGACAGAGCTCACTGAATGCAAAGCATTTCAAAAATGAGTAATCATAATGTGTGCTGGGAAATAGACGAGCATGCGGTATACGAAAGCAATAGTTTATCATGGAAGTAAGAGCGGCAAATTGATCTACGAACTGTTTTGCTGTGTCTCAAACAAACTTCTGTAAAGACAGTTCAGTGTTTTACAACTTTCAACTTTCATATTGATAGCTCGATGGACGTGATCTTTAGTCAGCTGATTTACGGGCTTTTCGTCTCCGTCAGATCGATATATAGAGTGATATCGAAATTTTGTCGTTAATTCTTATTACAGATATGACACATGATAACTATTTTTACGTTCCTTGAGTCTTCGTATGGGAGGCTCCCTTCAAGCTACGGCCCTGGGCTTGCTCTGAATGAAATTGGCACGTTTTTCTTTGGGATTTAGAAAACAAGTTAAAAAGCCTTCCTTTTGGAAATTTGTCTCATGGTCATGACTGTTATATAAATCCCTGAAAAAACCAATATTGAAAAAGATCACATTCTAGAAATATAGTGATTACGATCTGAAGAGATGAAGAGAGTACTAATTGGACAATAGACGAATACGTCAGTACCTCTTCTCTACCTATTATTCTAAATCTACATCGATAGATTGTTATTGTGCCTAACATAGGCCCATGAATTTTCTAAGACATTTCATCAAATTGTTTATATAGATAAAGGCCCAGAGAAAATATTTGCCGTGTCCCCCACATACATAAATGGAGGCCCTGTTTTGAAGAATGTTCTTATATTAAAGAATTTAAAATCATTATCCAAAATCTTTTCGGCATCTTTATTTGGAAATATCCAATCCACAGAACGGAAACATGTGAAACAATATCTGTGAGAATTGTGGGTTGTGTATCCGGCAAACACAAAACGTTAGAAAATGAAGAACATCAGCGAGTGAGGACATGCTGATGTAAATATATTTTGAATCTAGCTAAGCCATATCAAATCATAAAGGAGGATGTAAGAAACACGATATAGTGGATCTGGCAGAAGGATAGAGACATGTGTTATGCATGCAGAATTGACCTCAGATTTAAACGAATCTTTTCCCGTTAAAATGTCAGCAATCATTTCATACGAGGTAGGATCCAAACGTTCCCGGACAGGGTCCGTGAGTCCATAGATGGCGTTACAAAGCTTAAACACATCCTCCTTCAAAATAAGACCTTCTTGCAACAACACACTTCTTCCAACGACTGTAGAGTTCCTCGAAGCATTTCTGGAACCTATTATTTGCAATGCCCTTCAATGCAACCAGCGATGCTTTTTCACTTCTTCTGCGCTCGGAAACCGACGACCCTGAAGTCGACGAGTCAGCTCAGAAAAGAGGTGGAAGTCGCAGAGAGCGAGATCAGGTGAGTACGGTGGGTGTGGGAGAACAACACTTTGTATTTTGGCGAGAAACACCCGAACGGTGCATTGTCATGCAACAGCAACCACGATTGATCGCCCTCACGGTTGAGGCCTCTTTTTGCGGATCGACTAACGTAGACGTCACATGATGTCCAGGTAGAGTTCCTTGTTAACAGTGTGTCCTTCAAGGATAAATTCAAGACGAAAAATACCCTGGATGTCGAAAAAGACCTGTAACATGATCTTGCCTTCGCTGCTATTTAAGCGGAATTTCTGCTTTCGTAAAGACGATAGCGATTTTCATGTAGTTGATGTCCGCTTACTGTGTGCGTTGAAGGGTAAGCTCCATTTTCATCCCCCGTTATGTTTCTTCTAAGAAATTTTGGGTCTTGGTCGGCGGTGGTTACGAGATCGCTCCCCATTTCCACCCGTTTGTCCAACTGATCTTCATTTAACATGCGTGGGACGATGTGTTGACACACCCAGTACATCTTCAGATCATCTGTTAGTATCTGTTGAGACATAGGCTCCGATATCCCTGCAGCCTCTGCTATTTTCTCGATCGTCCGTTGTCTATTGGCACGTACCACGGCCGCAACCTTCGAAATGTTTCCTCCTGTGCGAGATGTCACTAACCACTCTCTTCGTTCGTCGTCTTCGACTTTCTGTCTGCCTTCTCTCAAGTGTCGATGTTATAACGAAGTAAATTTCTCCGTCATTTCTGTCCACGCCAGGATTCGAACCCGGGTCCCCTCATTCCGGAATAAGTTGCTCTACCAATTGAGATACGCGGACGTTTTATTCTGATTCCTATCTGCCTTTATGTCGTGTGCGTCCTTCTGGCAGGTACGTCACATCTCCTGGTACGTTACAATGTCAATAGAACGTTCGTGACCGCGACAGGGTGTTTTCGCCATAAAATTGCTTCGACATCTCGTCTCTGTTGGACTTTTGTCCAAAGGAACGCAAAACTTGATGATAACGCGCTGCTCAAAAACGCCATCTTTCATCAATCGCCGGACACGGCGTAAGTTGCTCACAATACCCGGATGTACAGCAGCGAACGTGTGACGTAGATGGACGAAACCAGTTTCCCTGTGAAGGGGGATAATGTCGTAACGTAATCCAAGAATCACCGTGGGTACGCGATACACGTACATTACTTTGCGGTACACGCGCACTTCGGGAACTTTTGGATCTTACTTCATTAAACTTCTTTCGGTAAAAGTCAAATTACAGCTCCTACACATTTAATATAATCTCTACGCCGATTTACTTACTTCGTTATAATTCGAACTTCGGGTGTACGGTTATATTTGTGAATCTTACGTCTGTTTCCATTCGGATGTTTGGTTATAATTTTGAATCTTACGTCTATTTCCATTCGGATGTTCGGTTATAATTTTGAGTCTTATACGTCTATTTCCATTCGAATGTTCGATTATAATTTTGAATCTTACGTCTATTTCCATTCGGATGTTCGATTACAATTTTGAATCTTACGTCTATTTCCATTTGGATGTTCCGTTATAATTTTGAATCTTAAGTCTATTTCCATTCGGATGTTCGGTTATAATTTTGAATCTTACGTCTATTTCCATTCGGATGTTCGGTTATAATTTTGAATCTTACGTCTATTTCCATTTGGATGTTCCGTTATAATTTTGAATCTTAAGTCTATTTCCATTCGGATGTTCGGTTATAATTTTGAATCTTACGTCTATTTCCATTCGGATGTTTGGTTATAATTTTGAGTCTTATACGTCTATTTTCATTCGAATGTTCGATTATAATTTTGAATCTTACGTCTATTTCCATTCGGATGTTCGATTATAATTTTGAATCTTACGTCTATTTCCATTTGGATGTTCCGTTATAATTTTGAATCTTAAGTCTATTTCCATTCGGATGTTCGGTTATAATTTTGAATCTTACGTCTATTTCCATTCGGATGTTCGGTTATAATTTTGAATCTTACGTCTATTTCCATTTGGATGCTCCGTTATAATTTTGAATCTTAAGTCTATTTCCATTCGGATGTTCGGTTATAATTTTGAATCTTACGTCTATTTCCATTTGGATGTTCGGTTATAATTTTGAATCTTAGGTATATTTCCATTTGGATGTTCCGTTATAATTTTGAATCTTAAGTCTATTTCCATTCGGATGTTCGGTTATAATTTTGAATCTTACGTCTATTTCCATTCGGATGTTCGGTTATAATTTTGAATCTTACGGCTATTTCCATTTGGATGTTCCGTTATAATTTTGAATCTTACGTCTATTTCCATTTAGTTGTTCCGTTATAATTTTGAATCTTACGTCTATTTCCATTTGGATGTTCCGTTATAATTTTGAATCTTAAGTCTATTTCCATTTGGATGTTCCGTTATAATTTTGAATCTTACGTCTATTTCCATTTGGATGTTCCGTTATAATTTTGAATCTTACGTCTATTTCCATTTGGATGTTTGGTTATATTTTTGAATCTTCCATTCGGTTTTGCCAGTGTGCCCGGAAATACTTATGAAATGATAACGTATTTCAAATGTACAGTTAACTTCTCTTGCCCGACGACAAATCTTAAAGGGAAAGTAACTTTACAAATAAGATAACAGAAACGTCATGAAGTCATTTTTGTTTTCCTTGATTAAAATCTTATCACTGAGATGGTAGTAAAAAATTCATATCGCTTCTGGTAAGATTTTGTGAAGAAACATGCGATCATGCTTTTTAACAAAACCTTACGAAATGTGTTTAAGTTACAAAGTCCCTCTAATTCTTTTTCATATAAACGCAGCGCATTTTTTCATATAGTATGTTGCTGGTACTGTTTTTTAAAGAGGTGGCAGTGTGGTGCTCGCCGCCCCGGTGGCGCAGTGGTCTAAGCGATGGCCTCTGATCATTCGTTCGAACGGGGTCCGGGTTCGAATCCCGATGAGGCATGGATGTAGTGTTTGTCTTACGGCACTGGCTCTCTCCCTTCCCTGGAACCAGTGACCCTAAATTAGGGACGGGCGACTGTTTATAGCCCATTGAGTTGCTCACGGTGGTCATTAAACCTCCAATCAAGAATCAAGTGTGCTGCTCACCTCATAGCAATCGTTATACTTCCCCTGGGTGCAACTCCTGTACTTAGTGCAAGAGAACTGGAAAACAAAACGCACAAATTATCTCATATTAGCTATACTTTCACCAAGTGACCCTTTTTTGTTACCTCCGATGCAGGATGCACTTGTGACGCACACTTCTATACAGTACTTTTGAGTTTTTGTTTCTTATGCAAATTTCGTTGATTAAACATTTTCTAACTGAACGGCACATTACTTCCCCGAATAGCTTGGCAACGTTAATAGTGAGTCAGAGAAAACATAAATTAACGACGTTGAATCGAGATTGATGGAGATGTAGAGAGATTGTGAATAGATTGTATTGCGAAAAAGTTTAGCATCATTACAGATTTTTGTGAAAAGAAGAATAAGTGTTGTAGCTATTAGATTAAGAATTATATGTTGATAGACGAGCCGTGATAAAGAGTAAAAGAATTAAGTACCAACTCTGGAGTGCCTGGAGGATAAACAGATGCATTTGCGTTAAGTCTTTTCCTGATTCTTTCTGCCTGGTAGTTAGTATTTACTTAGTTATTTTAGAAGAATGAATATACACTGACGGAAAAAAATCCCAACACCACGAAAAAATAGTTGTATAGGAATGAAATGGCGACAATACATTTGTATAGGTAACATATTTAATCGATTAAGGTTTCAAGATCCCAGCTTAAGGTAAGCGCGAGAAGAGCCATTTTAAATGTGAAATGCTGGTACTTTAATAACCGGTGTAACCGCCAGAATGTTGAATGCAAGCACGCAAACGTTCATGCATTGTGTCGTACAGGTGCTGGATGTCAGTTTGTGGGATGGAGTTCCTTGCCTGTTGCACTTGGTCGGTCAATACAGGGACGGTTAATCCTGGTTGGGGTGACGCTGGAATTGTCGACCAATGATGTCCCATACGTGCTCGATTGGTGAAAGATCTGGTGATCTAGCAGGCCATGGCAACATGTCGACACTCTGTAGAGCATCTTGGGTTACAACAGCGGTATGCGGGCGAGCGTTATCCTGTTGGAAAACACCCCCAAGAATACTGTTCATGAATGGCAGCACAACAGCTTGAATCACCAGACCGACGTACAACTGTGCCGTCAGGGTTCGTGGGATAACCACGAGAGTGCTCCTGCTGTCACACAAAATTTCTCTCCAGACCATAACTCCAGGTGTAGGTCCAGTGTGCCTCGGCCGCAGACAGGTTGGTTGTAGGCGCTCACCTGGCCTCCTTCTAACCAACATACGGCCATCACTGGCACCCAGGCAGAACCGGCTTTCATCAGAAAACACAACAGATCTCAACTCCGTCCTCCAATGAACTCTGGCTTGACACCACTGACGTCGCAAACGGCAGTGGTTTGGAGTAAGTGCAATGCACGCTACAGGGCGTCTGTAACCGATTCGCAACAGTTCGTTGTGTCACTGTGGTGGCAACTGCAGCTCGAATTGCTGCCGCAGACGCGGTACAATGCGCCACGGCCATACGCCGTACACGGCGGTTTTCCCTCTCAGTAGTGCCACGTGGCCGGCCGGAACGCGGTCTTCTTGAGGCAGTACCTTTGCTTGACCACCGCTGCCAACAATCATGCACAGTGGCTACATTCCTGCCAAGTCGTTCTGCAATATTGCGGAAAGAAAATCTACCTTCTCGTAGCCCAATTACACGACCTGGTTAAAACTCCGTGAGCTGTTGATAATGGCTTCTTCGTCTTCTTAAAGGCATTCTTGACTAACATCAACACACTACGTCGAATCTCAACGATAACTAACGCTCACGAACGTTACAGCGTGTATTTACAGCAATCCCGCTTTGCATGTTCCGAGGGGCGCTACTAGCGCCACACGTATGCGCCGAGCGCGAAATTTGCATAGACGTCATCTTACAGATGTACTCTCACCGCCTACCAACTGTCGTTTATCTAACACAACCCCTTCTTGGTGTTGGGATTTTTTCCGTCAGTGTATGTTCAACGAAGTTACATACGAAGTTCTATAAGAACATTGGCTACTTAGTTAATCACTTAAACTACTGCTAACAAGAGATTAAAACGCCACAAACTTCATGACTGGATTCTGGGATCATTTTCCTTGCACTAGCGACAGTGCTAGAAATCCGCCCGTGGCCGACATCGTCCAAACCTCTGGTTGTTTCTCTGCGTTCCACGACATTGGTCATGAAGACGTATGTTTTTCACGTTACTGGCTGAGCAGTGGCAATAGTCGGGAGGCGCAAGGGTTTGTGTAACCGCCCTAAGTGATGTTCACTCGACAAAAACAAGAAATTTCTATCAACATTTAGACTGTACGAGGACAAAATCAGTGTCACAAAGGACTACGGAAAGCATGAAGCGATGATGCGTTGCCATATCGTACTGTTGCGTGATAAATGGATTAGTGATGGACCATTCGTAAGCGATTCTTTCAGAATGAGTAACTCTTCACCGTGAATGGTGAATGGTTCGCTCTCACCTCTTGGAATGGTGATTCAGTCCGTCTCTACGGCGACACACATTGAAGTCGCAACACGATAATTTTATTCCGCTCCCACGAGTTCAGAAACGAATCCTCAATAAGAAAAGTAATGTAGAAAATTAACAAGTGTCAACCGTTAGGTGAGTGAGCCAGCTAGGAAATATGGTGATACTTCATAATGGGAGTGGAACGTGAATGTCATTCATATGAATGGTATGTTTGCGACGAGCTCTCGTGAACGGTGAGTGGGTCAACTATACTCCTGCTCTTCCGGGCATTTGCCAATTTTCCCCTTCGGAGCAATGATTTGCTCAGCACGTGTAGTGAGACAACTGGGAGTGGGAAGTGAATGATCATTCGTGAACGACTTCTGCGTGAATGATGAATAAATTCCCAAGAAGGAATGCCTTATGTCATCACCAAAGTGGATGCTTTTCGACGCGGAAGAGATATCACCTAGCTCGAGCTAGGTGATGGACGTCCTGTGACCGGGGAAAGCCGTGAGGAGGGTCACTGGAGCATGATCGACAACGAACATGCCACGAATTGAGTTCTGAAGTCAACATTGAACCTTTGACCGTGTACACCATTTCGACGAAGAATCTGGTACGACTTTGTAAAGACGCATCAAGAGTTAAGACATTGCGGGACAAATGTCAGTAGGAAATTTTAGAACATCAACGATATTTGCCAGATACGAGTGCGTACGATTTCGACTTGTTTTGGTAACGAAAAAAAAAAAACTCTCGAGGCAAGCTAAAAGAGTGCTGACAGCCTCATTTCTGCGTTAGGGCGTTCTCCGCGGACATTGACTCAAATCGACACTACTGATGGAGTTCGACGTCTTCCAGATGTTTGTCAACGCGTCGTCCAAGGAAGTGCAGAATATTTTGAGGGATTGTGACGTCACTGGTATATTTTCTTTCAATGTGTACTAATTACAACGGTGTTGACACATGAAGAAAAATGACCCTCGTGTTATCAAGCTGAGCATTAGCTGCCTCAAAGAAAATGAGCCATATTCTCAAACAGAAATGTTCACCTATTCCTAAAAGAGAATGCTTCGTTCCTGCGGTTTTCTTAGTTTGCCAGAGAAGATGGCAAAACGTGCTGAATTTCTAGGAGGAATCCCCAGTGGCAGAGTGGTACTAAGCTTTGGCTTCTATTCATTCATCCAAGATGGGTCTGGACTCGAACCCCGAGCGGGGCATTGATGGGACGTTTATCTACGGCACTGGCCCTCTTCCACCCCTAGAACCAGTGGCTCCAAACCTCCCCCACCCCCAAAAAAACTTCTGGGAAGCTACTTTACTAATAAAAAGGTGAGATTTGTGCGTGCATCATTAACACTTTGGGACAAAAACTTAGTGCATCTTAACCCTTAACCGGCTGGAACGAATTAACTCGGGATTAGAGTAAAAATGTATTCACTGTCTAAGAAGTGGGCCTAACGCGACTGGAATGAGAGAGAGAGAGAGAGAGAGAGAGTGAACCTTCTCGTCAAAATGAATTGCGTTCCCTTTAGGTATGTTATTCAAAGTGGTCATATATGGCGATGATTGGCCCTAATTCTTTTTCTACGGAGACGAACCTAAGAAAGGAGAGAGAAGTTGTTTGAGTCACCCGTTCCTACCTAGTGGCATGGCGTTTGTGTCAGGGGGACTAGCCTTCCTCACCTTGCATTAAATCATGGAGCAGAGAATAATGGACTAGACTGGAGCATTCACAGGTTTACAGTCGGTATTGCTGAGATAAGATGGGGAAAGGAACTATTTTTATTTTTTAACTTTCGTAAAGCTTCTTAACATTTCTGTTTGAGAATCGTAGAAAAGTTTGAACACGATTTCAAGTTCATCGTCCGTTCAAAGGGTTAAAACACGAAAGCGCGTCATTTCAAAAATCCAGGAGTATCGTGTGAATGAAGGACAAGAGATTCTTTTTCAAAGAATAAGCAAGGTTGTCCAAAGCTACGCGTATGAATATTAAAAGTACTACTTGTTAAAGGTCGGCACGGGCCTTATTTGGTCAGCCCGCCCCGGCTCAAGCCCGTGTTCCCGTTTCAAATATCAGAGACTAGGCCAGGCCAGGCCCGGCCGGACCCGTCAGTTGCAGCTATTATTTAGGCCCGGCCCGTGATGTGCCCTATTATTATTTGCATTATTTTGGCTTTCTATTGTATTTTATTAAACTATGAAAATTAAATAATGAAATGAGATATTATTGAAAATATTTAGTTGAATGTAACTCTAAAATTATTAACTAAACTTCGGCAGTGATCGAAGAATATAACCTTAAAAGAGAGAGAGAGAGAGAGCGAAAAAAACAAAAATAAAAAAGACTAAGGGAGTTCAAAATCGATGAGGTTAAAATAGTCGTGCACAGAAGTCAAAAAACATGCTGTTTTTTTACACGATATTATACTTGCAGTTAAAATAATCCCAAAAGTGGTGAAATATAATACCTTTAATCATTATAAACATTAAAGGTATTGTATTTCACCACCTTTGGGATTATTTTAACTGCAAGTATTATATCGTGGAAAAAACAGCATATTTTTTATGTATTGTATTTTGAGTTCAAAATCTCCCTTTCTCTAAAGTAGAAAGCAGTAACACTACAAAGGTCAAACAGAAGTCATCGCTCTTTCCACCTTTATGAGTGAGTCACGGAAAAATTCTCATCAGCCGCCACCGGGAATCGAACCCAGGGTCTTCCAGTTACGCGCCGGAAACAGCGGCCTCGAATTCTCCAGACTCACTTACGACTAACTGCCCAACCACATGGCAGGTTGGGGTTCGATTTCCGGTGGCGGCCGATGATAATTTTTCAGTGACTCACTTATAAACGTGGAAAGAGCGATGACTTCTGTTTGATGTTCCTAATATACGTCAATTGTCTGTATTAACCACAAAAGTCAATCTCTATACGGATTGCGGATAGCAGAATATGTCGTCCCACTCTCTCTCTCTCTCTCTCTCTCTCTCTCTCTCTCTCTCTCACACACACACACACAAACACCACCCCACTGCAGACATTCTCCGTTCCCCACTCCACACAACACACATGGGTCGAATCTTTTGTTGTCAACAAACCCCAAAGTGTTTTTACAATCTTAATACATACAGATGGTAAAGACACTGATAGTGCCACTGCTGGCCTCCATGATTACGTCCTGGGCTATGTCATGAAAGTACAGGTAAAGCCAGCAAAACAATTAGACAGATCAGGAAATCCAGAAACACGACTTCTTTCTTTCTTTGCCGTCTTGCCGTCGCAATAAAAAGAATGGGTTGACTTGGCCCGACCAGGCCGTAAGCGTCTGGGAAAAAGCATGGGCCGGCCGTAAGTGTATGAGAAAAAGCGCTGCCCGGCCCATGCGAACTTCTACTACTTGGGGCTATTTACGAAACAATAAGTAAAGAAAACAACACCAAAGCGAAAAGAAATATAGTTGGTATCTAACATTTACTCAAAGTCAGGCTATATATAAATTTAGTATACAAAGAGTGTGCAAATAGCTGACAGGTTTTATTGGTATACACCGGAAATATATTACAGAAAAGCTGAATGAACAAGAAGAATATGCAGAGTCACTGGAACAAATTAATGCCATTACAAATTAAAACCCAAATTCAAACTCATCATATGGTATTCTTATCGAAGAAACAAAAAGTCACTTAGCCGCCCCGGTGGCCGAGTGATCTGAGGCGCTGGCTTCTGATTATTCCTCGGAGACGGGTTCACCTCCCGGGATGAAGCATGAGTGGGACACTTGCGCTGTCCCTTCCCTGGAGCCAGTGACACTAAATTAGGCACGGGAGACCCTTATTACCCTATGAATTGCTCATGGTTGTCGTTTTACTCCGAAAGAGCCAGCACCTCATATCACTTAATAATGCATTTTTGAGGGTTATAACGACTCATATAAACAAACAATATAATCCTAGAAATCCAACTTAATAAATGCAACTTAATTGCACGAAAGGGCTAGATCTGTAAGACAAACATCCATGCAACTTAATGGCACGAAAGAGCTAGATCTGAAAGACAAACATCCGTGTCTCATCCGGAACTGTTAACTCGGTCCCAATCTGGGGGGTTTAGTCAGGAACCAGCGTTTCTGACAACCCAGCACAAGACACTTTTCTTAGGAGTGGGGGGTGGGGGTGGGCAGGGGGGGGGATTAACGACCCCCGTGAGCAGCTCGTTCCTAACTTACGCCACAGGTTCTGAGAAAGCGAGAGAGTCAGTTCCGTAAGACAAACACATCTACCTCACAGGTATTTGAACCCGGACCCGTCTCGACTGAATGATTAAAAGCCAGCGCCTCATACCACCACTCCGCCCATTGGAAGAGGGAAGGGGGGGGGGCACACAAGACATTTAACAGAACGAATGAAGGTAATTAAGAAATGTGAGTTGTTTTAAAGCAATTGTAACCAATTAAATGAACAATACGTTAATTTAATTGGTTACAATTACTTTAAAACAACAGTTAAGTGATAATGGATGCCCTGCTTTACTTGCTGTAAATCATAAAACCTCGACCTGACAGAAACACCGTTAATAAAATATCTCGGGATAATAGCTTTTATGTTTTAATACTGTTTAAGTGTTTCATAATACAAATATACTTAGTGTTGAGTCTTTATGTCAACAGATAATACGAAAAAAAGTACTAAACTGGCAGCAAAATATTGAATACAACAGAAAACGGAAAAAGGGTTGTTTAGATTGACTGAATAAACACTCTGCGTAAATATAAAGGGAGACTGTATTTTTAGCAGAGAGTAAACATCTCGGGAACCCTTCTGAAACTGTATAAATACTGCTATTTGAAAGTTAAATATGTTCTGAATAATTCTTCCGCATGATTATGTCTATCAATCATAAAGTGTAAGCGAAACTGGCAGCCTCCCTCATAAGGCTCAAACTGATTTCCTGGGCAAGTGAAAGATTCCTCTTTGGATTTGTAATTTCTGATAAATGCATGCATTGTATCGAGTAAATGTCCTTGTTTTGCATTAATAATATAAAAATGTGCGCATAATTTATACCTTACGCAAGTGGTAAGAATGCCTTACCTATTATACAAGTCTAATATGCAGAGGCGGCGCTAGATTAAAAAAAATGGGGAGGGGTGGGGGCTGAACAGAGCAAAAGGTTTTTTACTTTATTATCTGGTACTCACTCCATTCTCCCACTGTCCTAACGAAAAAATAAATGAAACTGCAGAATTTGAAAATTAATATTTATCACTTTTAATTTTATTGCTGTTTAAATTTAAAATAATTAAATTATTTCAATTTCACTTGCAATTAATATAACCCGAGAGCTTCAATTTTAGGATTAATTTTAACGCAGTATTAATATTATTTTAATGTTGGTCTTTCCGCCATCTTCAGTGGGTTTTTGAGAAAATGGAGATGGAAGTAACATTGTTACTTCCGCTTGCTGCGGTGAGGAGTATTGAGCAGCGCTGCAGTTGGCTTGCCGATCTTCTGCTTAGGATTTTAATTTGTATATTCTGCTTAGGATTTTTAATTTTTTATAAACTTTTAGTTTTATAATCCCCGCAGTTTAAACGAGGAACAGAGTGAATAGTGGCTCCTATGTGCGCTTTGTGTGCTAGCTGGATGATTTTGCTTTTTGTGATGGTGACGCCAATGCGTACCAGGCTTCTAAGACACAACATCCTAAGTTAAGGTCAATTAAGTGTAATAAAGAGAGAGGCCTACCGTAGGGAAAGAAAACTAGCCCTGCAACACCAATTTCAACGAAAGAGACACAAAATCTCTGAGCCTCCAATTAATATCCTCGTCAACCCTAGTGTTGCCAACTCTTGAAAACAACCTGTCAACCTGTAGCTAAAAAGTAAAATATATATATATATACATATATATATATACTTAAGAGCATAGCCGAAAACATAAGAAAAACTTAAGAATTTAAAACGAAAGTTGCAAAATAACCTGAAGATCAAAACGCGCAACGCAGCAGTTATGAAAATTCAGAATTCACATTCTATTAAGAAGAGACTGAAGCAAAAAATTTGTTTTACTCATACCAAGTACAACATAGAAAAGGTTATGTATTGACCGGTGTGAGTAAAAAGAGAAAAAGATAGAACAACTGAATGTAGAAAATGTCGAGAATACTGAGCCTTGGCTTTATCAAGGACCAGCAAAAACTCTGCATTTTCTCACTTCCACAAAGACCTATTTGGAAATGGGTTTCTGCAAAGTCATAGATGCAAGTAATAAGCCCACCAAAATTATTTTTTTTAAATATATATATGTCATAACCTCCACAGAGTTGTATGACCAAGCTTTAGTTAACAATTTAGCTTGCATCCATAACTTTTCTGACCCGACCCATGCTCTTCATCTGTTACTAATAAACAGAAAGAAGATGATTATAGAAAACTCAAGTTGTAAGAGTGACATAATGAATCAGAAAAAATGTTCAGCAATAACAAATTGCCAAGTTACCTAGTCGCCTGAGAGAGAATTTAAACCTGAATAGCAATACTAAAGTACTATATATATATATATATATATTATCATCTATGGTCACTACCTGTGTTGAACTTGTTCAGCACACTGCAGTCTTCGATGACGAATTTTTTGTTACACATGATAAAATCAATTTCACTTGTCGTCCCATTTGGATGTCTCCATGTCCATTTCCTGTGTGGATTCCAAGGGACAGGAAAAGACCCAGAAAAAGACCACATGGGAGATGGGTGGATGAAATTCGTAAATATGCGGGAGTGACATGGAGGAGACTGGCACAAGACAGACCGTTGTGGAGGAAACTTGGGAAGACCTTCGTCCAGCAGTGGATTGATAATGGTTGACAATGATGATGATGATATCATCCACCATTATCAATCCACTGCTGGATGAAGGTCTCCCCAAGTTTCTTCCACAATTGTCTGTCTTGAGCCTGTCACTTCCATACCACTCCATCATACTTTCAAATTTCATCCATCCATCTCCCATGGGGTCTTCTTCTTTGTCTTTTCCTGTCCCTCGGAATCCAGTCTAAAATTTCGGTTGTCCATCGGTGGTCCGTTCTTCTGGCAACTTGTCCAGCCCATTGCCATTTCAGTGATTTCACTCTGGTCATGGTCCACCCCTGTCATTTTCCTTATCCACAAGTTCCTCTTCTTATCTCTTCTGGTTACACCAAGCATGCATCTCTTCATGCTTCTTTGAGTTGTTCTCCAGTCTTTGTATGTCTTTTTTAGTTAAGATCCATGTCTCTGCTCCATACGTAAGCACTGGCAAGTATATATATATATATATATATATACACGAACCGCATTACACATCCGACAATCCGCGAAACACGTCCTTAAGCAAAAGGAGGGTCCTTACGCTCCCTGTGGTAGCACATAACGGTCAAATGTAAATTTGTCATTGACTTTGTCTTCGTTCTTTATTTTTTGACGATTAATCAGTGATTTAAAATAATTGATAATAATGCTTACATTCCGAACTTAGTAAAGGTTAATTTTTTTCATTTAAACAAAAACATAATTGGAGATTATTGTAAGATTGTACAGGGGCTTAAAATTCTATTGGTGAGGCTTCAGCTGCTGCTGAAATGGTGTAGCAACGTTTCTGCTCCAATATATAAAGTTTTAGAGTATGGTTTCAGCAGATAATACGGTATTTGCTACTTGCAATTTTGTATGTGATCGAACGTGAACAATTCTTCTTCAGATCTCAATAATGAAATAATTATTGAGGGCGAAATTTTAGCTCCAGATAGAGAAAAAGAGAAATTGGATTACCTAATTTAGACTAACTAAATTTGAATGCCCTCTAATGATTTATGATAATACGTGACTACCATAATTATATCAGACTTCTCCCTCTCTTTTGTGATAAATATACTTTCCATGAATTTCAAAAGCTTCACCAGTTTCACTCATCAAAATTTAGACCTCAATGTATTTTGAAACTTCTCCAGGTATTTTTATTACTTCACTAGATGATTTCGCTTTCACTAAATCGAAACTCTTAAGCTTTTTTTCTGTCGAAGCAAGATGGGATTTCTGTCACCATGTTATTAAAATATGAATCTAGCATCTGTACAATAGGTACACTGGAAACGGTGATTTCAAATCCAATAAAGGGTATTCTTTTTGTTTTACTCTTGACAGAACGAAATCTAGCTGTAGTTCCTGAATATTTAATAATGCATGGGAGTTAAATGTAAATTAGTTGTTGGGATCAGCTAATCGAGATCTAAATTGAAACAGAAATTTTAGTAAATCAAATTGCAAAAAATAATGTTCATTCTCATACAGAAAATTTCTTCTACGAGTAAACGTTTTTTTCTCCGCCAGTATTCGGTAACATCTGAGTGTAAATTGCATGTGAAAAATAGAGCGCAAATTGTACTCTAGGTACAAAAATTATATTGCGAAAATAATGCTCGTTCACATATCTAAATTTCCTTCTACGAGGAATCATTTTTGATCCAACCGTTCTGGATAATTCTAGATATTACAGGTAAGCAAATGATTAAGAGCGCAACTCTAACGCCAGAGAGGAAAATAAAAGTAAATTAAATTACGAAAAAATATGCATTCACATATCAAAATTTCCTTTTAGGAGAGAAATTTTTTTATCCAGCAGTTCTAAGTAATACCTAATCAAGTAATTGAGAGCTCACTTTTAGCTCCAGATAGAGAAAAAGATAAATTGAATTACGAACCAGAATAAAATTTCCTTCTACAAGCAAACAGTTTTACTCTTCAGAGGTACTCGATAATGCCAGAGTGTTAAGCGTAGATAAAAAATAAAAGACAAATTGAACTCCAGATAGAAAAAAAAACAGCAAAATAAATTGCGAAATATAATGTTCATTCACATATCAAAATTTCCTTTTACGAGGTAATGTTTTTCATCCAGCCGTTCCGGATAATTCGTGAGCATTACAGGTAAGCAAATAATTAAGAGCGCTACTCTAACGCCAGAGAGGAAAAAAGAAGTAAGTTAAATTAAGAAAAAAGTATTCATTCACATACCAAAATTCTCTTCTAGAGTAAACAGCTAATTTTTTTTATCCAACAGTTCTCTGCAATTGCTAAGACAGGATCCCCGTCTGCGTCTACAGGCACAAAACTGATGTACCACAGAAATAAATGTTACTTCCGTTTGCAACACTGTCCATCCATACACTGCCAAGTCTCCTCCATGCTAGTTCGTATAAATTGTCCGCAGGGTGGAGTCAATCCACAATCCCCCGCATCGCAATTCTAATTGGCCATTCAGCGATGCTCACTGCTCGAAAGTGGGTTACTAGTAAAAGCTTTACGTTCATTGTCCACGGCCGAAGAAGCTGGCTGTTCTTTTTTCAATCCACTTGCGGTGAGGCAGATCGCATTCCGTCGAGAGACCATCTTGATCATTCAATCACGATTAAAATTAAGATTTTGTAAAGAGGCGATTAATTCCTGCCAGGACAGGAAGTGATTCAAAGGGTGGGGAACCTGTGTTGTTCGCCGCACGACATCGCACTCGGACAATGCAGGAGTGCGCAGACTCTTCATTCACAAATTAAAACACACCTGTCGAAATCGGACGCAGATGACAGCGGAGCAAAGAACGCGCCCTCTGTTTGTTTACTCAATGGAATGCCACACGAACGTGAGCCATCTGCGGCTTCTCTTTCATTCATTCGTCAATTAAAACAAAAGTATCGTGAATCAGATGAGAGGACTCGCCATGATGAAGATGACACGATTGGCTGTTCAAGCACACTGTCCTGCCCACGAACAATAAAGAGCGATCTACACTGTGTCACGTGGCGAATTACTAGTACCACGGTACGCCGCTAATCAGTGTAATCAGCCTTTATTGTTCTATTAAAAGCTTTTCTTTTTTTAATTCGTGCGTTACTCAAACAATCACAGAAAGAATGTCTTTTTCGTATACCAAAATTCTATCTCGGAAAACTCACCCCACCCAAAATCATCATCAACAACCATTATCAATCCACTGCTGGATGAAGGTCTCCCCAAGTCCGTTCCACAACTCTCTATCCCGAGTCATTTTCTTCCATGTAGTTCCTACACAATTTCGAATTTTATCCTCTCATCTCCCATTCGGTCTTCTTTCTGTCCCTTGAAATCCAGTCTAAAATTTCGGTTATCCATCGGTGGTCCATTCTTCTGGCAACATGTCCAGCCCATTACCATTTCAGGGGTTTTATTTGATCACGGTGTCTTACACGCTTGTCATTTTCCTTATCCCAGAGTTCCTATTCTTTTCTTTCCTGGTTACACTAAGCATGCATCTCTCCATGCCTCTTTCAGTTGCCTGCAGCCTTTGTATGTCTTTTTTAGTTAAGATCCATGTCTCTGCTCCGATGGGCGTCGCTGGCAAATAGGAATTTAGTCGCAAGCGTGCAGTAATAATGGGAAATTTCTTTGTTTTTTAAAAAGCATTTTTCAAAATATACTGGGAACAGCAAATCTTCTAAGGGTATTGAATAAATGCATATCTGAATGCAATGCAATCATTTTTAGATACATATCGCAATCATTTTGCAAAATTTAAAAAACTGACAACTTTTATTTACGCTTTTAGGTACAAACTATAACGTAGGCAGACATCGTGTATTGTATTTGTATTGAAAAAAATGCAAAACACGAAAAGGGTTGCAGTCAGAAATATGAAGAGTCAGAAATGTTGCAGGTGACATATCTCTCCCGTCTTCCCCGCCAGCGACGCCCATACTGCTCCATTTGTAAGCACTGAAAGGATACATTGATTAAACATTTTTCTTTTAAGACGTAATGACATATTGCTCTTAAAAATTGCATTGTTTCTTCGAAAGGCTCTCCAGTCAAGTTTTATACGCCGATTAATTTCCTCATCAATATGACCTTCGCTTGATATCTGCTGTCCAAGGTAAATGTAGGTATCGGTTACCTCGAGTTTTCCTCCATCAATCGGAAAATCTTCATTTCTTGAAAAAGCATTATATATGCATCATTTTTGTCTTCTGAAAGTTCATCCTTAAGCCCACTTCTCTACTCTTGTCAGCAAGTTTTTGGGTCATACTCTGACGTCATTAGCAAAACGAAAGTGAATTAAATAATCTATATTGATTTTTACTCCTTTCTTTTCACAGTTCAATGATTGAAAGACATTTTGCAATGTGCCATTAAAAAGTTTGGAAGATATGGTGTCACCCTGTCTCGCTCCCTTTCCCAAGTCTGTTCCACATATCTCTATTCTGAGCCATTTTTTTCTATGTAGCTCATACATGATTTAGAATTTCACCGCTCATCCCCCTTTCGGTCTTTTCTGTCCCTCGGTTTCTAGTCTGATATTTCATTTGTCCAACGGTGGTAAAGTCGTAATACAAGCAACTTTGAAATTTACCGAGAGATGCAGTGAAGTATCGCAGCGTAGATCGTGGGCAGAGCCGAAAGCCTTCTTCTCTGACGACCGTCGACTCATGGACACCTAAGGCCCCCATCTGCAAATTTCGTTTGTAACAGAAACCTAGGAAACACAACCAGGGGTTTTCAAGTGGGCGGCATACAAATTCAAATAGGACTTATTACATTGACAGAAAAGCACCTGCACTCTGTTATGGCGCGACGACGTATTTCGTCCATACCTTGTACATGTACTTATCTTTCTTCATATCAGCATCACGTTGCCCTTTTCACAGCACATGGTGTTCTTACTGAGAATTGGTTGTGTCGCCTTTTGCCATTTCTCCGTAGTGTTGTTTTGGGATGGTACCCTGCTACTGCGTCCTACACTATATGAAAGAGCGTTGACTTTCACACACTTATATTTCTTTGTTTGTCACTCCTACCGCTAGAGTTCTAAGTGAAATGCTTCCATAATTCTCAGGCTAATGTTCTGATCCATTTATTTATGCAAATCACGAAAAAGGGTCTTACACAAATTACTGTTGTTTGCAATTAGTCTTGCATATCTGCTACGTGTTATGAGCTTCCTACTAAGTGCTGTTATTACATTGTAAAAACTTAAGTTTAGGAGTAGCTTTATTCTCAATAGTTACCTCACTGTTTTATCTGCTGTCGAATTAATAACATTAAATAATTTTTTAGTATTAGCCCATAGTCCATTCCGACAATGTGTAACTGATAGCGCTTATTCTAAGCTTTAATACGAGTGGTATTTGATTTCTGTATTTTTCTTAGTTCCGGTGATAGTCCTTTGTACCAGCTTATTTGCACGCACTGACCCCTTGTTTTGATAATTTGGGCTCTCACTCGTTTTCCTGCTTCACAACTGCTTGGGACAAGGGTATGGACGAAACACGTCATCGCACTATAATAGAGTGATAATGCTTTTCTGTTAATGTAGTAAGACAGATTTGAATTTGCATGCCGCCCCTTTACAATCCTGGCTGTGTTTCCTAGGATTCTGTTACAAACGCAATTTGCAGACTGGCCCCTTAGTGATCCCAGACTCGACAGTCGTCAGCGAAGAAAGCTTTTGGCTCTTACCACGATCTACGCGGCCAGACCTCCCTGCATCTCCCGGTGGATTTCAAAGTTGCTTGTATTAGAACATTACCGTCACTTCTAGCAAAGTCCACAGCCCGTTGCCACATGATGATCTTCATTTTGATGTCATCAACTCTTGTCATTTTTCTGATCTATGGGTTCCTCTTCCTATCTTTTCTAGTTACACAAACACATGCATCTGCACATGCTTCTTTGAGTTGTTTGCACACTCCGAACATCTTACTTAGTTCGTCGTTTTCCTGATCCATGGGATTCTGTACTTATCTATACTGGTTACACCAAAACATGCATCTGCCCAAGCTTCTATCAGTTGTTTACACACTCCGAATAGCTTCCTTAGTTCGTCGTTTTTCTCATCCATGGGTTCCTCTTCCTATCTTTTCTGGTTGCACAGAACATGAATCGGCTCATGCTTCTTTGAGCTGTTTGCACACTCTAAACATCTTCCTTATTTCGTTGTTTTCCTGATCAATGGGTTCCTCTTCCTATCTTTTCTGGCTATATAAAAACATGCATCTGCCCAAGTTTTTTTCAGTTGTTTACACACTCCGAACATCTTCCTCAGTTCGTCGTATTTCTTATCCATGGGTTCCTCTTCCTATCTTTTCTGGTTACACCAAAACGTGCATCTGCCCATGCTTCTTTGAGTTGTTTGCACACTCCGAATATTTTCCTTAGTTCGTCGTTTTCCTGATTCATGGGTTCCTCTTCCTATCTTTTCTGGTTGCACAAAACATGCATCGGCCCATGCTTCTTTGAGTTGTGTGCACACTCCAAATATCTTCCTTACTTCGTCGTTTTCCTGATCCATGGGATTCTGTTCTTATCTTTACTGGTTACACCAAAACGTGCATCTTCCCAAGCTTCTTTCAGTTGTTTACACACTCCGAATATCTTCCTTAGTTCGTCGTTTTTCTCATCCATGGGTTCCTCTTCCTATCTTTTCTGGTTGCACAGAACATGAATCGGCTCATGCTTCTTTGAGCTGTTTGCACACTCTAAACATCTTCCTTATTTCGTTGTTTTCCTGATCAATGGGTTCCTCTTCCTATCTTTTCTGGCTACACCAAAACATGCATCTTCCCAAGCTTCTTTCAGTTGTTTACACACTCCGAATATCTTCCTTACTTCGTCGTTTTTCTCATCCATGGGTTCCTCTTCCTATCTTTTCTGGTTGCACAGAACATGAATCGGCTCATGCTTCTTTGAGCTGTTTGTACACTCTAAACATCTTCCTTATTTCGTTGTTTTCCTGATTCATGGGTTCCTCTTCCTAACTTTTCTGGTTGCACAAAACATGCATCGGCCCATGCTTCTTTGAGTTGTGTGCACACTCCAAATATCTTCCTTACTTCGTCGTTTTCCTGATCCACGGGATTCTGTTCTTATCTTTACTGGTTACACCAAAACATGCATCTTCCCAAGCTTCTTTCAGTTGTTTACACACTCCGAATATCTTCCTTAGTTCGTCGTTTTTCTCATCCATGGGTTCCTCTTCTTATCTTTTCTGGTTGCACAGAACATGAATCGGCTCATGCTTCTTTGAGCTGTTTGCACACTCTAAACATCTTCCTTATTTCGTTGTTTTCCTGATCAATGGGTTCCTCTTCCCATCTTTTCTGGCTACACCAAAACATGCATCTGCCCAAGCCTCTTTCAGTTGTTTACACACTCCGAATATCTTCCTTGGTTCGTCGTTTTTCTTAACCATGGGTTCCTCTTCCTATCTTTTCTGGTTGCACAGAACATGCATCGGCCCATGCTTCTTTGAGCTGTTTGCACACTCTAAACATCTTCCTTATTTCGTTGTTTTCCTGATCAATGGGTTCCTCTTCCTATCTTTTCTGGCTACACCAAAACATGCATCTGCCCAAGCTTTTTTCAGTTGTTTACACACTCCGAACATCTTCCTTAGTTCGTCGTATTTCTTATCCATGAGTTCCTCTTCCTATCTTTTCTGGTTACACCAAAACGTGCATCTGCCCACGCTTCTTTGAGTTGTTTGCACACTCAGAATATTTTCCTTAGTTCGTCGTTTTCCTGATTCATGGGTTCCTCTTTCTATCTTTTCTGGTTGCACAAAACATGCATCGGCCCAGGCTTCTTTGAGTTGTTTGCACACTCCAAACATCTTCCTTATTTCGTCGTTTTCCTGATCCATCGGTTCCTCTTCCTATTTTTTCTGGTTACACCAAAACATGCATCTGCCCAAGCTTCTTTCAGTTGTTTACACACTCCGAATATCTTCCTTAGTTCGTCGTTTTTATTATCCATGGGTTCCTCTTCCTATCTTTTCTGGTTGCACAAATCATGCGTCGGCCCATGCTTCTTTGAGTTGTGTGCACACTCCTAATATCTTCCTTAGTTCGTCGTTCTTCTTATCCGTGGGCTCCTCTTCCTATCTTTTCTGGTTGCACAAAACATGCATCTGCCCAAGCTTCCTTCAGTTGTTTACTCATTCCGAATATCTTCCTTAGTTCGTCCTTTTTCTCATCCATGGGTTCCTCTTCCTATCTTTTCTGGTTGCACAGAACATGCATCGGCCCATGCTTCTTTCAGTTGTTTGCACACTCCAAACATCTTCCTTATTTCGTTGTTTTCCTGATCAATGGGTTCCTCTTCCTATCTTTTCTGGTTACACCAACACATACATCTGCCCATATTTCTTTGAGTTGTTTGCACACTCCGAACATCTTCCTTAGTTCGTCGTTTTTCTTATCCATGGGGTCCTCTTCCGATCTTTTCTGGTTACACCAAAACTTGCATCTGCCGATGCTTCTTTGAGTTGTTTGCACACTCCGAATATTTTCCTTAGTTCGTCGTTTTCCTCATCCATGGGTTCCTCTTCCTATCTTTTCTGGTTGCACAAAACATGCATCGGCCCATGCTTCTTTGAGTTGTTTGCACACTCCAAATATCTTCCTTATTTCGTCGTTTTCCTGATCCATCGGTTCCTCTTCCTATTTTTCCTGGATACACCAAAACATGCATATCCCCAAGCTTCTTTCAGTTGTTTACTCACTCCGAATATCTTCCTTAGTTCGTCGTTTTTCTTAACCATGGGTTCCTCTTCCTATATTTTCTGGCTACACCAAAACATGCATCTGCGCAAGCTTCTTTCAGCTGTTTACACACTCCGAATATTTTCCTTAGTTCATCGTATTTCTTATGCATGGGTTCCTCTTCCTATCATTTCTGGTTGCACAAAACATGTATCGGCCCAGGCTTCTTTGAGTTGTGTACACACTCCAAATATCTTCCTTACTTCGTCGTTTTTCTTATCCATGGGTTAATCTTCCTCTCTTTTCTGGCTACAAGAAAACATGCATCTGCCCAAGCTTCTTTCAGTTGTTTACACACTCCAAACATCTTCCTTATTTCGTCGTTTACCTGATCCATGGGATCCTCTTCCTATCTTTTCTGGTTGCACAAAACATGCATCGGCCCATGCTTCTTTGAGTTGTGTGCACACTCCAAATATTTTCCTTACTGCGTCGTTTTCCTGATCCATGGGATTCTGTTCTTATCTTTTCTGGCTACACCAAAACATGCATCTGCCCAAGCTTCTTTCAGTTGTTTACACACTCCGAATATCTTCCTTAGTTCGTCGTTTTTCTCATCCATGGGTTCCTCTTCCTATCTTTTCTGGTTGCACAGAGCATGCATCTGCCCATGCTTCTTTGAGTTGTTTGCACACTCCGAATATTTTCCTTAGTTCGTCGTTTTTCTTATCCATGGCCTCCTCTTCCTATCTTTTCTGGTTGCACAAAATATGCATCGGCCCATGCTTCTTTGAGTTGTTTGCACACTCCGAATATTTTCCTTAGTTCGTCGTTTTTCTTATCCATGGCCTCCTCTTCCTATCTTTTCTGGTTGCACAAAACATGCTACTGCCCATGCTTCTTTGAGTTGTTTGCACACTCCGAATATTTTCCTTAGTTCGTCGTTCTTCTTATCCGTGGGCTCCTCTTCCTATCTTTTCTGGTTGCACAAAACATGCATCGGCCCATGCTTCTTTGAGTTGTTTGCACACTCTGAATATCTTCCTTAGTTCGTCGTTTTTCTTATCCATGGGTTCCTCTTTCTATCTTTTTTGGTTACACCAACATATGCATCTGCCGATGCTTCTTTGAGTTGTTTCCACACTCCGAACATCTTCCTTAGTTCGTCGTTTTCCTGATAAATGGGATTCTCTTCTTATCTTTCCTGGTGACACCAAAACATGCATCTGCCCAAGCTTCTTTCAGTTGTTTACACACTCCGAATATCTTCCTTAGTTCATCGTTTTTCTTATACATGGGTTCCTCTTCCTATCTTTTCTGGCTACACCAAAACGTGCATCTGCCCAAGCTTCTTTCAGTTGTTTACACACTCCGAAAATCTTCCTTAGTTCGTCGTATTTCTTATCCATGGGTTCCTCTTCCTATCTTTTCTGGTTGCACAAAACATGTATCGGCCCATGCTTCTTTGAGTTGTTTGCACACTCCAGATATCTTCCTTATTTCGTCGTTTTCCTGATCCAAGGGTTTCTGTGTTTATCTTTTCTGGTTACACCAAAAACATGCATCGGCCCATGCTTCTTTGAAGCTGTTGGCACACTCCAAACATCTTCCTTATTTCGTCGTTTTCCTGATCCAAGGGTTTCTGTTCCTATCTTTTCTGGTTACACCAAAAACATGCATCGGCCCATGCTTCTTTGAGCTGTTTGCACACTCCAAACATCTTCCTTATTTCGTCGTTTTCCTGATCCAAGGGTTTCTGTTCCTATCTTTTCTGGTTACACCAAAACATGCATCGGCCCATGCTTCTTTGAGATGTTTGCACACTCCAAACATCTTCCTTATTTCGTCGTTTTCCTGATCCATGGGTTCCTCTTTCTATCTTTTCTGGTTACACCAACATATGCATCTGTCCATGCTTCTTTGAGTTGTTTGTACACTCCAAACATCTTCCTTATTTCGTCATTTTCCTGATCCATCGGTTCCTCTTCCTATCTTTTCTGGTTACACCAAAACATGCATCTGCCCATGCTTCTTTGAGTTGTTTGCACATTCCGAACATCTTCCCTAGTTCGTCGTTTTCCTGATCCATGTGATTCTGTTCTTATCTTTCCTGGTTACACCAAAACATGCATCTGCCCAAGCTTCTTTCAGTTGTTTACACACTCCGAATATCTTCCTTAGGTCGGTGTTTTTCTTATCCATGGGTTCCTCTTCCTATCTTTTCTGGTTGCACAGAACATGCATCGGCCCATGCTTCTTTGAGTTGTTTGCACACTCCAAACATCTTCCTTATTTCGTTGTTTTCCTGATCAATAGGTTCCTCTTTTTATCTTTTCTGGTTACACCAACACATGCATCTGCCCATATTTCTTTGAGTTGTTTGCACACTCCGAACATCTTCCTTAGTTCGTCGTTTTTCTTATCCATGGGTTCCTCTTCCTATCTTTTCTGGTTGCACAAAACATGCATCGGCCCATGCTTCTTTGAGTTGTATGCACACTCCGAATATTTTCCTTATTTCGTCGTTTTCCTGATCCATGGGTTCCTCTTCCTATCTTTTCTGGTTGCACAAAACATGCATCGGCCCATGCTTCTTTGAGTTGTTTGTACACTCCAAACATCTTCCTTATTTCGTCGTTTTCCTGATCCATCGGTTCCTCTTCCTATCTTTTCTGGTTACACCAAAACATGCATCTGCCCATTCTTCTTTGAGTTGTTTGCACATTCCGAACATCTTCCCTAGTTCGTCGTTTTCCTGATCCATGGGATTCTGTTCTTATCTTTCCTGGTTACACCAAAACATGCATCTGATGAAGCTTCTTTCTGTTGTTTACACACTCCGAATATCTTCCTTAGTTCGTCGTTTTTCTTATCCATGGGTTCCTCTTCCTATCTTTTCTGGTTGCACAAAACATGCATCGGCCCATGCTTCTTTGAGTTGTGTGCACACTCCAAATATCTTCCTTACTTCGTCGTTTTTCTTAACCATGGGTTACTCTTCCTCTCTTTTCTGGCTACACCAAAACATGCATCTGCCCAAGCTTCTTTCAGTTGTTTACACACTCCAAACATCTTCCGTAGTTCGTCGTTCTTCTTATCCGTGTGTTCCTCTTCCTGTCTTTTCTGGTTGCACAAAACATGCATCGGCCCATGCTTCTTTGAGTTGTTTACACACTCCAAACATCTTCCTTATTTCGTCGTTTTCCTGATCTGTGGGTTCCTCTTTCTATCTTTTCTGGTTACACCAACATATGCATCTGTCCATGCTTCTTTGAGTTGTTTGTACACTTCAAACATCTTCCTTATTTCGTCGTTTTCCTGATCCATCGGTTCCTCTTCCTATCTTTTCTGGGTACACCAAAACATGCATCTGCCCATGCTTCTTTGAGTTGTTTGCACATTCCGAACATCTTCCCTAGTTCGTCGTTTTCCTGATCCATGGGACTCTGTTCTTATCTTTCCTGGTTACACCAAAACATGCATCTGCCCAAGCTTCTTTCAGTTGTTTACACACTCCGAATATCTTCCTTAGGTCGTCGTTTTTCTTATCCATGGGTTCCTCTTCCTATCTTTTCTGGTTGCACAAAACATGCATCGGCCCATGCTTCTTTGAGTTGTGTGCACACTCCAAATATCTTCCTTACTTCGTCGTTTTTCTTAACCATGGGTTACTCTTCCTCTCTTTTCTGGCTACACCAAAACATGCATCTGCCCAAGTTTCTTTCAGTTGTTTACACACTCCAAACATCTTCCGTAGTTCGTCGTTCTTCTTATCCGTGTGTTCCTCTTCCTGTCTTTTCTGGTTGCACAAAACATGCATCGGCCCATGCTTCTTTGAGTTGTTTACACACTCCAAACATCTTCCTTATTTCGTCGTTTTCCTGATCTGTGGGTTCCTCTTTCTATCTTTTCTGGTTACACCAACATATGCATCTGTCCATGCTTCTTTGAGTTGTTTGTACACTTCAAACATCTTCCTTATTTCGTCGTTTTCCTGATCCATCGGTTCCTCTTCCTATCTTTTCTGGGTACACCAAAACATGCATCTGCCCATGCTTCTTTGAGTTGTTTGCACATTCCGAACATCTTCCCTAGTTCGTCGTTTTCCTGATCCATGGGACTCTGTTCTTATCTTTCCTGGTTACACCAAAACATGCATCTGCCCAAGCTTCTTTCAGTTGTTTACACACTCCGAATATCTTCCTTAGGTCGTCGTTTTTCTTATCCATGGGTTCCTCTTCCTATCTTTTCTGGTTGCACAGAACATGCATCGGCCCATGCTTCTTTGAGTTGTTTGCACACTCCAAACATCTTCCTTATTTCGTTGTTTTCCTGATCAATAGGTTCCTCTTTTTATCTTTTCTGGTTACACCAACACATGCATCTGCCCATATTTCTTTGAGTTGTTTGCACACTCCGAACATCTTCCTTAGTTCGTCGTTTTTCTTATCCATGGGTTCCTCTTCCTATCTTTTCTGGTTGCACAAAACATGCATCGGCCCATGCTTCTTTGAGTTGTATGCACACTCCGAATATTTTCCTTATTTCGTCGTTTTCCTGATCCATGGGTTCCTCTTCCTATCTTTTCTGGTTGCACAAAACATGCATCGGCCCATGCTTCTTTGAGTTGTTTGTACACTCCAAACATCTTCCTTATTTCGTCGTTTTCCTGATCCATCGGTTCCTCTTCCTATCTTTTCTGGTTACACCAAAACATGCATCTGCCCATTCTTCTTTGAGTTGTTTGCACATTCCGAACATCTTCCCTAGTTCGTCGTTTTCCTGATCCATGGGATTCTGTTCTTATCTTTCCTGGTTACACCAAAACATGCATCTGATGAAGCTTCTTTCTGTTGTTTACACACTCCGAATATCTTCCTTAGTTCGTCGTTTTTCTTATCCATGGGTTCCTCTTCCTATCTTTTCTGGTTGCACAAAACATGCATCGGCCCATGCTTCTTTGAGTTGTGTGCACACTCCAAATATCTTCCTTACTTCGTCGTTTTCTTAACCATGGGTTACTCTTCCTCTCTTTTCTGGCTACACCAAAACATGCATCTGCCCATGCTTCTTTGAGTTGTTTACACACTCCAAACATCTTCCTTATTTCGTCGTTTTCCTGATCTGTGGGTTCCTCTTTCTATCTTTTCTGGTTACACCAACATATGCATCTGTCCATGCTTCTTTGAGTTGTTTGTACACTTCAAACATCTTCCTTATTTCGTCGTTTTCCTGATCCATCGGTTCCTCTTCCTATCTTTTCTGGGTACACCAAAACATGCATCTGTCCATGCTTCTTTGAGTTGTTTGCACATTCCGAACATCTTCCCTAGTTCGTCGTTTTCCTGATCCATGGGACTCTGTTCTTATCTTTCCTGGTTACACCAAAACATGCATCTGCCCAAGCTTCTTTCAGTTGTTTACACACTCCGAATATCTTCCTTAGGTCGTCGTTTTTCTTATCCATGGGTTTCTCTTCCTATCTTTTCTGGTTGCACAGAACATGCATCGGCCCATGCTTCTTTGAGTTGTTTGCACACTCCAAACATCTTCCTTATTTCGTTGTTTTCCTGATCAATAGGTTCCTCTTCCTATCTTTTCTGGTTACACCAACACATGCATCTGCCCATATTTCTTTGAGTTGTTTGCACACTCCGAACATCTTCCTTAGTTCGTCGTTTTTCTTATCCATGGGTTTCTCTTCCTATGTTTTCTGGTTGCACAAAACATGCATCGGCCCATGCTTCTTTGAGTTGTATGCACACTCCGAATATTTTCCTTATTTCGTCGTTTTCCTGATCCATGGGTTCCTCTTCCTATCTTTTCTGGTTGCACAAAACATGCATCGGCCCATGCTTCTTTGAGTTGTTTGTACACTCCAAACATCTTCCTTATTTCGTCGTTTTCCTGATCCATCGGTTCCTCTTATTATCTTTTCTGGTTACACCAAAACATGCATCTGCCCATGCTTCTTTGAGTTGTTTGCACATTCCGAACATCTTCCCTAGTTCGTCGATTTCCTGATCCATGGGATTCTGTTCTTATCTTTCCTGGTTACACCAAAACATGCATCTGCCCAAGCTTCTTTCAGTTGTTTACACACTCCGAATATCTTCACTAGTTCGTCGTTTTTCTTATCCATGGGTTCCTCTTCCTATCTTTTCTGGTTGCATAAACCATGCATCGGCCCATGCTTCTTTGAGTTGTGTGCACACTCCGAATATCTTCCTTAGTTCGTCGTTCTTCTTATACATGTGTTCCTCTTCTTCTCTTTTCTGGCCACACCAAAACATGCATCTGCCCAAGCTTCTTTCAGTTGTTTACACACTCCGAATATCTTCCTTAGTTCGTCGTTTTTCTTATCCATGGGTTACTCTTCCTATCTTTTCTGGTTACACCAAAACATTCATCTGCCCAAGCTTCTTTCAGTTGTTTACACACTCCGAATATCTTCCCTAGTTCGTCGTTCTTCTTATCCGTGGGTTCCTCTTCCTATCTTTTCTGGTTGCACAAAGCATGCATCGGCCCATGCTTCTTTGAGTTGTTTGCACACTCTAAACATCTTCCTTATTTCGTCGTTTTCCTAATGCATGGGTTCCTGTTTCTATCTTTTCTGGTTACACCAACATATGCATCTGCCCATGCCTCTTTGAGTTGTTGGCACACTTAGAACATCTTCCTTAGTTCGTCGTTTTCCTGATCCATGGGATTCTCTTCTTATCTTTCCTGGTTATACCAAAACAAGCATCTGCCCAAGCTTCTTTCAGTTGTTTACACACTCCGAATATCTTCCTTAGTTCATCGTTTTTCTTATACATGGGTTCCTCTTCCTATCTTTTCTGGCTACACCAAAACGTGCATCTGTCCAAGCTTCTTTCAGTTGTTTACACACTCCGAATATCTTCCTTAGTTCGTCGTATTTCTTATCCATGGGTTCCTCTTCCTATCTTTTCTGGTTGCACGAAACATGCATCGGCCCATACTTCTTTGAGTTGTTTGCACACTCCAGACATCTTCCTTATTTCGTCGTTTTCCTGATCCATGGGTTTCTGTTCCTATCTTTTCTGGTTACACCAACATATGCATCTGCCCATGCTTCTTTGAGTTGTTGGCACACACCGAATATCGTCCTTAGTTCGTCGTTTTCCTGATCCAAGAATTTCTGTTCCTATCTTTTCTGGTTACATCAAAAACATGCATCGGCCCATGCTTCTTTGAGCTGTTTGCACACTCCAAACATCTTCCTTATTTCGTCGTTTTCCTGATCCAAGGGTTTCTGTTCCTATCTTTTCTGGTTACACCAAAACATGCATCGGCCCATGCTTCTTTGAGCTGTTTGCACACTCCAAACATCTTCCTTATTTCGTCGTTTTCCTGATCCATGGGTTCCTCTTTCTATCTTTTCTGGTTACACCAACATATGCATCTGCCCATGCTTCTTTGAGTTGTTGGCACACTCCAAACATCTTCCTTAGTTCGTCGTTTTCCTGATCCATGGGATTCTCTTCTTATCTTTCCTGCTTACAACAAAACATGCATCTGCCCAAGCTTCTTTCAGTTGTTTACACACTCCGAACATCTTCCTTATTTCGTCGTTTTCCTGATCCATGGGTTCCTCTTCCTATCTTTTCTGGTTGCACAAAACATGTATCGGCCCATGCTTCTTTGAGTTGTTTGCGCACTCCAAACATCTTCCTTATTTCGTCGTTTTCCTGATCCAAGGGTTTCTGTTCCTATCTTTTCTGGTTACACCAAAAACATGCATCGGCCCATGCTTCTTTGAGCTGTTTGCACATTCCAAACATCTTCCTTATTTCATCGTTTTCCTGATCCAAGGGTTTCTGTTCCTATCTTTTCTGGTTACACCAAACACTTGCATCGGTCCATGCTTTTTTGAGCTGTTGGCACACTCCAAACATCTTCCTTATTTCGTCGTTTTCCTGATCCGAATGTTTCTGTTCCTATCTTTTCTGGTTACACCAAAAACATGCATCGGCCCATGCTTCTTTGAGCTGTTTGCACACTCCAAACATCTTCCTTATTTCGTCGTTTACCTGATCCAAGGGTTTCTGTTCCTATCTTTTCTGGTTACACCAAAACATGCATCGGCCCATGCTTCTTTGAGATGTTTGCACACTCCAAACATCTTCCTTATTTCGTCGTTTTCCTGATCCATGGGTTTCTGTTCCTATCTTTTCTGGTTACACCAAAAACATGCATCGGCCCATGCTTCTTTGAGCTGTTTGCACACTCCAAACATCTTCCTTATTTCGTCGTTTTACTGATCCAAGGGTTTCTGTTCCTATCTTTTCTGGTTACACCATAAACATGCATCGGCCCATGCTTTTTTTAGCTGTTTGCACACTCCAAACATCTTCCTTATTTCGTCGTTTTCCTGATCCATGGGTTCCTCTTTCTATCTCTTCTGGTTACACCAACATATGCATCTGTCCATGCTTCTTTGAGTTGTTTGTACACTCCAAACATCTTCCTTATTTCGTCGTTTTCCTGATCCATCGGTTCCTCTTCCTATCTTTTCTGGTTACACCAAAACATGCATCTGCCCATGCTTCTTTGAGTTGTTTGCACATTCCGAACATCTTCCCTAGTTCGTCGTTTTCCTGATCCATGGGATTCTGTTCTTATCTTTCCTGGTTACACCAAAACATGCATCTGCCCAAGCTTCTTTCAGTTGTTTACACACTCCAAATATCTTCCTTAGGTCGGCGTTTTTCTTATCCATGGGTTCCTCTTCCTATCTTTTCTGGTTGCACAGAACATGCAAAGGATCATGCTTCTTTGAGTTGTTTGCACACTCCAAACATCTTCCTTATTTCGTTGTTTTCCTGATCAATAGGTTCCTCTTTCTATCTTTTCTGGTTACACCAACACATGCATCTGCCCATATTTCTTTGAGTTGTTTGCACACTCCGAACATCTTTCTTATTTCGTCGTTTTCCTGATCCGAGATTTTCTGTTCCTATCTTTTCTGGTTACACCAAAATCATGCATCGGCCCATGCTTCTTTGAGCTGTTTGCACACTCCAAACATCTTCCTTATTTCGTCGTTTTCCTGATCCAAGGGTTTCTGTTCCTATCTTTTCTGGTTGCACAAAACATGCATCGGCCCATGCTTCTTTGAGTTGTTTGTACACTCCAAACATCTTCCTTATTTCGTCGTTTTCCTGATCCATCGGTTCCTCTTCCTATCTTTTCTGGTTACACCAAAACATGCATCTGCCCATGCTTCTTTGAGTTGTTTGCACATTCCGAACATCTTCCCTAGTTCGTCGTTTTCCTGATCCATGGGATTCTGTTCTTATCTTTCCTGGTTACACCAAAACATGCATCTGCCCAAGCTTCTTTCAGTTGTTTACACACTCCGAATATCTTCCTTAGTTCGTCGTTTTTCTTATCCATGGGTTCCTCTTCCTATCTTTCTGGTTGCACAAAACATGCATCGGCCCATGCTTCTTTGAGTTGTGTGCACACTCCAAATATCTTCCTTACTTCGTCGTTTTTCTTAACCATTTGTTACTCTTCCTCTCTTTTCTGGCTACACCAAAACATGCATCTGCATAAGCTTCTTTCAGTTGTTTACACACTCCAAACATCTTTCCTAGTTCGTCGTTCTTCTTATCCGTGTGTTCCTCTTCCTATCTTTTCTGGTTGCACAAAACATGCATCGGCCCATGCTTCTTTGAGTTGTTTGCACACTCTAAACATCTTCCTTATTTCGTCGTTTTCCTGATCCATGGGTTCCTCTTCCTATCTTTTCTGGTTGCACGAAACATGCATCTGCCCAAGCTTCTTTCAGTTGTTTACACACTCCGAATATCTTCCTTAAATCGTCGTTTTTCTTAACCATGGGTTCCTCTTCCTATCTTTTCTGGCTACACCAAAACATGCATCTGCATAAGCTTCTTTCAGTTGTTTACACACTCCGAATATCTTCCTTAGTTCATCGTTTTTCATACACATGGGTTCCTCTTCCTATCGTTTCTGGCTACACCAAAACGTGCATCTGCCCAAGCTTCTTTCAGTTGTTTACACACTCCGAATATCTTCCTTAGTTCGTCGTATTTCTTATCCATGGGTTCCTCTTAATATCTTTTCTGGTTGCACGAAACATGCATCGGCCCATACTTCTTTGAGTTGTTTGCACACTCCAGACATCTTCCTTATTTCGTCGTTTTCCTGATCCATGGGTTCCTCTTTCTATCTTTTCTGGTTACACCAACATATGCATCTGCCCATGCTTCTTTGAGTTGTTGGCACACTCCGAACATCTTCCTTAGTTCGTCGTTTTCCTGATCCATTAGATTCTGTTCTTATCTTTCCTGGTTACACCAAAACATGCATCTGCCCAAGCTTCTTTCAGTTGTTTACACACTCCGAATATCTTCCTTAGTTCATCGTTTTTCTTATACATGGGTTCCTCTTCCTATCGTTTCTGGCTACACCAAAACGTGCATCTGCCCAAGCTTCTTTCAGTTGTTTACACACTCCGAATATTTTCCTTAGTTCGTCGTATTTCTTATCCATGGGTTCCTCTTCCTATCTTTTCTGGTTGCACAAAACATGTATCGGCCCATGCTTCTTTGAGTTGTTTGCACACTCCAAACATCTTCCTTATTTCGTCGTTTTCCTGATCCAAGGGTTTCTGTTCCTATCTTTTCTGGTTACACCAAAAACATGGATCGGCCCATGCTTCTTTGAGCTGTTGGCACACTCCAAACATCTTCCTTATTTCGTCGTTTTCCTGATCCAAGGGCTTCTGTTCCTATCTTTTCTGGTTACACCAAAAACATGCATCGGCCCTAGCTTCTTTGAGCTGTTTGCACACTCCAAACATCTTCCTTATTTCGTCGTTTTCATGATCCATGGGTTTCTGTTCCTATCTTTTCTGGTTACACCAAAACATGCACCGGCCCATGCTTTTTTGAGCTGTTTGCACACTCCAAACATCTTCCTTATTTCGTCGTTTTCCTGATCCATGGGTTCCTCTTTCTATCTTTTCTGGTTACACCAACATATGCATCTGTCCATGCTTCTTTGAGTTGTTTGTACACTCCAAACATCTTCCTTATTTCGTCGTTTTCCTGATCCATCGGTTCCTCTTCCTATCTTTTCTGGTTACACAAAACCATGCATCTGCCCATGCTTCTTTGAGTTGTTTGCACATTCCGAACATCTTCTCTAGTTCGTCGTTTTATTGATCCATGGGATTCTGTTCTTATCTTTCCTGGTTACACCAAAACATACATCTGCCCAAGCTTCTTTCAGTTGTTTACACACTCCGAATATCTTCCTTAGGTCGGCGTTTTTTCTTATCCATGGCTTCCTCTTCCTATCTTTTCTGGTTGCACAGAACATGCATCGGCCCATGCTTCTTTGAGTTGTTTGCACACTCCAAACATCTTCCTTATTTCGTTGTTTTCCTGATCAATAGGTTCCTCTTTCTATCTTTTCTGGTTACACCAACACATGCATCTGCCCATATTTCTTTGAGTTGTTTGCACACTCCGAACATCTTCCTTAGTTCGTCGTTTTTCTTATCCATTGGTTCCTCTTCCTATCTTTTCTGTTTGCACAAAACATGCATCGGCCCATGCTTCTTTGAGTTGTATGCACACTCCGAATATTTTCCTTATTTCGTCGTTTTCCTGATCCATCGGTTCCTCTTCCTATCTTTTCTGGTTACACTAAAACATGCATCTGCCCATGCTTCTTTAAGTTGTTTGCACATTCCGAACATCTTCCCTAGTTCGTCGTTTTCCTGATCCATGGGATTCTGTTCTTATCTTTCCTGGTTACACCAAAACATGCATCTGCCCAAGCTTCTTTCATTGTTTACACACTCCGAATATCTTCCTTAGTTCGTCGTTTTTCTTATCCGTGTGTTCCTCTTCCTATCTTTTCTGGTTGCACAAAACATGCATCGGCCCATGCTTCTTTGAGTTGTTTGCACACTCTAAACATCTTCCTTATTTCGTCGTTTTCCTGATCCATGGGTTCCTCTTCCTATCTTTTCTGGTTGCACGAAACATGCATCGGCCCATACTACTTTGAGTTGTTTGCACACTCCAGACATCTTCCTTACTTCGTCGTTTTTCTTAACCATTTGTTACACTTCCTCTCTTCCTGGCTACACCAAAACATGCATATGCCCAAGCTTCTTTCAGTTGTTTACACACTCCAAACATCTTCCCTAGTTCGTCGTTCTTCTTATCCGTGTGTTCCTCTTCCTATCTTTTCTGGTTGCACAAAACATGCATCGGCCCATGCTTCTTTGAGTTGTTTGCACAATCTAAACATCTTCCTTATTTCGTCGTTTTCCTGATCCATGGGTTCCTCTTCCTATCTTTTCTGGTTGCACGAAACATGCATCGGCCCATACTACTTTGAGTTGTTTGCACACTCCAGACATCTTCCTTATTTCGTCGTTTTCCTGATCCATGGGATTCTCTTCTTATCTTTCCTGGTTACACCAAAACATGCATCTGCCCAAGCTTCTTTCAGTTGTTTACACACTCCGAATATCTTCCTTAGTTCGTCGTTTTTCTTAACCATGGGTTCCTCTTCCTATCGTTTCTGGCTACACCAAAACGTGCATCTGCCCAAGCTTCTTTCAGTTGTTTACACACTCCGAATATCTTTCTTAGTTCGTCGTATTTCTTATCCATGGGTTCCTCTTCCTATCTTTTCTGGTTGCACGAAACATGCATCGGCCCATACTTCTTTGAGTTGTTTGCACACTCCAGACATCTTCCTTATTTCGTCGTTTTCCTGATCCATGGGTTCCTTTTTCTATCTTTTCTGGTTACACCAACATATGCATCTGCCCATGCTTCTTTGAGTTGTTGGCACACTCCGAACATCTTCCTTAGTTCGTCGTTTTCCTGATCCATTAGATTCTGTTCTTATCTTTCCTGGTTACACCAAAATATGCATCTGCCCAAGCTTCTTTCAGTTGTTTACACACTCCGAATATCTTCCTTAGTTCGTCGTATTTCTTATCCATGGGTTCCTCTTTCTATCTTTTCTGATTGCACAAAACATGTATCGGCCCATGCTTCTTTGAGTTGTTTGCACACTCCAAACATCTTCCTTATTTCGTCGTTTTCCTGATCCATGGGTTCCTCTTCCTATCTTTTCTGGTTGCACAAAACATGTATCGGCCCATGCTTCTTTGAGTTGTTTGCACACTCCAAACATCTTCCTTATTTCGTCGTTTTCCTGATCCAAGGGTTTCTGTTCCTATCTTTTCTGGTTACACCAAAAACATGGATCGGCCCATGCTTCTTTGAGCTGTTGGCACACTCCAAACATCTTCCTTATTTCGTCGTTTTCCTGATTAAGGGTTTCTGTTCCTATCTTTTCTGGTTACACCAAAAACATGCATCGGCCCATGCTTCTTTGAGCTGTTTGCACTTTCCAAACATCTTCCTTATTTCGTCGTTTTCCTGATCCATGGGTTCCTCTTTCTATCTTTTCTGGTTACACCAACATGTGCATCTGCCCATGCTTCTTTGAGTTGTTGGCACACTCCAAACATCTTCCTTAGTTCGTCGTTTTCCTGATCCATGGGATTCTCTTCTTATCTTTCCTGGTTACACCAAAACATGCATCTGCCCAAGCTTCTTTCAGTTGTTTACACACTCCGAATATCTTAATTAGTTCGTCGTTTTTCTTAACAATGGGTTCCTCTTCCTATCTTTTCTGGCTACACCAAAACGTGCATCTGCCCAAGCTTCTTTCAGTTGTTTACACACTCCGAATATCTTCCTTAGTTCGTCGTATTTCTTATTCATGGGTTCCTCTTCCTATCTTTTCTGGTTGCAGAAAACATGTATCGGCCCATGCTTCTTTGAGTTGTTTGCACACTCCAAACATCTTCCTTATTTCGTCGTTTTCCTGATCCAAGGGTTTCTGTTCCTATCTTTTCTGGTTACACCAAAAACATGCATCGGCCGATGCTTTTTGAGCTGTTGGCACACTCCAAACATCTTCCTTATTTCGTCGTTTTCCTGATCCGAGGGTTTCTGTTCCTATCTTTTCTGGTTACACCAAAAACATGCATCGGCCCATCCTTCTTTGAGCTGTTTGCACACTCCAAACATCTTCCTTATTTCGTCGTTTACCTGATCCAAGGGTTTCTGTTCCTATCTTTTCTGGTTACACCAAAACATGCATCGGCCCATGCTTCTTTGAGCTGTTTGCACACTCCAAACATCTTCCTTATTTCGTCGTTTTCCTGATCCATCGGTTCCTCTTTCTATCTTTTCTGGTTACACCAACATATGCATCTGTCCATGCTTCTTTGAGTTGTTTGTACACTTCAAACATCTTCCTTATTTCGTCGTTTTCCTGATCCATCGGTTCATCTTCCTATCTTTTCTGGTTACACCAAAACATGCATCTGCCCATGCTTCTTTGAGTTGTTTGCACATTCCGAACATCTTCCCCAGTTCGTCGTTTTCCTGATCCATGGGATTCTGTTCTTATCTTTCCTGGTTACACCAAAACATGCATCTTCCCAAGCTTCTTTCAGTTGTTTACACACTCCGAATATCTTCCTTAGGTCGTCGTTTTTCTTATCCATGGGTTCCTCTTCCTATCTTTTCTGGTTGCACAAAACATGCATCGGTTCATGCTTCTTTGAGTTGTTTGTACACTCCAAACATCTTCCTTATTTCGTCGTTTTCCTGATCCATCGGTTCCTCTTCCTATCTTTTCTGGTTACACCAAAACATGCATCTGCCCATGCTTCTTTGAGTTGTTTGCACATTCCGAACATCTTCCCTAGTTCGTCGTTTTCCTGATCCATTTGATTCTGTTCTTATCTTTCCTGGTTACACCAAAACATGCATCTGCCCAAGCTTCTTTCAGTTGTTTACACACTCCGAATATCTTCCTTAGTTCGTCGTTTTTCTTATCCATGGGTTCCTCTTCCTATCTTTTCTGGTTGCACAAATCATGCATCGGCCCATGCTTCTTTGAGTTGTGTGCACACTCCGAATATATTCCTTAGTTCGTCGTTCTTCTTAGACATGGGTTCCTCTTCTTCTCTTTTCTGGCCACACCAAAACATGCATCTGCCCAAGCTTCTTTCAGTTGTTTACACACTCCGAATATCTTCCTTAGTTCGTCGTTTCTCTTATCCATGGGTTCCTCTTCCTATCTTTTCTGGTTGCACAAAACATGCATCGGCCCATGCTTCTTTGAGTTGTGTGCACACTCCAAATATCTTCCTTACTTCGTCGTTTTTCTTAACCATGGGTTACTCTTCCTCTCTTTTCTGGCTACACCAAAACATGCATCTGCCCAAGCTTCTTTTAGTTGTTTACACACTCCAAACATCTTCCTTATTTCGTCGTTTTCCTGATCCATGGGATCCTCTTCCTATCTTTTCTGGTTACACCAAAACATGCATCTGCCCAAGCTTCTTTCAGTTGTTTACACACTCCGAATATCTTCCTTAGTTCATCGTTTTTCTTATACATGGGTTCCTCTTCCTATAGTTTCTGGCTACACCAAAACGTGCATCTGCCCAAGCTTCTTTCAGTTGTTTACACACTCCGAATATCTTCCTTAGTTCGTCGTATTTCTTATCCATGGGTTCCTCTTCCTATCTTTTCCGGTTGCACGAAACATGCATCGGCCCATACTTCTTTGAGTTGTTTGCACACTCCAGTCATCTTCCTTATTTCGTCGTTTTCCTGATCCATGGGTTCCTCTTTCTATCTTTTCTGGTTACACCAACATATGCATCTGCCCATGCTTCTTTGAGTTGTTGGCACACTCCGAACATCTTCCTTAGTTCGTCGTTTTCCTGATCCATTAGATTCTGTTCTTATCTTTCCTGGTTACATCAAAACATGCATCTGTCCAAGCTTCTTTCAGTTGTTTACACACTCCGAATATCTTCCTTAGTTCGTCGTTTTTCTTAACAATGGGTTCCTTTTCCTATCTTTTCTGGCTACATCAAAACGTGCATCTGCCCAAGCTTCTTACAGTTGTTTACACACTCCGAATATCTTCCTTAGGTCGTCGTTTTTCTTATCCATGGGTTCCTCTTCCTATCTTTTCTGGTTGCACAAAACATGCATCGGTTCATGCTTCTTTGAGTTGTTTGTACACTCCAAACATCTTCCTTATTTCGTCGTTTTCCTGATCCATCGGTTCCTCTTCCTATCTTTTCTGGTTACACCAAAACATGCATCTGCCCATGCTTCTTTGAGTTGTTTGCACATTCCGAACATCTTCCCTAGTTCGTCGTTTTCCTGATCCATGGGACTCTGTTCTTATCTTTCCTGGTTACACCAAAACATGCATCTGCCCAAGCTTCTTTCAGTTGTTTACACACTCCGAATATCTTCCTTAGGTCGTCGTTTTTCTTATCCATGGGTTCCTCTTCCTATCTTTTCTGGTTGCACAGAACATGCATCGGCCCATGCTTCTTTGAGTTGTTTGCACACTCCAAACATCTTCCTTATTTCGTTGTTTTCCTGATCAATAGGTTCCTCTTTTTATCTTTTCTGGTTACACCAACACATGCATCTGCCCATATTTCTTTGAGTTGTTTGCACACTCCGAACATCTTCCTTAGTTCGTCGTTTTTCTTATCCATGGGTTCCTCTTCCTATCTTTTCTGGTTGCACAAAACATGCATCGGCCCATGCTTCTTTGAGTTGTATGCACACTCCGAATATTTTCCTTATTTCGTCGTTTTCCTGATCCATGGGTTCCTCTTCCTATCTTTTCTGGTTGCACAAAACATGCATCGGCCCATGCTTCTTTGAGTTGTTTGTACACTCCAAACATCTTCCTTATTTCGTCGTTTTCCTGATCCATCGGTTCCTCTTCCTATCTTTTCTGGTTACACCAAAACATGCATCTGCCCATTCTTCTTTGAGTTGTTTGCACATTCCGAACATCTTCCCTAGTTCGTCAATCTTCTTATCCGTGTGTTCCTCTTCCTGTCTTTTCTGGTTGCACAAAACATGCATCGGCCCATGCTTCTTTGAGTTGTTTACACACTCCAAACATCTTCCTTATTTCGTCGTTTTCCTGATCTGTGGGTTCCTCTTTCTATCTTTTCTGGTTACACCAACATATGCATCTGTCCATGCTTCTTTGAGTTGTTTGTACACTTCAAACATCTTCCTTATTTCGTCGTTTTCCTGATCCATCGGTTCCTCTTCCTATCTTTTCTGGGTACACCAAAACATGCATCTGTCCATGCTTCTTTGAGTTGTTTGCACATTCCGAACATCTTCCCTAGTTCGTCGTTTTCCTGATCCATGGGACTCTGTTCTTATCTTTCCTGGTTACACCAAAACATGCATCTGCCCAAGCTTCTTTCAGTTGTTTACACACTCCGAATATCTTCCTTAGGTCGTCGTTTTTCTTATCCATGGGTTTCTCTTCCTATCTTTTCTGGTTGCACAGAACATGCATCGGCCCATGCTTCTTTGAGTTGTTTGCACACTCCAAACATCTTCCTTATTTCGTTGTTTTCCTGATCAATAGGTTCCTCTTCCTATCTTTTCTGGTTACACCAACACATGCATCTGCCCATATTTCTTTGAGTTGTTTGCACACTCCGAACATCTTCCTTAGTTCGTCGTTTTTCTTATCCATGGGTTTCTCTTCCTATGTTTTCTGGTTGCACAAAACATGCATCGGCCCATGCTTCTTTGAGTTGTATGCACACTCCGAATATTTTCCTTATTTCGTCGTTTTCCTGATCCATGGGTTCCTCTTCCTATCTTTTCTGGTTGCACAAAACATGCATCGGCCCATGCTTCTTTGAGTTGTTTGTACACTCCAAACATCTTCCTTATTTCGTCGTTTTCCTGATCCATCGGTTCCTCTTATTATCTTTTTCTGGTTACACCAAAACATGCATCTGCCCATGCTTCTTTGAGTTGTTTGCACATTCCGAACATCTTCCCTAGTTCGTCGATTTCCTGATCCATGGGATTCTGTTCTTATCTTTCCTGGTTACACCAAAACATGCATCTGCCCAAGCTTCTTTCAGTTGTTTACACACTCCGAATATCTTCACTAGTTCGTCGTTTTTCTTATCCATATGTTCCTCTTCCTATCTTTTCTGGTTGCATAAACCATGCATCGGCCCATGCTTCTTTGAGTTGTGTGCACACTCCGAATATCTTCCTTAGTTCGTCGTTCTTCTTATACATGTGTTCCTCTTCTTCTCTTTTCTGGCCACACCAAAACATGCATCTGCCCAAGCTTCTTTCAGTTGTTTACACACTCCGAATATCTTCCTTAGTTCGTCGTTTTTCTTATCCATGGGTTACTCTTCCTCTCTTTTCTGGCTACACCAAAACATGCATCTGCCCAAGCTTCTTTCAGTTGTTTACACACTCCAAACATCTTCCTTATTTCGTCGTTTTCCTGATCCGTATGATCCTCTTCCTATCTTTTCTGGTTACACCAAAACATTCATCTGCCCAAGCTTCTTTCAGTTGTTTACACACTCCGAATATCTTCCCTAGTTCGTCGTTCTTCTTATCCGTGGGTTCCTCTTCCTATCTTTTCTGGTTGCACAAAGCATGCATCGGCCCATGCTTCTTTGAGTTGTTTGCACACTCTAAACATCTTCCTTATTTCGTCGTTTTCCTAATGCATGGGTTCCTGTTTCTATCTTTTCTGGTTACACCAACATATGCATCTGCCCATGCCTCTTTGAGTTGTTGGCACACTTAGAACATCTTCCTTAGTTCGTCGTTTTCCTGATCCATGGGATTCTCTTCTTATCTTTCCTGGTTATACCAAAACAAGCATCTGCCCAAGCTTCTTTCAGTTGTTTACACACTCCGAATATCTTCCTTAGTTCATCGTTTTTCTTATACATGGGTTCCTCTTCCTATCTTTTCTGGCTACACCAAAACGTGCATCTGTCCAAGCTTCTTTCAGTTGTTTACACACTCCGAATATCTTCCTTAGTTCGTCGTATTTCTTATCCATGGGTTCCTCTTCCTATCTTTTCTGGTTGCACGAAACATGCATCGGCCCATACTTCTTTGAGTTGTTTGCACACTCCAGACATCTTCCTTATTTCGTCGTTTTCCTGATCCATGGGTTTCTGTTCCTATCTTTTCTGGTTACACCAACATATGCATCTGCCCATGCTTCTTTGAGTTGTTGGCACACACCGAACATCGTCCTTAGTTCGTCGTTTTCCTGATCCAAGAATTTCTGTTCCTATCTTTTCTGGTTACATCAAAAACATGCATCGGCCCATGCTTCTTTGAGCTGTTTGCACACTCCAAACATCTTCCTTATTTCGTCGTTTTCCTGATCCAAGGGTTTCTGTTCCTATCTTTTCTGGTTACACCAAAACATGCATCGGCCCATGCTTCTTTGAGCTGTTTGCACACTCCAAACATCTTCCTTATTTCGTCGTTTTCCTGATCCATGGGTTCCTCTTTCTATCTTTTCTGGTTACACCAACATATGCATCTGCCCATGCTTCTTTGAGTTGTTGGCACACTCCAAACATCTTCCTTAGTTCGTCGTTTTCCTGATCCATGGGATTCTCTTCTTATCTTTCCTGCTTACAACAAAACATGCATCTGCCCAAGCTTCTTTCAGTTGTTTACACACTCCGAACATCTTCCTTATTTCGTCGTTTTCCTGATCCATGGGTTCCTCTTCCTATCTTTTCTGGTTGCACAAAACATGTATCGGCCCATGCTTCTTTGAGTTGTTTGCGCACTCCAAACATCTTCCTTATTTCGTCGTTTTCCTGATCCAAGGGTTTCTGTTCCTATCTTTTCTGGTTACACCAAAAACATGCATCGGCCCATGCTTCTTTGAGCTGTTTGCACATTCCAAACATCTTCCTTATTTCATCGTTTTCCTGATCCAAGGGTTTCTGTTCCTATCTTTTCTGGTTACACCAAACACTTGCATCGGTCCATGCTTTTTGAGCTGTTGGCACACTCCAAACATCTTCCTTATTTCGTCGTTTTCCTGATCCGAATGTTTCTGTTCCTATCTTTTCTGGTTACACCAAAAACATGCATCGGCCCATGCTTCTTTGAGCTGTTTGCACACTCCAAACATCTTCCTTATTTCGTCGTTTACCTGATCCAAGGGTTTCTGTTCCTATCTTTTCTGGTTACACCAAAACATGCATCGGCCCATGCTTCTTTGAGATGTTTGCACACTCCAAACATCTTCCTTATTTCGTCGTTTTCCTGATCCATGGGTTTCTGTTCCTATCTTTTCTGGTTACACCAAAAACATGCATCGGCCCATGCTTCTTTGAGCTGTTTGCACACTCCAAACATCTTCCTTATTTCGTCGTTTTACTGATCCAAGGGTTTCTGTTCCTATCTTTTCTGGTTACACCATAAACATGCATCGGCCCATGCTTTTTTTAGCTGTTTGCACACTCCAAACATCTTCCTTATTTCGTCGTTTTCCTGATCCATGGGTTCCTCTTTCTATCTCTTCTGGTTACACCAACATATGCATCTGTCCATGCTTCTTTGAGTTGTTTGTACACTCCAAACATCTTCCTTATTTCGTCGTTTTCCTGATCCATCGGTTCCTCTTCCTATCTTTTCTGGTTACACCAAAACATGCATCTGCCCATGCTTCTTTGAGTTGTTTGCACATTCCGAACATCTTCCCTAGTTCGTCGTTTTCCTGATCCATGGGATTCTGTTCTTATCTTACCTGGTTACACCAAAACATGCATCTGCCCAAGCTTCTTTCAGTTGTTTACACACTCCAAATATCTTCCTTAGGTCGGCGTTTTTCTTATCCATGGGTTCCTCTTCCTATCTTTTCTGGTTGCACAGAACATGCAAAGGATCATGCTTCTTTGAGTTGTTTGCACACTCCAAACATCTTCCTTATTTCGTTGTTTTCCTGATCAATAGGTTCCTCTTTCTATCTTTTCTGGTTACACCAACACATGCATCTGCCCATATTTCTTTGAGTTGTTTGCACACTCCGAACATCTTTCTTATTTCGTCGTTTTCCTGATCCGAGATTTTCTGTTCCTATCTTTTCTGGTTACACCAAAATCATGCATCGGCCCATGCTTCTTTGAGCTGTTTGCACACTCCAAACATCTTCCTTATTTCGTCGTTTTCCTGATCCAAGGGTTTCTGTTCCTATCTTTTCTGGTTGCACAAAACATGCATCGGCCCATGCTTCTTTGAGTTGTTTGTACACTCCAAACATCTTCCTTATTTCGTCGTTTTCCTGATCCATCGGTTCCTCTTCCTATCTTTCTGGTTACACCAAAACATGCATCTGCCCATGCTTCTTTGAGTTGTTTGCACATTCCGAACATCTTCCCTAGTTCGTCGTTTTCCTGATCCATGGGATTCTGTTCTTATCTTTCCTGGTTACACCAAAACATGCATCTGCCCAAGCTTCTTTCAGTTGTTTACACACTCCGAATATCTTCCTTAGTTCGTCGTTTTTCTTATCCATGGGTTCCTCTTCCTATCTTTCTGGTTGCACAAAACATGCATCGGCCCATGCTTCTTTGAGTTGTGTGCACACTCCAAATATCTTCCTTACTTCGTCGTTTTTCTTAACCATTTGTTACTCTTCCTCTCTTTTCTGGCTACACCAAAACATGCATCTGCATAAGCTTCTTTCAGTTGTTTACACACTCCAAACATCTTTCCTAGTTCGTCGTTCTTCTTATCCGTGTGTTCCTCTTCCTATCTTTTCTGGTTGCACAAAACATGCATCGGCCCATGCTTCTTTGAGTTGTTTGCACACTCTAAACATCTTCCTTATTTCGTCGTTTTCCTGATCCATGGGTTCCTCTTCCTATCTTTTCTGGTTGCACGAAACATGCATCTGCCCAAGCTTCTTTCAGTTGTTTACACACTCCGAATATCTTCCTTAGTTCATCGTTTTTCATACACATGGGTTCCTCTTCCTATCGTTTCTGGCTACACCAAAACGTGCATCTGCCCAAGCTTCTTTCAGTTGTTTACACACTCCGAATATCTTCCTTAGTTCGTCGTATTTCTTATCCATGGGTTCCTCTTAATATCTTTTCTGGTTGCACGAAACATGCATCGGCCCATACTTCTTTGAGTTGTTTGCACACTCCAGACATCTTCCTTATTTCGTCGTTTTCCTGATCCATGGGTTCCTCTTTCTATCTTTTCTGGTTACACCAACATATGCATCTGCCCATGCTTCTTTGAGTTGTTGGCACACTCCGAACATCTTCCTTAGTTCGTCGTTTTCCTGATCCATTAGATTCTGTTCTTATCTTTCCTGGTTACACCAAAACATGCATCTGCCCAAGCTTCTTTCAGTTGTTTACACACTCCGAATATCTTCCTTAGTTCATCGTTTTTCTTATACATGGGTTCCTCTTCCTATCGTTTCTGGCTACACCAAAACGTGCATCTGCCCAAGCTTCTTTCAGTTGTTTACACACTCCGAATATTTTCCTTAGTTCGTCGTATTTCTTATCCATGGGTTCCTCTTCCTATCTTTTCTGGTTGCACAAAACATGTATCGGCCCATGCTTCTTTGAGTTGTTTGCACACTCCAAACATCTTCCTTATTTCGTCGTTTTCCTGATCCAAGGGTTTCTGTTCCTATCTTTTCTGGTTACACCAAAAACATGGATCGGCCCATGCTTCTTTGAGCTGTTGGCACACTCCAAACATCTTCCTTATTTCGTCGTTTTCCTGATCCAAGGGCTTCTGTTCCTATCTTTTCTGGTTACACCAAAAACATGCATCGGCCCTAGCTTCTTTGAGCTGTTTGCACACTCCAAACATCTTCCTTATTTCGTCGTTTTCATGATCCATGGGTTTCTGTTCCTATCTTTTCTGGTTACACCAAAACATGCACCGGCCCATGCTTTTTTGAGCTGTTTGCACACTCCAAACATCTTCCTTATTTCGTCGTTTTCCTGATCCATGGGTTCCTCTTTCTATCTTTTCTGGTTACACCAACATATGCATCTGTCCATGCTTCTTTGAGTTGTTTGTACACTCCAAACATCTTCCTTATTTCGTCGTTTTCCTGATCCATCGGTTCCTCTTCCTATCTTTTTCTGGTTACACAAAACCATGCATCTGCCCATGCTTCTTTGAGTTGTTTGCACATTCCGAACATCTTCTCTAGTTCGTCGTTTTATTGATCCATGGGATTCTGTTCTTATCTTTCCTGGTTACACCAAAACATACATCTGCCCAAGCTTCTTTCAGTTGTTTACACACTCCGAATATCTTCCTTAGGTCGGCGTTTTTCTTATCCATGGCTTCCTCTTCCTATCTTTTCTGGTTGCACAGAACATGCATCGGCCCATGCTTCTTTGAGTTGTTTGCACACTCCAAACATCTTCCTTATTTCGTTGTTTTCCTGATCAATAGGTTCCTCTTTCTATCTTTTCTGGTTACACCAACACATGCATCTGCCCATATTTCTTTGAGTTGTTTGCACACTCCGAACATCTTCCTTAGTTCGTCGTTTTTCTTATCCATTGGTTCCTCTTCCTATCTTTTCTGTTTGCACAAAACATGCATCGGCCCATGCTTCTTTGAGTTGTATGCACACTCCGAATATTTTCCTTATTTCGTCGTTTTCCTGATCCATCGGTTCCTCTTCCTATCTTTTCTGGTTACACTAAAACATGCATCTGCCCATGCTTCTTTGAGTTGTTTGCACATTCCGAACATCTTCCCTAGTTCGTCGTTTTCCTGATCCATGGGATTCTGTTCTTATCTTTCCTGGTTACACCAAAACATGCATCTGCCCAAGCTTCTTTCATTGTTTACACACTCCGAATATCTTCCTTAGTTCGTCGTTTTTCTTATCCGTGTGTTCCTCTTCCTATCTTTTCTGGTTGCACAAAACATGCATCGGCCCATGCTTCTTTGAGTTGTTTGCACACTCTAAACATCTTCCTTATTTCGTCGTTTTCCTGATCCATGGGTTCCTCTTCCTATCTTTTCTGGTTGCACGAAACATGCATCGGCCCATACTACTTTGAGTTGTTTGCACACTCCAGACATCTTCCTTACTTCGTCGTTTTTCTTAACCATTTGTTACTCTTCCTCTCTTTCCTGGCTACACCAAAACATGCATATGCCCAAGCTTCTTTCAGTTGTTTACACACTCCAAACATCTTCCCTAGTTCGTCGTTCTTCTTATCCGTGTGTTCCTCTTCCTATCTTTTCTGGTTGCACAAAACATGCATCGGCCCATGCTTCTTTGAGTTGTTTGCACAATCTAAACATCTTCCTTATTTCGTCGTTTTCCTGATCCATGGGTTCCTCTTCCTATCTTTTCTGGTTGCACGAAACATGCATCGGCCCATACTACTTTGAGTTGTTTGCACACTCCAGACATCTTCCTTATTTCGTCGTTTTCCTGATCCATGGGATTCTCTTCTTATCTTTCCTGGTTACACCAAAACATGCATCTGCCCAAGCTTCTTTCAGTTATTTACACACTCCGAATATCTTCCTTAGTTCGTCGTTTTTCTTAACCATGGGTTCCTCTTCCTATCGTTTCTGGCTACACCAAAACGTGCATCTGCCCAAGCTTCTTTCAGTTGTTTACACACTCCGAATATCTTTCTTAGTTCGTCGTATTTCTTATCCATGGGTTCCTCTTCCTATCTTTTCTGGTTGCACGAAACATGCATCGGCCCATACTTCTTTGAGTTGTTTGCACACTCCAGACATCTTCCTTATTTCGTCGTTTTCCTGATCCATGGGTTCCTTTTTCTATCTTTTCTGGTTACACCAACATATGCATCTGCCCATGCTTCTTTGAGTTGTTGGCACACTCCGAACATCTTCCTTAGTTCGTCGTTTTCCTGATCCATTAGATTCTGTTCTTATCTTTCCTGGTTACACCAAAATATGCATCTGCCCAAGCTTCTTTCAGTTGTTTACACACTCCGAATATCTTCCTTAGTTCGTCGTATTTCTTATCCATGGGTTCCTCTTTCTATCTTTTCCGGTTGCACAAAACATGTATCGGCCCATGCTTCTTTGAGTTGTTTGCACACTCCAAACATCTTCCTTATTTCGTCGTTTTCCTGATCCATGGGTTCCTCTTCCTATCTTTTCTGGTTGCACAAAAACATGTATCGGCCCATGCTTCTTTGAGTTGTTTGCACACTCCAAACATCTTCCTTATTTCGTCGTTTTCCTGATCCAAGGGTTTCTGTTCCTATCTTTTCTGGTTACACCAAAAACATGGATCGGCCCATGCTTCTTTGAGCTGTTGGCACACTCCAAACATCTTCCTTATTTCGTCGTTTTCCTGATTAATGGGTTTCTGTTCCTATCTTTTCTGGTTACACCAAAAACATGTGCATCGGCCCATGCTTCTTTGAGCTGTTTGCACTTTCCAAACATCTTCCTTATTTCGTCGTTTTCCTGATCCATGGGTTCCTCTTTCTATCTTTTCTGGTTACACCAACATGTGCATCTGCCCATGCTTCTTTGAGTTGTTGGCACACTCCAAACTTCTTCCTTAGTTCGTCGTTTTCCTGATCCATGGGATTCTCTCTTCTTATCTTTCCTGGTTACACCAAAACATGCATCTGCCCAAGCTTCTTTCAGTTGTTTACACACTCCGAATATCTTAATTAGTTCGTCGTTTTTCTTAACAATGGGTTCCTCTTCCTATCTTTTCTGGTTGCAGAAAACATGTATCGGCCCATGCTTCTTTGAGTTGTTTGCACACTCCAAACATCTTCCTTATTTCGTCGTTTTCCTGATCCAAGGGTTTCTGTTCCTATCTTTTCTGGTTACACCAAAAACATGCATCGGCCCATGCTTTTTTGAGCTGTTGGCACACTCCAAACATCTTCCTTATTTCGTCGTTTTCCTGATCCGAGGGTTTCTGTTCCTATCTTTTCTGGTTACACCAAAAACATGCATCGGCCCATCCTTCTTTGAGCTGTTTGCACACTCCAAACATCTTCCTTATTTCGTCGTTTACCTGATCCAAGGGTTTCTGTTCCTATCTTTTCTGGTTACACCAAAACATGCATCGGCCCATGCTTCTTTGAGCTGTTTGCACACTCCAAACATCTTCCTTATTTCGTCGTTTTCCTGATCCATCGGTTCCTCTTTCTATCTTTTCTGGTTACACCAACATATGCATCTGTCCATGCTTCTTTGAGTTGTTTGTACACTTCAAACATCTTCCTTATTTCGTCGTTTTCCTGATCCATCGGTTCATCTTCCTATCTTTTCTGGTTACACCAAAACATGCATCTGCCCATGCTTCTTTGAGTTGTTTGCACATTCCGAACATCTTCCCCAGTTCGTCGTTTTCCTGATCCATGGGATTCTGTTCTTATCTTTCCTGGTTACACCAAAACATGCATCTTCCCAAGCTTCTTTCAGTTGTTTACACACTCCGAATATCTTCCTTAGGTCGTCGTTTTTCTTATCCATGGGTTCCTCTTCCTATCTTTTCTGGTTGCACAAAACATGCATCGGTTCATGCTTCTTTGAGTTGTTTGTACACTCCAAACATCTTCCTTATTTCGTCGTTTTCCTGATCCATCGGTTCCTCTTCCTATCTTTTCTGGTTACACCAAAACATGCATCTGCCCATGCTTCTTTGAGTTGTTTGCACATTCCGAACATCTTCCCTAGTTCGTCGTTTTCCTGATCCATGGGATTCTGTTCTTATCTTTCCTGGTTACACCAAAACATGCATCTGCCCAAGCTTCTTTCAGTTGTTTACACACTCCGAATATCTTCCTTAGTTCGTCGTTTTTCTTATCCATGGGTTCCTCTTCCTATCTTTTCTGGTTGCACAAATCATGCATCGGCCCATGCTTCTTTGAGTTGTGTGCACACTCCGAATATCTTCCTTAGTTCGTCGTTCTTCTTAGACATGGGTTCCTCTTCTTCTCTTTTCTGGCCACACCAAAACATGCATCTGCCCAAGCTTCTTTCAGTTGTTTACACACTCCGAATATCTTCCTTAGTTCGTCGTTTCTCTTATCCATGGGTTCCTCTTCCTATCTTTTCTGGTTGCACAAAACATGCATCGGCCCATGCTTCTTTGAGTTGTGTGCACACTCCAAATATCTTCCTTACTTCGTCGTTTTTCTTAACCATGGGTTACTCTTCCTCTCTTTTCTGGCTACACCAAAACATGCATCTGCCCAAGCTTCTTTCAGTTGTTTACACACTCCAAACATCTTCCTTATTTCGTCGTTTTCCTGATCCATGGGATCCTCTTCCTATCTTTTCTGGTTACACCAAAACATGCATCTGCCCAAGCTTCTTTCAGTTGTTTACACACTCCGAATATCTTCCTTAGTTCATCGTTTTTCTTATACATGGGTTCCTCTTCCTATAGTTTCTGGCTACACCAAAACGTGCATCTGCCCAAGCTTCTTTCAGTTGTTTACACACTCCGAATATCTTCCTTAGTTCGTCGTATTTCTTATCCATGGGTTCCTCTTCCTATCTTTTCCGGTTGCACGAAACATGCATCGGCCCATACTTCTTTGAGTTGTTTGCACACTCCAGTCATCTTCCTTATTTCGTCGTTTTCCTGATCCATGGGTTCCTCTTTCTATCTTTTCTGGTTACACCAACATATGCATCTGCCCATGCTTCTTTGAGTTGTTGGCACACTCCGAACATCTTCCTTAGTTCGTCGTTTTCCTGATCCATTAGATTCTGTTCTTATCTTTCCTGGTTACATCAAAACATGCATCTGTCCAAGCTTCTTTCAGTTGTTTACACACTCCGAATATCTTCCTTAGTTCGTCGTTTTTCTTAACAATGGGTTCCTTTTCCTATCTTTTCTGGCTACATCAAAACGTGCATCTGCCCAAGCTTCTTACAGTTGTTTACACACTCCGAATATCTTCCTTAGTTCGTCGTATTTCTTATCCATGGGTTCCTCTTCCTATCTTTTCTGGTTGCACAAAACATGTATCGGCCCATGCTTCTTTGAGTTGTTTGCACACTCCAAACATCTTCCTTATTTAGTCGTTTTCCTGATCCAAGGGTTTCTGTTCCTATCTTTTCTGGTTACACCAAAAACATGCATCGGCCCATGCTTCTTTGAGCTGTTGGCACACTCCAAACATCTTCCTTATTTCGTCGTTTTCCTGATCCAAGGGTTTCTGTTCCTATCTTTTCTGGTTACACCAAAAACATGCATCGGCCCATGCTTCTTTGAGCTGTTTGCACACTCCAAACATCTTCCTTATTTCGTCGTTTTCCTGATCCAAGGGTTTCTGTTCCTATCTTTTCTGGTTACACCAAAACATGCATCGGCCCATGCTTCTTTGAGCTGTTTGCACACTCCAAACATCTTCCTTATTTCGTCGTTTTCCTGATCCGAGGGTTTCTGTTCCTATCTTTTCTGGTTACACCAAAAACATGCATCGGCCCATGCTTCTTTGAGCTGTTTGCACACTCCAAACATCTTCCTTATTTCGTCGTTTTCCTGATCCAAGGGTTTCTGTTCCTATGTTTTCTGGTTACACCAAAACATGCATCGGCCCATGCTTCTTTGATCTGTTTGCACACTCCAAACATCTTCCTTATTTCGTCGTTTTCCTGATCCAAGGGTTTCTGTTCCTATCTTTTCTGGTTACACCAAAAACATGCATCGGCCCATGCTTCTTTGAGCTGTTGGCACACTCCAAACATCTTCCTTATTTCGTCGTTTTCCTGATCCGAGGGTTTCTGTTCCTATCTTTTCTGGTTACACCAAAATCATGCATCGGCCCATGCTTCTTTGAGCTGTTTGCACACTCCAAACATCTTCCTTATTTCGTCGTTTTCCTGATCCAAGGGTTTCTGTTCCTATCTTTTCTGGTTACACCAAAACATGCATCGGCCCATGCTTCTTTGAGCTGTTTGCACACTCCGAACATCTTTCTTAGTTCGTCGTTTTTCTGATCAATGGGTTCCTCTTCCTATCTTTTCTGGCTACACCAAAACATGCATCTGCCGATGCTTTTTTCAGTTGTTTGCACACTCCGAATATCTACCTTAGTTCAAGTCTATGTCTCTGATCCATAAGTGAGAAGTAGAAGGATGCACTGATTAAACGCTTCTTTTTTAAAATATAATGGTAAATTCCTCTTGCAAATTGTCCTGTTACTTCCAAATGCTCTTCAGCAAAGTTTCACACGCCTGTTAATTTCTTTTACTTTGTGGTCCTCGCTTGATTTCATTCGCCCATCTCCCATGGGGTCTTCTGGTCCAAGATAAATGTAAGTATCGGTTACCTGTAAGTTTCCCCTTCAATATCTAGGTCTTCAGTACTTGTAAAAGCACTTAACATCAGTTTGGTTTTCTGCAAGTTCATCCACTTCTTTGTTCTTGGCAGAAAGTTCCTGGATCATACTCTGCAGCTCTAGGTACTTGCAAAAATGACTGTGTCGTCAGAGGAACTAAGGTGAGTAAAATAATATCCATTAATCTTTATCCCCTTGTCTTTCCATTTCATTGATTGAAAAGCATTCTGTAATGTGGCATTGAAGAGCTAGGGATATATGATGTCACATCGTTTCAGTCCTTTTCCAATTTTTATAGGTACCGTATCCTCGAGTAGTAGAATCTTTGCACTTCGATTTTCATAGATGTTATGAATAACATGAAAGAATTAATATAATATGAATAATATGAATATGAAACGATATCCCATCAAATACAGTGAAATAAAATTATTATGGCTACCCAGGTTGGAGTATTCTTTTCAAATTTTGGACAAATCTCGACTGTAAAGACATTTCAAAGTATTTCTAGGGAATGTGGATTTCAATAACGCATAAGTAGAAATTTTTTGTCTGTAACATATACATACCAGTAGCGTATATTTTAGCTACATAGCTGGGAATTTAAATAATTAAAAACCATATGACGAAACATGTGAGAATTTGTTCGCTTCTACTGAAAGAATCGAGTTCAAAATCATGGTACATATAGCTGCCCCGGTGGCGCATCTAAGCGCTGATTTCCGACTGTTAGTCCGAGCGGGTCCGAAATCGAGGCCCTCATGATGCATGGGTAGTGCGCTTGTCTTGTGGTACTGGCCTTCTTGGAACCAGTGACCTTATTTGGGAGCTCTTACTAGGGCTCTGTCGCTGGTAGTAAGTGCTCGCTTATGGTCCTTAGTCTTATAGTGCTTTATTCTCTGCTCCATGACCCAAGGAATGATTGGCAAGAGCTAGTCCCCCTGACACGGACATCACGTCCCTGAGTTGAAACAAGTTGCTCAAATATCCTTTCTCTGCTTTCTTAGGTTTTTCCCCATTTTTGTAGCATTTCCGGGGGAAAGGGTAATATATTAGGAAGGATTGAGGAAAATCATTGCCCGTAAATGCCTATTTTGAATGACAAACCTAAGGGAAAGCAACGCTTTCTGATGTGCAGGTGCACTAGTTCCCTTCGAGTTTGGCCCACTTCTTAGATAGTATATATTCGTTCGACATGATTTCAAACCATTTTGCTAACCCCGAGTTAATTCGTTCCAGCCGGTTAAAGGGTTAATGTACACAATATCTCTTCAGGCGGACTACGAAAACCTCCCTCATTGGACCCCTCATCGTGTTTCCATGGCAACGGGGTGAAGGGCTAATGGTATGTGAGTCGGTAAGGCTTCGCTAACCAAAGAGTGGAAAGGGGCCTAACGACCACCATGAACAACTCCTAAAGCAGTCACTTGTCCCTAATTTGGTTTCACTGTTTCCAAAGAAGGGAGACAGCCAGGGCTGCATAAAAAACGAACCACCCATGCCTCATCCAGGGCTCAACCAAACCCAACTCAGAAGAAAATTTCATCTTTGACCAATTGATCACCTGGTAGAGCTAGACTTCCAAGAAGCGAGTGGTTGCTTTTCTTTTACTCCAGAAAACATACGTTTTATGCCTGTTCTTTTCGTTGTGCTCTGTGTGTAATTATTACACGTTAAGAAATTAAAGTGAGCGATATCATTAACGAATTTTGAGGGAGATTATTTTCTGAGCTTTCATAAGAGAATTAACTTCAAGCTTTATAGTTTGAAAGACTTCAGCCAGACACTTTCACAGTTGGACACAAGGAAAGGAACCGATCACGTACTAGATGTTTTGACATAACTAACTGCTAAACCTTCTTATGTTTAGCTTGGTCGAGTGACTTAAACTATACTGTTGGCCGTATTTGTGTTATTATCACTGAAACCGGGTTTTTAACTGGGGATTTAACGACCAACGTGAGCAACTCAATGAGCTATAAGCAGTTGCCCGTCTGTAATTTACGGGCATTGGTTCCAGAGATGGGAGAGATCCAGCGACCTAGGACAAACACAACATCCATGCTTCACCGGGATTCGAACCCAACCCATCTCGGACGAATGGTCATAAGTCAGCGCTTAGAACACTGCACCACCAGGGCGGCTGAAACAGGTTCTTGGGAAAAGATGGGAATCTAAAATATCCGTTTTACTTGTATTACCCAGCAGAAGCAGTATTTTCCATCTAGTAACACAAAGCCTGCACCTGATATAATTCTGTTACTTAATAGCTCATATGTTTGTTACTAAAGTTTAAAATACACGGCTCGACATAGAAAATGCCAAACCAGACAGTATATGTCGGAGTCATGCAAATTGGTGGTCATGTATCGACAGTTAGGGTTATGTAAATGATCGCAGTTGTGAGCCAGTCACGTTACAGGAGAGAAAAGGGCAAAACGGCTTGGCGTAATTAAGTTTGATTGTCCTCACCAGAGCGTGCGAACCACTGCATCGGAGTGATCTCGGTGGAGAAAGCACGTTTAAGGAGTGAGACTGCCTGGGAGATGTCATCGGCAATCCTACCGTCACATTGTCACCTTCGCCACAAGCTTCGTCATAGGACTACATACTGGTGGTTGGTCGCTGTATCGCATCGCGACGGAAATGACTCGGGAAGCAACAACTGTTGGGCGAATGTGGTGAGAGTGGTTGACGTCACATCACATTCGACTACAAGAAGTAGTCGAATGTGACCATAACCCACAACTGAGAACATTTTGCGAAGTGAACAGGCAGCTATGGACATCCTCGTACCGACACGAATCGCAGATTGGCTGAGGCAGGTGTATGCTCACTCTAGCCATTGCAAAGACTGCCACTCACTGCAGCACATCGTTGCTCAAGGTTGCAGTGGTGCCGTACCAGATATGCGTGGCGAGACGAATGGAGCCGTGTCGTATTCAGCGACGAGTTTCGCTTCAGTCTCAGCACCCGCGATCTCCGATGAAGAGTCTGGAGACGATGTGGTCCAGGTTTGATCTCACTGGTATTTTTCAAAAGCTGTTCACCACTCCTAAACATAATCGGTCCAATAACAGCACAACAATTCGCTGATGAGATTCTGCAACCTGTTTTGTTGCAGTATGTATTTGGTATCCATGATCATGGGCGACCATATAGGGCGGCAAGACTCGATTTCCAAAGAAGGGCATGGGAGGCAAGATTCGATTTCAAAGGAAGGGCATATGGAGACTAGAGTCTATTACCAGGGGAGGGCATAGGGAGGCAAGGGAGTCGATTTCAAGGGGAGGATATACAGAGACTAGAGTCTATTTCCAGGGAGGGCATAGGGCGCAAGAGTCTATTTCCAGGGGAGGGCATAGGGAAGCAAGATTCTATTTCAAGGGGAGAGCATATGGAGATTAGAGTGTACTTCCAGGGGAGGGCATAGGGAGGCAAGGGAGTCGATTTCCAGGGAAGGATATACAGCTACTAGAGTCTATTTCCAGGGGAGGGCATAGGGAAGCAAGGGAGTCTATTTCCAGGAGAGGGCATACATAGACTAGAGTCTATTTCCAGGGGAAGGCATAGGGAGACAAGGAAGTCGATTTCCAGGGGAGGTAATAGGGCGCAAGAGTCTATTTCCCGGGGAGGGCATAGGTAGGCAAGATTCTATTTCAAGGGAAGGCCATAGGGAGGCAAGATTCTATTTCAAGGGAAGGCCATAGGGAGACAAGATTCTATTTCAAGGGGTGGGCATAAGGAGACTAGAGTCTATTTCCAGGGGAGGGCATAGGGAGGCAAGGGAGTCGATTTCCAGGGAGGACATACGGAGACTAGAGTCTAGTTCCGGGGGAAGGCATATGGCGCAAGAGTCTATTTTCAGGGGAGGGCATAGGGAGGCAAGGGAGTCGATTTCTAGGGGAGGACATACAGAGACTAGAGTCTATTTCAAAGGGAGGGCATAAGGAGACAATGAAGTCGATTTCCAGGGGAGGGCATAGAGAGGCAAGGCAGTCGATTTCCAGGGGAGGATATAAAGAGATTAGAGTCTATTTCCAGGGGAGGATATAAAGAGATTAGAGTCTATTTCCAGCGGAGGGCATAGGGAAGCAAGGGAGTCGATTTCCAGGAGAGGGCATACAGAGACTAGAGTCTATTATCAGGCGAAGGCATAGGAAGACAAGGAAGTCGATTTCCACGGGAAGTTATTAGGGCGCAAGAGTCTGTTTCCAGGTGGGGCATAGGACGCAAGAGTCTATTTCCAGGGGAGGGCATAGGGAGGCAAGATTCTATTTCAAGGGGAGGGCATATGGAGACTAGAGTCTACTTCCAGAGGAGGGCATAGGGAGGCAAGAGAGTCTATTTCCAGGGGAGGATATACAGAGACTAGCGTCTAGTTCCGGGGTAAGGCATAGGGCGCAAGAGTCTATTTTTAGGGGAGGGCATAGAGAGGCAAGGGAGTCTATTTCCAGGGTAGGGCATACAGAGACTAGAATCTATTTCAAGGGGAGGGCATAAAGAGACTAGAGTCTATTTCCAGGGGAGGGCATAGGGAGCCAAGGAAGTCTATTTCCAGGGGAGGGCATAGGGAGCCAAGGAAGTCGATTTCCAGGGGAGGATATACAGACATTAGAGTCTATTTCTAGCGGAGGGCATGGGGAAGCAAGGGAGTCGATTTCCAGGAGAGAGCATACAGGGACTAGAGTCTATTTCCAGGGGAAGGCATAGGGAGGCAAGGGAGTCGATTTCCAAGGAAGGATATACAGAGATTAGAGTCTATTTCCAGCGGAGGGCATGGGGAAGCAAGGGAGTCGATTTCCAGGAGAGAGCATACAGGGACTAGAGTCTATTTCCAGGGGAATGCATAGGGAGACAAATGAGTCGATTTCCAGGGGAGGTAATAAGGCGCAAGAGTCTATTTCCAGGGGAGGGCATAGGGAGGCAAGATTCTATTTCAAGGGGAGGGCATAGGATGGCAAGATTCTATTTCAAGGGGAGGGCATAGGATGGCAAGATTCTATTTCAAGGGGAGGGCATATGGAGACTAGAGTCTATTTCCACGGAAGGGCATAGGGAGGTAAGGGAGTCAATTTCCAGGGAGGATATACAGAGATTAGGGTCTATTTCCAGGGGAGGGCATAGGGAGGCAAGGGAGTCGATGATTTACAGGAGAAGGCATGCAGAGACTAGAGTCTATTTCCAGGGGAAGGCATAGAGTGGCAAGGGAGTCGATTTCCAGGAGAGGGAAGAGAGCATAGGAAAGCAAGAGTCGATTTCAAGTAGAAGTCATGGGGTCAAGAATCGATTTCCAGGAGACAGCATGGGCAGAGGCGCTAAGTCGTCTGGCAGTGACGACCCACCTGGCGTCGCTGCCAGACGACTTAGCTCCTCTGCACGACCACCTCGCAATGTCGATTATTTGTGGACATAGGTCAACGACGCGTTGTTAGAGATACCTCAGGAAACCATCCGGGCACTTCTCCTCTCGATGCCACGCGTGTTGCTAAATGTTACAGCTTAACATGGCGGTCATACGACCCAATGACTCAGGCTATATTATACTGTATCCACGCCCATCTCATTCATTTAATTCCTTAGAAATGAAATCAAATCTTTCCCACCAACTTGTGTATAAGTGTGGTAAATTTCTCCCCATTTCGTGCATTCTTTAACTGCATTTTTTTTGTAGAGCAATGCAATAGGTACTTGCTTAAGGAGGAGGAGTGCTTGCTCAAATGTCGTACTCTGGATACGCCGCTGGTGTTATTAATACTGTTGCTCGTCAGAAATCATCAGTAATATTGGTAATAATGTTATTATTATCAACATTACTGACGATTTTTGACGAGATGCAGTATTAAACAGTTGCCTAGATATCGTGGTGACGCGCGTGTTCACGTATTTCGACGCTGCGTAAGTAACGTTTTTTTTTTTTTTTTTTTTTTTTTTGATTGGAGGTTTAACGACCACCGTAATGGGCTATAAGCAGTCGCCCGTCCCTAATTTAGGGTCACTGGTTCCAGGGAAGGGAGAGAGCCAGTGCCATAAGACAAACACAACATCCATGCCGCCCCGGGATTCGAACCCGGACCCCGTTCGGACGAATGATCTGAGGCCATCGCTTAGACCACTGCGCCACCGGGGCGACAGTAGCGTTTATGCAGCGTCGAAAATACGTGTACAATTGCATAAAGGTTTCTAATTCAGTGGCCGGTATGTGTGTGTGTGTGTGTGTGTGTGTGTGTGTGTGTGTGTGTGCGTGCGTGTGCGCGCGTGAGTGTGTTTTGCCGTAGATCCCTAATTTTGTGTTTCATGGTTTTTAACTTTTATACTCACTCTCTACCACCAAGAAATGTTAGCAGAATTTTTCGCGAAAGTATATTGTTTGTATCTTCCTGCAACACAACTGAAACGCCTTGCGTTTGAGGTCATTTACTTGCGTGCGTGCTGAATTTATTTCGAAAATGCGGTATTACAAAATGTACAAATTCAAAAAATGCTTAAGGATATTTAAAAAATAACACATTCAAAGTATTAGATAATTTCGTTACTCTTCATGCTATATTCCTAGGTGTGGTGTAACTTCGGTATAAAGTATGAATATTGCTTCTCTCCGAAGATATACTGTATGTTTCATCAAAATTTGACAGCATTTAGTTCTTCACTACCGTATTGATTACAATTATAAATTTCACGCCCCGGTGGCGCAGTGGTCTAAGCGATGGCCTCTGATCATTCGTCCGAACGGGGTCCGGGTTCTGTCTTACGGCACTGGCTCCCTCCCTTACCTGGAACCAGTGACCCTAAATTAGGGACGGGCGACTGCTTATAGCCCACTAAGTTGCTCACGTTGGTCGTTAAACCTCCAATCAAAATAAAAAAAAATCAATTATAAATTGTCACTTAGCATCAATTAAAAAAATACTATTTCAGCAAGCTGTGACTTTTTTATATTAGTCAAAGCTTGTATTTCTAATTGATCACATGCTCATCTTTCTTTGTCTTTGTCAAGTTCTACGCTTTGAGCTTTGGCTTTAATGGTTGAACACTAAACTTTAATTGGCTTTTCCTTGTTGAGTTCTAAGATTTTACTAGGCTCTTTGTGTCCTATGTTTAGATTGTTTTTTTTTTTTTGTCTTCTAAGTTTTAATTGATAAGTTTTAAGTTTTAATTGTCTTCTGAATTTTAATATTCCGTAAGTTTTCATTGGCGTTTATATGTCGAGTTTTATTTGTTTTCCCTGCCGAGTTTTAATATTCTATTGACTTTTTCGTGTAGAATTCCGTAGCTTTCATTGGCTGGCTTTTATTTGTCGAATTTTATTTGTTTTCCTTGCCGCGTTCTGTTTTGATTGGCTTTTTTGCATATAATTTAAAGTTTCAATTAGTTTTTTCCAGTCGGGTTCAAAGCTTCAGTTGATTTTTCATTGTCGGGTTCTGAGGTTGGAGTTGCTTTTCGCTGTTAGAACTTCGATTGAATTTTTGGTGTCAGCCTCTAAGCTTGGATTAGCTTTCACATTTCCTGTCAAAAGTTTGGATTGACTTTCTTATGTCCAGTTGTAAGTTTTTATTACGTTTCCGAAGTCCGGTCTGAAGTTTGATTTGGCTTGGCTGTGTTCAGTCCTAAATTACAGCTGATTTTTCCTTATCGTCTGCCAAGTTTGGATTGGCTTCCTTTGTCCAGTTAGCTTTTGATTGATCTTTTCCTTTGATTTTTTTTTTTTGTGTGTTACATAGATCAACGGTAAAATTAGTTTCGTTCATAATAATTTCTGCTTATCAAAGACAATAAATGTGAATCTACTTTGAAAATTTGAAAACATCATCTTAAATATGCAACTGCAGCTATTCGTTGAATTGTTAGAGGCTACATCCAGTAACTAACGTTTCATTTGCTGAAGTCACGAAAGGGTTTTTTTTTTTTTTTTGGCGTACATATTTAAGGCCGTGTTCCACGATATTTTCCCTCTTACTACATTTCTGCACATGTGCTCAATACATGTGAAATGGATTCGATTTAAAAAACAAGAAAGATGACACCGAATTTTCGGGTGTAGTAAGTACGCCTTTTGAATCCGTTCTGACGAGAATTAAATTTATCAAAGCTATTCAAAGTCAATGGAACCGGTTTGCAAAACAATAGTATCTGACGGAAGAAAGAAGTTTTTCAATCGGGTTCTTAATCCCTCAGATATTGCTGTAAACAGAATCGTGAGACGTAAAGTCACATCTTATTTTTGTCGACAGAGATATCGACAAAAATAAGATGAGACTTTACGTCCCCTGGTGGAAAAACCATGCATTATTTTAGGAAGAAAGTATTCTCAAAAGGTTCATCCATATGAGCGGTATCAGTCCAAGAAAAAAAAATTTAGTCGAGTTTTCAGGAGCCTATATTTTGCTACAAATAGATCAGACACAGAAATTAACACTTATGACCCCTGGTGGCCAAACCATTCTTTACCAAACATTAGAAATTATGCGAAAAATATTTTCCATCAGGTCTTGTATGCGATACAGGAAGAATTTTTCAAATCGGAGTTTTAGGAGCAGAAATAACGCAGAAAACGCAATTTACCTTTGCGCCCCCTAGTGGAAAGTCTATGATTTACTTGAACGTTTTGAATTTATAGGAAAAACATTTTGCATCGGAAACACTATCCAACAAAGAAAGAATTTTTCAAATCGGACTCCTAGAAGTAGAGATATTGACAAAAATAAGATATACATCTACGCCCCCTGGCGTAGAAACCATGCATTATTTCAAGAACAAAATGTTCCTAAAAGGTTTGTCGACATGAGTAGCATCGGTTAAAAAACGACGATTTTTTCAATCGAGAATTTGGAAGCTCATAGTTTGCGGCAAAAACATCAGAAGCGGAAATTCTGATTTACACCCCTGGTGGCCAAACCATTTTTTTTTTTTTTTTACAAAAAAATAGAAATTAAGTGCAAACGATTTCTCATCAGGAGCTGTATCCGTGCAGAAAGAACTTTTTTAAAACGGAGATTTAGAAGCAGATATGTAGGGGGAAACACAATTTACCTTTACACCCCCTAGCGGAAAGTCTATGAACTACTTGAAAATTTTAAAATTATATGAAAAACATGTCACACTGGAAACACTATCCAACAAAGAAGGCATTTTTCAAATCGGACTCCTGGAAGTAGAGATATTGACAAAAATAAGATATACATCTACGCCCCTGGAGGAGAAACTGTGGAATATTTTAGGAAGAAAATATTTCAAAAAGGTTTATCGATGTGAGTGGCATCAGTTTACGAAATAATTTTTTCAATCAATATTTTAGAAGATCAGATTTTATGGCAAATACATCAGAAACGGGATGTAAGGTCAGGTGATGCGTAACATCACAGCCTCTCCTTGACAAATGTCAACCCCGCCTTCTCGTGGTGCATCCTGTTCCCACTAAAGGGGCTCTGACGACCGCCCATAGCGGTATAACTATACCATCGGGATTAGAGGAAATTCTATCCCACACTCACCAACCCGCTTGGCCAGCGTGGTGAGTTATGGCCAAACCCTCCAAAATGATTCCACAACTTAAATCTTGGCCCTCAGTCTCCGGCAGCTGGAATGTACCTGGCCAAGGCAGCGGCCAGTGCGACATGAAGGCAGAGGGTGCTAAGAATCCCCGAAGAACCGGACTAGGCTGCCATCTGATGCTGACCTTGGCTACTTACAATGGACGCTCCCTATCTTCTGATTCAAGGCTTCTTGAATTGGAAGAGGAACTACAAAGGATCAAGTGGGACATCGTGGGGCTAAGTGAGGTAAGGAGAAAAGGAGAAAATCTCATCGAACTGAAAAGTGGACATCTCTTCTACTATCGTGGGACAGATACTGGCAGAACTAGTGGTGTTGGATTTATAATAAACAAGAAACTGAAGGATAAAGTTGTAGAAGTTGAAAGTTCCTCTGACAGAGCTGCACGACTTGTTATCCAACTCTCGAAAAGATACCAGGCTCAGATTATTCAAACTTATGCACCCACCACAAGTCATCCTGAAGAAGAAATTGAAGAATTTTATGAGGAAATTTGTCATCTAAATAATAAAGGTAAGCAGCACTTGAAAATAATTATGGGAGATTTCAATGCAAAAATAGGGCAACGGCAACAGAATGAAACTTCAGTAGGTAAATTCGGTCATGGCAACAGAAACCAGCGTGGAAATACTCTCGTTGAGTTTGCAGAGGCAGAAGGGTTTTTCATCTTGAACTCCTTCTTCAAGAAAAAGCCACACAGGAAATGGACATGGAGACATCCAAATGGGACGACAAATGAAATTGATTTTATTATGTGTAACAAAAAATTCGTCATAGAAGACTGCAGTGCTAAACAAGTTCAACACAGGTAGTGACCATAGATTGGTGAGATGTAAGATGCACCTCAACACTAAACTTGAACGTGGCAAGCTCATAAGACAAACAAAATCTATTGACATAACCAACCTTAAAAAACACCATAATACCTTCAAGTTAGAACTGAAGAACAGGTTCTCTGCTTTAGAAGGCCTAACATCGGAAGAAGTGGACATCTCTGAAGTTAACAGAAAAGTAACCAAAGCTCTTATGGAAACAGCAACAAAATTAGCTGGGTCTAAGAACAAATTGCATGTGAACAAATTATCAGGAAAAACGAAAATGTTGATGCAAAAAAGAAGAGAGATGAGGACAACTAAAGATGTGACTTCCAAAGTGGAATATATAGAGCTATGCAAGACAGTAAGAAAAAGTATCACTGAAGACGTAAGGAAATTCAACTGTGAACTAGTGAGGAAAGCAATTGAAAACAACCAAAGCCTAAAGATAGCAAAGGGACATCTCAGTAAGGGAAGAAAACAGATTATGGCACTGAGAAAAGAAGATGGTTCTGTAACAAGAAATAGAGGCGAAATTTTGACAAGAGTGAAAGATTTCTACTCCAAATTATATGAAAGGGATGATATATGCACTCCAGACATCATGAAAGATACCAGTACCAGAGTTCCTCCAGTCCTTCCAGCAGAAGTTGCACATGCAATCAAGAACATGAAGCGAGGAAAAGCTCCAGGAGAAGATGGAATTACTGTAGACATCATACAAGAAGCAAGTGGAGAAATCGAAACAGTACTCGCCCAAATTTTCACTCGATGCCTTAATGAAGGAAAGATTCCTGAGGATTGGAACACTGCTACAATGATCCTGCTACATAAGAAAGGTGACATTGAGGATCTCGGAAACTACAGACCTATCAGCCTCCTATCAGTAGTTTATAAAATCTTCACTAAAGTTCTTTCACACCGCTTGAAGGTAACACTGGACATGGCTCAACCGAGAGAACAAGCTGGATTCAGGAGTGGCTACAGCACAATAGATCATATCCACGTGCTGAGAGAACTAATTGAAAGAGCGAGGGAATATGAACTTCCATTGTGCATGGCTTTTATCGATTATGAAAAAGCCTTTGATTCGGTGAAACCATCAGCAGTTACAATGGCTCTGAAAACCTGCGGTATTGAAGATGCATACATTAATATTATTAATAACATCTATGAAAATGCAAGTGCAAAGATTAGGCTGTTTGAAAATACAACACACGTAAAAATTGGAAAGGGAGTGAGACAAGGTGACACCATATCTCCGAAGCTCTTCAATGCCACATTGGAGGGTGTTTTTCAGTCGCTGAGCTGGGAAAACAAGGGGATAAAGATTAATGGAGATTATCTAACCCACCTTCGTTTTGCTGATGACGTAGTCATTTTTGCAACTACCCCATCAGAGCTGCAGAGTATGATCCACGAACTTGCGGACAAGAGTAAAGAAGTGGGATTAAAAATGAACTTTCAGAAGACAAAAGTGATGTTCAATGCTTTTACAAGAAATGAAGATTTATCGATTGATGGAGAAAAGCTGGAGATAACAGACACGTACGTTTATCTTGGACAGCAGATATCAAGTGAGGGTCACATTGATGAAGAAATTAATCGGCGTACAAAACTTGCCTGGAGAGCTTTTGGAAGAAACAGCATAATTTTCAAGAGCAATATGCCATTATGTCTTAAAAGAAAAGTGTTTGATCAATGCATCCTTCCAGTGCTTACGTATGGTGCAGAGACGTGGGCCTTAACTAAAAGAGACATACAAAGGCTGCAGACAACTCAAAGCAGCATGGAGAGGTGCATGCTTGGTATAACCAGGAGAGATAAGAAGAGGAACTCGTGGATCCGAAAAATGACGAGAGTGGAAGACATCATGATCAGAGTTAAATCCCTGAAATGGCAATGGGCTGGACATACTGCCAGAAGGACAGATCATCGATGGACAGCCGAAATTTTAGATTGGATTCCAAGGGACAGGAAAAGACCCAGAAGAAGACCACATGGGAGATGGGTGGATGAAATTCGAAAGTATGCAGGGGTGACATGGAGGAGACTGGCACAAGACAGACCGTTGTGGAGGAAACTTGGAGAGACCTTCGTCCAGCAGTGGATTGATAATGGTTGACAATGATGATGATGATGACATCAGAAACAAAAATTAACACTTACGTTCCCTGGTGGCCAAAGTATTCCTTACCAAAAATTCGAAATTATATGCAAAAGATTTTCCATCAGGAGATGTATCCGCTGAAGAAAAAATTTTCAAATCGGAGTTTTAGAAGAAGAGTTATCGGGGAAAATGTAATTTACTTTTACGCCACCTAGCGGAAAATCTATGCGTAATTTGAAAAATTAACTACATCTAAAATACTCTTCGTCATAAATGGAATCGAAAGATAAAATATTTTTTTCAATCGGATGTTTAGAAGCAAATATGTGGAATAAAACGTATTTTTTAATTCGACATCATCTGCATTTACGCCCTGTAGCGGCGAAATTGTACATCGTAAAAAAAAAAAACGAAATAAAGGATCATCATTCTCATATTTCAAGCTTCATAATGCAAAAATAATTTTTCAAATAGGACTAATAGTTGCAGAGATATCGTGGGTACAGATGGACGGACGGACGGACAAACCGATGACATAAGCACGATCTTTTTTTACAAAAGACGTGCTAATAACCAGGCTAAGCAGAATTTCCATGAAAAAAACTTCAGAAGATTTTATTTCTCTGTTGTGTTTTTACAGCATTTTTTTTATCCAAAAGCAGAAGTAAATATATTTCTTGCTTCAATCACTCTCAGTTTGATGTTATCCGTATTTCTTGGGTAATCCAGAAATATGGAAAACTCACAGTAACTCTGAAATTTTCAAACAACAAACAACACTGCTATATCCAAAACTTAAGGACTAACATAAACATGACGATTACAGAGCCTCTTGGTGCTAAAACAGCTTGTAATCATTCAGAAGTGAGTGCGACGTAACATATAAAGACTTTCCGTGATGTTCAGCCCGTATGCAAATTTGTTGTCAGCACGTGGTATCTGCCCTGGGTGTATGTAAGATATTCCGTGATGCGCAGCAGTATGCAAATTTGCTGTGAGCAGGTGATAGCTACCGAGGGTGTATATAGAATGAGGCCGAGTGGTGTCTCACATGATTTTATTGTTTTTCATCTGTTTTAGCGACGAAGCAGAAAACTTTGTGTCTGAGGTTGCAAAATGGATGATTTTACCAGAGGCCGAATTATCGGTAAGCTCGAAGAAGGCCAAAATGGGACCGATGTCGTCAGAAAGTTTGGAGTAGCATACCGCATAGTATTGCTGCTTTGGTCAACCTTCAGATGACACAGAACCGCTGCCAGATGTTTTACTGAAGGTCATTTCCGCTGTACGAGTCAGCGGAATGACCGTTACCTGGACATAAAGACGAAATCTGTGCGTCAAGCTGGCCGGACCACATATCGGTACATGAAAAAAAATGTCAGTATTTAGTGCTAGATTAGTGCTAATTCGTGCTCGAAGTACAGAATTTGTGCTTGTCCAGTAACCAAGTTATTGAAATTTTAATGTGGCAGGCCAGCTTGACGTCAAGTTGGCCGGCCACATATACATAAAATTTTTATCTCAGGAATTTTTCGATGTCAATATTTAGTGCTGGCTACTAGCCAAGTTTGAAAATTTGTGCTGTAAATTAAACCGAGTTATTAAAATTTTAATGTGGCCGGCCAGCTTGACGTCAAGCTGGCCGGCCACATATGCATAATATCATCATTTCAGGGATTTTTCATAGTCAATATTTAGTGCTATATTAGTGCTGGTCACACACCAAAATATTGTGATTAGTGCTGCAAATTTCAGCTAGATATTACGATTTCCGATTTCAAAAGGGCGTCCGCTACCAGCTTAGTATCAAGCTGGCCGGCCACATACACTTAAAATCAATATTTTGCAGATTTTCCGATGTCAATATTTAGTGCTCGATTAGTGCTGGCTACTTGCCAAGTTTGAAAATTAGTGCTGTAAATTAAACCGAGTTATTAAAATTTTAATATGGCCGGCCAGCTTGACGTCAAGCTGACTCGGCCGCATTAAAATGATATTATGCATATGTGGCTGGCCAGCTTGACGTGAAGCTGGCAAGCCACATATACATAATATCATTATTTCATGGAACCAACTGTTCCCGCGAGGGGTAAATTTGAGCGAGATATTACGATTTTGATTTCAAAATGGCGGCAGCTACCAGCTTTGTGTCCAGATGGCCAGCCGCATACTCTTAAAATAAATGTTTCACAGATTTCTCGACATCAATATTGAGTGCTCGTTTCGTGTTGGCTACTAGCAAAGTTTCGAACTTTGTGATGCATTAAGCGAGTTATTAAAATAAAACCGCTACCACGTTAGTGTCAAGCAGGTAACAGCTGCGCAAATTCGAGCCCATTTCGGTAGCTGTTGCATAAGCCGAAAATCGTAATATCTAGCCAAAATTTGCAGCACTAACCACAAAACTTGGTGTGTGGCCAGCACTAATATAGCACTAAATATTGACAATGAAAAATCCTTGAGATCATGATATTATGTACGTATACGTGGCAGGGCAGCTCGTCCATTAACTCATTCGATTTAATCTACTCGAAATCTTGGCACCACATGTAACTAGGTGGCTGTGTATAGTAATGTTTACAGCACCTTGTAGAGTTCATGGTCCTACGTGTTGCTGCTGTTGCGAGGGCAAAAGGTGGGTACACATGTTACTAGGTGACTGTGTATAATAACGTTAACAACACCTAGTAGAGTCCATGGTCCGGCGTGTTGCTGCTGTTGCGAGGGCAAAAGGTGGGTAAACATCTTACTAGGTGGCTGTGTATGATAATGTTTACAACACCTGGTAGAGTCCATGGTCCGACATGTTGCTACTGTTGCGAAGGCAAAAGGAGGGTCCACATGTTTCTAGGTGACTGTGTATAATAACGTTAACAACACCTAGTAGAGTCCATGGTCCGGCGTGTTGCTGCTGTTGCGAGGGCAAAAGGTGGGTCCACATGTTACTAGGTGGCTGTGTATAATAATGTTAACAACACCTGGTAGAGTCCATGGTCCGGCGTGTTGCTGCTGTTGCGAGGGCAAAAGGTGGGTCCACATGTTACTAGGTGGCTGTGTATAATAATGTTAACAACACCTAGTAGAGTCCAAGCCCCGACATGTTGCTACTGTTGCGAAGGCAAAAGGAGGGTCCACATGTTTCTAGGTGACTGTGTATAATAACGTTAACAACACCTAGTAGAGTCCATGGTCCGGCGTGTTGCTGCTGTTGCGAGGGCAAAAGGTGGGTCCACATCTTACTAGGTGGCTGTGTATAATAATGTTAACAACACCTAGTAGAGTCCATGGTCCGACGTGTTGCTGCTGTTGCGAAGGCAAAAGGAGGGTCCACATGTTACTAGGTGACTGTGTATAATAACGTTAACAACACCTAGTAGAGTCCATGGTCCGGCGTGTTGCTGCTGTTGCGAGGGCAAAAGGTGGGTCCACATGTTACTAGGTGGCTGTGTATAATAATGTTAACAACACCTAGTAGAGTCCATGGTCCGGCGTGTTGCTGCTGTTGCGAAGGCAAAAGGAGGGTCCACATGTTACTAGGTGACTGTGTATAATAACGTTAACAACACCTAGTAGAGTCCATGGTCCGGCGTGTTGCTGCTGTTGCGAGGGCAAAAGGTGGGTCCACATGTTACTAGGTGGCTGTGTATAATAATGTTAACAACACCTAGTAGAGTCCATGGTCCGGCGTGTTGCTGCTGTTGCGAGGGCAAAAGGTGGGTCCACATGTTACTAGGTGGCTGTGTATAATAATGTTAACAACACCTAGTAGAGTCCATGGTCCGGCGTGTTGCTGCTGTTGCGAAGGCAAAAGGAGGGTCCACATGTTACTAGGTGACTGTGTATAATAACGTTAACAACACCTAGTAGAGTCCATGGTCCGGCGTGTTGCTGCTGTTGCGAGGGCAAAAGGTGGGTCCACATGTTACTAGGTGGCTGTGTATAATAATGTTAACAACACCTAGTAGAGTCCATGGTCCGGCGTGTTGCTGCTGTTGCGAAGGCAAAAGGAGGGTCCACATGTTACTAGGTGACTGTGTATAATAACGTTAACAACACCTAGTAGAGTCCATGGTCCGGCGTGTTGCTGCTGTTGCGAGGGCAAAAGGTGGGTCCACATGTTACTAGGTGGCTGTGTATAATAATGTTAACAACACCTAGTAGAGTCCATGGTCCGGCGTGTTGCTGCTGTTGCGAAGGCAAAAGGAGGGTCCACATGTTACTAGGTGACTGTGTATAATAACGTTAACAACACCTAGTAGAGTCCATGGTCCGGCGTGTTGCTGCTGTTGCGAGGGCAAAAGGTGGGTCCACATGTTACTAGGTGGCTGTGTATAATAATGTTAACAACACCTAGTAGAGTCCATGGTCCGGCGTGTTGCTGCTGTTGCGAGGGCAAAAGGTGGGTCCACATGTTACTAGGTGGCTGTGTATAATAATGTTTACAACACCTGGTAGAGTCCAAGCCCCGACATGTTGCTACTGTTGCGAAGGCAAAAGGAGGGTCCACATGTTTCTAGGTGACTGTGTATAATAACGTTAACAACACCTAGTAGAGTCCATGGTCCGGCGTGTTGCTGCTGTTGCGAGGGCAAAAGGTGGGTCCACATGTTACTAGGTGGCTGTGTATGATAATGTTTACAACACCTGGTAGAGTCCAAGCCCCGACATGTTGCTACTGTTGCGAAGGCAAAAGGAGGGTCCACATGTTTCTAGGTGACTGTGTATAATAACGTTAACAACACCTAGTAGAGTCCATGGTCCGGCGTGTTGCTGCTGTTGCGAGGGCAAAAGGTGGGTCCACATGTTACTAGGTGGCTGTGTATAATAATGTTAACAACACCTAGTAGAGTCCATGGTCCGGCGTGTTGCTGCTGTTGCGAGGGCAAAAGGTGGGTCCACATGTTACTAGGTGACTGTGTATAATAACGTTAACAACACCTAGTAGAGTCCATGGTCCGGCGTGTTGCTGCTGTTGCGAGGGCAAAAGGTGGGTCCACATGTTACTAGGTGACTGTGTATAATAACGTTAACAACACCTAGTAGAGTCCATGGTCCGGCGTGTTGCTGCTGTTGCGAAGGCAAAAGGAGGGTCCACATGTTTCTAGGTGGCTGTGTATAATAACGTTAACAACACCTAGTAGAGTCCATGGTCCGGCGTGTTGCTGCTGTTGCGAGGGCAAAAGGTGGGTACACATGTTACTAGGTGGCTGTGTATAATAACGTTAACAACACCTAGTAGAGTCCATGGTCCGGCGTGTTGCTGCTGTTGCGAAGGCAAAAGGAGGGTCCACATGTTACTAGGTGACTGTGTATAATAACGTTAACAACACCTAGTAGAGTCCATGGTCCGGCGTGTTGCTGCTGTTGCGAGGGCAAAAGGTGGGTCCACATGTTACTAGGTGGCTGTGTATAATAACGTTAACAACACCTAGTAGAGTCCATGGTCCGGCGTGTTGCTGCTGTTGCGAAGGCAAAAGGAGGGTCCACATGTTTCTAGGTGACTGTGTATAATAACGTTAACAACACCTAGTAGAGTCCATGGTCCGGCGTGTTGCTGCTGTTGCGAGGGCAAAAGGTGGGTCCACATGTTACTAGGTGGCTGTGTATAATAACGTTAACAACACCTAGTAGAGTCCATGGTCCGGCGTGTTGCTGCTGTTGCGAAGGCAAAAGGAGGGTCCACATGTTACTAGGTGGCTGTGTATAATAACGTTAACAACACCTAGTAGAGTCCATGGTCCGGCGTGTTGCTGCTGTTGCGAGGGCAAAAGGTGGGTCCACATGTTACTAGGTGGCTGTGTATAATAACGTTAACAACACCTAGTAGAGTCCATGGTCCGGCGTGTTGCTGCTGTTGCGAAGGCAAAAGGAGGGTCCACATGTTACTAGGTGGCTGTGTATAATAACGTTAACAACACCTAGTAGAGTCCATGGTCCGGCGTGTTGCTGCTGTTGCGAGGGCAAAAGGTGGGTCCACATGTTACTAGGTGGCTGTGTATAATAACGTTAACAACACCTAGTAGAGTCCATGGTCCGGCGTGTTGCTGCTGTTGCGAGGGCAAAAGGTGGGTCCACATGTTACTAGGTGGCTGTGTATAATAATGTTAACAACACCTAGTAGAGTCCATGGTCCGGCGTGTTGCTGCTGTTGCGAGGGCAAAAGGTGGGTCCACATGTTACTAGGTGACTGTGTATAATAACGTTAACAACACCTAGTAGAGTCCATGGTCCGGCGTGTTGCTGCTGTTGCGAGGGCAAAAGGTGGGTCCACATGTTACTAGGTGGCTGTGTATAATAATGTTAACAACACCTGGTAGAGTCCATGGTCCGGCGTGTTGCTGCTGTTGCGAGGGCAAAAGGAGGGTCCACATGTTACTAGGTGACTGTGTATAATAACGTTAACAACACCTAGTAGAGTCCATGGTCCGGCGTGTTGCTGCTGTTGCGAGGGCAAAAGGTGGGTCCACATCTTACTAGGTGGCTGTGTATAATAATGTTTAACAACACCTAGTAGAGTCCATGGTCCGGCGTGTTGCTGCTGTTGCGAAGGCAAAAGGAGGGTCCACATGTTACTAGGTGACTGTGTATAATAACGTTAACAACACCTAGTAGAGTCCATGGTCCGGCGTGTTGCTGCTGTTGCGAGGGCAAAAGGTGGGTCCACATGTTACTAGGTGGCTGTGTATAATAATGTTTACAACACCTGGTAGAGTCCATGGTCCGGCGTGTTGCTGCTGTTGCGAAGGCAAAAGGAGGGTCCACATGTTACTAGGTGACTGTGTATAATAACGTTAACAACACCTAGTAGAGTCCATGGTCCGGCGTGTTGCTGCTGTTGCGAGGGCAAAAGGTGGGTCCACATGTTACTAGGTGGCTGTGTATGATAATGTTTACAACACCTGGTAGAGTCCAAGCCCCGACATGTTGCTACTGTTGCGAAGGCAAAAGGAGGGTCCACATGTTTCTAGGTGACTGTGTATAATAACGTTAACAACACCTAGTAGAGTCCATGGTCCGGCGTGTTGCTGCTGTTGCGAGGGCAAAAGGTGGGTCCACATGTTACTAGGTGACTGTGTATAATAACGTTAACAACACCTAGTAGAGTCCATGGTCCGGCGTGTTGCTGCTGTTGCGAGGGCAAAAGGTGGGTCCACATCTTACTAGGTGGCTGTGTATAATAATGTTAACAACACCTAGTAGAGTCCATGGTCCGGCGTGTTGCTGCTGTTGCGAGGGCAAAAGGTGGGTCCACATGTTACTAGGTGACTGTGTATAATAACGTTAACAACACCTAGTAGAGTCCATGGTCCGGCGTGTTGCTGCTGTTGCGAGGGCAAAAGGTGGGTCCACATGTTACTAGGTGGCTGTGTATAATAATGTTTACAACACCTAGTAGAGTCCATGGTCCGGCGTGTTGCTGCTGTTGCGAGGGCAAAAGGTGGGTACACATGTTACTAGGTGGCTGTGTATAATAACGTTAACAACACCTAGTAGAGTCCATGGTCCGGCGTGTTGCTGCTGTTGCGAGGGCAAAAGGTGGGTCCACATGTTACTAGGTGGCTGTGTATAATAACGTTTACAACACCTGGTAGAGTCCATGGTCCTACGTGTTGCTGCTGTTGCGAGGGCAAAAGGTGGGTCCACATGTTTCTAGGTGGCTGTGTATAATAACGTTTACAACACCTGGTAGAGTCCATGGTCCTACGTGTTGCTGCTGTTGCGAGGGCAAAAGGTGGGTCCACATGTTACTAGGTGGCTGTGTATAATAATGTTTACAACACCTGGTAGAGTCCATGGTCCTACGTGTTGCTGCTGTTGCGAGGGCAAAAGGTGGGTCCACGTGTTACTAGGTGGCTGTGTATAATAACGTTTACAACACCTGGTAGAGTCCATGGTCCTACATGTTGCTGCTGTGGCGAGGGCAAAAGTTGGGCCCACGTGTTACTAGGTGGCTGTGCATAATAATGTTTACAACAACTGTTAGAGTCCATGGTCCGACGTGTTGCTGCTGTTGTGAGGGCGAAAGGTTGGTCCACGTGTTACAATGTGGCTGTGCATAATAGCACAGTTTTCCAACACCTGGTAGAGTCTTTGCCCTGACGTGTTGCTGCTGTCGTGAGGGGAAGAGGTGGGGCTATGTGTTATTAGGTGGCTGTGTATAATAGCACAGTATTTCCACCTGGCAGAGTCTTTGCCCTGACGTATTGCTGCTGTTGTGAGGGCGAAAGGCGGGTAAACACCTTATTACATGGGTGTGTAAAATAAATTGTCCTTTCAGTGTGTATTAAATAATTTTCTGTATCGTGTTCCCAGGACATTGTCATTCCAACTCTTTTAAACGATCTTTCAGCTTTCAACAAAGCCAAACCTTTTTCCGTGTGTTGCGGCATGAATACTATACTTCTGAAATTTCGAAAACTGAAAAATTCATTTTAAATTGAGAATGTTTCACAAACTCGAAATATTCTCAAGTTTACTGGCAAACTTTACATACAAACAGATTTAAAAATTTTTACTCGTTCTAACTTACATTGAGAAACGCTTTTGAAGGTTTCCAACAATCCACATAAAATTTTGCACGATTTTTCCTCATCACTCTTTATGTGAATATTTGAATGGTGCGGGGATGAATAGGAAAGGTCATTGGGTTGCCTGTGGGCAGACGCTGGAGAAACCGCAAAATTCAGTGGGTTATCTTCCCCGACGAAAGCAAACAGAGAAATCGATAGCCTCCACTCCCACTAAGTTGTCTGTGCCGCCAGGTTGGGAGATAAAGATCAGGAATTTCGAAGAAGATGGGAATGGCTGTTCAATTGGATGAAATAAATTTCGTTCGTCTTTAACGACTGTATAATATAATATTAAAGTTGCAGGCAAAGAAGTTCCAGCGATACGATCTCCAGACCACAGCTTTCTCGAACAAGGAAGTGGGGTATTTTATATTCCACACCAACACTCAAGCTCGAATTACAGTTATCTTTAAGGCAAAAGACACAGAAACAATGCCATTCAATTTTCAAACATCTTTATGATAATAAAACATCTTTTCTAAAAGAATACAATGGACCATTCAACCGTAAAGAAAATGCAAGTTTTCTGCAGAAAGTAATAGTTTCTTTTGATAAGTAAAAAAGGAGAGAGAATGAGAAAACAGGAAACTGAAAGATAAAACTAATTCTTCCTTTGTTAAAAAAGTTTGCAAACACGGTTTTGTTGCACCAGTAACTACAAACTGTGGCATTCAATCTACATGTAAAGTTTCCTTTGATTTTAGACTTCCCAATAAAAAAAACAAGTTAGTAAAATCACGCAGTGCATTGATTATGATACGCTTTCCAACATACCAGAAATCATTACTCAAGTTATGTGGATAATTTCTAATGGCTGTCGAATAAATCTCGCTCCTGTGCGCTGACCTTTGACCCCATTTCGATGATATTCAACAGAACCGGTTCAGTATACCTCCGGAATAACATGATAAAGTTTCGTCGCAATCGAAGCATTTTTACGTAAATTATGACGCATAAGGGCAATGGAATGGATCCCGCTCCTATGTCCTGACCTTTGACCCTATTTCGCACATTTTCAATAGGGTTTGTCGTCAGGTGGTTCCCTACCACTTACTAAAATTTCATCGAGTTATGACGCATAAGTGCAATCGAATGGATCCCGCTCCTATGTCCTGACCTTTGACTTCATTTCGTCCATTTTCAATAGGATTCGTTTCCAGGTGGTGCCCTACCACATACTAAAATTTCATCGAAATCGAACAATTTTTAGTCAAGGTATGACGCATAAGGGCGATGGAATGGAACCCGCGCCTATGTTCAGACCTTTGACCCCACTTCACGCATTTTCGATAGGGTTCATCCCCAGATGGTCCCTACCACATACTAAAATTTCATTGAAATCGAACCATTTTTACGCGAGTTATTGTGCGGGCAGACAGCCGGACGGACGCACAGACAGACGGATGGACAAAGCTGGAGCATATACGCTTCTTCAACCTACGGTTGGAAAGCGTAAAAAAGGAGGCAACGTACAAGATGTTTTCTTAATGAGATTATCTTAGGATTCAAAAAGAACTTCTCATCAAAATCACTTTACAGTTTTGTCCCCATTTCAGCCCTCCTGGACTAATCGCTGCCTTCTGACCATTCGTCCGAGCGGGCCTAGGTCACGTCTCGGATGAGACATGGAAGGTGTATTCAGTTTTCGGTGATGGTTCCGCTCCCTTCCGTGGAACCAGTGGCGCTAAATTAGGGGCAGACGACTCTTATAGCTCTTAGATCAGATCATATGTAGGGGGTTCAGGAAAGAAGTGTCTGACCCCAGGTCTTAAACAACCCTCAGAAATAGAAAGCTAGGAGGTTTGGGCTGGAGTGCCCGATAGGAAAGTGACACGGAAGCTAAGTAGAAAGGGGGAGGAAAACGCCCTTATTTATTACCGGGGGACCAGTACTCGGGGTCCGACGTCTTAACGTGCCCACCCGACGCACGGGGATATTTAGTGGTTCGAGCGTTCGTACCTGCCTGGGATCGAAACTGAGACCTCTCTGTAGCAGTCACGAATGTTGAGCACTAGGCTATCCGCGCGGCTCTATAGCTCTTAGAGTTGCTCGTGGTGGTGTTTAAACTCCCAAACCCATATAAAGATCTCTATTTTACGTGGCCAGGAACTAGGATAGCTGTTATTTGAGTTTCTAGGTTTTTCATATCAACTATATACCAACAACCACCAGTTGGCTCACGCGCAGTGCTTAGTGTAGGAGGCGAACGCTTCTGATAGGTGTTAGAATCCCGGTCCTGGCGGCTATCTATAGTCTGCGGTTTTTCCGGGGATTTCAGCAGACTTCCTAGGTCAGAGTTGGAAACGGGTCAAAAATGTCGGACGCGGACGTCCCATAACTGGACCCGTAACTATCTGCTTTGAACTATAAATTCGAAACTCAATTTATACAGTTTATGTATACATATAAACGTAATATATATATATATATATATATATATATATATTCATCCTAATAACTGCTTGATATTTAATAACTGAAATCCTTTTTTACGCTTTCCAACCGTACGTTGAAGAAGCTTATATGCTCCAGCTTTGTCCGTCTGTCTGTCTGTCTGTCCGCACCATAACTCGCCTAAAAATTAGTCGATTTCGATGAAATTTTAGTATGTGGTAGGGGACCCCTGGAGACGAACTCTATTGAAAATGGACGAAATGGGGGTCAAAGGTCAGGACATAAGAGAGAGATCTATTCCATTTCTCTTATGCGTCAAAACTCGCGTAAAAATGGTTCGAATTCGATGAAATTTTAGTATGTGGTAGGGGACCACCCGAGGACAAATTCTATTGAAAATGGGTGAAATGGGGTCAAAGGTTACGACATAGAAGCGGTATTCATTCCATTCTATTGTCCTTGTGCGCCATAACTTGCTTAAAAATGGTTCGATTCCGATGAAATTTTAATATGTGGTAGGGAGCCACCTGGGGACAAATTCTATTGAAAATGGGTTAAATGGGGTCAAAGATCAGGACATAGGAGCGGGATCCATTCCATTGCCCTTATGCGTCATAACTTGACTAAAAATGCTTCAATTGAGACAAAACTTTATAATTTTGTCCCGGAAGTATGCTTAACCGGTTCTGTTGAATATCATCAAAATGGGATCGCAGGTCAGGACACAGGAGCGACATAACTTGAGTGATAACTTTTTTTTTTTTTTTTTTTTTGATTGGAGGTTTAACGACCACCGTGAGCAACTCAATGGGCTATATGCAGTCGCCCGTCCCTAATTTAGGGTCACTGGTTCCAGGGAAGGGAGGGAGCCAGTGCCGTAAGACAAACACAACATCCATGCCTCACCGGGATTCGAACCCGGACCCCGTTCGGACGAATGATCAGAGGCCATCGCTTAGACCACTGTGCCACCGGGGCGGCAGTGATAACTTGAGTAATGATCTTTGGTATGTTGGAAAGGGTATAATAATCAATGCATTGCATGATTTTACTAACTTGTTTAATAATAAAATTTGGTTACTTGCTAAATTTTAGTGCCATTTTTAGTGCCACTACTTTGCGTAATCCAGAAGTAATGGCTGACTATGACCGTGTCTGTGAGATGGGAATCATTATTTACACACAAATGCATTTTTTAAAATGTATTTAGATTGTTCACTCTTTCCACGTTTTGATGGAGGTGCGCATACTTTCATATGGTCCGTTAGATTTTTGGTTCCATAATCTCTTATTACACCGTCGACATCTTTCTTTGTAATTATACACTTTCCACATTTTGAACAACAAGCAAGACCGAACAACACAGAGTTGTTCACCGGTTCCTTAATAAGACGAAACAATTTCCAGCATTCACTCTTCCCCTTGTGGTTTTGAACAAGCACGTATTTTTTGGCCTCGACGTCTTTCTCAACCTCCTAAATATTAAATCCATCCATATTAACAAATAAGGAGTTAATGTCGACATGATATGTCATGGGAACGGGATGTTAACACGTCAATCGAAAACCTCTGAATGCTCAATGTAAAAGATGCGATGTGAAAAGCAACTCTTAGTCACACAGTGAACTTCGCACGGAGAGAGTGAATCAGCTGAGAAGCAAGCGAATGACGTTCGCCTGTACTTTTCCCTGGACAATCGCACTGTAAAAAAACGCAAAGGAAGTATCTTTTTACGATATGGTGTCGGTGTGTCTGACGTCGGTCGGTGGTTTAAGAAAGAAACCACAATATTTTTGCATGGCAAATCATTATTCACTCCGTGCGCACCAGTTTCGACTACAGAATTCCAAGACGCCCATTTTTACTTTGGAATATATTTTTCTCTTTTCAAAAATAAAACGGGAATAAAAGCGGGTCAAAATCGGGTCAGGAACACCTTGGCCCGACCCGTTGGACCCGCAAGAAATTGTCGACCCGTTGACGTGTGACCCGTTTCCATCTCTGACCTGGGTGTGGAGGTACGAATGCGTGGATTGTGCCCTCTGAAGTCAACCCCAGACCCACTTACTCCCTGGTCTCTCTTACCTGACAGGGTTTACCTCTTCTTACACCATCGACATCTCTTACCTGACAGGGTTTACCTCTTCTTACACCGTCGACATCTCTTACTTGACAGGGTTTCTCTTACCTGACAGGGTTTACCAGCTGAGTGTCGATGCGCTGGTAGTAAAAATACAAGACGATTGTAATCTGCTACCATCTAGTGGCGGCTGCTACGGGCATTTGTCCCATAGTTCATGATGATATGCCAACAATACTGAAGGCTATGTGATTTTTTTGTCTGGGTTCTATTGTTTTCAGTAATTCCGGATGGAAATCACGCAGTAAGTGAAGATCGAAGGCGACTCACAATTAACAACTTTTTAAAAGGTACTCTAAACATAAAATCCCTATAAAATGAACTACAGTTCTTTTGTTTGGGAGTTTAAAGATCCCCGTGAACAACTCCATGGGCTATATGTGGTCTCCCGTTTCTAATTTAAGGCCACTGGTTCAAGGGAAGGGCCAGTGCTGTAAAACAAACTCAAAATATATGTCTCACTGGGATTCGAACCCGAAGCTATCTCGGGTGAACGGTCAGAAGCCAGCGCTTAGACCACTAAGCCACAGGGGCTGAATGAACAACACTTTCCGTAAGCATAATTTTCCACACTAATACATCGTTACAGTGGCATTAGTAGAGCTCAATAGGATGCGCAATGTTAAACTCAGAAATTGTGTGTTTTATAACTTTTTGGGGGAAATGGAGTTTAAACGACCACCGTAAGCAACTCCATGGGCTATAAGCAGACGCTCGTCTCTAATTTAGGACCACTGGAATGAACAGTTCTTTTGCTTGGGAGTTTAAAGATCACCGTGAAGAACTCCATGGGCTATATGCAGTCGCCCGTTTCTAATTTAAGGCCACTGGTTCCAGGGATTGGCCAGTGCCGTAAGACAAACACAATGTACATGCCACACGCTGATTCGAACCCGGACCAAACTCGGACGAAGCCAGCGCTTACACCACCGCTCCACCGGGGAGACCTTCTATGAATGAACTTCAAATTTTGTGTACGATGTGACTTACTAAGCCTCAGTAAATGTGTAGAATTTCATTTGAAACGCACCAGTGAGTTTTGATGTACTAGGGGTGTTCAAATGAAAAGGTACGAAACGACACTGTGGGTATAAATGAAGACTTTATTCAAAGTATACACCATAGGCCGTAGCACAACGATCCCATTGATTAACGAGCCGAAGGATTCCTTGTTCCCAGAATTCCTGTACCCGTGACGAGACCCAGTCCTGCACAGCGTCCTTGAGTTCGTCGTCCGAGTGGAAGCGCTTCCCTTTCAGATGTTTTTTCAGGGGACCAAACACATGGAAATCGCAGGGCGACATGTCCGGGCTGTAGGGCGGATGGTCAAGCTGCTCCCACTGGAACTTGGCCAGTTCCGCGTGTGTGACCCTGGAGACGTGTGGACGCGCGTTATCATGGAGCAGAACCACACCCTCCGTGAGCAGCCCCGGTCTTTTGTTCTTGATGGATCTGCGTAGGCTTTGGAGTGTCTCACAGTACACATCGGAGTTAATGGTTCTGTGCTAGAGGAATTCAACAAGTAGTCAATTGGACGGCGCTCTTTATAAGAGCCTCTGCTCTCTCCTGCGCATGCGGGCGCCCGCGCATGCTCCGATCCACGCCGGTGACTCCAATCGCATCCCTAGATGTGTCGCTACGTTCTTCCATAGCGGCATAGGCAAATATGTTAACGGTTACGTTCTTATGACGTTTCGTACCTTTTCATTTGAACACCCCTAGTACATGATGTGTTTAATTACTTTACTTGAAACGGGGTAAAAACACAAGTCGTTTAAATCCAATCACTTCATTTCAGTACTTGATCTAACTGTTCAGGACACAGGAGCATTTAGGAAATGAAAGTGTGTGTGTGTGTGTGTGTGTGTGTGTGTATGTGTGTGTGTGTGTGTGTGTGTGTGTGTGTGTGTGTGCAGTCATTTGTGCAAGTACCTCCTCCGAGCTTCAGAGTATTATCGAATAATTTGCTGACAAGAGTAACGAAATGGGTTTAAAAATGCACTTAAACCGAAAACAAAGTTCATGAAGAATGCTTTAACGAGAACTGGAGATTTGGAAGTTGATGGGGCTAATATAGAAGCAACCGATGATTACATTTTCTCGGACAACCGATATCAAGTGAGAGCCACATCGAAATGAATTTACAGAAAACGAAAAAATGAAAAAATGAATAATGAACTTAATAGAAAACAAAGCTTATGTACGGTGCTTTTTCAAGAACTGAAGATTTGGAAGTTGATGGGGCTTATATAGAAGCAAGCGATACTTACATTGCCTCAGGTTCAAGTGAAGGTCATATCGAAATGAATTTACAGAAAACGAAAAAGGAAAAATTGAATAATGAATTTACGGAAAATGAAGTTTATGTTCAGTGTTGTTACAATAACTGAAGATTTGGAGGTTGATGAGGCTACTATAGAAGCAACCGATGCCAACATTACCTCGGACAACAAATACCAAATGAAGGCCACATCGAAGAAGAAATAAATAGGCTCATAATATTTGGCTGAAGAGCTTTTCGAAGAAACAGTATATATTTTCAAAAGTAATTTATCATTATATCTTAAAAGAAAAGTGCATCCTTCCAGTTCTTACTTATGGATTAAAAGCATGAACTTTAACTACACTGCTGGCCACCCAAAATGTAACACCAAGAAGGAAGCATCCGATTGGCTTGAAATTCGCAGCATGCGTCGCCCGCGAGAGGACATGCAAACGATTAGCATTGCAGGGCATATGCAAATCATGTGCGCCCGGCACGCCACCAAGAAGCACTATAAGAAGGGTGCACATAAGGCGGGGTGTAAGTAGTGGAAGTGTGTTGTGCTGCCGGACTTGTGCGTGGGAAGCTTCCTGAAGCCTCGTCGCAGAATATGGCAGCCATTCCAGCACGTTTCGGAGTTCGACAGAGGACGAATAGTGGCTTATCGCGACAACGGTTTATCGTACCGAGACATCGGTGCCTGTGTGGGACGACATCCAGCCACAGTGAAGCGAGTATGGATTCGGTGGGTGCAGGAGGGACGGACGGACCGACGTGAGCGATTGCCGCAGCCGCGGCACACCACCGAACGAGAGAACAGGCATGTTGTGCGGCGGGAATTGACGGCTTGCTCCGCTACATCACGAATGCTAACGCAGGGATTAAGGTGTGTTGCGCAACAACCTGTGTCAGCACGTACCGTTCGACGTCGTCTGCAGGAGCGGGGACTTGTCGCATGGCGCCCATTGCTCCGATTACCATTGACGTTACACCACCGGCGAGTGCGGCGGCAGTGGGTCGTTGAACGCCGCACCTGGACTACGGAATGGCACGACATTGTCTTTTCCGACGAATCCCGCTTCTGCCTGCAACACCACGATGGTCGGATCTGCGTGTGGCGGCACCGCGGCGAGAGACTGTATGACGTCTGCATTATGCATCGCCATACCGGTCCGTTGCCTGGCGTTATGGTTTGGGGCGCAATTGGATATGACACCCGCACCCCTCTAGTACGCATCGCCGGTACACTCAACAGCCACCGCTACATCTCCGACGTGTTGGAGCCTGTAGTTCTCCCTTACCTGTAGGATCTGCCAGCGGCCACGTTTCAACAGGACAATGCGCGCCCGCACGTGGCACGCGTCATGCAACAATTCTTTACGGCCCACCAGGTGTCACTGCTGCCGTGGCCCGCCTGTTCTCCCGATATGTCGCCCATCGAACATGTCTGGTCGCTGATCGGCAACCGAGTGGCCCGGCAAGCACCACCCGCGGCTACGCCTGATGAACTGTGGCTACGTGTGGAAGCAGCCTGGACCGACATACCCCAAGCCCACATCCAAAGCCTCTTTCGTTCGATGCCGCTGCGTGTAGCGGCTGTTATTGCCAGCCATGGGGGCCACACGAACTATTGATGTCTGCGTGTTCTGCAAGTCGCACGGGCCTGTAAGCTCAATCGTTTCATCTTTGTCTCTGTTGTTATGTGTCCAGTAAATCTGGCTTTGCTATCTCGTGTCCTTCTTGGTGTTGCATTTTGGGTGGCCAGCAGCGTAAATAAGACACACAGAGACTGCAGACAACTGAAAGAAAGAGGGAGATGCGCGTGCTTGGATAGGAAAAGAAACTCTTGGATTAGGAAAATGACAAGAGTGGATAATGTTATGATCAAAGCCTCTGTGCGTCTATTTAGGAGTGGCAATGATCTTGGCATATTGCTAGAACTGACCACCGTTAGGCAACTGAAATACAAGATTGGATACAAAGGAACAGGAAAAGACCCAGAAGAACACGACGTGGCAAATGGGTCAGTGAAAATCGAAAGCATGCTGGTGTGACTTGGAACAAACTGGCTCAAGACAGAAATCTATGGAAGAAACTTTGGGAGAGCTTCATCCAACAATGGATTGATATTATTTTTCCATTGGCTGTGCTTTTCACACCTTATTACAGAAGCAATGAGTTGCACGCACAACAATTAAAACTTGCATGAAAACTTTACAACACTGACGTTAACAAGTGTATGACACTTGCATGTGAAATTGGCCCCAAGAATATCTCGTGACCTCTCACTTTTACGCACGCAGAACGAAAAAAATCCTGAAATAGGTTTATATATATACCCCTTCTCGCTACAGCCTCTGCGCCTCTTGGAAGGGTGAAAAAAATTTAGAACCGGGAGCAAGGTGTCCTGATAGCATAGGTAAAAGGAAAAGTTTGGAAACAGTTAGCGTTTTAGAGGTACGGTTTCCCGTTCAGAATGAAAGTAGTGAGCAGCCCTACATACTTTACCTGTTGTTACATACTCCGAGAGAAATCCGGCTCATGAAGTAGGAAAGGCAGCAAGATATGCAGGAGAAGGGGGAGCCTTAAGAAAAAAAAAAAAAAGAGACTTCGGAAATAATTCTCACGAAAAACACCCAGTTTTTTACCAAAATGCCCTGAAAAGTGTCCTTGAGTTTTTAGCCAACTTTCCTCGCAGCTTGCGAAAATGGGTTTACGAACGTAATGGACACCAGAAGTTTCCAAGTTTTTGGACTTAGGAAATATTTTAATATTTTCGGCACATTTCGAACCCCCACCTCCCTTTTTTTTTTTTTTTTTTTTTTGCATTTTTTTCTTTACATTTTTGCTCAGGTCTCTAAGGATCAAACAAGAAGGAAGTGTTGAAACCATGTTTTTATTCCTCTCAAGGGCCAAGCTTTTTATCATCATTATTATTATTACTATTATTACTATTATTATTATTAAATTTTGCCCTTTTATAATTTACTGTGTTCTTACTGTCGTATTTTAGTGCCTCTCTTACTAAGGGATTCGAATGACCCTTTACTTTGACACAATACCTCTTTGCACTCGTATATAGTACTGTATAATGAATTGATTTTATACTTAACAGGTTCCTAATTTGATGGTTAGAGGTACGTCCGTTAAGACCCGTCATCACTTTTACACACACACACACACAACTGTCGCATTATATATAGCTTGTTCATATTTTGACCCGCTGCCAGTAGTTTCACATAGAGTTAAGCTATTTGTTTGTTTCTGGCTTCAGAGACAACCGCGAACAACTCTAAGGGCTGTAAGCAGTTTCTCGTCCCTAATTTAGGGACACTATTTCCAGTGATCAAAAGACAAACACACAACCCATGCCTCATCCGTAACTTGAACGCAGGCCGATTCCGACTGAATAGTCCAGCGCTTGGACCACTTGGCTACTGGAACGGCAGAGATAAACTATCAGGAGTTTAAATATGAGGTTAGTTTCAGACGTGTACTCGAGACATAAACCAAATGTACGTAAGAGATAGAAACAAAAACTGAAAGTTAAATAGGTATGAACGACACAGGTGCTACGTCTTTCGCACTTCTGAGGGAGAAAACATGATGTATAAGGCAGTACTAGCAACACCCCAATGTAGAGCAGCTACTGGAGAAAATATAGACGTCATTGATGGCACATTGGAAACGTCTTTGTCTTTTTTGAGGGGGGAAGAGGGGATATTTGTTATCATTTGAGGGGGGAAGAGGGGATATTTGTTATCAGAAGCTAAAGTTTCTTAAAACTGGAAAAATTATAACCCACCTCCCCCCAAAAGAAACTGTTTAATAATTTTTCTCACCTTTATTTCGCAACTAATTATCTGATTCAAGTCAAATCTTGTCTGATGACTGTCGTAGTTGCCACTAATAAGTGTACAAAATTGTAGGCTAAAAGCTCCTAATTTACTGAGTTAATATACTATCAGAAACGGGCCGCGCATGTCCTAGTGGTCAGCGTTTGTGACTGCCACGGAAAAACCTCAGGTTCGATCCCTGGCAGGTACGAACGCTCGAACTACTAATATCCGCCGTGTGTCGGATAGGCACGTTAAGCCGTCGGACCCCGGGAACTGGCTCCACGGTAATAAGTAAGGACGTATTCCTCCTCCTTTCTACCTCACTTCTGTGCGACTTTCCTATCGGGCACTCTAGCCCAAATCACCTAGCTTCCTATTTCTAAGGGTTGTTTAAGACCTGGTGTCAGACACTTCCTTCCTAAAATCCTCTACATATGATCTGATGATGTGAATATCAAACACAGAAACTTATCCCTTAATTTGTCTGAAACGACTGTGGTCTAAGCGCTGGCTTCTGATCATTCGTCCGAGATAGGTCCGAGTTTGAATCCCGTGAGGCATGGGATGTTGTGTTAGTCATACAGCACTGGCTGCCTCCATTCATTGGAACCAGTGGCCCTAAATTAGGGATGGGCGACTGCTTATTACCCATTGAGTTTCTTATGGTGGTCGTTAAACCACCAAACTAAAAAGAAAAAAACGAAAAAAACAATTATCTACACATTTTGTGTAAAATGTTTCCTGCTGGACCTAAGAAAGTATGCGAAACTTCATTTGAAACATTTAAGATACAGATACTCTATATGTCACTTTTTTAGCACATCTTTTGTAAAAAAAGATCGTGCTTACGTTATCGGTTTGTCCGTCCGTCTGTAGACACCATATCTCTGCAACTATTAGTCCGATTTGAAAAATTCTTTTTGCATTGGAAAGCTTGAAATATGCGAATGATGATCCTTTATGTCGCTTTTTTTACGATGTACAATTTCGCCGCTAGATGATGTCGTGATGTCGAAATTCATCTAGCGGCGAAATTGCAGATGATATCGAAATTCATGCAGATGATGTCGAAACTCAAAATACATTTTATTCCATTTATTTGCTTCTAAACATCCGATTCATAAAATTATTTTATCTTTCGATTCCATTTATGTCGAAGAGTATTTTAGGTATAGTTACTTTTTCAAGATAAGCATAGATTTTCCGCTAGGGGGCGTAAAAGTAAATGACGTTTTTCCCGAAATCTCTTCTTCTAAAACTCCGATTTGAATTTTTTTTTCTTCAGCGGATACAGCTCCTGATGGAAAATATTTTGCATATAATTTCTAATTTTTGGTAACCAGGTGGCGTAAGTGTTAATTTGTGCTTTTGATGTATTTGCCATAAAATCTGAGCTTCTAAAATCTCGATTGAAAAAATTCTTTCGTGGACCGATGCCACTCACGTCGATAATCCTTTTCGGAATATTTTCTTCTTAAAATATTGCCTGGTTTTTCCGCCAGGGAGCGTAGATGCATATCTTAGTTTTGTCAATATCTCTGCTTCTAATGGTCCGATTTGAAAAATTCTTTCTTTATTGGATAGAGTTTCCGGTTCGGGTGTGACATGTTTTTACATATAATTTCAAAATTTTCAAGTAGCTCATAGACTTAAGTAGAGGCTGGTGATTTTCAGTAATGAATAAAGGTAAGACGTATCTCTTAGTCAAAGCATAGCATCGCAGGAGAGAACTGATGAATTCCAGTGCTTAGTAAGTGTACAAAGTGCAAACTGCTTACAAATAAATATTCTATGATCAAAAATAATTCCAGAAGACGAAACGCGAAGTCCCGGTGGGAACTTAGGGGCATAGATTTTGTTAGCGATTTTCGATCATCTAGATTGGCAACAATGACATTGGGTTTCCTAGTATAGGCGACCCAGTCTCATCGTTGGGACTTAAAAGCGTTGTGTTTCATATGAGCTCGTACGAGGTTGTCGGAAGAACTCATGTGCCGCAAAGAAATTGAATTTAAAAAAGAACTAACATTTCGGTTATATACTTGAAAAGGGGTATCTGTGGAGGAAGAAAACTATGGCTTATTTTAAACTAATACACAGACACTCGTACCCATTTGCAGAGCAGCGTGAAGAAAAACACGTTGATTTAAGAAAACAAATATAAAATTTATTTGCTGTATAATGCTTAATTTTAGAACAATTTAAATGGTGGGACCGGTTTAAATTATAACACATCTCTACAAAAGGAAGTTATGGTATACTTGAGAAAATGTAAAAACACCAATATCTCTAACAATCCAACCAGTACGGGGTGAGCAATAAGGTTTCATTTCTAAAACTTAACTGAATACTCAGCATGCAAGGGATTGAAATAATTGGATGATGTCTTACCCTATATAGAACTTCTGCTGGGCTGATCGATCCGGCGGTTGAGGAAAGCGCTGGTGGTCTGGTGGCCGTGGGTTGTTTTTGGCTGGCATCCTCCGTGGATAAAAACACAGCCGATAGTTATCTCAGAACTTTACTGTTCTACAGTTCTTGGCTTCACGTCGACGGACTTCTGGAACTCCGCATAGTTAGGCATTTCTTTGCTTACCGCTGGCTCTTCTGACCAAAATTACTTTCTGCCCCGTGTTCGCCAAAAAAAAAAAAAAAAAAAAACAACTTCTCTCTCCGTCTCTATGTTTTTCGCTCGTATATTTTTCTCCCTTGAAATTCCAAGTTTCTCCTTTTATTTTAGTTTTCGCTTTCCCTTATCGCCCTGCGGCGAGGCTTTCCTTACCTCGAGAAAACGTCCCTTGCACCACCATTGGTTCTGGATTCCCCCCCCCCCCCCCTCCCTCGTACGCAAGTGGACAGCTTGTCCAGTTGCGGCTGGCCAGTAGCTACTTTGGGGCAGATGGTCCCTGGGCCCGCTGACCATCTGCTGAACTAAGCCCTTTAAAATTTTATTTGGCCGTAACTGTCACCCCGTTGTTGGGTTCTATTATTGTAGACTCCGAGCAAACCCTTTTTAAAACTTGAAAACTGCTCGAAGTTACGTATGCCCGACTGAAATATGTTCTCCGACAACGCTCTTGGGTGACATTTATTGCCTAGCCTTAGCTTCTTACCGCTTTAAGATTTCTTTCTTAAATTTTCGTCGTGTAGCCACCGCAACGCCATTGTTGTTACGGAAGCATTATGCAATTCGCAATGCTGTTGCTTCTCGCCTGCCGGGAATGGAAGAAAATACCTTTTGACTTGTTTACGAAATTTTGCACCTGGCCGGGCGTTTGCAATTTAGCTCTCTTCTCCCCAGCGGAAGGGAAAGTGGAGAAAAGAAAAGAAAAGAGCCCAGCGAATCGCTGTGCGGCCTGGGCTGGGGTGATAGTACGTGCACCTAATTACGAATAACTCCAATTAAGCAATTACATAATTAATTATGTTAATTAATTAACATAATTAAAACAATTAATTTGGAATTTGAATCCCGAATTTGAGCAATTCTATACTGAAAGCAATGTGCCCGAAATTAGAATAATTGTCGCTGCAACACGCGTTCGGATGAAGAATTTCGATAAGTAAGAGCAACCTGTAGCTGTATTTGGGAAAAGATATCATAGTTTAAGATTTTAAAGTGATCCAGTTCAGAAGCTGATGGAATCGGTGCCACTGAAATCTGGCAAATATCCTAGTGTCATTCACAGAAAAGCCAGACGTCAAAAGGTAGCATAACGATGATTGCAATGAAAGAACACAGAATAGAATAAAAAAAGGGTAAATTGTTTATGTATATATTCATAATATATTAAATCGTTTTCTTTACTTTTCTTTCTTTCTTAGTACATGGGATGTCTTATTATTTGCGCTGATATAAATTTAGAGGTAATTTCGTACTAAACTTTCTGTAAGGGGACGCAAAAAAACAAATTTTTAATTCCTTACTTTGTTTTAAGTCTTTTCGATTACAATTTTGTCTTTATCATATAAATTTAAAATTTTGTTTGTTTGTTTGTGTTTGGCTTACTGAGGAAGGTAAATAAAACTAACTTGGAAAATACCAAATTTTGTACAAATCTTTAAGAAAACACTCGTTTGCAACACTTCACCAAAAATGATGCAACGATTCTATCATCTTAATCGTAAAATAATTTCATAGCGATCTGTTGCGAGCTGACAATTTTTTTTTCTTCCAATCAATCACGAAAAGGAAAGTCCAAAAGAAAACTTTTTACACCTTTGTTTACTGCAGTAAAGGCTATCCTTTAGTTGCATGTACCGTTATGTGGTCTCTTTTCTGCAGTCACAAATTATTCAAAGCTACTTATTTATGAGATCGTCCTTGAGTTAAGAAAGAACTGCGGTAAATGCATTAACATCAAACGAATAGTGGGTGACCTACAGAGAGTGTAATCCGTAGAGTAGTGTCTTAATGGTTCATTTCGTTTTTCATATCAGGCAAAATGACATAACAGCTCAGGTCACAGGTCACTGTGTGTTCATCAGAACACCCTTCACAATGGTCATCTGTTTAGTTCGATAAAGTACACAAGGCATGCTGAGAAGGGGGAAGAGAAGTCAAGAAACAAAGATATCGTCTCATTTGTCCGGTGAGTTATGTTTCCTTTCCGGCAGCAGCAGCAACACCAATGCCACGTGTTATTTACTTTCGGTATTGTGTTGGCGGGCGTTCATTTCCTTTCAGATAAAACATTTGATCAGAAAGATCTGCTTCAGGCAGGTTATAATGTGAGGTAAGAAAGATAGCTTACGTTTCCGGTTACAAAATAACAAAAGGGTGATAAAAAAAAATAGGATCAAGGTCTGTTTCGTCGTTTGAACAAAAGTGCACCCCACAGAGAATAAAAGTTGCAATAATTTTCCGCGTTTGATTTTCTTATTGCTTCAGACCGGGAAATGGCGGATATTATTTGCATAATATTCGCTTATACTTCCACGTTTTAGGAGATACATTTATTCTAAACTGAATACTCAACAGTAGTAATAAAAAAAAATGTAACAGAGAAATAAATTTTACTCTTAGCTGTGTGCACTTACTGAAGATGGATAATGTACAAAATGCGACTGTTTTCAAACAAAACATTCTACTCTGTCAAATAGACCTGCAGGAGTTTATCAAAATAATGGAAACACTTAGTCTTTGTAGTGAACTTTTTATTTACGCTTTCCAACCGTAAGCTGAAGAAGCGTACATGCTCCAGCTTTGTCCGTCTGTCCGCACGATAACTCACGTAAAAATGGTTCAATTTTGATGAAATTTTAGTATGTGGTAGGGGACCACCTGGGGACGAAACCTATTGAAAATGGGCGAAATGCGGTCAAAGATCAGGCCATAGGAGCGGGATCCATTCCGTTGCACTTATGCGTCATAACTTATGTAAACATGCTTCGATTGCGACAAAACTTTATCATGTTGTTTCGGAGGTATACTGAACCGGTCCTGTTGAATATCATCGAAATGGGGTCAAAGGTCAGGACGCAGGTGCGAGATTTATTCCATAGCCATTAATCCTCATAACTTGACTAAAATGCTTCTATTGCGACAAAACTTTAGTATGTTGTTCCGGAGGGATACTGAATTGGTTCTGTTCAATATCATCGAAATAGAGTCAAAAGTTAGGGCACAGGAGCGAGATTTGTTCCACAGCCATTATCCTCATAACTTGAGTAATGATTTCTGGTATGTTGGAAAGCGTATCATAATAAATGCATTGCATGATTTTACTAACTTGTTAATATTCTGTAGACGTACACCGAGATTTCAGAATAGAGGCAATTCTACTTAGAATAGATTTATACACTATATTACCAAAAGTATTCGGACGCTATCAAGTATTTGCATAAGTGCAAAGAACAGCTGTGAAGCAAGTTGCACTGTGAGTTGGGAGATACACATACACTGAGTGGCCACTTTATTATGACCACCTCCTCGGTACTTCGTTTGGCCACCTTTTGCCTTTAATACTGCGTCGATTCTTCGTGGAATGGACCTCACGAGATGTTGATAGGTGGTTTGTGGAATCTGAGACCATGCATGATGAATAGCACTTTCCAGGAGGGTGAGATTGCAGGGTTGTGGATCCAGCTGTCTGATGGCTCATTCAACTTCATCCCACAAATTCTCAATGAGGTTGAGATCTGGAGATTGTGGGGGCCACTTAAGCAAAATAAACTCACCAGCATGTTCCTGAAACCAATCCTGTACAATACGAGCACTATGGTAGGACTCATTGTCTTGTTCAAAGTAGCCATCGCCATTGGGATAAACCATCCACATGACAGGATGCACTTGGTCCGCAACGATGTTTAGGTATGGTGTGCCAGTCAGACGTTGATCAACACGAATTAAAGGGCCCAAAGCATTCCAGGAAAACATTCCTCAAACCATAACGTTGCCTCCACCAGCTTGAAGGGTTGTAGCAATGCATTTGGGGCCCATGCTTTCGTGCTGTTTCCCCCAAAATTCTCACTCGGCCATCGGCGTGGTGCAACTGAAAACGTGATTCATCGGAACACATAATTTGTTTCCAATTATCGACTGTCCAATCCTTGTGCTCCTGTGAGAACTGGAGACGTTTTCTCTTGTTAACTGCAGACAGCAAAGGTGTTCGAACAGGCCTTCGGCTGCCATATCCCATCTGATGCAGCGTACGGCGAACAGTGCTTGCAGAGATCATTTGAGGGGATCCTTGATTAAGATGGTCTGTAATTTGCTGCACTGTTGTCCTTCTGTTGTCTGTTGCCAGTCTGGACACTCTCCGTTCTGCCCGAGCAGTCACTAGTCGATGACGACCACACGTTGCACGTAGAGACCCAGTTTTTTGGCTGACAGTAAAGTCTTTAAACACTTTAACAGCTGCTCTGGAACATTTGACGAATGCGGCGGTTTTGGTGATACTCGCTCCATGGCTCCAAGCTCCTACAATCATCCCACGTTGAAAGTCAGTCAAATCGCATTTTTTACCCATCTTGTCACCCAAAAATCTCTTCTACTACTGTCGCAAGCACTAAGCTTTCCCTTTTTATACTAGCCTCTCCCTCTGGCAGCAACAGCGTGCAGCCATAGCTCATTTGCTTAAAACTGTCAGGTGGTCATAATAAAGTGGCCACTCAGTGTATAAAGCTGAGATGTTCTGTCGTGTTATCAGTAACTTTGAAGCGGATATACCGTGTGGACGTGAACTTTCCGAGTTCCAGTGTGAGCTGGTCATAGGACGTCATTTGAGTGACGTTTCCATACGGAGCATTGTAGCTCAACCAAACATACCAAAATCGACTGTAAGTGATGTCATGAAGAGACGGAAGTAGGACGATGCAACTACAGCAAAAAAAAAAAAAAAAAGTTCAGGAAGGCCGTACAAACTGACGGAACGTGACAAAAGAGCCATGGTAAGAAATTTTGAGAAATCCCATTTTCCTCTGCCGTTTTCATTGCTGCTGAAGTAGCAAATGCTTGTAATGGTTCAGTTAGTACCATAACCGTTAGCAAAGAGTTGCACAGTGTGGGTTATTATGGTACACCAGAGACATACAAGTCACACATCACTACCGTGAATGCGAAGCCCCGTTTAGTGGGGTGTGTCTCCCGTCCTTCCTGGACTGTGGGCCACTGAAAAGCTGTTCTTTGGAATGATGAGCCACGCTTTTTGCTCTTCCAATCAGATGAGCATGTTTGGATTTGGCGACAACCCGCCGAACGGTTTCCGCCAGACTGTGTTCTTCCAACTGTTAAATTCGGCGGAGGCTCCATCATGGTACGGAATCGTTTTTTTGTGGATAGGACTCGGCCCATTGGTTACTATACCGCAAACCATGTGCTGTGGGGGCTTTTGGATTGCCCCGCGTCATTATTAGTAATAAGGGTAATCACTCGAATCTCAAAAAACTATGTTTTCCCAGTATTAGAGAAAACACAGGCTCGCTATTCGAGGATGGGCGTTGTGTTTCACCCAGCCGACGTTCCGTGTATCGGGGTCCGCTGAGTGCCGCAATGTTTTAAAGTAATCGTCTAGCTTTTCATTTCTTTTTGAATAATTCGTTAACTTACAAATTTTGATTTGTTTACTAGCACTGATGCGTAAGTTACTCAGTATTGCACTGGAGGATTTTTCTGAACATTCATCCCAAATCATTTATTCACACATCCAACACTCAATCGTTATTAACCCTTTTTTTTACTTTACAAAATTGTACACTCAAATGAAATGTAGCCGACTCATAATAACGGGAAAATAAAATATGTTTATTTTGCCTGATGAAGGCTTGAAATCTAGTAAAATATACACTCATTCATATGAAAATGTTTGAAGACCCTTTTAGCAAAATTATTTATTTAAAGGTTAACTTTAATTTCTTATTTTCATTTAATATAATTCTGAAATATTTCGAAACATAATTTACTAAAAATGATTCCCTATACTACACAATTTCCTGCTCTGATCAATGGTATTTACTTTACTCAACCATTTCATTATTCTTCTATTTCTGCCCTACTTTTCTCAGCATTAGTTTAGAGCTGGTTTTACTTTCAACCTTAACTTAGTCTACTATGCTCTTCTTAAATTTTCGGTTCAACATACTAATTATGTAAACAAGAGGAAACTTTAATGTCGGATTATCCTACCTTCTATCCCACGATGAGGGCTGGAATATCATTCTAGCGAAGTTTTTATGCTATCTCCTCTCTTCCTGAAGTATTCATGCCGACTCTGACTTCTGTCATCCTTCTTTCGCAGTATTCATGCCGACTCTGACTTCTGTCATCCTTCTTTCGAAGTATTCATGCCGACTGATATATTTCTCTCGCTCCTCTTCCTGTCCTACCAAAAATTTGTTCTTCCCGGATCCTCCTACCAATTTACAGATTGGTCAAACAATTATCATTTCCCGATCTGATTTGCTCTGGGTTTCCCGCCATTTCTCTGACTTGCCATCCTTCGCCCCGTCCAAAATCTGTGTCCGCCCTCAAATTCTAGGAACTTCGTTGCCTACGGATCTCTGAGGTCGTAAATCTTACTATCATAAAACTGCTATAGTATTCCTTGGCCTGGCGTCAAGCTATTCTTTTCTTCCAGACCTGGTGCATCAAATCTCAAGACGACTGGCGCCGAGCTCCAATAAAATGTCTACCCGCTATTTCTCTGATTTGAATTACTATGTCTTACCCAATATTGCTGGCTCGTAGCAGTTAGGGAAAGGATGCCCCGCGGTCCCATGCCACAGCAAGCGGACTGCTGGAAACCCTTCGACTCTGAGAGAAAGAGAGAGAGGGTGGGGTGGGGGTGAAGGGGAAGAGCGGTACTTTCCTGACCTTCCTAGGCGCGAACCCACGGAAGAAAAGCTAAGGGGAAAATTAAATTGCGAAATGCAGAGCGTCTGAAGAGCGTGAAGTTTATAAAATCCTTATTTTAATAATTCTTACACCAGCTCCCCAAAAATCTCTCCCATTCATTTGATTAATTTTTTTTTTCATTTCTTTTCCGCTTTTCCGATTACTTCTCAATTTCCAATACAGTGAAAAGGTGCGCACTCGCTCCCGAGTGATCAACACATGAACTATGAGGTGTACTTCGACGTTCTGGATAATTCTGTCCTACCAACAATGTGGCAGTATTAGGGAAACGGCCGTTTTCTCTTCCAACGCGATCGAGCTCCCTGCCATAGTGCATAACGTTTGCATGTCTAGTTTCTTGAAAATGAGGTGGAACTGTTAGACTGTCCTGCTCAGAATCCTGATCTTAATCCCACAGAAAATCTCTATGATGAACTGGAGTGACGGATACGAAATCGACAACAACAACTGTTTTCGCTCTCTACTCTGGCAGCACCTTTGCAGGACGAATGGCAAGTCATTCCTGCCGAGACCTACCGGAAATCGGTTGATAGTATGCCTTGACGTGTTGCCGGTGGACCGACTAACTACTAATTGCGATAATAAAGCCATTTGCCCCAAAACACTGTGGTGCCCGAATACTTTTGATAATATAGTGGGCAAGCCATGCACACAAGATAACGGAATTTTGGGCCATTATTCCTGAAAAATATATCCCAAATACCCTCACGAACAATGCAATTTGCGCACCTAGAAGAAAACATGCTACAACAGCGAAACTTAGCAAATAGCTAGCGTGCATGCTGGTATGCAAATGATCCACGTTTGGTACGAGTGCGTATGACCACACACCCTGTACTGGCGCTGCAAGCACGAACCTGCAGCCTTATAAACCATCCTGTAGTCGATGCCCCATGAAAGCGAAAAGCAACGGCCGACGCAAGCAAAAGTATAGAGTGACAAGAATGCCGGGTAGACGCCAGAGACGTCAATTTACGCAACTTACGGACTTTGAGAGAGGCCGAATTATAGGGCTGAAAACCGCAGGGGGTCGGCGCGCCATATAGCCAGCCACGTGGATCGTTCTGACCATACCGTCCGAATGTGTTGGGAGCAGTGGGCACGTGACGGCAACGCCACACGGCGGAGCGGCTCCGGAAGGACCAGGAGGATAACCGGTAGAGAGGATCGACGGATTGTGCGCCAGGCACAAACGGCTACAGGCAGATGTATCGGCTCCTGTGTGCCAACGAACCATTTTCAGACACCTCGCGGAAGCGAATCTGCGACGCCAGAGCTCCTTGCGTGTGCTGCTATTAACACCGGAACATCGCCGGCTCCGTGTGCAGTGGTGCCAGGCCACAGCGACGTGGAACGCCACAGACTGGTGACGTGTGGTGTTTGGCGATAAGTGCCGCTTCGTTTCGGGGACAGATTATCATCGTGTCCGAGTGTGGAGGTACCCGGGTCAACGGCACAATCTCAACCTCGCTATCGAGCGCCACACCTCCTCCACTGCCGGCATTATGGTCTGGGGAGCCATTGCCCAAAATAGTCGATCAACTCTAGTAGTGGTACGTGGATCATTGACGGGCCAGCGGTATGTGGATGAGATCCTTAGGCCTCATGTGCTACCATTCCTGGCCGGGATTCCAGGTACGCTATACCAGCAGGATAATGCCGGCCCGCACACCGCTCGGGTTTCCCAGGACTGTCTACGTCATGTCCAGACACTTCCATGTCCTACGCGCTTCTAGAACATGTCCCCTATCGAACATGAGAGGGACCAGTTGAAATGCTGGGTGCCCACTATCCGAGAATTGGAGCACACCGTCCAACACGTGTGGTCCAGTCTGCCGCAGGACATCAGGTGTCTGCTCGCCTCCATGCCGGACCGAATTGCAGCATGTATCGTCGCACGATGTGGTGCGACGCGCTATTGAAGATGACCGGACTGCGTGCCACAGATCCCTCTGTGATTGTCCTGCAGCTCTGTTTTTGCCATCATGTGTATCATTCATCATTATGTCCATCAAATTTCAGTACAATCCGATGCTGCCTTTTTGGTGCGCACATTTTATTGTCCGTGAGTGTATGATCACACTGTGGAAAGTGTGATCTGACCTTTCGCTTCGGATATTCCCCACAAATGTTTAATAATGTAAAGGTATTGCGGTGGCCGGTAGCTGCTATACCTGGTGTTGGAGAACATGCAAAGAAGACTGAATCTCTTGATGGATTCGGAGGAATGGATGGCTATTACCAGGATGTTGGAAGCACAGATCCAAGCTAAGATAACCGAAACGTATGAATCTTGAATGGTCATCTCGAGGCTATAATGATAATATCAGGAATTAAGGCTTGTATTTCTACGACCAGTTTTGTGCCAGCCAAGGGTCACAGCATCCCAGGAGGAATATCTGGCCTTAACAGCGGGAAAGCATAGAAAGATGACAGCCACAAAACTCGCTGTTTGTTTGAGAGCAACTCGTAGAACTAAAAGCAGTAGCTTCCCATAATTCCCGGTCACTGGTTCTAGGGAAGGGAGACATACAATACAGTAAGACAAACACATCATCCATGACACCGGGATTCGAACCCGGACCCGTCACGCAAATGAATGGTTAGAGCGAGCGCCTCGTGCTATTTGGTCACAGGTGCGGTCTATGGAGCTCTCCCGAGATTCGAACATAATGCAGTAAAGGAGATCTGTATCCAGATGACTTCGTGAAAGAAGTGTGTATGCCAAGAAACCGATAGTTTTACTTCCTCTCAGTCCTCTCTCAAAGAAAAGCTCGAGGGAGTTGGTGCAAGCAGCATTACACTAAATGCACCGAACAAGAGTAGGGCTTGTGCTCTTGACATATACGTCCCGTTTCACTCTGACCATGGATATCCGACGTGTGCTCATTTAGAGGGAAAGAGGAACGCGCAATCATGCAGCTACATTCGGAAAGAAACCACTCGGAAGGAAGAAGTTTTCTAGTATGGAGAGGTACAATGCTGGATGATTGTACTCCAATTCATGTATTTGAGGAAGGCACTTACAAGATCAAATATACATAGAGGATATCCTCGAGCTCTGTGTAAGGGTTTTCAGGGGTGCTGTAAGTCGTAGTTCATTTTTATGGACGATAATGCTCGTCCTCATATGACTTGACTTGTCGACGATTACCTCGCAAGCAAGGATATCTACAAGTTGTGGGTGAACGGCCAAGTCTTCTGTTCTTAATCCTATTGAGCCGGCCTGGACCACTTTGGGAAGACATTTCAGTTCTTCGGCCCAATCTCAGAAATTTCCTACAGCTGCAATCTGCTCTAACGGAATAACGATGCATTTTGTCATCCGACTACATGCATCATCTTGTCACTAGTATGCAAGGTCATTGTGCAACATAATTGGTGTTGTCAGGCACGATCATACACCCTATAAATAACTTCTAAAGTATGACCCATTCTACTGTATATGCTAGTCTATGAACTTGTTGCTAAGATGGCATCCTTTGACAGCGCCACGTTGAAAGTCACTGAGCTCTGTCATACGACCCATTCTACTGTTCATGCTTGTCTATTATGTTTGCCAAGTAAAGTGCGTTTTTATACCTGCATGAGCCATGGCGTGACGTATATGTGCAAATCTACTACTCCAAATGGATGTTCGGATACTTTTGACCATATATCAGACTTCTGAAATAACTAATTGCATAATAAGGGGCAGTGTGAAAGAATCAGCACTTACGTGTAACATCAATTTATTCTTCAGTTTCCATGTACTGGAAGTTCGGGTCACCGATACAATATATTCGTCAAACGATAACTTATCATGTGACACTTAATAGCTCCTGTATCGGCCTATATCTTAATCATATATCAACAATACGTATTCGTAGATTCACAGAGATACCGAACAGGCTGCAGTATCCTTTGCTGTATCAGCTCTTCACTACCTACAGTACATTTAAAGTCGTCTATTTATTTTTCTGATTAACTGTTAGCGATGTCAAAATGTACAAACTGTTCAGTGAAGTAATGTGCCATTCAGTGAGAAAAAGCGTAACCAAGAAATAACGAAATTTACATAATACTGAAACTCAAGAGGAAGGTGAAATAAACGGATACGTCCCAATAATATCCTTGGCGGAATTGCGAAGTTTGTTGAAGGTTTGTGAGTTGGGCTTAAGCCTTTTATGCACTTACACCAAAGAGCATTACATTACGATTACCTGCCTAATATTGTCAGGCCATTTTGGCCTTTTCCCTTGTCTTCCCTGTTGTTACAGTTTATGTTCATCATTTATGATTTGTCAATTTTTTTCCCACTCTTTTTTGTTCTTCTAAGAGCATGTAACAACAACAAAAAAAAATAAATAAATAAAAGAAAAAAGAAAAAAATCTATATACTTCATTTAGGAATTTTTCCAGATGCTTTAAAAGTAACCAAAATCACTCTTAAATTCAAAATTGCTTGAAAAAACGAAACAAATAATTATCGTCCTATAGCAAATCTTTCAATTTTTGCCAAGATCCTTGAAAAATTTATTTATACTCGACTAATTTCCTACCTTCAAAAATATAAGATACTCAGTCAGTATCAATTTCGATTTTTAGCACATAAATCTACAGAATTAGCATTGCTATACCTTCAAAATGCTATACAAAATAATTTTACTCAAAAATATACAACAATGGCTTTATTTCTGGATTTATCAAAAGCATTTGATACTTTAAATCATGATGTTCTCCTTTCTAAATTACAAAATATAGGAATCAGGGGTAATACTTATTCACTTTTCAAAAATTACTTGACTAACAGACAATAATATACACAAACTGAGCATTATCACTCCTCATTTCAAATTTTGAGATCAGGAGTACCTCAGGGTTCTGTCCTAGGCCCTTTATTGTTTAATATATACATTAATGATTTATTTTCGCTATCAACTCATATAGTTCTTTTTCTGTATGCTGATGATACAGCTGTTCTTCTGAAATAAACAGTTACAAAGTATATATGACTGGTTAAATTCTAATGAATTAATAATTAATGTTAATAAAACTAAAGCAAATTATTTTTTCTAGTACGTTCTCTCCGTTAATACCAAACGCACAAATATCCCTTAATAATAAAAGAAGTGACATAGTATCTTCATTCAACTACCTGGGAACTATAATAAATTTTGGCCTTAAATGGAATAAACATATTAATTTTCTTTTAATTAAACTATCTAGAAACATTGGCATAGTGAGTAATATCCTGACTGATGTAACAACTAAAACATTGATCTCATTGTATTACACATTATTTCAAACTCATATTAATTACTGCATACTATTGCATCATGGGGACAAACGACACAATACAATATTAATAAATTACAAATTCTACAAAATAAATTTATTAGATTAATTGATCTCAAATCAAATCCTAATACTCAACCTTTAATAAATTTCAAAAGTATATACTTACTATTACTCAACTATATTATTTTAATCTTGGTAAAATTATGTTCAAACTAACTAAATATATTTTATATTCAGATCTCATATTTCTTAATGCACATGCACATTCGTATGAAACAAGAAATAAACTACAATTACAGCCTATTTTTCCAAAAACGGAATCAATTAAACTTACTTTAAATTACAGAGGCCCTCAATACTGGAATTCTTTACCTAGCAACCTAACTAACTTAAATAATTTTAATTTATTTAAAAAAATTCAAACTCCATCTTCTTCAATAATTAAAAAAAGGAAAAGATTGGCAAAACGTCTTCCGATTGTCTGACTTGAAGTGTCTATCTGTTGTTTCATTTGTTTCTTCCACGGGGAGTATAGGGCTATGTCAGGCCATTTTTTGGCTCTTTACCTTGTCTTCCCTGTTGTTACAGTTTATGTTCATCGTTTATGATTTGTCAATTTTTTTCCCACTCATTTTTTTTCTTCTAAGAGCATGTAACAACAAAAATAAATAAAGAAAGAAAGAAAATTTATAATTTTGGTCCTCTATGTGCCCCCAAAACAGCTCTTATCCGGAGAGGAATAGAACCTACAAGATTTCTAAAAGGCGTCTTATGGTTTTTGGCGCCAACACGTTACCAACAGATCATCTGACTCTTGTAAGTTATGTGGTTGAGCCGCCGCAGATCGGATTAGCTCTTCCAACACAAACCAACAGATACACGATTGTATTGATGTCTGGGGAAATTTGGAGGCCAAGGTAAAGCATTACACTTTGCTCCTCCGTCTTGTTTACGTCCTACGTTACGTTCTGGTGCTGACACTTCCTCAGGTAACCGACTCACATATATCCGGCCGTCCACATGGGGCAACGGAAAACGAGATTCATCGGACCAGACGACCTTCTTTAAATCATTCAAGGTCCAGTATTGATGCTTGCGTGCCCATTGTAGGCGTTTCTGACTGTGAACAGAGGTTAGCATGGGCGCTTGGAGCCGTCTGTTGCTAGGCAGCCCCATTTTCAGCAAGGTTCGATGTACTGTGGGTTGTGACACATTACTCTCGTCACCAGCATTCAAATTACCGGCGAGTCGTCACGCCATAGTGTCCCTTTTGTTAGCTAGCACCATATGGGACAGCCTTCGTTCACTTCTAGCATCGATGAGCTCTGGTCGACCCATACCTTGCCTGCGGTTCGTGGTTCTTTTCCCTCCTCGGACCACTTTTTGAAGATACTAACGGCGGCAGATAGGGAAGGGAGTACCTCACAGGATTTTCCGTCTTGGAAATGTTCTGACCCAATTTTCTGGCCACGACAATTTGGCCTTTGTCGAACTCGCTGAAGTCCGCTGTCTTTCTCATCTGAAGAACAATAAACACTGATTAACATAGATGATCATCAGATGTTACTTATATCGTCTCATGATCTTCATTCGCGCAGTCATTTACTTGCAGTTGCTTCGATTTGCACAAAGACGAGCTGGTCATAATGGTTTGGTTCTTCGGGGTGTATAAACCTCCGGATAAGGTAATATAACCTACCTTATCCACAAAGCTTCACTCTTTTTTTGTGTGTGCATGTAATTTGATGGCCTTCATGAATATTTAAGTCTACAAGGAGTCGTGTGTGTGTGTGTGTGTGTGTGTGTGTGTGTGTGTGTGTGACATTAATTTGGAACCAACGGATACTGGGAGCGGAAAAATCCAGTAAGGTAAGAATTATATAATTTATGACTACAAAACTTGTGGTGTTGAGATAGAATGAAAATACCAACGTTTACCACAATCAAAGGGTTATTGTACCGATCGACTATAGTTTCGCAAAGCGTTTGGCTCGGCATCATCAGAACGAATGGAGCGTAAACATTCAAATAATTGTGACATCATCAGAGTCCTGACGGTCACGGTTTTTAGACCTCCCAAAAGACTTCCTAATACGAGAGAATTGGGCGGTTATCCCTTTTGCTCCTCAGATTTGCTTTGGAATTTCAAAAATTCTCAAGGGTTTTAACTTCAAAGTTATTTTTAACCCATATCTTTTTATGGATCAAAAGACTACGTCCAAGACATAAATTCCTAGGGAATTTATTAGATACCTTGTGAATGTTGGCTTTCACATATATGACAGACCCTGAGGGTTTTAAGTTTCCGTGTGAAGGAACACAAGACTTATGTACGGAACTATGAACTGAAGAAGTCATCAATAACCCAACATTGCCACGAAATTAACCATAAAGTTTTGTTTGGAAACGCTACGCTCATTGATAAACCTGATTCGACTATCAAGCTTAATGTATTAGAAGCTTTCCACATATACCTGAACTCTTCACGGCTTGTCAACGACATGACGTCGACTCCATTTCTTTCAAGCCCGTGGAAACCACTGGATAACAAATTATGATTGGTTGCAAACGGGAGAGAATGAGAGATTGGGAGTGAACTGATTAGATCCCTGGCATTTCTTTCTGCCTCCCCCCTTTTTCATGCATTGTTTTGATTTACTGCTACGGGAGTCAGGAGGAAAGAGAAACGACAAATATCTTTATTTTTTCTTCTAATGGGTTTACAATCAATAAAGGAAAAAAAAGTGTTTAGGTTTACAAAAGGGAATACCTCTTCTTTTATCGCAGAGTTCCTCGCCGTTTTATCGCCATTTGGGTGATTACGATGCTATTTGAATGTCTCGTAAGCACAAGCATACACACACAAAAGAAGAAACTCGGATTTAAGAAATTATGAAAAATGGCTCAAAGAATTATTTGGTTTTACACACCACGCAAGTGGTATTTCGTATTAATACTTAAACTAAAATTGAATTCCCAGAAACAAAAACAAAGTAATAGGATATACTCTTGGCGTAACTTTTAGGCTTAATTTGGAAAAACGGGTGCATATCAAGTTAACAGAGTAATTGGACACGAGTGAACTGTCAGCATCCAATTACACTGCCGGAAAGTGAAAAAAGAACACCAAGAAGGAATTGGCGGACGATCAAGAAATTTACATATGTTAATGGGGTCAAGTTTACGTAGGTGTGATGTTAATTTCGGGACCAACCGGTGAGCGCTTACGCCACAGCACGGCATAATATGCAAATTATCGTCGGTGGTATTTAACAAGTACGGCGAAGTGAATGTAATCAGTCGGACACGTGCGAAGACTCTGAAGAAGCTGCAATGCTTTGACATAGAAGACGTGTACGATTTCAGCAGTTATCGGACTTTGAGCGAGGTCGTCTAGTCGGACTCCGCGAGGCCGGGTGGTCGTATCGTCGTATTGCGGAGCGAATTGGACGGGAAGTATCGGTAGTGGAACGATGGTGGCGTAGATGGTCCGAGGAACATTTCCGCACGAGAAGACGTAGAACCGGGAGTCACAGACGGACTGATGAGCGGACCGATCGACGCATGAGAAGAGCGGCGTTGTCAAGCAGAACATCCACTGCGACGCAAATCCGAGCTGCCGTTGCACCTGAGGTGGCTGTGCGAACAATCCGCAACCGTCTACTGGATGCAGGACTACATGCACGTGTGCCTCTGGCATGTGTACCTCTGACTCCAGCCCACCGTCAGGAACGGCTGCGATGGTGTCGCCAACGTCTGCACTGGAGAAGCGCAATGGCGATCTGTCGTGTTCAGCGATGAAAGCAGAATCTGCTTGGGAGCCTCCGATGGCCGTATGCGTGTTCGCAGACGCACAGGGGAGCGTCTCCACCCTTCTTGCATCCGCCAGCGACACACAGGGCCTACATCTGGTCTCCTGGTGTGGGGAGCGATCAGCTATCACTCCCGTACACAACTAGTGTTTGTACCGGGTACGTTAAACAGCACCTCCTAGATCAACAACATCATTCAGCCCGTTGTTGTGCCATTTGTAAGGTCGGTCCATCGTGGTGTTTTCCAACAAGATAACGCACGCCCACGCATGGCAAGTGCAACGCAACATGCACTTCAGGCTGTGAGAAAACTTCCATGGCCTGCAAGTTCACCGAATTTGTCCCCCATTTAGCACGTGTGGGATTTTATGGGACAACGACTTATCCGGTCTCCACGGCCAGCCACGACCATCCCCGATTTACGCGTTCAGGTTGAGGATGCTTGGAACTCAATACCCCAAACTTACATCCAACATCTGTACGACAGACTCCATGCCAGAATTGCACAGTGTGACGCAGTTCATGGCGGTTCAACCTCGTACTAACCATGATACATGGAAATGTTATTTTTCAGTTTACCAGCAAATACAGCTGTATTTTGCCATAATGTTTTGATCACGTTATCCTCTGTATTCCGTTATTATGCTGTATAAATTTTGTTGGTATCAGACGTCTCCTTCTTGGTGTTCTTTTTTCACTTTCCGCCAGTGTATTTGCAATTGATAGTGAAAGTTGATGCCCCCGTTCAAAGTCAGTCACCTGGTATACATATACATCAGCCAGTTGCTGTCAGGGATGTGTCCAGGATTTTCGTGACGGGGGCGCATCTGTCGGGAATAACCGGGGACTTTTATGAGGTTTTCCCGCAAAATGAAAAAAGTGTTCTTATTATTATGTCTAGAAATTCTTCCAATTAAGGTGGACGTCAAGTAATTTTGCTTCCTATACTTCCAATGGAAAAAACTTCTGTACACCTTTTCTTCACAATTAATGCGTTCCTAAGGATGAAACTCTGAACATCGATTAAAATAGCTTTATTTCATAACTTGGAATATTTAATATTTTCTAAAACATAACCATAATTATGCAATTCAACATTTGTTTGTCTACTGACGTCATCAAAGTACAGGTCGCGCCATCTTTTTTCGGGTTACATCACCACCAAAGGAAATGTTATTCATTTTTAATATAATTATGGTTATGTTTTAGAAAATATTAAGTATATTAAGTTATAACATGAAGATATTTTAATCGATGTTCAAATTTTCATCCTTGGGAACACAATAATTGTGAAGAAAATGTGTACAAAAGTTTTTCCATTGGAAGTATAGGAAGCAAAATTACTTGACGTCCACCTTAATTAAGGAAAGTAATATACTTTTAAGGAATACTTTCTTTCACGAAAAAATATTCAATTTGTTGTTAAAACCTAACAAATCGAAACTTTTCTTGGCCCTGAGGAGGGGCCAAGGAACAGCTTCGATCCAGAGGGGTGACGCCTTCACCCCTCTGAATTATAAATTTAAGTTACGCAACAGTGTTTTCTGTCTGTGGGCTTGAAATTACGAGGGAGACTCAAATTTGACTTGGACTGTTTCTTAATCAGATATTTATTTACCATACAGCTGATGTTACATCACTTATTTTTCGTGGTAATCCCCGTCGTGGTCCATACATTTTTTCCAGCGTTCTGGAAGCTTCCGGATCCCAGTTTCATAGAATTCTTTACTCTGTTGTTTAAACCATCTCAGGACGACACTTTTAATCTCTTCATTACATCTGAATTTCTGGAATCCCAAAAATTCCTTTAATAGGCCGAACAATTGGTAGTTACATGATGACATATCCGGGCTGTACGGAGGGTGTGGTACAACGTCCCATCCCAATTTCTCCAATGTTTTCATAGTCACTTTAGCGGTGTGGAACCTGGCGTTGTCTTGGAGAAGGCATACTCCATTGTTGAGGAGTCATGGTCTCTTCTTTCTCAGTGCTGCCTTAAGAGAGTTCTTGAGGAGATCGCTGTAATAGGTGGCATCGATTGTTTGACGATCTTCCAGGAAATCCGTAAGAGTAATGCCGTTAATGTCTCAAAACACCGTAGCCATTGCCTTCGTAGCTGATGCCCTGATCTTGAATTTTTTGGGTGGGGGCGAATCACTGTACCTCCACTCCATGCTTTCACGTTTGCTTTCCCGCGTATGGTGATGAATCCATGTCTCGTCCACTGTCACCACACTTCTGAGAAAGTTGTCTCCTTCTCTCTGATGTCTTCGGAACAAGATGTTCGCAATTTGCAACCTGCTGGCTTTCTGCTCGTCGGACAGCTGCTTCGGTACCCATCTGGGACACACTTTGCTGAAGTGCAGCTTATCCTGGATGATGGTACGCCTCGTCGGACAGCTGCTTTGGTACCCACCTGGCACACACTTTGCTGAAGTGCAGCTTATCCTGGATGATGGTATGCCTCGTCGGACAGCTGTTTCGGTACTCATCTGACACATACTTTGCTGAAGTGCAGCTTATCCTGGATGATGGTATGCCTCGTCGGACAGCTGCTTCGGTACCCATCTGGCACATACTTTGCTGAAGTGCAGCTTATCCTGGATGATGGTATGCCTCGTCGGACAGCTGCTTCGGTACCCATCTGGCACATACTTTGCTGAAGAGCAGCTTATCCTGGATGATGGTATGCCTCGTCGGACAGCTGCTTCGGTACCCATCTGGCACATACTTTGCTGAAGAGCAGCTTATCCTGGATGATGGTATGCCTCGTCGGACAGCTGCTTCGGTACCCACCTGGCACATACTTTGCTGAAGTGCAGCTTATCCTGGATGATGGTATGCCTCGTGGGACAGCTGTTTCGGTACCCATCTGGCACATACTTTGCTGAAGTGCAGCTTATCCTGGATGATAGTATGCCTCGTCAGACAGCTGCTTCGGTACCCATCTGGCACACACTTTCCTGAAGTGCAGCTTATCCCTGGATGATGGTATGCCTCGTCGGACAGCTGCTTCGGTACTCATCTGGCACACACTTTGCTGAAGTGCAGCTTATCCTGGTTGATAGTATGCCTCGTCGGACAGCTGCTTCGGTACCCGTCTGGCATACACTTTGCTGAAGTGCAGCTCATAGTGGATGATGGTATGCACACTGCCGGCGCTAATGTTAATTGCAGAGCTTAGATCACTTACGGTAATGCTCCTGTTATTCCGCATGAGCTCATTTACGCGTGCAGACATGGCGTCGTTAACAGCAGTTGCTGGACGTGCCTTGTGCGGTTCGTTGCCGACGCTTTGTCTGCCTTCCTCGAACGTTTTACACCATTCGAAGACGGAACAGACACGAATCACCAAACTGTGTTTAAAGTCTCCGGTGAATTTCACTGCCACTCGCACCTTCATTGCAAGTTTGATAATTATTCTGTGCTGCACCGAAGTCGAAACACCTTCACTCGCCATTTCTCTTTCTGCAATGCGGGAGTTGTCATGGCAACGAAAATTAACGAAACAAGTGGCGTTCTGGTAGCGTTCGATAACAGTGTTGCCAAACGCACAATAATAATCTGCACAATTTTTCAAACTAACGTATTAGAAACAAAAGTCCAGGTCAAATTTGAACGCCCGTAATATATCATTTGGAAGAAATACCATGCTTACGATCTTTCACTTCACTTCTAAACAGAGATTTCTCTTTCTTTTTTCATTTTTTTTTAATGCTTTATCGAAGTTGAATTACCATAGTTCGTGGTCCCTTATTTAGGGCCAGTGGTTTCAGGAGAGAGAGGGAGAGATATCGCTGTGAGACGCAAGCCCCATCTATGCTTCACCCATGAGCTGAGTAGGACTCAGCTCTAAAGATTAGCGAGAGGCCCATGCCTCTAACCGCCCGGCCAAAGGGCTGCCTAGATAGTGTTGAAACAGCTCTCAACACATCAGCTATAGAAAATAGATTTGAAAAAACAAAACAAAAAAACAACGAGGAAGTACTTCGTTGAAATTCTACACTGTTAAAAACCCTGAGGAATGTTGCCCCAAAAATTGGTGCTACACTTTAACCTTTTGATGGTAAAGGTACACCATTGCCTGGTGCAAGAAACACACGATGACACAGACCAATTGATTCAAACTTGCACCAGTTAGGTTGTATACCATAACATGTTGCGTAATTACATCAGCATCATAATTACATAACAGTGTCGCCACAAGCTAAAGTGAGTAGCATTATTTTTCCTTAAACCAAATATAAAGGAGAAATTTTGAAGGCTTGTCTTTTCTATGCTGGATTTCAGTCGGCAACGCGCGATTAATTAAATATGAGGCACATGGTGAGCACAGATTTGGAGTCCTCTTCCCCTTCATGCGTCACATATCTGTTTTGAACACATGTCGACATCGAAACAACAGATTTACTGTATTTGTATTAAATCGTAACATCCAAAAGAGACTACGTATTTAAAAGAAGAAAGAAGACACCGTATTTTCGTCTAATTAGAATTTTCGGAACCGCTGATTTTGCTGAAAATACATTAGAAACAGAAAAATATATTTACGCTCATTGGTGGACAAAACATTCTTTACCAAAAATTATAATTCATATGCAGAACATTTCCCACCAAGAACTGTATCCAACACAGAAAATGTTTTTAAATAGGACTTTTGGAAGCAGAAATACAAGATATAGGGGAAATCCCAATTTATTTTTATGACCCTAACGGAAAAACTATGCATTACTTAATAAAGAAACTGTACCCAAAATAGTCTTCATTATAAATGGCAGCGAAAGGAAGAAAGGCTTTTTCAATCGAATGTTTAGAAGCAATGATATGGGGAAAAATGTATTTTGAATTTACACCCTCTATATATCTGCATTTGCGCCCTCTAGAAGTGAAGTTGGGAATGCCAGGATCATCGTTCTCACATTTTAAGGTTTCCAATGGAAAAAGACTTTTTGAAGTCGAACTCATAGCTGCAAAGACGTGATGTGATGGTGTTCACAGACGAACGGACGGACAAAGTGATACTATAAGCACGCACTTTTTTTACAAGAGACGAGCTAAAAAAAAAGTAGACTTTTTCTACAGGTTCAGACACGGTCAATAATGCATTTCTATATCTTTGTCTTAGTTTATTGATAGATCCTAAATTCCGATTTTATGAATTGATCATACACAGTCGAGTCACATTATTGTGACCACCTCCTACTTTTGATGACAACAGTGCGTAGCAAATGAAAGAAGGCACGTCTCGTGAGCTGGCTTGGAGGGCATATAAGGAGTGCTGTAGGCAATCTGAAAACATATCACTCGTTGCTGTCATGGATAAAAGGAGCGATTTATCAGATTTGCAAAAAGGGATGATTATCGGCTTTCGGGCAAGGAGCGGCAGAATTTCTGAAACAGCGCAGTTTGTGAACCGTTCGCGTGCTGCTGTGGTGAAAGTGTATCGTGATTTGAGAAATTGCACCATTGCGAATAAGCGAGATGGAAACTGTGGAGCACCACGTGCTATTGATGTGAGAGGTGAACCTCGGCTTCGAAAGTGCGTGAGGGCCGATCGACACGCTACATGGAGCCACTGACCGAATGAAACCAGGGGGGCTACCGGAAATGTGTCCTAAACGACAGTTCAGCGAACCCTGCTGCGTATGGGACTCCGATGCAGACGGATTGTCACTGCACCTATGCTAACGAAGGTGCATCGGCAGAAAAGGCTTACATTTGCACGGCAGTACCGGAATTGGACCTCCGCTGATTGGAAAATGATTGCCTCATCCCATGAGTCACGTTTTCTGCTTCATCGAACGGATGGACGTTGGCGTATAAGGCGAGAAACATTGGAGAACAACACTCTTCAACCATTGCTGGAAGAACACAAGCTGGTGGGGGTAGCGTTGTGGTCTGGGAAATGTTTTCGTAGCATTCTCTGAGTCCACTCATACCTGTGGAAGGCACTGTGGACCGAATTCGTTATGAATCCATCCTTGCATACCACGTACACCAACACACTGTGATTGTCTTCCCTGGGACGGATGGGCTCTTCCAGCACGACAGTGCAACGTGTCGCACAGCTAGAAATGTCCGAGAGTAGTTGGAGGAGCACAATGAAGACTTCAAAGTAATTCTATGACCCTCTAATTCCCCAGACTTAAACCCAATTGAGCATCTGTGGGACCACCTCGATCGTGGTGTTGGTTCTATGGGTCCTCCACCACTCACCCTCCAGCAGCTGTCAGATGCACTGCAGTCAGCGTGGCTCCACATACCTGTGAACACCTTCCAGTACGTTATGGAATCACTCCCAGCCCGTCTAGCTGCTGTCCGCGCTGCACACGGCGGTTACTCTGGATATTAGCTGGTGGTCACAATAATGTGCCTCGACCGTGTATCTTGTTTAAGCCCTTTGTGTGTGTGTGTTGAAATAAAAATATCTAGTCTATAATGTTTAAGATAAGATATAAATTTTCATTTTTTTTTACCAAAATGGTTCTCTTTTTTAAAACTGGCTTTTCACAAAACAAACGACTCCATTCAGAAAAGAGCCAATAGTCTTTATAAACATATTTAAGTTATTCTTTTAACAAGAAAGATGACACCGAATTTTCGGTTGTAATGAGCAAGTCTTTTGAATCAGTTCTGACGCGAATTAAATTTATCAAAGCTATCCAAAGTCAATGGAACTGGTTAGGAAAACAATCAACCGGTTTCAACAATCGAGAAAACATCCAGAACTAGAAACACCTGCTTAGTTTCACCATCGACTAAACAGCATGTTAGGAAGACTAACAAATGGCGCACAAAATGTTTTTCATAGCACAAGGAAGGTATCAGAGACAAAAGATTTTCAAAAATCGAACAGGTAAAAAAAAATGAAATATACAAGAGGAGGAAACACTATATAACTCTATGCCTTCTAGCAGAAGAATTTTGCATAATGGAAAAGTTGAAAATAGCCAAAAAATATTCTGCATGGAAAAACCCATGCTAAGGAACAATAACTTTTCAAATACGCCTCTCAGAAGTAGAAATAGCGATAAAAAGGTTTCAACTTTACGCCCTCAAGCGGGAAATCTGTGCATTATTTGAAGAGGATAATGCTTCACATCTCTAGTGTAGCGAATGGCATACAGTAAAGAAAAAATTCTCAATAGTGCTTTTAGAAGCGGCGATACAGCTGCAAACTGAAGTACACAAACACCACCTACCGACAGAACCGTGAACTACAAAATTCCTCATATACTAGCCTAAAGTGTCCTACAAGGTATATGGCATCCGGTGTTGAAAGAATTTTTTAAATCGCACATGTAGAAGCAGAGATATTGAGAAAAACAGATTAAGCATTTGCACCTCCTAGCGGTGAAATTGTGCATTATTTTGGGAAGAAAATACACACACAGAGTTTGCATAGTTAGTGACATCTGACCGAAGAAAGAAGTTTTTCAGTCGGCTTTTTAGTCCCGCAGATATTGCTGTAAACGAAAATTTACGCCCTCTGGTGGCAGACTTGTGCGTTAAGAAAATTTTTAAATCATATGAGAAACATTTCGCAGCGAAACGCTCTCCAACAAAGAGAGAATTTTTCAAATCGGGCTCTTCGAAGCAGAGATATCGACAAAAAGGAGATATGATCTACGTCCCTGGCGGAAAAGCCATGCATTATTTTAAGAAGAAAGTATTCTCAAAAGGATTTTCGATGTGAGCGATATCGTCCCATGGAAGAATTTTTTTCAATCGAGGAGCTCAGATTTTGCCGCAAATACATCAGAAGTAGAACAAACACTTACCCCTGTGGTGGCCAAACCATTCCTTACCAAATTATATTAGAAATTATATGCAAAGAATTTTCCACCAGAAACTGTATCCGATGCAGAAAGAATTTTTCAAATCGGAGTTTTAGAAGCACAGATATCTGGGAAAACGCACTTTTACCTTTACGCCCCCCAGCGGAAGGTCTACGATTACTTGAAAATTTTGAAATTATATGAAAAACATTTCGCACCAGAAACTCTATCCAACAAAGGAGGAATTTTTCTCATATGACTCCTTGAAGCAAAGATGTCGACAAAAATAAGATATGCACCACCTGGCGGAGAAACCATGCATTATTTTAAAAATAAAATATTCCGGATAGGTTTATCAGCGTGAGTGGTATCGGTCCATGAACGAATTTTTCAATCGAAATTTTAAAAGATCACATTTTACTGCAAATGCAACAGAAGCTGAAATTAACACTTACGTTCCCTGGTGGCCAAAGCTTTTTTTGCCGAAAATTTGAAAGTATATGCAAACGATTTTCCATCAGGAGCTGTATCCGCTGCAGAATTTTTTCAAATCGGAGTTTTAGAAACAGAGGTATCGGGGGAAACGCAGTTTACTTTTACGCCCCCTAGCGGAAGATCTATGCGTAACTTGAAAACGTGACTGCACCTAAAATAGTCCGCGACATAAATGGTATCGAAAACTAAAAGATCTTTTTCAATCGGACGTTTAGAAGCAAATATATGGAATAAAATGTATTTTGAATTCCATATCATTTGCATTTACGCCCTCTAACGGTAAAATTGTGCATCATGGAAAAAAAAAACGAAATAAAGGATCATCATTCGCACATTTCAAGCTTACCAATGCAAAAAGAATTTTTCAAATCGGATTATTAGCTGCAAAGATATGGTGTTCACAGATGGACGGGTGGACAAACCGATAACATAAGCACGATCTTTTTTACAAAAGACGTGCTGAAAAAGAGACGTACAACCAGTGTCCACATTCATATTCTGTTAAATAAATATAGTGGAGCCTCGGTAATACGTTTTCTGGGAAATGGCCTTAAAAAACGTATAAATGAAAATTCACGATGTTAAAACCGCTGTAATTTTTGAGTGCCTCAAAAAAAGAAAGAAAGAGAGAGAGAGAGAGGAGGGAGTCGAAATTTCAGATTTCAGTGATTTATAATATAAGACATACTGTACTTACATACATTAATACTTTGCTTACCACTTTAAGCCTATGTCTATTTTGACTTTTGTATTAATTTTTTATCCAAATTTCATTATAAAATCTAAGTCAAGAAATTCCGTAACATTTCATATGTTAAACATACAGTATTTTAAAACAACTTTACCATTGAAATATTAAGTAGTAAATCCGAATGGAGTTTTGTTTTGCATTCAATATCCCTATTACACATCCTTTACTTATAAGCACAGCTCTTTTCAAAGTCCACTAGTTGATTTAGCATTAATATCTAGTAAAATATTTACTAATCTTTACTTGTTTCAAATTTCTTGAATTCGAAGAAAAAAGAGAACTGTGAACATTATTTAGCAATTTTTTTGTTTCGTCACCTATTTCGTGGTTGCAAAAAAAAAAATGCTGTCTCAATTCTCTCAAAGCTGAAACATACCGTGTTGTCTATAAAAGGATCAAATAACCGTGTATTTTTGATAATTTTAAATTGAAAATTTAACGTATTATAATCGCAAAAAGCTTATAAATGAGTTACGTATAAACGAATCCAGAAAGCACAAGGAACTACAGTAAAACATCACAACTAGGGCAGAATAACTTACGGATATAAAAGTGAAAAACGTGTAACCGAGGTTACATAGCATTTATGTAGAAAATTGTGTGAAATAATAATACGCTGTTTGTTCGAAACATTCGTTGGTGCTGAAAAATTAAGCACTTCAGGAAATTAATTTTGCTGTTTAATTCAAGTAAAAGTAAAAATGCATGTTTGGTTCGATTGCAGTACTCTGCTCGGGTTTCTGACCTCAATTATGATATTTAGAGATCAGTGTAATATTTACGGTACTAAATTACAAAAAAAAAAAAAAAGGAATCCACACGGTAAAATAATTACAATACTTTCAACAGTGATACTGATATGTTGATCAAGTCCTTCTTTTGGAGCTCTCACATTTTGGTGGCCCAGGGCATTTACCTCGAGGGCCATCCTGTTGGTCTATCTCAGATCTGAATGACATCTGGATTCTAATCTATTACACTAGTACTTAATTTCTGGTGTTTCATGAATGTTTCAGCAGAAAGGCTGATTTCCGTTGCAAATAAACTCAGATTCTGGGTTGCTGACTCTAAATAACTGAGCAATGCAAGCAATGTGATGTCGCCCCTCATTATTTTCACATCTGGCCACCACCATCCTTCGTGAACATTTTCAGGACAAGTGAAAATAAGTTCTCTGAAACGTGCATACTTGAAGAGATCAGATAACTTGTTCACGTGTGAGACATGCATATAATCTTTGCAATGGTGTATATACAAACTGCAGTGCGTATTTTTGTTATCTGGCGACTCCAGGTGCAGATAAAAATTGCGTTTATCACGCTTTTTTCGACCTGGATCAGCAGATTAAGGAACATGCGTCTATCGGCTTGTTCCACTGACTTTATCCTTCGGCATTTTCGACATGGGCTGGCAGATTAACTTATACAGACGCAGATTTCGTTAAATACAGAAATATCCATAAATAAACCTGCAATATTTTACCCCTTTTCTTAAAACCGTTTTGTTAAATACAGAAATAGCACTCGGTCGAAAGTGCTTCCGTTCGTACTCTGCTGATTTAGTCGAAAGTACGTGTGGGGAGGAGATGTTGATCCTGATCGCACGTCTTCGATGAGGAGGATCTTCTCGGTGCTTTCAGAAACAATAACAGAGACTGGAAAGCTTGCCGCGATTACAAAAGACGGTATTATTCCTTTCCCCTCCTAATTTACCGAAAAGCAAGTCTTCCATTATTTCCCCCCTTATCAATCCTTCTGATTTCGTGAATTCTTCGTCGAAAGGGAACAAAATGTTTTTCTTGCATGAGCCGTAGTCGGACACAATACAAGTAACAATGGTTGAACACGAACAACAATGGGCAGCAGGTCGGTGATAAAGGCACCTTGAATTGTGTCGGGGGTGAATTCGATGTCCACGACAGATCTTGATGACCCAGTGAGGACTTATTGGTATTCCTGAGATGTGTCCACTTAATCGAACGAAGCGATCAAATGTTCTTCCGTGTAGCGATCTGCGTTCAATTGATGACGGCGATAAAATTATTGAAAAACCCCTCCCTTCCGATCATCGTTCCACAGAGCTGACATAATGACTTTGTGTGTCAGCAGGTTTCAAAGACAATTAGTGACTTCGGAGGAACAATTAGGGCAGACCGCAGCTGTTGAGGCGACAAGAATTAACCGGAAAGGAAAAACGACTATAGAACCGTGGTTATAAGAGTCCGGAGCAAACATTGTAATGTAAATAAATTGTGCTTTTCTCCCCAGCTCATTTACTTGAACTTCCTCTGTTTCTCTTTCTACCACCTCTGTAATGAAAACTCATGAGGTTATGAACATTTTGATAGTTCGTGACATCAAAACTTCTCTAAAGCTTTAGGGATTTCACATTTCGCTTCCCTGTACAAGAACGGGACAAAAAAGTGCTCAAACGGAACTCTCAATGCATGGGGCTTCGATTAATGTAGTCTGACATGTTGTCGAACGTCCCCAAGTCCTAAACTCATTGATCTGATCTTTAAATGCAAATGGTTTGACCTCACTTCTCAGGAATAATACCAATGAAGTCTGGAATAGTACCTTTTGAACTCAATTTCCTGGAAAATAAGTAAGCAAAATGAAAATGACAGGTGACAATTGCTGCTGCTGCTGAATAAAATTTGAGCTATTTACGAGTTTTAGAATTCTTCCGTCATTTTAAAAGGTGGGAAATTTGCCAAAAATAAAAAAAAACCGCTTTGGACGTCCGTTAGTCTACAAAACGGTGGCTCAAATTGTTTATATAGCTCAAACTGAATGAAAATTTGAAAAATACCTGCTCCAGAGTTGTTCCGACATTTTAAACAGGGGTGAATTTCCCCAAAATAACGGGCGCTCTGGACGTCCGTCACTCTACGGATGACACGGAGGCCCAAATCGTTCATATAGCTCAAAGGAAATAAAGAGTGACTATCTGAAAATTATCTGCAAAAAGATGAAAATTTATTCTATGTTATTTTAACTGAAAATATGGGGAAGTTGTTTCCATGAGTCTGACAGCAAAGAACGACACTTTGTTTTAAATTGAAGTCAACTTTCTCAGTGAACAACGTCAGATAACCATACATAAACTTGTGGTATGATGCTGAAACGAATCGCTAATCTTCGCAGTGAAAAAAAAACCTTTTGTTTCCCCGGTGGTGTAGTGGTCTAAGCGCTGGCTTTTGACCATTCGTCCGAAAAGGGTCCGGGTTCGAATACCGGTGAGGCATGGATGTTGTGTTAGTCTTACGACACTGGCTTGCTCCCTTTCCTGGAACCAGTGGCTCTAAATTAGGAACAGCCTACTGCTTATAGCCCATCGAATCGCACACGGTAATCGTTAACACCTCTTCCCCTAAAAAAACCAAAAAACTTTATCGCTTTACCAGTAAAGTGCACTTAATTAATTTTAATCGTTTTTTTTTCTTTCGTTCACAAGGCATTGCATATTGTGAGTCTATTCCCCGAGGTTGGAGTATCGGCCAACATTTCTATATAGTGAACTCCGTAATATACCGCATCTTAAACCTGGTGACAGCCCCCGGTGGCGCAGTGGTCTAAGCATTAGTTTGTGACCATTCATCCTAGATGGGTTAGGGTTCGAATCCCGTGAGGCATGGATGTTTGTTTTGTCTTACGGTACTGGCTCTTTCCCTTCTCTGGAACCAGTGACCCTAAATTAGGGACGGGCGACTGCTTATAGCCCATTGAGTTGGTCATGGTGGTCGTTAAACCTCCAAAAGAAAAATGAATAAATAAACGGGGTGAGAATCGGAATCCAGAGAGCAACAAATTCATCATGTCGACACATTTAAACCAGATTCTGAATGCGATTTTTGGCAAAACTCAGTCTTTCAGAAAAAAGGACACTTTCTGTGTTCTGCGTCGCACATCTGAAACCTTCCAAGACTTGTAGCAGTGAGAAGATTCTGTGAGATATTTATCTATTACTCATAATGCGAAGTCAACAGGAATCCATTTGCTAACCCCATTATAAGAATGGACTCCTCTAAATTTGTCAAAGCAAGTGACGTCAAAGTTTTTGTGAATGCCTGCACGTCAATTTTTGCAATTCATGATGCCTGTTGAACAAAGAGTGAGCACTGCGTTTTCCAACAAACTGAAGTGAAAGCGGCACGAAATTCCACTAATGTGTTACCACGGGCTTATGAAGATGCAGCACCGTCTCGTTTGTTTGAATATAAGGTGGTTTTGTGATGAACGAGAGACAATCGCAAGGGTGACCAGGATTTCACTATCTCTGAAAAAACCGCAGGCGTTTCTGTAAGAAAATCGCCACACTGCTTTTATAATGTAAGCAGATGACTTGACGTTAACCAAAGTACTTGTCTTTCGTCATTTCTCCAAAGTATTCTTCATTCTGACTAAATTCTGGATAAAAGAACATTTTTGTTGTTCTCAAAATAGCATAACTACTCTAAAGATCTGAAATTTCTTTGCGTATAATACAAATAAAACGTTCCAAGCTTTCGCACATCAACCAGATGGCTTTTTTAAGGAAGGTAAACAGCAAACTGACTGCCGGGCTTGTGGTGTTTAAGTCTGCCGAAGAGTTTGGGGATCTGAGGGCCAGGCGTTAATTTGGCGGATTTCTTAATATCATCTGGAATAACAGTTAACCTTGCAGCTCTTTTTACCTGTGCAATCCAAGAATTTAGAGGATTCCTTCGTAAGATTATAGATCCAGAGTCGTATATAAATTCTTCTAGTTTTTTATTATAAATCCCTCTGCGTCCATTACCGCTATCTGGCCGGATTTGTCAGTTATCGTCAGCATTATGGAGTGGTAATTTCTAAGGTTGGAAATCGTCCTTGGAATTTTGAAATCATTAAACGATTGCTTCTGATTGTACCACGATTTTAACCTAGAGCAGGCGTAGTTCGCTTTTGTTGTCTTCTGGAATTCGCGATATTATGGTCTCAAACTCAGAAACGACGCTTCGGTCTCGATCGGAAGCAGAACTTTGGTCCCAGTTCCAAAACTTAAGTTTTCTTTCGGGTGAGCGTTCGGTTGAAAGTACTGGAGAAGGAAATAGTGAAATCCTTAGGTTTAGGAGTCTGGGAAGACTTCGGGTAATCCAGTTTCTTGCTGTGTCTGAATGAAAAATGAAAGGACTGGAGTCTTTCGACTAACACATCCACCCGGAGAGTAAGGTTGTTTAAGGTAATAGGGTCGCGAAGCCTATACAACTTCATATATAGGTTACAGCACCTGATTTCTAATGACATGACGTCCTTTCTTCTCAGGTTCACCATCCTTGACAATGTCTGGCGAATAAATTTCTTCTTTTTCTTCTCGAACTATGATCCTTTTACTGACGTCTTTAATTTAAGGTACTTTGGGATCAAGCCGAATGTCTTGCAAGCGGTTAGGAAGTCGAGATGGGGCTGTCCCTTCTCCAGTTTGAGTCTAAGCTGTCGAAATAATTTTAAGGTGTTCCACATTGCTCGGAGACTGCAACAAGTTCAATAAGTAGGAACTGTACACCAATTATACTCAAAATAGTATAACTATACTAGAAATCCGAAATTTCTTGGCGTAGAATACAAATAAAACTTTCCAAGCTTTCGCACATCAACCAGATGGCTTTTTCAAGGAAGGTAGACAGCTGTCTACCTTCCTTGAAAAAGCCACCTCGTTGATGTGCGAGAGCTTAGAAAGTTATTTGGCTAAAATATGGCTTTTTCCTTGAAAAGGTCATCTGGTGATGTGCGAAAGCTTGGAAAGTTTTATTTGTATTCTACGCCAAGAAATTTCGGATTTTTAGTACAGTTATACTATTTTAAGTATAATTGGTGTACAGTTCCTACTTATTGAATTTTTGTTGTTGTTTATTGGGAAAATACCTAGCACAAAGGCTTTGCATGGCGAAAAGGAACTCAAACAAAACATTACAAACACAATGATCTTGTGGATGAAACAAAACTGCATTTGATGCTTATGCCACGAAACTTCACACCAGAGAATTAGGGCATTCATTCTTAAATTGTAAAACTAGGTGATCTTTGTGATTGAAATAAAACTGCATTTGAGGCTTGTGTCACTAAACTTTACACCAGAGAAGAAAGACACTCTTATTTAAATTTGTGGGGAATTTTGGAAAACTCTACGCAGTGACTCATTTTACTCCTCCATAATTATTGGAGATAAAAGTTTGGCCTCAAGGAAATGAGTGCCCTTATACCAGAGGTATATGTTCCCTTACCATGAAAAGTCCTCGCGCAATATTGTCGGAAACAATACTGACTGCTTCTGTTAGTTGCAAAGGTAAAGTGCTCCAGGAATCTGTATTTGAGGAACAGACTGTTTACCAAAAATGTAACTGAGATATAATGCAACCTTTAGTATTGAGCATTCATTGCCGCTGCTCTCAGTTGTGGAGATCTTGAACCATACTTCATTTACCTGCCACAACTTTTACCATCTGATTTCTTTTTATTCCCACAACTGAAAATGGACGATGACAGATCATTGCCAGGACGACATTCCTGACATTAAAGCAGCTGCGGAATAAAAACTGCGCACCGTTTAATGAAGTTTCCAACAAGAACTGTTAAAAAGACCTACACAAATGCTGGCAACAGTCACTGAAAGCTTGGAAACATTTTTTGGAGGAGACTGACAAAAGTAATCTGTAAGTATTCTATATTTTTATATACAGAGTTAGTTCAGGAACTTTTTGGACATAGATTGTAACTCAGGTTTTACAATTCATTATATGCACTGCTCGACATGGAATATGTCACACCAGGAAGTATTTGTCGGGGCGCAGCGTAAATTGGTGGGTATGAATCGACAATTAGGTTATGTAAATGATTGCAGGTGCAAACCAATCACAAGATAGGTGAGGGAGATAGAAGGGCAAAACGGATTCGCGTGGCTACTTTTGGTCGTCCTCAACTTGGAAGTATGGATCATTGCATCAGAGTGATCTCGGTGGGAAAAGCACGTGTCAAGAGTGTGAATGCCTGGGTGACGTCATCGGGAATCCTACCATCACACGGACACTTTTGCCAGAGGCTTCGTCATGGGACTACATACCACTGATTGGTCCCTGCTTCGCATCGAGGCGAAAACACATCGGGATTCAGCAATGTGGCAACAGTGGTTAGAGGAAGGCGACGTGTGTCACCGTTGTGGGACTGGTGCACGTACGCTGCAGTCCGAAAGCCGAATTGGCTAGCGAGCTGTAGTAGCCCGCCCCACAATCCATAGTGGACGACATTCAACGATGTATACAGGCATCTACAGACATCCCCATTAAATGCTGCGCAGTTCTTGTGGAGGCACGTTTGCGCCCTCGCCTGCCATTGCAGCGACTGCCCCTCACCGCAGCGTATCGTCGCGCAAAGTTGTAACGATGCGTGGCAGGACGAATGAAACCATTTTGTGCCCAGCGACGAGTGGCATTTCTGTCTCATCGCCGACGATAGCCGATTGAGAGTCTGGAGACGAAATGTTCACTGTCATCCATGAGCGACAAGGCCTACTCAGTCTGGTACCATGCCTTGGGACTCTATTTAGCCCCAATTAACGTGTGTATTATATCCTTAAGTTTCTGTGGGTGCCATTATTTCAGGGGTAGTCCACGAGGTAGTAGAATATTGGTTAAACAAACAAAATGGCTGACCTTAGTAGGGGATAGAAGGCACAGTGCGCGTTTTGGTTTAATGAAACAAACTCGGATGCTGAAATTCAGCGCAGATTTCGCACAAGATTTGGCAAGGAACCACCCTCTAGAAAAATTGTGTATGAATGGTACAAGCCATTTATTAATGGAGGTTGCTTGTGTTCTCGACAAGGCAAGAGTGCTGGAAGGTCGTGTGTGTCAGAGACTGGTGAAAGAGTCCAGAGACTTTTCTTCACAGCCCACGGAAGTCCATGTATCGTGCAAGTCGAGAGCTTCAAGTTTCTCAGCCAACAGTATGAAAGATCCTGCGACTGAGACTTACTTTCGAAACCAACAGTCTTGGGATTCTTCAGGCGTTAAGTGAAAATGTGAATAACTCAGTCGGTATCATTTGTACTGTAACTTGAATCGAATGGAGAGTGGGTCCTACTTAATGGCATCTAAGTTTACTGGACTTAACACCGCTTTTGTTTTATTTAGGGGGGGGGGTTAAAGACCACATTGAGCAACCCGATGGACAGTCACCCGTCCCTAATTTAAGACCGCTGGTTCCAGGGAATGGAGAGCCAGGGCCGAAAGATAAACACAACATCCATACCTCACCGGAATTCGAGCACATGCCCATCTCGGACGAATGATCAGACGCCAGCGCTTAGACCACTGCGCCACCGGGGCGGCGACTTAACACCTCTGCCTTTCGGTTTATGGGGCATTGTTAGAGATACCGTCCACCTGCCTTTGATGCCCAACAGCTGATTTCGGAAGTCATATTTCAAGTGGACCGGGCAATGCTCGGTAGGATTTGGCTAGAAATGGATTATCAGCGGGATATACAGGATGTCCGAATAATAACGGTGCATTGAATGTACGAATTGCAGTAATGTAATAATAAAGAAATTTTGATTGGAAATGTAAGTAACCCACCACGTGGAAGTGCTCTATGTCTGATAACTTTCATGTCTCCCCACCTCGAGGCGCACGCAGCTGTCATTCCGAGCGAAGGTAATTCCCGAGTGCTTGGTCGACGGAGGCAGACGTGTCGATTGATCACTCGTCTCTGCATAGGGACAGTGGTGTTTACTGTTGAAGAGAGGGTGCGTTTGGTGGAACATGTCTTTCGTCATTACGACAAGTACACGGACGAAGTGCAAAAACAGTTCGCTAGGAAATTTCATGATGACGTCCCCCACCGTAATGCGATATGTCATCTCATAGCCAAGTTTTGGGAAACTGGCAGTGTTCGGGAAACTCCCCGCACCGGTAGGCCATCAACTGCATACGAGACCGTACAGGATATCCAGGACAGGATATCGAGGACAGGATAAGAGGAGTCCACACAAGTCCGTGAGGTAGATGACACAACAAGCTAATGTGCCAAAGAGTTACAGCTCATGATATTCTGAAAAGGAAGTTTCGTTTCCACCCGTGCAAAGTGTCTGTCGTGCATCAGCTGAAAGAAACAGACCACGTGACCCGTGTTTGGTACTGCAGGTGGTTCCAAGAGTTCCTGTCTGAAGAAGGTGAGGACATTCTAGACGTGACTTTCTTTACAGATGAGGCATGGTTCCATATGTCCGAGTGCATCAACAGCCAAAACACTCGTCTGTGGGGTTTAAGGAAGTGCCTCTCCACAACAGAAGGTCGGTGTTTGGTTGCCATGACTCTTACGCGCATTATTAGGCCCATTTTCATCAGTGAAACTATTAATTCAGAACGGTATCGTGCCCAGATTATCCCACCATTGATATCTGAATACTCGGGACGGGAAGTCAACGAAGGATGGCTCCCGAAAGACAGTGCAACTGTTCACACCACTGGGACATCAATGCAGCTTCTGAAGGAATTCTTCGGAGATCGCATCGTCTCCCGAGGACTGTGGCGTGCCCGGTCATCGGATCTGACACCACCTGACTCTTTTTTCTGCGGGGAGCACTGAAGGGGAAGGTGAACGCAGGTAATCCGGATACACTTCAAGTGCTACAGGCTGCAATGACGACCCACATCCAACAAATCACAAAATATACCCTGAGAAAGGTCTTAAGCAATATACAGAAGCGTATGCAGTCATGTTTGGACATCAGTAGGGCCCATTTGCAACAACTGTAGGAACCAGATGGTAAGTGTTACTTTCAGTGCACAGTAATTTTTCGGACAACCTATATATGTCGTGATACAAAAGAAGCGCATATTGAACACATGCAATTAACAAGAAAGATAGCACTGAAGTGTTGGGTCTAATGAGTATGTCTTTTGAAATCTTTCAGACAAGAAAAACCCATTTCGATGCAGATTAAAAAAAAAAATCATCGGAAACGAGAACGTATTTACGCCTCTTAGAGAAAATCTGAATACAATTTAAAACGCAGTGTAAGCAGGGTTCTCCGTAGTGTATTGAACTGGCTTTGAACTGGCTATGAAAAAAAAAATTACCGGATTTCTACACAATCGGTTAAATGTCCATAAATGGGAGAAACGACTTTCGGACACTAGCTGCTGAAATGTGTGCTACCACAAAATTTGCACAAAGCATTTCTCATAACGGAGATGCGGTTCCAAGATTAGAACAGAAATGAACATTTGCACCCTCTAGTGGTAAAACACTGTGGTACAATTGGAAAATACAGAGGATGTTCTCACATTTTTGGAACGTTTTTGATAAGAAATTGCAGAAGTTCAAACACTTCAAGCTGGCAACAGTGTGTTAGATGAAACGAAGTAATAACGAAAGCATCAAAACATCGATGACAAAATTTAAAATTTCTGTTACTGCAAGAATTTCAATGGTAATTCCTATATAAAGTGAGAGAAATTGGAGTGCGAAAATTGTTTATTCACTTAATTCCTACAAACGCGATCTGCTCGGCCCTGAACCCACCTACTATCTGACCTTTCAACCCCGGTCGCATTGACCGTTGGAAGACCCCAGGTGGTCAACACCTAATTTCCCCACCCTGCCTCCCTTTTTTCTTCCGCACTGCTCTTTGCCCCTGCCGGCTGCATATGCTACCATTTCAACCCCGGTTGCAAATGCGACGACACCGTTGCCAAACAGAAATTCGCCAAAGAAGAAAATGTTGCACTCAGATTAAAAAAAAGACTTAAGCGAAATAAATCCAAATGTACACAAGAAGACAGGTATTAAAAATAAAGGTTAAATTAGAGCATACGTCACAAATTCTACCCCGGATGTAGTAAAAATGTTAGTACTGCTTTAGTAATCCATTCTTATAAAAGTTCCTACTCGTGTTTCTTAACAACGGCTTTTCCACTTGTAACCCGCTATTTCTCTCCCCTTAAACACCCACAAAGAAAAACAACAAATTTTAAATTACGTTTTGATAGACATAATACAGGGGTTGCCCCAAAACAACTGAGAATGTTTTATAAGGAAAACATGCGTATACCAAACTTATCAAGGAAGTAGTAATCTATTTCGAGATACTGTCCATCGCATTGAATATAGGTATCCCAACGTTCCTCCCACTTTTGGAATGTCTTCTGGAATTCTTCTGAAATGTTGTTGAAGCGCCCCTGTGCAACTGTAATAATAAGTTCTTGATCAGGTCAAATTGTCGTCCCTATAATGTCTTTTTTTTTAAATGGGAACAACCAGAAGTCATATTGTGATAAGTCTGGACTATATGCGGGGTAGGGCATCAATTTAATATTCATTTTCTCTAAATAAGAAACGACAGAACTGCCCATCTGTGGCCTTGCATTGAGCCGCACATGAAAATAAATCGGGAAACCAAGTTGAGCAATTTCGTTTCGTTCCCAAATGGTTGGTTAAAATTCTGTGAATTGATGATTTTGAAGTTTGAACAATATCTTCGGCATCTCTAATTGATAGGTGTCTGTCTTTCCGCATAATAACACCTATTGTATTGTTGTTACCTCTGTAACACTTGTTGAAGGTCTTCCTCCATGCGCGATTAAAGCCTCCGACTCCCGACCATTCATAGATTATAAAGGTAATGATCCGATTTATTGGTGTCAAGTAAGAAAAAACAGTTCGCTCCGCAAACTTTCCCCGTCAACGGACGGCTTCATCAAGGGCTTACATAGAAAAAACAGGATCAAAATTATAAACAGATCGTAAATTAGAACTTACTATTTTACTCGTGCACAGTATGTATCTTGGACGCAATAAATGTCTGTCTTAAGCACGATTACAAAGGTACTCTACAACTGCACATACCCGTCTTCAATGAACAAACACTTTTATTCGAAGTAGAAAACATCTATGTACAGCTAAGAGCATATTAAAAAGTTAAAAGGCGAGCACTTTCGGTCCAACCAAGTGGCCATTATCAGGCCAACAAGTGAGCTCAGATTTTCTGTGAGTGGACCCTGTATGTACTATAATACATACAGGGTTAGTCACGTGTAGTTACCATCGCAACGCAAAGTAGCAATAACAACGTGGTAAACATATATAGATTTTATATCTTAAAGTCTTTAGGCTAAGTTAAGTGTTCTTAGGTGGTCTAAGTGTTCGAATGTATTGTCGCCATGGGGTTGGTACATAACATGGTAAATCTTCGTTACAGCATGAATTATCGTACCATAGAATAAATAAGGCTTAATTGAAAAAGGTATCAGTCTTGTTTTCAGTATATGCCAAATGTCTAATTTGTTCCCAAGCTAGAACAAAATTTTTCACTTTAACTTTCTTGGCTAAGGAGGTCGACATCGCCTTTCTAGAAATATCGTATTTATGTTCAGACGTTCTCAAACCCAACGTCCTGAGGGTGGAGCCTATATAATAACAAGGTTGAACTTCATGTTTAGGAGACTGAAGCGGTATACAGTATATTCCATAGTTTTCATTTATTTTTACTCGATCACGATCACAACGAACCATATTGAAAATATTTGTTGTTCGTAGTCCAAATTGTACCTGGTGTTTATTACAGAAACGCTGTAGAGCATTTTTAATGTTCGGGTTATAATCTAACGATCCAACAAATGTTTTACTTACTATTTCTCTTGTCAGCGTAGTATGTTGCAAGCGTTGTTGTTTCCCAATCAGTTGTGAGATATATGTTTCTGGGTACCCCAACTGTTTCGTGGTCTGCAGAATATAATTAAGTTCTTTTTGTCTTGACTGTATGGATGAGGAATGTGTAAACGCTCTTGCGATATGTGACCGCACTCCTGTTAGTTTGTGTTGTAATGGGTGGTTGGATGCAAAAGGAATATAAGTCGAAATATGTGTAGGTTTACGATAAACTTCAAATGAAATATCATTGGTTTTTGAGTGCCTAGACAGAAGGACATCCAAAAAAGGTACTGATAAATGTTCTTTAAATTCTATTGTAAAATTAATGGTTGGGAATACTGATGACAATTCCAAGGTAAAAGATCGAAGTAATTCAATGGTGTGCGGTCACAAGACCAGAACGTCGTCGACGTATCTCATATATAACAGAGGTTTGTACATACATTGATCAAGTACTGTGTTTTCTACTTTCTGCATGACCATCTCTGCCAAAAGTGGAGAGAGGGGTGATCCCATAGGGGTTCCATTTAACTGATGGTAGATAATATTGTCAAAAGTGAAAAACGTTCGCCGTGCAATGAGCTGTAATGCTTTGACAATAGCCAAAACTTCAGAGTGTTGGACACCAGGTATTGAAGTTAATTTCTCTTCTATAATAATATGAGCCTCATGAACAGGGACATTTGGAAAGAGTGCTGTTACGTCCAAGGATGCCATTATGAACTTCTGGCCACGGGCGTCAAAGTCACGAATTTTATGTAAGGCTTGTGAAGCACTTTGAATTGAATACTTTGAGTATTGAAAGTGTAGCGCTAGGTAAGAGGCAAGTGCTTTTTCCAATGTTCTAGTGGGATTATAATGTCCTGAGACCAGTGGTCGAATAGGATTATCTGGTTTATGTAATTTTACCTTTCCAAATGCTAGTAGCAATTTTGGTCCATTTGGGGGTGCATTTGTAAATAGATAGTGGTAGGCAGAAAACCTTCTTTTCTCAGGTCATTCAGACGGGAGATTGTAGCAGCGGTAGGATTTTTTTTAATAACTTTGTGTGGAATAACTTTAAAGGCATCCTTCATCTTGCCAATATACTCGGTCTTGTCCATAATTACAATTTGATGAGTCTTATCTGCACTCACGATGGCCAATTCTGTATTCTTTTTTAATGCCATTAGTTGTTCTCTTTCATATTGAAGTATCCGTAGTTCGGGTTCAATAGGTCTCTTTTGTTCTAATTTAAGGGTTTTAGCTAGAGATAGACGCACTAAATCTTGTTCTGTAGGTGGGAGTGACTTAACAATTTTCTCAACCTGAGAGATAGCCCTAATTGGATGCACTGGCAAAGGAAGGTAGTTAAATTTAAAACCTTTTTGTAGTGCCTTTTCCTGAGTGTTAGATAAGGTAAATGAGCTCAGGTTTAAAAAGGCGTCAGAAGATGGTAACCTAGGTGTAGGTCGATATTTCCTTCGTTCTTCGGTACTTCTTTGTTCAACTATATCTGCCACTTAAGTTTCGAAGTTTTTTGATATGTCGTTTTTGTACTATTTCAATTTCGTTTTGTAATAATGTGTTGAATGTAAGTAAGAACTTACCCAATAAAATCGGGTGAACTTGTACTATCCATGAGTATGCAAAGTATGACATCCTATGTAAATAGTCCAGAAAAGCACGTTTTCGTCGAATTTCAATACGCAGTCTTTTACCCTCTGAGATTGCTCTGAGACTAAGACTCCAGGAACATCAAAGAGATGTCAAAAGAAGACTTCTCACTACGGCACTAGCGCGTGAAGTCGCCAACAACTCTGCAACACCTTTGTGGGGACATATAAAGAAAATCGCACGATACACGACAGCCATAGCCACCCTCCTCAGAGAGACTAGAGAAATTCTATCCGGACACGGGATATGCAACGAGGAAGCATCAATGGACCTCCTACATGTATAGCACACGCTCTTTAATACGCGCGCCCTTAATCACACATCTTGAATATGACGCGCACGTTCTACAGCATCTATAGCAAACGTCTATTTTTAAATACATAACCGGAACTGTTTTTGTTTTTGCTTTTGAATAATACTTCTTCCTGAAGAAGCCACCCGTGGTGGCGAAAGCTAGCGTTTTGTTCTAGTTTTTGTAATATTACACCAATAAAAACGAATTTCAGCGTTTTGTTAGTATTTACTGGTGTATATGGTGTATACCTACACAATTTTTCCGTTAGAGACATCTGTGTTGCATACTTTTCGCCGCGTTAATATTTCAACTGTTTCTTTTATGGCAGCTGTTCTCGCGTCTCCATATTCAGCGATCCTGAAGATATTATGCCATTGGGGCTGAGCCTTATGGTTGGCTACTACCTTGTCAAGGGATGTAGTAAGCTTCTTTTGCGCAACGTCCCTCCTGTATTTGCGTATTCTCTCTTCAAAAATCTTTTTGTGAGTGCCACGTAAAATTTAGTAGAGGAGTCTGGGTATAATCAATAGATTCTTTATTCAATCATAGATTCTTAAATTTAGTAGAGGAGTCTGGGTATCTATCATCCATAGATTTTTTATACCATCTGTAAATTGTTGATTTTCCTAGACATTCGTCTTTATAGGCCTCTTGCATAAAACGGAGTCTCTCCGACAGACTTCTTAAGTCGATGCAAAATTTAATGGAGCACCTTTGTTCCTATTTCGTATCTATTTTTCGAAAAATCACAGCGCGAAAATACTTGTTAGGGGTTAACGAAGCAACGCTTATTAAACTGCGCATTACCGACGACGCATGCGTGATAAACAGGTGTGGCCGGTTGCTATGGTTACCACAACGACTACCGTTTTTTCTAGACTCGTGCCAAGGTCGAACGCAGTATTGCATATTTTTTATAAAAAACATTCTGAGTTGTTTAGGGACAAACTATGTAAATTTTGAGTTGTGGCAGCAACAAACCACAGATCCACCATGAAGGTAGTCAAATTATGTTCGAGGAAACGTAAAATGTGTATTGCTGTTGAATTTTCGAAGCTGAATTTTTTTGCGATCACAATGCCTTCCCCTACATTAGTATGAAAAGGTAAAAAATGGGGCGGAGGTGTATGCGACAAGAAAAATGAAATTATTTTACAAAGATGGCCGGCAAGTAAAGGGCCCCAAAGAACTGATGCCGGGGGGGGGAAGACCCCGGTAACGCTAAATCTGTCAATGAGATATGGTAATGTAAGTTAAAATTATAGGTATGTGCATTGATTAAAATATCAGTTTTCATGCCTATTTATAATCTCATCACAGGAATAAGTATCACGACATTGAAATTAATAATTCAACACAGCACAAGGATATCGTCAAGGAAAATGATTATCTGGACAGCAGGATTAATCATGATAGGAATGAATGTGTAATACATTATTCTTTCTTTTTTCTGTGCTTGTAGATCTTCCATCTCTGAGCTGGTTTGATGGAACTGAGATTGCTTCTTGACTCTTTATGTTGGTTCGCGTAGGAGTGAACTTTTGTTATTCGTAATCCGTATACGGTTTGTTTCTGATGCTTGTGCATCTAGTTTTTTAACCTTTTTCTTCTGTCTGTTTAGGACACATACTTTCAAATTTTCATAACAGGACTGGAGGCTATTAATGTGATTCAGTGGAAATCGGGAGGTCGGCTGTTTAAATTGGAATGTGTGTTGTGGTACAATCACTATATAAACCAGAAATTTGCCTAAGAATGTTTCTTGTAAAAAAAAAAAAAAAGTACTTTGTCAGTGGCATAAGAACACACAAAAGACTAAATTTGCAAAGCTTAGGATACAAACTGTCGAATAAGTGCATTCTCAAAAAATCTCTTCGGGCTGCATCTAACATTATTGATAAGCTAATACAGGGATGCTACTGCATTTCTTGTATGTCGCAGTGGCTTAGGCCGAAATAGTTGCAGTTTGTCATCTCTGGATGAAATCAAGATTTAACTTGTGAACAGTGTCAGATTAATAGAGTTCGCATTCTTTTAAATTTTAGAAAATTTATTAACGGCGCTTTTTTTGGTTCCATTTCGATTCTTCATTGGAAAATCAGCAGTGGCTTATGCACAAATAGCATTGATATGTCCGTATATGAATTCAATAATGTGCGAAATATATGGTTGTCTCCTTTTAATCTTCAGACTTTAACGTCTGTGTTTTTTTTTTTTCGTTTCTGTTCGAAACACCATGCTTTAAAAATAATTGAAGTAACTCACGTATGTGTTTCATGTTGATAGGGTTGGTATGTGAAGTATGCAGACCAGCCTTGTCTCTATGCAGCGAAAGAAAATTTAGTGGTGAATTAGTTATGCAGGGGGAAAACTGTCCGCCCATAAGTAGCAAGAATGGGATAATTTATTTACATTTGGGAAACCTACTCTAAAATAAAGGTGATCTTGTTTGTAGTTGTTAGTTGTTTTATTATGTGCTTAGAACAGGAGAGATCATTCTGATCACGCGTTGAGCGTGTGCTTTTTTTACGCTTTCCAACCGTAGGCTGAAGAAGCGTATATGCTGCAGCTTTGTCCGTCTGTCTGTCTGTCAATCCGTCCGTCCTCACGATAACTCGCGTAAAAATGGTTCGATTTCGATGAAATTTTAAAATCTGCTAGGGAACAACCTAGGAAGGAATCCTATTGAAAATGGACGTAATGGAGTCAACGGTCAGGACATAGGAGCGGGATTCATTCCATCGCCCTTATCCGTCATAATTTACGTAAAAATGCTTCGATTGCGACAAAACTTCATTATGTTGTTTCGGAGATGCACTGAACCGGTTATGTTTAATATAATCGGAACGGGGTCAAAGGTCAGAGCACAGGACCGAGATTTATTCCACAGCCATTATCCTCATAACTTGACTAAAAATACTTCTATTGCGACAACACTGCAGTATGTTGTTCCTGAGATATACTGAACCAACTCTGTTTAATATCATCGAAATGGGGTCAAAATTCAGGACACAGGAGCGAGATAATAAAAAAAAATCGGTTTCAAACCAGGCAACAATTGCTCCAAACAGTCAATGAAAGTCCACTCCAACCAATTTCCGAAAGGACACTGCGACGAGAACTGCATGCGATGGACATCTGGAGCAGAGTACCATGGAAGAGTCCTCTTTTAACAGCAAGTCACAACGTCCACTCCAACCAATTTCCGGAAGGACACTACGACGACTACTGCATGCGATGGACATCTAGAGCAAAGTACCCCGGAAGAGGTCTCTTTTAACAGCAAGTCACAACGTCCACTCCAACCAATTTCCGGAAGAACACTACGACGAGAACTGCATGCGATGGACATCTGGAGCAGAGTACCACGGAAGAGGCCTATTTTAACAGCAAGTCACAACGTCCACTCCAACCAATTTCCGGAAGGACACTACGACGAGAACTGCATGCGATGGACATCTGGAGCAGAGTACCACGGAAGAGGCCTATTTTAACAGCAAGTCACAACGTCCACTCCAACCAATTTCCGGAAGGACACTACGACGAGAACTGCATGCAGTCTCAACTTCCAGTCCAACCAATTTCCGGGAGGACACTACGACGAGAACTGCATGCGATGGACATCTGGAGCAGAGTACCACGGAATGAGGCCTATTTTAACAGCAAGTCACAACGTCCACTCCAACCAATTTCCGGAAGGACACTACGACGAGAACTGCATGCGATGGACATCTGGAGCAGAGTACCACGGAAGAGGCCTCTTTTAACAGCAAGTCTCAACTTCCAGTCCAACCAATTTCCGGAAGGACACTACGACGAGAACTGCATGCGATGGACATCTGGAGCAGAGTACCATGGAATGAGGCCTCTTTTAATAGCAAGTCACAACGTCCACTCCAACCAATTTCGGGAAGGACACTACGACGAGAACTGCATGCGATGGACATCTGGAGCAGAGTATCACGGAATGAGGCCTCTTTTAACAGCAAGTCACAACGTCCACTTCAAACAATTTTCGGAAGGACACTACGACGAGAACTGCATGCGATGGACATCTGGAGCAGAGTACCACGGAATGAGGCCTCTTTTAACAGCAAGTCGCAACGTCCACTCCAACCAATTTCCGGAAGGACACTACGACGAGAACTGCATGCGATGGACATCTGGAGCAGAGTACCACGGAATGAGGCCTCTTTTAACAGCAAGTCACAACGTCCACTTCAAACAAATTTCGGAAGGACACTACGACGAGAACTGCATGCGATGGACATCTGGAGCAGAGTACCACGGAATGAGGCCTCTTTCAACAGCAAGTCACAACGTCCACTCCAACCAATTTCCGGAAGGACACTACGACGAGAACTGCATGCGATGGACATCTGGAGCAGAGTACCACGGAAGAGGCCTCTTTTAACAGCAAGTCACAACGTCCACTCCAACCAATTTCCGGAAGGACACTACGACGAGAACTGCATGCAGTCTCAACTTCCACTCCAACCAATTTCCGGGAGGACACTACGACGAGAACTGCATGCGATGGACATCTGGAGCAGAGTACCATGGAATGAGGCCACTTTTAATAGCAAGTCACAACGTCCACTCCAACCAATTTCCGGAAGGACACTACGACGAGAACTGCATGCGATGGACATCTGGAGCAGAGTACCACGGAAGAGGCCTCTTTTAACAGCAAGTCACAACGTCCACTTCAAACAATTTTCGGAAGGACACTACGACGAGAACTGCATGCGATGGACATCTGGAGCAGAGTACCACGGAATGAGGTCTCTTTTAACAGCAAGTCGCAACGTCCACTCCAACCAATTTCCAGAAGGACACTACGACAAGAACTGCATGCGATGGACATCTGGAGCAGAGTACCACGGAATGAGGCCTCTTTTAACAGCAAGTCGCAACGTCCACTCCAACCAATTTCCGGAAGGACACTACGACGAGAACTGCATGCGATGGACATCTGGAGCAGAGTACCACGGAATGAGGCCTCTTTTAACAGCAAGTCACAACGTCCACTTCAAACAAATTTCGGAAGGACACTACGACGAGAACTGCATGCGATGGACATCTGGAGCAGAGTACCACGGAATGAGGCCTCTTTTAACAGCAAGTCACAACGTCCACTCCAACCAATTTCCGGAAGGACACTACGACGAGAACTGCACGCGATGGACATCTAGAGCAGAGTACCACGGAATGAGGCCTCTTTTAACAGCAAGTCACAAGGTCCACTTCAAACAAATTTCGGAAGGACACTACGACGAGAACTGCATGCGATGGACATCTGGAGCAGAGTACCACGGAATGAGGCCTCTTTTAACAGCAAGTCACAACGTCCACTCCAACCAATTTCCGGAAGGACACTACGACGAGAACTGCACACGATGGACATCTGAAGCAGAGTACCATGGAAGAGGCCGCTTTTAACAGCAAGTCACAAAGTCGCGCGTTATCAATGGGTTTAGAGGCACCAAAACTTTACTGTGGAGGATTGGAAATGAGTAATTTGGTCTGATGAGTATCGTTGTTGTTTCTACTCCAACGTTGGTAGACGACGAGGGCATCGCAGATCCAATGAAGTCTTTAATCCTGATTGTGTGGAAGGTGTTGTTCGGGGTTCTGCGATGTTTTTGGGGTGTCTTTCGTACCACGAAATGGGCCCTCTCGATGCAGTGACGATAAATTTGAACCAGCTTGCTTGCCTGCCCTCTGCCCTCCATCTCCAGGAGCAGCACTACATTGCCACTCCTGTCTTCCAAGACGACTATTTCCGTGTGCCCAGGGCTAAAACTGTGTCTGAGTGGCCCGACGAACAATCAGCAATACTGTCTCACCTCGACTGGCCTGCCACATCCTCAGATTTAAATCCTATTGAAAATCTGTTGCTTGAAAACGCCAAGCTTATGGACGATTTGGAACCGTAGGTGAAACGGCGGAATAGACACCCACGTATTTTGGTGGAACTGAACTTCGGGACCAATTGACGCATGTATGGCTGCAAATCGATGTTCAATACATCCACAACCTCGTGGAGTCTCTGTCACACTGGATCCATGCTGTTATCAAAGCAAAAAGGCGCGGTCACGCGTTATTAGGTAAATTCTGACAGGAGGGACTAATTGTTTGTTCGGTGTGCTTATGTTTTAATGAAGAACAACACAGTTTTACTTATTTTTTCATACACGATCGTCTAAAAAAGTTCATTTGTTCTTCCTTTTTTCCCAACTAACGAAAAAGAAAGTGCCTCAGAGCCGCCAAGGCTAGTAGCGAATTCAGCGGGGGCTAATAGGGCGATCACACCACCCCCCCCCTAGAAAACAGACTTTTCCTTTTAAAATGGCCAATAACGCACACAATTAATTAATTTGTTTTTGTAAAATTCTGGTAATAAATGCAAGGAGGTTTTCATAACGAATAAATTTGCTATGATTTTGGAGATTAAATACTCTGTTCTTGCTTCAGAGAGCTAGAGAGAGAGAGAGAGAGAGAGAGAGAACAGAAAGAAAAACTAGAGTTTCAGAAACAGGGGAAGCTGAGAGCAGAAAGGAAAAGAGATTCTGACTGATCGAGTGGTGTGGTTTGTTTGATGTAATATTTTCACAGACTCCCGAGAGAAAATACCCATCAGAGTTGGGCAAGAATGCATTACAAAGTAATGGAAGTACAGATTACAATTAGCGTGTAATGCATTACTAATTAATGAAGTAACAGGTAATACATTACAAGGTAATCCCAAGTATGGCTTACACAAGGTAATGGAATTAATTTGTAATGCATTACAATGAAGAGGATGTAATTCAATTATTTAATAATGCCATTCCAACGCAATGGAATTATTTGGTAATTAAATTACACAATTTGCAAATAATAATTACATACCAATAGTTTATAGAAATGTACGTGTGTCAAAACTATGTCTAGAGAATTCGGCCATGTAACATAGCAGACAGAGACCGAAGTGTCGTGTAGAATGTTCCAGAAGCGGCAAGAACGGGTTAGACGTTTGCAGAATGTTCCAGAATGATCGCCAGTGGGAAGTCAGAGAACTTTATGTAAATCAAGATTATTCCATAGGGTTCAAGTCCTGTCGTGAAGTATATACAAAGGAGTCAGTCGCTCGTATCAGACAAGTAATGGACAATAACACTTCAGATGTACGCCAAAAATGTCAAGAGTTCGCAAATTTCTGTAATATTCGGCAGTGCACCCTGAGTTGCTTAACTGTGAGTGTAATGCTAATATGTGCTTGTGGCTATAGTGTGGTAATTATAGTTAACCATTAACCATAACGATTATAATGGGTAACTGCTACATGTCATTACAATTACCATGTAATTCTAATGACCAGTTCACCATTATCATTTAATGGTAACGCTAAGTTCTTGTTCCCTTTACCATTACGCTGTAATGCATTACCGATTAATTTAATTAGGATTTTGCCCAACTCCGATCCCCAGTAAGATAATCGTAATGTATGGCGCAGGAATACCTCATGAAGTGAAGTAAATTGAAGTTCCTTTCAAAAGAAGTGAGAATCATGAAAGAATAAACTAATATTTTAAACAGAAATTACTGGTCATATTACTTAAGCATGATTATATGATTCGAGCTGGAACTTATTTTGTTAAATAAAGCCGCTCCAATGGAAGAGCGCAAATTTATTTTGGAAGATTCTATCGAGATATTTAAGAAGCACGGAGCTGGTTTTCTCCTAAAACAGGCAATTGAACGCCAAGAAAATTGCTCTGATTTTTCAGTTGTTTTTTTCACTTTGTGATTTAAAAATTGAAGACTTTTTATTATGATGGAAAAAGTTCTTAAAAAGCCGTGTATTGCCAGAGAGGCCCTGCTATGCTACTTTGTGTGACCCTTCTACAAAGTCTCACCAATTTTTTTAGGCCATTTTTAGACCAGAGCACGCCCTCTACTCCCAAAGGTAAGCAGCTTCTCGTCAGCCGCTGGCTAAGGCTCTCTAAGTCCCTTCTTTATTAATGATTGTAACGAACATTTAGATACCAATGTTTGTACGTGTGTATGTGTGCTGATACGATGATATAGTGTAATGGGTGAAGCAACAACACTTGATGCAAATCACCCAGCCCAACACGTGATGAATGGTCAGTGTTTAGGTTGGGGAATGAGGACAGAGGACGAGGAGCGCCTTGCCAAAATACTCGGTCACGTGTCAACAATGAAACAAAGGGAGTCCGCCACATCGCCATGACAATAACAATTTCACTAGAGCAGTTGCTACGCTCACTTTTGGGGTATTAAAACCAGGACGTGTTCGTTCATACAGTGGGCATACCAGTGATGAAATTACTACGGATTTTGCTTCCCGTTGATCAAACTGATGACCTCTTCTGTACTTCTTTGACTTGATTACACACCCGTTCCTTTTTTTTTCCTTTTTTCTTTAACGATGCCCAGCCTGTTAGCGCCAAGGATCCGTGCGATAGAGACAGTAGGCAGCCTTTTAATTGGAGTTTGTAAGTCGCCTATCTTCAGGGTCGTTACGCAGAGACGACCCCATAGAGAGTACTTGTGCATTGTTCTGTAAAAGGGAATTAGAATAGTTTAGTTCCGAACAATGCTCTTTCAATCCAAAGTTCGTATAGCACCTAATAAGGGGGTACTAATGATGATTAAATTTTACACAAAACTACGAGGTCGATTTCTTGGGGGGGTAGCTACGTTGTTAGAAAGAATGTCAATAAATGATTTGCGAGCACAGGGTCAAAATACTAACAATGAGATAGACGGATCATTATAAATATTAAACCAGCTCTTCCGCAGCTGAAGGAATAGGAATTTTATCCTTCTGTTGCGAATCAGTTCCGCAATATATTTACAATCCCACGTATAAATAAGTCTTAGATCAATAAATTCGAAACATGTTTCAAGGATAGCTCCGAACTGTTGAAACAGGAAAGATGACTGAAATTATTTATCATGAAGAGATTATTGCTAAAGCAGTCTCGTGCTAGAAATAAATTTCAGCAAGCAATTTTGTGAAAGATCCTTGGACTTCCAACATACCAAAACTTGTGTTGAAATGTCTACGCATATTATTTTGGGAAACTTATAATGGAAGAAAGTGACCTTACAACTTGGATGAATATCTAGAGTAAAAAACCGGAACATCGGGAATTCAAGCGTGCAGGTATAAACATAAGTGACTTTTGGGAATAAAAACAAGCAAAAATTCAATTCAAGAGCACCTCCAATGTTTTTCAGAAACTTTTTTTTATAAAAAATTAATTCAAGAATACTTTGAATGGGGAGCAACGATCGTAAACTAGTAAAGAAATCAGACGACACATCCCTCCGTTTATTTTGAGGTTCCGAAATTCATAAGAAGAAAGCCTCAAATGCGGCATATGACATATCTGTTATGCTTTTTGAACCTATAGTAAAACTATTCGTTCTTTAATATCCCAAACATAAATTGCAGGATTTGTGTGAAGACACGTTGTGATCATGTGAGAAACGAAAATGTGTTACTAAAGCAAAGTGTCGTTAGTAAGGTGGAGACAAATATTTCTAAGGTTGTTTCACCATGTTGAAAGAATTATCACGTAGCAGGTGTCAAGCCGACAAATCTGCAGAGATACATTCCGTCGGCGTAGCTTAGTCGGTTAGAGTAACTCACTCAAGAGTGAGGAGACGCGGTTTCAATCCTTTTCACCTCAATCACAGTGAGGAGACGCAGTTCCCATATCCGTCACTTCATTCAGGAGTGAGGAGACGCAGTTTCCATCTGCGCCACCTCATTCAGGAGTGAGGCGACGCAGTTTCCATCTCCGCCACCTCATGCAGGAGTGAGGAGACGCAGTTTCCATGTCCGCCACCTCATTCAGGAGAATACGTGATTTCAATCTCCGTCACCTAACTCAGGAGTGAGGTGACGCGTTTCGATCCTTGTCACCTCACTCAGCAATGAGGAGACCCGGTTTCGATTCTTGTCACCTCACTCAGCAGTGAGAAGACGCGGTTTCAATCCTTGTCACATCACTCAGGAGTGAGGAGACGCAGTTTTAATATCCGTCACCTCACTCAGGAGTGAGGAGACGCAGTTTCCATCTCCGTCACCTCACTCAGGAGTGAGGAGACGCAGTTTCAATATCCGTCACCTCACTCAGCAGCGAGGAGACGCAGTTTCAATATCCGTCACCTCATTCAGGAGTGACGAGACGCAGTTTCAATATCCGTCACCTCACTCAGCAGCGAGGAGACGCGGTTTCCATCTCCGCCACCTCACTCAGGAGTGAGGAGACGCAGTTTCAATATCCGTCACCTCATTCAGGAGTAAGGAGACGCAGTTTCCATCTCCGCCACCTCATTCAGGAGTGAGGAGACGCGATTTCAATATCGTCACCTCACTTCCGGAGTGAGGAGACGCAGTTTCAATCATCGTCACCTCATTCAGGAGTGAGGAGACGCAGTTTCAATCTTCGTCACCTCTTACAGGAGTGAGGAGACGCAGTTTCCATCTCCGCCACCTCATTCAGGAGTGAGGAGAGGCAGTTTCAATATCCGTCACATCACTCAGGGGTGAGGAGACGCGGTTTCAATTTCGTCACCTCACTCAGGGGTGAGGAAACGCGGTTTCAATCCCGTCACCTCACTCAGGAATGAGGATACGCGGTTTCAATCACCGTCACCTCACTCAGGGGTGAGGAGAAGCGGTTTCAATCTCCGTCTCCTCACTCCTGAGTGAGAAGACGCGGTTTCAATATCGTCACCTCACTCAGGGGTGAGGAGACGCGGTTTCAATTTCGTCACCTCACTCAGGGGTGAGGAGACGCGATTTCAATTCCGTCACCTCACTCAGGGGTGAGGAAACGCGGTTTCAATCCCCGTCGCAGACAAATTCCTATTTTCGCAGAATGAGTGGTGAGATGCTCACTAAGAGAATTTATTCAGCTGAAGCGGTAGAATAGAAAAGCAGAGTACGGCCAAGGAAATCATGGGAGGAATAAACTCAGAAGTGTCTACATGAAAAAAAAAAAGAATAGTAATGAGTATGAAGTACCAAAGGTCTTGTGTGAGACGTTTGGTGGATATCAGTGAAGCTTCAGTTGTATGCCGAGATGGTTGTAATGGAGACATTTGATACCACAACAGTTAGTAAAATCTAGTTTCATCATTTTTAATTTTTAATCTGGCGGATGAGATGCTAAACTCTTAATCATAGAGAATAGCTTAGAGATATGTGCGTACAGGGTGTTCAATAAATGACCGAACACTTAGTTTGTAGAAAAAGTTTTATAGACAAAAGATGTAATTAAAACCGTGTTTCTTTGAAGTGGGCTCAAAAGGTAATTAAGTGATAACATTTGTGACGTACCTGCCAGCAGGACGCACACGACATAAAGGCAGATAGCAATCAGAATGAACGTCTGCGTAGCTCAGTCGGTAGAGCGACTTGTTCCGGAATAAGCGGACTCGGGTTCGAATCCCGGCGTAGACCAGAAATGACGGAGAAATTTACTGCGTTATAATGGCGCCCGAACTATCCGGATGACCCGACCGTTCAAAATCTCGCATTGGTGTGATGTTATTTCCACACCGCGAGATAGGAAAAATAAGAGAATCCCTTCTCCAGTGCTTCGAAAAAATAAATGTGTGTGACGTTGCATTCCACACACCAGATTGACTGGGAGTTCTCAAATGCACGTTGTACAGTGGATGGCTACCTGCAACGATTCATGGTCACGGCTGACCCGTGGGCTATGCCCCCGGCCCTCTTTCGGGGGGGGAGATGTGACGTACCTTCCAGCAGGACGCACACGACATAAAGGCAGATAGCAATCAGAATGAACGTCTGCGTAGCTCAGTTGGTAGAGCGACTTGTTCCGGAATAAGCGCACTCGGGTTCGAATCCCGGCGTAGACCAGAAATGACGGAGAAATTTACTTCGGTATACATTGTAAAACTGTTTGTCTCCCGTTACCACAAGATGGCGCATTCGGGCTTCAAAGTTCTCTATGACTCGGCCTCGAGTATCTCGAGTTACAGTGGGAAAAGCCTCAGTGATAGCGTCTTTGAGCTCAGTCACAGTGTTAGGGCGTGATTTGTAGACAAAATATTTGATGTAACCCCAAAGAAAGAAGTCACAAGGATTTGCGTCGGGAGAATAAGGAGGCCATTCGATAGCTCCAGGATAATGATTGGGGTAGTTGAGAGCGAGCACGTTGTGTCTAAAGTGGGTGCTTATGGTCCTAAAACATCCAGAGTGCGATGCGGAGGTGCACCATCTTGCATGAACCAGAAACCATCCCACATTTCTTTTACGAGCATCGAGAACAGAACCAGTTTTCTCAAATTTCCCAACCAGGTCCAGAACTGCTGATTTTGACGGCTTTCGAATATTCTTGTAAGCTGTTGACCATTTTCTCAGTGTTTCAGAAGGACTTTTCTTTGTTCCATATACCAAGTTTTCACAATAAAAACGCGTTGTTCGGTTGAATACACCATTTTTAACTTGCACTAAAACAGTCGAACCAACACTAAATCAATTACCTATAAGCACTTGGTCGACGAAAGACTGATAGTGCTGCCCTCTCGTGCGTATTTCAAAAGTTATTCCCAAACAAAGAGTTCGGTCATTTATTGAACACCACTAGTAACATGATAAAAGTGGGAGGCCTAATACGCAGGGTTGTAATCGGGGGAGAACGCTGTGGGACGCCACCAGATACTTTTCCTGAAGATGAGACGCGACTCACTCTCTGCATTATCTTTTCCTTTCGCGATCGTTTTGTACAGAACTCGAAGCGCATTGAGTTGATTATAAAGAATCTGCTACAAAGCCTTTGGAGATACCTATAAATAAAATGACAGAACGCCAGTCTTCCCTCGATTACGTACCAGGATGAGTCAAAAATTTGGTCCCATTTGTAGCTTAAACTTCTAATGATGCAAGAAAGTCATACACGTTCACCTCATTCTGGAAAGTATAGGCCGTTGCTTTCTACAGTCGTTCTCCAACGTTCCAACAGAGTCACGATCCACGGTGGTATCCGTCAGTAGGTTTCGGCGACGGAAACTCCCTGATGCGAGATTCCACATCTACCACTGAAACAAAGTGCCATCCTTGTAGGAAACGGGTCATGAAGCGAAATAGGAGATAGTCGGATGGGACAAGGTCTGGACTGTATGGAGAGGTGGCGTGGACCTTACGGACAGTAGGAAAATTTTGCAAAGATAGGCGAGAGGTGGAATTTGTGGACACTGGTAGAGTGTCGTAAATCCTAGGCTAGTTGCGAAGCCCAGAGAATGCACAAATAAAAGTAAATTAAATATGCACAAATAAAAGTAAATTATCAACCGCATTAAGATATGTCGATGCTTTCGGTGAGAAAAAACACGAGCGGATTCGCTTCTTTCGATTATGAGAATCAGTCTGGCGAGCGATGACCAACGGCATAACACAAGCAGGTTTTCGAGAGTCTTCGCTATTCTGATGCGAAGAACTTCGATATGATCGTCTGCTAGCGTTTCCATGACAGCAGGAATGAGCGTATGGAAGTGAATGGGCTCTTTTTTGCGCAACGGTTAGCTCAGAAAAGAGAAGACTTCGGACCACCTCAGTCCTTCCATGATTTCGCCTTTAACAGCGCGTGTTTCGCGAGAGTTCTTTCAGTTCGTGTGAAGTGTCAATGAATTAAAACCAGTGATATTATATCTTAAATTCGTGGCTTTGTTGGATTCGAACTGTTTTGATAAATTTTGTGAAAGCTTCCCTGAACATCTACTATCACAGCTTAAAGAACTCTATGCTTCAAATTTTGATACAGCTCGATTAAAAAATGATCTGAAGGTGTTTTATTCCCTTGAAGAATACAAAACATTGAGACATTACTTCTAATATTAAACTTTCCATCAACAACTGCAACTGCCGAAAGAATTTTTGCGGTATTAAAAAGAATCAAGATATACACTGAAGAGCAATTGAATTAGAGACAGCTGGCGTTATGCAAATGTGGCGCTGTGGGCGGCCCTGTAAACGGAAAGGACCTGACGTATGCAGCGATCCGACAATATAAGAAGTGATGCGACGGGAATCAGTAAGAGTCGGACGCAGTATGGGTAAGACGAAGGATCTAAGCGCATTTGTTCGTGGGAAAATTGTCGGGGCACGACAAATGGGTCACTTCATCTCGGAAGTCGTGCAGGCACTGGGATTTTCACGAGCCACTGTGTCACAGGTGCACCGTGAATACTTCGAATCCGGTAAAGCCATCCCTGCAAGGGCCAACTAACTGCCGTGGACAACAGCGTGTGGATGGGTGGGGTCATCGTCGGCTAGCTCGCATTGTAACAGCGGATAGACGGGCAACAGTGCAAGAAATCACTTGGCAATTTAACGCTGGTGCACAAAAACGTGTAAGCAGCCACACCATCCAGAACCATCTCCTCGCTATGAGGTACAGAAGCCATCGTCCCACGAGGGTACCGCTGCTGACCGCACATCACAGGGTGCAAATATTAGCATGGGCGCGGAACATCGCCACTGGGCTCTAGACATGTGGAAAAATGTTGCCTGGACTGATGAGTTGAGATTCACGTTGGTACATGCGGATGGCAGGATACGAGTACGGCGCAAACCACATGCAGCGATGGATCCTTCTTGCCAGCAGGGCACTCTTCAAGCTGGTGGGGGTGGCATTCTCGTCTGGGGACTGTTTACGTGGACTGAAATGGGACCCCTGGTACGTGTGATATCGTCCCTCACAGGTCAACGTTACCGGGATATCCTGGACGACCATTTACTCCCGTTTGTGCGTCTTCAACATCCCACTGGGGACCTCATCCTGCAGCAAGACAATGCAGCTCCCGAATTGTATCCGAATGGTCGGATGAACACTCCACCGACGTGACCTCGCTTCCTTGGCCAGCTAGGTCACCTGACCTCAATCCCATCGAGCACATCTGGGATGCCATCGAGAGAGAGATGATCGAGGCTCTGACCCCCTCCATCAAATCTTTGTGAACTGTGGGAGCTTGTTCAGGGGTTGTGGATCCGTATGGCTTCCCAACGCTTCCGGTGTCTTGTTGAGTCCATGCCGAGACGAATCGCCGCCGTCATCAGGACGAAAGGTGGTGCTACACGTTACTAGACAGGTATCTCTAATTCAATTGCTCTTCAGTGTATATTAGAGCCACACAATGGCATGTACATTCCAGCAACTTAGCTGGTCTGTTAATAGAGAAAAACATTATTTTCAAATATGAAAAAGTTCTCAGAAGAAACATTTTTGTGAAAACGTAACACTCAAGTTCACACAAAAGAAAAGAAGAATGAAGTTCATGTACAAATAAGTGTTCGAATCCGAAGCCTCATAATTATTTGGTATCATGTTAGCAACAGCATGTACCTAAAATTTAGAAAAAAATGTTACTTCTATTAGTTAACAATTAAAAAATAATTATCGCAATTTTAAGAAAAACAGTAATGTGGGAGGGGGGGGGGGGTTGAGATAGCCCAGGTCTCAGACCCAAGGTACGCCACTGCTGATAGATTCCCTCGATTAGGTACGCGCCAATCAGAGACGCAATCTTAACGTTGACTGTAAAACCGCTCTCTGGAAGAAAATGAGAAAGTAGGTTCGATGCTCTAAAGGTACTAAGGTATAATTTCGATGCAACCTATATGGCGATACTTCTGGAGATAGTGTTAAAAATATTAACTGATCGTTTTTTGTTTTACTGCTATAATTAAAATCATATTAATTTATACGCTCTACATAATACAGGCCCTGTACATAAGGCCAGTAGAAATTTCTTGCTTGACAAACTCTGTGACTGGATCCTATTAGGGGGTGGCAAAATGAATAAAAAATCTTGGGTAGACGTCTGAAATATGGCCAGATTTTTTTTAACGCCGCCATCGTGGATTTTATCAATGAATAGTGTATATCATGTCAGATTTACTTTTTTATCTACTTATTGTTTGAATGTAAGTTAAATCTGATTACACCATCGGATTCCATATAAAATTCTCTTTAAAATGAATGTGCTCAATTTAATTTAGGTACGTTGAGAGGAAGTAATTGAATTTTTTCAATTATTAATTACTAAAACTTGAAAAACCCATTGAAATTGAAAATGATCTGATTTATTTCAATATTGACACATAAATGTTTGATTAATTCTTGAGATCTATTATCTATTCTAAGCACAAAATTAATTTTGTGCTTAGAATAGATATAAAAAGTTAAATTTTAATACAAACAGAGAGCTATTACATAATACATTTAAAATATCGTGATAATATACAGTAAAACATATCATTTAAGCAGTAAAATCATTTATATCTTCATATTTTGACACATATCCTTGCATTTACAAAATGAAACACAGTCCAGGTTTTGTCTGAGGCATCTTCGTCATCCACCATCACACTTATTTGCATCCACAAGTTGTAAGACATCGTCTGGAAAATCCTTCATTCTTGGCTCAGGTAGCAACATGGCGCTGCCCTCATCACTCAGCACCCAGCCATAGTATCTTAGTAGCAATGTACTTGTTGGCCTTAAAATGGATGACGAAGTGTACACCATATAAAATGATTTTTGAAGATGCCCTTGAAGCGCAGAGCGAGTAGATGGGGTGTTCAGCAAGTTGGGTGTTTTCCCCTGTTTCGTCATTTTGTATCAGATTTAATCAAATTTCGAGCACTTTGATCCTGGTTTTATCACGTGAACTAGATAGTCTTCAGCTTGTTCTAATGAATTTTTGCTAGGAGGAATGAATCTTCCAAAACTGATCAAATACTTCTGCGGATGAGCTTTTAAACATGCTGGTTTTGTTCCAGTTTTACGGGTGACGTCGGAGCCTGTGAGAAAATGGGCAGCGAGAATCACTTTGCACTATTTAGGACCAATAATATTATCTCGGACAGTGTGTGTGCAGGAGTTAAGTCAGCTGCAGATTTCCGTAGCAACAGCTCTCTTAGACCATTTTCATGAAAAAAATTGCAAATAATGAAGCAACAACACTAGAACATCTGTATCATTAGGTATAACGAAGTAAATTTCTCCGTCATTTCTGTCCGCGCCAGGATTCGAACCCGGATCCCCTCATTCCGGAATAAGTTGCTCTACCAATTGAGCTACGCCGGCGTTTTATTCTGATTCCTATCTGCCTTTATATCGTGTGCGTCCTTCTGGCAGGTACGTCACATCTCCTGGTACGTTACATCATCTCCCCCTTATTTTTATTTATTTTATTTTTTTTCGAAGTGCTGGAGAAGGGATTCTCTTATTTTTCCTATCTCGCGGTGTGGAAAGAACATAACACCAATGCGAGATTTTGAACGGTCGGGTCATCCGGATAGTTCGGGGGCCATTATAACGAAGTAAATTTCTCCGTCATTTCTGGTCTACGCCAGGATTCGAACCCGGATCCCCTCATTCCGGAATAAGTCACTCTACCAATTGAGCAACGCGGACGTTTTATTCTGATTCCTATCTGCCTTTATGTCGTGTGCGTCCTTCTGGCTGGTACGTCACATCTCCTGGTACGTTACATAGGCACAAGAAATACTGTCTTCATTCCGGTTTTAAGTGAGTGAAAAATGTGTGGTATAAACCCCAAATCATTTTCTTCAGGAGGGGCTTGCATTTCATCTGTAATTTGATCTATCTGTCAACAGGAAATCCGTTGTGCGGGTAAGGGGCCCATTTTCATCTACCTGTACACTCATATTATTTCCATGGCTTCTGTTTACAAAACATCTTGAACCAATATTTTCAGCGCATCTTGTAGTAACCTTATGTTTTCACCTGAAGCCCAGAAAAGCTCCATATGAACTGAAAGTTTTATATTTGAAGTCACTGATAAAAGTATAAGATAGTCACCCCATGATCTTTCTCTTTCTCTCCGTTTTTTTTTTTTTTTTTATTTGATTGGAGGTTTAACGACCACCGTGAGCAACTCAATGGGCTATAAGCAGTCGCCCGTCCCTAATTTAGGGTCACTGGTTCCAGGGAAGGGAGGAGCCAGTGCCGTAAGACAAACACAACATCCATGCCTGACCGGGATTCGAACCCGGACCCCTTCGGACGAACGATCAGAGGCCAACGCCTTAGACCACTGCGCCACCCTCTCCGTTTTTGACAGAAGCTTATAGATAACTATCAAAGATAAAGTCTACACGCTTGAATTTGCATATTTCACCCATATGATTCAGCACTGCGTGAAAGAAATCTTTGAATTCTTTATGTCTTTTGTAGAATTTTTCTTAGCAGATTGACTATATCATCATCATCATCATCATCATCATTATCAACCAGGATAATGATGATGATGATGATGATGATATATGTGGCCGGGTGGTCATAGGTGTAGGTTTCTGACTAGTCGTCCGGCGTGGGCTCGCGAGTTCCGGATGAAGCATGACTGGTGCGTCTATCTTACGGTGTTGGCTACTCCCTTCCTTAGAACCAAATTCCCTAAATTAGAGTCAGGCGACTGCTTATAACTCTCGGAGTTGCTCATGATTGTAGTTAAATCTGGAAACAAAACAGAAGCTACTAAAACCAAAAAAGCTTCTAAAATGCGTACATCCATAACGGCTGAATCCTAAATGTTTACTTCCAAATCGAACCTTTGAAATCACAAATGTGTCCTTGACGCGGATCGAATACGCGCGCCCTCGCTCCGGAGTAAGTAGCTCTCCCAACTAAGCTACACGGATGGAATGTATCGTTGCACAATTGTCGTCCTGTGTGACACGTCATAATACCTCTGTAGTACGTCGCATCATCTCCCTCCGTTTTTTTCTTTTGTTTTTTTTTATTTGAAGCGAGGTAGGAATTTTTTCATTAATTCTAGACGATGTGGAGAACAAACATAACACAATTTTTGAAAAACCCAACGGCCAGTGCATCCATTTTTACGTTCGGGCGCCAATGTAAAAACACATGTTTGTCCGTGGCGAGGATTGAAACTTCGCCCCGTCACTCCGGAGTAAGTTGCTCTCCCAACTAAGCTACACGAACAGAATGTATCGCTGCAGATTTGTCGTCTTTACACGTGCTTTACCTCTGTAGTACGTCACAAACCATAAATGCTCTTAAACCAGAATCCATACATCTCAGCCTAGCCGGTGAATCACAATCAAATTATTGCCAAGATACCAGTTTAGAATATGTTCTCATCAAAACCACCTGGCACTGATTCTGTTTCATAAAAACTGTATTCACTTGCAGGAATTTATAAAACTTAATCGGAATCCCGTTCAACTGCCCACATTGAAGCAAGAATACTCTGCAGTAGTAAACAAAGAAGATGACACCGAATTTTCGTATGTAATAAGCACGTCTTTTGAATCCGTTCTGACGCGAATTAAATTTATCAAAGCTATTCAAAATCAACCGGTTTGGAAAACAATTAACTGGTTCCAACAATCGATAAAACATCCAGAAATAGAACCATCTACTTAGTTCCACCAGCGGCTAAAAAGCATGTAACGAGGAGTAACAAATGGCGAACAAAAAGTTTCTCATACTACAAGGAAGGTACCAGAGACAAAGAGATTTTCAAATCGAACATTTGAAAGAAGAAATATAAAAAAGAAAACATGATATAACGTCTGCTAGCGGCAGAATTTTGCATAGCGGAGAAGTTGAAAATATAGGCGAAAATTATTCTTCATGGAAAAAGCGTTCGACCTTTCGCAGCTAGTGAGGAATCTTTGTGTTACTTAAAGAAGATAATGCACCACATCCCTGTTGTAGCGAATGGCATACAGTGAAGAAGAAATTTCGCAATAGCGTTTTTAGAAGCGGCGATATAGTTGCAAACTGAAGTACACAAACACCACCTACCGATAGAACTGTGAACTACAAAATTCCTCATATACTAGCCTTAAGTGTTCTACACAGTAAATAACATTCGGTGTTGAAAGATTTTTTTAAATCGCACATGTAAAAGCAGTGATATTAAGAAAAACTGAATAAGCATATACGCCCCTAGCGGCGAAATTGTGCACTATTTTGGAAAGAAAATACACAACCAGTTTGCATAGTTAGCATTATCTGACCGAAGAAAAAAGTTTTTCAATCGGGTTTTTAGTCCCGCAGATATTGCTGTAAACGGAAACGTGAGCTTACACCCTCTGGTGGCAGATTTGTGCGCTACGAAAAATTTGAAATTATATGGGAAACATTTCCCCACGGAAACGCTCTCCAACAAAGAAAGAATTTTTCAAATCGGACTCTTAGAAGCAGAGATATCGACAAAAATAAGATATGCTTTTACGCCCCCTGGCGTAAAAACCGTGCATTATTTTAAGAAGAAAGTATTCTCAAAAGGTCTTTCGATACGAGCGGTATCGGTCAACGAAATAATTTTTGTAATCGAGTTTTCAGGAGCTCAGATTTTGCTACGCGTAACGCCCCCTGGTGGCTAAACCATTCTTTATCAAACATAAGAAATTATAGGCAAAGAATTTCCTATTAGCAGCTGTATCCGGTGCAGAAAGAACTTTTCTAATCGGAATTTTAGAAGCAGAGATATCGCGGAAAGAGCAATTTACTTTAACGCCACCTAGCGGAAAGTCTACGTATTACTTGAAAATTTTGAAATTATATGAGAGCATTTTACACCGGAAGCGCTATCTAACAAAAAAGACAATTTTTCAAATCTGACTCTTAGAAGCAGAGATATTGACAGGAATAGGATATACATCTACGCCGCTTGGCGGAGAAACCGTACATACATAATTTTTAGAAGAAAATATCCTCAAATGTTTATCGACATGAGCAGTATCGGTCCACGAAATAATTTTTCCAATCGAGATTTTAGAAGCTCAGATTTTGATGGAAATATCTACGAAGCAGAAATTAACGCTTACGTCCCCTGGTGCCCAAACCATATTTTTTTTAAAAATATAAATTACAATCCAAACATTTCCCACCGGGAGCTGTATCCGGTGCAGGAAGAATTTTTCAAATCGTAGTTTTAGAAGCAGAGATATCGGGGAAAGCGCAATTTACATTTATTTCTCCTAGCGGAAAGTCAATGAATTACTAGAAAATTTTGAAATTATATGAAAAACATATCGCACCGTAAACTATCCAACAAAGAAGAAATTTTTCAAATTGGACCATTAGAAGCAGAGATATTGACAAAAATAAGATAATTATCTACGCCCCCTGGCGGAGAAAATATGCATTATTTTAAGAAGTAAATATTCCGAAATGGTTTGTCGACGTGAGTAGTATCGGTCCACGAAAGAATCCAAAAATTAGAAATCATATGCGAAAGATTTTTCATCCGGAGCTGTATCCGCTGCAGAAATAATTTTTCAAATCGGAGTTTTAGAAGCAGAGATATCGGGGGAAACGCAATTTGCCTTTATGCCCCCTAGCGGAGAATCTATGGGTAACTAGAAAAAGTTACTACTCCTAAAATAATCTTCGCCATGAGTAGAATCGAAAGGCGAAAGCTTTTTTGAATTAGATGTTTAGAAGCAAATGTATGGAATAAAATGTATTTTGAATTCGATATCATCTGCATTTACGCCCTCTAGCGACGAAATTGTGCATCGTAAAAAAATCAAAATAAAGGGTCATCGTTCGCACATTTCAAGCTTCCAAATGCAAAAAGAATTTTTTTTAAAATTGGACTATTAGTTGCAGAGATATCGTGTCTACAGACAGACGGACTGACGGACGGACAGACAAACCGATAACATAAGCACGATCTTTTTTTTCAAAAGACGTGCCAAAAAAAGTGGCATTCATAGGAGACAATGAAATCTATTCATCCAGACTCGCTAAGTGTGAATGCCGTTGCTTCGACTAGCAATTCCTGTGATGTGATGTATTCAAATTACTCGGAAATTTGCTGGGTGGTGTAGTGGCTAGCATACTCGGCGTAAAGTGGCAGACGCGGTTTCGATTCCCGCTCCAAGACCATGAAAATTTCGGATATTATTTGACTTACCGCTCTTGTCATAATTTACACCAAGAGACGGGATCACAACTTCAAATTTGTATTGTCCCGTATTTCATAGTATATATCTGTTGTTGTTAAATAATGGACTTCAAAAACTGCGTAATAAATTCCTCATATTTTATTTCATTTTTAAATGCACGACGAAGTGTTTTCTGAGATGTTCTCAAAGAATTTTAAGCACACCGCCGGACAAAAAATTACGGGATGTTGATTGAAACATGTACATAAGTACAAAGTTGATGAAGTTAACGAGTTGCATAAATCATCATCATCATCATTGTCAACCATTATCAATCCACTGCTGGACGAAGGTCTCCCCAAGTTTCCTCCACAACGGTCTGTCTTGTGCCAGTCTCCTCCATGTCACTCCCGCATATTTACGAATTTCATCCACCCATCTCCCATGTGGTCTTTTTCTGGGTCTTTTCCTGTCCCTTGGAATCCAATCTAAAATTTCGGCTGTCCATCTATGGTCTTTCCTTCTGGCAGTATGTCCAGCCCATTGCCATTTCAGGGATTTAACTCTGATCATGATGTCTTCCACTCTCGTCATTTTTCGGATCCACGAGTTCCTCTTCTTATCTCTCCTGGTTATACCAAGCATGCACCTCTCCATGCTGCTTTGAGTTGTCTGCAGCCTTTGTATGTCTCTTTTAGTTAAGGTCCACGTCTCTGCACCATACGTAAGCACTGGAAGGATGCATTGATCAAACACTTTTCTTTTAAGACATAATGGCATATTGCTCTTGAAAATTATGCTGTTTCTTCCAAAAGCTCTCCAGGCAAGTTTTGTACGCCGATTAATTTCTTCATCAATGTGACCCTCACTTGATATCTGCTGTCCAAGATAAACATACGTATCTGTTATCTCCAGTTTTTCTCCATCAATCGATAAATCTTCATTTCTTGTAAAAGCATTGAACATCACTTTTGTCTTCTGAAAGTTCATTTTTAATCCTACTTCTTTACTCTTGTCAGCAAGTTCCTGGATCATACTCTGCAGCTCTGATGGGGTAGTTGCAAAAATGACTACGTCATCAGCAAAACGAAGGTGGGTTAGATAATCTCCATTAATCTTTATCCCTTTGTTTTCCCAGTTCAGTGATTGAAAGACATTTTCCAATGTGGCATTAAAGAGCTTCGGAGATATGGTGTCACCTTGTCTCACTCCCTTTCCAATTTTTATGTGTGTTGTATTTTCAAACAGCCGAATCTTTGCACTTGCATTTTCATAGATGTTATTAATAATATTAATGTATGCATCTTCAATACCGCAGGATTTCAGAGCCGTGGTAACTGCTGATGGTTTCACCGAATCAAAGGCTTTTTCATAATCGATAAAAGCCATGCACAATGGAAGTTCATATTCCCTCGCTCTTTCAATTAGTTCTCTCAGGACGTGGATATGATCTATTGTGCTGTAGCCACTCCTGAATCCAGCTTGTTCTCTCGGTTGAGCCATGTCCAGTGTTACCTTCAAGCGGTGTGAAAGAACTTTAGTGAAGATTTTATAAACCACTGATAGGAGGCTGATAGGTCTGTAGTTCCTGAGATCCTCAATGTCACCTTTTTTATGTAGCAGGATCATTGTAGCATTGTTCCAATCCTCAGGAATCTTCCCTTCATTAAGGCATCGAGTGAAAATTTGGGCGAGTACTGTTTCAATTTCTCCACTTGCTTCTTGTATGATGTCTATAGTAATTCCATCTTCTCCTGGAGCTTTCCCCCGCTTCATGTTCTTGATTGCATGAGCAACTTCTGCTGGGAGGACTGGAAGAACTCTGGTACCTTTCATGATGTCTGGAGTACATGTATCATCCCTTTCATATAGTTTGGAGTAGAAATCTTTCACTCTTGTCAAAATTTCGCCTCTATTTCTTGTTATAGAACCATCTTCTTTTCTCAGAGCCATAATCTGTTTTCTTCCCTTACTGAGATGTCCCTTTGCTATCTTTAGGCTTTGGTTATTTTCAATTGCTTTCCTCACTAGCTCACAGTTGAATTTCCTTACGTCTTCAGTGATACTTTTTCGTGCTGTCTTGCATAGCTCTATATATTCCACTTTGGAAGTCACATCTTCTTTAGTTGTCCTCATCTCTCTTCTTTTTTGCATCAACATTTTGGTTTTTCCTGATAATTTGTTTACATGCAACTTGTTCTTAGACCCAGCTAATTTTGTTGCTGTTTCCATAAGAGCTTTGGTTACTTTTCTGTTAACTTCAGAAATATCCACTTCTTCCGATGTTAGGCCTTCTAAAGCAGAGAATCTGTTCTTCAGTTCCAACTTTAAAGTATTATGGTGTTTTTTAAGGTTGGTTATGTCAATACATTTTGTTTGTCTTATGAGCTTGCCACGTTCCAGTTTAGTGTTGAGGTGCATCTTACATCTCACCAATCTATGGTTACTACCTGTGTTGAACTTGTTTAGCACACTGCAGTCTTCGATGACGAATTTTTTGTTACACATAATAAAATCAATTTCACTTGTCGTCCCAATTGGATGTCTCCATGTCCATTTCCTGTGTGGCTTTTTCTTGAAAAAGGAATTCAAGATGAAAAATCCTTCTGCCTCTGCAAACTCAACGAGAGTATTTCCACGCTGGTTTCTGTTGCCGTGACCGAATTTACCTACTGAAGTTTCATTCTGTTGCCGGTGCCCTATTTTTGCATTGAAATCTCCCATAATTATCTTCAAGTGCTGCTTACCTTTATTATTTAGATGACGAATTTCCTCATAAAATTCTTCAATTTCTTCTTCAGGATGACTTGTGGTGGGTGCATAAGTTTGAATAATCTGAGCCTGGTATCTTCTCGATAGTTGGATAACGAGTCGTGCAGCTCTGTCAGAGGAACTTTCAACTTCTACCACTTTATCCTTCAGTTTCTTGTTTATTATAAATCCAACACCACTAGTTCTGCCAGTATCTGTCCCACGATAATAGAAGAGATGTCCACTTTTCAGTTCAATGAGATCTTCTCCTTTTCTCCTTACCTCACTCAGCCCGACGATGTCCCACTTGATCCTTTGTAGTTCCTCTTCCAATTCAAGAAGTCTTGAATCAGAAGATAGGGAGCGTCCGTTGTAGGTAGCCAAGGTCAGCATCAAATGGCAGCCTAGTCCGGTCCTCCGGGGATTCTTAGCACCCTCTGCCTTCATGTCGCACTGGCCGCTGCCTTGGCCAGGTACATTCCAGCTGCCGGAGACTGAGGGCCAAGATTTAAGTTGTAGAGTCATTTTGGAGGTGTTTGGCCATAACTCACCACGCTGGCCAAGCGGGTTGGTGAGTGTGGGATAGCATTTCCTCTGATCCCGATGGTATAGTTATACCGCTATTTGCGGTCGTCAGAGCCCCTTTAGTGGGAACAGGATGCACCACGAGAAGGCGGGGTTGACATTTGTCAAGGAGAGGCTGTGATGTTACGCATCACCTGACCTAAAGTGCTGGAATATGATTGTGGATGTCAGAGGTGTGTGTTTAAAGCATCTGTAGTATTCTGTATGTCCTTTTACAGGCACAACCACGGGTCGTAAATGTAACGTAACTGAGTGGCAAAAGGGGGCCATTGTTTTAGGCCGAGAACATGATCATTCCTTGCAAGAGGTGGCGAAGTTTGCTGGACTACCTGAGTCAACAGTCAGTAGTGTCCATTTCTAGTGGAAGAAGTATGGAAGCTATGACTGTAGGGGGAGCAACTGTAGTAGAATCTCTATGATGACAAATATATACTATATTGACAAAAGTCACCGGACACCTAGAAGAGAAACACAACATAGCATTTATTGACATACACTAGTACAGTGTCGGTCCATATTTGGCCTTATTGCATGCACTGACCCTTCGAGATATGCTTTCGATAAGGTTTGGGAGCACAGCGATAGGTATGCGCTTCCATTCAGTACATATTGCTGCCGCTAACTGTTGCTTAGTAGTAGGCCTTGGTTCCAAACTTCTTATGCGGCCCTTTAATTCATCCCATAGGTGCTCTATGGGATTAAGATCAGGCCTCTGTGCTGGCTAGTCCACACACGATACGGAATTATCGTCAAACCACGCCGGAACAGTCCTTGCTTTATGGCTCGGTGCATTATCCAGCTGGTACCAACAAGGCTCGGTTTTATAGTATCGCCACAGAGTTGGTAGGGTATAACTTTCAAGAATATCGAGGTAGGTATCCTGGTTAACACGTTTGTCCACGATGTCCAATGGGCCGGGACCATACAACGAAAAACACCCCCACACGAGTACATTACCAGCTCCAAACTTGACCGTAGGAACAGTACACTGTGGTAAATAGCATTTTCCAGGCTGCCGCTACATCCACACACGGCCATTAGACTGATGGATCGTGTATCTGGATTCATCAGTCCATAGGACCCCTTTCCATTGATCTACGGTCCACGACAAAAGTTCCTTACACCATGCTTAACGAGGAGTAGTATTCTGAGTGGAGATGAAAGGCTTATGAGCAGCCGTACGACCGCGGTAATCCATGGAATGAGGTTCTCTGCGAATGGTACGTGTACATATCGAGATTCCAGCATTTTTACTCACCTGCACACTGAGGTCTTGTGCAGTACTCCGTCGATTATAGCTGCAACGACTCTCCTGAGGCTTCGACGTCCTCAATCACTGATTTTCTTTAGTCTGCCGGTACGTTTTCCTGCTCCAGGCACGCGATGTGTCTTCCACTTATTCAGTACATCCAAAACAGTTGACTTGGGTATGTTTAAACATCTCTCGGTTTCTCTTATGGACAACTCACTAATATAACAACCAAAAATATTTCCTTTCTGAAAGTCAGTTCTCTCCTGCCGCGACATTTTCACTCAACCCCACAGTGCGATATGATCGCGGTCAACTGCAGGCTTGTTTTTATACCGTTTCGAGCTGTACCACGCATCTTAACAACGCAGAGGATCCATTCATTTGCTTTTGAAGGAGTGCCCGGTGACTTTTCTCAATATAGTGTATATCGCAGGCGTTTGGGACGATTAGCAGCTGCTGCAAGTTTCCAGAATCGTCAAGATTGCTTCAAAAGTACAATGCTGGACCCAGTAAACCAGTCTGAGAACGAACTCCACGGAGAGAATTGCATCGCTTGTGCATTTTCAGTCGTGTATCGCGGATACGTCGGAAGTTTTCAGAAAAAAATTGCCTTGCTTGGGAAAAACGGCATTGTCATTGGACCATTGAACAGTGGCTACGAATAATATGGTCCGAAGGCTGGAGAAGCATTTAAATCAGAATGTATCCAAAGAACTGTGTAAAAAGGAGGTGGAAGTGTCATGTTTTGGGGCTGTATTTCTAGTACTGGAGTTACATCATTCATTCAGGTGTCCAATCGCATGAAATCTATGGAATGTTTGCCACTTTTAAATACTGCATTATTACCATTTTACCAGTTTCTGGAACAAGAAGGACACATAGTCGATCCTGTATTTCAATCTGATAACCAAGACCGGGTGGCACTTATGCGGGGCCCGGGGCAAAATTTCATTGCGGGCCCTAGAAAATAAATCTCCTCACATTTTAATAAAGAGGCTACGTATAAAAATGTCGTCCTTAAAGCACACGCACAAAAACTGTCATGGAGAAAAATTATTATCTCAAAAAAGTGTTTTCTTTAAGCTTAAGGAAAAGACCGTAATATGGGCTATAAGTTCAGTTGAGAGAGCAACGTGAGTTAAAATCTAAGATTTTTTTTTCTGGGGAAAAAAGGTTGAGCGTGCATTTGATTCTTATAAAAATTTTCTTACGAAATGATAAAAAGATAACTAATCTGGGTAGAGAATATTTTTATGCAAGGAATAATAAGACCTTCCTAAAATAAATTGTACAAATAGCTTTTTTCTTCGGTTCATGTTTTAGTAACAAATTTTTGATGCGAGCTGGAGTAACTGACAAATCAGTAATTTTTTTTAGCTTTTAGTGACTAATTTTTGATGCAAGCTGAAGTAACTCACAAATCAGTATTTTTTTTTAGCTTTTAGTGACTAATTTTTGATGGAAGCTGAAGTACCACACACATTAATTTTTTTTTTTTGGGGGGGGGGGGGGGGTTAGTGACTAATTTTTGATGCAAGCTGGACTAACTGACAAATCAGTAATTTTTTTTGGCTTTTAGTGACTAATTTTGGATGTAAGCTGAAGTGCCACACACATTTTTTTTTGCTTTTATGACTAATTTTTGATGCAAGCTGGACTAACTCACAAATCAGTAATTTTTTTAGCTTTTAGTGACTAATTTTTGATGCAACTGACAAATCAGTAATTTTTTTAGCTTTTAGTGAATAATTTTTTATGCAAGCTGAAGTAACTAACAAATCAGTAATTTTTTTTTTAGCTTTTCGTGACTACTTTTTGATACAAGCTGAGTAATTGACAAATCAGCAATTTTTTTTTTAGGTTTTCGTGACTAATTTTTGATGCAAGCTGGGGTAACTGATAAATCAGTAATTTTTTTAGCTTTTAGTGACTAATTTTTGATGCAAGCTGGACTAACTGACAAATCAGTAATTTTTTTTTGGCTTTTAGTGACTAATTTTTTATACAAGCTGAAGTAACACACACATTAATTTTTTTAGCTTTTATGACTAATTCTTGATGCAAGCTGGACTAACTGACAAATCAGTAATTTTTTTAGCTTTTAGTGACTAATATTAGATGCAAGCTGAAGTAACTAACAAATCAGTAATTTTTTTAGCTTTTAGTGACTAATTTTTAATGCAATCTGAAGTAACACACACATTAAATTTTTTTTTAGCTTTTATGACCAATTTTTGATGCAAGCTGAAGTACCACACACATTTATTTTTTTAGCTTTTATGACTAATTTTTGATGCAAGCTGGACTAACTGACAAATCAGTAATTTGTTTAGCTTTTAGTGACTAATTTCTGATGCAAGCTGAAGTAACTAACAAATCAGTAATTTTTTTTTAGCTTTTATGACTAATTTTTGATGCAAGCTGGACTAACTGACAAATCAGTAATTTTTTTAGCTTTTAGTGACTAATTTTTTATGCAAGCTGGACTAACTGACAAATCAGTAATTTTTTAGCTTTTAGTGACTAATTTTTGATGCAAGCTGAAGTAACTAACAAATCAGTAATTTTTTTTAGCTTTTCGTGACTAATTTCTGATGCAAGCTGGAGTAACTGACAACTCAGGAATTTTTTTAGCTTTTAGTGACTAATTTTTGATGCAAGCTGAAGTAACTAACAAATCAGTAATTTTTTTTAGCTTTTCGTGACTAATTTCTGATGCAAGCTGGAGTAACTGACAACTCAGGAATTTTTTAGCTTTTAGTGACTAATTTTTGATGCAAAGCAGAAGTAACTAACAAATCAGTAATTTTTTTTGGCTTTTAGTGACTAATTTTTGATGCAAGCTGAAGTAGCACACGCATTAATTTTTTTTTAGCTTTTATGACTTAGTTTTAATGCAAGCTGAAGTAACACACACATTAATTTTTTTTTTAGCTTTTAGTGACTAATTTTTGATGCAACTGACAAATCAGTAATTTTTTTAGCTTTTAGTGACTAATTTTTGATGGAAGCTGAAGTACCACACACATTAATTTTTTTTTGGGGGGGGGGGGTTAGTGACTAATTTTTGATGCAAGCTGGACTAACTGACAAATCAGTAATTTTTTTGGCTTTTAGTGACTAATTTTGGATGTAAGCTGAAGTGCCACACACATTTTTTTTTTTTGCTTTTATGACTAATTTTTGATGCAAGCTGGACTAACTCACAAATCAGTAATTTTTTTAGCTTTTAGTGACTAATTTTTGATGCAACTGACAAATCAGTAATTTTTTTAGCTTTTAGTGAATAATTTTTTATGCAAGCTGAAGTAACTAACAAATCAGTAATTTTTTTTTTAGCTTTTCGTGACTACTTTTTGATGCAAGCTGAGTAATTGACAAATCAGCAATTTTTTTTTTAGGTTTTCGTGACTAATTTTTGATGCAAGCTGGGGTAACTGATAAATCAGTAATTTTTTTTAGCTTTTAGTGACTAATTTTTGATGCAAGCTGGACTAACTGACAAATCAGTAATTTTTTTTTTTGGCTTTTAGTGACTAATTTTTTATACAAGCTGAAGTAACACACACATTAATTTTTTTTAGCTTTTATGACTAATTCTTGATGCAAGCTGGACTAACTGACAAATCAGTAATTTTTTTAGCTAAATTTTAGTGACTAATATTAGATGCAAGCTGAAGTAACTAACAAATCAGTAATTTTTTTAGCTTTTAGTGACTAATTTTTAATGCAATCTGAAGTAACACACACATTAAATTTTTTTTAGCTTTTAGTGACCAATTTTTGATGCAAGCTGAAGTACCACACACATTTATTTTTTTTTAGCTTTTATGACTAATTTTTGATGCAAGCTGGACTAACTGACAAATCAGTAATTTGTTTAGCTTTTAGTGACTAATTTCTGATGCAAGCTGAAGTAACTAACAAATCAGTAATTTTTTTTTAGCTTTTATGACTAATTTTTGATGCAAGCTGGACTAACTGACAAATCAGTAATTTTTTTAGCTTTTAGTGACTAATTTTTTATGCAAGCTGGACTAACTGACAAATCAGTAATTTTTTAGCTTTTAGTGACTAATATTTGATGCAAGCTGAAGTAACTAACAAATCAGTAATTTTTTTAGCTTTTAGTGACTAATTTTTAATGCAATCTGAAGTAACACACACATTAAATTTTTTTTTAGCTTTTATGACCAATTTTTGATGCAAGCTGAAGTACCACACACATTTATTTTTTTTTAGCTTTTATGACTAATTTTTGATGCAAGCTGGACTAACTGACAAATCAGTAATTTGTTTAGCTTTTAGTGACTAATTTCTGATGCAAGCTGAAGTAACTAACAAATCAGTAATTTTTTTAGCTTTTATGACTAATTTTTGATGCAAGCTGGGCTAACTGACAAATCAGTAATTTTTTTAGCTTTTAGTGACTAATTTTTTATGCAAGCTGGACTAACTGACAAATCAGTAATTTTTTAGCTTTTAGTGACTAATTTTTGATGCAAGCTGAAGTAACTAACAAATCAGTAATTTTTTTTAGCTTTTAGTGACTATTTTTTGATGCAAGCTAAAATAACACACACATTAATTTTTTTAGCTTTTATGACTAATTTTTAATGCAGGCTGGACTAACTGACAAATCAGTAATTTTTTTAGCTTTTAGTGACTAATTTTTGATGCAAGCTGAAGTAACTAACAAATCAGTAATTTTTTTTAGCTTTTCGTGACTAATTTCTGATGCAAGCTGGAGTAACTGACAACTCAGGAATTTTTTTAGCTTTTAGTGACTAATTTTTGATGCAAAGCAGAAGTAACTAACAAATCAGTAATTTCTTTTAGCTTTTAGTGACTAATTTTTGATGCAAGCTGGACTAACTGACAAATCAGTAATTTTTTTTTTTGGCTTTTAGTGACTAATTTTTGATGCAAGCTGAAGTAGCACACGCATTAATTTTTTTTTTAGCTTTTATGACTTAGTTTTAATGCAAGCTGAAGTAACACACACATTAATTTTTTTTTTAGCTTTTAGTGACTAATTTTTGATGCAACTGACAAATCAGTAATTTTTTTAGCTTTTAGTGACTAATTTTTGATGGAAGCTGAAGTACCACACACATTAATTTTTTTTTTTTGGGGGGGGGGGGGGTTAGTGACTAATTTTTGATGCAAGCTGGACTAACTGACAAATCAGTAATTTTTTTTGGCTTTTAGTGACTAATTTTGGATGTAAGCTGAAGTGCCACACACATTTTTTTTTTTGCTTTTATGACTAATTTTTGATGCAAGCTGGACTAACTCACAAATCAGTAATTTTTTTAGCTTTTAGTGACTAATTTTTGATGCAACTGACAAATCAGTAATTTTTTTAGCTTTTAGTGAATAATTTTTTATGCAAGCTGAAGTAACTAACAAATCAGTAATTTTTTTTTTAGCTTTTCGTGACTACTTTTTGATGCAAGCTGAGTAATTGACAAATCAGCAATTTTTTTTTTAGGTTTTCGTGACTAATTTTTGATGCAAGCTGGGGTAACTGATAAATCAGTAATTTTTTTTAGCTTTTAGTGACTAATTTTTGATGCAAGCTGGACTAACTGACAAATCAGTAATTTTTTTTTTTTGGCTTTTAGTGACTAATTTTTTATACAAGCTGAAGTAACACACACATTAATTTTTTTAGCTTTTATGACTAATTCTTGATGCAAGCTGGACTAACTGACAAATCAGTAATTTTTTTAGCTTTTAGTGACTAATATTTGATGCAAGCTGAAGTAACTAACAAATCAGTAATTTTTTTAGCTTTTAGTGACTAATTTTTAATGCAATCTGAAGTAACACACACATTAAATTTTTTTTTAGCTTTTATGACCAATTTTTGATGCAAGCTGAAGTACCACACACATTTATTTTTTTTTAGCTTTTATGACTAATTTTTGATGCAAGCTGGACTAACTGACAAATCAGTAATTTGTTTAGCTTTTAGTGACTAATTTCTGATGCAAGCTGAAGTAACTAACAAATCAGTAATTTTTTTTTAGCTTTTATGACTAATTTTTGATGCAAGCTGGGCTAACTGACAAATCAGTAATTTTTTTAGCTTTTAGTGACTAATTTTTTATGCAAGCTGGACTAACTGACAAATCAGTAATTTTTTAGCTTTTAGTGACTAATTTTTGATGCAAGCTGAAGTAACTAACAAATCAGTAATTTTTTTTAGCTTTTAGTGACTATTTTTTGATGCAAGCTAAAATAACACACACATTAATTTTTTTTAGCTTTTATGACTAATTTTTAATGCAGGCTGGACTAACTGACAAATCAGTAATTTTTTTAGCTTTTAGTGACTAATTTTTGATGCATGCTGAAGTAACTAACAAATCAGTAATTTTTTTTAGCTTTTCGTGACTAATTTCTGATGCAAGCTGGAGTAACTGACAACTCAGGAATTTTTTTAGCTTTTAGTGACTAATTTTTGATGCAAAGCAGAAGTAACTAACAAATCAGTAATTTCTTTTAGCTTTTAGTGACTAATTTTTGATGCAAGCTGGACTAACTGACAAATCAGTAATTTTTTTTTTGGCTTTTAGTGACTAATTTTTGATGCAAGCTGAAGTAGCACACGCATTAATTTTTTTTTTAGCTTTTATGACTTAGTTTTAATGCAAGCTGAAGTAACACACACATTAATTTTTTTTTTAGCTTTTAGTGACTAATTTTTGATGCAACTGACAAATCAGTAATTTTTTTAGCTTTTAGTGACTAATTTTTGATGCAAGCTGGAGTAACTGACAAATCAGTAATTTTTTTTTAGATTTTATGACAAATTTTTGATGCAAGCTACAGTAACTGACAAATCAGTAAATTTTTTTTAGCTTTTACAAAATGCGAGCAAATATGAAAATTACTTTTTTTTTTTAAATTTAAGTGCTGTTTTTAAAGTCAGTGAACAATTGGAGTCCATATACAACACAAAAAGAACTTAGATAATGTTCTTTCTATTTCTTAAAATTTAAGCATCTGGTTTGCACGCTAATTGTTAAATATCTTCTATATAAAAGTAGGGAACAACAAAATGGTGAAATTTAATTTGCTTTTTCATGAATGCGAGAAAGATTTGGGTAGTTGTAATAATTATAATCATTTTAAAATTTAGCCGTGCAGAGGCCGTTGATCGGCAACGAGCAAATTTCGGTATCTGTACGACAAAGGACGATAACCTATTTGCAAATGCAGGGATTGGAAACTAAAACTAAACATAATAAAAAATATCTTTCTTAGAGCCTCGCACATCAAAAATTAAGATATATACACAGTCGAGTCACATTACTGTGAACATTTCCTACTTTTGACGTCAACAGCGCGTAGTCAATAAAAGAAAGCAGTGTCGTGAGCTGGCTTGGAGGGTATATAAGGAATGCTGTAGGCATTCTGAAAACATATCACTCGCTGCTCTCATGGATAAAGGGGGCGATTTATTAGATTTGCAAAATGGGATGATTATCGGCTTTCGGACTAAGGAAGGCAGTATTTCTGAAACAGCGCAGTTTGTGAACTGTTTTTGAGTTGCTGTGGTTAAAGTGTATTGTGATTGGAGAAATGGCTGCATTGCGAAAAAGCGAGTGGAAACTGCGGAGCACCACGTGCCGTTGATGTGAGAGGTGAACGTCGGCTTCGAAGGTGCGTGAGGGCCGATCGACACACTACAGTGGAGCAACTCACTGCCCGAGTGAACCAGGGGGCTATCTGAAGTGTGTCTAAAACGACAGTTCAACGAACCCTGCTGCGTATGGGGCTCCGATGCAGACGAATGTCACTGCACCTATGCTAACGAAGGTGCATCGGCAGAAAAAGCTTTCATTTGCGCAATTGGACCTCCGCTGAATGGCAAATGATTGCCTTCACCAATGAGTCATGATTTCTGCTTCATCGAACGGATGGAATTTGGGTATAAGGCGAAAAACATCGGAAAATAAACACTCTTCAACCATTGCTGGAAGAACACAAGCTGGTGGGGGCAGTGTTATGGTCTGGGGAATGTTTTCGTGGCATTTTCTGGGTCCTGTCATACCTGTGGAAAGCACAATGGGCCGAATTCGTTATGAATCCATCCTTGCAGACCACGTACGCCCATACATGCTGATTGTTTTCCCTAGGGCGGATGGGATCTTCCAGCACAACAATGCGACGAGTCAAACAGCCATAAATGTCCGAGAGTGGTTGGAAGAGTACAATGAAGACTTCAAAGTACTTTCCTGGCCCCCTAATTCCCCAGACTTAAACCCAATCGAGCATCCTCGATCATGTTGATCGCTCTATGGATCCTGCACCAAGCACCCTCCAGCAGCTGTCAGATGCACTGCAGTCAGCCTGGCTCCACATACCTGTGAACACCTTCCAGCACCTTACTGAGTCACTCCCAGTCCGTCTAGCTGCTGTCCGCGCTGCACACGGCGGTTGCCCTGGATATTAGATGGTGGTCACAATAAGATGACTCGATCGTGTATATATTTATAGATATACAACATTCTACTGAAAATGGTTTATTTTCATTCCAAGACTGCCAAGACCCTTGAAGCAGTGGAGTCCAGGGCGACCGTTCCGGTTGCCCCTACACTCCAGCTGACCCTGATGATAACTCTCATGCCCATCGAGCTAGAATTGCGCTGGAATGCTTTACAGAACGTGAGAAAGACGTTTCACACCTCAATTGGCCTGCAAATTCAGCAGATCTAATTGTGAGTGAAAAACTCTGGGACATGTTGAAAAGGCCGCGAAGAAAAAAAAAAACAGCACTCTGCAAATTTGGTGGAATTATGGGATGTCTTGAATATGGAGGGTAATAAAGCTGATCCGCATGTGATGTTGGGTCATATTAATAGCGTGCTAAACAAAATTAAAGCTGTAATTAAAGCAGGTGGTGGCATAACTCCATATTAAGGAATAAAGTTTACATTCCGTAATTTTGTGTCCTGTGTGTTTATTTCACTGCTGTTAAGAACCATAATAAGAAGTTTTCTTCTGCGTTTGCTTATTGGTTGCTTGGCAGTTGATGTGTAACGTAACGTAGGTCAAGGATCATCGGTAAAAGGGCCCTAAAGAAAGAAAGAAGGAAGTCCAGCGGAATGAAGAGCCGGAGCAGAAAGTATAATATCCCCTTGCGCAACAATTTAAGCTCCTCTCCCAGCGGCCACCCCACCCTCCGCCTTCAATGCTTTTGTTTTCATCGCATGGTCCAAATGTACGTCGAATCTAATTCAGCGAAAAGAATTTAAAGGCGTTGTCACTCCAACTTAAGCTGAATTGAGTACGAAGTGGATAATTGGTAAGACTTTAATCTGAAAATTGCAAGGGTCACGAAGACATAATAGAGTGCAAAGGGCGCCTTACTGCCTCAACATGACACAATCTCTTTTATTTTGTATTGGATAACAAACGAACTTACCACCGTCCAGAGAAATGACAATGGCCTATATTGTTTGGTTTGGAAATCCAACATTCCAATTTTTCTTCTCCGAATGACATTTAACTTCTAAAGCTCCTTTGCTAACGTGAAAAACAATTACGCAATTTGGACAATTTGAAGAAAAATTCTCGAACGTGCGTGGTATAGCGTAACCTGGAAGTTGTGGAAATTTTGCGAAACACATCGTTTCGCCTCCCCACTTAATCCCTCGTTATTGCTAATCTTCCTTTAAAAAAAAAAGGGAATTCGCGTTAGGACTAAACCAGATTGTTTCATCTACGAGCCCACGAATCAACATCGTATCAGAAATAAGAAGCATCACTTGACTAACACACACAAAATTATATGATTTTGATAGAGACACATAGTTTTATGCTTTACTAGCAATCGTACTCGATCTTCGAACCGTGAATCCACAAATTGAGTTTTTTTTTTTTTTTTTTTTTTTTTGATTGAAGGTTTAACGACCACCGTGAGCAACTCAATGGGCTATAAGCAGTCGCCCGTCCCTAATTTAGGGTCACTGGTTCCAGGGAAGGGAGAGAGCCAGTGCCGTAAGACAAACACAACATCCATGCCTCACCGGGATTCGAACCCGGACCCCTTTCGGACGAATGATCAGAGGCCATCGCTTAGACCACTGCGCCACCGGGGCGGCAATTGAGTTTTTGAACATAAAATTAAAGAAAGGGAAAAGTAATTAAGGGAAAGGAAATTAATTTAAGATCCATAACTGTTTTACGATTTAGAGCATGCTCGTGACGTCAGTGCATACGGTTTAACGTCAAACGGTATCAGTCTTCGGCGAGCCTTAAATTTAAATCAAATTTCATGGAATTTTTACAGCATTTCTGCCTTTCTGGAACAATTATCTTTAAACCTATCAGGATTTTAAACAGGGAAGCTAAGCCACCATTTTGAATTTTTTGGTTTTCAGGCTTTTGTAGGTGTAGAAGTGATAAAAAATTCGAGCAGACAATATTCAAAAGCTGCCATTTTGATTTTGTTTGTGTGTTTGTTATAGGACTTTTGTAAGTATCCGGACCTTAAGACCCATCAGCATGCCATTTTCAGATCTCTAGACCATTTAGAAGTGGTCGAATAATTCGCGGACGGAAAAACTTACATTTTCCCAATTTGCTTTATTTCCATTGATGTTTACAAATAGATTGCTTCTCTTTTCCTTATACATATATTCATTCCATAATCTCATTTTACTTAAAGTAGAATGAATAGACACACGCTCATATTAAGAAAAATGACACCGAATTCTCGGGTGCAATTACAGAGTGTGAGTCGAAAGTTTTGCAATATTTGTATAAACTCATGTGCTGCGGCGGGTATGTCACGTGTTTAAACTAATTCAAGTCGCGCACTGCTGTCAGTTGAAAGGGATATAAAGCGGTAGTCGTTGCTGTGGACAGCATTGCATGCTGTCGTTCTGTCTGTGGTTGGGGCGCCTAAAAGATGAACAGCCACAACCGGCTAATTTGGGAACTTTTGCTTTACGAGTTTGAAATCGGCCATAACGCTGCTCAAGCAACACGAAACCTTTGTCGTGCGAAAGGGGAAGATTCCGTAGACCATAACACCGCAACCAGATGGCTCAAGAAATTTCGCTCAGGTGACATAAACCTCAACGATCAGCCAAGGTCAGATAGGACGCGAACCGTGGATTCGGGGCCCGTGCGTCAGGCCGTAGAAGCAAATCTGACAGCCAGCACTCGGAGATAATCAGGCAAGCTGGGCATATCGCAGACTACCGTGGTTCGTCACCTTCAGGACCTCGGAAAAGTCTATAGGAGCTGCCGCATTGTCCCTCACGAACTGACACCAGCTGAAGTAAACCGTCGAGTAGAAGTGTGCACGAAACTCCTAGAAAACCCGCGTGGTGTACGTTTTGTCAAGAGAATTGTTACGTGCGACGAAAAGTGGGTCCATATCCGTAATCCTAACACACAACGAAAGTGGTTGAGCCCGGGGTTTCTTCCAGAACCTGTTGCCAAACGTGGGAGCTTCGAGCACAAGGTGATGCTTTCTCTGGTGGAATTTTCAGGGGATAATCCATTATGAAATTGTTCCAGACGGAATAGTTTGAGTGGATGTATGCCGTTTTGGAGGAGAAATAACCGGGACTGGTAAACAGAAAACGCCCTCTCCTGCAGAAGGAAAACGCTCGGCCTCACACCGCGCGAACGACCCCGGCAAAACTCCAGGAACTTGAGGGCATCGAACTGATGCCCCACCTTGCATATAGTCCGGATCTTTCCTCGTCGGATTATTACTTGTTCCGGTCCATGGCGCACTTCCTTCGCGGGCGGCACTTCAACAACCAGGAAGAGGTGTCAGCTGGGGTGAAGTAGTAATTTGCCTCAAAGGACAAGAACTGGTACCGCCGCGCCGAATCGAAGAACTGGCAGACAGATGGCTAAAGCCGGTGCAACATGATGGCCTATACTTTGAATGCTAGTCAGCTTTCGTTGTAAAGGTACGTATGAAGACATAAAGTGATCCAAATATTGCAAAACTTTCGACTCACCCTCTGTAGAATCAAAGAACTGGCAGACAGATGGCTAAAGCCGATGAAACGTGATGGCCTATACTTTGAATGCCAGTCAGCTTTCGTCGTAAAGATACGTATGAAGACATAAAGTGAACCAAATATTGCAAAACTTTCGACTCACCCTCTGTAGAATCGAAGAACTGGCAGACAGATGGCTAAAGCCTGTGCAGCATGATGCCCTATACTTTGAATGCTAGTCAGCTTTCGGCGTAAAGGTACGTATGAAGACATAAAGTGATCCAAATATTGCAAAACTTTCGACTCACCCTCTGTAGAATCGAAGAACTGACAGACAGATGGCTAAAGCCGATGAAACGTGATGGCCTATACTTTGAATGCCAGTCAGCTTTCGTCGTAAAGGTACGTATGAAGACATAAAGTGAACCAAATATTGCAAGACTTTCGACTCACCCTCTGTAGAATCGAAGAACTGGCAGACAAATGGCTAAAGCCGATGAAACGTAATGGCCTATACTTTGAATGCTAGTCAGCTTTCGTCGTAAAGGTACGTATGAAGACATAAAGTGATCCAAATATTGCAAAACTTTCGACTCACCCTCTGTAGAATCGAAGAACTGGCAGACAGATGGCTAAAGCCTGTGCAACATGATGGCCTATACTTTGAATGCTAGTCAGCTTTCGTTGTAAAGGTACGTATGAAGACATAAAGTGAACCAAATATTGCAAAACTTTCGACTCACCCTCTGTAGAGTCGAAGAACTGGCAGACAGATGGCTAAAGCCGGTGCAACATGATGGCCTATACTTTGAATGCTAGTCAGCTTTCGTCGTAAAGATACGTATGAAGACATAAAGTGATCCAAATATTGCAAAACTTTCGACTCGCCCTCTGTAGAATCGAAGAACTGACAGACAGATGGCTAAAGCCGATGAAACGTGATGGCTTATACTTTGAATGCTAGTCAGCTTTCGTCGTAAAGGTACGTATGAAGACATAAAGTGATCCAAATATTGCAAAACTTTCGACTCGCCCTCTGTAGAATCGAAGAACTGACAGACAGATGGCTAAAGCCGATGAAACGTGATGGCTTATACTTTGAATGCTAGTCAGCTTTCGTCGTAAAGGTACGTATGAAGACATAAAGTGATCCAAATATTGCAAAACTTTCGACTCACCCTCTGTAGAATCGAAGAACTGGCAGACAGATGGCTAAAGCCGATGAAACGTGATGGCCTATACTTTGAATGCTAGTTAGCTTTCGTCGTAAAGGTACGTATGAAGACATAAAGTGAACCAAATATTGCAAAACTTTCGACTCACCCTATGTAGAATCGAAGAACTGGCAGACAGATGGCTAAAGCCGATGAAACGTGATGGCCTATACTTTGAATGCCAGTCAGCTTACGTCGTAAAGGTACGTATGAAGACATAAAGTGAACCAAATATTGCAAAACTTTCGACTCACCCTCTGTAGAATCGAAGAACTGGCAGACAGATGGCTAAAGCCGATGAAACGTGACGGCCTATACTTTGAATGCCAGTCAGCTTTCGTCGTAAAGGTACGTATGAAGACATAAATTGAACCAAATATTGCAAAACTTTCGACTCACCCTCTGTAGAATCGAAGAACTGACAGACAGATGGCTAAAACCGATGAAACGTGATGGCCTATACTTTGAATGCTAGTCAGCTTTCGTCGTAAAGGTACGTATGAAGACATAAAGTGATCCAAATATTGCAAAACTTTCGACTCACCCTCTGTAGAATCGAAGAACTGACAGACAGATGGCTAAAACCGATGAAACGTGTTGGCCTATACTTTGAATGCTAGTCAGCTTTTGTCGTAAAGGTACGTATGAAGACATAAAGTGATCCAAATATTGCAAAACTTTCGACTCACCCTCTGTAGAATCGAAGAACTGACAGACAGATGGCTAAAACCGATGAAACGTGATGGCCTATACTTTGAATGCTAGTCAGGTTTCGTCGTAAAGGTACGTATGAAGACATAAAGTGAACCAAATATTGCAAAACTTTCGACTCACCCTCTGTAGAATCGAAGAACTGGCAGACAGATGGCTAAAGCCGATGAAACGTGATGGCCTATAGTTTGAATGCTAGTCAGCTTTCGTCGTAAAGGTACATATGAAGACATAAAGTGAACCAAATATTGCAAAACTTTCGACTCACCCTCTGTAGAATCGAAGAACTGGCAGACAGATGGCTAAAGCCGATGAAACGTGATGGCCTATACTTTGAATGCTAGTCAGCTTTCGTCGTAAAGGTACATATGAAGACATAAAGTGAACCAAATATTGCAAAACTTTCGACTCACCCTCTGTAGAATCGAAGAACTGGCAGACAGATGGCTGCAGACGGTGCTACACGATGACCTGTACTTTGAATGCTAGTCAGCTTTCGTCGTAAAGGTACGTATGAAGACATAAAGTGATCCAAATATTGCAAAACTTTCGACTCGCCCTCTGTAAATTTCTTCGTGAAAGAAATTCTGTTAGATCCTGAAAAAAGATGACTGTTGAAGTAAGCGTTATGTAACGTATTCAATCGGGAACAAATTTTAACAACGTTTTAAGGGCGGAAGAATTTTAAAATTCCGCTCTTGTGATTGAATATAGCGTTAAACTACACATTACATTCAACCATGAACGGGTTTTTAAAATTCCAGGTAATTATAAGAATAAAAGCCACGAATATTTTGAAGACCGCGTTATTTCCAACTAAATCACTGTGAATATCACCCTGAAAGTTGAAATGTGCTCATGCTAGAGATGAAAACGGATCAAAAATTTGGGACCCGGACAAATCTGCTTTGAACTATAAATTCGAATATATCTTCATCAACAACCTCATCATTGCCATTCATTATCAATCCACTGCTGCATGAAGGTCTCCCCAAGTTTCTTCAACAACGGACTGGTTTGGGCCTGTCTTCTCCATCCACCCATCTCCAACGTGGTATTCCGGGTCTTTTCCTGCTCCTTGAAATCCAGTCTAAAATTTCGCTTGTCCATCGGTGGTCAGTCTCTCTAGCAAAATGTCCAGCCCATTGCCATTTCAGGTACTTTACTCTCATCATGATGTCTTCCACTTTTGTCATTTTCCTTATCCACGAGTTCCTCTTTTTGACTTTCTTGGTAACACCAAGCATGCATCTCTTTATGCCCCTTTCAGTTGTCTGCAGTCTTTGCATGTCTTTTCTGCTCCATGCGTAAGCACTGGAAGGATGCCCTGATTTAGCAGTTTTCCTTTAAGACATAATAGCATATTGCTTTTTAAAGTTGTACTGTTTCTTCAGTTTTTTTACGTCAATTAATTTCTGCATCAATGTGACCACTAGCTTTATATTTGCTGCCCAAGGTAAATGTAGGAAATTGTTATCTCCAGCTTTCCCCCATCAACTGATGAATCATCATTCCTTGTAAAAACACTGTACTTGTGTTTTTTTTTTTTTTTTTTTTTTTTTTTGGTTGTAGGTTTAACGACCACTGTGAGCAACTCCATGGGCTATAAGTAGTCGCCCGTCCCTAATTTAGGGTCACTGGTTCCAGGGAAGGTAAGGAGCCAGTGCTGTAAGACAAACACAACATCCATGCCTGACCGGGATTCGAACCCGGACTCCTTTCGGACGAATGATCAGAGGCCATCGCTTAGACCACTGCGCCACTGGAGAGGCACTTCAGTTTTGTCTTCTGAAAGTTCACTTTTAATTATATTTCTTCACCTTTCTCAGCAAGTCTCTGCAGCTCTGAAGTACACCGTCGGACAATTGCTAAGGACGGATGACAATAGCAACGATAGCAACCCTAAAATGGAAGGCAGGAAAGTGTGGAAATTAGCATAAGTGCGGGATACAGTAAGACGTGTTGTGCGTATGCAAATTTTGGATTGCCGAACTTATTCGTGACGTCATAGCGCTGATAAGAGATATAAAGGATTTGACGCCTATTGACCGTTGTTGTTCAAACGCAAAGTTGAAAGGGAAAGAATCAATTGACGAACTTGCAATTTTCAGTATGTCTTCCCGACATCACCTAGATGGTTTTACGCGTGGCCGTATTATTGGCAACATTGAAGAAGGTTGAAAAATAACAGATGTTGCCAGGGTGTTCGACGTCAGCCACAGTGTTGTTTCAAGGCTTTGGAAATCATTTCAAACAAATGGAGAGTGTAGCAAACGTCACGGGGGAGGTCGTGTTCGCAGTATGACACCTGCAGAAGATCGGTACGTAGTGCTATCAACAAAAAGACTCCGGCTAAGCACAGCTAGTGAGGTAGCAAATCAGTTTATGGCTGCTACTGGCAAGCGGATCTCCAAAAAAACTGTCGCCAGACGTTTCCATGAAGGAGGACTATACGCCCGCCGTCCTGTTGTGTGCATCCCATTGTCCAGACGTCACCGCACCGCCCGTTTGCAATGGTGCCATCAACATCGCAATTGGACTGATAACGACTGGTCTGCTGTCCTCTTCTCAGATGAGAGTAGATCAGTGGCGGCCCGTCAGATGAGGCAAGTGAGGCGCTGCCTCACCTGAAATTCCGCAGAATGAGAAGTGAAAAAAAAAAAAAACTTCGGTCAGTAACAAAGATATAAGAACTTTGCAGGATAAATGAAACACTGAAATTTACATTGTGATTCATGAATTAGGTTAAAAAAAGGCTTTCAAGAAGAGGAATGAATCATTATTTTTGCAAAGCAGCTGCATGTTTTAAGCGCTTAGAGGCGACCGGCTGAATCGTCTCGATGAGAAGCGGCTTTGGGAACTGGGGATCAGAGAAGAGCCCTACAGAGTGACCCCCCCCCCAACGGTCCGAGGTCTACCTAAGGAGGTGCCGGACTTCCAGTAAGAGAAAGGAAATTTCTGAGGCGACCCTCCATTTCGCTTAAACTGGAATCGCATCTCTGCTGTTATTGGAGAACCCAAGGATTGTGTATCCAATGGGCGCGGGAAAATGAGCAGATGACCTTGGTAAAAAGTGGTTTTACAGGCGATGACGATGTTCGCCTCTATATGCCTTGGAGTAGGATGATTTCTACGTAGCTTTAACTATTCGTCAGAGTGTATTTGAGTCTAACTTTTTGTAGTGTGTTTTCAATCCTCTCTTCTGCGGGTGTTGGCTAGTTCATAGTAATGTTGAGTTTTTCTTCTTTTTTATTTTGTTATTGTTACCAAACAGCATATTTTGATGTTGGTTGGAAAATATGAATGGCCCACCAAACGACGTGATTTTGTGTTCTGGAAGAAATTCCTTTTAAACACTGGAAAGATTATGATAAAAGGGATGTTCTCATATCTGGAAGACCGACACCTATAATAAGTTCAATATCTAAAGATAAGAAGTGCGGAAAATCGTTTTTTAAGACTTTCAATAAATCATGGTACGAGATTTTCCCCTGGCTTTCTGGTAGCTATTACAAGCAAACTCTCTTTTGCTGGCCATGTTTACTTTTGAGCAATAAGAAAAACGTGTGAAATACAACGGGTTATTTTGATCTGAAAAACTTTTCTCTTAGTGCAAAATTGCACGAAATCTCTAAAGAGCATATAACTAATCACGTAGGTCTGAAACGAATGGAAAAAAAAATATAAACACTATTTTTGATATGCTCAAAGAAAATGCTGCTCTTCATAAAGCTAAGTTTAATGAAAAGGTCAGACTAAATAGGCTTTTTATGGAACATATAATCGATTTAGTTGTCGTTCTAAGCAAGCAAGAACTGCCTTTTCGAGGACATGATGAATCTATTTCCTCATTAAATAAAGGTAATTTCAAGGAGATGTTCCATTTGTTACTTCGTAGGAGCACCCCAGAATTAAAAGCACATTTTGAAGAAATACGAAGCTTATTTTCTGGACAATCTAAAACGATACAGAATGATTTACTGGAGTGTATTCATGAATATATAAACGAATGTGTTAAAAGCGAAATTAATGAGTCAAATTTTTTTAGTGCAAGTTGATGATACAACTCATATTACTCAAAAATCACAGTGTTCAATAAGTGTCAGATACATATTGGACTCAAATTGTGAAGTAGTTGAGCGCTTCCTTGGTTTTTATGATATCAGCACTGACAGGACTGCTGTGGCACTGTATGATCTGCTAGCTTCGGTTTTGGAGGAGTTTGATTTTAAATCAAAGTTAGTAGGCCAGTGTTATGATGGTGCAAGCGTTATGGCTGGAGAGTTGAGCGGTCTGCAGAAATGAGTCAAGCTAGAAGCCCCGCAAGCTTTATTTACCCACTGTTTCGCCCACCGCCTTAACCATGTCCTACAACAGGGGTGCAAAAGTATTGTAAAATGTCGCATATATTTCGCAACTGTATCCAGTATGCCCTCATTTTTTCATAAATCTGCCAAGAGAACCCACGTAGCAGATTCAATTGTTGGGAAACGGATTCCTCAAATAGCGGAAACACGCTGGGCATCACGTTCGCAAATTTTGCGTTTAATTGTAAGCGAATGGGGCAAACTAAAGAATGTGTTTGAAAACAATGAATAACCCGGAATCAACGGCAGAATCAATAAACGGAGCCATAGGATATTTGAAAAATTTCACTAATTTTGAATTTGCTTTTTTATCACTGATTTTTGGTGACATTTTCGGAATTACGGATGTACTGTTTGATGTTTTACAAAAAAAGACTTTAGATATCAGTTATTGCCAAAGACAAATTAAACAATGTTGCGAACGAATGAATAAGAAAAGGAATGTAACCACTTGAAACATTTCAGTGAAGCAATTAGTTTGAGTGGAGGTCCTAAATGTCGCCAAAAGAAACATTTGACTGAAGAAGAAGTGGAAAACTATTACAAAATTTTGTTTTACGAAATCGTTAACAGCATAATAGTCCAAATAAATACCAGATTTGAAGATATGGGAAAGCTCGAGTGTCTGCAGCTAGTTGACAGCTCAAAATACCATAGTTATTCAGAGTCATTTCCATCCAGTGCCCTTAATACTCTCAAAAAAATGTATCCAAACATTTTTACAGACACACAACGACTAAAAAAACGAATTAGATTTTTTATATAATGATCACAACTTCAGGGAACTCACTGTTCAGAAAACCTTGAAAACAATGAAGGAAAACGAGCTGAAAGATGTGTTACCAGAAGCCTACAAATTATTTTCTCTTGTATTGACACTGGCATCAACAAGCTCTTCTGCTGAAAGGAGTTTTTCTTGTTTGAAGAGAATTCAGACTTACCTCCGTAATACAACGGCACAAGATCGTTTGTCTTCACTCGCTAAAATTTCAATCGAGAGAGAATTGCTGAGCCGCCCCGGTGGCGCAGTGGTCTAAGGCGTTGGCCTCTGATCATTCGTCCGTAAGGGGTTCGGGTTCGAATCCCGGTCAGGCATGGATGTTGTGTTCGTCTTATGGCACTGGCTCTCTCCCTTCCCTGGAACCAGTGTCCCTAAATTATGGACGGGCGACTGCTTATAGCCCATTGAGTTGCTCACGGTGGTCGTTAAACCTCCAATTAAAAAAAAAAAAAAAAAAAAGAATTGCTGAACCATCTAATGTCCACTCAACCATATTATGATCTGATCATAGACAAATTTGCAGCCAAAAAGGATCGCAGAATTGAACTTATTTATAAAACATAAACTGAAAGCATTCTGTTCGAGACCAAAGCAAATTAATATCGTATTCCTCTGTTTTTAATTCCAGGTTTAAATTACCTAATACTTTTTTATATAGAAATGTGCTTCCTTAACTTGACTTCTCCTGTACATAGTTATCACGAGCCTGGACTTCAGTTTGTGACCTTGCTAAATGCACCTTCACTCATATGCCAATCGAACTGTGACTTTTATTCAAGCTAAAGAAACATTTCGTGAGAAAACAATTTCTATTCAAATGATTTACTTTGAATTTTTTTAGAAGTGGATCTCCGACTGGCGTTGGGATGTGAGTGACGCATTGACTAGCTAAAGAAACCGCACAAATTGCGTATTTTCGCTCAAGTGTATTACATAAATGAATACAGGTGAAATATTTCTTTCTTTGTTGTAAAATTATCGAATAATTGTTTTCATAAAAATATTGTTGCAAAAGTAGCGTATATTACACACACGCATATCATCATCATCATCATCATCATTGTCAACCATTATCAATCCACTGCTGGACGAAGGTCTCCCCAAGTTTCCTTAACAACGGTCTGTCTTGTGCCAGTCTCCTCCATGTCACCCCTGCATACTTTCGAATTTCATCCACCCATCTTCCATGTGGTCTTCTTCTGGGTCTTTTCCTGTCCCTTGGAATCCAATCTAAAATTTCGGCTGTCCATCGATGGTCTGTTCTTCTGGCAGTATGTCCAGCCCATTGCCATTTCAGGGATTTAACTCTGATCATGATGTCTTCCACTCTAGTCATTTTTCGGATCCACGAGTTCCTCTTCTTATCTCTCCTGGTTACACCAAGCATGCACCTCTCCATGCTACTTTGAGTTGTCTGCAGCCTTTGTATGTCTCTTTTAGTTAAGGTCCACGTCTCTGCACCATACGTAAGCACTGGAAGGATGCATTGATCAAACACTTTTCTTTTAAGACATAATGGCATATTGCTCTTGAAAATTATGCTGTTTCTTCCAAAAGCTCTCCAGGCAAGTTTTGTACGCCGATTAATTTCTTCATCAACGTGACCCTCACCTGATATCTGCTGTCCAAGATAAACGTACGTGTCTGTTATCTCCAGCTTTTCTCCATCAATCGATAAATCTTCATTTCTTGTAAAAGCATTGAACATCACTTTTGTCTTCTGAAAGTTCATTTTTAATCCCACTTCTTTACTCTTGTCAGCAAGTTCCTGGATCATACTCTGCAGCTCTGATGGGGTAGTTGCAAAAATGACTACGTCATCAGCAAAACGAAGGTGGGTTAGATAATCTCCATTAATCTTTATCCCCTTGTTTTCCCAGCTCAGCGACTGAAAAACACCCTCCAATGTGGCATTAAAGAGCTTCGGAGATATGGTGTCACCTTGTCTCACTCCCTTTCCAATTTTTACGTGTGTTGTATTTTCAAACAGCCGAATCTTTGCACTTGCATTTTCATAGATGTTATTAATAATATTAATGTATGCATCTTCAATACCGCAGGTTTTCAGAGCCATTGTAACTGCTGATGGTTTCACCGAATCAAAGGCTTTTTCATAATCGATAAAAGCCATGCACAATGGAAGTTCATATTCCCTCGCTCTTTCAATTAGTTCTCTCAGCACGTGGATATGATCTATTGTGCTGTAGCCACTCCTGAATCCAGCTTGTTCTCTCGGTTGAGCCATGTCCAGTGTTACCTTCAAGCGGTGTGAAAGAACTTTAGTGAAGATTTTATAAACTACTGATAGGAGGCTGATAGGTCTGTAGTTTCCGAGATCCTCAATGTCACCTTTCTTATGTAGCAGGATCATTGTAGCGGTGTTCAATCCTCAGGAATCTTTCCTTCATTAAGGCATCGAGTGAAAATTTGGGCAAGTACTGTTTCGATTTCTCCACTTGCTTCTTGTATGATGTCTACAGTAATTCCATCTTTTCCTGGAGCTTTTCCTCGCTTCATGTTCTTGATTGCATGTGCAACTTCTGCTGGAAGGACTGGAGGAACTCTGGTACTGGTATCTTTCATGATGTCTGGAGTGCATATATCATCCCTTTCATATAATTTGGAGTAGAAATCTTTCACTCTTGTCAAAATTTCGCCTCTATTTCTTGTTACAGAACCATCTTCTTTTCTCAGTGCCATAATCTTTTCTCAGTGCCACACGCATATATATATATATATATATATATATAGTGGTATATGCACATTTTCCCTCTAAAATTTTTGAATTTTTTCGTGAAGAAAGACTCCCCACGCCGTGTTTCATATATTTTTATAATTTTATTCCATTACTGTTGAATAATATTTGTATATGAGGGCTAAATGGCATGGGCTGAAGCCCTAAGGGATGGGGTTTACAGCTGTTTATAACAAGGCGCCTACCCGAGACCAATTGCTTAACGAGACTTCCGAATCTTAGTGGATTTTAATGATTCAGCCGACTCGAACCCAGGACTTCAAAGATATCCGATGGGTGATACTGCCTTCGACATGAAACTTTTTGAGGGGGGGGGGTCTGCACTTCTGCTGTATAACTGTGTATAAGTACATGTAACAATTTGGGGGGGGGGGGGCGCTTCGACAAATATTTTTCTATTAGTACGTACGCCCATCTTGAACATTAATACAAAACGAAGCGAATTTAATAAAATGAAGAAAATGCAATAAATATAGTTGTTTTAGTAAAAATTTAATAAAGCAACTTCTTTGGCCGCTTTGCTTTACTTTCTCTTCTATTATCAAGAAATTACATTGATATTATGTATCAATGTAATTTATTTGTATTACATTGTAAGTTATGTAAAAATCAATGAATTTAAATAAGGAAATTATCTATAAAACGTACTTAGAAAAAGCTAACTGTCTCGCCTACTTAGGGGGGGGGGTGCAAACCACGACCCCCCGGCTACGCCACTGATATATATATATATATGTTCGTATAACGTTATACGAATTTATATATTTTTCAATAACGTATGTTTTACTGTTTTACATTTACATCAAGACCGTTCGCCTCACCAGCATTTTACACCACGAGCCGCCACTGGAGTAGATACAGTCTATCGTCTGATTGTCGACGACAACTGATCTGGCGTGATAGTGGTACTGCACATTGTCCAGCAAACATACAGGAAAGGGACCGATATCCGACATGTAGTGTCATGGTATGGGCTGGCATCATGATCAATGGCCGTACGTCCCTCTATGTGCTTCCAACTGGGACTATGACTGGCCAACGATACATTAATGATGTTCTACTACCTCATGTTCGCATGTTCCGTGGTGCTGTCGGTGATAGATTCATTTTCATGGACGACAACGCAACATGTCATCGAACAGTCGCTGTCCAGGATTGTCTTGAGAGCGAGGATATTCAACGCCTCGTATGGCCAGCACGTTCTCCAGATATGAATCCCATTGAAAATGTGTGGGATGCTTTGGGGAGGAGTCTTGATGGTCGCCAATGCCCTCCAATAAGCAAGGACACCCTCATCCGTGCACTGACAGAGGAATGGGATAAATTACCCCAACAGCTGCTTGATAATGTTGTGCAAAGCATGACACGACGTGTGGAATCTTGCATCGCCCTCCATGGTGGTCATATCCCGTATTGACATCTTACGCCGGAACGCCTGCGGACGGTAATTGCATTTTTTTTCACGTTTACGCGTTTTGCACAAAATGGCCTGTTTGTCCCTTGAACATATTCCAAAGCCTTCTGGATTTCAGAGCACCATAAATTGTCTTTCTTGTAATGTCCTGGCATTCTGACATTATTTTATTTCACTTGGCATCCAACCACACTTACTTTTTTATGCGCTATATAGCCGTTTATGATCCGTCCTTAGTAATTGTCCAGCAGTGTATTATTTCAAAGATCACTAAAGGGTTCTTCGAAATATTTTTTTCTTTTCCAAAAATAAAACGGAAATAAAAGGGTCGAAATCAGGTCAGGAACCCCTTAACCAGACCCGTTTGACCCGGAAGAATGTGTCGACCCAGTGACCCGTGACCCGTTTCCATCTCTGGCGCATGTCGCACAGAGATTTTCCTACTCAATTAATTTATATATTTATATGGTCATTAATCGGCTACTGCGCAATTTTACTGATATCTGATCCTTGAGCAGACGTCTTTTTAAAGTTTACCCATTATTTTGACCCATATGAACCAATACTGGTAAACTGTTCCTTTTAAGGTAGATGTGGGTACGACAAGACTTTTGGAATATCTCTACCGGATAATAGCTTTTTTCTCTGTGTTAGTCTGTGAATAGATGGTAGGAACGATGGGACATCCCAATAGGTATCTCCAAGGTTACAAAAGGAAGTTAACGACCGTGGGCCCCAAGCAGTGGCCTAGCCTGAATTTTAGGAGGGGGGGGGAGGGCGCAAAAAATCCTTAAAGCCCTACAGAATAAAAACAAATGACACCCACTCCGAAGAAACTGAATTGTCCGCTCACTACTGGATACTACACTGCTGGCCACCCAAAATGCAACACCAAGAAGGAAGCATCCGATTGGTCTGAAATTCGCAGCATGCGTCGCCCGCGAGAGGACATCCAAACGATTAGCATTGCAGGGCATATGCAAATCATGTGCGCCCGGCACGCCACCGAGAAGCACTATAAGAAGGGTGCACAGAAGACGGGATGTAAATAGTGGAAGTGTGTTGTGGTGCCGGAGCTGTGCGTGGGAAGCTTCCTGATGCCTCGTCGCAGAATACGGTAATCATTCCTGCACGTTTCGGAGTTCGACAGAGGACGAATAGTGGCTTATCGCGAAAGCTGTTTATCGTACCGAGACATCGGCGCCCCTCCAACCACAGTAAGGCGAGTATGAATTCGGTGGGCGCAGGAGAGACAGACGGACCCACGTGAGCGATTGCCGCAGCCGCGGCACACCACCGTACGAGAGGACCGGCATGTTGTGCGGCGGGCATTTACGGCTCGCACCGCCACATCACGAACGTTAGCGCAGGAATTAGGATGTGTTCCGCAACAACCTGTGTCAGCACGTACCGTTCGACGTCGTCTACAGAAGCGGGGACTTGTCGCACAGCGCCCATTGCTCCGATTACCACTGACGTTACACTACCGGCAAGTGCGGCGGCAGTGGGCCGTTGAACGCCGCACCTGGACTACGGAATGGCACGACATTGTCTTCTCCGACGAATCCCGCTTCTGCCTGCAACACCACGATGGTCGGATCCGCGTGTGGCGGCACCGCGGAGAGACTGTATGACGCCTGCATTATGCACCGTCATACCGGTCCGTCACCTGGCGTTATGGTTTGGGGCGCAATTGGATATGACAGCAGCACCCCTCTGGTACGCATCGCCGGTACACTCAACAGCCACCGCTACAATTCTGACGTTTTGGAGCCTCAAATCCTCCCTTACCTGCAGGACCTGCCAGCGGCCATGTTTCAACAGGAAAATGTGTGCCCGCACGTGGCACGCATCGTGCAACAATTTTTTTACGGCCCACTAGGTGTCAATGCTGCCGTGGCCCTCCTTTTCTCCCGATATGTTGCCCATCGAACACATCTGGTCGCTGATCGGCAACCGAGTGGCCCGGCAAGCACCACCCGCGACTACACCTGATGAACTGTGGCAACGTGTGGAAGCAGCCTGGACCGACATACCCCAAGCCCACATCCAAAGCCTCTTTCGTTCGATGCAGCGGCGTGTAGCGGCCGTTATTGGCAGCCATGGTGTCCACAAGAACTATTGATGTCTGCGTGTTCCGCAAGTCGCACGGGCCTGCCAGCTCAATCGTTTCATCTTTATATCTGTTGTTATGTGTCCAATAAATCTGGCTTTGCTATCTTGTGCCCTTCTTGGTGTTGAACTTTGGGTGGCCAGCAGTGTAGATGGCTTTGTCTCACGGGCATGAATCCTTTTGGCACTCACCTGTTGTTTTTTTTTTTTATTGGAGGTTTAACGAGCACCGTGAGCAACTCAATAGGCTATAAGCAGTCGCCCGTCCCTAATTTAGGATCACTGGTTTCAGGGAAGGGAGATAGCCAGTGCCGTAAGCCAAACACAACGTCCATGACTCACCGGGATTCGAACCCGGACCCTTTCACGGACTAATGGTCAGAAGCCTGCACCTAGGACCACTGCGCCACCGAGGCAGCCTCACATATGCTTATTTGTCTTTTTTCTCTACGTTTTGTCTGCACCTACAGTCAGAAATCTCTGGTCGTATAAATAATGTATGGACTTCACAGTAGTGAAGTCCATACATTATTTATGGGAGTTTCATGACGTATGCGACTCTGGTTTTGCACAGCTGTGATAACAAATCCCACCTGCAGAGCTAAATCAAGGAAGCAATGAACTTGAATACCATAGAGACTATCACTATAGATAGCCAGATAGATTTTAAATTTTGGACTTGCCTAGTGCCAAATACAAAATTTAAAATATTTCTTCTATTTTCCATGCGACTTGTATTCAAGCAGAATTGTTATTTTCATGTTAAGGTTGGGGTAAAATATTTACAATTTTCGAAGAAAAAACTCATGTACTCGAGGGCCCTTAAATTGGAAGCCCCCGCTCTCCTGGTGAGTCTATGCTACGCCACTTGCCCCAAGTCCAACGACCTATGTCTAACTGTGGTTTACTCTATCTTAATTAATTTATACATAACAGCGTGCTTTTGTCCAGCAGCCTTTTTCTCACCTAACTAGAGATAATTTTGTTAAGTCATTTCAGATTAAATGCTCAACATGCAATATAAAAAGATTACCATTTTAAAAAAGAAGAAATACGTTTTCCTACAAACAAAAAGCTCAAATGAAGTTAGCGATTATTATTCACAAGAACAAAAATAATTATACGTTTGTTCCGAAATATCTAGATAAAAATATACGAGAAAGTGGGACATATCTCGAGTGATCCACCGGGAAATGTCCCGGTGTCCCGATGGGCCAATCCTCCCCTGGTCGACCCCGTTCATAAGAAATTTACATTTATAAAGAAGAACCGTCCTTTTCCTTGATTTAAGTAGAAAACTGTATGATGGACTATTTATAAAACGAAGTCAAAGTTCCCGGTGAAAATCCTCCAAATACGTGGCGTCAGTGAATGAACAAAGACATCGCTCTTTCCACGTTTTAGCAACACACAGCAACCGAAAAATTGTTATTTTATAAAACTATACTAGTAATCCGATTGGTTTCCCGTTGCTGCGTGTTGCTAAAACGTGGAAAGAGCGATGTCTTTGTTTATTCAAAGTTCCCGGTTATGGAAATTGTGAAGTATTGAAAATACACTGACGGAAAAAAAAATCCCAACACCAAGAAGGGGTTGTGTTAGATAAACGACAGTTGGTAGGCGGTGAGAGTACATCTGTAAGATGACGTCTATGCAAATTTCGCGCTCGGCGCATACGTGTGGCGCTAGTAACGCCCCTCGGAACATGCAAAGCAGGTTTGCTGTAAATACGCGCTGTAACGTTCGTGAGCGTTAGTTATCGTTGAGATTCGACGTAGTGTGTTGATGTTAGTTAAGAATGCCTTTAAGAAGACGAAGAAGCCATTATCAACAGCTCACAGAGTTTGAACGAGGTGGTGTAATAGGGCTACGAGAAGGTGGATTTTCTTTCCGCAATATTGCAGAACGACTTGGCAGGAATGTAGCCACTGTGCTTGATTGTTGGCCGCGGTGATCAAGGGAAGGTACTGCCGCAAGAAGACCGGGTTCCGGCCGGCCACGTGGCACTACTGAGAGGGAAGACCGCCGTGTACGGCGTATGGCCGTGGCGCATCGTACCGCGTCTGCGGCAGCAATTCGAGCTGCAGTTGTCACCACAGTGACACAACGAACTGTTACAAATCGGTTACTTGAAGGACAGCTCCGAGCCAGACGCCATGTAGCGTGCATTCCACTTACTCCAAACCACTGCCGTTTGCGACGTCAGTGGTGTCAAGCTAGAGTTCATTGGAGGACGGAGTGGAGATCTGTTGTGTTTTCTGATGAAAGCCGGTTCTGCCTGGGTGCCAGTGATGGCCGTGTGTTGGTAAGAAGGAGGCCAGGTGAGCGCCTGCAACCAACCTGCCTGCGGCCGAGACACACTGGACCTACACCTGGAGTTATGGTCTGGGGAGCTATTTCCTTTGACAGCAGGAGCACTCTCGTGGTTATCCCACGCACCCTGACGGCACAGTTGTACGTCGGTCTGGTGATTCAACCTGTTGTGCTGCCATTCATGAACAGCATTCCAGGGGTGTTTTCCAACAGGATAACGCTCGCCCGCATACCGCTGTTGTAACACAACATGCTCTTCAGAGTGTCGACATGTCGCCGTGGCCTGCTAGATCACCAAATCTTTCACCAATCGAGCACGTATGGGACATCATTGGACGACAACTCCAGCGTCACCCCCAACCAGCATCAACCGTCCCTGTATTGACCGAAAAAGTGCAACAGGCATGTAACTCCATCCCACAAACACATCCAGCACCTATACGACACAATGCATGAACGTTTGCGTGCTTGCATTCAACATTCTGGCGGTTACACAGGTTATTAATGTACCAGCATTTCGCATTTAAAATGTCTCTTCTCGCGCTTACAATAAGCTGTGATCTTGAAACCTTAATCGATTGAATATGTTACCTATACAAATGTATTGCCGCCATTTCATTCCTCTACAACTATTTTTTCGTGGTGTTGGGATTTTTTTTTTTCCATCAGTGTACTTTACTATATTGCCCAAAACGGCAAAGAAGGATAACGTAAACTAAGAAAGACAAAGTAAATGGAAAAGCAAATTCCTGACATCTGTAGTTGCATTCACAGAAGGAGTTCTAATTGGGTTGTGGTGTTCATGATGTAGTTAAGAAATGAGTTCTAATTGGGTTGTAGTCTTCATGATGAAATTATTCTAATTGGGTTGTGGTGGGTACGATGTAGTTAAGGAATGGTTTCTAATTTGGTTGTAGTAGGCATGATGTAGTTGAGGAATGTCTTCTAATCGGGTTGTGGTGTTTTTGGTGTATTTTAAGATTGACTTCTAATTGGGTTGTGGTGTTCATGATGTAGTTAAGGAATGAGTTCTAATTGGGTTGTAGTCTTCATGATGTAATTAAGGAATGACTTCTAATTGGGTTGTGGTGGGCACGATGTAGTTAAGGAATTATTTCTAATTTGGTTGTAGTAGGCATGATGTAGTTGAGAAATGTCTTCTAATCGGGTTGTGGTGTTCTTGGTGTATTTAAAGAATGACTTCTAATTGGGCTGTAGTGGACGTGATGTAGTTAAGGAATGAGTTCTAATTGGGTTGTAGTCTTCATGATGTAATTAAGGAATGACTTCTAATTGGGTTGTGGTGGGCACGATGTAGTTAAGGAATTATTTCTAATTTGGTTGTAGTAGGCATGATGTAGTTGAGAAATGTCTTCTAATCGGGTTGTGGTGTTCTTGGTGTATTTAAAGAATGACTTCTAATTGGGTTGTGGTGTTCATGATGTAGTTAAGGAATGAGTTCTAATTGGGTTGTAGTCTTCATGATGTAATTAAGGAATGACTTCTAATTGGGTTGTGGTGGGCACGATGTAGTTAAGGAATGATTTCTAATTTGGTTGTAGTAGGCATGATGTAGTTGAGAAATGTCTTCTAATCGGGTTGTGGTGTTCTTGGTGCATTTAAAGAATGACTTCTAATTGGGTTGTGGTGTTCATGATGTAGTTAAGGAATGAGTTCTAATTGGGTTGTAGTCTTCATGATGTAATTAAGGAATGACTTCTAATTGGGTTGTGGTGGGCACGATGTAGTTAAGGAATGATTTCTAATTTGGTTGTAGTAGGCATGATGTAGTTGAGGAATGTCTTCTAATCGGGTTGTGGTGTTCTTGGTGTATTTAAAGAATGACTTCTAATTGGGATGTAGTGGACATGATGTAGTTAAGGAATGAGTTCTAATTGGGTTGTAGTCTTCATGATGTAATTAAGGAATGACTTCTAATTGGGTTGTGGTGGGCACGATGTAGTTAAGGAATGATTTCTAATTTGGTTGTAGTAGGCATGATGTAGTTGAGGAATGTCTTCTAATCGGGTTGTGGTGTTCTTGGTGTATTTAAAGAATGACTTCTAATTGGGTTGTAGTGGACATGATGTAGTTAAGGAATGAGTTCTAATTGGGTTGTAGTCTTCATAATGTAATTAAGGAATGACTTCTAATTGGGTTGTGGTGGGCACGATGTAGTTAAGGAATGATTTCTAATTTGGTTGTAGTAGGCATGATGTAGTTGAGGAATGTCTTCTAATGGGGTTGTGGTGTTCTTGGTGTATTTAAAGAATGACTTCTAATTGGGTTGTAGTGGACGTGATGTAGTTAAAGAATGAGTTCTAATTGGGTTGTAGTCTTCATGATGTAATTAAGGAATGACTTCTAATTGGGTTGTGGTGGGCAGGATGTAGTTAAGGAATGATTTCTAATTTGGTTGTAGTAGGCATGATGTAGTTGAGGAATGCCTTCTAATGGGGTTGTGGTGTTCTTGGTGTATTTAAAGAATGACTTCTAATTGGGTTGTAGTGGACATGATGTAGTTAAGGAATGAGTTCTAATTGGGTTGTTGTCTTCATGATGTAATTAAGGAATGACTTCTAATCGGGTTGTGGTGGGCACGATGTAGTTAAGGAATGATTTCTAATTTGGTTGTAGTAGGCATGATGTAGTTGAGGAATGTCTTCTAATCGGGTTGTGGTGTTCTTGGTGTATTTAAAGAATGACTTCTAATTGGGTTGTAGTGGACATGATGTAGCTAAGGAATGAGTTCTAATTGGGTTGTAGTCTTCATGATGTAATTAAGGAATGACTTCTAATCGGGTTGTGGTGGGCACGATGTAGTTAAGGAATTATTTCTAATTTGGTTGTAGTAGGCATGATGTAGTTGAGAAATGTCTTCTAATCGGGTTGTGGTGTTCTTGGTGTATTTAAAGAATGACTTCTAATTAGGTTGTAGTGGACATGATGTAGCTAAGGAATGAGTTCTAATTGGGTTGTAGTCTTCATGATGTAATTAAGGAATGACATCTAATTGGGTTGTGGTGGGCACGATGTAGTTAAGGAATTATTTCTAATTTGGTTGTAGTAGGCATGATGTAGTTGAGGAATGTCTTCTAATCGGGTTGTGGTGTTCTTGGTGTATTTAAAGAATGACTTCTAATTGGGTTGTAGTGGACATGATGTAGCTAAGGAATGAGTTCTAATTGGGTTGTAGTCTTCATGATGTAATTAAGGAATGACTTCTAATTGGGTTGTGGTGGGCACGATGTAGTTAAGGAATGATTTCTAATTTGGTTGTAGTAGGCATGATGTAGTTGAGGAATGTCTTCTAATCGGGTTGTGGTGTTCTTGGTGTATTTAAAGAATGACTTCTAATTGGGTTGTAGTGGACATGATGTAGCTAAGGAATGAGTTCTAATTGGGTTGTAGTCTTCATGATGTAATTAAGGAATGACTTCTAATTGGGTTGTGGTGGGCACGATGTAGTTAAGGAATGATTTCTAATTTGGTTGTAGTAGGCATGATGTAGTTGAGAAATGGCTTCTAATCGGGTTGTGGTGTTCTTGGTGTATTTAAAGAATGACTTCTAATTGGGATGTAGTGGACATGATGTAGTTAAGGAATGAGTTCTAATTGGGTTGTAGTCTTCATGATGTAATTAAGGAATGACTTCTAATTGGGTTGTGGTGGGCACGATGTAGTTAAGGAATTATTTCTAATTTGGTTGTAGTAGGCATGATGTAGTTGAGAAATGTCTTCTAATCGGGTTGTGGTGTTCTTGGTGTATTTAAAGAATGACTTCTAATTGGGTTGTAGTGGACATGATGTAGCTAAGGAATGAGTTCTAATTGGGTTGTAGTCTTCATGATGTAATTAAGGAATGACTTCTAATTGGGTTGTGGTGGGCACGATGTAGTTAAGGAATGATTTCTAATTTGGTTGTAGTAGGCATGATGTAGTTGAGGAATGTCTTCTAATCGGGTTGTGGTGTTCTTGGTGTATTTAAAGAATGACTTCTAATTGGGTTGTAGTGGACATGATGTAGCTAAGGAATGAGTTCTAATTGGGTTGTAGTCTTCATGATGTAATTAAGGAATGACTTCTAATTGGGTTGTGGTGGGCACGATGTAGTTAAGGAATGATTTCTAATTTGGTTGTAGTAGGCATGATGTAGTTGAGGAATGTCTTCTAATCGGGTTGTGGTGTTCTTGGTGTATTTAAAGAATGACTTCTAATTGGGTTGTAGTGGACATGATGTAGCTAAGGAATGAGTTCTAATTGGGTTGTAGTCTTCATGATGTAATTAAGGAATGACTTCTAATTGGGTTGTGGTGGGCACGATGTAGTTAAGGAATTATTTCTAATTTGGTTGTAGTAGGCATGATGTAGTTGAGGAATGTCTTCTAATCGGGTTGTGGTGTTCTTGGTGTATTTAAAGAATGACTTCTAATTGGGTTGTAGTGGACATGATGTAGCTAAGGAATGAGTTCTAATTGGGTTGTAGTCTTCATGATGTAATTAAGGAATGACTTCTAATTGGGTTGTGGTGGGCACGATGTATTTAAGGAATGATTTCTAATTTGGTTGTAGTAGGCATGATGTAGTTAAGGAATGTCTTCTAATCGGGTTGTGGTGTTCTTGGTGTATTTAAAGAATGACTTCTAATTGGGTTGTAGTGGACATGATGTAGCTAAGGAATGAGTTCTAATTGGGTTGTAGTCTTCATGATGTAATTAAGGAATGACTTCTAATTGGGTTGTGGTGGGCACGATGTAGTTAAGGAATGATTTCTAATTTGGTTGTAGTAGGCATGATGTAGTTGAGGAATGTCTTCTAATCGGGTTGTGGTGTTCTTGGTGTATTTAAAGAATGACTTCTAATTGGGTTGTAGTGGACATGATGTAGCTAATGAATGAGTTCTAATTGGGTTGTAGTCTTCATAATGTAATTAAGGAATGACTTCTAATCGGGTTGTGGTGGGCACGATGTAGTTAAGGAATGATTTCTAATTTGGTTGTAGTAGGCATGATGTAGTTGAGGAATGTCTTCTAATCGGGTTGTGGTGTTCTTGGTGTATTTAAAGAATGACTTCTAATTGGGATGTAGTGGACATGATGTAGTTAAGGAATGAGTTCTAATTGGGTTGTAGTCTTCATGATGTAATTAAGGAATGACTTCTAATCGGGTTGTGGTGGGCACGATGTAGTTAAGGAATGATTTCTAATTTGGTTGTAGTAGGCATGATGTAGTTGAGAAATGGCTTCTAATCGGGTTGCGGTGTTCTTGGTGTATTTAAAGAATGACTTCTAATTGGGATGTAGTGGACATGATGTAGTTAAGGAATGAGTTCTAATTGGGTTGTAGTCTTCATGATGTAATTAAGGAATGACTTCTAATCGGGTTGTGGTGGGCACGATGTAGTTAAGGAATGATTTCTAATTTGGTTGTAGTAGGCATGATGTAGTTGAGGAATGTCTTCTAATCGGGTTGTGGTGTTCTTGGTGTATTTAAAGAATGACTTCTAATTGGGTTGTAGTGGACATGATGTAGCTAAGGAATGAGTTCTAATTGGGTTGTAGTCTTCATAATGTAATTAAGGAATGACTTCTAATCGGGTTGTGGTGGGCACGATGTAGTTAAGGAATGATTTCTAATTTGGTTGTAGTAGGCATGATGTAGTTGAGGAATGTCTTCTAATCGGGTTGTGGTGTTCTTGGTGTATTTAAAGAATGACTTCTAATTGGGATGTAGTGGACATGATGTAGTTAAGGAATGAGTTCTAATTGGGTTGTAGTCTTCATGATGTAATTAAGGAATGACTTCTAATCGGGTTGTGGTGGGCACGATGTAGTTAAGGAATGATTTCTAATTTGGTTGTAGTAGGCATGATGTAGTTGAGAAATGGCTTCTAATCGGGTTGCGGTGTTCTTGGTGTATTTAAAGAATGACTTCTAATTGGGATGTAGTGGACATGATGTAGTTAAGGAATGAGTTCTAATTGGGTTGTAGTCTTCATGATGTAATTAAGGAATGACTTCTAATCGGGTTGTGGTGGGCACGATGTAGTTAAGGAATGATTTCTAATTTGGTTGTAGTAGGCATGATGTAGTTGAGGAATGTCTTCTAATCGGGTTGTGGTGTTCTTGGTGTATTTAAAGAATGACTTCTAATTGGGTTGTAGTGGACATGATGTAGCTAAGGAATGAGTTCTAATTGGGTTGTAGTCTTCATGATGTAATTAAGGAATGACTTCTAATCGGGTTGTGGTGGGCACGATGTAGTTAAGGAATGATTTCTAATTTGGTTGTAGTAGGCATGATGTAGTTGAGGAATGTCTTCTAATCGGTTGTGGTGTTCTTGGTGTATTTAAAGAATGACTTCTAATTGGGTTGTAGTGGACATGATGTAGCTAAGGAATGAGTTCTAATTGGGTTGTAGTCTTCATAATGTAATTAAGGAATGACTTCTAATCGGGTTGTGGTGGGCACGATGTAGTTAAGGAATGATTTCTAATTTGGTTGTAGTAGGCATGATGTAGTTGAGGAATGTCTTCTAATCGGGTTGTGGTGTTCTTGGTGTATTTAAAGAATGACTTCTAATTGGGTTGTAGTGGACATGATGTAGCTAAGGAATGAGTTCTAATTGGGTTGTAGTCTTCATCATGTAATTAAGGAATGACTTCTAATTGGGTTGTGGTGGGCATGATGTAGTTAAGGAATGATTTCTAATTTGGTTGTAGTAGGCATGATGTAGTTGAGGAATGTCTTCTAATCGGGTTGTGGTGTTCTTGGTGTATTTAAAGAATGACTTCTAATTGGGTTGTAGTGGACATGATGTAGCTAAGGAATGAGTTCTAATTGGGTTGTAGTCTTCATGATGTAATTAAGGAATGACTTCTAATTGGGTTGTGGTGGGCACGATGTAGTTAAGGAATGATTTCTAATTTGGTTGTAGTAGGCATGATGTAGTTGAGGAATGTCTTCTAATCGGGTTGTGGTGTTCTTGGTGTATTTAAAGAATGACTTCTAATTGGGTTGTAGTGGACATGATGTAGCTAAGGAATGAGTTCTAATTGGGTTGTAGTCTTCATCATGTAATTAAGGAATGACTTCTAATTGGGTTGTGGTGGGCACGATGTAGTTAAGGAATGATTTCTAATTTGGTTGTAGTAGGCATGATGTAGTTGAGGAATGTCTTCTAATCGGGTTGTGGTGTTCTTGGTGTATTTAAAGAATGACTTCTAATTGGGTTGTAGTGGACATGATGTAGCTAAGGAATGAGTTCTAATTGGGTTGTAGTCTTCATGATGTAATTAAGGAATGACTTCTAATTGGGTTGTGGTGGGCACGATGTAGTTAAGGAATGATTTCTAATTTGGTTGTAGTAGGCATGATGTAGTTGAGAAATGTCTTCTAATCGGGTTGTGGTGTTCTTGGTGTATTTAAAGAATGACTTCTAATTGGGTTGTAGTGGACATGATGTAGCTAAGGAATGAGTTCTAATTGGGTTGTAGTCTTCATCATGTAATTAAGGAATGACTTCTAATTGGGTTGTGGTGGGCACGATGTAGTTAAGGAATGATTTCTAATTTGGTTGTAGTAGGCATGATGTAGTTGAGGAATGTCTTCTAATCGGGTTGTGGTGTTCTTGGTGTATTTAAAGAATGACTTCTAATTGGGTTGTAGTGGACATGATGTAGCTAAGGAATGAGTTCTAATTGGGTTGTAGTCTTCATGATGTAATTAAGGAATGACTTCTAATTGGGTTGTGGTGGGCACGATGTAGTTAAGGAATGATTTCTAATTTGGTTGTAGTAGGCATGATGTAGTTGAGAAATGTCTTCTAATCGGGTTGTGGTGTTCTTGGTGTATTTAAAGAATGACTTCTAATTGGGTTGTAGTGGACATGATGTAGCTAAGGAATGAGTTCTAATTGGGTTGTAGTCTTCATCATGTAATTAAGGAATGACTTCTAATTGGGTTGTGGTGGGCACGATGTAGTTAAGGAATTATTTCTAATTTGGTTGTAGTAGGCATGATGTAGTTGAGGAATGTCTTCTAATCGGGTTGTGGTGTTCTTGGTGTATTTAAAGAATGACTTCTAATTGGGTTGTAGTGGACATGATGTAGCTAAGGAATGAGTTCTAATTGGGTTGTAGTCTTCATGATGTAATTAAGGAATGACTTCTAATTGGGTTGTGGTGGGCACGATGTAGTTAAGGAATGATTTCTAATTTGGTTGTAGTAGGCATGATGTAGTTGAGGAAATGTCTTCTAATCGGGTTGTGGTGTTCTTGGTGTATTTAAAGAATGACTTCTAATTGGGTTGTAGTGGACATGATGTAGCTAAGGAATGAGTTCTAATTGGGTTGTAGTCTTCATGATGTAATTAAGGAATGACTTCTAATTGGGTTGTGGTGGGCACGATGTAGTTAAGGAATGATTTCTAATTTGGTTGTAGTAGGCATGATGTAGTTGAGGAATGTCTTCTAATCGGGTTGTGGTGTTCTTGGTGTATTTAAAGAATGACTTCTAATTGGGTTGTAGTGGACATGATGTAGCTAAGGAATGAGTTCTAATTGGGTTGTAGTCTTCATCATGTAATTAAGGAATGACTTCTAATTGGGTTGTGGTGGGCACGATGTAGTTAAGGAATGATTTCTAATTTGGTTGTAGTAGGCATGATGTAGTTAAGGAATGTCTTCTAATCGGGTTGTGGTGTTCTTGGTGTATTTAAAGAATGACTTCTAATTGGGTTGTAGTGGACATGATGTAGCTTAGGAATGAGTTCTAATTGGGTTGTAGTCTTCATGATGTAATTAAGGAATGACTTCTAATTGGGTTGTGGTGGGCACGATGTAGTTAAGGAATGATTTCTAATTTGGTTGTAGTAGGCATGATGTAGTTGAGGAATGTCTTCTAATCGGGTTGTGGTGTTCTTGGTGTATTTAAAGAATGACTTCTAATTGGGTTGTAGTGGACATGATGTAGCTAAGGAATGAGTTCTAATTGGGTTGTAGTCTTCATGATGTAATTAAGGAATGACTTCTAATTGGGTTGTGGTGGGCACGATGTAGTTAAGGAATGATTTCTAATTTGGTTGTAGTAGGCATGATGTAGTTGAGGAATGTCTTCTAATCGGGTTGTGGTGTTCTTGGTGTATTTAAAGAATGACTTCTAATTGGGTTGTAGTGGACATGATGTAGCTAAGGAATGAGTTCTAATTGGGTTGTAGTCTTCATGATGTAATTAAGGAATGACTTCTAATTGGGTTGTGGTGGGCACGATGTAGTTAAGGAATGATTTCTAATTTGGTTGTAGTAGGCATGATGTAGTTGAGGAATGTCTTCTAATCGGGTTGTGGTGTTCTTGGTGTATTTAAAGAATGACTTCTAATTGGGTTGTAGTGGACATGATGTAGCTAAGGAATGAGTTCTAATTGGGTTGTAGTCTTCATGATGTAATTAAGGAATGACTTCTAATTGGGTTGTGGTGGGCACGATGTAGTTAAGGAATGATTTCTAATTTGGTTGTAGTAGGCATGATGTAGTTGAGGAATGTCTTCTAATCGGGTTGTGGTGTTCTTGGTGTATTTAAAGAATGACTTCTAATTGGGTTGTAGTGGACATGATGTAGCTAAGGAATGAGTTCTAATTGGGTTGTAGTCTTCATGATGTAATTAAGGAATGACTTCTAATTGGGTTGTGGTGGGCACGATGTAGTTAAGGAATGATTTCTAATTTGGTTGTAGTAGGCATGATGTAGTTGAGGAATGTCTTCTAATCGGGTTGTGGTGTTCTTGGTGTATTTAAAGAATGACTTCTAATTGGGTTGTAGTGGACATGATGTAGCTAAGGAATGAGTTCTAATTGGGTTGTAGTCTTCATGATGTAATTAAGGAATGACTTCTAATTGGGTTGTGGTGGGCACGATGTAGTTAAGGAATGATTTCTAATTTGGTTGTAGTAGGCATGATGTAGTTGAGGAATGTCTTCTAATCGGGTTGTGGTGTTCTTGGTGTATTTAAAGAATGACTTCTAATTGGGTTGTAGTGGACATGATGTAGCTAAGGAATGAGTTCTAATTGGGTTGTAGTCTTCATGATGTAATTAAGGAATGACTTCTAATTGGGTTGTGGTGGGCACGATGTAGTTAAGGAATGATTTCTAATTTGGTTGTAGTAGGCATGATGTAGTTGAGGAATGTCTTCTAATCGGGTTGTGGTGTTCTTGGTGTATTTAAAGAATGACTTCTAATTGGGTTGTAGTGGACATGATGTAGCTAAGGAATGAGTTCTAATTGGGTTGTAGTCTTCATGATGTAATTAAGGAATGACTTCTAATTGGGTTGTGGTGGGCACGATGTAGTTAAGGAATGATTTCTAATTTGGTTGTAGTAGGCATGATGTAGTTGAGGAATGTCTTCTAATCGGGTTGTGGTGTTCTTGGTGTATTTAAAGAATGACTTCTAATTGGGTTGTAGTGGACATGATGTAGCTAAGGAATGAGTTCTAATTGGGTTGTAGTCTTCATGATGTAATTAAGGAATGACTTCTAATTGGGTTGTGGTGGGCACGATGTAGTTAAGGAATGATTTCTAATTTGGTTGTAGTAGGCATGATGTAGTTGAGGAATGTCTTCTAATCGGGTTGTGGTGTTCTTGGTGTATTTAAAGAATGACTTCTAATTGGGTTGTAGTGGACATGATGTAGCTAAGGAATGAGTTCTAATTGGGTTGTAGTCTTCATGATGTAATTAAGGAATGACTTCTAATTGGGTTGTGGTGGGCACGATGTAGTTAAGGAATGATTTCTAATTTGGTTGTAGTAGGCATGATGTAGTTGAGGAATGTCTTCTAATCGGGTTGTGGTGTTCTTGGTGTATTTAAAGAATGACTTCTAATTGGGTTGTAGTGGACATGATGTAGCTAAGGAATGAGTTCTAATTGGGTTGTAGTCTTCATCATGTAATTAAGGAATGACTTCTAATCGGGTTGTGGTGGGCACGATGTAGTTAAGGAATGATTTCTAATTTGGTTGTAGTAGGCATGATGTAGTTGAGGAATGTCTTCTAATCGGGTTGTGGTGTTCTTGGTGTATTTAAAGAATGACTTCTAATTGGGTTGTAGTGGACATGATGTAGCTAAGGAATGAGTTCTAATTGGGTTGTAGTCTTCATCATGTAATTAAGGAATGACTTCTAATTGGGTTGTGGTGGGCATGATGTAGTTAAGGAACGTTCGGAAAGTGGGGGATATATTGTACTGGGCATGCAGAGATGCTGTCGAGGAAGCAAATACTGACCTCGTTCAAATGTGGGACAAAACTGTACAGAACGAACTACACGGATGAGTCATTACATTATGACCACCCCCAGCTTAGAGAAATGAACTCACCTGGAGACCGAACGGTGGCGCAACTGAAGTTCACAGAGCAGTATATATACAACCCGAGGACCGGCTTCCGGTTAGTAGAGTGTTCGGAGTCAGAATGGGAAAAGCTGCCGATTTATCGGAGTTTGATAAAGGACAAATTGTGACGGCACGGTGCCTCGGAACTACAATCTCGAAAACGACGCGGCCTGTGGATTGTTCACGCGCAGCTGTAGTGAGTTCGTATTAAAAGTGGTGCACCGATGGCGAAACGACGAAGCGTAGTCCAACTGTGAGTCGTCCGCAGCTCATTGGTGCCAGAGGGGAACGGAGACTGTCGCGCATTGTTGACAGCGACCGCAGTGCCACAGTGCGACAAGTCACCCGCAGCTACAACAGTGGTGATCAGGGCAATGTGTCACAGCACACAATTCATCGCAAACTTCTCCGCATGCGTCTGCGTAGCCGAAGATCCAGTCGGATCCCCATGCTCACGGCATGTCATCACCAACAACGCATGAAATGAGCCCAAGATCATCGAGATTGGACCGTGGATGTTTGGAAGAAAATGGCCTGGTCTGACGAATCAAAATTCCTGGTGTATCACATAGACGAAAGAGCGGGGATACGACGATTACAAACAGAGGCACCAGGATTCCCTGTTAGGCGGAAACAAGCCGGCGGCGGCGGTGTTATACCGTGGGCGATGTTCTCTACGGACACGTTAGGCCCCATCATCCGATCTCTGAAATCTATCAGGTATCTGAACATCGTTGCAGACCAAGTTCACCCATTCATGGCCAGTGTGTTCCCTGCTGGTGATGGCCATTACCAACAGGATAATGCGCCATTCCACACTGCCAGAATCGTCAAGGAGTGCTTCGAGGAACTGTGACGTACCTGCCAGAAGGACGCACACGACTTAAAGGCAGATTGCAGTCAGAATAAACGTCTGCGTAGCTCAGTTGGTAGAGCGACTTGTTCCGGAATAAGCGGACTCGGGTTCGAATCCCGGCATAGACCAAAAATGACGGAGAAATTTACTTCGTTATAGAACGTGCCGGTGACTTTCTGTTAATACCCTGGCCTTCAAATTCACCTGATATTAACCCAGTTGAACATTTGTGGTTCAACTTGAAAAAGTGGGTTGGCGCTAAATCACCACCACCCCGAAATGTACGGGGAAATGGAGGAGCTGCTGTTGACATTATGGTACCAGATACCCCAGGATACCTATCTCCACCTCATCGAATCGATGTCTCGCCGAGTGGTCGCTGTTTTGGAGGCTAAAGGGAGTTCCCACAGCTTATAAGGTAGGTGATCATAATGTAATGACTCATCGGTTTAAAAGTCGGAGCAGTGTTCCAAGACTTTTGCACTACCGATGATGACGTTGTTACAAGTTCACTTCTAGAAGATTCCCAGATCGTGTATCAATGGCAGAGGACTGACATTTCGAGCTCTGACACTAAGGAAGAGGATGCAACAACAGGACCGACGTTGTCGGCTACATCTGCAGTATTTTCATTTTACACAGTAGCAAGATGTTTGATGTTACGCAATATGTATACTTGTATGTTATACTCTAATTTAAGTTTCCTTTTTGGGTTCTGTGCTCTTATTTAAATTCGGATGCTTTCTCTTTAAGCAGTTTCTAAACTTAACACTACATTTTCTCTCTCGGTGAATGTTGGTTTGGCAAATTAATGTTTGATCAACAGTAAATGGCTTACACTATTCGGACACCACAATGTTTTGGAACAAGTGGCTTTATTATCGCAATCAGTAGTTAGTCGGTCCACCTTTTGCCTGTATGGCCGCAGCAAAACGTCAAGGCGTACTATCAACCGATTTCCGGTAGGTCTCGACAGGAATGGCTCGTCATTCGTCCTGCAAAGCTGCAGCCAGAGTGGAGAGGGAATACGGTCGTTGTGGTCATTTTCGTATTCGTTGCTCCAGTTCATCCCAGAGGTGTTTTATGGGATTAGGATTGGGACTCTGAGCGAACCAGTCTAATAATTGCACATCATTTTCAAGAAACAAGTCCTGCACACGCTGTGCTGTGTAGGAGGCAGCTCGATCGTGTTGGAAAAGACAACGGTCATTTCCATAATACAGCCACATTATTAGTGGGGCAGAATAATCCAGAACATAGAAGTACACTCCAGAGCTCATGGTTTCTGGTATATTAACCAACCGGTCGAAGCCCATCCACGGAAAACAACTCCATACCATGACGGAGCCTAGGCCTAACTTAACAGTCCGACGAAAATTGTTCGCAAGCGATCGCCAAATCCAAACACGCCCATCAGACTGGAAGAGTGAATGACTCATCACACCAAAGAACAGCTTTCCAGTGGCCCACACTTCAGGAACGACGAGAGACATACACGGAGAACAACTTCATACCATGACGGAGCCTACGCCGAACTTAACAGTTCGACGAAAATTGTTCGCAAGCGATCGCCAAATCCAAACACGCCCATCAGACTGGAAGAGTGAATGACTCATCACACCAAAGAACAGCTTTCCAGTGGCCCACACTTCAGGAACGACGAGAGACATACACGGAGAACAACTTCATACCATGACGGAGCCTACGCCGAACTTGACAGTTCGACGAAAATTGTTCGCAAGCCATCGCCAAATCCAAACACGCCCATCAGACTGGAAGAGTGAATGACTCATCACACCAAAGAACAGCTTTCCAGTGGCCCACACTTCAGGAACGACGAGAGACATCCACAGAAAACAACTCCATACCATGACGGAGCCTACCCGAACTTAACAGTTCGACGAAAATTGTTCGCAAGCGATCGCCAAATCCAAACACGCCCATCAGACTGGAAGAGTGAATGACTCATCACACCAAAGAACAGCTTTCCAGTGGCCCACACTTCAGGAACGACGAGAGACATACACGGAGAACAACTTCATACCATGACGGAGCCTACGCCGAACTTAACAGTTCGACGAAAATTGTTCGCAAGCGATCGCCAAATCCAAACGTGCCCATCAGACTGGAAGAGTGAATGACTCATCGCTCCAAAGAACAGCTTTCCAGTGACCCACACTTCAGGAACGAAGAGAGACATACACGGAAAACAACTCCATACCATGACAGAGCCTACGCCGAACTTAAAAGTCCGATGAAAATTGTTCGCAAGCGATCGCCAAATCCAAACGCGCCCATCAGACTGGAAGAGTGAATGACTCATCACTCCAAAGAACAGCTTTCCAGTGGCCCACACTTCAGGAACGACGAGAGACATACACGGAAAACAATTCCATACCATGACGGAGCCTACGCCGAACTTAACAAACAGTCCGATGAAAATTGTTCGCAAGCGATCGCCAAATCCAAACGCGCCCATCAGACTGGAAGAGTGAATGACTCATCACTCCAAAGAACAGCTTTCCAGTGACCCACACTTCAGGAACGAAGAGAGACATACACGGAAAACAACTCCATACCATGACAGAGCCTACGCCGAACTTAAAAGTCCGATGAAAATTGTTCGCAAGCGATCGCCAAATCCAAACGCGCTCATCAGACTGAAAGAGTGAATGACTCATCACTCCAAAGAACAGCTTTCCAGTGGCCCACACTTCAGGAACGACGAGAGACATACATGGAAAACAATTCCATACCATGACGGAGCCTACGCCGAACTTAACAAACAGTCCGATGAAAATTGTTCGCAAGCGATCGCCAAATCCAAACGCGCCCATCAGACTGGAAGAGTGAATGACTCATCACTCCAAAGAACAGCTTTCCAGTGGCCCACACTTCAGGAACGACGAGAGACATACACGGAAAACAATTCCATACCATGACGGAGCCTACGCCGAACTTAACAAACAGTCCGATGAAAATTGTTCGCAAGCGATCGCCAAATCCAAACGCGCCCATCAGACTGGAAGAGTGAATGACTCATCACTCCAAAGAACAGCTTTCCAGTGGCCCACACTTCAGGAACGACGAGAGACAAACACGGAAAACAATTCCATACCATGACGGAGCCTACGCCGAACTTAACAAACAGTCCGATGAAAATTGTTCGCAAGCGATCGCCAAATCCAAACGCGCCCATCAGACTGGAAGAGTGAATGACTCATCACTCCAAAGAACAGCTTTCCAGTGGCCCACACTTCAGGAACGACGAGAGACATACACGGAAAACAATTCCATACCATGACGGAGCCTACGCCGAACTTAACAAACAGTCCGATGAAAATTGTTCGCAAGCGATCGCCAAATCCAAACGCGCCCATCAGACTGGAAGAGTGAATGACTCATCACTCCAAAGAACAGCTTTCCAGTGGCCCACACTTCAGGAACGACGAGAGACATACCACTCCAAACCACTCTTCGAATTCGCTGTATTTTTCGGATTCAATTTCAAAGCATTAAGGCAAAATTCATGCCTTGCGATAACACTAGATATCCTCGGCTAGTCTAACGTTTGTGCAATGAAAAAGATGCAGCTATATATAAAATACTTTATTTACAACTATCAACATCACAGGACACACACACACACACACACACTGCCAACAGAACCAAAACGTTATGTACATCGAGGAGCCGTTACGATCTTTTCGAATCTTTTTTATACAGTTTACTTGAATTGAGTTCACAAAAACAGTTCATTTCACTTGAGTTCGAAATACAATGACGTCATTCGCGACAGTAGTGATGAATGGTTTGTGTGCAGCTGCTCTACCGTAATACCTCACATTATGCAACTCTCAGCGGACAGTTATGGTACTAACCGAGCCATTACAAGCATTTCCTATTTCAGCAGCGATGCAAACGGCAGAGGAAGAACGGAAATGCTTAACATTTCTTACCATGGCTTTTCTCTCACGTTCCGTCTGTTTGTGCGGCCTTCTTGGACATTTTTTGTTCTAGTTGCACCGTCTTGCTTCCACCTCTTCACCACATCACTTACAGTCGATTTTGATATGTTTAGTTTGGCTGCAATGCTCCGAATGGAAACGTTACTCAAATGATAACCTATGACCATCCCACTTTGGAACTCGGAAAGTTCACCTCTATGCAGCGTATCCCCTTCAAAGTTATTGATAATATGTCAGAACATACGTACCTCCCGATGCACAGCGCGCCTTCTTATGCGACAGTTCTTTGCGCTCATGCAAATGTTTGGTAGTGTCCTAACACTTTTGATAATGTAGTGTATTCAGCTGTGAACTTAGATCTTAAAGTAAGAAGTTAGTAAAATCATGCAATGCATTGATTATTATACGCTTTCCAACATACCAGAAATCATTACTCAAGTTATTACGCAAATTATGAGGATAATGGCTGTGGAATAAATCTCGCTCCTGTGCACTGACCTTTGACCCCATTTCGATTATACTAAACAGAATTGTTTCAGTATACTTCCGGAACATCATGATGAAGTTTTGTCGTAATCGAAGCATTTTTAGATAAGTTACGACGCATAGCGCAAATGGAATGGATCCCGCTTCTATGTCCTGACTTTTGACCCCATTTCGCCCATTTTCAATAGGGTTCGTCCCCAGGCGGTCCTCTACCACATACTAAAATTTCATCGAGATCGAACCATTTTTACGTAAGTTACGAGGCATAGGGCAATGGAATGGATCCCGCTCCTATGTCCTGACTTTTGACCCCATTTTGCCCATTTTCAATAGGGTTCGTCCCAGATGGTCCCCTACCACATACTAAAATTTCGTCGAAATCGAACCATTTTTACGCGAGTTATCGTGCGGACGGACAGACAGACAGACGGACGGACAAGGCTGGAGCATATACGCTTCTTCAACCTACGGTTGGAAAGCGTAAAAAACGAAACGCTCTCTCTACCATGCGTCACAGAATCACATCTGCTACTGTGTCCTCTTCTATGCCTATAAATTAATTTTCCGTTTCCTCCACTTTCAACGACGACACAGACGACAACTTGCCGCGCCATAAGGGAATGGTAAATGTGTCTTCCCCACAGAGCGTGGAGACACTCCTCTATGTCACTTTGTTTCATCAAGACTAAAAAGTACCAGAAAGTCATGTAACAATTCCATCACCTTGAAAAATCGTTAATTGTCTAACTCACGCCGCGGGGGGGGGGGGAGATGCCCCTAGTGTGGTGGCATTTGGGGTGGGGGGTGGGGTGATAATATTCCAAAGCTCGAACATTTCTTGAGTGGGGGGAGAGGATATATTAGAATCACTTCATTCATCAAATGGAGATTTTGCGCAGTCACACACACACACAACACTCACAAATCAGCGTGCCCGTAACGTCAAATTTTCCTTGAGCCTACATTTTAGTAGCAGTACATGGTGGGTGCAGCAATCTAATATTTCAGAAAACTTGGATAATACGTGAATTTTTTTATTTCACCGAAATTTTCTAATATAAAATGAAATGTTAATTAAATTCAGTGTTGTACTGTTCTGTGAAATGGAGGAAGTCCTCTGAGCGAATGTCTAAGACAGTAGTAGTTGAAAGACACCATTTTCGTAATTATAGGTTAAAACCATAGAGAGAGAGAGAGAGAGAGAGAGAGAGCGGGGAGAGATAGTCTTTTGCTAGGTTACAAACTAAAATTTATAAACAATAAAATTATAGGTTCAAAAGTTGTAATTCTAGATTAAAAAGATAACAGAGCGAAAGAGAGAGAGAGAGAGAGAGAGAGATTCCTCGTAAGGTTACAAACTAAATATAAGCAGTCTTATAACAGAAAATATATAAAAAAGAATTACCAATGACGTGAACAAGCTAAAATTTCGAAAAAGTAGTTGTTAAAGACCATGAAGGCTCGCGTCCATGGTTCCCAGTACTGCATACTATGCATAGAATTAATACTACGTTCAGTTGGTATCTGAAAATTTTTGTATTTACTGGGGATAGCGTCATCTTCGGGTAAAATCCACATGAACGAATTTTTTGTTCTTTTTTTGCAAAATTTAGGCCATCGAAATTTACGCCCCGATACGATACTTAGCCTTCCTAATAGCCTCCCAGATCTGAGCTGTTGGCATCGCCGATGCTTAGGTCTGGGGGCCTTTAGTTTGAGCCCTGCCCTCTCTTTAATTGCACCTCAATGTGTGAATTCAGTTTTTCTAAATCACTCTTTATTGGGCGGTTTCAGTCAGTAAAAGTGTAGATTTGCTGAGCTCAAAACAATTCTCCGTCGAGAAAAGAAAGTTTTTTTGGTCTTCCTTGCGCTGACCAAGGAAGGCTGTTATTGAAGAAACCGGGATGGCAACGTCCATCATGTTGCGAGCAGCTGTCACCTTTCACCACGAATGATCTTTCCTAGCCTTATTATTTGTGTGTAAGTGGAAGACGTCAATCCACAAATTCAGTCATGCGTGTCTGAGGCGACTGAGGGCGGGACTAGCCAATTTCCGACCAGCACAGGAAGTTGAGGACAATGCTTGCACTCGTTCGCGGTTAATCGCCCTTCACAAGTGTTTGGATTTCTTTATGTTGCATAATGAGCTGTGTACATAATTGTTCTTATTTTGTTCGGTGCTGCTTCCTTTGAAAAGGCATCAGACCTCTAGGGACAATGCAATCACAGTGTTCCAGCCAATATGGGCATATGAAATCAAAAGCACCTGTGGGAAACTCTTCGCCTACCGTGTTGCACGAAAAACAAATCAAACAAAATGTGCCAGAGACTTTACCCAAAGTCGCTTTGTACTATTTACGATTATTAACCCCTCGCCGGCTCGGCATTGTCCGGTATCACTTTCAATAAAATCGAATTTAAATCAAATGTAAAAAAACAATGCGGTAATAATAAATCAATGCAACCCAGGGCCTCGCACTTAGTGACGACGCCAGCCGCTCAGAAGTGGGTGAGCTATTAGGGGGGTTAAGCAAGGGCGCCCATAGCTTGATTTTTAAGAACGGGAAAAATGGAAACTGTAAACACAAGGTGCATGAAGAACGTAAACTTCCACTCTGCCGTCTGTATCCTCTAGCCAGTTTTACCACACCCACCGAGATATATTTAATTAAAAACCAGAAGACACAAAACTGCATGAAAAAGACTGATAGATGGAGTTCGACAGCACGTTGGAACAATTAAAAAAATTACTTTGTTATATAATTTATGACTACTAAGCTTGTTAAGATAGAATAAAAATAGCAACTTTTCTCACAATGAAATGTTTACTACACATCGACTATATGCACATGACGTTACAGCAAGGTAAACCATCCTAGCAGGTGATCAACTGGTGTACAAACACTGCTTGGATTTGCACTGTGGAGCGTCAAGGAAGGTGGTGTTATGTGCTATTTTCGGCTGCGGTAACCAAAGTGAGAGAGATAATTATGTGTCCTATTATAGATTACCATCTGAGTGAACGAAGTGGGATCAAAATTATAAAAAAAATTATTGAGAAGTGCCAAAATTTGCGGTTATCACGTATCAGCAGAGTTGACATTGATGACCGGAAACGAAGGAACATTAGAGTGTGTAGTTTACATTTTGTAACAGGTATGTTCATAAATTTACTGATGTGTAACTACAAAAACTCTCTGAAGATCTTTAGACTGGAATGAACCTTTCTTCATGAATGACTTGCACGATTTCATTTGCTCGGGAGTGAAGGCGTTCGTGCAAAAAACGAAATAATTAACAAAATCGCAGTGTTCTATTCGTGGCAAGACCACAATATTGTTCAGGAAAAATGAGTTTGGAATTACATATGGGTCACCACAGTTGCCCAATAAATATAATTTATCAGAATAAAGCTATTTTTGATTGCCAGATAACCCACTTACGTAGCCCTGACAGTGTTGCATTCAGGGAGTTTTTTTCAGGGGGCAATTACGAATTTCGAGGGGGCTAAAACTTGTTCACTGATTATATACATACACATGTATAATCACAATTTTGTTGCATATATATTAATACATATAACATTTTAAATAGAGTACAAATATTTTCTTATGCTCTTATATCACAAATGCAGATTCCAAGTAATCTACACATACAAGTGATTAAAAATATAAAAATGTTATACCTTTGCTTTAATTCAGTAATGGACTACGGACTTTACCATGGAGTGGTGTAAAATATTGAGGGCGCTAATAAAGGTAAGGCTGTGGTGGAGAAAATCCCCCAAGACATTAGGAGTGGTAAAAATGTCCTCCCCTTACTACAAAGCTATTCCCCTTCCATTTGGTTTCAGCCCCTTTAGATTATTTAGATTAGCAAATTGCAGTAAAAAAAAAAAAAAAAAAACTAACTAGCCGTTTCGATTCAAGTTTGAGGTGCCTCGCTTTCTTCTTTATTATTTTTTTATTTTTTTGTCACAGAGTGTGAAGCACCACCGCCAGAAAAACAACAACCTTATTGGAACAATTTCTAATAATTTGCTATTGCTAAAAATTAGGTAGCAAATATTTTGTTGTATTGGAAGCACTAACGTCACGCGCTACACTGAAGCTTAACTGTATACATGGAAAGTCGGACTCCAGCAGAAGACTGATATAAAACTGAATGCCATCTTTCAAAATATGATGATGTATTGCAGTGCAAACATCTCTACTATTGCGGAAGTAGTCCGAGTTGTCAGTGCTTGAAAAATTGCCCTTTCAGCGAGGACATTTTAATGCTTTGTTGAAAGATGATAGAAATTTCATATTGAAGTTTATGTGGATGTTTTATTCTATTAATAATATTTTCCCTCGTTTTCTTAATTTTTGTAATTGATTTCTCTAAATATTCAGTTATAAACGAACATAATCAGACAAAACATAAGGGGAGATCGACCAAAAACCTACGGAGGGAAGACATTCATAGATTTTCGAGGGGGCTAAGCACCCCCGAGAAGATGCCTGAATACATCACTGGTAGCCCATGTAATACATCTTTGATCTCACTTGTACACCAGTTGATCTGCAAGAAAGCAGCAGACGAAAAAGTGACGCGAACCGCGGTTTCGTGACGTCAATGCATACGGTCTCAAGGCTAGATACGGTCTATAGTTTCACAGAGCGTTTGGCTCGGCATTCTCAGGACGAATGGAGCTTAAACCAAGGAGGTTATATTACTGGAGACGCCACTCCTATCCACGCAGCACTGGCCGCCATAAGTCACCGTCCGTGCTACAAATGACGTCATGAGCAGGCACGACGCAGCCGCAGAAAAGAAGCTGCTTTGAAACCAATGGAACAAAAGCTTCTAAGCGTATAAACAGATAAAATGAGTAATTCAATAATCTTTATCAATTATACACAAGCTTACTGTGTTATCAACGGTATAATTTAGTTCGTTTTTGCCTGCTTGTGACGTCACGCCACAGGTTAGCTGTGACCTATGGCGGCAGAGCCAGTGGTGTGTCCAGTGATATAACCTCCTTGGCTTAAACCAACGAGATAGAAATACGTTGGCTTAAACATTCAAAGCTGCTATGATTCAAAGCATTGTGACGTAATTAGAATTCTGACGGTCACGGATTTTAGTGAGCTGTTTCCACGTGCTTGAAAGAAATGGAGTCGACATCATGTCGTTAACAAGCTATGTTGTTGTTGTTGGCGCAGTGGTCTAAGGCGTTGGCCTCTGATTATTCGTCCGTAAGGGGTCCGGGTTCGAATCCCGGTGAGGCATGGATGTTGTGTTTGTCATACGGCACTGGCTCTCTCCCTTCCCTGGAGCCAGTGGCCCCAAATTAGGGACGGGCGACTGCTTATAGCCCATTGAGTTGCTCACGGTGGTCGTTAAACCTCCAATCAAAAAAAAAAAAAAAAAAAAAATCCGGTTTATCAATAAGTTTCCAAACAAAGATTGCCGCCCCGGTGGCGCAGTGGTCTAAGGCGTTGGCCTCTGATCATTCGTCCGAAAGGGGTCCGGGTTCGAATCCCGGTGAGGCATGGATGTTGTGTTTGTCTTACGGCACTGGCTCTCTCCCTTCCCTGGAACCAGTGACCCTAAATTAGGGACGGGCGACTGCTTATAGCCCATTGAGTTGCTCACGGTGGTCGTTAAACCTCTAATAAAAAAAAAAAAAAAAAAAAAAAAAAACAAAGATTTATGGTTATTTTCATGACAATGTTGGGCTATAGACGAAAATAACCATAAATTTTGTCACGAAAATTACCGTAAATTTTTGTTTGGAAACGCCACGCTTATCGATAAACCTGACTCGACCAGTGTTGCATTTTGAGAGTTTTTTCCGGAGGGGTGGGGGAGGAGTCTAAAACTTGTTGACTGATTATATAGATATAATCACAATTTTGTTTATTAGTATATATAAAAATTCTAAATAGAGTATAACAATTTTCTTATGTTCTTATATCGCAAATGCAAATTCCAAGAAATCTACAAGTGATTAAACATTTAAAAATATTATACCTTTGCTTTAATTCAGTAATGCATCACGGATTTCACCATGGGTGGTGTAAAATATTGAGGATGCTGTGCTGGAGAAAATCTCGTTAAGACGCGAGTGGTAAAAATGTCCTCGCCTTACTACAAGAGTGTTTCTGATTATTAAGGAATCTGTACAGTGTTACCTGAAAACGTATGGTGTAAGCCATTCCCCTGCCATTTGGTTTCAGCCCCCTTTAGGTTATTTAGATTAGCAAATAGTAGTAAATAAACCAAAAACTAACTAACCATTCAGATGACAGTTTGACGTGCTTCGATTTTTTTTTTTTTTTTTTTTTTTTTTACAGAATGTAAACCAAAATTAGGTAGCAAATACTTTGTTGTATTGGAAGCACAAACGTCACGTCAGCTACACTGAGGTTTAACCGTATACATGGAAAGTCGGCATCCAGAAGACTGAAATAAAACTGAATACCAGCTTTCAAAATATGATGATGTATTGCAATGGAAACATCTCTACTCTGTGGAATTAGATTTTTTGCGGAAGTAGCCCGAGTTTTCAGGGCTTGAAAAATTGCCTCTTCAGCGAGGACTGCTTAATGTTTTGTTGAATTATGATAGAAATTTCAGATTGAAGTCCATGTGGATGGGTTTTTATTATTATTTTTTTCCCTCATTTTCTTAATTTTTAAAATTATTTTCTCCAAAAATTCAATTATAAACGAACACAATTACTAAATATAAGTGGAGATCGCCCAAAAACCTACGGGGTGGGGGGGGGGGCGTTCATGGATTATGGGGGGACGTTCCCGAGAAGATGCCTGAATACATCACTGGACTCGACTGTCAAGCTTAAGGTCTCTGAAAATTTATAATTTTCCGTTAACACCTCTTGAAAAAAGGAAAATTACCGTCAATATAAGAAAGAAATTGATGGAAGGTTTTAAAAAATTCAGAATTTTTCTGGTGTACAAAAACCCGTGAAACCCTCAGACTTTTTCCCGTCATTCCACGGAAAACTTTGTATCAGAAACATGCTTCATTAATTCACGAAAAAATCACGTAAAGTGGCTCTTGAATTTCAGATTTTTTTTTTTTTTACACTGTACGGACGTTAACTGAAATAGATACACAGAGGCTGCGAATGACACAAAGAAGCATGGAGAGATGCATGCTTGAATGAAAGATACGAAGAGGACCTCATGGATCGGGAAAATGAGAAGAGTGGACGACAACAGGACCAAAGCAAAGACCCTCAAGTGGCAATGGATTGGAAATACTGCTAGAAAATTGACCGTCGTTGAACAACTGAAACATTAGACTGGAATATCAAGGGACAGAAAAGACCCAGAAGACCACATGGGAGATGGATGGATGAAATTCGGAAGCATGTAGGAGTCACACGAAGGAGAATGGTTCAGGAGGGAGAGTTGTGAAAATTGGGGAGACTCATCCAGAAGTGGATTGGAGTGGTTGTTGATTATGATGTGTGATGTACTACATAGGTGAAGCACGTGTCACGACGACAAATCTACAGCGATACATTCCGTCGGTGTAGTTTAGTCAGTTAGAACTAGTTCCGGAGCGAGAAGTGTGACGTACTACATACGTGAAGCACGTGTCGAGACGATAAATCTGCAGCGATACATTCTGTCGGTGTAGTTTAGTCGGTTAGAACAACTGGCTCCCGAGCGAGGAGTGTAACGTACTACAGAGGTCAAGACGACAAATCTGAAGCGATACATTCCGTCGGTGTAGTTTAGTCGGTTAGAACAACTGGCTCCGTAGCGAGAAGTGTGACGTACTACATAGGTGAAGCACGTGTCAAGACGACAAATCTGCAGCGATGCATTCCGTCGGTGTAGTTTAGGAACTCTGAGATATTTTTATTTCGGTATTTCGAGAACCCCGTGAGCATCAAATGTCTTTCCCACCTTTAATTTGGGGGCAAAGACAAGCGCACCGCCCATTCCTCACAAGGCGCTCGAACCCAGGCTCCGGCTCAGACGATAAGCCAAAGATCGGCTCCTCTGACTGCTCTGTAACCGGGGTGGCAACCTCTGGCATTTGATTCAATGATTGAGTTAAGTGTGCGTGAGAGGAAGGAGGAGACGGACGCAGTAATGAAACCCTGCAAAATACCCAATGCGACAAACGCCACCCTCCGCCGAAATTGAGAAGGGAAGGTGATTTGGTGTTACCTGTTTAGCGAGAGAGGTAAGTCACTATGGAAAAGCAATAAACTTTTCTTGGGAGACCACTTTCGCCAGTCTGGGGCAGCGAGGGAATTACTACTCAGCCGAAACCACGCTGGTCACAAATGATAGTCTAGGAAGCCATTAGCGATGATCAGTGGTTGTGCTGGAAGATTTCTACCAACTGGAGCGAGAATGGCGAGCTCATTCCCCAACCACGTGGTCCATTGTCTTTTAGAAAGTGCATTATGATGTTCCGAGGAATTTCGCCTATCGTAATGGCCCACGAGCCGTGTCGCAAGCCACATGACATGTTCTGCTGCTGCTGCTGCCCAACCCCACCAAAGACAATATGGACGATTTGTCATCCTAGTGTACATCGGAATGTCAACTGAGGCATGAACGTTAGCTTCTCAGAGGGGCGTTTAACGCAGGAAGTGCCTGACTTATCTTGACCACTACGACTGCTTAAGTACAAATGACTTTCCGCTGGCAGATCTCAATCACGCGTTGTTATTTTTTTTTCCCTGTGTTAAAACGGCTCTCAGGGGGTTACCTCTGGGAATAGGTGCAAAGAGATGGAAGCATCGTGACAGAAGGAAACAGCTTCGCTCTCTCTCACCCACGAATCCTTCTGTTTTTTTAGCGGAAGTTTTATCGCGTAACTAGTGACAGTAACAAGCCGTCTTTAAGTCGATTACACACGAGGAGATGCAAAAACGCGATAACGAAAAGAAAGTGATTAGCTTTATTCAAAAGTTAACACGCATACGAAGATACTAATGGTTTCATGGTCATGTTAACAGAAAAGTAAATGCTCTTACTGGATAGAACAAATGGCTGGAAAACCTGTGGAACACTAATTAGCAGCGGCGTCGGAACCGCGGGGACAGAGGGAGCAGTTGCCCCCGCACGCAAATGGTTGTGAGGGCAAAACATCACAATTGCCCCCTCAGTTTTCTTCCTTTTCAAATTGCATATGTTCGTGATTGGAGATCTCAAACATTCGGGTTTTTTTTTTTTTTTTTTTTTTTGATGTTCATTTTGATAAAAATTGAGTATTTCTGTTCATTTTGATAAAAATTGAGTATTTCTGTTCATTTTTTTACCATGAACTAATTATAAATCTGAATATTTTTTTTAATGTCCCTCACTCCTGAAACGCCAAGAAATTAAACAGTAAACAAATTAACCAGTCCCCGTTAACCAGTCCAGAGGGCTGGTTCCCGTTTGAAGACCAGCAATGTTCTTTTTTTTTTTGATTGGAGGTTTAACGACCACCGTGAGCAACTCAATGGGCTATAAGCAGTCGCCCGTCCCTAATTTAGGGTCACTGGTTCCAGGGAAGGGAGAGAGCCAGTGACGTAAGACAAACACAACATCCATGCCTGACCGGAATTCGAACCCGGACCCCTTACGGACGAACGATCAGAGGCCAACGCCCTAGACCACTGCGCCCCCGGGGCGGCACCAGCAATGTTCTGTCTCAGTAAAAAATTAAGTCTTCCTCTAAAAAAAAATGAGTGCCGCCCCAGTGGCGCAGTGGTCTAAGCAATGGCCTCTGATCATTCGTCTGTAAGGAGTCCGGGTTCGAATCCCGGTGAGGCATGGATGTTGTGTTTGTCTTACGGCACTGGCTCTTTCCCTTCCCTGGAACCGCTGACCCTAAATTAGGGACGGGCGACTGCTTATAGCCCATTGAGTTGCTCACGGTGGTCGTTAAATCACCAATCTAAAAAAAAAAAAATGAGTAACAATAAATAAGGAAATGGAAGTAGTGTGAGGAATGAGATATAAGTTCGTTCAATGTTTAATTATAGTGTCTACGGCTTCAATTCCTGTGGAATTCGTACCAATCCGGATCATGTGTACAGTTAGTTTGTATAGAGAAAATATATGGATATGAATAGTATTTTTTTTTTATAGATGAATGTTTAATCGAAAAAAATTGTTTTTAAGAAAATTTTCGTAATGAAGTCAGCACGTCTTCTTTTACAGAAGTACGATAAATTGTATGCTAGGGTGAAATATTTTGTTCCCCGACATCTTGCCCCCGCTGTCAAAAAAGATTTCAGACGCCACTGCTAATTAGCTTAAAGACCACTTTCAGAAATGCTGACACATAACGAGAGAGAGGGGGCTATCTGCGTTAGTAAATTTATTTCAACTGTAAAAATCTGAGCCTACGAGATGTATCACTATCAGGATACATACCAATTTTTCAGAATGGCGCACCTTTCTGTGTATTTTATCGCTTGCTTTTTTTACTGTCGGTGATCGATCTATGATTTTTTTATGGGGGAGTGCCGAATTTTTGCATGCCATTGTTCAAAAAAGATACACACACACGTATATCATAATCTTTACCCATTCTCAATCCACTGCTGGTTTCCTCAAGTCTTCTCCATAACTCACTGTCTCTCGCTTACATGTTACTACTCCGGCATGTTCAGATTTCATCTGCTCCTTTCCCACGTGATATTCTTCTGAGTCGTTTCCCGTCATTTGGAATGCAATAAAGTATTTCAGTTCATGAATGGAATACGGGATTACACCATGCAATACAAATTTGGAAGATGTGAATCCGTTTTTTGGTGTAAATATGACGTGGATGGTAAGTCAGATAATATCCGAAAACTTGAAAATTTCCTCGTCCTGGAGTGAAAATCGAATCCGCGTCTCCTGGATGGCGCCCGAGTGTAGTGGTTAGCATATTTGGATGCTATCCTAGAGACGCGGATTTGATTTCCGCTCCAGGACGAGGAAATTTTCAAAGTTTTCGGATATTATCTGACTTACCATCCATGTCATATTTACACCAAAAAACGGATACACATCTTCCAAATTAGTATTTCAGTTGTCCAATGGTGGTTAGACCGCCGCGGTGGTGCAGTGGTCTAAGCGAGGGCTTTTGATCATTCGTCCGAAAGGGGCCCGATTCGAATCCCGTGAGGCATGGGTGTTGTGTTTGTCTTACGGCACTGGCTCTCTCCCTTTCCTGGAACCAGTGGCCTTAATTAGGGACGGGAGACTGCTTACAGCCCATTGAGTTGCTCACGGTGGCCGTTAAAACTCCAATCAAAAAAAAAAACCATGGTGGTTTGTTCATCTGGCAATAATTCTACAATTCTTACTTGAGGGTTGATGATGACGTCATAAACTGCTGTCATTTTTCTGATTCATGAGTTTCTTTTTTTAATCTTTCTAAATAACACCAAACATGCGTATCTCCATGTTTGTTTAAGTTGTCCGCAGCCTCTATATGTATTTCTACGTTATGTTTCTAATCCAGTAAAAGCTGGAAGGGTATACATATATACGCTGCTGGCCACCCAAAATGCAACACCAAGAAGGAAGCATCCGATTGACCTGAAATTCGCAGCATGCGTCGCCCGCGAGAGGACATGCAAATCATGTGCGCCCGGCACGCCACCGAGAAGTACTATAAGAAGGGTGCACAGAAGGCGGGGTGTAAGTAGTGGAAGTGTGTTGTGCTGCCGGACCTGTGCGTAGGAAGCTTCCTGATGCCTCGTCGCATAATACGGTAATCATTCCTGCACGTTTCGGAGTTCGACAGAGGACGAATAGTGGCTTATCGCGACAGCGGTTTATCGTACCGAGACATCGGCGCCCATGTGGGACGACATCCAGACACAGTGAGGCGAGTATGGATTCGGTGGGTGTAGGAGGGACGGACGGACCGACGTGAGCGATTGCCGCGGCCGCGGCACACCACCGAACGAGAAGACCGGCATGTTGTGCGGCGGGCATTGACGGCTCTCACCGCCACATCACGAACGTTAGCGCAGGAATTAGGGTGTGTTACGCAACAACTTGTGTCAGCACGTACCATTCAACGTCGTCTGCAGGAGCGGGGACTTGTCGCACGGCACCCATTGCTCCGATTACCATTGACGTTACACCACCGGCGAGTGCGGCGGCAGTGGGCCGTTGAACGCCGCACCTGGACTACGGAATGGCACGACATTGTCTTTTCCGACGAATCCCGCTTCTGCCTGCAACACCACGATGGTCGGATCCGCGTGTGGCGACACCGCGGCGAGAGAATGTATGACGCCTGTATTATGCATCGCCATATCAGTCCGTCGCCTGGCGTTATGGTTTGGGGCACAATTGGATATGATACCCGCACCCCTTTGGTACGCATCGCCGGTACACTCAACAGCCACCGCTACATCTCCGACGTTTTGGAGCCTGTAGTCCTACCTTACCTGCAGGACCTGCCAGCGGCCACGTTTCAACAGGACAATGCGCACCCGCACGTGGTACGCATCGTGCAACAATTCTTCACGGACCACCAGGTGTCAATGCTGCCATGGCCTGCCCGTTCTCCCGATATGGCTTCCGTCGAACACGTCTGATCGTTGATGGGGAACAGTGGCTGAGCAAGCACCACCCGCGGCTACGCCTGATGAACTGTGGCAACGTGTGGAAGCAGCCTGGACCGACATACCCCAAGCCCACATCCAAAGCCTCTTTCGTTCGATACCGTGGTGTGTAGCGGCCTTTATTACCAGCCATGGGGGCCACACGAACTATTGATGTCTGCGTGTTCCGCAAGTCGCATGGGCCTGTAAGCTCAATTGTTTCATCTTTGTATCTGTTGTTGTGTGTCAAGTAAATCTGGCTTTGCTATCTCGTGTCCTTCTTGGTGTTGCATTTTGGGTGGCCAGCAGTATATATACTGTACATATACTAATAAAATTGATGCAAGCTGAATTAGTTATGATACAATTTACAAACGTAGAATTCTCACAGAAGCGCTAAAGCAGCAATCCGGAACGAATCACCTCATACTATCGATAAAAACATACCACTATAAACCACAATTTAAAAAAAAAAACCAGAAACTGAAAAAAAAAATTAATGCAAAGAGACTCAAAAAAGTATTATAACCAAAAACAAACCTCTCAAGCCGATCTCATCAGGGAAACACCTAATGATAATCTTTATCCCTTTGCTTTCCCAATTCAATGATTGAAAGACATTTTGCAATGTGGCATTAAAGAGTTTGGGAGATATGGTTTCCCCTTGTATCACTTCCTTTCCAATTTTAATTTATTTACTTTTTTTTTTTTTTTTTTTTTTTGGTGCTGTAATAACCGAATCTTCGCACTTGCATTTTTCATAGATGTTGCTAATAACACTGATGCATGCATCTTCTATATCGCAAGATTTCAAAGCCATTGTAATTGCTGATAGTTTCAATGAATCGAAGGCCTTTTCATAATCAATAAAAGCCACGCATAATGGGAATTCATATTCTCTTGTTCTTTCAATTAGTTCTCTCAGTACATGGATATGATCCACAGCCACTCCTGAATCCAGCTTGTTCTCTTGGTTGAGCCATATCCAGTGTTACCTTCAAGCAATGTGAAAGAACTTTAGTGAATCACATCACATCTTGCCCAACTTTAAAGAACACTATCACATCTTGCCCAACTTTAAAGAACACTATCACATCTTGCCCAACTTTAAAGAACACTATCACATCTTGCCCAAGCCCCAGATCATTCCACTAGAGAATGTCTGTAATTTTTATTGTATGTTTTAAATGTTTCTATTTAATCTTTGTTATATGTTTTTAATTATATGGTTTGAAACAGTAAAGATCCATACATATATGCAATTATATGCTTTTTTAATTATTTTACATTTATGTTTTTAATGTCTGTAATTTTTATTATATCATTATAATTGCTAAACTTTCAACTCTTTGAAGGTGGTGAGATTGCTATTAATTTAGGACTGAATATTCATTTTGATTGCGGAGATTCTAATTGCCCTACTTTCAATTTCATGTAAACCTCCTACCTCCTACTTTTGACTCCTATTGGAAGGGGGCTGTCTTCTCGGCTCGGAACCTTAAAGTTCTGGGTTCAGGTCCAGGCGAATCACTAACGAGTAGTCGAGGTTCGCAGGCTCGTTAACCCGTTGGTCCCGGGGTAGAAACTCCTCGTTATTAACAAGTCTAACCCAGTGATGTGAAGAGCCTTAGCGCGGCTTAGAGACGCCAAGGCACTTTTTATGTAAGCATAGCGGTACTACCCACTTTAAGTACTTTTCTCAACTAACCACGAAAAGTACCTTAGCTGGTACTTTTCGTGGTTAGTTGAGAAGAAAAGCAGGGCAAACAATTTTTTTTTTTTGTTTAGATGATCATATAAAAGAACACTGATTTATATGAAAGCGTATTCGAACTTTAACAGAACGTTTGTATTGTTTAAAAAAACGTTCTAAATAGTAGGATCACACAGTGCGGCGTGATTATCCATGTAGACAGCGCAACAGGTGGCAGCTACGGTGGCATAGGCACTCACCCTTTGCTTGAGTGAACCTGGGGTCGAGGCAAAGGTAGTCCGCTTGTCTTACAGTACTGCTTTCCTTCCTTCCCTGGACCCAGTGACCTTTGATCCTAAATTAGGGACGAACGACTGCTTATATCCCTTAGAGTTCGTCATAGTGGTCGTTAACCCCCCCCCTTCCCCCTAATCCAAAGGTGACAAGTGTTTTATGGTTGAGAAGGACATTTCAGGTAAACTCACCACCGACTCCAACAAAAATAGTCCACTGAGTCCATTCTGTCATTTCTTATGAGTAACGCAAAAGGACGCTCCGGGGGTCCGATTGGTCAGAGGCACTGGTTTCTGGCGAGTAGCTCGAGGTGGGCTCGAGTTCCGAGAGAGGCATGGACGGTACATCCGCTCCACGGCGCCGGCCATTCCAGAAAGTGTTAGCTCAAAATTAGTGTTCGGCGATTATGGCCCTAGATGACCGTGGCGCTCCTACAGACCAAGAATGGAACAAAAGGCAACACGAAAGAGATCCGCCACTCCCACCCCGTAACCTTAACAAGAGCGGCACATAAGTTACATACACTGCTGGCCACCCAAAATGCAACACCAAGAAGGAAGCATCCGATTGGCCTGAAATTCGCAGCATGCGTCGCCCGTGAGAGGACGTGCAAACGATTAGCATTGCAGGGCATATGCAAATCATGTGCGCCCGGCACGCCACCGAGAAGCACTATAAGAAGGGTGCACAGAAGGCGGGGTGTAAGTAGTGGAAGTGTGTTGTGCTGCAGGACTTGTGCGTGGGAAGCTTTCTGATGCCTCGTCGCAGAATACGGCAGTCATTCCAGCACGTTTCGGAATTCGACAGAGGACGAATAAATGGCTTCTCGCGACAGCGGTTTATCATACCGAGACATCGACGCCCGTGTGGGACGACATCCAGCCACAGTGAGGCGAGTATGGATTCGGTGGGTGCAGGAGGGGCGGACGGACCGACGTGAGCGATTGCCGCGGCCGCGGCACACCACCGAACGAGAGGACCGGCGTGTTGTGTGGCGGGCATTGACGGCTCGCACCGCCACATCACGAATGCTAGCGCAGAAATTAAGGTGTGTTGCGCAACAACCTGTGTCAGCACGTACCGTTCGACGTTGTCTGCAGGAGCGGGGACTTGTCGCACGGCACCCATTGCTGCGATTACCATTGACGTTACACCACCGGCGAGTGCGGCGGCAGTGGGCCGTTGAACGCCGCACTGGACTACGGAATGGCACGACATTGTCTTTTCCGACGAATCACACTTCTGCCTGCAACACCACGATGGTCGGATCTGCGTGTGGCGGCACCGCGGCAAGAGACTGTATGACGCCTGCATTATGCATTGCCATATCGGTTCGTCGCCTGGCGTTATGGTTTGGGGCGCAATTGGATATGACACCCGCACTCCTCTGTTACGCATCGCCGGTACACTCAATAGTCACCGCTACATCTCCGAAGTTTTGGAGCCTGTAGTCCTCCCTTACCTGCAGGACCTGCCAGTGGCCACGTTTCAACAGGACAATGCGCACCCGCACGTGGCACGCATTGTGCAACAATTCTTCACGGCCCACCAGGTGTCACTGCTGCCGTGGCCCGCTTGTTCTCCCGATATGTTGCCCATCGAACATATCTGGTCGCTGATCGGCAACCGAGTGGCCCGGCAAGCACCACCCGCGGCTAAGCCTGATGAACTGTGGCAACGTGTGGAAGCAGCCTGGACCGACATACCCCAAGCCTACATCCAAAACCTCTTTCGTTCGATGCCGCGGTGTGTAGCGGTCGTTATTGCCAGACATGGGGGCCACACGAACTATTGATGTCTGCGTGTTCCGCAAGTCGCACGGGCCTGTAAGCTCAATCGTTTCATCTTTGCATCTGTTGGTATGTGTCCAGTAAATCTGGCTTTGCTATCTCGTGTCCTTTTTGGTGTTGCATTTTGGGTGGCCAGCAGTGTAGCTAGAGTGCGTGCTTGTATACAAATGATCCACGTTTGGTGTGAGTGCGCATGACAGCACACCCTGTGGTGGTGCTGCAAGCACGAACCGGCAGCCTTATAAACCGGCGTGTAGTCGATGCCCCATGAAAGCGAAAACCACTGGCCGACGCAAGCAAGAGCACAGGGTTATAAGAATGCTGGGTAGACGCAAGAGACGTCGATTTACGGACTTTGAGAGGCCTGATCATCGGGCTGAAAACCGCAGGGTGGTCGTCGCGCCGTATAGCCCGCCACGTAGATCGTTCTGACCATACCGTCCGACTGTGTAGGGAGCAGTGGGCACGTGACGGCACTCCACACGGTGAAGTGGCTACGGAAGGGCCAGGAGGACCACCGGTAGAGAGAATCGACGGATCGTGCACCAGACACGAACGGATTCCACGAAGACCCGATCCACTATACAGGCAAATGTAGTGGCTGTGTGCCCACGAACCATTTCCCGACGCCTAACAGAAGCATATCTGCGATCCCAGCGCCCCTTACGTGTGTTGCCATTAACATCGGATCACCACCGGCTGCGCGTGCAGTAGTGGCCAGGCTAGACCGACGACGTGTGGTGTTTAGCGATGAGTGCCGATTCGTTTTGGGGACAGATGATCATCGTGTCCGGGTGAGGAGGTCACCGGGTCAACAGAACAATCCCTACCTCGCGCCACACTTTCCACACTGCAGGCATTATGATCTGGAGAGCCATTGCCTACGATAGCCGATGAGCTCTAGTAGTGGTACGTGAATCATTGACGGGCCAGCTGTGTGTGGATGAGATCCTACGGCCCCATGTGCTCCCATTCCTCGCTGAGATTCCAGGTGCGCTATACCAGCAGGATAATGCCCGCCTGCACACGGCTCGGGTTGCCCAGAACTGCCTACGTCATGTACAGACTCTTCCATGGCCTGCCCACTCCCCGGACATGTCCCCTATCGCGCACGTGTCGGGCCATTTGAAACGCCGGCTGCCGCACTTACCGGGATTTGGAGCACACCGTCCAACACGTGTGGGCTATGATAATTTACACAGCAATCAGACATCGCTAAATTGACTGTAATTACTGTTTCACACGTGAATACAGTCACACCAGAAAACTTTAAAATTTCATCGCCTTGGACGGAAATTGAACCCGCATTTCCCGATTACCATTGAAGCATGCTATCCGTTGCAGAACGCGGTCGGAGAATATTCCGAAGCTCTTAACACACAGATACTTGCGAATTCGCTGTCGTGGGTGGTGCAACGGATAGCATGCTCGAACGGTAATCGGGAGATGCGGGTTCGATTTCCGCTCCACGGCGATGAAATTTTCAAGGTTTTTTCTTTTTTTTTTTGATTGAAGGGTTAACGACCACCGTGAGCAACTCAATGGGCTATAAGCAGTCGCCCATCCCTAATTTAGGGTCACTGGTTCCAGGGAAGGGAGAGAGCCAGTGCCGTAAGACAAACACAACATCCATGCCTCACCGGGATTCGAACCCGGCCCCCTTACGGACGAATGATCAGAGGCCATCACTTAGACCACTGCGCCACCGGGGCGGCATGTGAATGTATTCACGTGTGAAACGGTAATTACAGTCAATATAGCGATGTCTGATTGTTATGTTAATTTTCACGACGTATTTGCCACGTATTATGAGAAGAATGTCTTCCACTCTGCATACGTGTGGGCCAGTCTGCCGCAGGACAACATCGGGCGTCTGTTCGCTTCCATGCCGGACCGTATTGCAGCATGTATCGCCACACGAGGCTGTGCGACGCACTATTGAAGATGACCGGACTGCGTGCAACAGATCCCTCTGTAAATGTCCTGCAGCTCTGTTTTTGCCAACATGTGTAACATTAATCTGTATCATTACGTCCATAAAATTTCAGTTCAATCCGATGCTTTCTTCTTGGTTCGTAGATTTCATTGTCCGTGAATGTATATCCTGGTCTCATAGACAACAAAACATTAGGGCAACTAGATTGAGGAAATCTTTATCCTTTCAAAAGGCAGCATTCTTGACTCAAACATAAGATACTGCTGAAGGGTTTCAAAAACCATAATATATCACAGGGTGGTGAGCATACATCAAGTGATTACTGAATTATGGCCACCCCTATCAAAGGTGGAAGAGGCCCGTTGACCACATTATTTCCGAGAAGGCGCGACTAGTCGACCTACGTAGCATATATGAGGTGCGAGTGAAGCAGTAGGTAGTAAAATTCGGAGCGAGATGCATAAACGGAACGATTTATCAGACTTTGACAAAGGACAGATTGTAGGAGCTCGGAGAACGTGTGTCTCAATTTCCCAAACGGCTGAACTGGTGGGTTGTCCGCGAGCCACCGTAGTTAAAGTGTATCAGGACTGGCGTGAAAATGGTCCAACAACGGCTTGAAGGCAAAACTGCACAGGACAGCGAAAGGTTGATGTGAGAGGTGAGCGCCGTCGGGTCCTACGACTCGTACAGACCAACAAAGGTAGTACTGTTCAACAGTTGGCTACCCAATGCAACAGAGGTCAACACGGAGCAATATTTGTCACGACCGTACGTTGCACGCCCGCACGTGTGGGCTACAACAGTAGACGGCGTCTACTATTAAGGGGACTAGAAAGGTTTAAAATATCGAAAAAAAAACGATTTCGATTTTTTTTTTTTTTTTTTTGCGTTTTTCGATAATGCAATCCTTAAGGAATATCTTCCCGTTTGAATTTTCGAAAAATTCACAAAATTGTGGTCAGGGGATCATAAAACGTGAGGTGACGCGCGGCCGGCCGAACGCAGGTAGTCACGCGGCCAGTGCTACCTCCCTTACCCGAGTAGAACAGAATGGTTCTGTAGACTTTCAACTAAAGTGCCGGAATTCTATAGTGCATTAACTGCATTCTATAATGCAGGAAAGTTTTAACGCCTAAGTACGACTGTTCTAACATTGTACCGAATATTTGAACGCGATTTTCTCGAAACTACATGTTTTGGTGATTTTACCACGGTATCTCGAAAACCGTTGGAGATATCAACTTGAAATTTATACCGGAGTTGTAAAAAACGATGACGCATTAATTATACCTGACATCTGATTCAATAAAAATGTTTTCACCATTTTATAAAAACGAATAACTCGCATTTTCCCACCTTTTTCGTTATCTGGACGCCATTTTTTGAATTTTGTTTTAATTTTTAATTTGTCAGGTATAATCAATAGAGGAAAGCCAAAGAAGAAAAAATATCCCCAGGATTTCCCGAAATCTCCATCCATTTGACTGTAATCTTGGTAAAATCGGATTTTACATAGTTTGCCTCATTACGTTGGAGCGCCAATATTATTCACCTGGGAAGAAATATCACATTTTCTTATTTTATCCTTTTATACAAAATACCCCCACACAGACAAAACGTTTTATATTTATTCGCGGCTTTGTTATAAACAATTAAACGCAAGCCACTTATTGAAAAGTCAAACAAACCTCCCTAGTCCCCTTAACCACGATTCATCAGTGCAAAAGACTTGCCTGGTGCAAAGATCATGCAAGTCGGACGACTGGAAAGAAGTGTGCTGGTCTAACAAGTAGCGTTTTTCACTCCACTCCATGAATGGTCGTGTACGTATTTGGCGCAAACAACACGAGGCATCCGATCTATTCTTATGGTCTCCAAATTGCGAGCCAGTGGAGACGGTTTTATGTTGTGGAGCAATACCAATTGGCCTCCAAACTCCCCCAATATCAATGCCATTGAGCACTTGTGGGACACTATGGAATGGCATATCAGGTGTCTGGATGCACCAATCACCTCCATACCTGCATTGAAGGCTGCATTACACACAGCTTGGTTGGCCATACCTCACAACTGTTTTTAGCATCTTATTGAATCAATGCTACGTCAGATAGCTGCAGTACTGACTACTGAGAGCAAAAGGAGGACTTACTAAGTATTAGGTAGGTGGTCATAATTCAGTGATTACTCAATGTATATCTCGCATGCTCAAAGTGAAGCTCATAGTGATTTCTGGAGAAGTTTAGTAACTACTGAAATCCTCAAAATCTTACATTAGTAGGGAATAAATTTGGGCAAATAAATATTTTAACATAAAAACACATATTTTCAAAAATTTTGCATGTAAATATATAAATTTGCATGTCTCCTACATTTTTCAGTGTAAATAAACCCAAAGTAAATCTTGAAGGGGAAAAAAAAAGGAAAGAAAGAAAAAGGAACAGTACTGGAATGAGCAGGTGCAATTTACAGCTGTCTTTCCTCACGCAAGGACCATTTCTCTGATGCCGCCATGTTGGCAGATGACATCTTCTCTTCCCACTCAGGGAAGCAAAACCAGTTCTCCCATATCCCCAATAGCTTATATAATGCATGAGCAGGTCTCAAAGTCCAACACTGAGAGTACATATATGCGGCTCACATTATTGTCACTGTTGATGCGGTTCTGTTGAATTATTGCATTCAGCACGTTTTTCATTCTGCAATATTATTATACTCCTATATTACATGCTAAAGTGCAGTAGTAAAGTGCACTGAGTTCATTATTTCTAGGAGTTGTATGACTGTGCTGAATAAATTTCTGTGTTGATTTTTAATTAGCGTTCTGCCTCTTTATTGCGAGTTTGTTAGTGAAAAAGCATCCTTCAAATCCGTAATGTAACAACATCCTACAAAAACTAAATAAATAAATAAAAATTAGGAATAACATGAAATCATGTGGCATTATCTTCATGGAAAATAAGTCAAGACCAAAAGTAAAGCAAACGTCCATGGCAACTCCAAAGAACTTTTTCAATTTGGTGCTCTTTGGCCCATGGAATCCCTTGTGCCGATAAACACATTAACTTTTTCCATCAAATGTATAGCTGCGATTAGTAAATTGAGTAGTAATACTATCTTTTTATCAAACAACTAGTTACATTATCATTGAAGGAAATGTATTTTTATTTTTAGCAAACATTTTTGAAATTATTAGCACATAAAAAATAAATATTTTTATTTTTCAGCACCTAAAAAATCCATTCTCTGTCTAGTCATCACATTTAATTTTAAATGTAGTCACATAGTAAGTTATAATTTTAAATGCTATAAACTAATGAAATGTTGCATGTGCTTAGAAAATTGCTGTCTAATGCCTGTTTCATTTTATCTGATGAGTATAAATATCCTTAACATTTTACTTCATATTCTGTATGTGACAATATTAAACTGAAAAGATTATACGTAGCTCATGTCCATGGTGGCTACTCCAAATACCATCACAAATTGAAACTTGAATCAACTAAGACAGTGCAACACGACTTCTAAAAATGACATATTGCACCATTTTGAGTTGCTACAACTAACTTTTTTTTACTACTATTACAGAAACTTTGCATATCATCAACAAAAATGTATTGAGCACAAATAATATTCATTGATATTTTTCACCCTAATGCACCAGTTATTTTACCTTCCTTTAATAGTTCTGTTTGTGAAGTTTGATTATATGCACTTTTTGGTTTTTTAAATGCATACCTTTAGAGAACCACATACGTCCTATTTTCAAAATACAGTGGAACCTCATTTATGTTTCCCATGAGACCAAGTAGGATTAATATAAAACAACAACAACAACGTATAAATGAAACACTGAAAATTTTACATTATGAGCAATTCAAAATTATTGGATCAGCAACATTTTATGTATAAATGAGAAAAACACATAAGTGAGAAACATAAAATCGAGGTTCTACTGTACACGATTATCAGTGTGTACAGTAGAGCCTCGATGGCAAATTTATGTCCATGTTAAGAATATGATCCCAAGGTTCCCACTGTTTTCCTCCCTCAAAAAATAAGGATTTTTAAGCACACCCTTAAAAACATTTTAAGGACCTTACCAATTGCATGAGCAACAATGACGTGCACAAATATACATGTGACTTAAGTATGTAAATCGAGGTATGCTGATGAAGTTGGCAATATTTTTCCACAATTTAAATTTGTGGATGTAATAAGTTGGAATTTATGTATTTTAAAAGACAGCTTTGCTGGTCGAATCACTTTTCCTATTCGAGAGAATAATTGCATATTCAATACACAGTATGTAAATTGTAGTTAAAGTTATGAGTTCAAGATTTAAATTTTGCATGCAATCATCCCATGGTTTGAATTACAGTGTAACTTGGATAATTCGAAGCTGAATGGACCACAAAAATAATTCGAATTATCGACAAATTTGAATTATGCAAGTTTGAATATGGGCACATTCAAAAATCACTTCAAGTACTGTAAAAAAACAACATATTTATTTATAACATACAAAAAAGGTACAGTATGGTAAATTTACATATTTTTTGTAAAAAAAAAAAAAGTGAAATTTTGGCCTGCTTCTTGGAATTTATGTTATGGGTAAGTGTAAATTCCCCAAGTTTCTCGAGTGAATGAAATAGACAGTAACTTACATTCTGCTGTCCCTCAATAAACTTCCTTAACTGTTGGAGGTGAACCAAGGCTTCTACTGAATTTGGAAGGCGCTCTTCAGAAAATTCTGGCCATTCCGGTTCTTCATCTGAAGAAACACAGCTGGTCTTCTTATACATAACATCAGCCAAAATCTCATCATCTGTTAGCTCACCACAAACAGCTAAATTATCATCAACGCTCACAAAAGCCTCATACGGTACATCACGGCCTGTCTTCCCAGTACTCTACAGTGGGTATGATCTCCTCGCCACCAATACCTTGATGTAGTTGAGACTCATCATCGGGGTGCTGGAAACATTCTTTTCCAAAGCAGTTGGCTATAGTTTCAGGTTTAACTTGTTGCTTCATCCAGAACAGTACGTACCCTTATATTCCCATATGCAAAAAAAGGCACATGGCGCGATATTACGTGACCAAAGACTTCAATGCAGAACTGCTATTAAACGCAGCGACAATACTGTTCGTCACGTATATTTTGTTTAAGTATGCAGGGTGGAGTATTTAAGTCCATATAATGATATGAAAATACAAAACCAACATTAATGGTAAAAAATTTTACTTACTCATAATAATTTCGGCATTTTTAGTCACTGTGGCAAAGCTTCTGCTCAATAGAACCTTTGTGTCCATTTTATTCCTTTGTGTCCTTTTATTCATTTGGGTTTTTAACTTTCACGTTTTAATCACCATTCCTTGCAAACACCTATACGAGGGTATAGAATTTTAACTCGAAATAGTGTTTTTTAATCCATGAATCTTTTGTTCAGGCAGAACTTGGATCTCATCTAAATAAGCAAATGTTAGTTCTATCGAGCAGAAGCTTTGCCACAGTGACTAAAAATGCCGAAATTATTATGAGTAAGTAAACATGTTTTACCATTAATGTTCGTTTTGTATTTTCATATCATTATATGGAAATAAATGGATGGGTTAGGTCCATATAATATGAAAATACAAAACAAACATTAATGGTAAAAATTTTTTACTTACTCATAATAATTTCGTCATTTTTAGTCACTGCGGCAAAGCTGCTGCTCGATAGAACGGACATTTGCTTATTTAGACGAACTACAAGTTCTGCCTGAACGAACTTCCATTGTGCATGGCTTTTATCGATTATGAAAAAGCCTTGGATTCACTTTGATTCGGTGAAACCATCAGCAGTTACAATGGCTCTGAAATCCTGCGGTATTGAAGATGCATACATTAATATTATTAATAACATCTATGAAAATGCAAGTGCAAAAATTCGGCTTTTTGAAAATACAACACACATAAAAATTGGAAAGAGAGTGAGACAAGGTGACACCATATCTCCGAAGCTCTTTAATGCCATGTTGGAAAATGTCTTTCAATCACTGAATTGGGAAAACAAAGGGATAAAGATTAATGGAGATTATCTAATCCACCTTCGTTTTGCTGATGACGTAGTCATTTTTGCAACTACCCCATCAGAGCTGCAGAGTATGATCCAGGAACTTGCTGACAAGAGTAAAGAAGTGGGATTAAAAATGAACTTTCAGAAGACAAAAGTGATGTTCAATGCTTTTACAAGAAATGAAGATTTATCAATTGATCGAGAAAAGCTGGAGATAACAGACACACACGTTTATCTTGGACAGCAGATATCAAGTGAGGGTCACATTCATGAAGAAATTAATCGCGTACTAAAGTTGCCTGGAGAGCTTTTTGGAAGAAACAGCATAATTTTCAAGAGCAATATGCCATTATGTCTTAAAAGAAAAGTGTTTGATCAATGCATCCTTCCAGTGCTTACGTATGGTGCAGAGACGTGGACCTGAACTGAAAGAGACATACAAAGGCTGCAGACAACTCAAAGCAGCATGGAGAGGTGCATGCTTGGTGTAACCAGGAGAGATAAGAAGAGGAACTTGTGGATCCAAAAAATGACAAGAGTGGAAGACATAATGATCAGAGTAAAATCCCTGAAATGGCAATGGGTTGGACATACTGCCAGAAGGACAGAGCATCGATGGACAGCCAAAATTTTAGATTGGATTCCAAGGGACAGGAAAAGACCCAGAAGAAGACCACATGGGAGATGGGTGGATGAAATACGAAAGTATGCGGGAGTGACATGGAGGAGACTGGCACAAGACAGACCTTTATGGAGGAAACTTGGGAAGACCTTCGTCCAGCAGTGGATTGATAATGGTTGACAATGATGATGATATGGATCTAAATACTCCACCCTGCATACTTAAACAAAATACATGTGATGAACAGTATTGTCGCTGCTTTTAATAGCAGTTCTGCATTGCAGCATGTACCCATTTAAAAGGTAATTGTTGAAAATAAGAGAATACAAAAATGCGGTTTCCTTCGAATTAAACAAAAACAAAAAAAGTTCGAATTAAAGGGTTTTTTTAACATTATTTTTATAGAAACTTCAAGGGACCAAATGAAAAATTCGAATTAACCAAAAATTCAAATTAAAAACGTTCGAATTAGACAAGTTACACTGTATTAACACAGCAATGAGACATCTCTGAATTGCATGTATTTTACTTTTCTCGCGTAACATTAGTCACGACAGAAAACTTGAAAATTACATCGCCCTGAAACAGGAATCAAACCAATGTCTCCCGATTTCTGTTCAAGCATGCTCCCTTTACCTGCTACCCAGAATGAAAATTGGGAGATACGGATTCGATTCCCGTTCCGGGGTGGGGGGTGGGTGTAATTTTCAAGTTTTCTAACATGACTAATGTTATGTGAGAAACAGTAAAATACACAGAATTCAGAGAATTGATGTGTTAATAATTCAGATGAATTTCCACGTATTACATGAAGAATATTTCTTCCACACTATCCATCTCATGGTTTAAAATGCAAAACTAAAGCCAAAATTAAGTGTTCAAGGATTTAATTTCTAACTTAATTTTCTCATGGTATAACTCAATGATTGTTACTTGCATATACAAAAAAAAAAATACAAAAGCGGAAAATCAGTACCAATAGATGGTGATAGGGATTATTGGGTGGAATTTGCTTGATGCATTTGATTTAGACCATGGTCCTTCACTTGTTTCAGCAAATTATTTATATCACACTGCCAAATACTCTCCCATGGGCTTTCACCTGGCTTTAAAATACATCATCATGGGCTTATGGGGTGGAAACTGCAAGATGTGTTTATTTAGCCCATGGTCCTACACTTGTTTCAGCAAATTATTTATATCACACTGCCAAATACTCTCCCATGGGCTTTCACCTGGCTTTAAAATACATCACCATGGGCTTATGGGGTGGAAACTGCAAGATGTGTTTATTTAGCCCATGGTCCTACACTTGTTTCAGCAAATTATTTATATCACACTGCCAAATACTCTCCCATGGGCTTTCACCTGGCTTTAAAATACATCATCATGGGCTTATGGGGTGGAAACTGCAAGATGTGTTTATTTAGCCCATGGTCCTACACTTGTTTCAGCAAATTATTTATATCACACTGCCAAATACTCTCCCATGGGCTTTCACCTGGCTTTAAAATACATCATCATGGGCTTATGGGGTGGAAACTGCAAGATGTGTTTATTTAGCCCATGGTCCTACACTTGTTTCAGCAAATTATTTATATCACACTGCCAAATACTCTCCCATGGGCTTTCACCTGGCTTTAAAATACATCACCATGGGCTTATGGGGTGGAAACTGCAAGATGTGTTTATTTAGCCCATGGTCCTACACTTGTTTCAGCAAATTATTTATATCACACTGCCAAATACTCTCCCATGGGCTTTCACCTGGCTTTAAAATACATCATCATGGGCTTATGGGGTGGAAACTGCAAGATGTGTTTATTTAGCCCATGGTCCTACACTTGTTTCAGCAAATTATTTATATCACACTGCCAAATATACTCTCCCATGGGCTTTCACCTGGCTTTAAAATACATCATCATGGGCTTATGGGGTGGAAACTGCAAGATGTGTTTATTTAGCCCATGGTCCTACACTTGTTTCAGCAAATTATTTATATCACACTGCCAAATACTCTCCCATGGGCTTTCACCTGGCTTTAAAATACATCATCATGGGCTTATGGGGTGGAAACTGCAAGATGCGTTTATTTAGCCCATGGTCCTACACTTGTTTCAGCAAATTATTTATATCACACTGCCAAATATACTCTCCCATGGGCTTTCACCTGGCTTTAAAATACATCATCATGGGCTTATGGGGTGGAAACTGCAAGATGTGTTTATTTAGCCCATGGTCCTACACTTGTTTCAGCAAATTATTTATATCACATTGCCAAATATACTCTCCCATGGGCTTTCACCTGGCTTTAAAATACATCATCATGGGCTTATGGGGTGGAAACTGCAAGATGTGTTTATTTAGCCCATGGTCCTACACTTGTTTCAGCAAATTATTTATATCACATTGCCAAATATACTCTCCCATGGGCTTTCACCTGGCTTTAAAATACATCATCATGGGCTTATGGGGTGGAAACTGCAAGATGTGTTTATTTAGCCCATGGTCCTACACTTGTTTCAGCAAATTATTTATATCGCACTGCCAAATACTCTCCCATGGGCTTTCACCTGGCTTTAAAATACATCATCATGGGCTTATGGGGTGGAAACTGCAAGATGTGTTTATTTAGCCCATGGTCCTACACTTGTTTCAGCAAATTATTTATATCACATTGCCAAATATACTCTCCCATGGGCTTTCACCTGGCTTTAAAATACATCATCATGGGCTTATGGGGTGGAAACTGCAAGATGTGTTTATTTAGCCCATGGTCCTACACTTGTTTCAGCAAATTATTTATATCACATTGCCAAATATACTCTCCCATGGGCTTTCACCTGGCTTTAAAATACATCATCATGGGCTTATGGGGTGGAAACTGCAAGATGTGTTTATTTAGCCCATGGTCCTACACTTGTTTCAGCAAATTATTTATATCACACTGCCAAATACTCTCCCATGGGCTTTCACCTGGCTTTAAAATACATCATCATGGGCTTATGGGGTGGAAACTGCAAGATGTGTTTATTTAGCCCATGGTCCTACACTTGTTTCAGCAAATTATTTATATCACACTGCCAAATACTCTCCCATGGGCTTTCACCTGGCTTTAAAATACATCATCATGGGCTTATGGGGTGGAAACTGCAAGATGTGTTTATTTAGCCCATGGTCCTACACTTGTTTCAGCAAATTATTTATATCACACTGCCAAATACTCTCCCATGGGCTTTCACCTGGCTTTAAAATACATCATCATGGGCTTATGGGGTGGAAACTGCAAGATGTGTTTATTTAGCCCATGGTCCTACACTTGTTTCAGCAAATTATTTATATCACACTGCCAAATACTCTCCCATGGGCTTTCACCTGGCTTTAAAATACATCATCATGGGCTTATGGGGTGGAAACTGCAAGATGTGTTTATTTAGCCCATGGTCCTACACTTGTTTCAGCAAATTATTTATATCACACTGCCAAATACTCTCCCATGGGCTTTCACCTGGCTTTAAAATACATCATCATGGGCTTATGGGGTGGAAACTGCAAGATGTGTTTATTTAGCCCATGGTCCTACACTTGTTTCAGCAAATTATTTATATCACACTGCCAAATACTCTCCCATGGGCTTTCACCTGGCTTTAAAATACATCATCATGGGCTTATGGGGTGGAAACTGCAAGATGTGTTTATTTAGCCCATGGTCCTACACTTGTTTCAGCAAATTATTTATATCACATTGCCAAATATACTCTCCCATGGGCTTTCACCTGGCTTTAAAATACATCATCATGGGCTTATGGGGTGGAAACTGCAAGATGTGTTTATTTAGCCCATGGTCCTACACTTGTTTCAGCAAATTATTTATATCACATTGCCAAATATACTCTCCCATGGGCTTTCACCTGGCTTTAAAATACATCATCATGGGCTTATGGGGTGGAAACTGCAAGATGTGTTTATTTAGCCCATGGTCCTACACTTGTTTCAGCAAATTATTTATATCACATTGCCAAATATACTCTCCCATGGGCTTTCACCTGGCTTTAAAATACATCATCATGGGCTTATGGGGTGGAAACTGCAAGATGTGTTTATTTAGCCCATGGTCCTACACTTGTTTCAGCAAATTATTTATATCACACTGCCAAATACTCTCCCATGGGCTTTCACCTGGCTTTAAAATACATCATCATGGGCTTATGGGGTGGAAACTGCAAGATGTGTTTATTTAGCCCATGGTCCTACACTTGTTTCAGCAAATTATTTATATCACATTGCCAAATATACTCTCCCATGGGCTTTCACCTGGCTTTAAAATACATCATCATGGGCTTATGGGGTGGAAACTGCAAGATGTGTTTATTTAGCCCATGGTCCTACACTTGTTTCAGCAAATTATTTATATCACATTGCCAAATATACTCTCCCATGGGCTTTCACCTGGCTTTAAAATACATCATCATGGGCTTATGGGGTGGAAACTGCAAGATGTGTTTATTTAGCCCATGGTCCTACACTTGTTTCAGCAAATTATTTATATCACACTGCCAAATACTCTCCCATGGGCTTTCACCTGGCTTTAAAATACATCATCATGGGCTTATGGGGTGGAAACTGCAAGATGTGTTTATTTAGCCCATGGTCCTACACTTGTTTCAGCAAATTATTTATATCACACTGCCAAATACTCTCCCATGGGCTTTCACCTGGCTTTAAAATACATCATCATGGGCTTATGGGGTGGAAACTGCAAGATGTGTTTATTTAGCCCATGGTCCTACACTTGTTTCAGCAAATTATTTATATCACACTGCCAAATACTCTCCCATGGGCTTTCACCTGGCTTTAAAATACATCATCATGGGCTTATGGGGTGGAAACTGCAAGATGTGTTTATTTAGCCCATGGTCCTACACTTGTTTCAGCAAATTATTTATATCACACTGCCAAATACTCTCCCATGGGCTTTCACCTGGCTTTAAAATACATCATCATGGGCTTATGGGGTGGAAACTGCAAGATGTGTTTATTTAGCCCATGGTCCTACACTTGTTTCAGCAAATTATTTATATCACACTGCCAAATACTCTCCCATGGGCTTTCACCTGGCTTTAAAATACATCATCATGGGCTTATGGGGTGGAAACTGCAAGATGTGTTTATTTAGCCCATGGTCCTACACTTGTTTCAGCAAATTATTTATATCACACTGCCAAATACTCTCCCATGGGCTTTCACCTGGCTTTAAAATACATCATCATGGGCTTATGGGGTGGAAACTGCAAGATGTGTTTATTTAGCCCATGGTCCTACACTTGTTTCAGCAAATTATTTATATCGCACTGCCAAATACTCTCCCATGGGCTTTCACCTGGCTTTAAAATACATCATCATGGGCTTATGGGGTGGAAACTGCAAGATGTGTTTATTTAGCCCATGGTCCTACACTTGTTTCAGCAAATTATTTATATCACACTGCCAAATACTCTCCCATGGGCTTTCACCTGGCTTTAAAATACATCATCATGGGCTTATGGGGTGGAAACTGCAAGATGTGTTTATTTAGCCCATGGTCCTACACTTGTTTCAGCAAATTATTTATATCACACTGCCAAATATACTCTCCCATGGGCTTTCACCTGGCTTTAAAATACATCATCATGGGCTTATGGGGTGGAAACTGCAAGATGTGTTTATTTAGCCCATGGTCCTACACTTGTTTCAGCAAATTATTTATATCACATTGCCAAATATACTCTCCCATGGGCTTTCACCTGGCTTTAAAATACATCATCATGGGCTTATGGGGTGGAAACTGCAAGATGTGTTTATTTAGCCCATGGTCCTACACTTGTTTCAGCAAATTATTTATATCACACTGCCAAATACTCTCCCATGGGCTTTCACCTGGCTTTAAAATACATCATCATGGGCTTATGGGGTGGAAACTGCAAGATGCGTTTATTTAGCCCATGGTCCTACACTTGTTTCAGCAAATTATTTATATCACATTGCCAAATATACTCTCCCATGGGCTTTCACCTGGCTTTAAAATACATCATCATGGGCATGGGGTGGAAACTGCAAGATGTGTTTATTTAGCCCATGGTCCTACACTTGTTTCAGCAAATTATTTATATCACATTGCCAAATATACTCTCCCATGGGCTTTCACCTGGCTTTAAAATACATCATCATGCGCTTATTTAGCCCATGGTCCTACACTTGTTTCAGCAAATTATTTATATCACACTGCCAAATACTCTCCCATGGGCTTTCACCTGGCTTTAAAATACATCATCATGGGCTTATGGGGTGGAAACTGCAAGATGTGTTTATTTAGCCCATGGTCCTACACTTGTTTCAGCAAATTATTTATATCGCACTGCCAAATACTCTCCCATGGGCTTTCACCTGGCTTTAAAATACATCATCATGGGCTTATGGGGTGGAAACTGCAAGATGCGTTTATTTAGCCCATGGTCCTACACTTGTTTCAGCAAATTATTTATATCACACTGCCAAATACTCTCCCATGGGCTTTCACCTGGCTTTAAAATACATCATCATGGGCTTATGGGGTGGAAACTGCAAGATGTGTTTATTTATCCCATGGTCCTACACTTGTTTCAGCAAATTATCTATATCACACTGCCAAATACTCTCCCATGGGCTTTCACCTGGCTTTAAAGGACATCATCATGGGCTTATGGGGTGGAATCTGCAAGATGTGTTTAATTTAGCTCATGGTCCTTCACTTTCTTCTGCAAATTATTTATCTCACACTGTCCAGTGATCTCCCATGGGCTTCCAGCTGACATCACATGATGTCATTAACATAGTCAACAGAAGTTTTTGGTACTACTTGTAATTTCTAGATTTTGTGTAGTCAGTTAGGAAAAATAAGTACTTTTCACCATTTTTGGTAAAACAAAATAAGCACTTTTAAGCACTCTAAAATAAAATAAGCACTTTTTAAGACTTTTGAGAATTTATAAGGACCGTGGGAACCCTGTGTTCCATTGCACAAAGACAAGTTCTTGCATATTTTGTTTCGGATAATTTAAATTTGACTCCCCTCTATTTTGACCTCCTGTATAGTACACATTTGTCTGTCATATTTAAGCAAAAGTAAATAAAATCACCCAATTGAAATAAACCTGTATGTGGAGGAAACTTTAGGCATCAACACAACAGTTTCCTCCAATCATCAGCGTATGTGTAGCTCTTCCATGTGTGATGTCACCAAAAGGTCGGCAGGCCTTCTCTTACATCGCATCAATCACAGTACACCACCGTCATCATCATCATTCAGCAGTAAATATCAGATGATGATGTTCCTTCAACATACAGCTTGTTTGAGATTCAGAGGTTAGTTCCTCCAAACAGTATCATCCAGCAAATTAAAATCAATTATGTTATTAGATATTACACACTGCTGATGTAATAAAAAAGAAAAAAAAACATTTTTAAAGCAATCTGAGCATAAAGACCTGAGCTTCACACCAACACACACATCTGCCATGCGTACTTCATATTAATTGCATTTTTACTCTCATGTACTCCTGAATCAGGTCCTTCCGTGATTTCCTCTGCCTACCTGCACCTTCCTTTCCTACCACTTTGGCTGAATAATTAGATAGCACCTCATCACTCATTCTTTCAACACAGCCAAACCACCACAGAAAATTCAGCCCTATCCTAGCAAAAATATTTTGCTCAGCCCATAAAAAATCTACAACATATCTTTGTTATACACATAATCAGACCAATCCCTCCCCCCTCCCAATACAGTAACACATCTCTCCCAGGTTTCACTACCATGCAACAAAGTACAAACACCACCCCAGTAACAAAAGTGGTCTGAGGTGCTAGTTTCGAATCAGCTATCCAAGATATAGGTATTGGATATCTCCCTTCCCTGCAGCCAGTGTTCATAAATGACTGATGGGGTAACCCCTAAATTGCTCATGGTGGCAGTAACCCCCCCCAAAGTTTGATTAACTACACTAAGTCTGTACCAATTAAACTGATCTTGCATTTGATACTAACAATTCCTTGTTTAAAAACCATGATCTTGGATTTTGGGGAAAGGAACTGTTTCTTTGATTTTCACATATGTACTCAATTCATCCAAAGCAACTTACCATGCTTCACCTGCCACTGAAACTAAGTACTGCACATTATTTAGTTCTACTTGGTGAGTCTAGCCACAACTAACAAAATTTCTGTAATGTTTATATTAATACTTGGCATACACTGATATTGGTGCGAGTTCCCTTGTGCATAGATATTTCAATGTTAGTAGTAAAATAATCACTCAGTTATCCCAATGTCCGGAACTGTCTGCTTTTCATTTCCATGACCTTCAGATAATGAATGCTAAATATTGCAGATATTATGTAGAATGTATCTTTAAGTTTTTTTTTTTGTGGAAAGTATTTGTATTCCATAAAATTACATATGGAAGGAAGAAAAAAAAAAAAAAGCTGTTACAATAGTGCTTGGTATTTTTTTTGAATTTTTTCTTTTAAGATTATATAGTGGGGAAGAACACACAGTGAAGCATAGAAGTGACTAAACTCTAAAATAGGAAACATTCAATCGCAAATCACTGAAACCTTGTATTGCTAACATGTGATGAGGGGAACTCATTTCCGATATGAAGAGTGCAGACTTCAAGCAGAATTTTTGTAATTTAAAAACCCATACTGCATTTATGTGACAATTACAGTATTTTGGAAGTAGTATGTCAGGTACAATATACAGAGATGGAGGAGTTATTTAACATACTGAGGAAAGTGTGAGCTTCTGTTTAGATAGATATGTAATGTACTACAACCATTAATATATGAACATCAAAGAAATATGTACTAATCAAAAGGAAATCATTTCAAAAATAATGATGCACTTTATTATTAAAATTGGTACAAATTGTAGCAATGAAAGTGATGAAAACTATATGTTGAAAACTATATACTATATGTTTTTATTTTTTTTTAGTATGTAAATTTCTTCTTCTGCTGTCGAAGCCATTCGTCAAATGATGAAAGTTTGACATCAAGCTTCGGAGTCTTGGGTGTACTAGGTTGTATAACCTAAAACAAAGAAAAGTTATTTCACAGTTTACAAAATAAATGCACTTCTGTACATTGCAAAACACTGCATGCAACTACATATCTGCAATATTTTTTCAACAATGCCATTGATTAAAATACTAAAAGATAAAGCTAAAGACAAATTGAATAAAATGTAAAAAGTTAAAAAAATTAGATTTTTGGTAAAAAAACGTTTTACAGCTAGCTCGTAATCTTTTTATCAGTTAGTTAATAGAGTTTTAAAGACTTCTGAACAGGACAGGATATTCAAATTTTTTGAATTAGCCACATGGTTGACAAAGGCAGAGCACATTTCTGCACCCAAAATAATGCATCAAGGATTAACTGAAAAAAAGCACAAATTAATAATTAAATTAAGGACATATTTATAATAAATTAATAATTAATAAAGCACAATTCACTTTGCCTTGTAAATTAAGTATCAATTCATTCCCACAACATTTTGCTTCTAACCTGAAGATTTTAATCCTTGAGCATCGTAACCAACTGCAAATTTTAGTAAATACTAAGGGGGGGAAAGGAAACTTTAAATACTTTTTTAAAGCCATATAAGAGCACACACATGTAAAAAAATATATTTTTAAAATTTTTATTTTTAATAATAACAAAAGCAGACAATGGCAGAGTAACTCGCCAAAAGAAATTGAAAAAAATTAATATGTTACAAAAGGAAAATCAAAATATTTGAAAAGCAAGTTATTTGGTGGGGGGAGGGGGGGATTGTCTCCACTTGCATGGCTTGTTTAAACAAATCCAAAACATGTGTTCCCTTTTACACAGCACAGAATATGCTACAGGTAACATTAGAGAAATTATTTTATTTACATACAAGGAAACTACTGAATAAATCACATTTCTTGCACATTTTCAACATTTAATTAATTTTTTCTTTATGTTCAGACTACAGCATTCTGATCCTGATAAAATTCCACAATATGAATATTTCAACAAATGAAATTTTAAGATTGACTTCTAATTAATCTTCAATGTCACAAAATTTCATTTACCTATACACTGTGTGAAGAAATTATAAATACAGTGGTGTTTTTTTATTGCTAATAGGAGGATCGTTAGTATAAAAAAAGCGTGGGCTTTCTTTATTTTAATTAGAAAACAAATGTGCAATAGTAGTAAAAATGGAAAATAGGTTCTAATACACTCCAAAATCAAATAATAAGATCTGAATTCCGTTTTAATGGGTGTAAAATTAGTAGAACTACATACAATGAGCTTTCGCCAGTCCCTGCTGGCTTCTTCAGGTAGGTACTACTTAGTAAAAGCAGAAAACAACCTAGCACATCTCAACAGATCTACAAAAATTAAAATTAAAACACGAATACGAGACAGAAATGTATTAGGTAATGGCACAGTCACAGACTGGGGCTCGTTTATTCCTTGGAACATTGGTGCTCACGTGGTATGTTAAGGAGGTGATGCCATACGTCAGGTATAGCCATGGTGACATCCTCGTTACAGGCATTTTGGTGCGTGAGAATCTCTATGGACTCATGTAACGCTGTCCCAGCAGGAGGTCGCCTGTTTGGAGAGGACGTCTCGGGCAACAGCTGTGGAGAGCTTGCCGCTTCTGACGTCCTGTTTGTGCTCAGAGATTCTGATATGAATTGACCTTTTTGTCATCCCGATGTATTGCTTATATATATATATACTAGAATAGCTATACTAAAAATAGTAAAACTAGCATTAAAATTAATAGGATTCTGAATAGTCTATAGAAGCTCACCACATGCAAAGGCTATTAAATACACTACTTGTGTATTTCATAATATTTCTCATGTATTCTGGAGAGTTAATTATGCTCTTTCTGATCAAACAGGTCCACAATCTTGATTATATTTTTCTCTAGTTAAAATCTCCGCAAGTAGGATTTTTTTCAGTGTGTGGAGGCCTTCAGCCCCACCCACACTGCCCCCCAGCGACTAGGGAGTGGCAGGGGTGAATGAAAGTTTGGGGTAAAAGGTTGGCCATGTTTTCTTCAAGAGTGGAAGAAGTTAAGTTGCATAAGAGGTAAGCTCTCTTCTTTGTCTTTAGGTTTTGGTTTTTCCAAGTTCAATGCTTGAATTTTTTGAACATTTTTTCTAATTTTTGCTTTAAGCATTTAGGCACTAGCAAGTCTATTGACTTTTTTGCGGATTTTAACTCTCTTTTCTTGGTAAATTTGTGCGTTTTTTAGGGCACTTAGGCTAAGCAGCTGGCCGTTTTTTTTTTTTTTTTTTCTTGTAGTCAACGATGTGTTTTCAATGTCGTAAAGATCTTATTAACTACTTAATTATGAACTTAAAGCACTTCTGAAATACTTTGTGCATATTGCAACTAATTGTTTTTGTCATATAACCTACACAAAGCATTTCTTTAGTTTATTATTGTCTTTATTTTATTCTCGTTTTTGTGTTGTCAGAAGTTGTGGAGTAGGGGGGTTTGTAATCCAGTTTTATTTCAAGAATCTGTGCTTTAGAAAAAATTAATATTTCCTTTTTTTATTGCAATGTTTAAGAATTTGTAGTACTTTAGTATTGCTATTCAGGTTTAAATTCTCTCTTAGGCGACTAGGTAACTTGGCAATGTGTTATTGCTGAACATTACTTCTGATTCATTATGTCACTCTTACAACTTGAGTTTTCTATGGTCATCTTCTTTCTGTTTGTTAGTAACAGATGAAGAGCATGGGTTGGGCCAGGAAAGTTATGGATGCATGCTAAAATATTAACTAAAGCTTCGTCATACAACTCTGTGGGGGTTATGACATATATATAATTTAAAAAATTTTTTTGGTGGGCTTATTACTTGCATCTATGACTTTGCAGAAACCCATTTCCAAATAGGTCTTTGTGGAAGTGAGAAAATGCAGAGTTTTGCTGGTCCTTGATAAAGCCAAGGCTCGGTACTCTCGACACTTTCTACATTCTGTTTATCTATTATTTTTTCTCTTTTTACTCACACCGGTCAATATATAACCTTTTCTATGTTGTACTTAGTATGAGTCAAAAAATTTTTTTTGCTTCAGTCTCTTCTTGATAGAATATATATATATATATATATATATGTACACTCACCAACCCGCTTGGCCAGCGTGGTGAGTTATGGCCAAACACCTCCAAAATGACTCTACAACTTAAATCTTGGCCCTCAGTCTCCGGCAGCTGGAATGTACCTGGCCAAGGCAGCGGCCAGTGCGACATGAAGGCAGAGGGTGCTAAGAATCCCCGGAGGACCGGACTAGGCTGCCATTTGATGCTGACCTTGGCTACCTACAACGGACGCTCCCTATCTTCTGATTCAAGGCTTCTTGAATTGGAAGAGGAACTACAAAGGATCAAGTGGGACATCGTCGGGCTGAGTGAGGTAAGGAGAAAAGGAGAAGATCTCATTGAACTGAAAAGTGGACATCTCTTCTATTATCGTGGGACAGATACTGGCAGAACTAGTGGTGTTGGATTTATAATAAACAAGAAACTGAAGGATAAAGTGGTAGAAGTTGAAAGTTCCTCTGACAGAGCTGCACGACTCGTTATCCAACTATCGAGAAGATACCAGGCTCAGATTATTCAAACTTATGCACCCACCACAAGTCATCCTGAAGAAGAAATTGAAGAATTTTATGAGGAAATTTGTCATCTAAATAATAAAGGTAAGCAGCACTTGAAGATAATTATGGGAGATTTCAATGCAAAAATAGGGCACCGGCAACAGAATGAAACTTCAGTAGGTAAATTCGGTCACGGCAACAGAAACCAGCGTGGAAATACTCTCGTTGAGTTTGCAGAGGCAGAAGGATTTTTCATCTTGAATTCCTTTTTCAAGAAAAAGCCACACAGGAAATGGACATGGAGACATCCAATTGGGACGACAAGTGAAATTGATTTTATTATGTGTAACAAAAAATTCGTCATCGAAGACTGCAGTGTGCTAAACAAGTTCAACACAGGTAGTGACCATAGATTGGTGAGATGTAAGATGCACCTCAACACTAAACTGGAACGTGGCAAGCTCATAAGACAAACAAAATGTATTGACATAACCAACCTTAAAAAACACCATAATACTTTCAAGTTGGAACTGAAGAACAGATTCTCTGCTTTAGAAGGTCTAACATCGGAAGAAGTGGATATTTCGGAAGTTAACAGAAAAGTAACCAAAGCTCTTATGGAAACAGCAACAAAATTAGCTGGGTCTAAGAACAAGTTGCATGTAAACAAATTATCAGGAAAAACCAAAATGTTGATGCAAAAAAGAAGAGAGATGAGGACAACTAAAGAAGATGTGACTTCCAAAGTGGAATATATAGAGCTATGCAAGACAGCACGAAAAAGTATCACTGAAGACGTAAGGAAATTCAACTGTGAGCTAGTGAGGAAAGCAATTGAAAACAACCAAAGCCTAAAGATAGCAAAGGGACATCTCAGTAAGGGAAGAAAACAGATTATGGCTCTGAGAAAAGAAGATGGTTCTATAACAAGAAATAGAGGCGAAATTTTGACAAGAGTGAAAGATTTCTACTCCAAATTATATGAAAGGGATGATACATGTACTCCAGACATCATGAAAGGTACCAGAGTTCTTCCAGTCCTCCCAGCAGAAGTTGCTCATGCAATCAAGAACATGAAGCGGGGGAAAGCTCCAGGAGAAGATGGAATTACTATAGACATCATACAAGAAGCAAGTGGAGAAATTGAAACAGTACTCGCCCAAATTTTCACTCGATGCCTTAATGAAGGGAAGATTCCTGAGGATTGGAACAATGCTACAATGATCCTGCTACATAAAAAAGGTGACATTGAGGATCTCAGGAACTACAGACCTATCAGCCTCCTATCAGTAGTTTATAAAATCTTCACTAAAGTTCTTTCACACCGCTTGAAGGTAACACTGGACATGGCTCAACCGAGAGAACAAGCTGGATTCAGGAGTGGCTACAGCACAATAGATCATATCCACGTACTGAGAGAACTAATTGAAAGAGCGAGGGAATATGAACTTCCATTGTGCATGGCTTTTATCGATTATGAAAAAGCCTTTGATTCGGTGAAACCATCAGCAGTTACCACGGCTCTGAAATCCTGCGGTATTGAAGATGCATACATTAATATTATTAATAACATCTATGAAAATGCAAGTGCAAAGATTCGGCTGTTTGAAAATACAACACACATAAAAATTGGAAAGGGAGTGAGACAAGGTGACACCATATCTCCGAAGCTCTTTAATGCCACATTGGAAAATGTCTTTCAATCACTGAACTGGGAAAACAAAGGAATAAAGATTAATGGAGATTATCTAACCCACCTTCGTTTTGCTGATGACGTAGTCGTTTTTGCAACTACCCCATCAGAGCTGCAGAATATGATCCAGGAACTTGCTGACAAGAGTAAAGAAGTGGGATTAAAAATGAACTTTCAGAAGACAAAAGTGATGTTCAATGCTTTTACAAGAAATGAAGATTTATCGATTGATGGAGAAAAACTGGAGATAACAGATACGTATGTTTATCTTGGACAGCAGATATCAAGTGAGGGTCACATTGATGAAGAAATTAATCGGCATACAAAACTTGCCTGGAGAGCTTTTGGAAGAAACAGCATAATTTTCAAGAGCAATATGCCATTATGTCTTAAAAGAAAAGTGTTTGATCAATGCATCCTTCCAGTGCTTACGTATGGTGCAGAGACGTGGACCTTAACTAAAAGAGACATACAAAGACTGCAGACAACTCAAAGCAGCATGGAGAGGTGCATGCTTGGTATAACCAGGAGAGATAAGAAGAGGAACTCGTGGATCCGAAAAATGACGAGAGTGGAAGACATCATGATCAGAGTTAAATCCCTGAAATGGCAATGGGCTGGACATACTGCCAGAAGGACAGACCATAGATGGACAGCCGAAATTTTAGATTGGATTCCAAGGGACAGGAAAAGACCCAGAAAAAGACCACATGGGAGATGGGTGGATGAAATTCGTAAATATGCGGGAGTGACATGGAGGAGACGGGCACAAGACAGACCGTTGTGGAGGAAACTTGGGGAGACCTTCGTCCAGCAGTGGATTGATAATGGTTGACAATGATGATGATGATGATATATATGTACACAGATTGTGTACGTATACTATATATATATATATGAGAGCGAGGGAATATGAACTTCCGTTATGCATGGCTTTTATAGATTATGAAAATGCCTTTGATTTGGTGAAACCATCAGCAGTTACAATGCCTTTGAAATTCTGCGGTATTGAAGATGCATACATTACTATTATTTATAACATCTATGAAAATGAAAATGCAAAGATTCGGCTATTTGAGAATACAGCACCCATAAAAATTGGAAAGGGAGTGAGACAAGGCGACACGATATCTTGCAAACTCTTTAATGCCACTTTGGAAACTGTCCTTCAATCACTGAACTGGGAAAAGAGATAAAGATTAATGGAGATTATCTAACTCCCCTTCGTTTTGCTGATGACGTAGTCATTTTTGCAACTACCCCATCAAAGCTGCAGTTTGTGATCCAGGAACTTTCTGACAAGAGTAAAGAAGTGGGATTAAAAATGAACTTTCAGAAGACAAAAGTGAGGTACAATGCTTTGACAAGAAATGAAGATTTATCGATTGATGGGGAAAAGCTGGAGATAACAGATACGTACGTTTATCTTGGACAGAAGATATCAAGTGAGGGTCACATTGATGAAGAAATTAATCGGCATATAAAACTTGCCTGGAGAGCTTTGGAAGAAACAGTATAATTTTCAAGAGCAGTATGCTATTATGTTGTAAAAGAAGTGTTTGATCAATGCATCCTTCAAGTGCTTACGCATGGTGCAGAGACGTGGACCTTAACTAAAAGAGACATACAAAGACTGCAGACAACTCAAAGCAGCATGGAGAGGTGCATGCTTTGTCTAACCAGGAGAGAGAAGAAGAGGAACTCGTGGATCAGAAGAGTGACAAGAGTGGAAGACATCGTGATCAGAGTTAAATCCCTGAAATGGCAATGGGCTGGACATATTGCCAGAAAGACAGACCATTGATGGACAGCCGAAATATTAGACTGGATTCCAAGGGACAGGAAAAGACCCAGAAGAAGACCACATGAAAGATGGGAGGATGAAATTTGAAAGTATGCGGGAGTAACATGGAGGAGACTGGCACAAGACAAACTGTTGTAGGAGAAACTTGGGGAGACCTTCATCCAGCAGTGGATTGATAATGGATGATGATGATTATTATATATATATATATATATATATATATATATATATATATATAGCCCTCCAACCGGAATTCCTGGGTGCGCCACTGGTTGCTCATATAGTTAAGAATGAAATCAATGCAGATATTGAAAATGCCCAGTTTTTTTCTTGGCAGATTGATGAAGCGACAGACATTAGCTCCCATGCACAAGTATCAATTATAGTTCGATTCGTGAAAGATGGAGTACCAGTAGAAAGATTCTTGGGATTTTTTTATGTAAGTTCTGATCGGTGTGCTACTTTGCTTAAAGAATTACTGGATCGTGAGCTGAAAAGATTTAGCTACAAAGAAAAACTAGTTGCACAGACATATGATGGTGCAGCAGTGATGGCAGCAGAGCTGAATGGATTGCAAGCAAAAGTGAAGTGTGATGCCCCTCAAGCAATATTTGTTCATTGCTACGCACATAGGCTGAACTTAGTTTTGAGCAGAGCAGCGTCAGTGTTGAAGGAATCACATATTTTTTCTGCAAATTTAAATGCAATTTGTGCATTCTTTTCCAAATCGACAAACCGTGTTCATTTACTAGAATCTGTTGGTGGGCCCAGACCACCTCGTGTATCTCAGAGCACGTGGAACTTCAAATTTCATTCAGTGTCTACCATAGCTGACCACAGGTGCCTGCTAATTGAAGTAGTTGAAAAAATTGAGGATGATTCCAACTATGATGATGAGACAATTCACAAAGCAGCAGGACTAAAATGATGGCTTCAAGATTTTAATTTCTCATAATATTTGCCTTTTTTAGGTAACAATCACCAGCAAAGTGCGTATATTTACGTGCAATTCATTAATGATATACTATAAAAACAACCATTCACTTACCCGAAAGATCTTGGTCATTTTTTTATCTTGTAACACTTCAAGCACGTCAATTATATTGTTGTTGGCTTTCTGAGGTTGAACTGACTCTTTGCCTATGACTTTCCTTCTTCCGGGGATGAAACGTCGTACTATACTTTTTTTTTTTTTTTTTTTTTTTTTACTGGACAACACATGCAGGTTTCTTTCTGCCATATGAAACGTAACCATAGCTTGTCATCACGATAAAAACTTCACACATACACACACTATAACTACTCATTCATACATTCCGTTAAAAACACTATGTACATATTTACACTATATACATTCCCAGGCAGTTAAACCATTTGTCAACTGTGATTAAAAAAGTGCTCAATCCGTTTCAAACTCCGTGTTAACCCTATTGCGTGTGCCAACCTCATTCAGCCCGTCATACACAACCCTCTAGCGCTTTCAACAGGCACTGTCTTCATCAGGAGGCAGCTGTGTCTCACCCACCTACCACAGCTCAAGTGAGCTGATTTATTGAGGCCCGGGTCTCAGTCGCAATCTCTGCGTCTCGGGCGCCATCTATTGTCATTGTTGCTCTTTTGCCTTTTTTTCTCTCTTAGCTGTTGCTCTATTTTTATTAAAGCCTTCCATTGTTCACTTAAGTTGCTAGGCTCATTAATGTTGCATAATCTTGATCTGTTTTTTTGATTAATATTGATTCTGCAATTCGCAACTGCCTTTCGTTTTTACAGCTCTTAATAATTTTTATATCTTCAAACCTTGGATAATGATGATTTTCCAGACAGTATTGGGTTAATGTGGTCTTAGCTTCTTTTTTATTCCAACTACTTAAATGCTGGTTCAATCTGTATTTTAATTTGTTCTTGGTGCTGCCTATATATGACACAGGTGGTTGTTGGTTTACAGGAATTTTATAAAATCCTGCTCTATCCAATTGGCTGATTTTTTTTCATTTTTATTACTAAATTTTTTATAGTCTGTACCTGATTTCCTACTTGTATATCATATCTGCCACATATTTTATTAATTTCAGCTGACACGCCTTCAACATATGGTATTGCACCAACATATTTTAATAGTTTTTTATCAGTCTTGCCTTTATTATTAGCCTGAGTTACTTCATAAATCCATTTCTTTAATACTTGTTTAGGGTAACCAAAATCATGTGCAATTTTTTCAATATATTCAATTTCTTCTTTTTTATATTGTTTCATTGATGAGTGTGTTAAACTCCTTTTAATTAGTGTTTTAACACTATTTCTTAACGGGTGCGATGACTGAAATGGTATTAACACAGGAATATATGATGGTTTTCTATGCACTCTGTATTGCATATTATCTTTTGTTTTGATTATCATAATATCCAAAAATGCCAATGTATTGTTATGTTCTTGTTCAATTGTCAATTCAATCGATGGATAAATATCACTATACCTTTTGTGTCAAGTCTTCAAGTTCATCATTTTTTAGCTTCAACAACAGAAAAATGTCATCAACATACCTGCAGTATAACAGTGGTGGATCTTCTAGTTTACTTATTATTTATTTTATATATTTTTTAACTATATTTCTTTTATATATTTTTTAACGGAATGTATGAATGAGTGGTTATAGTGTGTGTATGTGTGAAGTTCTTATCGTGATGACAAGCTATGGTTACGTTTCATATGGCAGAAAGAAACCTGCGTGTGTTGTCCAGTAAATAAAAAAAAAAAAAAAAAAAGATAGTACGACGTTTCATCCCCAGAAGAAGGAAAGTCATAAGCAAAGAGTCAGTTCAACCTCAGAAAGCCAACAATATAATTGACGTGCTTGAAGTGTTACAAGATAAAAAAATGACCAAGATCTTTCTGGAAAGTGAATGGTTGTTTTTATAGTATATCATTTTAATTTCGTTTTTCTTTTCTTCTCATATAAAAAAATATTTGATTTAACTGAGGTTACTTTCTCTGTAATGCAAACAAATAGTTCCGATGTTACATTCTGTAACAACCGAATAACTGGCTTATGTGAAAAATTGTTGTACTTTCGAGATCAGAGACAGGTTGATGATCTCTATCATAACGTGTGCAGTGAGGTTGGTTCTCCATGTAAAAGATTTAAAGGAAGCAATGATATTCCACCTACTGTGCAATACAGACTGTATTGAGGTAATAGACAATGTTACAACTCAGTTAAAATGCCGGTTTTCTGACATTGAGAAATTAAAATTTATTCAGATGGTCGATGTACACTGCTTTGAAACTCATTCTAGAATTTTTCCTGAACATTGTTTTAAAGCTCTGCTTCAAACTTATGAAAAATACTTTGACAGCACCAAACAGCATAGTGAGCTGCAGCTTCTGTATTCAGACGGAGACCTGTGGAACAATGCCAAAAGTACAACAGAACTTCTATCTGCCATATACAATAATAATCTACCACAGGCACTGCCAGAGTTGTTTAGACTTCTTTCCCTCGTATTAACAATTCCTGCAACATCGGCCTCTGTGCAACACAGTTTCTCGTACCTGAAGAGGATAAAAAAGTACAAGAGAAACTTCATTGGGCAAGAAAGGTTGTCAAGTTTATCAGTTCTGTCCATCGAGAAGGCGCTTGTGAAGAGGATGGAAGCAGAACAGACATGGTATGACCATATAATAAATTACTTCGCCAAACAGAAAGAACGAAAGACAGACCTTATATACAAGACAATATAAGCGTAAGGTAAGCTTTCTCTCTTGTTGTATAGGTAAACGCTATGTGCAGAAGTTTTCAAGACTTTTTTCTTTTGGCATCAGTGAAGGTAGAGGTGTATATAGAATTTAATTTGAGATGAAAAAGATGTATAGTTCAGTTTTGCTTTTTATCTTCTGTTGATCTCTTTAATAAAAAAACTATTTCGATGCAATATATTTCATATTCAAACTGGCTTAACAGTTTCCAAATAGTCCAAGAGGGCAATTCAGACTGAGAAAAAATATATTTAGGCGAAGGGCTGGAATCTTACATAAACAGGTTTTGTGTTGGTCTCAAAGTCGTGTAAAACGTGCGTCTCTGGTAAAATCTTTATAAATCTTTTCACGGGTCACATTACTTATTTTATACTTCACACATGATAAAGTAAATAAAAAAAATTATAATGTGAAAAAAATGGCATTAAATTGAATAAATTTATTTGAATCCCGGCTGAAAAGTAGTTTGCCTCCCCAGCAATTTTGGTCACGGGACGCCACTGCCCTGATGCAACAGTTAAGCAATACATTGGAATGACAAAAAGGTCGATTCATATCAGAATCTCTGAGCACAAACAGGACGTCAGAAGCAGGAAGCTCTCAACAGCCCTTGCCCAAGATGTCCTCTCCAAACAGGCAGCCCTCTGCTGGCACAGCATTACCCGACTTGCTCCATATGAAAACCACAAAGCTACAGCGTTACGTAAGTCCATTGAGACTCTCACACACCAAAATGGCTGTAATCAGGCATGAAAGTAGGCAGTGATACGCGCGCCGGGCGGGGGTAACAAAGTGTTGAATCTTGCATTTCACTCTCTTATGTATGCAACCATGACATTTAGGTATTGGTCACATGCCTGCCAACTAAATAGATTTAATGTATTATTTTATTTCAAGAAAATTAAATATATAGTACAATATAATGTAATGGGGAAAATTGCTGATGAGGTCATATGCATAGAAAATCACTCACCATAGTACAGAACAATGTCTTTAATCAAATGAGGAAATAAATCAAATGCCTTTATAAGATAACAACGTTGTATGGAAATGAAATCTTGAAGGTTTGAAAAAACTTCAGCATGTTTGTTGATAAGTAATAAACGTTTGATGAAGAATAAATGTTCATTCTTGATTTGACACAAAATTATAAGAAGAAATATGATAAGTGCTTGCGAAAACGTTAGGCATTTTGTAGATAAATAATAAAAGTCATTCACAACTAATGAAATTTCATTTTCTTAAGTTGTTTCTGTCCAACAATTTGTTCTAACCTTCTTTTATGAATTAGCCGGCTACAGCTTTCTTTCTCTTGAACCAATTCATTTGATTTTAATTTGCTGCATAAGTTATTAGAGATATTTTGCTCCTTTCATCTTCTTTTCATTTCTTCTTCCTTATCTTGTAATTCTTTCTTATATTCTGAATATGATTTCATATTTTAGCATAAATCTCTATTTACAGGGGCATGCAAATAATCATTTTTTTAAAAAATTCCAAGGCTAAAAATTTCAAAAAAATCCTAATCCCCTGATTCAGTAGCTTATATTTCATGGTTTGAACAGATGAAAATGTTTCAATTTTCATGTTGATGGATTCTTTATCAAGTACATCCCCAATCATACTAAAGGAATTTTCCACTTGAGAGCCAGGAAAACAACTCAATAATGCCTTCATTATTTTTGAGAGGGCACTGGATTTGCTTAACTTAAAAAGTGCATGTTTTGGGATTCACTGAAATTTATTTATGTAAATATTAAACTGGAGCACATCACTGCATCCAAAGTATAAAATTACTGACATTTAACCACAACACAGGGTAGAGGGAACGTCGCGCGAGCGGGGATTACGGTTACCGGGGAAATCTTTGCTCCGTCCGACTTCCGTTTTTAGACATTTTCCCTCCGTTTTTCAAGCTAAAATACAAATATTTATGCATAAAATGAAATGTCATAACAATACTGGGCAGAAGAAACATCGCAAGAAAAATAAATTAGGATTAGGGGGGATGAACTTCCGTTTTCGAAAGTTTTGAAAGATGAAATACCATCCCCAGATGGAAAAGACCCCTCCCTTCCCCCAAAAAACAGCTTCTTTTCAGTTTTACATCGATCTCGAGAATGACCCAAATGATGACAGAAAATGCGGAATTCCGCGAATCCACGAAAGAATATCATGTATGAGTAAGAAGTAACTAAGAAATGGGAAAACACGAATTTTATGGAAAATGAAAGTGGAAAATCGATACTGAGTTGCTCACTCTGCCGTGAAACAATTTTACGGGACACGGAAACGGCGCGGATTCCGCCACGGATGGATAAAATACCGATCTAGAAATTTAATTTCGTTTAATAAAAGGAAAAGGGGCGAAAATGATTGTTCTCTACTGATTAGTTTTGAAGAAGTATGTATTAGAAATAGGGTAGCATGCATTTTATTAGAAACATTTCTTAAAAAAAACGAAGTCGCTCCTTTTTACTATTATCAAAGATATTAAAAACGAGGAATATGACAAGAAAACATCAAAAATAAAAATATAATCAGGCAGAGAGAGAGAGAGAATGGGAGGGGGGGCTTGGTTGAAAAAATTTAATATGAGGAAACGGAAAACGATGAGACATTCTCAACACCCAAGACCCAAGAAACATTTCCGAAAATATTTAGCAAGTGTTAGAATCTTGAAAATACGAAAATAAACTTTACTTTCCGTCGCATGCTCGGCGTTTTCCGTCGTCCATAGCGGACCTAGGATTTCCATAGCACACTCAAAGCTTTCAGTCGTCCGTAACGGACCGACGACTTCCGTCGATGATTTCCATATTAACTACATAAAATTTCCTAGTACTTGGAGTTGCTGAATCGTTCTTCCCACCGCATGGACTTCCTTAGCGTCAAGCGCAAGAGCACAGATAATTTACTATACCGAAGTCCTGACGATGGGGAAACAGAGGTTCTGGTGCCCAATGGTGCAAAACCTGCCTTTTGTAGCAAGACGGCGCAAGACTTTTGTTTTGGCACACTTTGGTGCAGAATTTCCATCCCTGGAAGAGGTGACGTCATTCCCAGCCGTAACCATCCCGTCATTCGAAGTCATTACGATTTTGCTTTCCACAAGAGGGAGGCAAACCCCCCTCCCATAAAAATTTTATTGCATTTTTGGAATAATATCGGTAACGCCAAAAACGGAACAGAAAAAAGCGGATTTCCGCGTTTTCGCGGAAGTCTTTCATGGCTGTGTAATGAGGATGTTGCCTTGGCTATACCTGACGTATGGTATCACCTCCTTAACATATGATGTGAGCACCAATGTTCCAAGGAATGCACGAGCCCTCGCCTGTAACTCTGCCATCATCTCATATACATTTCTGTCTCATATTCATGTTTTAATCTGAATTTTTGTACATCTGTTGAGGTGTGCTAAGTTGTTTTCGGCTTTTACTAAGTAGTACCTACGTGAAGAAGCCAGCCGGGACTGGCGAAAGCTCGTTTTATGTAGTTCTACTAGTTTTGCACCCATTAAATGGAATTCAGATCTTATTATTTGAATGTTCAGTAACTGAAAGAAAATAAGCTTAAATTTTTTTCTTAATTTTTAAAAATAGAACATTCAGTCCAGTGTCACTGTAAAACAATTAAATACCATAATTTTTGTCGTATATCTGCAGACCGTAAAATTCACATAAAAAAAAAATCTTTGATATAATCCGCAGATTGTGACATTCAGGAAAAAAAAAATCGCTGTATAATCTGCATATCATAGATGTTGAACAGGAAGTGGAATTTCTGACAGAAAAAGTCGGTCACATAATGACCCAGGAGTCCGAAGAAGTAAGAGAAAAAAAAAAAAAAAAACGATTTTATTGAATGAAGAAATTTATTTTTAAAGGTTACTTTTTCAAATTTTTATCTCTGGAGAGATAAAGGGCGTGGCATCCATATATCATGCTGTGCAGCTCCAGAGTATTGCATTACACCTTGCCAATGATGAAAGGCTGATACAGAATGAGTCAGAAATACAGTATGTACTCATGTATAAGATGAAATTTTTTGGAGGAAATCCTGCTTTCAGAGTTGGGGGATCGGCTTATATGTGGGCCAATAAAAAATTCCATGAATTCTCCTGTGGAATTTACTGACTGATTTGTTGATGTTTTAGACCGTGGCACAGAAGGTTTCCGCATGTTACTGCACGACTATTTTCTGACCTTCTCAAAACTATTGCACAGTGACACAATCATATCCTTAATTGTCTCCACCCACCACTTTAAGTTTAAATTTGGCAGTGTAAATGAAACGTTTCCTTTTCAAAGACATCATGAATAGAAATGAAAGAAAATATCAGCAGCAATGACGTTGGTCAAAATGGCGAAAGACGAACTAAACACAAGGCAGCGCACATGAGATCCGAAGGAGGAACGCATAGGTTCATGCAGCAAGCGCAGTGTGTACGTTCCTTGGCTGGTTAACAAAAAGATGGCACAACAGTCAGAGTTGTCCTTTACAATGATTCCCATCTCGGTTGAATAATCAGAAGCCATCGCTTAGACCACTGCACCACTGGGGCTGCATCAGATATTCAGAAGCATCTTGTTAAACATTTACCTTTAAACTATTAACCTTCCCAGTTCACTTACCATAAAACTCTAAATAAGTAAACACATAAAACTAATAAGCCACAATTTTAAATGACCTTACTTTTAATTAATGTACACCTCATTTTGCTGTGTAATCTGTAATATCGGCATAATACACCAGATGTAAAAAAAAATTAAAAAAAAATTATCCTCATGGACACAGCAGATAAACAGTGTGTGACAGGGGGACATGACCCCCAAAAAATGATGAAAATAATTGTTGCAAAGGAATGTCTAACTTTGTTACTTTCTCCCCACAACTTGCCTGATCTTTCATTAGGCATAGATGCCAACCTCTAAAAGTAGTTTTCAGTAACCAGCATGTTCATTTTTCAGTAATTTTCAGTAACAAATGTTTTTTTTCAGTAATTTTCAGTAATCCAGTCTACAGCGGCAAATTTGGGTATTTAACACTGCAACAAATTTTAATCTGTCAGAACTATTAACAAAGTAATAATAATAATACAATAAAAAATAGTTTGCTAGTGGAAAAATTTAAAATACTGTCTACCAGAAAAATATAATAAATTACCTCCAGACATGAAGAAAATTTATTCCTTGGAATGTTGCCAAATTATTATGATAAACTGGCTGTAGTTGCCATTTTGGCCTTCCTTAGTTCAATTTGCAAAAACTTCTTCTGATAGCATAGTTCACTATGTGCAAGGCTGTTTATTTTTTCTACTAATAAAGAAGCCAGCACATGACTACTTAAATTAGGTCTGAATCATTCATGTTTTTTTTTTTCATAATACTGAAAATTCAAACTGGTATTGAGTAAATTCAGATTCCACCTTGTCAGATTCTTCTGGTTTCAAAACTGGAAACAGGGAACACATATATTGGACTGATGCAAAAGAAACACTTTGCCTCAATGCTACATCTGCAATTTCAGCATCACTCAGAAATTCATCATTAAGTGGAAATTTTCTTAAAATGTAATTGCAGCCTGCCTTGTAAAATTCCCTTACCTCAGAATAAAAAGTAGCCACTGTGTCTTCACTCAGATCTGCAGTTGTGCCTATATAAGATCACGCTTTTGACACAATTATGAGATCACAGTTTTCTTCTTGATTTCTCCTTCTTTCAAAATTTCCATCTGCAAGAGATGTTGCTGTCACATCAAATGCTGATGGCTTGATAAATCGCACAAGCAATTTAGATAACAGACTATGAAGTTTTCTTTTTAATACATGCACAAGCGGAGCTTCCTGCTGCAAGATCACGTTAACAGATGTAAACAAAGGAAGAGTAGCAGATAAAAAAAGACAAAGTTTAGATGAAGGATTTCCAATCATACTTGCAAGGTTCTTATACTGTGAATTAGCTTCTTCATTGTCACTAAAATAATGTTCTACAGCCTCTCACTGTTCTAAAATTCTGTCAATGGATTCCAAAAGTGATAACCAGCAAGTATTGACATGCTTTAGAATTTTGTTGGTTTAGTAACACAAACAGCTTGACTCAGTTTTAGGTTGTGTTTCCTCTTTGAACTTTTCTCCAAAAAAAAAAAAAAAAAAAGTACAACTGTATCAGAAACTGCTCAACATTAAATCCTTTCAGTTGAGTAGCAATTTCTGTGCAGCTAAATTTACTAAATGGCATGAACATCGCTGCACTATGATTGCAGGCTGAACCTTCTTTATGTGAGAAACAACACCCTTTACTTGACCTATGATAGTGTTTAGCATTGTCACAGGAAAATGACACACAGTTGCTCCACGAGATATTTTTTTAACAAACTCATTGTTCAAAACGTTGAATATTCCTTCACCTGTATTATTACTTGATTCAACCAATGATAACAAAACAGTTTAATTTTTTCCCTATTTTTTCGTCAAAATATGTTATTGTAATGGGATACATTTTATATGCTTGAGCATCATTACTTCCGTCCGTAGATAGAGAAAAAGGATTTTTTTAACTTCAGATATTATGTTACTTGTAGAAACACTGGCCATGTGCTGAATTAGTGCAGTAGCCTTGGTTCTTCCGCACGAATATTTTTTTGCGATCGCTGAATCGGGAAACATGGCTTGAAATAACGGTTTTTCAAGCCTTCAGTTTTCGGAAATTTATCCAATATTTTCAGGCCGAAATACAAATATTTATGGAATAAAATGATATCTAACAATACTGAGTAGAGGAAACATTGAGAGAGAAAAAAATTACGATTACCAGAGAAATCTTACCTCCGTCTACTTTCCGTTTTTGAAGGATGAAATTCAAATTCCGTCCTCCGATGGAGAAAACGACCCACCCTCCCCTCCCCGCTGCCGCCACCAATCCTCCCAAAATTTAAGTTCAGTTATGCATCGATTTCGTACATGGTCCAAATGATAACAAAAAAGACGGAATTCCTCGAATCAGCGTGAGAATCTCGTCGCCGAAGATTACGGGAAAATTTTCGGGCGGCCTAACTTCCGTATTCGGAAATCGTTGCCTACAATTTCAAGCTGAAATTATGCAATGAAATTATATTTAACAACAATACTGAACAGAATCAACATCGCGAGAGAAAAAAAATACGATTACGGAAAAAATCTTCACTCCGTTTAACTTCCGTTTCCGAACGTTTAAAAAGACAAAACAACGTCCCCAGACGGAGTACGACCCCCACCCCTACCCCCAACTAATATCCCGAAAATTTCTTCACTTTTGCATCGATCTCGAAAATGACAAAAAAAAAAAAAACGGAGGGGACTCCGCGAATCCGCGGAAGAATCTCAAGTACGAATTAACCGCTGAATCGATTTCGAATGTCATAAGATAACGCTAAAATATCGATGACCGGTAAATTTTAACTTTTGGCGCAAAATTGGCGTAGATTTCGTCGAAATGGCGATTTTTTAGCAGAATGGCGCAAGAACAACGTTTTGGCGTGGACTGGCGCAGGTCTGGCAGCCCTGAAATTTGCATTTAATTTTTTTCCCCCAGAAAAACTTAAAGAACCAACAAAAATTTTTAAATTGATGAAAATTTGCTTTCTATCTCAGAAAATTAAATCAAATGGCGATTTTCCATAATTTCAGTGGTGTTTCCGTACTTCCGTAACAGCAACCAAAAATCCGTACTAGTTGGCATCTATGCATTGGGACACCCCCCTTCTCGTACAAACTCCTGAACTGAGGAAAATTTTTACAATGGAGTTCCTTTTCTAATTATGCCCCCTCCTGTGGTGCACAATTACGCTGCAGATTTTTTTTTTAATTGAAGTGCCGTAATTTTTTTTTAAGTCAGCGTATTATCTACATCGGCGTATAATCCACAGAACCTATATTGTTAACTTTTTTAGCAGATAATCCGCGGATTATACAACGAAAATTATGGTACAATTCACAAAACAGTATTAAAGAACACCACATGCAAATTCTTTGAACTAATAGCTATTCTGGAAACATGGACTGCATTCCCTAGAACTTTTCCAACACCTGGTAGAGTCCATGCTACGATGTGTTACTGCTGTAGTGAGGATGATGGGTGGGCCTGCACGTTATTAGGTAGGTGGGTGTGTATAACTGATTGTCCTTTCAGTGTATTTCGGCAAGGTGACACAAATGCAATTTTGCCGTTTTTGACTTTTCAAAACATGAAGCGAGAGATTCAGCCACTCCAGCATTTTTGCCTACACATAAATACTCTCTCTCTCTCTCTCTCTCTCTCTCTCATGTCAATCAAACTCGCTCATTCAATTCAATTTTAATGAAGCATACAAATACTTCAACAAATGTTTAATGTTTTTCCACTGGGAAAAAAATACTAAAAAGATAAGTAAATTGTAGTTTCCCCAAATGAATCCTGGATGTTCTAAACACAATTCTCCTCCTCCCCTTCATTAATATGTTCGGCATTTCAAAAGATGGATTATTGCAATCAAGACCAAGAACTGTCATTCACTGTTGTCACATCAGTTCTACTTCACATCATAATTTCCTATCAGCTCTCCTTTCTCATAGTATTTATTGTGCCCGTTTATTTGCCATTTTCCTAGGCACCTGGTTCTTTGCCTTGAGTTCACATCAAGTTTTTACAAAAAAAAATGACTTCCCTTGAAGTTTGCAAGTTACAGAAATTGACAACTTGCAGACTTTAATGCACAGCAGACTAATTGAATCTTGAAATTTCTAGACTAAAAATAAAGCAAATGTCCAACACACTTCTGTAAATGTATAACATCATAAACAATCCCATCCATAATAATATTAACATTGGTTAAGGTTGCCTTACCTTATTTGTGGATTTTGACAATGTGACAGGTTCAAGTTGAGGTTCTTCTGGTGTTGTTGATCCCTTCTAAACAAAAAAAGAAGGGGGGATCATTATAGACATTGATTAAGGTTACTCAACTGGTCTTGCAGACACAAAGAAAAAAGAAAATGCATACAGATTGAAAATACTCTTGAAAGAAATCACCTCACAAAATCTTTATTCGGTAAATCAACAATACTGGCTAACAAATAAAACTTAACTGTTTAAAGAATTAACATCTGCCAATATCCAACAAATAGGGATTATTGATATGTGCAGTTCATAACTCACTTTTTTGTTTTCCAAAGAAAAAAAAATGCCCAAAGAACCTCTCCCAAATTTCTGTTGTGCTTGTTACTACAACTATCGTCCATGTCAGTGAAAATTATGTATGTGACTTGCTTAGCACCCCTCACCCCTAAACCTTAATTCCTAATTAAACAATTCTGATGGACTAATTTTGCCACTTAAGTTAAAAAAACAAAGAAACAGAAATTAAACCAAACAAGAAAACAAAGAACATGTAAGCTGTTCAATATGTGTTGGTAATATAGACACTGACAATTACAATGAGGAAACATTAATTAACTGCCATAAAAGAAGTACTAAACAAATTGAAATGTATGTGCTTATATATCCAAATTATATATATAAATAATGTCAGAAGACTGAAGAATACTTTTTGAAGTTGATTACAAAAATAAGGTTCCCAATTTTATTCCTGCATTGAGTTGGCAAGCATACATATGTTCAGTTAGTACAGATAATGACCACCAGATGGCATAGTAGTCTGCACCTCAGATGATGTGAACTGATTTAGCAGTGCAAGATAACGAACACACTGAAAGAGTAGGCAAAGGAAGAAGTTCATTCTGTAATTTATTTATTTACTTTATTTTTTTACAGGAAGGAAAAACTTTTGCCAGGTGAAATTTGTGAGCTACTGACAATGCTAATATTATGCTAATGTGATGACAGTATGACATATGTGTAAATGGTGTAAGGAGTTTGGCAGTGGTTGGATGAATATGATGGATAAATGCTTGACCTCAGAGTGCTGCCACAACCATGGATCAAATCCTGGGGCATGGAAATTCTTCCACATCCACTGTACAGTCCTGATTTTGCACCGTCAGATGATTTCCTCTTCAGAAAATTGAAAAACTACCTCAGCGGTCAGCACTTTCATTCCAATGAAGATATTCAAAATGAAGTCAAAAAATGGTTACGTGCCCAGGACACATTTTTTATTCCATGAAGGAATAGATAAGTTGATTTAACGCTATGTAAAGTGTTTAAAACAGACTTGGTGACTACGTGGAAAAGTAAGGCTAATATGAGACACATATCTCGTCATGATGTTTTACTTGGTATGTTGTTTTTCTATTTATATAAAAATTTGGGAACCATACTTTTTGAATTATTTTCGTACATCTTAGATTTAGTGGTAAAAAGACACCATAAAAATGAAACCAGCTGGACAACAATTTTAACACAAACTTCTTCCACACTCAGTTGAACTTTTTATGAACTTCATAAAGTTTACATATTCATTTTCCACATAGAGCTAAAATTCTGCACTGAATTGTATAACATAAGAATCACTTTCTTAACAAAGCATCTAAAAACATGCAAATCTATTCTGGCTAAACTTTGAATGACAAATTACAGGGTTCCCACTCTTTTTCTTCCATAAAAAATAAGCACTTTTCAAGGACTTTTAAGCACCTATTGAAATTTTTTTAAGGACCTCGGCAATTACATGCGCACTAGTTTTATATAAATATAGAAGAAAATGTATGTAAATACATTTCCTTCTATATGTATACACTGAGTGGCCACTTTATTATGACCACCTGACAGTTTTAAGCAAATGAGCTATGGCTTCACGCGGTTGCCGCCAGAGGGCGAGGCTAGTATAAAAACGGAAAGCTTAGTGCTTGCGACAGCAGTAGAAGTGATTTTTGGGAGACGAGATGGGTAAAAAATATGATTTGACGGACTTTCAACGTGAGATGATTGCAGGAGCTCGGAGCCATGGAGCGAGTATCACGGAAACCGCCGCATTCGTGAAATGTTCCAGAGCAGCTGTTGTTAAAGTGTTTTAAGACTGGACTGTCAGCCAAAAAACTGTGTCTCTACATGCAACGTGTGGTCGTCATCGACTAGTGACTGCTCGGGCGGAACAGAGAGTGTCCAGACTGGTAACAGACAACAGAAAGGCAACAAATTACAGACCATCATAATCAAGGATCCCCTCAAATTACCTCTGCACACACTGTTCGTCATACACTGCATCGGATGAGATATGGCAGCCGAAGGCCTGTTGTGGGTGATTCCATGCCAAATCAACCAGTCACTCTACCTGACCATTTCAGATTTCAATGAAACCTTCAGGGACCATTCTCCTTAGTGATATAAATGAGAATATATATATATTTTTTTTATCTCACTGGGTTTTCGTGTAATTAATTTTTAAAATTTTGAAAAATCGTGGTTTTTTGACTTGCATAAACTTTTTCAATCTTGAATTTATCAAGTTCTATAAGGCCTAGAGAATTGTTTGACCCCTCATTTTAAAGAGATTTCATAAGTTTTAATCTGATATGCAACTTGATTATGCTTGGTAAAAAAAAAATTTAAGATAGTGTTTTTTAAAAAAATTGAAAAAAATATTTTTTCTTTTGTAGTATTATAAGCTTTAAATCCTGAAACTTTTAGAGTGCGATCTCAATGGGATCAGGAGTTATGGTACCAATGGTATTGTTTTAAATACCAGTTAGGGCTACATTGCTACCTTTAACTTACGTAAGGTAAAAAAAAAAATACATTGGCTGTAAGGTAACCAATTTACATTGGGGTCTATTACAGATAATGATTTACTAAATCCTGCAACGGTAGCCCTAGTCAAAGAATTCTATCAAAATGATGAGGTTAGTTGTCAAATGCCTGGTATAAAAGACTTTGTTTCAGTCAAAAAAGATGGCAAACGTGTACATGTTCAAAAGTATTTAATTCTAAGTACATTAAAAGAATCATATGTACTATTTAAGGAGCGTTACCCTGATCAGAGAATTGGAATTTCTAAATTTTGTGAGCTTCGTCCCAAGCATTGTGTTCTTCCTTCCTGGGTCCAGCAGGACATATGCTGTGTGCTTTTGCACAATACATCAGAATGCCAAATTAATGATGACTCAGAGTGAAATACCTGAATTGACAAATGGTGAACTCCCGATTAAAACATACAAAGATGTAACAAGCAATATAATTTGCAAAACGCCAACATCTAAATGTTACTTCACAAATTGCGTTAATTGCCCAGGAAGTGATGATTTGAAGGCTCGGTTTGAAGAAGGTTTTGAGCTTAATAGCATTGAAAATTTGAGTTTCAAACAATGGATGCAGATTTATAACAAGTGTGTCCTGGAAACTATTATAAAACCGACAGAAGAGTTTTGGGATTATTTGTTTTAGAGTTTGCCAAAACTTTTAAGACACTTTCATTGCTACTCAACAGTCTTCTTATTTGCGACACTTGAAAGAAAATCTACCTCAAAACCAATGCATTATACTTTGTGATTTTGCTGAAATTATGCATTTGTGCTTCAAGATTTTGCACAAGGCTTTCATTGGAACAATGCTCAAGCAACAATACATCCATTTGTTATATACACTGAAGAGCAATTGAATTAGAGATACCTGTCTAGTAACGTGTAGCGCCACCTTTCGCCCTGATGACGGCGCCGATTCGTCTCGGCATGGACTCTACAAGACACCGGAAGCGTTGGGATGCCATACGGATCCACAACCCCTGAACAAGCTCCCACAGTTCACGAAGATTTGATGGAGGGGGGGGGGGGTTAGAGTCTTGAACATTTCTCTCTATGGCATCCCAGATATGCTCGATGGAATTGAGGTTAGGTGACCTAGCTGGCCAAGGAAGCGAGGTCGCATCGGTGGAGTGTTCATCCAACCATTCGGATACAATTCGGGAGCGATGGCACGGTGCATTGTCTTGTTGCAGGATGGGGTCCCCAGTGGGATGTTGAAGGCACACAAACCTGTGAGGCACAATGTCACATGTACCAGGGGTCCCATTTCAGTCCACGTAAACAGTCTCCAGATAAGAATGCCACCCCCACCAGCTTGAAGAGTACCCTACTGGCAAGAAGGATCCATCGCTTCATTGTGGTTTGCGACGTACTCGTATCCTGCCATCCGCATGTACCAACGTGAATCTCGACTCATCAGTCCAGGCAACATTTTCCCACGTCTAGGGTCCAGTGGCGATGTTCCCGCGCCCATGCTAATCTTTTGCACACTGTGATGCGCGGTCAGCAGCGGTACCCTTGTGGGATGATGGCTTCTGTACCCCATAGCGAGGCGATGGTTCTGGATGGTGTGGCTGCTTACACGTTTTTGTGCACCAGCGTTAAATTGCCGAGTGATTTCTCGCACTGGGGCTCGTCTATCCGCTGTTACAATGCGAGCTAGCCGATGATGACCCCGCTCATCCACACGCTGTTGTCCACAGCAGTTGGCCCTTGCAGGAATGGTTTTACTGGATTCGATGTACTCACAGTGCACCCGTGACACAGTGGCTCGTGAACATCCCAGTGCCTGCACGACTTCAGAGATGGAGTGTCCCACTCATCAGGCCCCGAAAATTTGCCCATGATCAAATGCGCTTACATCATTCGTCTTACCCATACTGCGTCCGACTCTTACCGATTCCCATCGCATCACTCCTTATATTGTTGGATCGCTGCATACGTCATGTCGTTTCCGTTTACAGGGCCGCCCACAGCACCACATTTGCATAACGCCAGCTGCCTCTAATTCAACTGCTCTTTAGTATACTACGTTGACGAGGAAACCAAAAAGTTGGCGCACCTGAGCTTAGTTATTCTTTCTGATTGTATGGTGCATGATACAGTTGCTGTTCATTTGTTTCAATGCCTCATGATTGACTTTCTTAAACAGAATCTGCCCCATAAACCCGAAAAGCTGAATTACTTTTCAGATGGAGCATCATCACAGTGCAAAAACAAATCAAACTTTCTCAATCTCTGCCATCATGAGAAAGATTTTTGCATCAAGGCGGAATGGAACTTCTTTGCATCGTCACATGAAAAAAATGCATGCGATGGTGTCGGAGGAACTGTTAAACGATTAGCGCCATTGGCCAGTCTATGAATGGTCTACAATGATCAAATTCTGACTCCTCGCCAACTTTATGATTGTGCTAAAGACAATATTGTCAACATCAGTTTTTTGTATTCCACTACAGATGAATATGAGGCAGAGGAAAAGACCTTGAAGAGTAGGTTTGAAACAGCAACAACAATAAAGGGTACTCGACAATTTCACAGTTACAGTCCTGTGAATGAGACTAGAGTTTTAGTGAAAAGCTACTCATTTTCAGAGGAATCAAATGTAGAAATAGTTTCAGCTGATGACACTGATGATCTGGACATTAATGACATTGTTGGCTTTGTTACATGCCAATACTCAGACAAGTGGTGGTTAGGTTGTGTGTTTGGAATAGAATGAGATGAAGTAAAAATAAGTTTTTTGGAACCACATGGCTCTTCTCCATCTTTCAAATACCCACAATTTACTGACATACTAGCTGTGCATAAAAGTGAGGTTTTAACAAAAGTTGATCCTACAACAGCTACAGGAAGAGTTTATCGACTTACAGACTCAGAAACCAAAAAGGCAAACAAGAACTTATTTGTTAAATTAAAAAAGAACTAAGAGGTTGCTATTTTGGCATAACTACAACTCTGAGTGCTAACTAAAAATTTTTTTATTAATTTTACCTGGTAAAACTTTTAGCCTGTTGGGACTGTCCTTCCCTTGTTTTATGTTTGACTATGTATTAGTATGACGTATTACGTAGATTTTAAAACTCAGTATCTGTTATCATGTAAACACACGAAAACAAGAATTATAATCCATTATTACTTGTACAGTAACTAAGTTTTTTTGCCATAGCTCCCGATCCCATTGAGATCCCACTCTAAAAGTTTCAGGATTTAAAGCTTATAATATTACAAAAAACATATATTTTTTTCAAAATTTTTAAAAAACACTACTTCATATTTTTTTAATATATTTTTTTCACCGAGCATGGTCAAATTGCATACCAAATTAAAACATGAAATTCTCTTTAAAATGAGGGGTCAAACAACTCTCTAGGCCTTATAGAACTTGAAAAAGTTTAGGCAAGCGATTGAAAAAGTTTAGGCAAGCCAAAATACGATTTTTAAAAATTTTAAAAATTAATTACACGAAAACCCAATGAGGTAAAAAAATTTTAAAATGTATTCTCATTTATATCATTAGGGAGAATGATCCCTGAGGGTTTCGTTGAAATCTGAGATGGTCAGGTTGAATATTGAAATTTTTTGGTTGAATTGGCATGGAATGACCCCTGTTCGAACACCTTTGCTATCTGCAGTTAACAAGAGAAAACGTCTCCAGTTCGCACAAGAGCACAAGGATTGGACAGTCGATAATTGGAAAGAAATTATGTGGTCCGATGAATCACGTTTTCACTTGCAACATGCTGATGGCAGAGTGAGAATTTGGCAGAAACAGCACAAAAGCATGGACCCCAAAATGCATTGCTACAAGCCTTCAGGCTGGTGGAGGCAACGTTATGGTTTGGGGAATGTTTTCCTGGCATGCTTTGGGCCCTTTAATTCGTGTTGATAAACGTCTGACTGGCACATCATATCTAAACATCGTTGTGGACTAAGTGCATCCTGTCATGTGGATGGTTTATCCCAATGGCGATATCTACTTTCAACAAGATAATGAGTCCTGCCATAGTGCTCGTATTGTACAGGATTGGTTTCAGGAACATGCCGGTGAGTTTACTTTGCTTAGGTGGCACCATATCTCAACCCCATTGAGAATTTGTGGGATGAAGTTGAACGAGCCATCAGACAGCTGGATTCACAACCCTGCAATCTCACACTTCTGGAAAGTGCTATTCATCAAGCATGGTCTCAGATTCCACAAACCACCTATCAACATCTTGTGGAGTCCATGCCACAAAGAATCGACACAGTATTAAAGGCGAAAGGTGGCCCAACGAAGTACTGAGGGGGTGGTCATAATAAAGTGGCCACTCAGTGTATAAAGACACCAACTTTTTTTTTCTCAGTGTCTAGGCTCCAAATATTAATTAGGTATAACATTTCATATGAATTGACGTGCTCCACGAAAACGACCGATCGAGTTTGTGGGCAAATGTGGAAAAATTTTAAAAAGTCCAAACAAAATAAAAAAAAAGCACCTTTAAGCACTCCTAAACAAAATAAAAAAAAGCACTTTTAAGTACTTTTTGAGCACCCCCAAAAATATATATAAGCACTTTTTAAGGACTTTTAAGGATTTATAAGCACCATGGGAACCCTGAATTAATAATTTAGCAATGGAGATCACATAGTTTGCACGCCACAAAACTGAAAATCAGCAGCCAAATGGTAATGGAACTACCAGGATAGGTTACTGAAATTATACAAATGTGTCAGCAAACTGGATACAAAGGAAAGGATAAGTTTCGTTAAAAGGTATTAAATTAAAGATGGCAGAAGATAGCAGTCATCTCGTGCCATGGAAACACAGCCACCAAACAAAGGGCAACCAGACGATCAGTGGGCTTCAATTGTGTCTGCAACATTCCTCTCTTCCTAACAATCAGTTCTATGCATAATTTTCGTCTCTGCACAGTGAGCACCCAGTAGCATTTTTCAACATTAATTTCACTTTAGACAAAAGAAGAAATCTTGCTCTGCCCCTTGATATGAAAAAAAGTGACTAAGGAATGGAAAAACACACATTTTAAGTGAAATCAAAATACAGCATTGTTCACTCTGCCATGAAAACTATTTTGCAGACACAATCACCCCCACACATTCCTTTTTTCCTAACACTCAATTCTAAGCATACATACCATAACTCACATGTGGGTCCCATAGCAAGATTATATATGCAGCTACATAACGAGATGCTACCATGCCAAATAAGTCATAGGCTGTAAATATTAGTGCAGATCAGTGCTGAGTTCAGGCCAAGATAAGCATACATGAGACTGATGAAGAAAAAAAGCTGAGCTTTTTAACGGGGTAAAAAATCAGAATGTGCAGCAAAACAGTGTGAACAAAATGTAGCACAAGCAAGACAGACACAATTGTTCACATTAATTTGTGTAAATAATAACCTGGAGTACATCACATTATTCAAAGTATAAAATTATGGACATTTAACAACAGAGGATAGAGGAAACATTGCGGAGGAAAAAAATAACTATTATAATCGAAATCTTCACTGCGTCTAACTTCCGTTTTCGGAAATTTCTCCTCCATTTTCAAGTTGAAATACAAATATTTATGCAATAAATTGATATCTAACACAAGTACTGAGCAGAAGAATACTGCGAGAAAAAAATTATGATTACGGGATTAAATTTTCACTTCGTCTAACTTCGTACTTTGAAAGTCGTAATTCCGTCTTCCTACGGAAAACGAACCCCACCTTCCCAATTCTGTTCATTTATGAATCGATCTCGAGAACAACAAATGGAAGAATCTCATGCCAGAAGATTCACATGGTTACTTTTGCGATATCTAATTTCCTTTTTTGGATAATTTTCCTCCGTTTTCAAGCCGAAATACATATATTTGTGGAATAACATGATTTTCAACAACAATACTGGGCAGAAGAAGCATCGCTACAAAAGGAAATTTCAATTACGGCAAAACCCTTCACTGCGTTCAGCTTCAGTTTTCAAAAGTTTTGCAAAATGAAATATCGTTCCCTGACGGGAAACGAACCCCTTTCTCAACTAATTTACTCAAAATTTCTCTTCAGTTTTGTATAGATCTCAAGAATGACCCAAATGACGAAATCGCGGAAGAATCTCATGTATGGTTAAGAGCCCGAGCCAGTGTGAGCCTGAAATGTGTCAGCCCAAGCCTAAATTTCATATTGTAAGACAGATCACAGGCCTGAATAAGCCCCAAAACTATGACTAATTCATTCAGCCATTAATTAAAAAAAACTACTCTTCCATACTTACCCTTGTCTTCCCCCTGCAATTAATCAATATTTTTATCAACTGGGGAGTGGAGAAGAGGTATCTATCTGTTTCTAGTCATATCATCATCATCATCGTCAACCATTATCAATCCACTGCTGGACGAAGGTCTCCCCAAGTTTCCTCCACAACGGTCTGTCTTGTGCCAGTCTCCTCCATGTCACCCCTGCATACTTTCGAATTTCATCCACCCATCTCCCATGTGGTATTCTTCTGGGTCTTTTCCTGTCCCTTGGAATCCAATCTAAAATTTCGGCTGTCCATCGATGATCTGTCCTTCTGGCAGTATGTCCAGCCCATTGCCATTTCAGGGATTTAACTCTGATCATGATGTCTTCCACTCTTGTCATTTTTCGGATCCACGAGTTCCTCTTCTTATCTCTCCTGGTTACACCAAGTATGCACCTCTCCATGCTTCTTTGAGTTGTCTGCAGCCTTTGTATGTCTCTTTTAGTTAAGGTCCACGTCTCTGCACCATACGTAAGCACTGGAAGGATGCATTGATCAAACACTTTTCTTTTAAGACATAATGGCATATTGCTCTTGAAAATTATGCTGTTTCTTCCAAAAGCTCTCCAGGCAAGTTTTGTACGCCGATTAATTTCTTCATCAATGTGACCCTCACTTGATATCTGCTGTCCAAGATAAACGTACTTATCTGTTATCTCCAGCTTTTCTCCATCAATCGATAAATCTTCATTTCTTGTAAAAGCATTGAACATCACTTTTGTCTTCTGAAAGTTCATTTTTAATCCCACTTCTTTACTCTTGTCAGCAAGTTCCTGGATCATACTCTGCAGCTCTGATGGGCTAGTTGCAAAAATGACTACGTCATCAGCAAAACGAAGGTGGGTTAGATAATCTCCATTAATCTTTATCCCCTTGTTTTCCCAGCTCAGTGACTGAAAAACACCCTCCAATGTGGCATTAAAGAGCTTCGGAGATATGGTGTCACCTTGTCTCACTCTCTTTCCAATTTTTATGTGCGTTGTATTTTCAAACAGCCGAATCTTTGCACTTGCATTTTCATAGATGTTATTAATAATATTAATGTATGCATCTTCAATACCGCAGGTTTTCAGAGCCATTGTAACTGCTGATGGTTTCACCGAATCAAAGGCTTTTTCATAATCGATAAAAGTCATGCACAATGGAAGTTCATATTCCCTCGCTCTTTCAATTAGTTCTCTCAGCACGTGGATATGATCTATTGTGCTGTAGCCACTCCTGAATCCAGCTTGTTCTCTCGGTTGAGCCATGTCCAGTGTTACCTTCAAGCGGTGTGAAAGAACTTTAGTGAAGATTTTATAAACTACTGATAGGAGGCTGATAGGTCTGTAGTTTCCGAGATCCTCAATGTCACCTTTCTTATGTAGCAGGATCATTGTAGCGGTGTTCCAATCCTCAGGAATCTTTCCTTCATTAAGGCATCGAGTGAAAATTTGGGCGAGTACTGTTTCGATTTCTCCAATTGCTTCTTGTATGATGTCTACAGTAATTCCATCTTCTCCTGGAGCTTTTCCCCGCTTCATGTTCTTGATTGCATGTGCAACTTCTGCTGGAAGGACTGGAGGAACTCTGGTACTGGTATCTTTCATGATGTCTGGAGTGCATGTATCATCCCTTTCATATAATTTGGAGTAGAAATCTTTCACTCTTGTCAAAATTTCGCCTCTATTTCTTGTTACAGAACCATCTTCTTTTCTCAGTGCCATAATCTGTTTTCTTCCCTTACTGAGATGTCCCTTTGCTATCTTTAGGCTTTGGTTGTTTTCAATTGCTTTCCTCACTAGTTCACAGTTGAATTTTCTTACGTCTTCAGTGATACTTTTTCGTACTGTCTTGCATAGCTCTATATATTCCACTTTGGAAGTCACATCTTCTTTAGTTGTCCTCATCTCTCTTCTTTTTTGCATCAACATTTTCGTTTTTCCTGATAATTTATTTACATGCAACTTGTTCTTAGACCCAGCTAATTTTGTTGCTGTTTCCATAAGAGCTTTGGTTACTTTTCTGTTAACTTCAGAGATGTCCACTTCTTCCGATGTTAGGCCTTCTAAAGCAGAGAACCTGTTCTTCAGTACCAACTTGAAGGTATTATGGTGTTTTTTAAGGTTGGTTATGTCAATAGATTTTGTTTGTCTTATGAGCTTGCCACGTTCAAGTTTAGTGTTGAGGTGCATCTTACATCTCACCAATCTATGGTCACTACCTGTGTTGAACTTGTTTAGCACACTGCAGTCTTCTATGACGAATTTTTTGTTACACATAATAAAATCAATTTCACTTGTCATCCCATTTGGATGTCTCCATGTCCATTTCCTGTGTGGCTTTTTCTTGAAAAAGGAGTTCAAGATGAAAAACCCTTCTGCCTCTGCAAACTCAACAAGAGTATTTCCACGCTGGTTTCTGTTGCCGTGACCGAATTTACCTACTGAAGTTTCATTCTGTTGCCGTTGCCCTATTTTTGCATTGAAATCTCCCATAATTATTTTCAAGTGCTGGTTACCTTTATTATTTAGATGACGAAATTTCCTCATAAAATTCTTCAATTTCTTCTTCAGGATGACTTGTGGTGGGTGCATAAGTTTGAATAATCTGAGCCTGGTATCTTCTCGATAGTTGGATAACGAGTCGTGCAGCTCTGTCAGAGGAACTTTCAACTTCTACCACTTTATCCTTCAGTTTCTTGTTTATTATAAATCCAACACCACTAGTTCTGCCAGTATCTGTACCACGATAGTAGAAGAGATGTCCACTTTTCAGTTCGATGAGATCTTCTCCTTTTCTCCTTACCTCACTTAGCCCGACGATGTCCCACTTGATCCTTTGTAGTTCCTCTTCCAATTCAAGAAGCCTTGAATCAGAAGATAGGGAGCGTCCATTGTACGTAGCCAAGGTCAGCATCAGATGGCAGCCTAGTCCGGTCCTCCGGGGATTCTTAACACCCTCTGCCTTCATGTCGCACTGGCCGCTGCCTTGGCCAGGTACATTCCAGCTGCCGGAGACTGAGGGCCAAGATTTAAGTTGTGGAGTCATTTTGGAGGGGTTTGGCCATAACTCACCACACTGGCCAAGCGGGTTGGTGAGTGTGGGATAGAATTTCCTCTAATCCCGATGGTATAGTTATACCGCTATTGGCGGTCGTCAGAGCCCCTTTAGTGGGAACAGGATGCACCACGAGAAGGCGGGGTTGACATTTGTCAAGGAGAGGCTGTGATGTTACGCATCACCTGACCTTACATCCCTCTAGTCATATATATATATATATATATATATATATATATATATATATGTGTATGTTGTCGTTCTTTTTTTTTTTTTTGACCAATTCATTTCCACCTCAAATGCTTCGGACGGGCAACAGCTCTGCAAATCAACGCACATTGCTTAATAGAATTTGTTTTTTTGTTTTTTTTTTTTTTGGTTGGACGACCACTATGAGCAGCAACTCAATGGGATATGAGCAGTAACCCACCCCTAATTTAGGAACACTGGTTCCAGGGAAGAGAGAGAGCCACTATCGTAAGACAAACACAACATCCATGCCTCGCCGGGATTCGAACCCAGACCCTTCTCGGAGGAATGGTCATAAGCTAGCGATTAAACCACTGAGGTGGCTCAATAGAATTAGCAGGGAGCTGCCGCATGGAGGCAGAGGGAAAATTTTCATTGGGGTGCTGTTTGCTATCTAGTGTCTATAATTCTTCAAGAAGGTTTTCCTACACCACGGAAATCCACTAATGTGCGCCCTATGGCATTTGCTATCCAAACCCTGAATAAATAGCCCTCCCAAGTCCCCACTCCTTATCCATACCCAGCAGCCAAAGAATTATCTTTATTAATCTGAAAGTGTACGAATATGCTAAATCATTCAAAATCACATTTAAAAAGAAAAGAATAAAATTCTCCCTCCCTCAGAGCCCAAGCCTGAAACACAATAAATATTATGCAGCCTGAGCTGGGTTCTGGCCCGAGCTTGACTTTGGGCTTTTAAGCTTGGGCATCGCCCATCTCAGCACTGGTGCAGATGTCATTACCAGCATGTTGCAGAAATTAGCTGTGGCTGCAGTGAAATCCAACACCTGGTTCTTTACTGATTTTTGGAAGTCCATTTAAGGGGATTTGAAAAAATTTCCCAGGAGACAACAACATCAGAACTTTTTGAAGTTTAATTTCTCCGAAAATGCATTGTTTTTCCATTTCTTAGCCACTTCTTGCTATATCAACAAAAAAAAAAAAAAAAAAAAAGGAGCAATCATTTTTCCTTTTATTACAAAAAACACACACACACAAAAAAAAAAAAAACGAAAGTTCATAAACAAGACTTCCAACTCTTTTGTTCCTCATAAAGTTGTTTTCTCTACAGAATAGCGTGCAGTAGCATTTTTCAACATTAATTTCGCTTTAAGGCTGTCTTTGAATGAGTGTTAAGGTTCATCTTCTGCGATAGATGGATAAAAAAAAAAAAAAAAAAAAAAAAAAAAAACTCCTTGGGCGTGGTTTTTACGTCTTGAATGACAGTTCCAGAAGTTGGAACTGTCATTCAAGACGTAAAACCGTCTTGAATGACAGTTCCAACTTCTGAATATGGTGAGGCTAATATATGGCATATATTAGCCTCACCATATTCAAAATGGAAGTGGTCTCTCATTGGCTCCACAATGAAAAGACAAAATGTGCGCTGTTACGTTTTAACAAATGACGCTATTTGGGGGTAAGTAGATGGAGCTTAGCAAGTAGGCGGAGTTTTTATAGCTCAAATGCAGGGGTTCTTTGCTAATGTACACATTTTCTCTTCAAAAAATGAAAGTACCGTAGAATTTAAGATGATCTATAGAAGACAAGATTCTAATCTCACTTTTGCCCCTATTAATAATTGATTTCTACTTGGCTCAGATAATAAGAAAAATCAGGCAGAAATACGAGATTGCATTGCTTCCAGACAGAAACACTGCTATGCTAACTTATTGTGCCATGTAGCACCAAATTTGAATGCTTTTGAGTCAGATAAATTGAATTTCAAAAAAATTCTAACAAATATTTTGGAATAATAACTATGGCATTAATTAGCTATAGGTCATTTTTATTTGTGCTCAAAATTTTAAACACTACAAACAAATAGTCTTTGATAAAATGTGTACAAAAAAATTTACATTGCATATATAGAATGAAAGATGAACCCTAACACTTATTCAAAGACAGCCTTAAACAAGAGAAAGAAGGTTGCTCTGCTCCTTGGTATATATAGCAAGAAGAGCATAAGGAATGAGAAAACACTTGTTTTAAGCAAAATTAAATATCAACAAGTTAGTAAAATCATGCAATGCATTGATTATGATACGCTTTCCAACATACCAGAAATTATTACTCAAGTTATGAGGATAATGGCTGTGGAATAAATCTTGCTCCTGTGTCCTGACCTTTGACCCCATTTCAATGATATTCAACAAAACCGGTTCAGTATACCTCAAGAATAACATACTAAAGTTTTGTCGCAATAGAAGCAGTTTTACGCAAGTTATGAGAATAATGGCTGTGGAATAAATCTGGCTTTTGTGCAATGACCTTTGACCCCATTTCGAAGATATTCAACAGAACTGGTTCACTATACCTCCGGAACAACATGATAACGTTTTGTCGCAATCGAAACATTTTTAGGTAAGTTATGATGCACAAGGGCAATGGAATGGATCCCACTCCAGTGTCCTGACCTTTGACCCCATTTTCAATAGGGTTCGTCCCCAGTGGCTCCCTACCACATACTAAAATTTCATCAAAATCGAACCATTTTTATGCAAGTTATGACGCATAAGGGCAATGGAACAAATCCCGCTCTTATGCCCTGCCTGACCTTTGACCCCATTCGCCCATTTTCAATAGGGTTCGTGCCCAGTGGTCCCCTACCACATACTAAAATTTCATCGAAATCGAACCGTATTTACGCATGTTATGACACATAAAGGCAATGAAATGGATCCCGCTTTTATGTCCTGACCTTTGACCCCATTCCGCCCATTTTCAATAGGTTTCGTTCCCAGGTGGTTCCTTACCACATACCAAAATTTTATCGAAATCGAACTATTTTTACGCAAGTTATGACGCATAAGAGCAATGGAATAAATCCCGCTCTTATGCTCTGCCTGACCTCTGACCCCAATTTGCCAATTTTCAATAGGGTTCATGCCCAGGTAGTTCCCTACCACATACTAAAATTTCATCAAAATCGAACCATATTTATGCATGTTATGACGCATAAAGGCAATGAAATGGATCCCGCTTTTATGTCCTGACCTGTGACCCCATACCGCCCATTTTCAACAGGGTTCGTTCCCAGGCGGTTCCTTACCACATACTTAAATTTCATTGAAATCAAACCATTTTTACGCAAGTTATGATGCATAAAGGCAATGGAATGGATCCCGCTCCTATGTCCTGACCTTTGAACCCCATTTCTTTTATTTTCAATAGGGTTTGTTCCCAGGTGGTCCCCTGTCACATACTAAAATTTCATTGAAATCAAACCATATTTACGCAAGTTATGACGCATGAGGGCAATTGAATGGATCCCACTCTTATAGCGTGACCTTTGACCCCACTTCACCCATTTTCAATAGGGTTCGTCCCCTGGTGGTTCCCCTACCACATACTAAAATTTCATCAAAATCGAACCATTTTTGCGTGAGTTATCGTGCCGACAGGCGGACGGAAAAAGCTGGAGCATATACGCTTCTTCAACCTACGGTTGGAAAGCGTAAAAAAATGGTACTGCATTGTTCACTTTGCAGTGAAAATAATTTTGCAGGCCACAGAAATGGCTCAGATCGCATTACGGATGCTTTGATTATTACGAATCAAATTTAACTAAATTAAGGTAAGTAGATCACGCTTTGTTACAGTACATTAGGAGATCAAAACTTGGGAACTTTCAACTTTGTCTTACGTCTTCATCATGCCAATGGAGGACTAAGATTGTTTTCAGATTCTAAATTTAAATTTGTGTTGTCTTTTTTGTTCCCAGAATCTAGAATAGATCTCCAGATCACTGGGATGTACAGTGGAGATTCCGAATTACAAGTCTTTGGTGTAAAAAGAATTTCTAGGCTTTCACGGTAACGGAGGGCAAACCGATTATCAAAAGAAGCAATACACTTTGTTTCATTCCAGTGGAGAATTGTAGTGTTAAAGTATCTTCTATGGTCAAATAGACAAGGCAGTATTTGGGTTACTTTTTAAAACATCTGTGACATCCATTCTTCTATCACTAAAACTGAACTATCATGCTACATAAGTTACAAATCTCTAGCTGCTACCACTCATCCTGGTTTGCTTGATATACTGTATTTATGATTCATATCAATCAAACCCTAAAAACAGATCTTAATGGATCTGCTCGTATTTCAAAGAAATTCAACTTTCTACTTTCCAAGCAAAAAAGTCAAGCCAAGTTTATTTACTCCATCTACAATTTCTACTGCCAAGCCAAAGTATGATAATTTATGTTCTGTCCTCCTAGCATTGATGACTTTTTATCATTAGATTCAAAATACTCACCAGCTCTTCCTATTAATCTTCTACAATCTGTTTCTCTTGTAAAATCTGTCATCCAGAGAACTGATACTGTACACCAACCACTTCTCAGCTAAGGCAGCCGTTTTTTATCCAATCAAGTATTCATCTTCTCGTCTCTTCTCGTCTTGGTCATTTCTCATTAAGAAATGACCTTTAGAAGGTCATTTCTTAATGCAAATGACCTTGTCCTTTGCAAAACTGATAAAGTTGGTAGCCCAGTCATTATTAAAAAAGCAGTACTAAACCAAAAAGTGTGTTTGTTTCTTACTTATATTTCATATACATACATACCTTCTGACTAGGCATGCATATTTCATCATCTTAGTTTCTTACTTCTGCTAACTGCATTCCTTTGCATTCAGATTCCACCAGTTCACTCAAAAATGTCATTGATAGATTCTCAAAGAAAGAATTCCATTCCAATCCTTCCTTGGAGATATTTCACCCCCACCCTAATAAAGACTCCCAGGCTTTTCTTGCAAGTAAAACTTCATAAAGCCAGCAACCCCATCAGGCCCTTGGTAGAATCTTCTTTCTCTCCAGCAATAAATAAACCTTGAAAAGAAATTCGTCCTCAAATGCAAATCTCTGACTTCCAACCATCCTTGCACAGTTGTTTCCACTTCAGACTTCATACAGAAACTTCCTACTTCCTTTTCATCTAGTGAACATTTATTTACTCTTGAATTGGAATCTTTGTTCCCTTCAGTTCTATGTTTCAAGTCCTACATGCTCCTCATGAAGAAATTAATCCTAGAGTTTGAACATCCTGGTGTTCTAATCAAAGACCTCTACAATTGTTTCTACACCATCCATGAACACAGCTGTTTTATTTTCAACAAAACATTTTACAAACAACAAAATGGTCTTCTCATGGGCTCACCTCTCATTAGATTCATTTCTCTCTCCCCTCTTCTTGCAGAGATATACACCCAACAAATTGAAGAAACCATAATTGCACACTACCCATTTCAAACTTCCCTGTGATTGAGATACATTGATGACATTTTCATTAGCTAGCCCCATCTAAATCTGAACTAGGGAACTTGATATACTCCAAAACAGAAAAATTTCCATCCATAAGCTTAGAAAATCTAGTGGAGAAAACAACAAAATAGATTTCCTGGACATTATCCTTTGCAGAAATTCTGATCTCTCCACCTCATGTTCTGTTTATCGTAAACCTTCTGCTGCCACCAACATCATTTCTCTTCCAATCATTTACTTTGCATTTCTAAAAGTTTGCAGCATTAAAGTCTTTCATCCACAGTGCTTATTTCATAGGTAACAACCAATTTTCTCTTCCAGAAGAATTCTCAAAAATTTATCCAATAGCATCTTCTCATGGTTTCCCTCCTCTTAGAGTCAACAACCTCAAAGAAATATGAAAATAACTTTAAAACTAAATGCCTCCATCCTCAAAAGAGGGATAACATGAAATTCTCTGGATCCATTCCACACCACCTCTTTTCTGCTTTTAAGTTTCAAAATCTGTTCAAAAGTTTTGGTTACCATCTTGCCACTAAATCCCTCCAAATGTCACGAAGCTGTAACTAAGTGATAGGGACAAAGTTGATCCCCCAGGAGTTTGCCTCATTCCTATTTCTCCATTCACGGGAGATAGTTTTTACATCAGAAGTACAAAGAGAAGAATTAACAACAGAATTTTGAAACTTAGAAAAGATGTTTTAAAAGGTAACCCAAATACTGTCTTGTCTATTTTGACCATGGAAGGTACTTCCAACTTCACACTGGAATGAAACAAAGCGATAGTCAGTTTACCCTCCGTTAACTGTGAAAGCCTAGAAATTATTTTACACCAAAGACTTGTAATTTGGAATCTGGAGATTTTATTTTACATTCTCACAACAAAAACGACACAAATTTAAACTCGGAATCTGGAAACAATCTTAGTTCTCCATTGTCATGATGAAGGCCTAAGACAAAGTTGAAACTCCCAACTTACGAGGGTTTTTTCCAAAAAGTTCCAATCTCCTAACATAACAAAGTGTGATCTACCGTATATACTCGCGTATAAGTCGAGAAATTTGGGACAAAATGAGAGCTTCAAAGTAATGGGGTCGACTTATACGCGGGGTCTAAAAAAATCGTAAGTCCAAAAGTTTTTCCCGTCAGGCAAAAGGCAATCCATCCCAAAAGAAATAAAAATGCTGATGCAGTATTAATTACGAAATCGCAACCCTCCGAAATAAAAAAAAAAAAGAAAGAAAGAAAAAACACTGATGTGGTAGAATTATGAAATCGTGACCCTCCGAATTTCTCCGCGCTTTGAAAAGTCTCCTCTCTCCTGGCTTTGCGTATCCACAGCGCAATCACAGCCGCGCATGGAAAGCTCCGCCCTTCCGACTACCAGTTGATTGCGCTGACCTTCGACGTGACGGAGCCATGCGACAGCCAGTGTTAGGTGTTGCTTGTTCTTAATCGCACGTGTCTCGCTTCTCCAATTATGGGTGACACGGATTGTGTAAAGAAACGGATGTCCTATAATGCAGGATTCAAGTTGAAAGTGGTTTCTTTTGCAGAAAATACTAACAACTGTGCTGCTTCACTTCAATTTGGCATTAACGAAAAACTGATTCGAGATTGGCGTAAAAAAAAACGGACTTGGTGAAAATCCCAGAATCGCAAAAGGCACTGCGCCGTGGAACGACATCTTTCCCAGAGCTGGAAAGTGTCTTGAATGATTGGATTGTGGGCTGCAGATAAAATGGTTACATTGTAATGTGAACTGGTATACGTTTGCGAGCAATGAAGCTCGCAAAAGATTAAAAGTTTGCAGCCGCAAACAACACTTTTCGTGCCTCACCAGGTTGGTGCGCAAGGTTCATGAACCGCTATGGGTTGTGTCTACGCCAGCGCACCAAAACTGCACAAAAGTTACCTCGTGACCTCGAAGCAAAGATAATGGAATTTCAAAAGTATGTAATTCAAAAGAGAAAAGAGACTGCTTTTGAACTTTCCCAAATAGGGAACATGGATGAAACCGCCATGTGTTTTGACCTTCCTGGAAATAAGACGGTGAACCAAAAGGGCGAAAAAAATATCTTGATCAAAACGACTGGCCACGAAAAATCCAGTTTCACGGTTGTTCTTTCCTGTTTGGCCGATGGCAGTAAGTTACCTCCGGTAATTATTTTCAAACGCAAAACTCTGCCGAAAAGCGTTTTCTTTCTGTCTGGTGTGCTCGTTCGTGCCCATGAGAAAGGATGGATGGACGAATCCAGAACAATTGACTGGTAAAAGAATGTGTGGAACAAAAGGCCAGGTGCACTTTTGAGGAAACCTTCTCTTTTGGTGTGGGATATGTTCGTTGCACACCGTTGTGCAGAAGTGAAAAAAACTGCAGAAAATTCAAAAACAACTTTTGCTGTCATCCCAGGTGGGTTGACATCTGTTCTTCAACCACTAGATGTCTGCCTTAATAAGCCCTTCAAGGACAATGTGCGGAGGTATTGGGCGGATTGGGTAAGTTCCGATTTGCCGACTGAAACCAAGGGCGGAAATCTAAAGAAACCGGATATCGTTTTGATTGCGCGATGGGTCAAGGATGCTTGGGATGTGATACCTGCGTAAATGGTCGTCAAATCATTCAAGAAATGTTGCATTAGTAACGAACTTGATGGCACAGTGGATGATGAGATTTTTATGAGTGACTTACGACAGTGATTCTTATGACATAGGCATAGATGGGAATACTGATGTTTACGATGACAGAGAAAGACTGTTTTGAACTGTTTGGCGAGTCTGACTCGGATTTTGAAAGGTTCCGATGAAGTTTTTGGGTATGCAAATTAAATTTAGTATTATATATATATATATATATTTCGTTTTCAAATGTTTTTGAATAAATTCATTGATTTTTTTTTTTCTTATTCCGGGATCGACTTATACGCGAGTATCCGATTTCTTATGATTTTTTCCTCTGAAAGTGGGGGGGGGTCGACTTATACGCGAGTATAAACGGTACTTAATTTGGCTATCTTTCGTTACATGTTTTTGCCCATCATCAAGGATCTAAGTTATTTTCAAGTTAATGTGTTTTGGAAATTATTGAATGTTGCAATCATTGTGTTGTTTAGCTACTGAAGAGTTTACCTAGTGGAGTGTTTTTGCTGTGATTCAGTTGCATGCCTGAGATGGAATGAAAATATGAAATTGTAAGTAGTACGCATATTGGTTTTCACCAAAGCCAGCGGTTCAATACTGCTTGTTTCCCTACATATTTTGAAAGTGATATTCCTGTGTTAATTAAGGACATTAAAAGATTAAGCAATCCCTGGTTTTCAACTAAAACAAACATGCTATGAATGTTTCTGAAGTTTCATATAATGTTGGTATTCTTGATTAAATTACATTCTTCATGCTTATTTAAGTCAAAACTAAAGAACACCACGCCTGTCCCATCGAGTGAGTGCACTGGTTACAAAAGGCACTAAGTTCAACTTAGAATGTCTGTTTGCGTGTGTATTGCAGGTAACTTTAAAACTCTATGAGGAGCAGAAATGCTTTTTGTAAGATAGGAAGAAAGAATTAAAGTTAGGTAGACATTTTTATTTTGCAACCGTTTTTATTCTGAAGATCATAAAAGGGATAAACTGAACTAAAGTATAGTACAAAACAGAAAGTAATGAAAGCACCAAATAAAGCCTCATTGTCCAGGAGTTTGCTGTTGTCTACCCAGATAACTGACTATGAACTAATACAGATTATTGGGAAGGAACTCTATAAAGAAATTCATAAGTGTTCTCAGCATTTTTCACTACATCAGTATTCAGGGACAGACAAAGAGATTAAATTTCAGATAATGGGATTAATTCTGCAAAAGTTTAGAGACAAAGTCAGGCAAATGATACACTAAATGATGTTTTTCTTTGTACTTTCCCACACTAAATCATTTCTTAGTGATTATGAAAACATTGTACACTATCACAATCAGCACTATCCACTGTACAGCAAAAATGCACTTAAATGTTTCCTTCTCAGTTATGTGCATTAACTGTGTACATTACACTTATACCTATGCTAATATTCAAGTGCATAATTTACCCACCTTTAATGGATGAGATAAAGGTGTTATAGCAGGTTCTTCAGGTGTTGCAGGTTTTTCCTAGGAAACAAAAATATTTGAATTTCAAAAAGGAATCACTGTCTTACATATAAACAAACTAAACACATACAATTTGGAGGAACACATTTTTTTCAAAGTGCTAATGTAAAAAAGTGCACTAGAACAATACATTAGAAGAAAACAAAATCAATGAAAACAAAATTAATTGCATGCAAAAACTTTAAATATTAGCTATATATTTCTGGTTTCCAAAAATGCAACACAAAGAATAAGTTTGTATTTAACACATTAAAACTTGTTTTTATTACCCAACCTTATTGCTATTCATGCTAGAACAGAAGTGATTGTAAGATGAAACAAAAAGCCCTGAACCCTGATCTCAGTGCTACATATCGAAATAATGCATTTTGTTTATATATTATATTGTACCACTAGTCATCCTGAAGAAGAAATTGAAGAATTTTATGAGGAAATTCGTCATCTAAATAATAAAGGTAAGCACCACTTGAAGATAATTATGAGAGATTTCAATGCAAAAATAGGGCAACAGCAACAGAATGAAACTTCAGTAGGTAAATTCGGTCACGGCAACAGAAACCAGGGTGGAAATACTCTTGTTGAGTTTGCAGAGGCAGAAGGATTTTTCATCTTGAACTCCTTTTTCAAGAAAAAGCCACACAGGAAATGGACATGGAGACATCCAAATGGGACGACAAGTGAAATTGATTTTATTATGTGTAACAAAAAATTCGTCATAGAAGACTGCAGTGTGCTAAACAAGTTCAACACTATAGATTGGTGAGATGTAAGATGCACCTCAACACTAAACTCGAACGTGGCAAGCTCATAAGACAAACAAAATGTATTGACATAACCAACCTTAAAAAACACCATAATACCTTCAAGTTGGAACTGAAGAACAGATTCTCTGCTTTAGAAGGCCTAACATAGGAAGAAGTGGATATTTCTGAAGTTAACAGAAAAGTAACCAAAGCTCTTATGGAAACAACAACAAAATTAGCTGGGTCTAAGAACAAGTTGCATGTGAACAAATTATCAGGAAAAACCAAAATGTTGATGTGAAAAAGAAGAGAGATGAGGACAACTAAAGAAGATGTGACTTCCAAAGTGGAATATATAGAGCTATGCAAGACAGTAAGAAAAAGTATCACTGAAGACATAAGGAAATTCAACTGTGAACTAGTGAGGAAAGCAATTGAAAACAACCAAAGCCTAAAGATAGCAAAGGGACATCTCAGTAAGGGAAGAAAACAGATTATGGCACTGAGAAAAGAAGATGGTTCTGTAACAAGAAATAGAGGCGGAATTTTGACAGGAATGAAAGATTTCTACTCCAAATTATATGAAAGGGATGATACATGTACTCCAGACATCATGAAAGGTACCAGTACCAGAGTTCTTTCAGTCCTCCCAGCAGAAGTTGCACATGCAATCAAGAACATGAAGCGGGGGAAAGCTCCAGGAGAAGATGGAATTACTGTAGACATCATTACAAGAAGCAAGTGGAGAAATCGAAACAGTACTCGCCCAAATTTTCACTCGATGACTTAATGAAGGGAAGATTCCTGAGGATTGGAACAACGCTACAATGATCCTTCTACATAAAAAAGGTGACATTGAGGATCTCAGGAACTACAGACCTATCAGCCTCCTATCAGTGGTTTATAAAATCTTCACTAAAGTTCTTTCACACCGCTTGAAGGTAACACTGGACATGGCTCAACCGAGAGAACAAGCTGGATTCAGGAGTGGCTACAGCACAATAGATCATATCCACGTACTGAGAGAACTAATTGAAAGAGCGAGGGAATATGAACTTCCATTGTGCATGGCTTTTATCGATTATGAAAAAGCCTTTGATTTGATGAAACCATCAGCAGTTACAATGGCTCTGAAATCCTGCGGTATTGAAGATGCATACATTAATATTATTAATAACATCTACGAAAATGCAAGCACAAAGATTTGGCTGTTTGAAAATACAACACACATAAAAATTGGAAAGGGAGTGAGACAAGGTGACACTATATCTCCAAAGCTCTTTAATGCCACATTGGAAAATATCTTTCAATCACTGAACTGGGAAAACAAAGGAATAAAGATTAATGGAGATTATCTAACACACCTTCGTTTTGCTGATGATGTAGTCATTTTTGCAACTACCCCATCAGAGCTGCAGAGTATGATCCAGGAACTTGCTGACAAGAGTAAAGAAGTGGGATTAAAAATGAACTTTCAGGAGACAAAAGTGTTGTTCAATGCTTTTACAAGAAATGAAGATTTGGCTGGAGAGCTTTTGGAAGAAACAGCATAATTTTCAAGAGCAATATGCCATTATGTCTTAAAAGAAAAGTGTTTGATCAATGCATCCTTCCAGTGCTTACGTATGGTGCAGAGACGTGGACCTTAACTAAAAGAGAGATACAAAGGCTGCAGACAACTCAAAGCAGCATGGAGAGGTGCATGCTTGGTGTAACCAGGAGAGATAAGAAGAGGAACTCGTGGATCTGAAAAATGACAAGAGTGGAATACATCATGATCAGAGTTAAATTCCTGAAATGGTAATGGGCTGGACATACTGCCAAAAGGACAGACCATCGATGGACAGCCGAAATTTTAGATTGGATTCCAAGGGACAGGAAAAGACCCAGAAGAAGACCACATGGGAGATGGGTGGATGAAGTTCAAAAGTATGCGGGAGTGACATGGAGGAGACTGGCACAAGACAGACCGTTGTGGAGGAAGCTTTGGGAGACCTTCATCCAGCAGTGGATTGATAATGGTTGACAATGATGATGATGATATATGTAATGTACAATACAGGTATACATTGTTTATATGTTATACACACATTATATTAATTAGGTACACAACAATTACTAGAGCCTGTGCAGTTTAACCTTGCATCTTTTTTTAACCATTTTTTTTTCTGGTATTTAAGAAATCTTTCGAAAATTGCATTTTTGAACTTTATTTGCGATCTTAGAAATCTCTCAAAAATTGTGAAATTCGACTTCAACTCAAATTTTGCATTTCAGAACATTTAGGCAATCTATGGAGATCAGTTCACCTCTCGTTGCTTAAGTCCAACTAAAATGACCAGTGTTTAAACTGTCACTCGAGTTTTTGCCAAATCACAATACAGACGGTAATTTTGCAACAAAAAGTCTATGCTGAATCACCAAAAAGCGAATGTTCCCTGTCATTTTTTCTTTGATCATCCCACCCACACCTGCTTCACTTCGCCCATGCGTTGTTTTTCATCTCCATCATTTTTTTGTTCTGTCAGCACTGTTTCGCCCCTGTGGACCTGGTTTCCTTTCCCATCATTTTTTCTCTCCATCATCCTGCCACACCTGGTTGACACTTGTGGTGTGTTTTTCATCTCCACCATATTTTTGTTTTGCCATTGCAGAACTCCTTCGTTTCGCCCTTGCATTTTTTTTTTTTTTTTTTTTTTATCCCTGTCATTTTTTTCCTGTCATCACTGTGGCATGCTGCTTCAGCCTGTCGTTGTTTTTCCGTCCTCGATATTTATAGCACAGAGGCACCACCGGTGAGCCCCGAGAGTTCCTTTTCCAAAGACTTTGCAGCATTGTATAAGAAAAGGGACATTCCGTTTGTTGCTTTGGCAGTTCGCTACTGCTGCCACAGCAACCGTGGGAGGAGCACGCACCATTTCGGTTTGGGTCAACAGGTCAGTTGGTGTGTCGCCAGTTCTGGCTCTGCTCAGTACTGGTCTTTGTATATATTTTTACAAACTGCATGCATCTGCAAATTTAAGTATTTATGTTAAAATCAAAAGTGTAAAGGAGCCTATTAGTTTTTATTCTTGAATTCTATCTAAAGTACAAAATTTTATTTAGCTTATGCATTGTGATTTGGCAGCTGTATCTATACCAAGTAATTTTGTTACATAAGATTCAATGAATCCAATGAGCTAATTGCAGAACAACAGTTAAAACCACCATTAAATGATTCTACCTGAAAAAAATAACGTATGAAAAACATGTTTTTAAATCTCGATACATCGAGAAATACGTGCATATTGTGATTGTAGTTCCATATGTAAATACAGCAAAAAACAGAACTGTAAATTTTGTTAATCTGCATAGCATTTTGCTACAACTTTTACTGGCACAAACGCCAAATTGCTACAAGAGAAAAAGATTCCATCTCTTAAACACTGACTATGACGTTCTACATACTGCAATTATTTTTGTCAATTCTGTAATTAGCTCATTGGATTCACTGAATCTTATGTAACAAACTTACTTGGTATAGATACAGCTGCCAAAATGATAGAAGTAGCCTTCCTTTCAGCATGCTCAACAGTTTTTAATCTGGAAAGGCACTTTTAATTATTAGCACTTCATAGCATTTTCAGAAATGACATGATATTGAGGATTTCCAAATTTCTACACAAAACTTGAAAATCTAGATTTCAGAGTTGACATACGTGTACATCAGAGTAGGAACAATTACACTTTCATACATAGCCATGTGGGACTCTCTTGAGAACACATCATTCCTGTGAAAACCTCCCAAAGTAGCCATGTCTTTTAATGAAGAATTCACTCGCCTACTAATTTCACCATCCATTTTGTTCTCTCTGTCAAACATGCTTCCTAAATACACAGACTCATTCACCTGGTCAATCACTGTGCCATTTAGACTTAAAAATGGCACAGTGATTGACCATATTACACTCACTACTACCAGTTCCTCTCTCAAAAACCATAACTTTGGTTTTTCCCTTATTTATACTCAGTTTGAATTTCAATTCATACAAACTTCGTACATCAGGGACAGCATACTCTGCAACTCACTTTTGCTCGCTGCCAACAGGACTCTCTGTCTCATCAGCATACAGCAATCTGCACACACAGATATTACAACAGGGCTTGAAAAACTTTATGCCAGGGACATGTAAATTATTGGCCTGGTCAAGTAAAAAAAAGATCTAGTTGCCCGATCTGGGCAACTAAATTTAAAAATAAAAAGTTTGGAATAGAATTTCCTACTAAGAAAAAAAGAGAGTCATTGCATGTCATCATGCTTCATTTCACTGTTAATCACCAGAAGTTGTATTATTGTTATGGAGTGCCAAGGACAGAAGAATATCACTTCTTTAATTATGTTGTGCTCTAGGTCCCGAAATTGGAACCATATGTAGTTTTGCTTCAAATCTTGTTTATAGTCAGCGATGGGATGGATACTTCTGGTGGAACTAGACTCTGGTGTTTAGTGACAAAGAATGAAAACTTCAGTGAAAGGAACATGGCAGAATCACTAAATTTCTCAAATACCAATTTCATCATGATACCATTTTATACCAATTTCGGCATCATCTTAGAACTTGAGATACATACTTTTGTGCATTGAACATTTTCAATACAGACCCTTAAAACAGAAATGCAAAACATGAAAAAAAAAAAAAGCTCATATTTTTAACTTAAAAACAAAAATGAGGGTTCTGATTTTTTACCTTAAAAGATAAATTTTCCTGGGCATCTAGCTTTTACTGCCTGGGCAGGTAAAATAATTTCTGCACATGCCCGGCTGGGCATGTAACTTTTCAGATATTTCTCAAGCCCTGATATATATATATATATATATATGTGTGTGTATATATAAGAAGGTGCAATGTATATATTTTACAAAGCGCATAAAAAGACAGTTTTGTTATATACATCAGAGTCCTCCAGGCATTACCGTATTTTCCGGCACATAATCCGCGGATTATCTGTTCCTAAAAGTTTAAATTCTAGCCTCTGCAGATTATATGACAGTACGGATAATACGGGGATTTTTTTTTCCCCCAACTGTAAACTTCAAAAATGAAGCAGTTTGGCTCTTCTTACTGTGCCATGTAAGAGGGAAATCTGTGTCACGTCAAAGCTTTAAGAATGCCACGTGTTCGACGATAATGTGCAGTGTCATTGCATCAACATATCGCCTCTCCTTCCCCTTGACTTTGACAAAACGTCTGCGTGTATACACTTCCTCTCTGCAAAGGGATTGTTGCTTTGTAAGTTAGGGGAGAAAACACTGCCTGCAGCAAAGCGCGTTGACTTCGAATAGGGGAGAGCCAGGGGTAATGGAATGCCGTCCGCAATTTCCACCTCTTAACAACCGGCAACTCAGTGACTCAGATCCCATTCATACTTTCCGTCATTTGGTTCTTTGCTCTTTTTGTTCATTTGAGTTTCTCTGAATTATGTCTTCTAAAAGAAAACGCGTAAGTTACTCAGCAGAATTCAAGTTGAAAGTGTCTTGAAAGCCGAGGAAGTGGGGAATCGTGAAGCAGGAAGGTTTTTTGAGGTAGATGAGAGCAATGTTAGACTCTGGAGAAAAAACAAAGAGCACCTTAGTGAAGGTGGCAAACACCACAGAGCTGATCATCATGGCATCCCAAGCTGGCCAGTATTAGAAGAAAACTTAGTGCAATGGGCAGTTGCACAACGAGGAGCCAGATTGCCAATATCAACTGTAAAAATTTGCATCGCGGCTTGTGTAATGGCAGAAGAAATGGGCCTTCATGATTTCAAAGGTGGGCCAACATGGTGTTATAGGGTCATTTCATGTTAAATTAACAAAGCTCACAATCCGACATTTTTTTATTTTTATGAAACTTTGTATAATTGTAGTATTCATCAATATAAACAAACATGATTTTTTTCAGGATTTTTAATGAATCCGTTTTTGAGTTATTGATTTTTGAAATTTCAAAAAACCCCTGAAATTTCATCATCTGAGCAAACTTTAACTGCCAATTACTCGGGTTCTAGTAGAGCTAGGGTCATGAATTATGGCTCATTTTAAAGATCTTGAATTGTGCTTTCATTTTATATGCCACATGACACTATTAAAAAAAATTAACGTCAATTTTAAAATTGAAATATTAAAAAACGTGTTTTTTAAAAAATCTGAAAAATATATATGTTTAACAAACATTATTTTTCTACATATCCAGAAAGTTTCATAATGGGATTGCCATGTGATCACTATAAAAAAAATAATAACGTAGAACAATGCAACTGAAATGTGCCAGATGTACTTACCGGTTCCACCCATGACTGGAAGGGTTATTCTTTATGTGGTTTGTGTAAAATGTCATACTTGTTCTTTTAAACATTGTGAATGTTAAAGAATGAAAATAAACATCGAAATAATTTGAAACTGTGTCCCAAAGTAATTCATTTCGTAATTCAGTATAAGGTTCTGTGTGCATATTTACACTTACAAAATTATTTTATCTTCTATATGTATCCTGCTTTTTTTCTTTCTTTTAAATTTTACTGCACTTGTATGCCAGTGCTTGATTTGCCTTCTTTGTCTCAGTCATTGTTAAATTATATACTCTTCCAGTAGCTGTTGTCGGGTCAACTTTTACCAAAACATCAGATTTATAAACCAACAGTATATCCGGTGATTGAGGATACTTGTATGATGGAGATGGACCATGCGGCTCCAGGAAGCTCACTTTTACCTCTTCTGTGTATTCATTCACACCAAGTACACATCCCAACCACCAGTGCTCTGAGTACTTACTAATCACAAAACCTACCATATTTTCAAAACTAATGTTCTCTTCCCCTTCATCTGTTGCACATATCTCTTCTTTAAAATGCTCAGAAAGTGAGTAAGTTTTGACTAGTAATTTGTGTTTTCCTGCAGTAATGAAACAATGGAGTTTCTGAGTACCACTTATTGTCTTAGCAGAAGCTATTCTACTTTTAAGGATAATTTCCTCCTCTTTGTAATTTTCTGTTGTTGCAAACCAAAAGTGAATGGAGACAATATTAGCAGTGGCCCATTCAAAGAGTTGCGTGGGGTCATAATTTGATTATTATAAACAAGTTGTAAACTTGCCTTTGCAGCTCATCGCTTCACAGTACCCCCTATCCCATCACATGCATTTTTGCTATGTGCTGGTGCAAAACAATTCCATTCTGCTTTTATATTAAAGTCAGTCTCGTGGTAGCACAAGCTGAGGAAGTTTGACTTGTTTTTGTATTGTGAAGCTGCTCCATCCGAAAAATAAAATATCCTTTCAGGTTTTTGAGAAAAATGTGACTGCATGAAATTAATTAGGTAACGCTGAAACAGATGGACAGCTATACTGTCATGAATTAGGCAGTCGGATATAATCACAAAACTTACATGTCCTAGGTTCTAAGTTTTCTCATCTCGATAGTATATAACTATAGGATGCAGGGTTGCTTGGGCATTGTTCCAGTGAAAACCCTGAGCTGCATCTTGCAATACAAAAGAATAATTTTCAGCAAAGTCACAAATTACTATGTATTGATTTTCTGTTATTGTGTCTTTAAGATGTCTTAAGTAACTTGACTGTTGAGTTGCTATAAAAGAAAGGTGAAGCAGGGCTGGAAGTTTTCCAAACAACAGGTTCAAAAACTCCTGTGTGGATTTTGATAATGTTTCAAGTACTGTCCTACTCTCTAATTGCATCCATTGCTTGAATGTCACATTTTCTATACTATTTAGATCAAAACAATCTTCAAATCGTTGCTTGAGCTGTTCTAATCCTGGACAGTTGTTGCACTGACTGAAGTAACATGCAGGTGTAGGGTTTCCACAAATTATGTTTGCAAGGACATCTTTATAGGAGTTTATTGGCTGAACAGTGTCTCCTGTTAATTCAGGTAACTTGCATTGTGTCATCATCAGTGTAACATTCTGATGCATTGTACAAACACAAACAGAATGTGTGCCACTTGCTCCTGTAAGAATGCTGTGCTTAGGGCGAAGTTCACAGAACTTGGAGAACCCCACCTTTTTCTCTTGAAATCTGTCTTTAAAAAGAGTATACAATTCACGCAAATTACTCAGAAGCAATTTTTTTTTTTTTACCTGTTGACGCTTATTATCTATTTTAATGGAAACAGTCTTTTTTCCTGGTATTTGGCGGCTTACATCGTCACTCTCATAAAATTCTTGTATACAATTTGCTGTGTCTTTGTCTAAAGTCTTTCCTGGCTTTGGATCAGGAGAAGACATGATACCTTTTTCTTTTACTAGCTTTTTAGCCTTTCTGGCCATAAAATTTGAAACTCTAAATTCTGTTTCAATTCATTTCAGTGACCAAGATTTAGGCAGTGTACTCAATATCTGCATTCTTATGCTTTTATTTTCTGTGGAATGAAATTTTTCTTTCAACTGTCTTATAATTTCTGGTTCAGGAGATGAAATATCCTTTGACATTTTCTAAACTAGTTCCTTGGTTTAACTGTGTTTCTGAAATGAGTCCTGAAACCAACTGAGTGGTGCAATCATATCCAAATTTTCATTAGGTGTGTTTCATCACCTGGACTTGAGAGAAGATAGTATTAACTAATAAATAATTCACTATTTACAATGAACAAAACATATTTTGCAATTTCCTTTTATGAAAAAGAAATACTGAAGCTTTCTTCTAAAATAAATTATGTTACCTGAAAAAAGCGACAGGTGCATCGGACCATCAGACCACCAAAGAATTCGAATGCTTTTGATGCATATGTAACTGATAAATCATGGTAACACTTAACCACCAACAATAACCCCTCCTCCTACTCTGTGCAGCTATGTCATTTGTGTTGATTTCACTTCTTATTTTTCAACACAGAGCACAAAATATCACCTTTGCAATTAGCCACTCTACTAACCACACAGTACTTGAAACAGCAATGTTTGGTAAAGTACACTATACACTATTGTCTCACAGTGGAAAAATATTAATAGAAAATGCATACTTTTTTTATTGTTAACTTAATTCTTTGGCTGCCACACAAACGAGGTTCTTCTGGGGTAGATATTTTCACCTAAAATGAAATGAAAATATAACACTTGCACATCAAAGAATTATTATAATATGAATACGTTGACAGCTTAAACACACTGGTATCCATAAATTAAGTGGGGGGGGGGGCAGTAAAATCACAATAACTAAAAAAAATACATGATGGAATATTATGAAATTTGGTGAAAACTTGTATCATATCCTACATTAGAGATATACACTACAACATTTCACAAGAAACACTTTATTCCAACAAAAATAACCACATACAAAACCAGGTGAAAAATAAGATGTCAAAATGAAATAGCCTAAGTGTCTCAACAGGGAATGTGGTCACCCCGCACAGTGGTGTTTCATGTTGCTGATGATGGTGTCTAGGAGCTCAGTTGGTAGCAATGACCATTGTTTGTGTAAAGCTTGTCTAAGCTCCTCCAAGTCTCATGGAGGGAGAGTCAAAGACTGGTAATCAAAGTAAGAAGGATAAGCTTGAAGACATTAAATGAAATGCCAAAACAAATATGTGTTTGGTTAAAAAAAATAATTTTACTGCCAGCTGATAATTTGTAAATTAGTTTTAAAGACTTCTACATCAATGTTAATGATCATCAACATTGTGCAACTCGTCAGACAAAACCAATCTGAAAAGAACACCACAAAATCTAAAATAAAAAACTGATAAAATGATAAAGATAAAGACTGATCACTGACATTGTGCAACAAGTCACACAAAACCAATCTGAAAAGAGAACCCCAAAATTTTAGAAAACTTAAAATGATCAAGTACATGCCCATGGTAAATTATGGAAAATTAAATAACAAGATTAATAAGCATTTACTAAAGAATAATGTTAAAGCAGTAAATACAGCTCAAAACAAAATAGCAAATACAGATTCTTCCAATAATACAAATGACAGGATGACAAAGAGAAATTAAATATATCAGATTCCACTGGACGTGCAACAGTAATTACATAGGACAAATGTCTCAAATCGTGAAACTCAGAATAAAGGAACATGTACCACAATTTTGGGTAAATAAGCCGCACTGGCGTATACGCCGCAGCAATAAAAAAAAGGGGCGGAATGAAAAAAAATCACCAGAAACGCCGCACCTTCGCAGTAAGGTGGGGTAGTACCACGGCGGAGTTTTGAAAACATTACGTAGATAAAAATATAGTACCTGATCTTTCAAATAATAAATAAAAATTATCAATTAAGCATGATTCAATCTTAAGGATAGCACTTACCCTACTACCTATTTTATAAAAATTTACTCGAAGAATTCATAAGGCACTTAAACCAATTATAAAACATTTATACCTCAAGAATTTAAAAAATACACACACAACATTCTGAAAATATCTGGTAAACATAGTTCTTCAATCAAATCCATCAAAATCTGAAACTTCCCTGTCAGAATTTAAAAGTTTTAAAAGCTCATCATCTAAAAAAACCTCAGGGTCGTTCGCATCACTTTCGCTGTCTTCTGGCATTTCACCGCGGATTTTAGAAATAACGTTTGCTTCAGTGAAGCCCGAAATAATCGTCGAAGTTTTGATGTTTTTCCAGGATTTGAAAAAACATATTTATTTACCATTAGCTTAAAACTTGAAGTACACTGCCGGACAATTGCTAAGGACGGATGACGATAGCAACCCTAAAATGGAAGGCAGGAAAATGTGGAAATTAGCATAAGTGCGGGATACAGTAAGACGTGTTGTGCGTATGCAAATTTTGGATTGCCGAACTTGTTCGTGACGTCATAGCGCTGATAAGAGATATAAAGGATTTGACGCGTATTGACCGTTGTTGTTCAAACGCAAAGTTGAAAGGGAAAGAATCAATTGACGAACTTGCAATTTTCAGTGTCTTCCCGACATCACTTAGATGATTTTACGCGTGGCCGTATTATTGGCAAGATTGAAGAAGGGCGAAAAATAACAGATGTTGCCAGGGAGTTCGACGTCAGCCACAGTGTTGTTTCAAGGCTTTGGAAATCATTTCAAACAAATGGAGAGTGTAGCAAACGTCACGGGGAGGTTGTGTTCGCAGTACGACACCTGCAGAAGATCGGTACATAGTGCTATCAACAAAAAGACACCGGCGCAGCACAGCTAGTGAGGTAGCAAATCAGTTTATGGCTGCTACTGGCAAGCGGATCTCCCGAAAAACTGTCGCCAGACGTTTGCATGAAGGAGGACTATATGCCCGCCGTCCTGTTGTGTGCATCCCATTGTCCAGAATTCACCGTACCTCCCGTTTGCAATGGTGCCATCAACATCGCAATTGGACTGATAACGACTGGTCTGCTGTCCTCTTCTCAGATGAGAGTAGATACAGTCTATCGTCTGATTGTCGACGACAACTGATCTGGCGTGATAGTGGTACTGCATATTGTCCAGCAAACATACAGGAAAGGGACCGATATCCGACATGTAGTGTCATGGTATGGGCTGGCATCATGATCAATGGCCGTACGTCCCTCTATGTGCTTCCAACTGGGACTATGACTGGCCAACGATACATTAATGATGTTCTGCTACCTCATGTTCGCATGTTCCGTGGTGCTGTCGGTGATAGATTCATTTTCATGGACGACAACGCAACATGTCATCGAACAGTCGCTGTCCAGGAATGTCTTGAGAGTGAGGATATTCAACACCTCGTATGGCCAGCACGTTCTCCAGATCTGAATCCCATTGAAAATGTGTGGGATGCTTTGGGGAGGAGTCTTGCTGGTCGCCAATGCCCTCCAATAAAGAAGGACACCCTCATCCGTACACTGACAGAGGAATGGGATAAATTACCCCAACAGCTGCTTGATAATGTTGTGCAAAGCATGACACGACGTGTGGAATCTTGCATCGCCCTCCATGGTGGCCATATCCCGTATTGACATCTTACGCCGGAACGCCTGCGGACGGTAGTTGCATTTTTCACGTTTACGTATTCTGCACAAAATGGCCTGTTTGTCCCTTGAACACGTTCCAAAGCCTTCTGGATTTCAGAGCACAATAAATTGTCTTTCTTGTAATGTCCTGGCATTCTGACATTATTTTATTTCACTTGGCATCCAGCCACACTTACTTTTTATGCGCTATATAGCCGTTTATGATCCGTCCTTAGCAATTGTCCAGCAGTGTATAACTTCTGCGTTTCATCATTTTACTTTCCACGACAATGTAGAACTACGCGTAGCGCACTCGAGAAAATGCGATTTGGCGAACAGAATACACCGAACTCACAAGTCACTGACAAAATTTGCACGTGCTATCATTGACCAATGACAATTGATCTTGAATGGTAGTCGGATATCCCGTTTCAAGAGGGGAGAGAGAGCGTTAGCCTTGGAGCGAAGCTGATGACGTTATGAGTTCAAAGAGAGTTAGTTGCTAGGAGCATGAAACAAGGGTGATCCTTGCTAACAAGATCGATACCCTTAGAAGTTTCCCCCAGCCACGGATTTTTTCTGAGTTTTATCGGAGTCATTTCTCTCTTGCCTGTCCCACCTCAATCCTATAACCTATTATTTTCATGTCTTGTTTTAAGAGGGGGTGGGTGGAATTTATTGCACGTGGCTGTAACATCGTAATTCTATTCCCTCTCTATTGAGAGAGATATCTTCCCACGGAAAAAAGAATGGAACAAGACATAACGTTTTTTGTTACATAATTTTGCTCTGCCGAAAAAAAAAAAAAAAAAAAAGCTGTATACGCTGCCATGCTGTATAAGCCGCGCGGGCCAAAAATTTAATTTTGAACTCATATACGCCGCGGCTTATCTACCCGAAATTACGGTAATAGCTATTAGTAACAGAGATAAAAACAGTGTATTGGCAAATCACATACAATTACGTAGATGTGAACCTTTGTGGCATAAAATTAAAATATCAGATTACAAAAGTCATCAAAATAATTCTATTTTAACTTGAACTTTCCTTTAATCTTCTTTTCTTTTGAGGTCTTTTGGTTTTACAAAAAACACATAGAGAACAGGCCTTGAAAAAAATCCACAGGCCAGAAATGTCTGTAAAACCAAAAGAACTCAGAAGAAGGGAAGATTAAAGGAAAGTTCATGTTAAAATAGAATTAAGTAAATTTATCTGAGTAAAGCCTTGAGTAACTTGTTTTAATTCCTCTCATAAAAATAAGAGACCAATTAAAGAAAGTTTCTACATCCAGAAAAACTATTAAATTAATGAATCTACAAAACTTAAAAGTAGCACAACAACTTAATTAAAAAATAATAAACTTACAAAATACGTAAGGTTTTAATCTAAAAACTGGCCCTAATACAAGGAACCCGGCAACGAAATTTAAGTTATGTAAATAAAGCCTTTGATACAGTTTCTAATAATTAAAAACACAGGCCTTGATAAAGATCTAGAGGCCAGAAATGTCTGAAAACACAGAACTCAGAAGATTGAAGAAAAATGGAAACCATTTCAAGTTAAAAATAGAATTTAATTATTTCAATCTGAGTAAAGTCTGTAAGTGTTTTTAATGGATTGGATGTTTCAACTTGCAATCCCCCCCCCCTCATGCAACGCAACAACATATTCTGTTTTCTCTAAGAGGCGGATTACTGCAATGAAGCCTATCAGATGTCATGGTTGACACAAAATCAACTGAACTTTGCATTTTGGTTTTCTCTGGCCTCTCCTTCCCACAGTATTTATTGTGTCTGCTGTCATGCTTGTAATCAGCTATTTTTCTAGGCCCCGTACTTCCGCATGTCCTGAGTTCACATAATATTTTCACAAAATTCTGACTTTCTTTAAAGTTCACACACGAGCTACAGAAATTAACTTCAACTCTAGGAGGCTTAGAAAATGTTTTTCATAAGACTGGGAGAAAGATTTAATGCATATGCCATTTTATTTTGTGATCAACACTGCTGCTCTTGAAGTAATCATTAAAGATAAATTAACTCAAACCGTGGTACAAAAAAGATAGTAATGAAGTTACTAAACAAAGCTTCACAGTCAAGGTGTTTATTGTCCATCATGTCGATACTTATGAACTGATATGGATTTTTGGATGGAAACTCAAATAAAAAAGAGATTAGAGATTATTTGCATAATGGAAATAATTCTGTGACAGTTTATTGACAAAATAAAGCAAATAATTGCAATTACTGATTTCAGTCCTGATTACAGTAAACATTTTGCTTTTGTATTTAATTTGCTTCAATTAGCATTTAAACAATATTTTTCCTATATATCAGTAAGTGGAATCCACTGACAGACATGCCAACCTTCAAAATCTGAAGGTTTTTACAGCTCGTAAAATCACACAAGCGCCACCCCTCCCTTTACTGAAATTCGCTTTTCTTTTCCGAAAATTTCATCATCCTGGAGTGGGACTCGAACCTGCGTCTCCCAGATAGTGCCCAAGTATGCTAACTTTCAGTCCTGCTCCAGGACGATGAAATGTTCGGGTTTTCGGAAATTATCTGACTTACCATCCTTGTCACATTTACACCAAAAATCGGATTGCCATTTGCAAAATTTGTATTATATGGTGTAATCCCGTATTTCTTTCATGGTTTATCTGCTCCTCCGGGCAGTCACGGGATGGGATTCTTAACCTCCAGATTCGCTAAACGTGAATGCCGGTTGCTTCAATTGGTGAGTCTTGTGATGGTTATATTCAAATTGATTAGAAACTTGAGACTTTGTCGTTCTGGGTGGTGTAGGGTTAGCATACCCGGACGCTATCTGGGAGACGCGGGTTCGAGTCCTGCTCCAGGATGATGAAATTTTCGGGTTTTCGGAAATTATCTGACTTACCATCCTTGTCACATTTACACCAAAAATCGGGTTGTCATCTGGAAAAAAAAAGAGTTGAAATGGATCAAAACTGGACAAAAAGAGTTGAAATGGATCAAAACTTTGGATGGAGACTTCGGCTACAAGGAGAGATTGATTGACAATCTTTACAAACAAATTCAGAATAACCAAAATAGACCAAGGCAGAATCTGACTGATACATACAGATTTTGTGGAAAACTACCACATTGTCCAACTATATCTGCTCCTTTAAAAGGAATGCCACATATCAGGATTACTTATTGCAGATACTATACTCGACAACAGCAGACTTTTGCAATCAAACAATGAAAAAAGTTCCATATTACGTAAAGCAGGTGTATATCGTATACCAATTATTAATATAAACAAGAACCTAGATAATAAAACAGTTTACATAGGTAGCACAAAGAGAAATGTTGATATCAGATTATGTGAACACTTAAATAATTGGAATAAGGGCGAAATTCACTTATACAATATTGTCATAATAACGAGGCCACGCCCGACTGGGAGAATATAAGTTTGGTTACTTCTCACAACACACATAAAAAGATCCTGACAGCTGAGGCCATTATGATCGAGAAGACCAAAGCATATAATTGCAATTTAAATGCCCCAGTCGAATCATCACCAGCATGGTTGAACATGATAAAACAAGAAAAACAACGAATTGTCCAAATAAGAAGATCAAGTCGACAAATGCAAAGAAGATTAAAAAACAGGACGACACTAGATGGCACCAACGATGTTTTACGTGATGAGCACGAGGATGACGCAGACAATAGAGATGGCAGCACCGGGTGACTTAACTAGTAGATAACGTGCAAGGAGCAGTACAGCACGAAAAGCCCTTGAGAATGGCCACGAAAAATGTGTGCCGAAAAGCGCGTCGTAAATTCGAAGTTTGGATTCCTCGGTAAATAAGTTTTTACATATCATTTTCATTTGAAGTTGAGGTTGGACTAATGGATTTTAGTTTGAGTTTATTATTTCATTAGATTAATTTCTTTCAAATCTCTATCTTGAAGACAAATCTTTCCAATTAAACTTTTTTTGTGGATTTTAGCTTTCATAAATATTTTGATGGTCAGTTTTTTTGGGGGTTTTCGTTGCAAAGTAACTGCCACCCACAATCCTTTCTGCTGCCTACATGTTGCTAGCGGGGGACTTTCATTTGTGAAATCGTTTGACTACGCAGTTCGTTCTTGAAGAATATCGATTAATCGGAAGTCAAGAGTAATAATGAATTTCTACCAAGAGCAACTAGTCAGAAAGAAGCTAATGACCAAAAAAAGGTAACAAGGCTATTATTTTATCCTCATTTTTTAATTCTTTTTAGTTCATATTTTAATAAATATATCATTCACTCACAGTATGACACCCACTGGTTAAATAAGAAGCTATGGAGTCCGGACATCGTGATTTTTAACGAACCGTTTTTTAAAAAAACGTGAGGAACAGAAGAATGACAGGATTTCTGTGATATCTTGCCAAGAATTCATCAAGCTTTCTTTTTTAGCACGTCTTTTGTAAAATAAGACCGTGCTAATGTTATCAGTTTGTCCATCTGTTCATCTGTAGACAAGATATCTCTGCAACTGTCTGATTTGAAATGTTCTTTTTGCATTAGGAAGCCTGAAATGTGCGAATGATGACTCTTCATTTTGTTTCTTTTTACGATGCACAATTTTGCCGCTGGAAGGCATAAATGCAGATGATATCGAATTCAAAATACATTTTATTCCATATATTTGCTTCTAAGCATCCAATTCAAAAAATTATTTTGCCTTTCGAATTCACTCATGGCTAAGATTATTTTAGGTATAGTCACTTTTTCAAGTTATGCGTAGATTCTCTGCTAGGGGCGTAAAAGTAAATTGCATTTCCCCCGATCTCTGCTTCTAAAACTCAGATTTGAAAAATTTTTTTCTGCAGCAGATACAGCTCCTGGTGGAAAATACTTTGCACATAATTTTTGATTTTTGGTATAAAACGGTTTGGCCACCAGGGGGTGTAAGTGTTAATTTCTGCATCTCATGTATTTGTAGCAAAATCTGAGCTCCTGAAAACTAGACTGAAAAAATTATTTTGTTGACCGATACCGCTCGCATCGAAAAACCTTTTGCAAATATTTTCTTCTTAAAATAATGCATGGTTTTTACGCCAGGGGGCATAAACGCATATCTTATTTTTCTCGATATCTCTGCTTCTAAGAGTCCGACTTGAAAAATTCTTTCTCTGTTGGAGAGCGTTTCCGTGTGGAAATATTTCTCATATAATTTAAAATTTTTCTTAGAGCACAAGTCTGCCGCCAGAGGGCATAAGTTCATGTTTCCCCTTTACAACAATATCTGCGGGACAAAAAGCCCGATTGAAAAACTTTTTCTTCGGTCAGATACTATTAACTATGCAAACTGTGTGTGCATTTTCTTTCCAAAATAGTGCACAATTTCACCGCTAGGGTCGCATATGCTTATTCTGTTTTTCTCAATATCACTGCTTTTACATGAGCAATTTAAAAAATTCTTTCAACACTGGATGCCATTTACCTTGTAGAACACTTAAGGCTAAAATATGAAGAATTTTGTAGTCCGTCGGTAGGTGGTGTTTTTGTACTTCAGTTAGCAGATGTATCGCTGCTTTTAAAAACGCTATTGAGAAATTTCTTCTTCACTGTATGCCACTCGCTACAACAGAGGGTGGAGCAGTATCCTCTTTAAGTAATGCAAAGATTTCCCACTAGCTGCGCAAAGGTCGAACGCTTTTTCCATGAAGAATAATTTTCACCTATTTCCAACTTTTCCATTATGCAAATTTTTCCCGTTAGAAGATGTAGACATATTATGTTTCCTTCTATATTTCTTCTTTTAATTGTTTGATTTGAAAATTTCTTTGTCTCTGGTACCTTCCTTGTAGTATGAGAAACTTTTTGTTCACCATTTGTTAATTTTCGTAACATGCTTTTTAGCCGCTGGTGGAACTAAGTAGATGTTTCTATTTCTAGATGTTTTATTGATTGTTGGAACCAGTCGATTGTTTTTCAAACAAGATCCATAGACTTTGAATAGCTTTGACAAAAATTTTATTTGCGTCAGAACGGATTCAAAAGACGTGCTTATTACATCCGAAAATTCAGTGTCATCTTTCTTGTTTTGTTTTTTTGGGGTTGGATGTTTAACAACCACCGTGAGCAACTCAGTGGGCTATATGCAGTCACCTGTCCCTAATTTAGGGCCACTGGTTCCAGGAAGGGAGAGAGCTAGCTAGTGCTGTAAGACAAATACAACATCCATGCCACACTGGGATTCGAACCCAGACTCACCTTGGACGATTGGTCAGAAGCTAACACTCAGACCACTGCGCCATCAGGGGCGGCTTTTTTTTTTTGCATATGTGAGGAGAGGAAAAGTACGAAACTGATGACTGTAATGCCGCCTTGCATCGAAGCAGAAAGAAAAATATTTCACAGGCAGTGCAAAATCTTTTTCTTCTGCAAAGTTGCCAACTTTTCAAGAACATCTTGAGGAGCATCCATAGAAATTTTGAGGAGCATTTTGCCTTACTTGAGGAGCAGCTATAAAAATATGTGCAAGAAATTTTCGAAATGTTTGGAATTAGCAATCACTTCTATTAAGTCAGTGTAATTTATTTTTCACTTACCTGTACACATCATTTTAGAGATAAATATGGGGCTTCTTTTGCCTTCTGCAGTACTTTATCGGTGAGCACAGTCCGATAGCAGACACTTCCTTCGGCTTTAACAGAACAGTTTTCAATTAGCAATGCTATTAAAGCAGAAATTTCTAGGCTACTTTTAACAGCTGCATCCAGTTCTGCAGATTGTTTTTTAAAGATTTTTGCTGGCTGGTTAGCGACCGCTTCAGAGATTTAATTTTCTGCTCGCGTTCCTGACCTTGTATGGCGAAGTCCTTATGCTGCGTTTCATGATGCCTCTTCATGTTGAATTTTTTGGTACTACTACTACTAAAACATTGCACAAGAGACAAAGAAGTGAATTGTTTTGTTGTACAAAACAATATTTATATGTCCAAGCCTCTTGAAACTGACGATTTTCGGAATCTATCTTGTGTTTTTTTCAGGCGCCATGATTATTGTTTCCAAACTACATGTTCCAACACTCATTGCCGACGATATGTAAGCACGATAACAATATCGTTATTTGCGTAGCGGAAAAAAAAACAAAAAGATTTAAAAAATTTCCTCACAAGAAATGTTTTAAAACTTTTTCTTGCTACGGAAATAACGATATTGGTATCGTTATCGGAGATCTCTCACAAGGAAATATCCGACGTCACGTGGGAGATAGAGGTTCGCTCCGGCCACCGACCTTTTTCACTGCGTCGCCGCAGCAGCTATTTGATCGGCGCGCCAATTCGCACAATGAAGTACTGGGAAATTGTAGAAATCCGACATTGATGCTTCAAATTTTACATCAATTTTTACACGAACACCACTATCGTAATCACTAGTCAAGGTCACGCAGCAGCGCCGTCGACAAAATCTAGCCAGCACGCCGCCACTGTGTTTTTTGCTTCAGCGCAGACCTCTAAGTTGGAGATCATGACGCCATTTCAAACCACTTGCAAACTTTCAGCGGGCCAGAGGTTGTTGTACATCCCTGGTAATAAGACAGGGAAACTCAGATTTTTTTTTTTTTTTTTTTGGCTTAATGCTCAATTAAGAGGATTTTACATATTTTATGGATTATGGACTTGATTTCCGGAGCGAAAGAACAACTTCACGGAGCTGCACAGTTTCAGTGTTTTTCCGGAGAAACTCCGCATAATTCGGAGCAGTTGGCAACCCTGCTTCTGCATTGATCCAAGGCGGTGGTTGATGGAATTTCGACCATCTTAACGGCTAATTATCGGCAAAAATCGGGATAATTTGACATTCATCCAGAGGGTGAGAAAAAGGGCTGAAAATCTGGAGAGTTGGCATGTCTTCACTGTATAAAGAGAAAAAGCATTCAAAGTTTTCCTTCAGTTATGTACCCTTGTGCCTACATTCAAGTGTGCTATTCACCCACCTTGAAAGGGCGAGATAAAGGTGTCAAAACAGGTTCTTCAGGTGAAATTTTTACCTATGAAGCAAACATATTTACAACACAAAAAGGAATTGTTTGTTTATGCATAAACAAGCTGAACAGATACAATTTGGTGGAACACAATTTAAAAAAATGCTAATAATATGAAAAGTACACAACAACAAATGAAGAGAAAACAAGAGTAATAAAACAAAATTTACAGTATATTAAAACTGATTAGCTTATAGTGTCATTCCGTGTCAAATCAACCAATGAAGTGGCCATTTTCAACTTGACCCCTTTTGATTTCCTTGAAATTTGGTGAGATTGTTAGGCATGTAGACTTATGCATAAATCCCAAATTTTGGCACTGTCCACCCACGGGGTTTTGAATTAGATGACCTTGAAAATTAGAAAATTGTGACCTCCAGACAATCTTTGAGCAGTTGTATCATGCTACAATTGGGCTAGAAGGTTGAATTATATTAGTGTCTTTTTATAGCATTTTATATGTGCTTTTAAATCATGTGCTGAAAAATAAAAAAACATTAGGTTGACCTTGTCCAGGTCACTGAAATAACCTTTGACCTTAAATATTTCAAAAAACTGTAATTTTAAAATTCTGAAAACAATTATATGGCATTGTTAGAGTTTTGTTTACCAGTATGCCAACTTTCAAGTTGGGTCCGCATAGGGATCACTAATTATAAAATATTTGACTGAAGTGAATCTCAACCAACAGTTCTCCAAAAGTGACGAAATGATATTTTCAAGTATTTGACAATTAATTAACAAGGTTAATCTGATGTATTTATAAAATGCAAAGTTTTGCCACCATATGAAGTAATAAATGCATCTTTAAATACATCTTTCCATTGCACGTATTGTATGTGTGAGAGGGAGGGAGCAGGAAGACTGCTGGGAATAAAAATAAAAGTGATGCTAAGACTAGATCATTAAAATGTGATTTGTGGTTGAATTGTTTTTTCCCCCCTTAATAGCATAAGATTACAAGTTCCCTGATTTTTCCAGGTTTTCAGCAAAAACATTTGTTTCTCCCCGAGGTTTCACTGATTTTTTGGCACCAAGTTTTTCCCTGTGTATCTCACTGTTTTCACAGGGTGGCATACAAACCATGCTATCCACAGATGTAGCGGAGGGGGGCTTGGGTCTGGACCCCCTAGGGTGCATTGAATACAAATTTAAAGCAGTATAGATGTATATATGAGGCTTTAACCAATGAACTAAATTCGTGGCCCCCTCCCCTTTAAGAAATTTCTGGCTATGCCACTGATGCTATCCCTTCTAAACCAGAAACACCTTGGGGTATGACCAATAGCAAGTTTAGTTTTCAGTTTGCTTTTGACTTTCAATACCTAACAACAGCTTTGTTTACTTTCATTAGTCAAATACAACAGTCATCTGCAGCCATCTCACTTCTGGTTTCATTCTGTCAGTTGTTACACAAAGTCTTTAATATGTCATGCTCCAGCTGTTATGCATTTTTCATTTTGTTTACTCTTCTGGTCTCAAATGGTATTACACTAAAAATATACTGCATTAAAGGAATAGTTTCTTTTTAAAAAAATAGTGCTGTTTTTTGGGGGTATATACATACATACATACATATCACTAAGCTGTTCTCTGATATTCAGAGGTTAGCTCCAAAAAGAAATACAACTTCTAGATATTTTTATCTATTGTTGTCGTATCAAACTTCACCATTTACAGCGATCTTGACATACAACTTGTGCTTCACTGATATCCATTACACGTCGTACACAAGATCTTTTATACTTCATACTCATAATCATTTTCTCATGCAGACACTCCTGAATCTGATCCACCCATGTCTTCCTTGGCCTTCCTCTGCCTTTCCTTCCTGCCACTTGGGCTGAAAATATTTTCTTAATAAGCATTTCATCACTCATTCTTTCAACATGGCCAAACCACCGAAGCATATTGGTCTCCACCTTGCTAACATTTTGCTTCACATCACACAACTGCAATACATCTTCATTCCTCACACAATCAGATCGTGTCTTGCCACAAACCCCACGTAAGTAACGCATTTCTCCAGCACACAAACGACTCCTATGTTTCTTCTGCAGTACCCAGGTTTCACTGCCATACATCAGAGTAGGCACAATTACTGTTTCATACACAGCCATGCGGGACTCTCTAGAGAACCCATCATTCCTGTGAAAACCTCCAAGAGCAGCTATGACTTTCGAAGAAGAATTCACTCGCCTACTGATTTCACCATCCAACTTGTTCTCTCTGTCAAACATGCTTCCTAAATACACAAACTCACTCACCTGGTCAATCACAGTGCCATTTATACTTACATTACATTCAGTGCTACCCGCTATTGCTGAAATTATTCCCCCTTTTTAAGTATTAAAATGTCACAGATTTAAAACCTTGGTATAGCAAAAAATTTTGTAAGTGATTTAATTCCTGTTTAAGAGATACCTTTGTTATAACTCTTTTTAAGAAAAGGGACACTATAACATGAAAAAGAATATCGTCCTGTTCCTCAGAGTGGATGGTAAACTTCCTATTCATAAAAAAATCTCTGACAAGTTACAAAACGTCTTTTAAAGAGTAAATACACCTGTGAACTCTGAACTGATGACAGTTCAAAGTTCACAGGTGATGAAGCTGATACTTAACGTATCATAAGTCAGAGTAGTGGTGAAGGTAAAATAGCCACCCCAGTGGCGCAGTGGTCTAAGCGCTGGCTTATGACTATTCGTATGAGATGAGACTAAGTTCAAATCCTGGTGAGGCATGGATGCTGTGTTTGTCTTACGGCACTGGCTCTCCCCTTCCCTGGAACCAGTGACCCTAAATTAGGGACGTGTGCCTGCTTATAGCCCCTCGAGTTGCTCACGGTGGTCGTTGAAACCCACAATAAAAAAAAGAGTGAAATATATTATATATATATCATCATCATTGTCAACCATTATCAATCCACTGCTGGACGAAGGTCTCCCCAAGTTTCCTCCACAACGGTCTGTCTTGTGCCAGTCTCCTCCATGTCACCCCTGCATACTTTCGAATTTCATCCACCCATCTCCCATGTGGTCTTCTTCTGGGTCTTTTCCTGTCCCTTGGAATCCAATCTAAAATTTCTGCTGTCCATGGATGATCTGTCCTTCTGGCAGTATGTCCAGCCCATTGCCATTTCAGGGATTTAACTCTGATCATGATGTCTTCCACTCTTGTCATTTTTCGGATCCACGAGTTCCTCTTCTTATCTCTCCTGGTTACACCAAGCATGCACCTCTCCATGCTTCTTTGAGTTGTCTGCAGCCTTTGTATGTCTCTTTTAGTTAAGGTCCACGTCTCTGCACCATACGTAAGCACTGGAAGGATGCATTGATCAAACACTTTTCTTTTAAGACATAATGGCATATTGCTCTTGAAAATTACGCTGTTTCTTCCAAAAGCTCTCCAGGCAAGTTTTGTACGCCGATTAATTTCTTCATCAATGTGACCCTCACTTGATATCTGCTGTCCAAGATAAACGTACGTGTCCGTTATCTCCAGCTTTTCTCCATCAATCGATAAATCTTCATTTCTTGTAAAAGCATTGAACATCACTTTTGTCTTCTGAAAGTTCATTTTTAATCCCACTTCTTTACTCTTGTCAGCAAGTTCCTGGACTTAAATCTTGGCCCTCAGTCTCCGGCAGCTACTATATATATATATATACAAATTTTGAATGTATTTGTACAGTTACTTGGCTAAACTCCTGAAAAAAAGAAAGACTGCATGAACAAAAACATCCTTACGCAAATTTGAAAAAAAATTACATGGTTTTTACTAAAGAAAGTTTTACATTAATAATCTTTTCCTGATGCTGAACTCCCAATATCTGACCATAAAACAGAAATTATTGCTCAGCTTAAAGAAATGTTAAATGATACAAAGTAAAGAGCTTAAAAGATGCAAATTCGTACTGTACCACTAAAATGTTGGAGTTTTCAAAATTTGCAGGATGAATTCAGTATTCCAAATTACATGACAAGAAAGGCAATATCATTTCCAAAACCTAAAGCTAAGAAAGATATTAAAATGGGAAACAGCTGATCTGGTGCAAGATTTTTATTGCCTTGATAGCATTGGCAGGTCTGGGAAATAAGATTGTTGTAGTAACAATTACTAGCAAAAAACAGATGTACAAAAAAAAAAAAAAAAAAAAAAAAAAGAGGGGGGGCTGGGGTCTTATTAAACAATATGAAAGATATCCACAAACAGCTGTTTAAGATTGTATCCCCAGAGATAAAAATTGGCTTCTCAAAGTTTGCAGAACTGCATCTAAAAAAATTGCATCATTGTTGGAGTAAGTGGTACATGCAGTATACATATGTTCATCATAATTTTTCAAAACTTTAAAGTCATATTTTTATAGTGTCACATGGCAAAATTAACTACTGAACATAAATTCCCCATTAACAGCTATAAAGACTGCATTGCAAGAGTAATATGTAATCCTTTATTTCTTGCATGCTACTTCAGTTAATGCCAATTTTTCTCGAGGATCAGATTTACTGAAGAGTTTCATTATTCATCTTGTGAAAAGAATAATATTGATTCTGTGACATTTAAGCAGTGGGTATTTACAGTACTAACCAAACATCTCCTGAAACTGTGACAAAATCAGCAGAAAAGTTTGCTGATTTTTTTTTTTAATCTTTTATGACTTAAATGTATTGCTAATATTATTATTCCTTTTTTTATACATCATTTTAGTTCAAAAAATTATAGTTATTAAAAGTTTACTACTTAGCATATATATTATGGAGACCTTCTCACTGATTAATCCTCCCAATTTAAACTGGCTATTTAACCCTAAAACACTTTCACCTTTCATTACGTCATTTGGGGGACATTTTTGGTGAAGGTGTATTTTATTTTAATATTTTATAAATAATGATCCCATTGCAGTTCTAACTTGAAAGTTGGCATACTAGTAAACAAAACTCTAACAATGCCATATACTTTTTTCAGAATTTTAAAATTACAGTTTTTTGAAATATTTAAGGTCAAAGATTATTTTGGTGACCTTGACATGGTCAACCTAATGTTTTTTTTATTTTTCAGCACATGATTTAAAAGCACATATAAATGCTATAAAAAGACACTAATTTCAACCTTCTAGCCCAATTAGATAACATGATACAAATGCTCAAAGATTGTCTGGAGGTCACAATTTTCTCATTTTCAAGGTCATGTAATTCGAAACCCGTGGGTGGACAGTGCCAAAATTTGGGATTTATGCATAAGTCTACATGCCTAACAATCACACCAAATTTCAAGGAAATCAAAAGGTGTCGAGTTGTGAGCCTTGTTGATTTGACACGGAATGACTCTGTAGTATACTTTTGCAGTTTCCACAGTGCAACAAAATGAACCAGTTCATAATCCATAAATTAAAACTTTTTTTTAACTAAACAGCCTTAATGCTGTTCAAGCTAGAAGAAAATAATGACACTTCACTTTTTAAATTCATTGAAAAAGTATGAGACCTTTTGCATTACGCACGATGATTGAAAAGTATCAGGCTGTTGGTAAGAAAGTTTTTGCAGCCTTCATAGATTTAGAGAAAGCTTACGACCGAGTAAATAGGACACTTTTGTGAAAGGTATTGAATGAATATGGTGTTACTGGGAATCTACTTAATAGTGTAAAAGCCATGTATGCTGGTAGTAGAGCTTGTGTACGAGTGAATGGTGTTTTATCCAAATGGTTTTCTATTGGTGCAGGAGTCAGACAAGGTTGTGTAATGTCACCATGCCTGTTTAATATATTTATGGACGCGTGCATGCGTGATGCCAAAATAGATTATAGTGGTTTATGTCTTGGTGATATCCGTGCATGCAGCTTGCTGTATGCTGATGAAACTGTCCTGTTGGCAGAAAGCAAAAGTGAGTTGCAGAGTATGTTGACTCGGATGCACGAAGTTTGCATGAAATTCAAACTGAGTATAAATAAGGGAAAAACCAAAGTTATGGTGTTTGAGAGAGGAACGGGTAGCACTGAATGTAATGTAAGTATAAACGGCACTGTGATTGACCAGGTGAGTGAGTTTGTGTATTTAGGAAGCATGTTTGACAGAGAGAACAAATTGGATGGTGAAATTAGTAGGCGAGTGAATTCTTCATTGAAAGTCATAGCTGCTCTGGGAGGTTTTCACAGGAATGATGGGTTCTCTAGAGAGTCCCGCATGGCTGTGTATGAAAGTGTAATTGTTCCTACTATCATGTACGGCAGTGAAACATGGGTACTGCAGAAGAAATATAGGAGTAGTTTGTGTGCTGGAGAAATGTGTTACTTATGGGAGGTTTGTGGCAAGACACGGTCTGATTGTGTGAGGAATGAAGATGTGTTGCAGTTGTGTGATGTGAAGCAAAATGTTGTTAGCAAGGTGGAGGCCAATATGCTTCAGTGGTTTGGCCATGTTGAAAGAATGAATGATGAGATGCTTACTAAGAAAATCTTTTTAGCCCAAGTGGCAGGAAGGAAAGGCAGAGGAAGGCCAAGGAAGACATGGGTGTGTCCGATTCAGGAGGGTCTGCATGAGAAAAAGATTATGAGCATGAAGTACAAAAGATCTTGTGTACAGCGTGTGATGGATGTCAGTGAAGCCCGAGTTGTATGTCAAGATCGCTGTAAATGGAGAAGTTTGATACAACAACAGTAAGTAAAAATATCTGGTAGTTTGCATTTCTTTTTGAAGCTAACCTCTGAATCTCAGAGAACAGCTTAGTGATATGTATGTATGTATGTATGTAAAAAGAAGGGTTACTATAGAGGAAGAGTTACTCTACCAACATGTGCAATTTCAAAGACATCTGTCAGTTAATAATAAAGTTATGCCCACTTTTGCATTACTTTCGGTACAACCCTTGTATTTCAATGATGATTGACAGAGAGTGTGGTGAAATTCTCAGGAAGTGTCTAATATTCCCTCTGGCGGCCATGGGCAATGCACGCCTAACCCAATGAGCTGGGCAGGCATCAAAACCGCTTGGGCAAAAAAATTAATTTTCTCAGCTTCTCTTATGAATGCAGTAGAAGTTGGAACTTGGATTGGAACCCTTATTTTTTCTACCCCCACCCCCACCCCATTTTTATCCCCGATCTTTCTGCAATTGATTTTAAATTTTTAAAAAACAAAAGCGTCTTTGATGTTGGAAGATTATCTGACAAAGTTTTGAGCAAAACCCTTTTACTAACAGCTTACAAATTAACAGCCTGAATGCCTTTACCCTGCCAACTAGCATGGGTGCATTAGTTAGTACAATGAACTTGGTTACAGATTGGTGTGATTTGGCTGGTTACAGATTGGTGTGATTTGGCTGGTGCTGATGTGTTGTTTTGAGAAAAGACTCAATATCTGCCTCTTTCCAAGTAATGGACTAAATGTCTGCCTCTAATCCGCATTATTGTGTTCACTATCTGCTCGCATGAGGCTATTTTGCAAAAAGCCTTTGAGAATGAAGAGGACAAGGAGACGTACTTAGAAGGAGGCAAACAGCATTTAAGAAAAATGTTGTTTTGACTTTTGAGAGCCTTAATTTTATTTATTTCTTATTTTTGCAAGTAATTGATTTTTGATGTATGAAAATTAATTAGGGATTTGAGAATTTTAATCTAAAATGCTTACTGCGCAGAGGAAGTTAAGTCGCTGTTCTGATCTGGAGGTGGCACTATGTAATGGTGTTCTGTTGGTAAATACTGGGTATATTAATACCACTGGAAGGTAAGATGACATCCAGAAATACCTGAGTAGTATTTGACCAAGTGCAACCTATAGTGCTACAATTTCTTCCTGCATGTGATGACATCTTTATGGATGACAATCCAACAGTAGGGTTACCATATGTCATCTTGTAGCAGAACATGTCCTCTTTTTTTGACCTTAACACTGCATCCGGGCGGATTTTTTATTAATTGCAAAATACCAGGCTTTTTAGCAATGAACATAAACAGTTCACAAGAATTTCTGGTTTGTTTCGTGTTTACGCTAGTTTGTGCAGCTGTTGGTTACTCGGTTTCATGTAGTGTTGGTAATTAGTGATTTCTGTGGGTTGAACACCCTCTTTTTTGCAGTTTTAAAACAGAGACAACAAGGTGTATTCGAGTTGTCATTAGTGGGGTAACCATCATTAGGGTTACCTATGACATCATTCAGTTGCTGAAGTTCTGACTAGTTTGATATCAATGAGAGACATTCTTAATGAAAGTTTGAGTCAAGAATTCCTGCCTTTGAAAGTTCAGATGCTACTTGTGGGAGAGACCATAACTTCTGTGACAAATTCTGTGATGATGTTAATTGACTATACCAGCAGTTGTGTGGAATATTTGGATAAATGGACGTAACTTTTGAGAGACCTCATTTTTCACATGGATGACCCTACATGACATGGAAAGATGTGGAAATCTCTGCACAAAGCTTAATTGATAAAGGAGTCCCAAATGATGATGCTAAATGCTGTGATCAACTAAACAATGCGAAAAAATTTGTAAAAAGTGAGATTAATAATGAAGGATTCAATCAGCTGCTAGCTCACCAGAAGTAGGCCAAATTTTTTGAACAGTAGAGAAATGCTGACTGTCATTCAGAATTCCTGATTTTTTTTTTTTTTTTTTTCAAATCCTCCTCACAATGCAAATGTTGAGACTTTTTTCACTTGTGCAAAGTCAATGGACAAAGATAAGAAACATGTGAACTGTACATTCCATTCAAGGCATTCTATTTCAGCAGTATAACTTTAAAAAAATTCGTGCTCTGAATTCCATGCTTATTTGAAAAGAAGCCCAGATATGCTGAAGATGATACTGTCTGCAGAAAAATAAGAATGAGCAGAAAACCAAGATGGGCCTACTTATTAATATGTGGAACTTTTTGAAATGGGATGGCTAACTTAATAAATGGAAATTCAGTGGATTTTTATTATTTATCAATATACACTATATTGACAAAAGTCACCAGACACCCCTTCAAAAGCAAATGAATGGATCCACTGCTTTGTTAAGATGCACGGTACAGCTGAAAATGGTATAAAAACAAGCCTGCAGCTGACCACGATCATATTGCACTGTGAGGTTGAGTGAAAATGTTGCGGCGAGAGAGAACTGACTTTGAGAAAGGAAAGATTGTTGGGTGTTATATCAGTAGGTTGTTTATAAGAGAAACCGAGAGGCGTTTCAACATACACAAGTCAACTGTTTTGGATGTACTAAATAAGTTAAATAAGAGGTAGACACATGAAGCAGCAAAACGTACCAGCAGACCAAAGAAAATCAGTGATAGAGGACGTCAAAGCCTCAGGAGAGTCGTTAAAGCTAATCAACGGAGTACTGCACAAGACCTCAGTGTACAGGTGAGTAAAAATGCTGGAACCCAGGTATGTACATGCATCGTTCACAGAGAACTTCATTCCATGGATTACAGTGGTCGTGCGGCTGCTCATAAGCCTTTCATATCCACTCAGAATACTACTCGTTGTTTAGCATGATGTAAAGAACATTTATCGTGGACCGTAGACCAGAGGAAACGGGTCCTATGGACTGATGAATCCAGACACACGATCCATCAGTCTGATAGCCATGTGTGGGTAGGGCGGCATCCAGGGGAATGCTATTTACCACAGTGTACTGTTGCTACGGTCAAGTTTGGAGCTGGCAGTGTACTTGTGTGGGGGTGTTTTTCGTAGTATGGTCCCGGTCCATTGGTTATTGTGGACAAACCTCTTAACCAGCACCACTACCTCAATATTCTGGACAATTCTGCCCTACCAACTCTGTGGCAATACTATGGAACCGTGCCTTGTTGGTACCAGTAGGATAATGCACCGAGCCATAAAGCAAGGACTGTTACAGTGTGGTTTGACAATAATTCCATATCGTGTGTGGACTGGACAGCACAGAGCCCTGATCTTAATCCCATAGAGCACCTATGGGATGAATTAGAGCACTGCATAAGAAGTTTGGAATAAAGGCCTACTACTAAGCAATGGTTAGCGGCAGTATTATGTGCTGAATGGAAGCGCATACCTATCGCTGTGTTCCAAAACCTTGTCGAAAGCATCTCGAAGGGTTAGTGCATGCATTAAGACCAAAGGTTAACCGACACCATACTAATGTATGTCAATAAATGCTATGTTGTGTTTCTCTTCTAGGTGTCTGGTGACTTTTGTCAATATAGTGTATAATTGTTATTGCAAAACTTTCCAATTGCTCATTTAATTGATTAAAATTTGCATTATCTATATGTTTATGAATCTGTAAGCTATTTGGCTACATGTCCTCCTATTTTGCTGATTCATAACTGGTAAGTGTAAAATGCCCTTTTTATGATGGAGATTATGGTAACCCTATCCAATGCTCAGCACACCATGGCAGAGTCATGCACAAATGGTTTGATGAGCATGAGGGCTTCTATCATCTCCCTGGCCTCCAGTCTCTTGATGGGCAATGGGCTATAAGCATTCACCCATCCCTAATTTAGGGTCACTGGTTCCAGGGAAGGGAGAGAGCCAGTGCCATAAGACAAACACAACATCCATGCCTCACCGGGATTCGAACCCGGACCCCCTTTTGGAAGAATGATCAGAGGCCATTGCTTAGACCACTGCACCACCGGGGCGGCATTGAAAATGTGACGGGCATTTTAGAAAGAGCAGTTCAGTATCACATTATGTCCTTTTCTATTAACACACAAAGTTCTGCTGCAGGAACAGGTATCTTTGGATCAAAACGAAGACAAACACCTCACAGAATCCATGCTGCATCACATACTTGTTGTCATTCACAACAAAGATGGCCTTACTCAATATTAAATACAGGATTGCATTTTTTTTTACTGGTGTGTGTATACAGTTTTGCTGTAAGTAAAATCTTTAGTTTTGGTAATGAAATTCCTTAAATCTGATGATGTATAAAAATTTTGGGAAGACTATGAATCTTGTACTAACCTACATTAACCCCACCACCACCAGAAGCTGTGAGGGAAGGAAAAAGAAAGCATACAATTTTTGATCAATCTGGGAGGATTGTAAGGGAAAACCATTTAATTTTCTCACATAACGATAAACACATTTACATTCCGCATTACTGTAAGACACAGATGATATGCAAAATAACAATTTGTGATGTTTTACCAAAACACTTACATCCCAATTAATATTTGATGACTTATTTGATGCTAGATCACATTATTGGGGGGGTCTCATTCTGAAACACAATATGAATATCAGTATTTATTGGAATTGTTAAACATGATATTTGACAAAGAGTTTAATGAAAGGTGCACAACAACAGGTTTATGGCAATCATTTTTCACTTATCCCTTATTTCTTTTAATTTAAATTTTCATCTTTAATGTCAATTTTATTTATTTTTCCTTGACACAACAAGAGAAAAAAAAAGAAATTAAAAACACAAAAAACAATTCAGATTAAACTGCAACCAAATACTCACATTCGTTTGCCTTTTGGTAATGATTCCTGGTTGTGAGATCTTCATGGCTAAACAAATTGAAGTGATTTTGATAAACCTGATGTTTACATAAAATGTTTTTGTTGGACAATGCAGAATAACATTTTAAAGAATCACAACATTTGCATTATTTATGGCATTAAACCACCATTGAAGTGCACCAATTTACGTGCAAGTCAATAATGACCTCATAACTCGAAAGATCCAACTTACCTTTAAGGTCTTCGTTTTTTTCATTGAAAACACTTCCTACACGTTAGCTAATTTAATTATTCTTATGTGACTGTCTTTTCAGGTTTCGTCATGCATCTTATCTGCAGGCAAGTTGTTGTTATCTCATAGGTCATAAATCCTTTTCTTTTCATTCTTAGAAAGCCATTATGTGTTGACTTCTTACATTTGTTTGACGTACGAGAATGGCAGTGAATCTGTTAAAAGTACTTGAGGAATGGTGTGACTGGGCAAGTAGGGTTATTGTTTGCGGCAAGGTTTTGCAAGATATGGGGCAGGTGGAGAACTATATGGATCACAGTTGACAGAGTGTCGACCACTGTGATGTAAATAGTGTATTATAGGTTGTGTAGATAGAGATTTTATATGGTAAGATGTGAATGTAATGTAGAAATTATACGTAAAGTGTGTGTATTGGGTAACATATATATGTGAATTAAGTGTGTATTTATTGGGAGAGAGTTGTTTGTTTTTAGCTGTATGTGTTTGAAAGCAAGGTAATTTAAAACAAAAAAGAAGAAAACAACAGCACTTAAATACTAGTGAGTATGTATGTAATTTAAAGAGGTATCACATACATCAAACAAATGTAAGAAGTCTAAACATAATGGCATTCTAAGAATGAAAAGAAAAAGATTTGTGACCTATGAGATAACAACAACAACTTGCCAGCGGATGCGAAGCATGATGAAACTCGAAAAGACAGTCACATAAGAATCATATTAGCTAATGTGTATGAATTGTTTTCAATGAAAGAAACCAAGACCTTAAAGGTAAGTTGGATCTTTTGAGTTATGAGGTCATTTTAAAGAATATTTTCACTTTACTTAACATTTTCTTTACAAGTTATAGCTGATATGCACTTTAATGACAGCTTTTTAACTTACCCCACTAATCCCAAGTACCTTAATTTTTAAAAACTACTTAGTAGAAAACTCATGTGATTTTGTTTTACCTTTAAGAAGACTTATTGGGAGAGAGGGTTGGCTTGCATGAAAAAGATGAAAAGTTTTTAATATTTCCTGTCTTCTGAATCTGGTTCAAGAGGTACTGTGCAAGCAGAAGAGCAAGATAAAAATAATGGAAAACAGTGAAAGAACAGTGCAATGCAACAAAAACATTATTTCTGTAGGAAATATGGGATTCCGAGGGACAGGAAAAGTCCCAGAAGACACCCCTCCTCCCCATGGGAGATGGATGGATGAAATTCTTAAGTATGCTGGAGTGACATGGAGGAGACGGGCCCAAGACAGAAAATTGTGGAAGAAATTTGGGGAGACCTTCATCCAGCAGTGGATTGATAATGGTTGATGATGGTGATGACAGTGGTGGGAAAACTAAAAACATATAAAAGTGGATTCTTAAACACATGACCTGCCATATACACTGGTGCACAAAATTAACAGGACAAACACAAAATCACGAATAACGTAAAATCCACACAACAGAATTTAATGACAGTTGATATGGACATACACTCATTGTCATAAAAATCCGTGCACCAAGAAGGATGCGTCCGAGTGAAATGAAATTTTAGTAGTAAAACGGTACATACCAAGGACAAAAGTGATAACAATATCCCAGCAGCAGGACAATTTCCTGCGGACATAGGTACACATTCCGGTCAGCGTTAGTGCTGTGTCGAACCGCCTCCTGCTCGGATGCATGCGGTGATACGGTCCAGCATGGAGTCAAAGAGACGCTGTATGCTATCCTGGGACAGATTGGCCCACACTTCTTGCAACTGATGCTCTAAATCACAAACACTGGGACAGGGAGAAAGCTGGCGTCACATCTGGTCTCACGCGTGCTTGATGGGCGAGAGACCAGGCGATCTGGCAGGCCACGAAAGTGTCGAAGCATTGCGCAGACAGTCCTGGGAAACTCAAGCCGTGTGGGGACAGGCGTTATCTTGTTGGGAAATGGCTGCGGGCCTCCCCGCCAGGAAAGGCAGCACATGGGGCTGCAGAATCTCCTGTACATAGCGCTGGGCTGTCAACGTCTCTCGGATCACTGCGAGGAAAGTCCGGCTGTCATACGCGATGGCTCCCCAGACCCCTGCAGTTCAGGACATGTGCAGCTGTACAGTGAGGTTGGGATTGTAGCGCTCATCCACGGTCCTCCACACTCTGACATGGAGGTCTTCAGTTTCCATACAGAAGTGGGATTCGTCACTAAACACTATACGTCGCAAGTCCGTAGCATTCCATGTTGCTGACACAACTGCAATCGACACCGACGATGGTCAGGTGTTAATGGCAGAAAACGCAAGGGCTGTCGAGAGTGCAGATTCACCTCTTCCAGGTGTCTGGAAATGGTTCTGGCGGACACAGGAGTCCCTTGTACAGCCGCCACGTGTCTCTGGATATTGGACAAGGACGTCATTGCATCTGTGCGTGCCACTCTCATGATCCTACGATCCTCTCTGCTGGTGATGTGCCTAGGTCATCCAGAGCCAGTCCGCCGTGTCTGGGTGCCTTCCCGTATCCATTGCTCCCAACACGATTGCACTGTACTGTCTGACCAGCCCAAACGGTGGCCGATGTGGTGCGCTGGCCACCCTGCCTCTCTCATCCCAGTGATGCGGCAGCGTTCAAACTCCGTTAGTTGCCTATATGCACATCTACAGTGGCTCCTTGGCATGTCTTTCACTCAGGGATCTCACCTAACTCTTACTGTGCACTCAGGGATCTCACCTGACTCTTACTGTGCACTTTAGCGCAAATGTGGAGTCCCCTGCACAGTGCCTTATAAGGCCCAAGGATTGCAATTGCAGCGCCGATCTTGAACGCGCAGGCATGCGGAATCGCACGAAACTTTAATCATTTGCATGTCTGCCCTCCCCATAGCAATTCGCAGAGTTTCGAGTTAATCACACTGCTTTTTCTTGGTGCACGGATTTTTATGACAATGAGTGTACACATATTGATAATGCAGCAATGCACAAGGGAAAAGGAATGTCATCGCCACATGTGGAGGAAGCATATGCATAACAGTTCAAAAATGATGCATCAAATGGTGCAGATTTCATGGGTTAATAAAGAGTGTGATTACCCCAAATAGTGATACAGCTAACCCAATGAGCCTTCATGCTATTTACAAGGCTTTGAATGAGAGTTTGGGGCAATAAGTGTTACTCTTCCACCAAGTTGCATCCTGGGAGGGTTCTACCGAAGGGAGCTGCTGGCTTGCAATTTCTCTTTCCAGGGCATTCCAGACATGCTCTATCTGGTTCAGATCCAGAGATCCCAATGGCCACTCAATCCTGTGAATACCCTCACTCTCCAGGTGTTCGTGGAACCGTCGAGGGATGAGCGCTATCATCCATAAAAAGGAACTAGGGGCCAACAGCGGCCACTGAAAAGCCATACACGAGTCTCTAGGATGTCATGCCTGTAACATGCAGCAGTCAGAGTGCCTCCCGGAAACACCTACAGCAGTGTGCATCCATTCATCATGATGCTGCCAGCCCAAACCAGAAGTCCTCCACCATTGTAGTGGTCAGCTTCTCTAATGCTGGAGGCAAAATTTTGGCTTTCCCTGACTCGTCGCTGTTGAAAACAAAGGCCAATTTGATCAGGAGTCCAGGGATGATGTCGTCGGGCCTAATTCTGATGGACCCTTCTGTGCGATGCGGTGAGTGGGATACAGACCGTTGGACTATTTGCATACAGACCACTCTCATGGAATAGTCTGTAAACTGTTTGCCTCGATATCATGGTTCTTATAACAGAGAAGAGCTCCTGCCCCAGCTGCCTGGCAGTAGACTCACTATGGCAACGAGCTGTTAAGAAACAAATACTGGTCGTCTTGACTTGTGGCTTGTGGGGTTCCTTGTCACGGTGTTCTGGTTATTGTTCCGGGCCCCTGGAACTGCCAGCAAAGATTGGAGAACGCTTGCCTTGACACATTCAGCCATCTTGCTACCCTAGCTTGTGATTGCCCTGCTTCCAATCTAAAATCTCTCTCCACTGTAAAGATTTTTCTGAGCAATGGTGTGGAGCCATTCTTCCACCAACAGTCCAACTCAAGATTCAATTGCAGCATCTTGCTCAGAACAACATTTATCAAGGACGTGTGTCTGCCAGATTGATGATGTATGGTCATCATTTGCATATTTACCCAGGAGCTAGGGCAATGTTGCTTGGGTACATTGACTTAATGTTTCCCCTTGCACATGTCTCTGAAAAATCTTTACAATTGGCCATCTCATTTTGGACACATTCTCAAATTTGTATTTGTCATGTTAATTTTGGATACCAATGTATAAGGAATAGATAGCTACAGTTGGAAGAGTAGCTTACTAGCATCATCAAACTAATATAGGAGACATGATCTACTCATACCCACAATGACAGTTAACTCTTTGGTGACTATAAACAGGAGTGCATGGTGAATAAGCCTAGGCATATATCATAAAAATAGTCTTTGTAGACTATTTTTATGATATATGCTTAGTAATGAAAAATTGCTGATGGTTTGAATGCACTCTGTACTTTCTGCCTAACTGATATGCTCATATAAAAATAAGTATGGGTACGGTGCATCAATTGATAACCAAAACTAATAGTAGTAGATCCGTTTAGTGGTACACAGAGCATTGTTAAATAAGTAATAGCAAGCTTTCGCCACAATTGTGCGACTTCGTCAGGCTACGTACCAGATAACAGTAATCTGAGATAAAACACACAGTTCACAACGCTCAAAAATCGAAAGACTTCAGAAGTCTTAAAAAAAATCTGAAGTCTTCCAATTTTTGAGCGTTGTGAACCGGCAAGAGCAGAAGGTCGGTACTGCTGCTTCAGGATAACGCGCATCCTCACACCGCGAAAACGACTTTAAACACTAATGCTGACCTGGGATGGGAGATTTTGTTCCACCTGGTGTATTTTCCGGACTTCGCCCCGTCGGATTACCACCTCTTTCGCTCCCTGCAACATCACCTGAGTAATACGCACTTCACTTCTGTCGAGGAGGTGCACACAAGTATTGATGACTTTATCAACTCGAAACAGCCCTCTTTTTCCGCAGTGGCATTCGGCAGCTCAAATGTATCCAACACGACAAGGATTATTTCCCAGATTAGGTACGTATTCGATTTGCTATAATTTGCTGTCAATGTGTCATGCCTGTGGCTGAGAATTAAGTTGCACACCTAATATTTGTAACAGAAATACAGCCTGCAAATTACCATACACTTGGAAGTTACTGATAAAAACCAGAAAATCAAAAACTGTTGCTCAAAAGTATTGGAAAAAGATATAAAAGAAACAACCTCCCAGAAAGCATGGAATAGTAGCAAAAATCAACAAAAGGTGATGCATTGACAAAATCAATCAATTACATGAGTCAAGGAATGGTGGGGAAAATGACCCCCAAAAAACTCACTGATACACATTGAACATTGACACAGAGTTTCCATTGACGATGGAGCTCAATAAGAAGCCAGGAGTAGCACTTGAAGATAAAGTGAAAAATTGTATCTAACTGGCATAATGCTTCAATAACGTTAAGAACCTTCACATCCTACCAGATTCATTTAATTGAAACAAACCCCAAAAAAGGGCAACAGAAAATGGAAGTATACCCTTCAACAGCAATAAAAAATAGTACATTCAATAAAGTACAGTAGCGAACAAAAGTATTTGGCGAAACACTTTTTCGACCATATTTTTTTTTTTCTGCTGGACCAAATTGGGTCCTTTTGGGATATGATATGTGTTGATTCGTGGGTTGCAATGCTGCATAGTTTCTACACTATCTACCAACAAGTAATTGGACACCCCTGAAATCGCCGATATCTGCGGTCCTGATACACGTCACGGTCGCCGCCATTAAATATCGTGTGGGAAACAACAACGCAACCAGTCGCATGCAAGATGCTACACAGTTCGGAGCTCTCTGATTTTGAGAAAGGTGTAATCGTCGGGTATCACAGAAATAGCCGACTCATACGTGACATATCCAGCGAGTTGAAGTCCGCAAAATCGACAGTAGCCTACGTGATTGGCAAGTAAAAGATGAGAGGTGACTGTCGGAATGTGCACCGACCCAGCAGACCCACAAAACTGGGAGTTCGAGACTGACGGGTGCTGGCCAGAGAAATTCAGAAGAACCGCACCAATTCGATGGGCCGCATCCGCGAGGAGTTTCAACAGGCATCCGGGAGTGTTCTTTCGATAAATACCATCCGTAAGGAAGTCCATCTGCTCGGTTATCATGGACGTGCTGCCGCCCACAAGCCTTTGATCACCAAGTCCAGTAGCGCTGCTCGGCTAACGTGGGGCAAAGAACGTCAACAGTGGACCGTTGAACAGTGGAAACAGGTTCTCTGAAGCGACGAATCAAAGTTCACCCTCCACGGTTCAGATGGCAGGGTCTGGGTTTGGCGTCTGCCTGGAGAAGGCCTCCTGCCGGAATGTATTGTGCCAACTGTGAAGTTCGGCGGCGGTGGAATTATGCTATGGGGGTGTTTCTCCTAGTATGGCACGGGACCCTTGGTCGCAATTCCTGGTAGACTCAACGCCGAGACCTACTGCACCATTTTGGATGACCATGCGTTTCCTACGTTGTGACAGTTTTACGGGGTGGACACATGTTACTTTCAGGATGAAAATGCTACCTGTCATGTTGCGAGATCCACCATGGTTTGGTATGGTGACAATGCGGTTAATCGAATGGACTGGCTTACGCAGAGCCCAGACCTTAACCCTATCGAGCACCTCTGGGACGAGATGGGGCTTAGACTTAAGAGGTGCGCCCCTACCGTCCGAAATCGGTGAAGGAACTGACCTATCTTCTCCAAGCCGAGTGGAAGAAAATAGCGCTAGCCGTCGTACAATGCCTGGTTGTGGGTATGCCCCGGAGGGTCGCAGCTGTAATCGCCACTCGTGGAGGCTCCACCAACTATTGAAGGTGAATAAACTTCGCTTTCCTTTGCTATCACAGGTGTCCAATTACTTGTTGGTAGATAGTGTATTTCGCTCAGAGCGAATTTGTCGTTTGAAATGGGCCATATTCAAGAGTCGCCAATTATTACCCATTTGTTTGCTGCATGTATTAATGCTTTTCTTGTGATTTTTCTGGGTTTTGTGATGTGTAGTGTGATAATAAGTCAATCTTAGGTTTTCAGAAATGGGTAAAGAGGCGGAGATCCCTGTTGGGGCTCGCCAGGCGGCCGTGAACATGATGGAATCCGGAATGCGCGTCACCGACATTGCGAGAGCCCTGAAGATCCGACACCAGTCCATTTCAGCTATCCTGCAACGTTATAAGACTGGGACCGTCGAGAACAGTCCACGATGTGGTAGGCCTCGCTCCACTACATTGTGTCAGGATAGACGCATCCTCCGTCGATCTCGTGCTGATCCCACCTTGACTGCTGTGGACATCGCCACCGAATTCCGCGACAACCTGAACGAACATCAGCCGAATTACCATCTCCTGTCGTCTCATTGCTGGTGGATTGAATGGAAGACGCCCCGCCAAGAAACCACTCATCGGAGTCAAGAATCGACGAGCCAGAGTCGCACACGCGCGCCATCATCGACACTGGACCGCGGCAGACTGGAGTAAGGTGCTTTTCACCGACGAGAGCAAGTTCAACTTGTTCGGAAGTGATGGCATCCGATACGTACGACGTCCGTGTGGCCAGAGATTTAACCCCCAGTTCATTCAGCCGACTGTCAAGCACGGAGGAGGATCGCTCATGGTTTACGGCGCCTTCTCTCGCAATGGAATGGGCCCCATCATCGAGATTGACGGAATAATGACCGGCCAGAGCTACACGAACATGCTCATCAACGATGTCTTTTCATGGGCAAACCAGAACATGCCACCCGGATGGATCATGCAGCAAGACAACGACATGAAGCACACCTCCAGAGTAGCAAAGGCAGCCTTCCAGCAGCAACAGGTCACACTTGTAGACTGGCCAAGCTAATCTCCAGACCTCAACCCCATCGAGCACGTGTGGGAGGAGCTGGAGAGACGATGTGTGAAGAAAACCTGCCGGAATAGGGCTCAGAAGTTCGATCAGCTGTCTGCAGAATGTGCGCATTCTATGATCAGTCCTAAAATACGTAAATACTTTATTGCATACTTACCCTTAACAGAATGTCTCTCCCGCAGAAAAAAAGAAAAAAAGAAAGAAAACTTAAGAGCCTTACTGGAAGGCGTGAGTGATCAATGGGCCGCAAATATGTCTCAGACAAGAGAGAATTAAAGAGTATTTGCAACGCAAATCTCATTCCAACAAAGTTTACAAACACAGTTATGACTGAAGATGAGAGTGAAAGAGTGCACTATCCAGTTGAATTTTTGCACACATTTCACAACTGAAAAAGGGTGCAGTCGTGATGCTCATCACGAACCTAGTGGTGCAGTGGTCTAAGTGCTGGCTTATGATGATTCGTTCATGAAGGATCCAGGTTTGAATCCCATGAGGCATGGATGTTGTGTTCGTCTTATGGCACTGGCTCTCTCCCTTTCCTGGAACCAGTGACCCTAAATTAGAGAAGGGTGACTGCTTATAGCCCATTGAGTTCCTGATCTAAAAAAAACCACGAACTATTGTCATTACTGAAGCAGTTGAATGAATTTGTCAATCAAATGAAGTTTACATTTGTTGTTTCATGAGTTTATTCTTAAAAAAAAAAAAACTAACCATCAATTCCGACGGGTTTTGTTTAGTTTTAGATAAATGGTGTAACTTTGAGAGATGAATACTTTTGAATACCTCACATTATGTCTTACATATTTTCAAACTTCATTGCCTTTTTTTTTCTTTTTTTAGGGTAAATGCTCCCTCCCTTATCAAACTGAAATATGCAACCATTTATAGGAAAGAATAACATTTAACAGCAACATTCATAAGATAAATGAGAACATCGGACTGAAGGGGGAGTTACGGGAGAAATATTTGCTCCACCAAACTTAGAGTTTTAGGCTGAAATACAAATATTTATAGAATAAAATGATGTCTAACAACAATACTGGGCAGAAGGAACATTGCAAGAAACAATTTAAAGATTACACAGAAATTTTTGCTTCATCTGACTTCCGTTTACAAAAACTGTTGCCTGCATTTTCAAGTTTAAATATAAACATTTATGCAATGAATGATGTTTAAGAACAATGTTGCATAGCGGAACATCATAAAAAAAAAAAAAAAAATTAAGGGAAAAATCTTCACTCAGTCTAACTTTTATTTCCTAAAGTTTCGAAACTTGAAATACCATCCCCAGATTTTTTTTCAAAATCCCTTTAATTTCATCTTATACAGCAGGAGTTGGCAACCTTTGGCACATGCAGGCCACATTTGACTTTTATGTAATAGTAAGAGGCTGCAAGTGCAGTATGTAACACACATTTATAACTAGCTGAATCGCCCGGCGTTGCTCGGGAAAATTTGTTGATAATTCACTATCTAAATTTTGTACAAATCATATGAAAATTATTAATTTTTTATGGCATGAACCATACCTAATACTGTATTTCATTTCTTCATTGAATTTTATTCCCTGTAGTCTTTAGGCACACAGTAGTTTTAGATTTTCTGTTTGATTTTTGTTGTTTTTTATATACATATATAGCAGGGGTCACAAAAAAATCAATTCTTGTACTTATCACAACAAAAAGTACTAAATTTGAATTCAAATGGAAAAGGAAAATGTAAAAAATAGAACTTTTTAAGAAAATTTTGTATGGGAGCCCCTTGACCCCGACTCCTTCCAAAAACCATTTAAAGTCTAAGTTAGAGTACCATGAGATAGCATACCAATTCAAAATAAAAAAGTAAAAAATACAAAAATTTTGTATCGGGGCCCCTTGACCCCGGGCTCCGACCCCTTCCCAAAACAATTTACAGTCTAAGTCAGAGTACCACGAGATAGTATACCAAATTTGGTGGTTCTAAATTGAAAACTGTAGATTTGCATAGCAGACAGAAAAACAAACATTCAGCTTTATATATTATATATCATATATTATATAATACTTAATTTTTATATATTTATATTGAGTGGAGCCCACTTTCAATTTTTAGTTGTTTTAATAGCATAGATAGGTCATTTGAAAAAAAAAAAGTGATTGGTAAGGTGTCCACAGGTTGTGGACACCTGTTATACAGAGTTAAATATAATATATATGCTTACTTTAGAAACTGGGACTTTTTTAACAGTAAGATTATTTTTATCAAATGTGTAAGTCATTTGTTAGATAAAATTAAATGTTAATATGCTTTAAAATATTAGTATTAGGGGTAAATTACCTGGAGGAAATGAGCTAATAAGCTCTTTAAAATTGTCACTGTCATCAACATCAGCAGCACGTAGTGCAACAGTCTCGTTACTTTCAGCAACGTTTTCAGAAATTGAACTGCAAAAAGTACAGAAATAAAAAAGTCAGAAAATCAGAATGTCATATGTACATACACACACAGGTTGCATTTATTACTTCACATACAAAGTATATATTTACACCTGGATGGCATGCATTTTACTGTTTCTTTCTTTGATACAGAAGAACACTGAAATGAGGTACATGATGGTCTAAGCTCCTGTTGTCATTTGATTTTCGTGGCAAGTGCTTATAAATCCCCACATTTTGTACAAGTGTTTTGACATTTTTCTTTAACAAAATAGATTATAGCCTAACAATTCAGTTGTACATTTTCCATATCATTAGTTAATTTGATTAGTTGTGTTAAATAAAATTAATTAAAAAATGAAAGGGAAAATAAACTTGAGCCCTGGCCTGTATGGGCTCGAGTTTTAGTCAAAGATTTGATATAACAGCCACCCAGGCCTGGATCCATTTCTGGGCTTTTCATTGCAGACTTGGCCCATGCTCATCTCTATTGATAACACCCTGAGGTTCCCCTTACAGACAGATCCTGCTGCATAAAGACAAAAAATGTTCAGTTCTCTTTTTTCCTCTTTAGTCTTCCACCATTCCTCACATGCATCTCCTGGATTAAGGCAATCAATGAAGAAATGGGCAGAAAAAATTACCTCACATGTCCTGGATTAAGGCAATAGACGACTAAATGGGCAGAAAAAAAAAATCGTTTTATAGACAAGTGTATGGCCCAAACAATTAATGTGGTTTGAAAAACAACTGTTCATCATCTTATCCCCTAATACTATAATCAAGCTGCAGAGAATAATAGAAAATGAAAGTTCTTTACAGAAATAGTATGCTATGGAAAGTTCTAATAAATTTAAAAAAAGAAAGAGCACCAATTATTGACATTAGAATACCATGTGATATACCAAGCTGTTTTGAAACTGCTGGAAACATGCCAGTTTTGGAAATCTTTCAGGAGAACAATGAAGATGTATCTAAAAATGAGATCAAAGATAAGAGGAAATTAAAGTAATAAAGATGATGAAACTTGGAGTCATTTGAGAGAAAAAGAGTCATTGCATCTGATGCTTCTTTTCAAGATTATTTACCAAGTAGGATCCAAAAGTTTGGGGACAGCACCTACCAGTGACAATGCAAGCATGTAGTTAAAGTTATGGTGTCTGAAATACATCCCACCATCCCTCCCCTCCGTAGTCAGAATGGTTTGCCCCTTGGAAAGTGATGGGAATGCGCGCGCAGACATCTGCTGCTGTGGTTAGTCGTCTACCTTCTGCGATGTGAGAAGCATGGCTTTTGAAGAGAAAGGTTGTAACATTAACTTTTGTCAGCATTTGGGTAAAACAACCGTAGAGACCTTAGAAATGCTTTCAAAGGTGTACGATCACTCTATGATGGTGAGATCGAAGGCATACAAGTGCTATCGGTGTTTCCAAGAGAGCCAAGAATCCATCGCAGATAATGAGCGCTGTGATCAACCTGTGACTGACAAAGTGAGGAATACATTACGATGGTGGTGCAGTGTGTTAGTCAGGATTGTCGCTCAACCATTGAGGAAATCGCTAATGCAACTAACTTATCAGAGACCACATGCCAGCACATTTTGACAGAGGATCTTAACATGCACTGCATTGTCAGCACATTGTCTCTCGCCTTTTGACCTTCAAACAAAAGGATGAACGGATGTGGATATTGGGCGAATTAATTGACAAAGCCAATAGCGATCCCATGTTTTTCAATGACATCATCACAGGTGATGAAACGTGGTGCTACTTGTTTGATATTCAGCCAAAGCGTGCAACATAGAAATCACCATCTTCCACGCGATCAAAGAAATTTAGGCAGGATTGCAGCACAGAGAAAGTCATGCTGGAGGTGTTTTTTTATTCTTACAGCATTGTCCATTCCAAATTTATTCCTGAGGGCACAACAGTTAAAAAGGAATGTTATCTGGACATTTTACGTTGCTTATTGGAATCAATCCATTGTAAACGGGTGGAGATGTGGCAAAGTGGGCAATGGTACCTTCTCCATGACAATGCGCCTGCGCATCAATCCCTACTGGTCATAGAGTTTCTCGTCAGAAATCATACTAATGTGCTTCCACATCCCGCCTATTCACCTGGCTTAGCCCCCTGTGATTTTTACCTCTTTCCACTGAAGAAACAAAATCTGCAGGGATATAATGTAAATGCTAAAAATAGTTCATTTTTATCTGTTCAGTTATAATGAAGTTCACATATGCAGAACAGCTTTAGCTTTCTCTTCAACTTGGTTATATCAGGTTCGACTGTATTGTGAAGCCTAGCTGATTCTACATAAGACAACAGAAGACAGATGTTCAGGGTTTTAAACGTGCAAATGATAAAGATGGAAACTACATTAGATGGAACTTACAGCAACAGGGAACTACATGGCATGGGTGTTAATGATGTAAAGAGTAATATTTTATACTTGCAATAATTTTTTATGTAATAAACTAAAATAATGCTAATTCAATTCATATAAGTAAGAGGCATGATCAACAAGTAATGCCTCCACAAAATCGTCTTGTGCATGACCTGTTGCCTAGCAACCAGTCTGACAGCAAGACTCCTTGTGCCACTAGCTTCACTTTACTGCATAACAGAACTCCGTACATTTATTTGTTCATATTGAATTGTACTAAAAATGGACGATTCTTTTCAATCTGTGTTAATGGGTGTCAAATAATGATCAGTTATAGCATTTTTAATTCATGAAAATGTACCTCCCAAAAAATTCACACTAGATTATTAGTGGCAGTTTATGGTTCTGGAACTTTGGACATAACCACTGTTTATCATTGGATAATAAAATAAAAGGACAATGGAGGAATGTTGGCAGTAAAGGATCACCCACAGAGTGGGAAACCCGTAATTGTAATTTGTGATTTGAACAGGCAAAAAAAGTTAATAAAGTCACGAGGGAAAATTGAAGACTAACTCAGAGAACCATAGCAGGTAAGCTGAACATTAGTTTAAGTAATGTCAATGACACTGTTAAAGTTTAGGATACAACAAAGTGTGTGTTCGTCGGGTACTGCATCACCTAATGACTGAAATGAAAAAAAAAAAACTCAAGACTTGAAACATGATAAAATTTGCTTGTTCGCTACTAAAATTATGGAAATGATTTTCTCCAAAGCATTGTGACCGATAATGAGAGTTGGGTTCACCATTATGACCCAGAAATGAATGATCAAACGCTAAAATATTGACACCCATCTTCTCCTTGAAAATTCAAAACTCGAATTTCTGCCAGTAATTGCATTCTCACTGTGTTCTGGGACTAGAGAGACACTACTCATCAGGAGTACATGGCCAAAGGTATGATTATCAATACTCTGAGAACTGCGTGCATACCTTGATTCTACAACATGACAATGCCAAACCCTACACCAATGCTTTCAATTCATAGGCCATCAGGTTTGAAGTTCTTGAAAACCCTACTTACAGCATTGATTTGGCACTGTCCAACTTCTGGTTGTTTTCTGCTCTCAAGAGACCTGAAAGGAATTCAGTTCACCTGTGACAAAGATTTTCGAGCTACTACGAGGAAGTGGTTCCGAGAACATTCTGAAGATTTTTACAAACGGGTTTAAAAAGCTTATTAAATGTCGGCATTATCTGTATCGAGCATGAGGAAGAACTATGTAGAAAAATAAAATATGTGAATTAAAGTAAAAATCCTGAGCTTTGTTCTTGTTTTGTTTCAGTCTGATACCTTGCCACTGGGTATGCACATAAATATAGAGGCATTACTTTTTGAACACCCTCTGTAAAAACCATCAATATTTATAAAAATTCATTTACCTTAATGGACTTCTGAAGTTTAGTTCTTTCTTTATAGACAGCAAATCCATTCCTTGGCTTTCTACACTGAGTTTTCTCGATGGTAAACCATAGTCTTCCAGTAAGGGTGTCTTTTGTAAAGAATAAGGAACTTGATTCTCCCTTCCCTTATCTGGCTGCCTATAACACATACTGATGGTTAAAGTAATGTGCAAAACATGTTTCTTAATCAGAGCATTCAGAAAATTAACAGTACAAACTAAAAATAAATCGAAAACATGTACAATATTATTTGATTATAACACTGCAGTGCTAAATTTGATTTTACAAAATGTGGAGCTCCAAAGTGCATGTTTAACTAGATGATACTTACAGACGTTTTCAGTTACATTATAAATTTCAACTGTTGTTCACTATATTCAAACAAAGCATTTCGTGATTTTTTTACGGTAGATACAGAGCTATAAAGAATTTGGAGTGCCGACTCTTCATTGATTATTAGCATGGGAGTCTAGGGGTAGTCCAAATGAAGTCTCAAGATCTGCATGATTATACGTGAATAGAGAACCAGATAATGGTAAGGATTCAATCCTTACAGTTCTCTGATTTATTCTTTCATCTTGTAATCAAGTGTTTACAATTTATTGTTTGAAAATCTTTGTTTAGGACTAATAAATTATGGAGGGTTTTTTTGTTTTGTTTTTTTTTCTTTTTGGTCTTGCGTGTAGTACAGTCTCCGAGTCCTGCAACAGAAGAAACCCAAAAATTGTATGTGTTTCCACTATCACACACTCCCTCATATATGAAATTAAAGTGGTGTCTCCCCCTTTCTAAACAAGCAGACCACAGTAGAAGTCAAGCACAGACTAAACACATTCACTCTCGCCACCCAGGACTAAAAAGAAACACATGCTGTGAAACAGTTGTGGTCTTTCTTTCTCACACCTCTTCCCTCTCTCGTAAATGGGGTCTGAAGGTCTTTTACTAATTAGAAGGATGAGTTACACAAGTATGGTGCTTCCCTTTGTATATTACGCAGACCATGAAATTAAAAATAAAAAAGACGCTGTATAATCCACTAATGTGATGTTCATCTCAAAGCATAAATTCCTACAGAAAAGTTGTGATTAACGGGATAACTTAATAGTCCAAACAGACAAAAAAAAAAAAAAAAAAAAACCAGAAAATCACTATCATTTTTAGGTGTCAACCAATTAATGATACTCTTAAGTAATCAAAGAGCAAAAGTCATGAGATTTTACAGCTTTACCACAGTTCGATTGTTAACAGGGTTCATACTCTTTTTGAAAATGGAAATTAAGGAGTTCTTAAGGACCTTCAGGCTACTTTAAGGACCTTTAAATTATTTTTTAAGGACTTCATAATCGCTGCATGCAAATATACACAATATACAATATGTGAGTTAACTATTACAACATAAGTCATTTTAACACAATAAATCAATTTTGTTGAAACTAATGAATATTCCATTGCACAAATATATGAATTAAAATTAGTTCTACTAAAATAAACCTAAATACTCCAACAGAAAAACTAACTAACTTAAAAGTTCCTTATATACATTATTTACTGGTAATACTGGATCCATTATTTGTCCTGAAGCATATCTTTGCATCTACAGAACTAACACTCTGCTTCTTCGTATTGTGGTGTGAAACATAAAATTTATTTACTTTGGAATTTCAATTTTCAACAAATTTTCACCCATTAATTGTGATTATATAGCCCATCTTTGTGGTTTCGGAAACTTTTTAAATTTGCATTTGTTTTTCCTTCAAAGTTTATCCGAATTTATATTATTTTATTAATTTAGAAATTTATTTTAACAAAAACAGTATTACAAATACAGCTTAGAATTTCATATGGCTGTGATTGTCAGTCTTTAAAACTTTTGGTATCTTTACCTTTCCATTCAATAACTTAATTCCTTCCATTAGAATTACTTTTACAAATATGTACGGACACAGGCTAAGAAACTAAATGCATTGATTCTGTGGGTGCCATCACTACAAGTGCTGCAGCTGGAAAAATAATACTTTTATAAAAATGCAGCGCAGCTTGTTAGACCTGTTTTACATTAATGAAGCAAGTAAACACACTATCTAAATCAAATCTAAACACACAAGTTCATCGTAACTTAAATCATATCATCGGAATTGAAAGCCTTAAGTTCAATAAAAATGTTTGCATAAATTTCCAAACTACATTGGCAGAATTCAAAGAATCAAAACTGAACAGTGATGCATCACTTTCTTTTAAGTATTTATTTTTTTATTTTTTTATTTACTACACAGCTTCCGAATTCCCAAATCTGGAGAAAAATTTGGTTTTTGTAGATTTGGATGAATAACACATTTTTGCTTTGTGTAACTGTTGCATTTTTATTTTTATTTATTTTTTAAATTCTACAGCTGTAGCACTTGTGGTAACTTCTTCCATACACTTAATGCAGGTTGATTTTCAACATTTGGCAATAGCAGGGGTGTTAATGCCCCTACCATGTTTTGGAGCAGGGAAATATGCAATTTGGAGCAGAAAAGTTGAGTTTTGGAGCCAGAAAATTTGCATTTTGGAGCAGAACTCAGGTTTTGGAGCAGCTAATGATAGTATTTTTAATTGTTTTAAGTCCATGCTGTGCTTTAAGTTATGTTTATATACTGAATTACTATTATTTTATGAACTATGAAAAAATGTTATACATGTATTTCAGGTTTGTTGACAATTTACTGCTTCTCTTACGACTGTTAATTAGCATTTCTGTCGTTCCTACAGTGAGATAAATAGGAAAACAATTATACTACCTACGATTTATTGAAAACTACATGACCTGCAATATTTTAAGCGTAACACATTAATATCAGGGATTTTCTTCTGAATGCATTTGTTTCGCTGTAACACAAATAGGATGCTGCTGCTTCCAAGAACTGTTGCTATTGATACTGAATGCTTGTGAATATACACTTAGGAAGAATAAATAATATGTAATTACTGTTTGTTGTTTGGTTGGTTTTTAGCAGCATATTTTTTGAGATTCATGGCATTCAGATTAAAATACATTATTTCTGAAACCAACCAACTGGCAAGCCACGCATACTTGGTTTGCGTGTTCATCACAAACTCCTAAGGCTTTCTAAAGGAAAGCATACCTTCGATATAAAAGGAAAACTAATGTAACATTTAATAATCAAATTGGAACCAAAACTATAAGATAACAGTGAAAACTATATGCATCATCTTTAAGCAGTTGCACCATGATACTCTTCATACAATGTTTTTTATCAAGTAATTATCAATGTCAAACTTTCGTTATTGCTGTGAACAATTACAACTGGAACTAAAACTATAAGATGATAGTGAGATTTAGTAAAGTTGGTTAGATAAAAGCTGCTTCTAAGAGCCACTGTTCTTGCATACATGGGATCCTGCATGTATGGACATGGACATTAAGCAGACGATTGCGAGTTAGTAAGTGGTTCAACACACCTTCCATCTGGAAAAAGAAAAGTGTGAGGGTGAAGATGTTCCCCAAGGTAGATCAAAATGAGAAAAAGAAAACCTCCTAAAAATTCTGATCCCTGAACGTACGGGGTAAAATTCAGACTTTAAGTAAGAACCAAAAGATTAGTATTTCTGATGATTGATTACAAGTTATGCAATATAAACAATCTTTCATTTATCCATAGCGCTCGTGGGCGATTTTAATTAACATACATGAGACTGACAAAGAAAAAAAAACAAAGCTGTACTTTTCAATTTGGTGAAAAATCAGAATGCACGGTGAGAAAGTGTGAATATTACAAAGCATGAACAAAACTGAATCGTTTACTGTAATTTATTTATGAAAATATTTAACTAGATCACACCACTGTATTCACAATTATAAAATTAGTGAATTCCAAACAAAATAGGGTGGTTTTGAAAGAGAGCTTCAAACAGTTTTTTTTTCCTGGTTTTGTTCTTGTACTTGCTAAAACATTAGCTCTGGTTTCCTCTTGCGAGCAAACCCTACTTTCTTCTCAGCAAGTTCCACTGCCATATTTGTCTTTTGTTGACTCTGCCCCTGCACAGCATCCACTGTTTTTTTTGTTTTTGTTTTTCTGCTCATAGTTTTCTCTTTACCATTTTTCTTTGTTACTTATCTTTCTTTTTTCGTTTTTTTTTATTCCCTCAGATGACAATTTTATTCATCATGCTTAAAGAACTTTCAGCCTGAGAACCATGAATTCTGATAGAGCTTTAACTATTTTAGATAAATGGTGTAATTTTCAGAGAATGAATACTTTTTTTAACACCATGCATCAATTCTTACAAATTTCCAAACTTTGTCACTTCTGTTTTTGGAAATTTCCCCCACCCTTATCAAGCTAAAATGCACACACATTTATGAGGGTGATGACATTTAACAACTACATAGGAGTGGAAACATCGCAGGGAAGGGGGGACGATACAATTACGGAAGAAATCTTCGCTCCGTCTGACTTCAGTTTTCGGAAATTTATCCAACATTTTCAAGCTGAAATACAATTATATCTAACAATACTGGGTAGAAAAACATCGCGAAAAAAAAAATTACGATTACCAGAGAAATCTTACCCCCGTCTTCTTTCCGTTTTCGAAGGATGAAATTCCATCCTCCGACGGAGAAAACAACCCCCCACCACCACCACACCACCACCACCACCACCAATCCTCCCAAAATTTCAGTTCAGTTATGCATCGATTTCGTACATGGTCCAAATGATAACAAAAAAAAGATGGAATTCCTCCAATCAGTGTGAGAATCTCGTCGCCGAAGATTATGGGGAAATTTTCGGGCGGCCTAACTTCCGTTTTCGGAAATCGTTGCCTACAATTTCAAGCTGAAATTATGCAATGAAATTATATTTAACAATACTGAACAGAAGCAACATCGCGAGAGAAAAAAAATATGATTACGGGAAAAATCTGCACTTCGTTTAACTTTTTCAAGTTTCCGAAGGTTTAAAAAGACAAAACAACGTCTCCAGACGAAATACCCCCCCCCCCCCCCCCCCAACTGATATCCCGAAAATTTCTTCACTTTTGCATCGGGAAAAAAACAAAAACGGAGGGGACTCTGCGAATCCGCGGAAGAATCTCACGTACGAATTAACTGCTGAATCGATTTCGAATGTTGTAAGATAATGCTAAAATATCGATGACCGGTAAATTTTAACTTTTGGCGCAAAATTGGAGCAGATTTCGTCGAAATGGCGATTTTTTAGCAGAATGGCGCAAGAACAACGTTTTGGCGTGGGCTGGCGCAATTGGCGCAGGTCTGGCAGCCCTGCACTAGTAGTGTATAGGTGCAAAAGCTAAAACAAACTGCGGTAACAAAAAGACACCTATGAAATTTCCTTCAGAATTTTTACTTCTATTATACATTTTTTTTTTTGCTCTTAAACTTAAAAAACAGTAATGCAATTTAACAATGACTGCAAAGAAATTATATTATGTACATATTAACTTTTTTGAGGTCAAACAAAGGACGTAGGCCTACAATGAAATCAATTTTTCAGCTCCTTTTTTGCAACTACTGACATGGTAATTTCTGTCAATTCTTCATTTTTTTCCTTTATTAATTTTTGAAAACTATTTGATTGAAGGAAGCAGTTCATATCTCTCATCAATTCCCCTTGGGCGGCAAGATCATCTGCACGTTTCTCTAATTCGGCAATATTTTTTTTTCTACTTTCAGTTTTTTCGTACTAAGCATTTGCAATTCCTCCTCAATCAATTTAGGTTTCCTCCCAGATGTTGCTTGGCACATTTTTTTTTTTTCCGGCATCTAAATATTGAACATATTTCTGTCTAGCTGAGAAGACAGAAGCTCTAAGCTCTTTACTTAGTACCACATTCTCTAATAAATAATAGAAGATAACGATCTGAACTGCACTGACCCCGCGCAAAGAAAACAAGAAGCCAGCAATAAATCTAATCTAAACCAAAGGGATTTGACGGTAGCTGGTTGGCAAACTGCCAAAGCAATACAGAACATGGGTAAACTTTTGCGACATGCGATCTAGTGGATCTAGTGACGTAAAACCATCATCAGTACGCTAATGAAATCAGCTGGCCTGCGTAACGCGCGCATTTCTTCGGTTAAAAAAAAAAATTACGACCTTTTTAACGACTGAATATAATATAATTACGGTGTTTTCAAGGACTTTTTAAGAGCCCTTAAAAACAAAACAGAAATTAAGTTCTTAAGGGCCCTTAAAAAAGGCAAATGGAAATTAAGGAGTTCTTAAGGACTTTTAAGGACCGTACAAACCCTGGTTAAAATTGCGGCACCCATGAACCTATGTGACGTTGAGCTTCCTACAGCACGTGATTGTCCCCAAAAGCAAAAAACAATGCCTTGTTTCATCTCATTTCCTGTCAAAACGCTCCAAAGTTTAAAAAAAAAAAAAAAAAAAAAAAAATTCCAATTCATAAAAAAAATTCTTGAAATCATAATCACATGCATAAGTTACGTTGAAAAATTAAGGGCGGGACGTTTCGGTAGCGACTTCTACCTTCCTCAGCCATGGAATGAAGCACGTGGTAAAAGTGTCAGTTGTTGCCAGATTTCAAAATGGCTTTCCAAATAATAGGGATGTTATAAGGTGCATCAGTATTGCAGGTGTTAGGGGTAAGGTAAATTTGAATGCTTTTGCAGTATCTGAGGGCATGCCGATTGCTGAACGGGGCTATTTGCTTAACATTGTGCCAATCGGGAGCTGCGGGACGTATCGCTGATGGTTAAAATTGAAAGGGAGGTGGAAGGGTTACCTTTCTTAACATCAGCGATATGCTCCATCAAACGCCGGTTTATGCTGCAGTAAGTACTACCAATATAGTGGGTAACGCCTGTGGAAGTGTTGATAGGGATAGAGTAGACACCTTGTAAATCTAGGGGTTTATTGAGATCTCTTGTCCTTAAGGATGAGTTTGAGAAGATGTGGAGGTGGTTTGACTGCAATCCTGTAGCCAAAAGACTTGAAAATAGAGCAAACTTTATGAGTGAAGGACAGGCTAAAGGGCAAAGTGCCAACAAACTGATGGGTGGTGGAAGGTTCAGGCAGAAAACTAGATCTATTCTGTGATTCAAAACTCTTGATTAGTCTATGTAATAAGAAGGGTGGAAAGCCATGCAATTTGCAAATGTTGATGATGTTCTGATATTCTAGTTGAAGAGCAGAATGGCTGTTGCAAATAAGGTTGGCCTAGTGAATGTATGACTTAAGAGCAGACAGTTTGTATTTCCCAAAAATGCGAGAATGGTAAGGGATGATATTATGGGTGGCAGAAGGTTTCCTGTAAACAGAGAGGCCAAGTGAGAAGTCTGGGTTGATGTTGATGTTAACTTCCAGAAAACTAATATTATTGTCGATCTGTTCTTGAGAGGAAAATTTTATATGCAGGAATTTTGAAGTTATGGAGGACATGAGATCAAACAGAGTGTTTTTGGTGTTGCCAAATAATGAAAATGTCGTCCACATACCTTAACCAAATGGTGGGTTTTAAGAGGAATGGGGCAACAATTAATGTTTCAATATTCTGCAAATAAATTTCAGCAAGTAAGGGGGAAAGAGGGGAGCCCATAGGTACACCTTGTTTTTGTTGGTAATAGATACCATTGTATACAAAACAGGAATACTTTTCCAATGAATCAAAACAGTCATAAAGATCTTTGATCAGTTCTCCAGGAAGTTCTTGGTGCTCCATTAGTTTTTTGACCATGAGCATGTAGGTATCAAAGAAAGAAACAGAAGAAAACAATGAATCCAAGTCAAATGTGTACAGGAAATCTTGATGATTGATGGAAGAAGGGAGTTTCTGGATAAAGTCCTCGGTTGATACAACAGAATAAGGATGATTTCTTGTCAGAACTTTGCAACATTTGGCCAATTGCCTTTCAAGATTGACTGCAGGAGAAAAGGTGTTTTCAATTAATGGCTAATGGCCTAATGGGATGTCCAACTTTATGTAGCTTGATTTGTAAGAACAACCTGGGAGTATGAAAATCAGCTGGGGTGAGATGTCTCCTAAGAAAGATTCCAGAGAAGTTATTTTAGAAAGCTTACTAACAGCTTTACATAGTTTTTCAGTGTCGTCAGCCTTGAGTCCAATGCAATTGGTTTTTTTCAGGAAATCAGCCACTTTGTTGTCCAAAGAATTCTTATGGATGAAGACAGGACATCCTGCTTTGTCTGCTTTACAAACTCAAGATTATTACACTGGGTGAAATTTCTAAATTTCTTCAAAAAGGAGGAGGAGTATTTGAGCTTTGGGGTTTGAACCTCGGAAAGTGCAATAGCCGATTTTGCACGAATGATCGTTTGATGTGCGGGATCTGTGTTTTGGATCGCTGCTTCCAATAATGAAATAGTATGTGGTAGGCTAGGATTAGCAATAGGAGAAAATACTGCAAAAGCATTGAAATCTATCTTACCCCTAACACCTACAATACTGGTGCACCTTTTAAGATCCCTATTATTTGGAAAGCGATTTTGAAATTTGGCAACAACTGATGCTTTTACCACGTGTCTCATTCCATGGCTGAGGAAGGTAGAAGTCGCTACCGAAACGTCCCGCTCTTAAGTTTTCAACGCAACTTAAGCATGCGATTACGATTTCAAGAATTACTTTTATGTTTTGTGTGTTACGTGTTTTCCTGCCAATTCTTTTCACTATGAACTTTCCAATTGTTTATGGACCTTTTCTACCTTCGTATTGCTTTACATTTTTCTGTTGTTAATGCACTTTTGGTAATTTTCCAAATAAACAACCTCTCCCTGATAGTTACAAAGTGGATTTTTTTTTTAATCTAAATTGCGTTAAAACGTTTTTTTGTTTTTTGTAACAGCTGTATTATTGGCAGAACTTAATAATCCATGGATTATAATACAGATGTTATGACACAACAATGGGGCAGTGATGATGACTCAGACTGCCATTTAAGGTACAACTTTCTGCGCATCTCGTTTACGTTGTTTTCACCATTGACGTCATTAGATATTACACTGCCGGACAATTGCTAAGGACGGATGACAATAGCAACCATAAAATGGAAGGCAGGAAAATGTGGAAATTAGCATAAGTGCAGGATACAGTAAGACGTGTTGTGCGTATGCAAATTTTGGATTGCCGAACTTGTTCGTGACGTCATAGCGCTGATAAGAGATATAAAGGATTTGACGTGTATTGACAGTTGTTGTTCAAATGCAAAGTTGAAAGGGAAAGAATCAATTGACGAACTTGCAATTTTCAGTATGTCTTCCTGACATCACTTAGATGATTTTACGCGTGGCAGTATTATTGGCAAGATTGAAGAAAGGCGAAAAATAACAGATGTTGCCAGGGAGTTCGACGTCAGCCACAGTGTTGTTTCAAGGCTTTGGAAATCATTTCAAACAAATGGAGAGTGTAGCAAACGTCACGGGGGAGGTCGTGTTCGCAGTACGACACCTGCAAAAGATCGGTACATAGTGTTATCAACAAAAAGACACCAGCACAGCTAGTGAGGTAGCAAATCAGTTTATGGCTGCTACTGGCAAGCGGATCCCCCGAAAAACTGTCGCCAGACGTTTGCATGAAGGAGGACTATACGCCTGCCGTCCTGTTGTGTGCATCCCATTGTCCAGACGTCACCGTACCGCCCGTTTGCAATGGTGCCATCAACATCGCAATTGGACTGATAACGACTGGTTTGCTGTCCTCTTCTCAGATGAGAGTAGATACAGTCTATCATCTGATTGTCGACGACAACTGATCTGGCGTGATAGTGGTACTGCATATTGTCCAGCAAACATACAGGAAAGGGACCGATATCCGACATGTAGTGTCATGGTATGGGCTGGCATCATGATCAATGGCCGTACGTCCCTCTATGTACTTCCAACTGGGACTATGGCTGGCCAACGATACATTAATGATGTTCTGCTACCTCATGTTCGCATGTTCCATGGTGCTGTCGGTGATAGATTCATTTTCATGGACGACAACGCAACATGTCATCGAACAGTCGCTGTCCAGGAGTGTTTTGAGAGCGAGGATATTCAACGCCTCGTATGGCCAGTACGTTCTCCAGATCTGAATCCCATTGAAAATGTGTGGGATGCTTTGGCGAGGAGTCTTGCTGGTCGCCAATGCCCTCCAATAAACAAGGACACCCTCATCCGTGCACTGACAGAGGAATGGGATAAATTACCCCAACAGCTGCTTGATAATGTTGTGCAAAGCATGACACGACGTGTGGAATCTTGCATCGCCCTCCATGGTGGCCATATCCCGTATTGACATCTTACGCAGGAACACCTGCGGACGATAATTGTATTTTTTTCACGTTTACGTATTCTGCACAAAATGGCCTGTTTGTCCCTTGAACACGTTCCAAAGCCTTCTGGATTTCAGAGCACAATAAATTGTCTTTCTTGTAATGTTCTGGCATTCTGACATTATTTTATTTCACTTGGCATCCAACCACACTTACTTTTTTATGCGCTATATAGCCGTTTATGATCCGTCCTTAGCAATTGTCCAGCAGTGTAGTTGTGCAGGTGATTCTTTTTCTTTTCTTTTTTTTTATTGAAGGCTTAATTACCGCCATGAGCAACTCAATGGACTATAAGCAGTTGATTTGTCATGTGACTATCAATGTTATGAGAGAGAGAGAGAGAGAGAGAGAGAGAGAGAGAGAGAGAGAGAGAGAGAGAGAGAGAGAGTGTGTGTGTGTGTGTGTGTGTGTGTGTGTGTGTGTGTGTGTGTGTGTGTGCGTGCGTGCGTGTGCGTGCGTGCGTGTGTGATTTGCTATCACAACAAGTTACAATTGACTTATTTTCAATGTAGCATGTTAACAATAAACCAAATCTAACAGGCGAAATTTCAAACTTTTTGCAATTACTTTAATTTTTGTATTAAGTTTTGACTATTGCAGATCTCATTCATATTTTTACTGCTAATTAGTTTTAACTATCAAGCATTACCTACAATTAATGATACACAGTTTATCATTGTTTTAACTACACACACACATGCAGACATAATGTAAATACCAAAAATAGTTCATTTTTATCTGTTCAGTTATAATTAAGTTCACACATATATTGAATAGTTTTAGCTTTGTCTTCAACTTGGTTATGTCGGGTTTGAATGTATTTTGAAGCCTACCTGATTCTACGTAAGATAACAGGAGACAGATGTTCAAAGTTTTACATGTACAAATGATAAAGACAGAAACTACATTACATGGAGCTAACAAAGTGGTGAATTACATGGCATTGGTGTTAATGATGTAAAGAGTAATATTTTATAGGTAAATCATAGTTGCATGAATTTCTTATGTAGTAAACTAAAATAGTGCCAATTCATACATGTAAAAACTATCAATATTTACAAAAATTTAGTTACCTTAATGGACTTCTGAAATTTAGTTCTTTCCGTATGGACAGCAAATCCATTCCTTGGTCTATTTCTACATTGCATTTTCTAGATGCTAAACCATAGTCATCCAGTAAAGGTGTCTTTTGTAAAGAATATGGAACTTGATTCTCCCTTCCCTTATCTGGCTGCCTGCAACATACATTTGTGGTTAAAACAATGTGCACAATAAGTTTCCTAATCAGGGCATTCAGAAAATATGAGTACAAATTAAAAAAAAAAGTGGAAAACATGCATACCTCCAAGAAGATGCATGCAGCTATTGCACCACTTCACATGTTTAAGAGAGAACACAAAATTTCTCCAAATAAGCTATCACTACACACATCAAGCAACTGCTAGACTGAGAGCAAATTACTCACAAGGTTAACGTTAGGTAGGAGAGAAAGTAATGTCTGCAAATACAAGGCAACAGAAAAGTGCTAATTGCCATATATACAAGTACAAATCAGTCCAAAATGTAGTTGTCATCGTCTGCCAAGACCTACTTCCATTGTCTGGGCTGCTGTTGGATATCGTCCCTGTAGAATTGTGGCGGCTTGGACACAGAGAAGTAAGTAAATGCGCATTTGATACTGTCCCAGTTGGTGAAACGCTGTTTGTCTAGAAAATGCTGCTACAACCAGAACAGGTGGGAGCCGCTTGGGGCAATGTCTGGAGAATATGCTAGGTGCAACAGAAGTTCCCAGCCTAGGTCCCTGATCTTGTGACAGGTCACCCATGCTGTGTGAGGTCTCACTCCATCCTGCTGTAGGAGTTGCAGTTCAGCAGTGATGGTTGTTTTAACACAAGCAATGCATGCAGATTGTCAAGCTGACAGTAGTACATATCAGCAGTGATAGTAGGGGTGTCCAGCAGCAGCTTAAAAAACAAGACACCCAGCGTTGTCCAGACAGGCAGACAGCAGGGCCTTATGTGTGTATAAGATGGTTTTGGGGGTTGGCATGGACTTCTGTTTCGAGTCCAACCATTCACTGTTTCTGGGCACTGACATTGTCATATACAGGACCCATTTCTCATCACCTATCTCAATGCTGTCCAAGAACGGTTCAACTCGGTCACATGCAAGCAATGGAATGCATGCACTCATGTGATTTGCTTTCCTCTCAACTGAGAGTTGATGAGGTACCCAAACTCCGCTCTTGTCCACCTTCCCGAGTTGATGCAGGTGCGTGGTATTGCTCGTGCTGGTAGTCCCCAGCCGTTTGGCCAATTCTCATATGGTCACATGTGGGTCGATCTCCGCTAAAGTCTTCAGCATATCCATATCCACTGTTGCAGGTCTTCCAGCTTTGGTACGATCTGACTGGCAAAATTTCCCTCTCGGAACCGTTCGAACCAACGACAACACTGACAATGTGATATGGCATTGGGGTACACTCAAGGATCCATCCAAGTGGCATTTCATACCGTTGGGCAGTATCTTCACAAAAATATTTTTAGCTCAAATGTTATCTTCAGGAAAAGAAAAAAAAATTTAGCTGTGATGGTATCTTCACTTTCAGTAAAATTTTATCTCAAATGTTTTAGTGTAAGAGGCATCTTGAATATTGTTGTGTTTAAAATACACTTTTCCTCTCTTCCTTTTCTTTTTTTCTCTTACCATTATGAACTGTTTTCAGTGAAATGGCCTCTGACTGATGCCTATCAATCACAGCATCATCACTACCAGCAACTGAGGCAACATGCGCTGAAAGAAACCCCAAAGCATTACGGGAGCATTGTTTTTCCTCTGTCAGCCTCACTTCACATGCATTTTCCAGGATTAACTCAGAAGTAGAGATGGGCACATACGTTGGTGGAAACATCAATGTTGGACATTGGTGCATACCCATTCTCGAAACATCCATGCATCGGTAGTATCAGTGGGGAATTTTGATGCATCAGTGAAAACTCGATGTTTTGCTAAAAACCAAAGAGTTTACATCTTTTCCATCTGCAGCAATAAAGGGCACATCGATGTGTAAAATCGCTCTTCAATATATTGGTGATAACTCACCAAATTCAAGATCGAGTAACCAATAATATTTGTTAAAAACGCTCGATGTAGTGGTGGAAACCTCTGTTTCTTCGATGTATTGGCTCCTGTAACATCAAGGATAAGAACTCTGTTTTCTCAGATGAAACACAGAACAAAACAGTGAAAAAAATTGCTAATTCATGACATAGGAAGATTATACTCCCTTCCTCTTTAAAAGAATGCAACAAAGAGAAATTCATTTACTTCACATAGAAAATATTCTTTTGCAGTATCAAACATCAATTATCACTTGCAAAATGTCAAAGCTCAAAAACATCGGTGTTTTATGCCCATCCCTACTGCAATTTCGAAATCAGGTTAATCTTTGCTGTACTGGCTGGGATTTCGAGAAATGTACGGTATTTACAATTATGCAGAGTGGAGCATGATGGGGGAGGTGCTGACCTTTCACTTCATGGGGTATCAGGTTGTGACACATGAGCAACTTTTCATTTTATTTTTTATATTATTTTAGTTATTTCTTTTCCTCCAGCACTTACAAATTTTGACTTTTGATGACTTTCCTGGTTTAATACAACTTGGAGTGTTATTGTTATTATTTCGGAGATCTCAGCTGGACCATAATCACAGAGTTGTATGACAAAAACTTTATCTGCATACACAATAATCAAAACAGAAAACTTGCCACAAACCCTGAAAGCGTGAACCATGATTAGCACTCAAATAAGGAGAAATTAAAATAACACAAAAAAAAAACTACAAAAATAATAAAACAATAATTACTGTCATAATAATCATTACAGGGGATAAAAATTGCTCCAAACACAAAAACAGTAAATTTCACAAAAATAGATAGAATTTTACAAAAATGGGTATCATCTTTAAAATCCTGGATCATCCCTTGCACTGGTAACATTCCTTACAGCACTTGAGTGGTGCTACTGTGACAAAACTCAGACAGCATGCAATGGCCAATGTTCTCCTTGTCCACTTCCATGCTGGTCGGCACTTACACTCTTCACCTTCAGATGGCCAACTGCCACCAACTTAAGCCACCTACCTGCTGATGGCATGCCGGTGAGCTGCGCAATCTTAATGGCCAATGTGCACCATGGCTGGGGCTTTGACTTTCAGTACCTCATCATCAAACGTTACTTTTTTTCCAACCCAATATATAGCCTCCAAGCCAGTCAAACACTAGTTACAATACAAGGGTCAAGAGGGTCAATCAGAAAGTAATGCACCCTCCTTTTGCTCAAGATATTTAATTCCTAGAGCAAACAGCTTTTACTTGGATTAATCTTGAATGTTTACAAAACATAGATGTTATTTTTCCACGTGGTCTCCATCAGTTTGAATATATTGGCGTATTCAATAAGTAATGCTTCCACACAAATGAAGTGTATCACTCATGACTTGTTGCCTTGCAAATCAGTCAGATGGCAAATGATTCTTAGAGCCATTAGCTTCATCTTACTTCGTAACAGAACTCCACACATCGATTTGTTCGTATTTTGAAAGAGAAAAATCCTGTAAAAATAAATAAATTACTTTTTTTAGCTACTTCTCCATAAAAATATGTTAGGACCACAGTGGTAACATTTTAAGAATTGTGGGAGGGAAGCCTTGGGAGCTGTATCGGCAGTTAGTGCCAAGATTACACATTCTACCTAGCATCTATATAGTAAAGAAAAAACAATTGTAGGAAATATGGAAAATGACCCACATATGTTCAAATAAGGGAACGAATTGTGACTGATAGCACATACAAACCTTTTAGGACTTTCAAAGTGCACTTTTTTCAGAGACTTCATACGACTTCCTTGTTTACCTTTCAAAACAGATGAAAGAGGTTTCGGAATTTTTGTTGTTAAACCATAATCTGCTAAAACAGGAGTTTTTGGTGAGGAAAATGTTTTCTTTTGTTCAGCAATTCTGTTTCTATGAAGCAGTTAAAGACAAATCATACCTGTATTTGTTAACTTTTGAATACAAATGTATATGAGTTTGATTTGAAAATAAGTGTTTTAAAACTTTCTGCTGTGACAGATGAACTTTTTTTTTAAGTCTGCACTCCCCCCCTTATGTAACTTGATCAAAATTCAAAGGATCATATTTTTACATAAAATTCACTTAAATTGAAATTTTCTTAGCTCAATTTGAAGTATTACATTCATTCATTGTCACTATGGCTATTTTACATTTGTAATTATAGAATTCATACTCTTTAAGGTGAACAACATTCAAGGATTTTTCAATGTCTTTTCAACTCTAGGAAAATATTCCATGACCTGTCACATGTGAAATTTTACCCAAGTGGCCAGTTATTTTATTTTCAGTTGGAAACATTTTCAAGTGACTAGCCATCACAGAGGTTTCCTTTAACGTATGTTCAAGTTTGGCAAAATGGTCTTTATTTCTTCAACACAGTCCACAATGTGTTCAAAATACAGAGTTCATAATACCCCCCCATTTGAGAGAGTACCCTGACACTCTTTGTAGATAATTTATGCTATGCATCTTTCACACCCCAAGATCTTTGTGGGTGTGAAATAAAACAAGTGATTTGAGAGTATGCTTTTATTTACATACATACAATACACTGCATTTATTTGCATCACTCATGACCACACTGAGCCACAGTCCAGAAGATACTGAGTGAAATTAAATTATAATGACAAACAATAAGGTCTACTAATTCCTGATATTGAGCGGTACTTACTGTAGGTAGGTGGATTAATGAATGTCATTGTGTTAAAACCAATGAAAGAAGATATGTGAGTCATAAAAGTAAATATTTACTCCTCACCCACTTATATCACTAAGCTGTTCTCTGAGATTCAGAGGTTAAATCAAAAAAAAAAAAAAAAAAATACAAATTACCACATAAATTTTTAACTGATTACTGCATCAAACTTCTCCATTTACAGCGATCTTCACATACAACTTGGGCTTCACTGACATCCATCACACGCCATACACAAGATCTTCTATACTTCATACTCATAATCATGAAGAGTGTCTGAAAGGAACAGGAAAGTAACAGTTGGTTGTAGCAGTCAAGTGAGAAATGCAAAATATGCAGCAAATAGTTGACAATTCCCCCATGGAATGGATAATTTCCCAAAAATACGAAAATTAGATATTTAAACGACCCCCCATGGAAACCAAAGTCAATTCGTAAAAAATGTGCCCCACCAAATTTGGGAGAAATATATTTACTCGGACACTTTAGAGGAATATTTCACTGAGATATCAATAGTTAAAATTCTGGACATATGTATGCCAGCTTACCTGCCACGTGCAGCGTTAACGTCCACGAATAGTACATATGGGGAACACCTACAAATCCATTTAAAAAAGGACAACCGACATGTTGCCTGTTCAGACATTTCAGGCATTCGATGTGATTCAGAGACAGACACTGCACATGTTATGCGTTACATTTGACAATGCACGTTATGCTGAACATGTTCACTGCAGGTAAGATGGCATATGTCCAGAATTTCAACCATGGATATCTCGGTTACTGTGTGTTGCTTAATGTGGAAAGAGCGATGGATTTATTTATTCAACTGACGCTGTGTATTTAGATGATTTTCACCATAGATATCTCAGCAAAATATTCCTCTAAAGCGAAAATCCTTTAAATACATGATGTCACTGAATAAACAAAGACATCACTCTTTCCACGTTTATCAACACATAGCAACCAAAAAATTTTTATCCGGCCATTGCTGGGATCGTACCCCAGATCTCTTGATATCTAGCCAAGTGTGTTTGCTTTACGCTACAATGGCTAACAATCATCGGCGCTATGTGCGTTTACCTGTCAGCTTCTGACATCACATATCCGTAGGATGGGCTCAGCAACTGAGATGTCTCCATCTGGTGGGCATTAACGGCACAAACTATATAGTAATTATAGAAAATAAATCCAAAGGGTGAGAACAGATAATAGCACATAGCGCCATTGATTGATGGCCATTGCAGCATAAGGCGAATGCACTCAGCTAGATATCGAGAGATCTGGGGTTCGATCCCAGAAGGTGGCCGGATAACAATTTTTCAGTTGCTATGTGTTGATAAACGTGGAAAGAGTAATGTCTTTGTTTGTCCTCTAAAGCATCCGGGTAAATCCCCCCCCCCTAATTTGGAGCGGCATGTTTTTAACTAATTGACTTTGCTTTCCGTGAGGGCTGTATAAATATTTAATTTTCGTATCTTTTGGAAATTATCCATTCCAGGGGGTGCAACTATCATAGCTGAATTGTCCTCTGTGTGCTGCATATTTTGCATTTCTCACTTGACTGCTACAACCAACCGTTACTTTCCTATTCCTTTCACACACTCTACATGAAACACCCTGTATATGTATGCAACTTTTATATATGTGCAAATAATTAATTCTTTCGGGGATTCACTTGCCAGTGGTTTCTGCATTCTAGAATGCTGAAAATATGCTGACTTACATCAATACACGGATGAGAAATGGTCGCCAATGCAACGATGAAATGGAGATTACTTCAGCTAGCGTGCATCAAAAACAATTGCTCAGATTCCTAAGCTACACCTGCTCAGCTTCAAATGCTTAAAATTGTGTTGTCCTGCGTGGTGTACTGGTAGCATGCTTGAACGCATATCAAGAGATGAAGGTTTGATTCCCATTCCAGGGCAATGCAATTTTCAAGTGTCCTGATGGATGGCAACGGGGAAAACAGTAAAAAGTATGCAGACATGCCAACCTTCAAAATCTGAAAATCGGGAGATTTTTACAGCTCATAAAATCACACCAAGTGCATACCTGTCAACTTGTACGGTTTACCCGTATTTTGTACGGGTTTTTTTACGCTTTCGCTCGTGTAAGGCCGTACAAACACTTTGTATGTTTGTTTGTTTTTATCCCTGAAAAAAAGTTTTAATTTTTTACATTAACTGGCCCTTCTGTGGAAACTTACTTTTTTACAGATATAATACCAAATGTTTTGTTTATTCCGTGGCTCGTGCTAAACATTCACCAAATTGCCACTGATTGAGAAATGTTGTGAGAGAAAAACAAAACAAAACAGAATCTGTGAAAATATAACAAAAGATGCGCATCCTTACGGTTTGATATGGCAGTAAGATTGTTGTAGGTTCTCAAGAACACCGGTCACAATTGTGTGTAGGGGAATCAGTGGAGGTAAGAATAACAGCTACTGAGAACAGGGGATATCACGAGGAGATGACCTCCAGCCTGGAGTCCAGGTGTCGTCCCACCCTCTCAGGGGCGGAGCCTTGGCAGTAGGAATGTGCACATCGGCGAGAAATCGGTGGTTACTCGTTCCCGAAACGTCGATGCATTGAACTTCTTCCTCTTTATAAGAATGCAACAAAAAGAAATTAATTTATTTTTTGTAGAAAACATTCTTTACCAGTTTGTTCAAATATCGGGTCATCAAACCTCGATGCTTTTTCAATTATCAGGCTCTCCAACATCGGTTATAGGTGGCAAACATCGATGTTCAAAAGCATGGAAGTTTTTCCCCATCCCTACAGCCAATCAAAACCCACGCTTTTTTTGCTTTATCTGAGCATCGGCAAGCTATTTCAATGTAACCGTAATCACAAATTCTCATGACAGATTCGTTTTGAAAAAGTAACAATATTTTCATACATTTTGTGCTAATTCAGCAAATGTTTTTCACTGGAATTACAAGTTTTTTGTAGGAATTATTCATCAGGAATTACACGTTTGGGGAAAGCTAGTGTTATAGGATTTGGGTAAGCCAAAATATATTTTTCACAGCTTAATTTAAATATTTCACTCATCAAATGGCAGAGAACTCAAAGAAATGTAAGTTGGAAGACAGAAACCGAAGTCATGGTAAGTTTCAGGCTGATTGGATTAAACTATTCAATGGCATTGTTGATGTATTTAAGATAGGATCTACCCATGCTTTTTGTAAAATATGCAGCAAAGACATTAAAGTTGTAGCATCTGGTTTATATGATCTGAAAGAACACTTTAAGACAAAATTGCATGTTAAAAATTTTAAAATGAGGAAGGAAGCATCTATCGAGACTTTCTTTGCTCAGCCAAAGCCGGAAGATAATGTTACAAGGGCTGAAGTTTTATTTGCTAATTTCGTTGCCCAGCACAATTTACCTGCTTCTGTAGCTGATCACTTTTCTGACTTAGCAGTTAAAATGCTTCCTGACAGCACCATTGCCAAGAAGTTTCATTTAAAGCAGACCAAAACAACACTTATTATTAAAAACTGCTTAGCTTTATCAGCAACAGTGCCAGTTATCAATTGGTGCAGGTAGTCACCCTTCTCACGGTGATGCGACGTGGTTTGGTTGTTAAGATATTATTCTATTACGATGATGAACTTACTTCTGAAAAAATGCAAATATTACCAATTTTATTTTTAAAAAGAAGAAAATGGCCGGTGATCAATCTAGGGACCCCAATTAAGAATTTTTTTCATCAACGACTAACACCCCAGGTACGATCCTTAAAAACTCCCAGTAAGTGGAAGGTGATTCCACCACCACCAACAAGAGAAATTCACATACGACACAAAATAATTTGATTAAGCATATGTTCCAGGTTAACTATAAATTTATTTTGTGCTCCCAGGCACAGGTTGGAAAAACACTTGATACAAGAAAACTTTAGGTGGCTAGGCCGAATAAAATAAGAATTTAGCTATGAATTTTAGAGTCCAGAGTATGTTGACAGTCCTAAATAATCCTCTGAGAAACCCTGGTCTGCAAACCAAGTAGTTTTCACCTGTGTGGTTTAGAGGATGAAGGATGTAAGTGGCACAATTTGGTTACCAGCCTGCCTTACAAAAAATCTTTAAAGAATGTGATCATTCACTCAAAGAGTGCTAAGAGCTTAATGCTCCATGTGCATATCTAATAACTGTTGAACTTTGAGCTAAATGCTCTTTACAATTTAGATTTGGATGGTTAAGAGTGACATTTTAAAATTTTCCTTTTTTTTTTTTCACAACACACCGCTTTTGATCAGTTACCTGGAAAAATCTTTTCTTAATTTACAGTAACACATTATACTACATTTGTTGGTTCTGGCCAAACCTTACACACACTCAAAATAATAAAAAAAAATTTCAATTTCTTTACTCCCCTCTTTGTTTAATAATTTTCCTTTCCCTTTTCAAAACAAGGAATATCTTTCTACAAAATCTTCCTCTATATATATATATATATATATATGGGATGTAAGGTCAGGTGATGCGTAACATCACAGCCTCTCCTTGACAAATGTCAACCCCGCCTTCTCGTGGTGCATCCTGTTCCCACTAAAGGGGCTCTGACGACCGCCCATAGCGGTATAACTATACCATCGGGATTAGAGGAAATTCTATCCCACACTCACCAACCCGCTTGGCCAGCGTGGTGAGTTATGGCCAAACCCCTCCAAAATGATTCCACAACTTAAATCTTGGCCCTCAGTCTCCGGCAGCTGGAATGTACCTGGCCAAGGCAGCGGCCAGTGCGATATGAAGGCAGAGGGTGCTAAGAATCCCCCGGAGGACCGGACTAGGCTGCCATCTGATGCTGACCTTGGCTACTTACAATGGACGCTCCCTATCTTCTGATTCAAGGCTTCTTGAATTGGAAGAGGAACTACAAAGGATCAAGTGGGACATCGTGGGGCTAAGTGAGGTAAGGAGAAAAGGAGAAGATCTCATCGAACTGAAAAGTGGACATCTCTTCTACTATCGTGGGACAGATACTGGCAGAACTAGTGGTGTTAGATTTATAATAAACAAGAAACTGAAGGATAAAGTTGTAGAAGTTGAAAGTTCCTCTGACAGAGCTGCACGACTCGTTATCCAACTCTCGAAAAGATACCAGGCTCAGATTATTCAAACTTATGCACCCACCACAAGTCATCCTGAAGAAGAAATTGAAGAATTTTATGAGGAAATTTGTCATCTAAATAATAAAGGTAAGCAGCACTTGAAAATAATTATGGGAGATTTCAATGCAAAAATAGGGCAACGGCAACAGAATGAAACTTCAGTAGGTAAATTCGGTCATGGCAACAGAAACCAGCGTGGAAATACTCTCGTTGAGTTTGCAGAGGCAGAAGGGTTTTTCATCTTGAACTCCTTCTTCAAGAAAAAGCCACACAGGAAATGGACATGGAGACATCCAAATGGGACGACAAGTGAAATTGATTTTATTATGTGTAACAAAAAATTCGTCATAGAAGACTGCAGTGTGCTAAACAAGTTCAACACAGGTAGTGACCATAGATTGGTGAGATGTAAGATGCACCTCAACACTAAACTTGAACGTGGCAAGCTCATAAGACAAACAAAATCTATTGACATAACCAACCTTAAAAAACACCATAATACCTTCAAGTTAGAACTGAAGAACAGGTTCTCTGCTTTAGAAGGCCTAACATCGGAAGAAGTGGACATCTCTGAAGTTAACAGAAAAGTAACCAAAGCTCTTATGGAAACAGCAACAAAATTAGCTGGGTCTAAGAACAAGTTGCATGTGAACAAATTATCAGGAAAAACCAAAATGTTGATGCAAAAAAGAAGAGAGATGAGGACAACTAAAGAAGATGTGACTTCCAAAGTGGAATATATAGAGCTATGCAAGACAGTAAGAAAAAGTATCACCGAAGACGTAAGGAAATTCAACTGTGAACTAGTGAGGAAAGCAATTGAAAACAACCAAAGCCTAAAGATAGCAAAGGGACATCTCAGTAAGGGAAGAAAACAGATTATGGCACTGAGAAAAGAAGATGGTTCTGTAACAAGAAATAGAGGCGAAATTTTGACAAGAGTGAAAGATTTCTACTCCAAATTATATGAAAGGGATGATATATGCACTCCAGACATCATGAAAGATACCAGTACCAGAGTTCCTCCAGTCCTTCCAGCAGAAGTTGCACATGCAATCAAGAACATGAAGCGAGGAAAAGCTCCAGGAGAAGATGGAATTACTGTAGACATCATACAAGAAGCAAGTGGAGAAATCGAAACAGTACTCGCCCAAATTTTCACTCGATGCCTTAATGAAGGAAAGATTCCTGAGGATTGGAACACCGCTACAATGATCCTGCTACATAAGAAAGGTGACATTGAGGATCTCGGAAACTACAGACCTATCAGCCTCCTATCAGTAGTTTATAAAATCTTCACTAAAGTTCTTTCACACCGCTTGAAGGTAACACTGGACATGGCTCAACCGAGAGAACAAGCTGGATTCAGGAGTGGCTACAGCACAATAGACCATATCCACGTGCTGAGAGAACTAATTGAAAGAGCGAGGGAATATGAACTTCCATTGTGCATGGCTTTTATCGATTATGAAAAAGCCTTTGATTCGGTGAAACCATCAGCAGTTACAATGGCTCTGAAAACCTGCGGTATTGAAGATGCATACATTAATATTATTAATAACATCTATGAAAATGCAAGTGCAAAGATTCGGCTGTTTGAAAATACAACACACATAAAAATTGAAAGGGAGTGAGACAAGGTGACACCATATCTCCGAAGCTCTTTAATGCCACATTGGAGGGTGTTTTTCAGTCGCTGAGCTGGGAAAACAAAGGGATAAAGATTAATGGAGATTATCTAACCCACCTTCGTTTTGCTGATGACGTAGTCATTTTTGCAACTACCCCATCAGAGCTGCAGAGTATGATCCAGGAACTTGCTGACAAGAGTAAAGAAGTGGGATTAAAAATGAACTTTCAGAAGACAAAAGTGATGTTCAATGCTTTTACAAGAAATGAAGATTTATCGATTGATGGAGAAAAGCTGGAGATAACAGACACGTATGTTTATCTTGGACAGCAGATATCAAGTGAGGGTCACATTGATGAAGAAATTAATCGGCGTACAAAACTTGCCTGGAGAGCTTTTGGAAGAAACAGCATAATTTTCAAGAGCAATATGCCATTATGTCTTAAAAGAAAAGTGTTTGATCAATGCATCCTTCCAGTGCTTACGTATGGTGCAGAGACGTGGACCTTAACTAAAAGAGACATACAAAGGCTGCAGACAACTCAAAGCAGCATGGAGAGGTGCATGCTTGGTGTAACCAGGAGAGATAAGAAGAGGAACTCGTGGATCCGAAAAATGACAAGAGTGGAAGACATCATGATCAGAGTTAAATCCCTGAAATGGCAATGGGCTGGACATACTGCCAGAAGGACAGATCATCGATGGACAGCCGAAATTTTAGATTGGATTCCAAGGGACAGGAAAAGACCCAGAAGAAGACCACATGGGAGATGGGTGGATGAAATTCGAAAGTATGCAGGGGTGACATGGAGGAGACTGGCACAAGACAGACCGTTGTGGAGGAAACTTGGGGAGACCTTCGTCCAGCAGTGGATTGATAATGGTTGACAATGATGATGATGATGATATATATATATATATATATTTTATGAAATAACATCGTACCATTTTTTTTTTCACATTAAAACCAAAAACAATTAGGTGGTCGCCGAAAGAAAGTTTGCCGTTGATGACGTTTTTTTTTTTTCCCCTTCTTGTTTCCTTGTTTGTTTTCCTCTCTCTCTCTTCTCTTCTCAAGGAAGCTTTGTCACTTAAACAGCATAGAAATGTTTGAGCTGAGCGGAGGAATTACGGTTGTTTTTTTCTTTTTTCGTTAACTGCTGAGGTTCGGCGTCACGGAGTCTGTCCGTCGCCGTGAATTTACGCAAGTTTCCTTGCTTGCTTCCGAACTGCGTGGACATATATTTCCCTGCCCTTCAAGTGGGCAATAAGAAAGGAATTAGAAGATTTCCTCGGACGAAGGTTCAAACTTAAGTAACAATGCTTGTGCCGCAATTTCTCCGGCGTCTCCGTGGGACTCCCGAACTTGGCGAACTTGGCGGGTGGAAGATATCCAGCCCAGCTACAATTCTCTGTGAGAATAAGGGCTTTCAAGTAGCTTCCTCTGTTTTGGCATTTAAAAACAAATTAAAAGGTCCTACCATGACGCTGACATCTTTTTCCTTCGTCCTCCCGGAATTTGGCGGCATTTCCGATTTAGAAGCGCGGTCTCTCCCGCATAGCTTCTTTTTTCCTTCCCGTTTCTTAGTGCTTGGTGGTTTCTAGCTCAACTCTCTCTCTCTCTCTGCATCTCTGCATCTTCTCAGCGTACAAAAAAAAAACGATGCTCTTCGCCTTACGCATCGCGCATGTGCGAGAAAGCGCCGACTTTCCAATTGGCTGCGTGAACGCCAGGGAGGCAGAAACTTCCTCGATGGATGACTGACCTTTGACCCACGAAAACGGGCGCTGCGGTGAACTTCGCAGAATTCCACCCAAATCCCGAAGTGTTCCTGTGCAAAGCGAAAAATGCCTTTTCGAAGTAAACAAGAGCATAAATAAGTCGGACTTTCTGCACTGGTAAAGCTGGGAAAACGTCCTCACAGATGCCATTCTACGAATTTATCGCTTTTAGAAAAGCGACACCAGAACTGTAGCCATTTTCGTTCTTTCTTTCTGAACAAAGACTTTTGGAGACCACCTTTACAAAAATTCATTAAACAAATTAACTAACATTGACGAACATCGTTACAATTAACTTCGTAAGGCATAAAAATCGAATTCTCTCTAGCTACAGGTACGACGATCGGAATTACGAAAAAATAGCGTAACGCAACGATGTGTTATTTTGCCCTGATGCATTAAGCCACAATTTTATTCTTTTACTAAATGACTATTAAATATCATTGACGATAGCGCACGCGCAATTAATTTACGAAAGTCACTTCGTTACGGAGCGATCGCCGACCCGCTTTTTCTATCAGTCGCTGAATTATACTATCACTAGTTAATACCAAGTAAGATTCATACTAAAACCAACTAAATATTAATACTAAGCAAGATTTTAATTACGAAAGGTTACTAAATTAAGCCCGATACACCCAACGACGATTTTAATACACGCTACTGACATATGGCATAAACACGCGATTTTCTCATTAGATACCACTACAATAAGATAAAATACTTCAAACACTACATGTTTACAAATTACTCTTCCATTATTAAAGCTTACATAATAATACAATAAAAGAAATCGCGATAACGACGGTAAATACGGAACTACAACCTTACAATTTTTCTTTTTATCGCTACGTTATCCCGACGATCAATAACGCCGAACGCCGCGGCGTCGCCGATAATTTTAAACTGATACATCTAACACTATACATATATAAACTGCACTATACACTTAAGAAACTAAGGCAAATCAATTCATATACACTACATCATATACTGCACTAAAATAAACTTCACTATATCTCTTCCCTTAAAGTAAACAGTGCACTAAAAAAATGCAATGGAAGGAAGAAAAAAACATTGCATGAAAGAACAACAAAAAAACCAGCAATATAGCATGATGTCAAACTTCCTTAAATCTACTTCCCAGCTAGTTACACCTCCCTTAACTAGCAACAGACATCACAAGGCTAACTTACCTAGACCTATTCACATAAATTTAACTACATACACAGAGATCAACACTTCACAGAGAAATCAGAAAGAAAATAAAATAAATGAAAAGAATTTACTTGATTTTTCTTGACTCTTAAATCTATTTTTTTTTCTAACTCCCTCCTTGCCAAAGGGATTTGAGATCATCTCATGACAAAAAATTATCACTCTCATTGAGAGTGCGTGGATCTGGTGATGGTTTTTCCGACCCAAAAATATTGGCCCATTAATTCAGAGATCGGAAAAACGTCAACAGATCATCACATCCTCCTCCGAAGCGAAAAGAAAAAAAAAACAATTTTTTTTTCTTTCATTCCAAGAACTAAAAGTCCAAAGGCAAGAACAAGATGTATTCACACTCACACCAGAGATACAAAAAGAAACCTACACGTGACGCAAATGGAAAGCTACACCAACAAAACTTCTAATGCTATGCAATACTGAACATGGATTACATAATTCCACAAACACCATAAAAAAATACACAGAGAATTTTTTTTTTTCAACACTATGCAAGGCTTATCCCACAGAAACAGACCAGTAAAAAAAAAAAGGAAACTATCAACATAGGATAGAATTTGCAAATCCTGTTTTCCGTAAGGGTAAGGCTTAGAAAACTTCTGCATCAGTTTTCTCTTCCCATGCACTGAACATGTCTCACTCAACATAATACCTGGTAAAATGTCACACCATTCTCACTTTTGGAGTACTTATGCAGGACTCACCTTGATCTGGTCACTTCCAGAATACCATTGTGCAATACTACATGCTACCAACCACAACAGAGAATAAAAAAACATCATCTAGTTATCCCTAAATACCATCCTTATGTTACATAATAATTTCACGTACAAATCTCACAAAATTCTCATCTGATTCACTGACTCACATTATTCCTGGATTCACTTTCCCCAGAAACATCTCTCACCTCAATACCATCTCGAGGCACATCACAAACTAACCGCTGAAGTCTTTCTCTTTCTAACTGCTGAAGTCTTTGTTTTTCTAACCCCTGAAGTCTTTCTCTTTCTAACTTCTGAAGTCTTTCTCTTTCTAACTGCTGAAGTCTTTCTCTTTCTAACTTCTGAAGTCTTCCTCTTTCTAACTTCTGAAGTTGTTCCTGTTCTAGCCTTTCTTTTCCTAACTTAAAGAACAAGATGCATTCACTCTCATACCACAAGCAAAAACTACACTCAAAAGGAACACCCCCAATTACACTCAGAAGAAGCCCATGGGCTTAACACAATTCAACAACTGTTTTTACATACAAGGTGCACCTTTACCACTGTACAAGTATATACAAATGAAGCTTCTATATAACTTTCTTGCAAAACAAAATTCTCACACATAGTTTTGTCTGATCACAAAACCACGGCTGTCCCGGGGGCGTAATACATATCTCGACGGATTGGTGTTAACCACATTACTTCTTAACCTTCTCTCTCTTGGAGCAACTATTTGGCTCGGAGACTGTGACACATGAGTGCTACTTCTCGAGCTTTTCTGAGGAGCGATGAACTCTGGATTTCCTCTGAGAATAGGTATATTTGTACTCTTCCTTTGAGCAGGAAAATACAGAACTGTATCACTAACATACTCCTCTGGGTCATTCTCCTGCTGATTCTCAGCTTCCTGGTGCTCCTCTTGTTGCACCGGACTGTGTGAACTACTATCTTCTCCTGAGAAACAATTCTGTCCCTAATTTTGTAAGCCTATCCACATGCACTCTCTCTCTTCGACGAGGATCAGCGATAAATACAATTTCATAGTTTACTGGGGATACACATTTTGTAACTCTAAATGGCCCCGTACATAACTTGCTCAACTTCTTTGATTTACCTGGTTTCACCACAGGACTGTACAGATAAACTTTGTCTCCCAACTTAATGTGCTTATCCACAGCTGTTTTTGCCCGTTGCTTCTCTTGCAGGTCTGCAGCCTTTTCCAAATTCTGCTTAACCGCCTCAAAAGCAAGGTTAAGTCGATTGGTCATTTCATCGCAGTATTCTAACTGTGATGCGTAGGTACGAATAGCAGGGCCTCCAATTAGGTTATAAGGTAATACAAGATCTCTTCCATATGTCAAAAATGCAGGAGTCTCTCCTGTACTAGTATGTATTGACGTGCGAAGGGACAATAAAGCCAGAGGGAGGCATCTATCCCAATCTTCTTGACTCTCAGAAACTAAATGACTAATGGCCTGTATAAGCACATGATTGAGTTTCTCTACCTGCCCATTTGTCTGGGGCCTAAAACTCAGAGTGTTTAGTTTCTTTATGCCTAACCTTTCATAGAGATGCATCATTACCTTTGAGAGAAAATTTGACCCCCTGTCCGTCAGAATTTTATCCGGGATTCCATGGGTGGCGATAAAATTTTCCACCAAAACTTTGGCGATCGTTTCACTTTTTACATCCTGCAAAGCATATGCCTCAGGCCACCTAGTAAAATAATCCGTTATCACCAGAATATATTTGTTCCCAGAAAAAGTAGTTGTAATTGGACCTACAATATCCATCGCTACTTTCTCAAAAGGCCGGCTAGCTAACTGAGACCTTATCAGAGCTGCCTTCATATTTGGTTTGTGCCCCCTCTTGCTTAAGCAGGAGTGGCAAGTATCAACATGATTTTTTGTAATGACATACATGTTATGAAAATAGAATTGTGTCCTAATTCGTTCCAGTGTTTTGTGAAAACCCTGATGGGCAACTGCATCATGACATGCATTTAGTACCTCTGGAATCATTGTTTCAGGCACGACTAACTGTTCAACTGGCTGATTCCTAGTGTTCCCTGATTTCGGAAGGGCATAATGCCATAGCATACTATCATCCAAATAGAATTCATCTGAGATTTTGCATTTTTTCCATCACCCATTCCCTCAAGCAGTTCAATCTGCTTAGACAATTTTTTATCTTTTCGCTGAAGTTCTCTAACCCTAGCTCGCTCCAAAGTCACGTTGGAAATTTTCTCTTCTACTTCATTTGCCTGTACATGTCTAGATAAATAATCAGCTACTACATTAGATTTTCCTGGACGATGAAGTACGGTAAAATCAAACTGTTGAAGAGACATGCACCACCGTGCAATACGAGAAGTAGGATCTTTCAATTTGAAAACATATGCCAAACTAGCCTGATCAGTTATAACAGTGAAATGGACGGGCATACAAGTACTGTTTAAAATAATTTATAGCAAATACCACGCTTAACATTTCCTTTTCGACTACAGAATAATTTATTTCTGCGCCCTTTAATTTACGGCTAACAAAAGCAACGGGGTGTAATTTCCCTTCATATTCCTGCTGCAGGACTGCTCCGATAGAGCTCTGAGACGCATCACAAGCCAGTGTAAATTCCTTTTCAAAGTCTGGGAGCTTAATACAGGGTTCTTTCAGCAAAGCTTGTTGTAATTCCTCAAAAGCACATTGAGCTTCAGGGGTCCAACTGAATGTCTGTGATTTCTTTATCAAGTTAGTGAGAGGTAGTGCAATTTTAGCATATTGTTCAATAAATCTACGATAAAAACCGGTAAGTCCCAGAAAAGCTCTTACTTGCTTAATTGTTCTGGGGACTTTAAAATTTCTCACTGCTTCTATGTTTCGAGGATCGGGTTTTACTCCGTCCTTACTCACAATGAACCCTAAGTAGCGAATTGAAGACTGCAGGAAGTGGCATTTATCTGGTTTAAGTTTGAGATTGTGATATTGGAGCCTTTGAAAAACAAGTTCAAGTTTCTCAAGGTGTTCCCCAACTGTTTTACTGGCCACTACGATATCGTCGATATAAATGCCAATTTGGAGAGGTCTGAGGCCAGACAAAACTATCTCCATCAGACGCTGAAAACTGTTGGGACTGTTTCTCATTCCGAACGGTACCCGCAGCCATTCATACAATCCTCCATCTGTCACAAAAGCAGTTTTGTATGCATCTTCAGGATGTAAAGCCATTTGAAAAAAACCTGAAGTGAGATCGAGGGTACTGAAATAAGTTGCCCCAGCTAATGCGTCGACCATTTCAACTAAATTCGGAATGGGAAAAGAATCGGGAACTGTCTTCGCATTGAGGCGCCGGAAGTCGGTACAGAGCCGAAAAGTGCCATCAGCTTTTCGTACCAAGAGTACTGGTGCTGAGTATGGACTGTCACTAGGCCTAATTATGCCTGCCTCTAATAATTCATTTATTTGCCTGTCCAGCTCAGGTCTTAAAGCATAAGGTACTCTATAGGGGCGCTGTCTTACTGGAATATCATCAGTCAAACGAACCTGGTGCAATAAAGTCTCGCACTTTCCCAATTCGAGCACACTCTTCGCAAAAATTTTGTGGTGTTTGTTTAAAAATGCCAATAATTTTTCCTGTTGGTGGGGAGGTAAATGGGACACATCAAAGTTATTTGTCCAAGATGAACATTCATCAAGTTGGCTTTCCACTGAAGCGACTCTTCCCACTTTAATGGATTCAGCAGTGACCAATTTCATATGTTTATTCACATGAATGCTTTGATCAGAGGTATTGATAACCTTAATGAATGTAACCTGTCCTTTGGTATCATTTACTGACCGAGCAACCCACAATGAATTTATACGGAGAGTGTTAACTGGCTGTAAAAGCATAATATCTCCGAGGACTCAGCAATTTGGAACATGGATAGGAATGAGTTTCTCACACCGTGGTGGTACCATTACCTTTTGAATAACTTTCCCAAATAACACTGGGCTCGGTAACTGTTCTGGGTTTTCAAATTTCTTCCAAGGGAAAGGAATTTGGCGAGGTACCAAGGAGCTAATCACAGTAATCAACCAAACAACATACGAGACAAGAACTTGACATGTCTGATGAAGGTAACGGAATGCGTTTAACTGAGTTGGTTTCACAGGTGTCATTTTTGCCTTTCTTTCTCTTTTCTTCCTGAATTTTGGGTTTTGTTTATATCTGGAAGCAACATTCTCACCCAAGTCAGAAAATGAATTTCCAGCTGTAACCTTACATGGAGCATGCCCATGAGATGATGACTGAGTTAACTCGGGATTCGTATGGGTGGAAGGTTTACACGGGGTTGTGTTTGCCCCTTCCCTTTCACTGTTATTTTGCTTTGGACCAACAACTTCCTTTACTAATGCAATAGCTTGTTCCTTTTCTATTTCACATTGTGGACTTTTACTTTTTCTTTTCCATATACACCCAGTGGCAGCATCAAAAATGAATTTTGAGATTTCAGAAGGTCAAACCCTATAATAGCATCATAAGCTAAAGACAATTTTGCATTTGTTACATACATAGGGTGAACAAATTTTCTCCTGCGAACTCGAACTGGAGCTTGACACAACAATTGATGGGCAGGGATGTCCCTGAAACACCCTTGACTATCAGGTTTGGGCAGTCTACCCACAACTTGTCTCCCGGAAGAGAACTCAAACATTTATCTGTGATGAGACTAATGGTGGCTCCGGTATCCACTAAAAGTCGCAGGGCTTTTCCATTTACCAATCCCTGAACCACTGGCATTGCAAACTGCGCTTGATCTGCATGGCAGGACTCAATAGAGCCTCTACAGCAGGGGGTTTCTTAATAGAAGCGGACTCCTGGAAGCTTCTCCCCTATTAGTTTAAATCCCTATTATTACTGGAATGTCCATTTCTTTCACTTTGGGTTCGCTGTTGGTTATGGTACTCTCTTGACATACTCCTGTTTCCTTGAGGACCTCTGTTTGCAGGTCTTGGATTTCCTCTACCCCTGTCATCATACTGTTGTTGTGGCTGATAACTACTCTCACGGTATTCGTTAGCATAGTGCCCCAAGCGCCTACACCTGTAACAAGTAACTGTGGAGCGATTACTTCTCCTGTATCTCTCTGGTGGACCAGATTGAGTGGAACGGCTTTCGTCCCTGAAATCCCTCGCCGGAGAACTTTCCCTATTTTTGCATTCTGAACTTCGTAGTGACAAATCATTTAACTGATCTTTTATTTTCCTCACTTCTCCCACCAGAGCCTGAATTGCTGTCTGGCTTTTTCTTGCGACCTCTGCAAAGTTTCCTGAGGAAGCTTCGTTACCTTCTTGTTGCTCTACCTCCGCTTCAACGAAACTCACGCTCCTCACACAGCTTCCCATACATGCCTCATTATTCTCTTCCAACAAGGCCTTTTCTTTGGCCTGCTGGTAAGACTGTGGATTATGAGATAGTACCAATCTCTTTATCTTGGGTGTTAACCCTGCAAGAAATTGTGAGAGAAGACTCTTGTCCCTGAATGAACCTACAGCAGCTGAATCTGATTCCTCCTCAAGATACCTAAATGCTAGTACTTCTAAGCGGGAGGCAAATTGTTTCACCGATTCCCCCAGGGCTTGTTTACAGCCCGTGAATTTCCCCATGCGTACTGCCAAAGGAACTGCGGACGAAAACCTTTCCAACAATGCTTCTTTCAAACCTGCAAAAGTCAACCTTCGTTCCCTGGCCAACAAGCCCCTGACAAATTGTTTTGCCTCTCCCTTGCACTTGCATTTCACCACTAGCAATCTCTGTTCATCTGTCCAACCATCCAAACCTGCTACATCCTCTACTGACTCAAAAAATTCTCCAATAGTAACACTATCTGATCCCCCTGAAAATGATGAAACTAAACTCATCAAGACTGGAATGTTGAGGTTTGCATTCCCCCATTATTCCCTACTTCTGCTGAACCAGCTGCTCCCTCTGTCCCTGGTATCACCATCTTTCCTACAGCTCTGTACACACACACAAATGAAAATACACTGTAAATCTAAACAAGGTACACTATACTATGATTGCTGTTACTGTAATGATTTACTATCAATGATTACTTTTACCCAAGATTAGTGAGCTATAATTATTTTCTACCTGAGCCTAAAGTTATATCTTACTCTTTTTCTTAATTGAAAATAATTACCTCAATATTTCTCACCAATGTAAACAAAAGCACAATACATAAATGCAATACACTAAAATTCAAATGCCAATTCACACTTAAAAAAAAATTATGATTGCGAGCACTTGATACTGACTAAAATTTCGAAAATGAATGCCTAACATGAAGAAAATTCTCCCAATTAACTATGTTCTATGTCAAAACCTTATCCTTTAACTGTTGCTAAAGTAATTTGATCTTTTTACAATTTTCACACAGCATTACCTAATATCAGAAATAGCAAATCATAAATGTGAATCTCTCTGGTACAGTGGGTGGAATCCTGGTCCACGGGAACCAGTTTGATACGACGTGGTTTGGTTGTTAAGATATTATTCTATTACGATGAAGAACTTACTTCTGAAAAAATGCAAATATTACCAATTTTATTTTTAAAAAGAAAGAAAATGGCCGGTGATCAATCTAGGGACCCCAATTAAGAATTTTTTTTCATCAACGACTAACACCCCAGGTACGATCCTTAAAAACTCCCAGTAAGTGGAAGGTGATTCCACCACCACCAACAAGAGAAATTCACATACGACACAAAATAATTTGATTAAGCATATGTTCCAGGTTAACTATAAATTTATTTTGTGCTCCCAGGCACAGGTTGGAAAAACACTTGATACAAGAAAACTTTAGGTGGCTAGGCCGAATAAAAAAAGAATTTAGCTATGAATTTTAGAGTCCAGAGTATGTTGACAGTCCTAAATAATCCTCTGAGAAACCCTGGTCTGCAAACCAAGTAGTTTTCACCTGTGTGGTTTAGAGGATGAAGGAGGTAAGTGGCACAATTTGGTTACCAGCCTGCCTTACAAAAAATCTTTAAAGAATGTGATCATTCACTCAAAGAGTGCTAAGAGCTTAATGCTCCATGTGCATATCTAATAACTGTTGAACTTTGAGCTAAATGCTCTTTACAATTTAGATTTGGATGGTTAAGAGTGACATTTTAAAATTTTCCTTTTTTTTTTTTTCACAACACACCGCTTTTGATCAGTTACCTGGAAAAATCTTTTCTTAATTTACAGTAACACATTATACTACATTTGTTGGTTCTGGCCAAACCTTACACACACTCAAAATAATAAAAAAAAATTTCAATTTCTTTACTCCCCTCTTTGTTTAATAATTTTCCTTTCCCTTTTCAAAACAAGGAATATCTTTCTACAAAATCTTCCCCTATATATATATATATATATATATATATATATATATTTTATGAAATAACATCGTACCATTTTTTTTTTTTTCACATTAAAACCAAAAACAATTAGGTGGTCGCCAAAAGAAAGTTTGCCGTTGATGACGTTTTTTTTTTTTTTCCCCTTCTTGTTTCCTTGTTTGCTTTCCTCTCTCTCTCTTCTCTTCTCAAGGAAGCTTTGTCACTTAAACAGCATAGAAATGTTTGAGCTGAGCGGAGGAATTACGGTTTTTTTTTCTTTTTTCGTTAACTGCTGAGGTTCGGCGTCACGGAGTCTGTCCGTCGCCGTGAATTTACGCAAGTTTCCTTGCTTGCTTCCGAACTGCGTGGACATATATTTCCCTGCCCTTCAAGTGGGCAATAAGAAAGGAATTAGAAGATTTCCTCGGACGAAGGTTCAAACTTAAGTAACAATGCTTGTGCCGCAATTTCTCCGGCGTCTCCGTGGGACTCCCGAACTTGGCGAACTTGGCGGGTGGAAGATATCCAGCCCAGCTACAATTCTCTGTGAGAATAAGGGCTTTCAAGTAGCTTCCTCTGTTTTGGCATTTAAAAACAAATTAAAAGGTCCTACCATGACGCTGACATCTTTTTCCTTCGTCCTCCCGGAATTTGGCGGCATTTCCGATTTAGAAGCGCGGTCTCTCCCGCATAGCTTCTTTTTTCCTTCCCCTTTCTTAGTGCTTGGTGGTTTCTAGCTCAACTCTCTCTCTCTCTGCATCTCTGCATCTTCTCAGCGTACAAAAAAAAAACGATGCTCTTCGCCTTACGCATCGCGCATGTGCGAGAAAGCGCCGACTTTCCAATTGGCTGCGTGAACGCCAGGAGGCAGAAACTTCCTCGATGGATGACTGACCTTTGACCCACGAAAACGGGCGCTGCGGTGAACTTCGCAGAATTCCACCCAAATCCCGAAGTGTTCCTGTGCAAAGCGAAAAATGCCTTTTCGAAGTAAACAAGAGCATAAATAAGTCGGACTTTCTGCACTGGTAAAGCTGGGAAAACGTCCTCACAGATGCCATTCTACGAATTTATCGCTTTTAGAAAAGCGACACCAGAACTGTAGCCATTTTCGTTCTTTCTTTCTGAACAAAGACTTTTGGAGACCACCTTTACAAAAATTCATTAAACAAATTAACTAACATTGACGAACATCGTTACAATTAACTTCGTAACGCATAAAAATCGAATTCTCTCTAGCTACAGGTACGACGATCGGAATTACGAAAAAATAGCGTAACGCAACGATGTGTTATTTTGCCCTGATGCATTAAGCCACAATTTTATTCTTTTACTAAATGACTATTAAATATCATTGACGATAGCGCACGCGCAATTAATTTACGAAAGTCACTTCGTTACGGAGCGATCGCCGACCCGCTTTTTCTATCAGTCGCTGAATTATACTATCACTAGTTAATACCAAGTAAGATTCATACTAAAACCAACTAAATATTAATACTAAGCAAGATTTTAATTACGAAAGGTTACTAAATTAAGCCCGATACACCCAACGACGATTTTAATACACGCTACTGACATATGGCATAAACACGCGATTTTCTCATTAGATACCACTACAATAAGATAAAATACTTCAAACACTACATGTTTACAAATTACTCTTCCATTATTAAAGCTTACATAATAATACAATAAAAGAAATCGCGATAACGACGGTAAATACGGAACTACAACCTTACAATTTTTCTTTTTATCGCTACGTTATCCCGACGATCAATAACGCCGAACGCCGCGGCGTCGCCGATAATTTTAAACTGATACATCTAACACTATACATATATAAACTGCACTATACACTTAAGAAACTAAGGCAAATCAATTCATATACACTACATCATATACTGCACTAAAATAAACTTCACTATATCTCTTCCCTTAAAGTAAACAGTGCACTAAAAAAATGCAATGGAAGGAAGAAAAAAAACATTGCATGAAAGAACAACAAAAAAACCAGCAATATAGCATGATGTCAAACTTCCTTAAATCTACTTCCCAGCTAGTTACACCTCCCTTAACTAGCAACGACATCACAAGGCTAACTTACCTAGACCTATTCACATAAATTTAACTACATACACAGAGATCAACACTTCACAGAGAAATCAGAAAGAAAATAAAATAAATGAAAAGAATTTACTTGATTTTTCTTGACTCTTAAATCTATTTTTTTTTCTAACTCCCTCTTTGCCAAAGGGATTTGAGATCATCTCATGACAAAAAATTATCACTCTCATTGAGAGTGCGTGGATCTAGTGATGGTTTTTCCGACCCAAAAATATTGGCCCATTAATTCAGAGATCGGAAAAACGTCAACAGATCAACGGATGATTGATGAATCAAATGACAAGAAAAATGATAAGAGATCAGCTATTACGGTGAGAATTTTCGAAGATGATTTGGGACCCAGAACAAGATTGCTGGACATGCCAATATGTAGTGGTGGAACCAGTGAGGACATTTTCAATGACACTGACACAGCATTCACTAGGCTGAGTATCCCTTGGAGAAACTGCATTGGCTTTGCTAGTGACAATTGCAGTGTTATGGCGGGGAAAGCAAACTCTGTGCTTACCAGGGTGAAGCAGAGAGAACCTGATGTCTTCAGTATTGGATGCATTTGCCACCTGGCCAATTTGTGTGCACAAGCTGGAGTGAAGCAACTGACTGTACCAATAGATGACCTACTGATTGACATTTACTACTATTTTCAGTACAGTTCTAAACGACGAAAGACATACAAGCCAACTTTTTACTTAGGTGGATGACCTGAACTTATTGAAACATTGCCAAACCTGATGGTTATCACTGCACAAAGTAGTAGACAGGGTTCTCAACCAGTATGCAGCTCTTTCATCCTATTTTGAAAGCCACAGTGATGTTAAAAACCTGGTAGAGTAAAAACATCTATGATCTTTTAAAATCACCGCTAACCCAGATGACCATGCGTTTTCTTCATTTTGTTTTGCCACTTTTAAATGAGTTTAATAGACTTTTTCAAACAGATGAATCACAGATTGGTGGTATGATGGAGGAGATGGACAGATTACTCAGGAAATTTATGGTTAAATTTGTGCAGATGAAACATGTCAAACAAATTGCTGATTTGAAGCAAATCAAGTTTGATAATCGTGAAGTGCAGCATGATGACAGCACCTGAACTATTCCTGTACTTAAGATATGATCCATTAATAAACCTGGAAAACCATGAAATGATGAGCAGCAAGAAAACTAGGATCAAAGACACTTGTTTCCACCTACTACCACATAATCTTACCTTAGCTGTACTAGTAACAAACCATTAGATAAGACTAATTTCAATGAACTTTTAACATACCTTACTTAATAATAGCCATATGATTAAATGAATAATAGCCATATGATTAAATGAATATTGTAACAGCAATTAGCATGGCAAATTGAAGATTTACTAAAGAGAGAGAGAACAGTTTTCTTACTTTCTCTCAAAATCCTGTAAATTTACTTTCAAATGTCTAGAAACAGAAGTTTTTTTTAGGTACAATTGGTATAGGTCAACAATGATCCACACCATATTGTATTCCATTCATCACATTCCAATATAAAGCTGGAACTGCATAGAAATTATGTGCTACATGGGCCAATAATATCTTTGCAATTCACCGATTCTTGTGGTTTTTCATACTTTCTGAACAATGACAATCGATTACTTACTTTCAGTTCGTATTTTCATTTGAGTCACATTCCTTTCCGATTCCTAATGGTGTTTTTCTGGTCTCAATATTCTCAGTGATTTAACCATTCTTTATTTGAACATAAGCATGCAATAAATGACAGCATTACCATCTAAGCCTCGAGCCAGAAAACTATAATTTAGGTTTAACTTTTCATGAATGCCAACTCAGCTGAAAATTTTTTTACAACTAGGCCTAAAAACCATCTACATTGCATTGTGCGTAAACTGTTGATGACCATGAAATCATCAAGGTGTGTCATATGTTATTTATTGTTTCCTTTTTTTAAATTCTGATTTTTAATCATTTCTTTTCCAGTACTTCGCTATTCATTTGGCCAGTGCAGCACAAAATTTTATGCAATTCCAGCTTTATATTGGAACATGATGAACAGAATACTGTATGGTGTGGATCACTATTGACATATATCAGTTATATCTAAATAACATACCCTGCAAATTTTGCTTATAATAAATGTTATAATACATATCATATCTACATACTTTGGTAATATTAGTCAAATCAGATTGCATGATGCTTGGATAATCTGTAGTCTACAAAAAAAAAAAAAAAAAGACTAACATCAAAAGCATAACAGCTCTGCCTGCTGTAAATACGCATCATTCATTCATGTGTCTAAAACATAACTTCCAAAGGATACTCCGTCAGAGGCTTTTCCTTAAAATGCAATGTATTACAGCCAGCTGATTGTGACTGATCTGAATCATCCTGGAGCAAATGTTCCGGTTTCCCTAAATATAACAGACAAAAAGAAAAAAAAATCTTAGATTATTATTGCTTTTTTAAGAGCTACATTTTAATTTCATGATCTAAATACAAATGATGTGCTGCAAAATCTGAGCACCAAAGTGATATTAATAATATTAAGACATGTTCAAAATGAAGTATTTACAAGCAGAAACAAAAATAAATTTTTATTCTGAGCTACTAATTTTTCACCTTCACTCTTCCACAAAAAAGTTGTTTCAAAACAAAAACACCTGCAAATCTGAGCAATTTTTCTTCCTCTGATGCTCCACTATCTTATCCTAATAACTATTTAAACAGCACATGTCAAAAACTAGGAAATAAACGTGAAGGATGGTAACAAATGACAAAGTCATGCAGAAAAGTTACTTACTTAAATAAACAAAGGTCAGTCTATTAACACTACAAAAAAGTGGATACATTTCTTGTGTTAAACCAAACATATCCCTCTAAATCACACATAAAAATGGGGGCAAAGCACACATGTTTGAAGACATGCCACAGAACAAAAGCACCAACAAAACATACAAAAGCCCACCAAAAAAAAATGACCAGTGTACTTAATGGACAGATTTGGTGAACAGAAAGTTCTGCTCAAATTAGAATGTTGTGCCAATGTGACCCGTTGCACAATTTGCAATCACTCAACTCTATTTGCAAAACTTGAGTGCCACTTAATCATTTACCTCTCACTACTACTCACAGTGATAAATCTTTTGTGGTGTCACACACAAGAAAATTAAAGGCTCAAATAGCACTTAGTAGTGTTGAATAACAACAGCCAAGACTACTTATGTGGCACAGTTGGCAAATCACCAGCCTCGCATCTGTGTGGTAGGTGACTTCATGGGTTAAATCTCCCACTGCCACCTATCAAGCTCAGAGTTTTACCCAGCTGTAATGCAGATATTAGTATGGATCCCCAAAAATTGGCTCTGGACTCCAAGCCACTTCCGGCAATTGCACCTTTGAATCTCTAGTCCATGCATCAGAGAAGAGCCAAGCAGATTGTATTAGATATGTTTTAAACTCCTTATGATCACATCACACGGATCTGACAGAGGGAGAATAAACTCATCATCTATTGCCGATGGGTGAAGAAAGAAAGAACCGCCATTTCTAAATTTGTTTGAGTTATACACATACCTGCCATTGAATTAGCAACTTTTATTCAATAATAGGTTAGACTTCCTTTAGCCCGAATTATAGTACGTATGCAATATAGTCTAGCATACAGTAATCTACTACATGCTTAAAAACACCTGTTCATCACACAGATCTGCCAACTTTCAAGAATTGAAATCCGTACAAAAAATTCAGCAAACATTTAATTGATATATTCAAACAACTCCTATATCAACCATAGAGATTAAATGTCTGGAATATATAGATTAAAAGGCAATACGTTACGCAGATAGTTTGTCTATTTTAATCGATTTCACATGTTATAATTAAAATATTTGGCACTACTTCACACAGCAATAAAAATGTATTCAATAGATAATCATCTCATTAGTATGTTATCATTAGGCTACAAACACATGTAAAAATTTCACCTGTGACCACGAAATTACAGCAATATATTGGGCAGTAACCATTTATTGTAACTTAACTACATTTATTGTAATTTAACTAAGGTTTTCACCTTAAAATTTTGTGCCATATTAGAATACTTTCAAAAAATGCAATTTTAAGTCTAATGTCAGGCAGATAGTTTTTATTTCTCTTTCTCTCTTTCCTCTTTTTGCAATAATCGCCAACCCTAATCATACATCGTTTTTACTGAGTCTTTCCCACCAAGTTACGAGTATAAACAATTCGGGACGCAGAATGGAGATCAGGTAAACCTGAATATAAAGGCGCAGTGACCCTTGGAACCCCTTATTCTCTCTTCGAAAAAAAGAAGAAAAAGGAAAACAATATGTTGTCCATAAAATAACCGTAAAACAAGTAGAATTTCCATATATTTTATGGGTACCCCGTAAAACTTAGCAGGTATGATCACATGAATTGCTCAATGTATCAATATTATTTTGTCTACCACTAATATGGATGGGATGAATTTAAATGGTTATTTAATTTTTTTATTATAAAAAATGTTAAAATGCTAGATTACCTGTTTCTTTGTTGCAGTGTTTTTTTTTTTATAAAAACTAAAAAACATTTTAATGTTTTTATAGTTAAAAAAATTAAATAACCATTTAAATTCATCCCATCCATAGTAGCAGTAGACAAATAATATTTGATTATTGAGCAATGCATTTATGTGATGGGCAGGTTTTTAGTAGCATCCAGTAGATTACTATATGCTAGACTATATTACAAATAATCCACATGTTTGTGGACGATTTTGTTCCTCGCACAAATTGTTTTTACAAGGAATCATAAATTACATGAGTTTACGTATGCAGTTTCACATGGATTCCACAAGGTGTTGGAGCACATTTATGACTACAGAGGTGTTGGAGCACATCTATGACTACAGAGGTGTTGAAGTGCATCTACGTTTGACAGACAGTCCTTGAATTGGCTCAGATTTGACAGATGACTTTGCTCCCGGGATCCTATTTTTCTAACATGTCCCATAGATTCTCAATGCGGTTCAGATCCAGGTTTTCTAATGGCCAGGGAAGATGGAAGTCACTCTCATGCTTGCTGAACCTATGCTGAACACATCTTGTGTGATAGACAATAGCACTGTTGTCCATGAAACAGCCATCATCTGCTAGATTAAAAGCCAACATTGCAGGATCTACTTGATCAGCAACAATGTTCAGATAATCCTTGGAGGACACCTAACCTTCCAGCAATATCTAATGCTGGAAGGTCAGATGTCCTCTAAAGATTATCATGCTGAACCCATCTTGTGCTAATACAAGGTACATTTAAGGCCTTTTGATTCTGTTAAGGTTTGTTTTCGATCACCTTAATAACTATGATACAAGATTAAGAATAAATTATCAACGTTTATTCACAATTAAATGTTTTATTAACATTGACTATAGTTTTGCAGAGCATTTGGCTCGCCATCATCAGGACAAATGGAGCGTTAACATTCAAATCATTGTGACATCATCAGAGTTCTGACTGTCACGGTTTTTATTAGTTGTTTCCACGCGCTTGAAAGAAATGCATACCTGTCAACTGGTACGGTTTACCCATATATTGTGTGTTTTTTTATGCTTTCGCTCGTGTACGGCCATACAAACACTTTGTACGGATTTTTTTATCCCTGAAAAAAAAAGTTTTAATTTTTTACATTAACTGGCCCTCTGTGGAAATTTTTTTTTACAGATATAATACCAAACGTTTTATGTTTATTCCGTGGCTCGCGCTAAACATTCGCCAAATCGCCACTGATTGAGAAATGTCGTGAGAGAAAAACAAAACAAAACAGATTCTGCAAAAATATTGGCGAAAGATGCGCGTCCTTATGGTTTGATGTGGCAGTAAGATTGTTGTGGGGTCTCAAGAACACCGGTCACAGTTGTGTGTAGGGGAATCGGTGGAGGTGAGAATAACAGCTGCTGAGAAACAGGGGATATCGCGAGGAGATGACCTCGAGCTTGGAGTCCAGGTGTCGTCCCACCCTCTCAGGGGCGGGGCCTTGGCAGTAGGAATGGGCACATCGGCGAGAAATCGGTGGTTACTTGTTCTCGAAACGTCGATGCATTGAACTTCTTCCTCTTCATAAGAATGCAACAAAAAGAAATTCATTTATTTTTTGTAGAAAATATTCTTTACCAGTTTGTTCAAATATCGGGTCATCAAACCTCGATGCTTTTTCAATTAACGGAATCACCAACATCGATTATAGGTTGCAAACATCGATGCTTTTTCAATTAACGGGATCACCAACATCGATGCTTTTTCAATTAACAGGATCACCAACATCGATTATAGGTCGCAAACATCGATGTTCAAAAGCATGGAAGTTTTTGCCCATCCCTACAGCCAATCAAAACCCACACTTTTCTCGCTTTATACTGAACATCGGCAAGCTATCTCAATGTAACCGTAATCACAAATTCTCTTGACAGATTCGTTTTGAAAAAAGTAACAATATTTTCGTAAATTTTGTGCTAATTCAGCAGATGTTTTTCACTGGAATTACAAGTTTTTTGTAGGAATTATTCATCAGGAATTACACGTTTGGGGAAAGCTAGTGTTGTAAGATTTGGGTAAGCCAAAATAATTTTTTCTCAGCTTAATTTGAATATTTCACTCATCAAATGGCCGAGAACTCAAACCCAAAGAAAGCATAGGCTTTAAATCCACTGATGGCATTTTGACGAAAGCAAAATGTGCATGTGCTGACTATAATACAAAACACTCTTAGATTAAATATGCAAATAATTAATGCATGAGTATCAGTTGCTGTCATAAAACAGTTGAGCTTGTAAAAATTACATTTTTTTTTTTTATTTATTTATTTTTTTTTTTTTTTTTTGGCGTAAGGGTTTTTTAGTCTTTGTAAGGTTTTTATGGGTTCAGTGTACAGGTTATCACCTCAAGAGGTTGACAGGTATGGAAATGGCGTAGACATCATGTCGTTGACAAGTCGTGAAGAATTCCGGCATATGTGGAAAGCTTCTAATACATTAAGCTTGTTAGTCGAATCAGGTTTATCAATAAGAATAGCGTTTCCAAACAAAAATGTATGGTTATTTTCGTGACAATGTTGGGCTATTGATGACTTCTGCAGTTCATAGTTCCGTACATAAGTCTTGTGTTCCTTCACACGGAAACTTAAAGCCCTGCTAGTCTGTCCTATATATGAAAGTCCACATTCACATGGTATCTGATAAATTCCCCAGGAATTTATGTCTTGGACGTAGTCTTTTGATCTGTAAAAATTCATCTTGTTTATGGGTTTGAAAATAACTTTGAAATTAAAACTTTTGAGAATTTTTTGAAATCCTGAAGCAAATCTGAGGAGCAAATGGGATAACCACCCAATTCGTTCATACTGAGAGGTCTACTGGCGTGAGCGAGCAGACAGGCTTTGGTTTCCTAAATTTTTGGACTGCTTTTTCTATCACGGAAGGGCTATATCCTCTGTGTACTGCAGTTCGTTTAACAAAATCAAGCTCTTTCTGTAATGAATCCTCAGTTGAGCATATATGTACTGCACGATATACGTATGTGTAGAAAGCAGATATCTTTTGTTTCCATGGGTGATTTGATTTTGCATGTGTAGGTAAGGAAACAGCAAATGATTTTCGATAAACTGTTGTACTAAAGGATCCTTCAGAGCGTGACACAAGGACATCTAGGAATGGTAGGTAGGCAGGCATTATTTTCAGTCTCACATGTGAACTGTATATGAGGATCAATTGAATTGATAAGTTCAACTAATTTAGGTAGTTCGGAATTCCTGCCTTTCCAGAGGGCAAAAGTATCAACTACACATCGAATCCACAGGTCGAATGTAACGAGCTGAAACAGTTTGTCCACAAAGTGACACATGTAGACTTTGCATAAACAGTTTACTGTGAATGACTCAATGGGGTATAAGCAGACACGCTCCCTAATTTAGGGCCACTGGTTCCAGTGAAGGGAAAGAGCCAGCTCCATAAGACAAACACAGCATCCATGCCGCACCGGGATTCAAACCCAGACCCCAACTCAGACGAATGGTCGGAAGCCAGCACTTAGCACTGCACCACGGGAGGCAGAAGTCTAAATTTCCTGAGATTACTAATGGGAAGAGTGAAGAAAAAAACAGGAGAATATAATAAAAGGCAAATAAAAACAATGATCATAATTATTGGAGGCAGTGCTACCTTTAAATACTACTAACTTTAATGCATATACACTGAATAGATAAATTACACTGAACAACAATAAACTTTTCGTTTGTTACAAAGACTGCATATGCCGAATCATACAGAATTTGTCGTGCTGATTACAAATCTGCTTGCTAAATTGTGCTATCGGGCATAGTTCTCGTGTAACCTGTTGTTTCAGTGTACAATAAGCCTTCATTTTGGCATGTATATTTCACTACAAGCAATTAATTACACTTACCTTAAAGAGTAGTTATTTTAGATTTTCTTCTGTACTTTACATGCACTAGAACCCTTTTTAGAGTCCAACAGTAATCAGCTAGCATTTTAGGGCTCCATTTTCTTTTATAGTGGTCTTCTATGGTACATATATCGTGATGAAAATATTCTCCATGCTCATCGCTTACAACTCCTAAGTTGTGTGGGGAGAAAGTACAGATGCGAGTGAAGGAAATGTATTTTAAGGGACATGTTGCATCCCATCCCATGGCCTTATAAGTTTTCTAGAAGCTCAGTAACAAGTTCTTTATAATTTTCTGCCTTCCGGTTACCTAAAAATTCAGTACCACATCTTTAAAGGACTTCCATGCAGCAGTTTCAGTCTCATTCAAAGTGCATTCAAATGCAAGATCACGCATAAGTTCCCTTATTTGTGGACCAATAAAAATGCCTTGTTTAATTTTGACATCAGATATTTTGGGGAACTTGTTATTTAGAAAACAAAAGGCTTCTCCATCTTTACTCAATGCCTTTACAAATTTTTTTATCAAACCCAGTTTGATGTGAAGCAGTGGTAAGTACACTTTCTGAGCTTCAGCAACAACATTTTTATTACCTGAAATTAAGGAGTCTCTTTTAGGCCAGGTCTTTTTAATGTAATGAGAATACAGAGGAAACAGCAATATTTTGTGTACCTGAGTAGTAGACCAAGGAGTAAAGCTGTCACTTTAAGATCGCCACAAATATTCCACGAGTGTTTTTTGTATACTATACTTTGAAGCAACAGTTTCATATTTGCATATGTTTCTTTCATGTATGCAGCATATGCAACAGGTACTGACATATACATGTTTCCGTTGTGAAGGACAGCTTTGAAGCTTATTTTTGAGAAATCTATAAAAACTCTCCATTCTTCAGGTTTGTGTTGCTGTCCTAAGGCTTCAAATAATAAGTCTATATCACTGCAGTACACAAGATCATCACTCTTCGAAAATAAGTGTTCAAACTCTTGCTGTCATTGACAAAAACTAAATACTTTTATTGCTAAATAAAGGTCACGAACCAGATCATTTAATTCTTCCTGACTTATAAGGTGAGGCACAGAATCTTCCAAGAAATCAGGGCTGTAATTCCAGATATCTCAGTGATGCAGAAGTAAGTCTGTTGAGTTAGTCTTTCAGTTCTCACCAAACCATTGGTACCGTAAAATGGCATTTGACGTGATCCTGTCAACCAGCCAGTCAACAAAGTTACATATGTAATTACGACAAATGTGAGGTGCCCAAGATTTATCTTTTCATCTGTTTTGCACTGGAAATAAAGTTCATACAATTTTCTAATCAACGGTGTGAAATGTCACCTTTGAGACTTAAAAGTAAATTGTCGACAAATGTAGCAGAAACTGTTTGGATGGTTCACGCAAGTATGCGGCAACTGGGGGTGGTCAGCAGCCTCTAGCATGCACTTTTCTTTCCTGATCTGTGTCCTGTCTTGGTGTGATCTGCAAGGGTTTGAAAGGTCATTCTGGTCACGAATGCATTGACAATAAGGTATTGTTTATGGCCTTGGGATGAAGGGGGGGTTAGACATCACAGCTGACTGGTACTGCACGATATACATACTGGTACTGCACGATATACGTATGTGCGCACGTTCAAGGTTTAAACTTGAACTTTGAATGGGGGAAGGGATCTAACCCCCCCCCCCTAGCCTCTATAATCTTACTAAACCCCACCCTTTACAGAGTGCTCTTGAGTGTAATTGGAGAAGGGTGTGAGATTGAGCGTACAGGTGTGTAGGAATATACCTTAAGGATTAAGAAAATAACAGTGGAGTGCAAATCACTGCCAAAATTTCAGAAACCGTAGTTTTCACAAAAGTAGAAAAGCTAGAGCAGAATCTATGGATGAGCTGATATTTAAATGGCTGGCGCCATTTTGCGACAAACACTAATTGTTCTTTCACATTTTTGATTAACTAATCACATGTCGCAAAAATAGCGACTATAGCTTAATCTCTGCCAACAACCAAAAGGAATTCTACATAGGCAGCACAAAAGATAAGTTGAAATATAGACTGTGCCAACGTATTAGTAATTAATAAAGCAATCAGACATCTCTAAATTGTCTGTTCTTCACATAACATTAATTACATCAGAAAACCCAAAAACCACATGACCCAAGAGCAGGAACCAAACCCGCATCCCCCCGACCCCCGCCAGAGCACACCATCTGTTACACCACCCAGGACGACCAAGTCCCAAGTATCTGAAATCCATAACATTCTCTCAGAGTGACCTAGTCAAAGTAAATTCTGCTTCCTTGTAGCATTAAGTAAATCACCAATTTGTCAGGTAAATTCTGTGGAAGAAACATTCCCCTCACAACACATGGAGATATGTCAGAATTGTTAATACAGCAATCAGACATCTCTGAACTGTCTGTTTTTCATGTTACATTAACCACATCAGAAAATCCGAAAACCACATCGCCCCGGAGCAGGAACCCGCACCGCATGACCCCTGCCTGAGCATGGCATCCATTACACCACCCAGGCCAACCAAGTCCAAGTATTTGAGTGTTCAATATCAGAACATTCTCTGAGTGAGCCAGCTGAAGCAAATTCGGTTCCTCATAGAGTTAAGTAAATTAACCAGTCTGTCAGGTAAATTCTGTGGAAGAAACATCCCCCTCATAATATGTATTAATAATTGGTATAGAAATGAAAAAAAAAAGGTCTTCACTTACACAGATTTTTTCAGTAATTATCAAGCCAAACAGGATTTTGAAAACACTGATGTCATTTGTAAACATCAGACTCAAAAGAATTTACAGTATGCTGAAGCTTTGATTATAGAAGACTGGAGAACTTAATTGCAATAAAAACAATGCTATTTATCTCCCCTTATCCTGGAAATTACTAGTAGATGATGAAAGAAACAGATCGACTGGAAATAGGAAGCAGAGGGCAATAAAAAGACATGAACACATAGCAACATATGATGAGTATATAACATAACAAATGGGAGCAATCACACAACACATGGGAGCAATCACACAACTAGTATGCAACACGTGGATGCTGAGATTCCTGAGTGACATGTGACGACACATAGATAGCAGACCACACCAGAGTTACGTAGGAATGCATTACAAAGTAATGGAAGTACAGATTACAGTTAACATGTAATGCATTACAAGGTAGTGCAGTAACAGGTAATGCATTACAAGGTAATCCCAAGTATGGTTTGCACAAGGTAATGGAATTAATCTGTAATGCATTACGATGAAGAGGATATAATTCAATTATTTAATAATGCCATTCAAATGCAATGGAATTATTTGGTAATTAAATTACACAATTTGCAAATAATAATTACATACTAATAGTTTATAGAAATGTATGTGTGCCAAAAGCTCTGTCTAGAAAAGTCGGCTATGTAACATAGCAGACAGAGACTGAAGTGTCGTGTAGAATGTTCTAGAAGCAGAAAGAATAGACATTTGTAGAATGTTCCACAATGATCGCGCAGTAGGAAGTTAGAGAGCTTTGTGTAAATCATGAATATTCCAGAAGGTTCAGGTCCTGTCGTGAAGTATATATAAAGGAGTCAGTTGCTCACTAGTCCAGTGTTCATATCAGACAAGTAATGGACAAAAACACTACGGCAAAAATGTCAAGAGTTCGCAAATTTCTGTAATATTCGACAGTGCACCCTGAGTTACTGAACTGTGAGTGTAGTGCTAATATGTGCTTGTGGCTATAGTGGGGTAATTATTTTGGGCAGTGAAACGTATGTAATGGACTAGAATGCTGTGCTGGAGATGGACGAAATCAGTATCTCTAAACAAAATAAACATCCCATTCGTACTTACTTCATATGTATTATTTTGTTCAAATCACTTTACTTGCGGCGAAGACGGGACAACTACTCATGTCATACACGTACAATCACCAATACCTATTTACACACATTTGAGATCCCAGGGGTGGAACAATTGTCAAATAACCTACACAACATGTAAGGGTGTACTGGTTGCTGATTTATTCATGTTGTATTGTTATCCGTATGTTATTGGTTAATTACCAACATATAGTTAACCATTACGATTATAATGGGTAACTGCTACATGTTATTACAATTACCATGTAATTCTAATGACCAGTTCACCATTACCATGTAATGGTAACGTTAAGTTCCTGTTCCCATTACCATTACGCTGTAATGCATTACCAATTAATTCAATTACGATTTTGCACAACTCTGAACCACACCTAGTCATTATGACACCACTGCAGTGTTATATAGAAGAACAATGTCTGCAAATGGTGTATGAAGATGGTGTATGTTTGCACTGAAATGTATTGCAGACCTACAGGGCCCGACTTACACAGAATTGGGCCCTAGGCACAACGCAAAACGAGGCCCCCTTCACTCAACATTTACTTTACGGAGTTGAGTAGGTAGTGTGACCATTTTGGGCGACTGTATTACAATCCAGCGTAATAATTTAATAAACACAATACATTTATAAGACTGACATTAAATTATGGTAGTACCTGGTAAAAATATTTTCTCCTAGATTTTTATGCTTTCCTACTGATTTGCATCTGAAAAGACTTGAACCTTCATCGATGAAACAGTTGTGTGTGACAAAGCCATATGACGGGTAAAATTCAATTGGACATTGGATTTTTTGCCAGGTGTGTCTAAACTATACTATTACCATATTAACCAGGGGTGTATTTAAGAGAGAGGTTTGGGGGATTCAAACTCTGCCCGAATTTAAGTCCAAAGATTTTTCAAATATAACTTTTAGGAGCTAAAATGTCAAAATGTTAAAAAATTGCTTCAGAACCATGCAGTATTTGAAATTGAAGTATATAGTTGATCTTAGTAAGCCATAATTACAAACATACACATACTGCTAGTTTTTATTACACAACACGACAATTTTTTGTTTAATCTCACATAAAAACCCTCCCCAAATTATCTGGAAAATGTTACTGATATTAACTAGAAATACACATATTATATTGCAAGTACTTGCTTGTGTTTTGCCAGCGATTTATATATAGTTACTCCACATCACATCTACCACGTATAAATATTTTGAAAAAGGGAAAGTTTTTTTTTTTTAACCAAGATTTTGGGGCCCTTTCAATTTGAGGGCCCTAGGCATGTGCCTTGCGTGCCTAGGCGTAAATCAGGCCCTGCAGACCTAGTGCTGTGTTTAAAATTTCTTTGGAATTTTCCATTGAATTCCTGACATCCCCTGGTTACCTGCAACATACAGTACAATTCCGAAAATCCGCACGACTTGGTTCCAGAGGTTGTGCAGATTGTAGAATTTGCAGATTTTAGAGAACCTGTGTGTGTTTACTAGTACATACGTACTGTATAATACTAGTTCAAATAGGATGGTATGTATGTACGAATTATAGGCTTTCATTTGTTTAATAATTAGTAAAATTAATTAGTAATATGTGTTTAATACTGTAATTAGTAGTAGTTGGAATTTATGTAGATCTATACAGTATTTAATAAGTAAGTAAAATATAGGGAACAAATTCATAATACAGTACTGTATTAATTAATTGAATTTTTATTTAATACTGTATATGTCAATCAAACATTCTGGCTGGCAAACATTCCATCAATGGTCAATTGTTTTAAATTTGGTTTCTCTCATTGAAGTTTTTCCTGAAGTCTATAAATCATCATTATTTCAAATAGGATGGTATGTATGTACGAATTATAGGCTTTCATTTGTTTAATAATTAGTAAAATTAATTAGTAATATGTGTTTAATACTGTAATTAGTAGTAGTTGGAATTTATATAGATCTATACAGTATTTAATAAGTAAGTAAAATATAGGGAACAAATTCATAATACAGTACTGTATTAATTAATTGAATTTTTATTTAATACTGTATATGTCAATCAAACATTCTGGCTGGCAAACATTCCATCAATGGTCAATTGTTTTAAATTTGGTTTCTCTCATTGAAGTTTTTCCTGAAGTCTATAAATCATCATTATTTCAAATAGGATGGTATGTATGTACGAATTATAGGCTTTCATTTGTTTAATAATTAGTAAAATTAATTAGTAATATGTGTTTAATACTGTAATTAGTAGTAGTTGGAATTTATATAGATCTATACAGTATTTAATAAGTAAGTAAAATATAGGGAACAAATTCATAATACAGTACTGTATTAATTAATTGAATTTTTATTTAATACTGTATATGTCAATCAAACATTCTGGCTGGCAAACATTCCATCAATGGTCAATTGTTTTAAATTTGGTTTCTCTCATTGAAGTTTTTCCTGAAGTCTATAAATCATCATTATTTCCTCTGCTGAAACACATTTCTGCTGTTCTAAAAAAATAATGTATTGTTCTTCCAACAAAACTCCATCACCTAAGGATATTTTTTTGGTAGTAGAGTCCTCGCTGTCAGTGTCTGAATCGCTTGCATCAGGATTAATCACACTAGCTATGATTTCATCATCAGTCATCATTTGGACTTCACTCTTGTCTGAAGATTCCATCCATTCAACTATATCTTCTTCTCTAAATGCATTCATCATTGACACATTTGCTGGTTTGGCATATGCTAGAAGCTGCATAGACTTTGATTTGGCCTAAACTCGTAATCCTCGGGGTCAGAGTCAATAAATATTGATGCCGGCCGTAACTTATGCCATGCATTTATCAGAGTAGAACGTTTCACATTGTTCCATGAACCTGCTATCAGTCCTTCATTGTGAAATCTTTAATGAATGCTTTGATTGTTTGAAACGATTTATCAGAGTTAAACAGTTTCCTTAGGAATTCTTCTTTGTATAGTGCGTCACATATATATAGAGACAGAACAAATTCTCAAATAAAAAAGAAACAACGAGCTGAAATGTACACCTCATATTTATAGCAAAAATAGCATAGGACACGCAGCTGCACAATAGTTTGACGGAAACATAACAATTCCAACGCCAAGTACAAGAAAAAGACAGAAATACGCTGTCTCAAAAATATAAAGACTTACTAGTTATGAGCACCTCCGGTACAAATCGTGGAGCCGCTGTTCCGAATAACACTGAAAACCCGATTGGGCATGCTGTCCACCAAGTGATGTAAGTGTTCTGGATGGAGTGCGTACCAGCTTCGTTCAATCTGCTCTTTCAATGCCACCACACTTGAGAACTGCAGTCCATTCGCATACACATCATGAGCGAGGACACCCCAGAGGTTCTCAATAGGGTTCAGATCTGGACTGAGTGCTGGCCAATCCATTACGGTCACATGATGAGTGTTAAACCAGCTTTTCGTTGATGCAGACCGATGGATAGAGGCATTGTCTTGCTAGAACAGATAATCAGCACCCGCTAGATTTCAGCAAACGGTAGAAGGTGGCTGCTGAGTATGTCCTGATATGTTTCAGAGTTTTGCATGCCTTGCAAGAAAGTGATATCCGTTATCCTATTGAACGCAAAAGCTCCCCAGACCATCACAGATCCCCCTCCTTTCTGTCTGCTGAAGAAGGTGCGTGGCTCGCGTCATAAATCATGCCAATAGCAGTTCCAACCATAAGGGCCGTCCAGGATGAACTTTTTCTCATCAGAGAAAATAGTTGTGATCTACTCGTTCGTCCAGTGCATGCTTGCCCATAACAATCTAGCTTCCTTGTGGTGCCGTGTGAGGTGTGGCAGACGGCACATTTTACGGAGCACAATGTTGCAACTTTCCTTGATTCATCGATGAAGTCTGTCCTTTGAGACGGTGACACCAACAGTCCGAGAACCTTGACGTAGTGATAACCTTTGGGATGAAACTAAACGCATGATGGCACGATCATCTTGTTTGGTTGCTATTAGAGGCCTTCCAGGCCGTTTTCTGGCAGTTAACGCACCGCATTTCGATAAAGTCTTATAAATGACTGCCCTAATCCTCCCCATGGCTTTACAAATTTTTGATACAGGCAATCCATTTGCTCTCAGTCTCCAAATCTTCTGCACTTCCTCATCAGACAGTTGACTGTTGCGTGGCATTTCCGCAAATGGATGTCCGGCAGCAGGTCTGCTGTCTTTTGTAGGCTGGACCGAATTTCGACCCATGCGCGTGCGTACAACATGCTAATTTGTACATCTCATTTGCATGTGGCTACTTTACATAGTTGTCTTTATATTTATGAGACACCTAAAACTACACTATTTCACTTTGTGGTGTTCTTTTCACACAATCCGGTCATCTCGACGGATCGAAACGTTTGTAGTAGGGTTATATCTAATTCGGTACCACTTCAGCTTCCTACCTATATTCGCATTGCATTCACGGCGCAAAGTAGACTGTCTCTATATTTATGTGACGCACCTTAGTCGCACTTCCAACTGCTAACTATGCCCTGTTCCATGGGTTGAATTAATGAAGTTGTGTTTGGGGGTAAGAACATAACTGTAACATTATTTGGAGTTAAATCTTCAGGATGTGCCCTGCAGTTGTCCCATACCAACAAAATTTTACAATCTGGAGCAAGTCCGACCTCCACACAGTGCTTTCCGGCGTCTTTAACAAAGTGATTATTGAACCAGTCTGTAGCAAGTTTTTTGGTCATCCGTGATTTTTTATTACTGCGGTAGATCACAGGTAAGGCCTTTAAGCCCTTCAAAGCCCTAGGACAAGCACTTTTTCCAATCACAAATTGGATACATTTATGATTTCCAGGGGCATTGGAACAAAGAGCAACTGTTACTCTTTCTTTGCCTTTCTTAACACCGAAAGGTCCTACTTCATCAGCACACACTAAAGTATGTCTTGGTAGACAATGCGAGACAAGTCCAGTTTCATCCATGTTATAAAATTGATCAGGAGAAAGAGCTTCCTCCTGGACAAATTTGGCAAACACATCCAGAAACTCTTCTGCAGCTACCTTATCTGCCGATTCTTGCTCCCCTCTGGATTTCAAGTAACGAATTCCATGTCTTTGTTTGAAGCGGGACAGCCATCAAACTGAAAAATTACAAGGCTCATCAATCTTCAGTTGCTGATGAAATAGCTTGGCTTTTTCGCACAAGAGTGGACCTGTAATTGGCATACCAGCATCACGCCTTTGCCGAAACCACTTGTAAACAACAGCATCAAGGGTGGAGTTTCTAGCTTCATGCATCATTTTGCGATCAGCAATTTCAGAATTGCTATCACTCATTGCATAGAATTGCAATATCTTGTCTTAGTTATTCTTAATATCGTACACAGTCCGAACAACAATACCAAGAATTTCCGCAACATGCTTTGGTGCACTGCCATTATCAAATTTTTGCAACAAGTCCACTTTCTGCTGAATCGTTAAAGAGCTGTGCTTTCTTTTCACTCCTGCCATTTTCTCAAATTTCCAAACAATTATTCAAAATATTTCGCCTTAAGACTTGAAACAAGACAAAAAAAAACAGATTCTCACAGCATGTGTACCGGAAAAAATTTAAAAACGCAATGCTAAGTTGCCAGATTGCTCGCTTGATATGTGCTTTATTTGAACTTCAACCTCTCAATACTGTACCATCATTTTTGACCAAAAAAATTTATATCATTAGTAATATTTTTCAAATTGAGAAAACACACAAAAAAGATTTTAAAAACCTTTAAAAAGATCTTAAACATTTTTTTTTTTTATGTCAGCTGGAAAATAAAAAATTTTGATTTCTGAAACCTTTTTTTTTTTTTACCCGTCTTTTAACTGTGACTGGTGTTCGAATCCATGCGGATTTTAGGAATTGTAGTGTATAACCAATTCAATGTTCTGCTATGGAAGTTTATTTTTAATGTTTTTAATTCTTTTATAAATTCTGTTAATCTTTAGCCAGGTTAGATTCCTTCATATTTAAGCCTAATATCACACAGTCACTGTGTGCTACCAGAAGTTAGGTTTTACGTGATTGGGATTTGTTTCAAGACATCTGATGACCTCACCAGAGTAATTTCATCTTAATAGCTATTCTAAACCAACCACCTGTTTGATCTGTGCCCCGTTGTGAAGTTCATCTAACACATGGGAATGTCCCCTACGAGTGCTTTTACTTCTGATATATTTTTATTCTGAGTAGTTTTAGACTACTATCTAAAGACACTTGTTTTGGACTCTGAGACAAATATGACCTGCAAACTCATACCGTGTACTCCAAGTTTAACAAGCATAAAGTGATGAATGCATTCCTTGTCAATTTATGAATTAAATGCCAATGGTTTTACATATTTCACACGTTCTTAAATGTAATGTCATGAAGATACATCACAATTTGAGCTATTTAAAGAAAATTTGATTTTCAAAAAGTTTTAATGGATCAAGAAGTTCGCAAATTTTTTAGTTTTTGCAATTTCTCTTTCTAAAAATAGCAGTCTTGACATTAAAATGACACCTGAATTAATAGTCTAGGACAGATACAAGAAATTTTACTTATAAAAGAATGAACTGTTTCTTTTTTTTTTTTTTTTTTTTTTTTTCAAAAATATGATCTTGAATAAAGAGTCCGAAGGTAAAATCTCCTTTATTTGCTGAGGAAAAAATTTAAATTCAGGAATCTGATTCATATCCATGATTAAAATTCTCAAAAAAATGTAGCTGTGATGCAACTAAAAAGTTAAAATCCATTTATTTGGCATGGAATGGTCTTAACATAAATAAACTCACAAATCCTGTAAGTGTGGATTTTTTAAGAACATTCAAATGATGGCTTAGTATGCATGAAGATTTACTATAAATGACACATGCACCAAAAAAAATTTTCACAAAATGATCTCATAACTAAGAGAACTTTCTAATGTTTTCACATCATTTCTCTCTTCTCTACAAGCATACATACTCATGTGTACATATAGATTCACACTTTCCACCAAGAAAATAAAAATTACTTACATTTTTTGTATTCATATTTGGAAAGAGATTCTTCCACTTGGTCTATATTTTTTTCCATTTCGGCTATCAGACAATCTACATCTCGCTGATAAAGTGTATATTTTTTGTTATCTTCAGTTAGTTGTTGAAGAATAGCAGAAGATTTATTCTAATGAGAACAATAAAGTAAATTTCTAAGAAACAAATAAAAAAAACACTTACAATGATAAACTACAGACACTATTTTAACATATTTTTCATTTGAATATGAAGAAACAATGTTTACAAATGAAATTATTATCCATTAGGGTTATGCAATTGTGAATTATCAGAAGGCTTTTACGAAATAAAAATACAGTTTCAATGCTGGTAGAACATCTTTTTGACACTCCTTCATGGAAGGGTATTTCTAAAGCTATCAAAAATCTGTTTATATCCAGAAAGTATAAAAACCTTATAAGAGTAAAAACGATTTAAAATGAATACTGACTTTCTATTCCTGAAGCAACATACAGCACTTCAAGGTGCTGCAGATATTTGAGTAAGAGACCCCATCATATGAATTATATTTTCCTCAGACACTCAACAGCATACCAGGTGCTCTCCAGACAGTTTTTTAACAGGCTCAGATTTCAGAAAAGGACTTCGCTTCCAGACCACGTGGCTTTTTTTTCTAGTCTTTCAGTGTCCAGTCATTGTGTTTCTAACACCACTGTAGAAGAACTTTCAATGAACCAGAAATCAGTGGTTTCCATATAGGTGCACGACTGCCAATACTGATCCTTTTCAATTCCCTCGGCGTAGTTCACCGAGATATGGGTCAGGAACAGGTCTTGATTTCATTTTTCTTTGTTTTTTTTCAGTAGTAGCAATACTTGCTAGTGGCCTTTTTTTACTAGCAAATTGCATTATCTACTAGTGGATGTTTATTAACATTATACAAAAGAAACTTTAACATGTCCCCATCCATTAGTCAACCATGACAAATTTTGATTTCACCCCTTTGACTGTCACATTGTAATGCTGAAAAGATTACAAATATTTAGATATAACTCACCTTTTCATGATCTGACAGATTAATTCTAATAATTTAATCTGAATGCAAATATTAAAAAAACATTCTTTTTATTTAACTGTATTCACAAAATTCAAGAACATTATTCAAAATCTTAAGTTATTTTCCGTACGGTTTACGATCTGGGTTTTGTTTCTTTTTACCATACCACTTTAAAACAGCAGACCTGGGGTCAAACTTGTCTTCGGATGGACTTTCAACCTCAATACTCACAAGAGCATTCAATGTTTGTAAGTTTAAACTGCCCCTCCAATCACCCTGGATTATCTTCATGAAACTGGACCCAACCTTCACATGCAGAAGTAGATAAGGGAAATATGCTGGATATTTCTACTAGTGCCAAATTGTTTTTATAATGTTTGCACTTTCCAAGAAAGATTCGTTTCCAGAAAGCAGTTGTTCCTTTTTGTATGTGTCTAAAATATCCCACACGTGCAATGCAGTGGCGCTTTACAGTTTACACTAAAACATTCCAAATTTTTTTCACTAGCAACTTTTGCTAGAACCACTTTTTATCACTAGCAAAATGCATTTGCTTGCTAGCAATTTGCTACTAACTACCGGAGGTCGAAATCGAGCGCTGGTCAGGAACAGCCTTCACTGAACGCTCTGGTCAACTGCTGCACACAGGAAGTCCTGCTTCTCTGTACAAGCCTTCTCAGACAATGGTGGCCTAGTTAATGACAGATTGTTGTCGCACCACTGTTATATTTCTTACACAAGCAATGTGGGTTACTTTTCTGGTGATTAAAGACCTGGGATATCTCACCTTCTGAGAAACCAGTTATCTTGGCTGTTTTCAAAATTGTTGCTCCTGTCAGATGGACACCTAGATAAGCCCTTTATCAAACTCCAAAAAGATCCTTTGTTTTTCCCATTGTGATCAACACTGCTGATGATTACTGACAAGCAGCAGTCTTAAATAGTTGCCTAGATCACGTGGTGATGCACATGACCACACATTTTGCACATATGCTGCATAAGTGATGTTTGCATAGATCTCCATAAAAGTTTCTAATTTAGTGTACAGAGTATGTAGTTCAGACAGTCTTCTTTTGTTCCAGTATTAGATCCAGAGGAACAAACTCCTGGCACAGCTTACATGTTTTCAAATCCTCCACTAAAATTGGACAATGTGTGTTGGTCCAGGTTTGCTGTTAGCATCATTACATGACCGATTAGAAGATTGGATATACTGCATGGACTTGCTCAGCAGGTTTATCCCAACTTGCAACTGCAGGGTGTCAAATCTGTGGGATCGCCTGTGACACTTTTTGTACATACATAATGTCATTAAGCTGTTTTCTGAGATTCAGAAGTTAGCTCCTCAAAGAAAATTCATATGCCAGATTAAAGCAGTAAGAATTGGGTAGATTACACCAAAATGATCATAACTTGAATTCTTAATCTGTTTTAATGGTGTAGAATAATAAAGTAAACAGACAGCAAGCTTTCACCACTCATGGGTGGCTTCATCAAGCATAACTGAGATAAACACCGTAAACAACAGAAAGTAAAGAAATTCTGAGTAATTCAAACTTAAACTTATAATCAAGGTTGATTGACGCTTATGCCATGTCACATGAAATCATCAGACATGGTAGCTATGTCTCATGCAGAACAACTTAAGCTAGCATGGGTGATGACGTGGATCTTTTAATAGCATTCGCCAGATATAGGGGTCTACTGATTCTCGCACTGCTGTGACCCTGGGAATTGTGTAAGGAGCTATTTTTGAATTTCTTTCCAGTCAGGTTTAGCTGCATTACTCTTGACTTCTCTTGCTAGAGCTGTGGTAAGCTTTCCTAGTTTTAGTTTTGCAATACCCAGATGGCTCCAGAAAAAAGTACCAGACCTGCCAACCTCTCAGGACCAAAATACGTAACACTCAGATAGAAAAACCGTAACACGACGCATGCTGATAATTTTTTAAGCCTATTTCAGCTATATAAATTCTTGATGATGAGAATGTAAGGATTTTTTCCCTACATCAAAATTTTATTGAGAAACTAATTAAATATAATCAGCAAACACTTTTATGTTGTTAATTATTAGAAAAAAATTACGATTATGGGAGAAATCCTCACTTCTCCTAACTTCCATTTTCGGAAGAGAGGCGGAAAACTTGCATCTTAGGAGATCTGCAGGATAGTTTAATCGGGTTCAGGGGATGTAGTTTTTGTCTGCAGGACCAAAATAAATCTGCGATGTGCATCGGCCGTCGCCGCGATTCTGCTACGAGGATTAGTAGAAAATAAATCTGTGATGTACGTTGGCCGTCGCCGCGATTCTTCTACGAGGATTAGTAGCAAATAAATCTGTGATGTACGTTGGCCGTCGCCGCGATTCTTCTACGGGGCTGGGTACAAAATAAATTTGCAATGTACATCGGCCATCGCCACGATTCTGCTACGGGGATGAGTACAAAATAAATCTGTGATGTACGTAGGCCGTCGCTGCTATTTTGCTACGGGGACGAGTACAAAATAAACCTATGGTCTATGTCGCCCGTCGCCGTGATTCTGCTACGGGGATGAGTCCAAAGAAAGAAGGAAATGCTCCTACTAAGAAAGTAACTGTCACTTTTTAAACACTTTTGTGCTAACTTCATGTGAATAAAGAACAAAAATCCATAGTTTTATCAGTATTATTGTTTTTTATTAATTAGACCTAAAAATCCATAGAAACTGCTGCCAATCCGTAGTGTTTGGCATTTCTGAAAACGTTTCTGCACACAAAAGCCTTAACGTGATTAATGCAGCAAAACTATGGTATCCGATTTGCAAAGTGATACTTTATCGAGAAGGCGACAATTATATATCATGGAATAGCTTAGCAGGATTTCCAGACAGCCTAGCACAATTATAGTACCACCTTTGTTGCATCATATTTTCTGTCAAAATGCTTGTATGTAAAATAACAACATATTTTCTTATCTTTGAAGCTCTCTGCCTCCGTCACATTCTTTTCATTGTTAACACATTTTCAACACCTCCAGCTACCCAACATTATGTTGATTTTTTTTTAAAATGCCGCAGAACTTTTTGTTAAGCGGTGTATTGTCAGCAAAACCTAAGCATAACTTCTTAACAGATAATCTGCTAGTCGCACGATAGAAAAATTACAGTATTTACTGCAAACTACAAAATTTAAAGTAAAAAAAATTGGGCACCACGGCAACCTGGAGCACAATAATTTTTAGCCCTGCATTAATGATATAATAAATCCTTCCTTACAAAAGAACGAACTCAAAATTCCGTACAGCTGCAATATACACTGCTGGCCACCCAAAATGCAACACCAAGAAAGAAGCATCCGATTGACCTGAAATTCGCAGCATGCGTCGCCCGCAAGGGGACATGCAAACAATTAGCATTGCAGGGCATATGCAAATCATGTGCGTCCGGCACGCAACCGATAAGCACTATAAGAAGGGTGCACAGAAGGCGGGGTGTAAGTAGTGGAAGTATGATGTGCTGCCGGACCTGTGCATGGGAAGCTTCTTGATGCCTCGTCACAGCATACAGTCATTCCAACATGTTTTGGAGTTAGACAGAGGACGAATAGTGGCTTATTGCGACAGCGATTTATCGTACAGAGACATCGGCGCCCGTGTGGGATAACATCCAGCCACAGTGAGGTGAGTATGCATTCGGTGGGTGCAGGAGGGACGGACGGACCGATGTGAGTGATTGCCGCAGCCGCTGCACACCACCGAACGAGAGGACCGGCATGTTGTGCGGCGGGCATTGACGGCTCACACCACCACATAACGAACGCTAGCGCAGGAATTATGGTGTGTTGCGCAACAACCTGTGTCAGCATGTATTGTTCGACGTCGTCTGCAGGAGCGGGGACTTGTCACCCTTTGCTGCGATTACCATTGACGTTACACCACCTGCAAGTGCGGCGGCAGTGGGCCATTGAATGCCGCATCTGGACTACGGAATGGCACGACATTGTCTTTTCCGACGAATCCCGCTTCTGCCTGCAACACCACGATGGTCGGATCCGCATGTGGCAGCGAGGGACTGTATGACACCTGCATTATGAATCGCCATACCGGTCCGTCGCATGGCGTTATGGTTTGGGGCGCAATTGGATATGACACCCGCACCCCTCTGATATGCATCGCCGGTACACTTAACAGCCACCGCTACATCTCCGACGTTTTGGAGCCTGTAGTCCTCCCTTACCTGCAGGACCTGCCAGCGGCCACGTTTCAACAGGACAATGCGCGCCCGCACGTGGCACACATCGTGCAACAATTCGTCACGGCCCACCAGGTGTCACTGCTGCCGTGGCCAGCCTGTTCTCCCGATATGTCGCCCATCGAACACGTCTGGTCGCTGATCGGCAACCGAGTGGCCCGGCAAGCACCACCCGCGGCTACGCCTGATGAACTGTGGCAAGGTGTGGAAGCAGCATGGACCGACATACCCCAAGCACACATCCAAAGTCTCTTTCATTCGATGCCGCGGCGTGTAGCAGCCGTTATTGCCAGCCATGGGGGCCACACGAACTATTGATGTCTGCGTGTTCCGCAAGTCGCACGAGCCTGTAAGCTCAATCGTTTCATCTTTGTATCTGTTGTTATGTGTCCAGTAATTCTGGCTTTGCTATCTTGTGTCCTTCTTGGTGTTGCATTTTGGGTGGCTAGCAGTGTATATGTGCATCCTGGATTTCTAATTTTTATGCTGACCATTTGTGTATCAGGTTATCAGCATTCAAATTATTTAGATTTCACATTAAGTGTAGTAAGTTACACCAACCACTTGTGCATCAGGTTACTGTCATTCACAATAATTAGGTCTCAGATTAAGTGTAGCAAGTTACAGAGCTTGTCTAAGGAATTTCTGAAATAAAACATATTTGTAAAAAGTAGTACAAGTGTTGCATTTTTAAAAATATTTTCTGTAACTTTGACTTCAGTATGAATTCTGAAAATGAAATGCCACTAAAATTTGGCATATCATGTTTATTAGCTTTGTTAAAATTCTAAGGATGTATTGTAAAAATGACTACAATGTTACTCTCTATTGACTACATCATGATACAGGGTGTGCCAGATAAAAGAGGCCCAAGTATAATGAACGACAACAGTCAGGCAATGTTACTATACATGGTAAAGAATAGTTGAAATGACAGAAAACAAGAGTAATTTACCTGCGTTTACAACGATTGCTGAAAGTGCTGTTCTCCGACATCGAGACACAGCTGCACACGACGGAACATGTTGTTCGTAACACGCCACAACTCATCAGCAGTAATCTGGGATATGGCATCCATAATGTTCACTTTTAATTCATCAAGAGTGTGTGGATTAGTTGCATACACTTTCCCTTTCAATGCTCCCCACAGGTAAAAGTCACAGGTAGAGAGATCGGGTTATTTGGGTGGCCATAGTCCCTTCGATACAGTTCTGTCCTTCCCAGACAATTCGTGCACAGCACGTAGACTGTTCCGTGCAGTATGCACCATTGCATCATCCTGCTGAAAGAAAGCATATGTCCACTCTTCTTCAGCAACAAATGGGTTGAACAGTTGCTGAACGTAGCGCTCCGAGTTGATGGTGTCAGTGAAAAAGAATGGGCTGATTATCCTCTTCGCAGACACAGTACACCAAACGCCTATCTTTTGGAGGTACAGAGGAATCTCCATTGCCCATCTGGGATTTGTGTCGGTCCAAATCATGCTGTTTTGCGCATTAACATACCCAGACAGATGAAACCATGCTTCATCTGTCATGCAATAAAGTGTTGGGTCCATTTCACCGCTGACAATGGTCTCCTGAAACCACTTACAATATTGCATCCATTTTGCATAATCAGTTTTAAGTTCTTGGAGCGCCATAACTTTGTACGGCTGAAAATGCAAATACACCTTAAGTATGTGTCGGCATGACGTGGCATATATTCCCATTGCAGACGATAATCGGTGAATCGACCTTCGAGGGCTTTGTAACATCATTGTGCACACATCCTTGATATTGTCTTCAGTACAAATTGTCTTGGGTTTGTTTCTTTTCCTGTTGCACACCGTGCCGGTTTCACGAAATTTCCGTACTATATTTTACCACTGATTTCGCGGTGCTGCACAATGTGGAAATTTTTCTGTAAAGAACTCATTTAAAACCTTGTACGAGTTATTTCTGAAATACTGTTCCACGATAAAAATCCACTTTTCCGTATTTAAAACCATTTCCGTTGCCTTTGTTCTCTCTTCACTTACACTTATGACCATGTACCTACACTGCTCTGGCTGTGACTAACCATTCCGGAGAATTCCTTTGCAGCTGTACACGCAGAAACTGGTTAGAAGTGGAACAAAGCGGTTTTAACTGGAAACCCGCCAAACAACGTATAGCTACGGGGTCTCTTTTATATGGCACACCCGGTATAATGTTTTCAAATTCCTGCTATAAGATCTATTTTCTTTACTTCACTACTAATTATAGCCCCCCACCCCCAATTATAGAGTCATGAGGAAGGCCTCTAACAGTTGTTGTCCATACCAACGGACACACACACACACACAAAAGTATCACATATTCTTATTTCAGAACAAATTACCTGTTTCCTAGTTTTAAAGAACACTTCAATGCATTATTGCTGCCCATTACTCTAATAACACAATTAGCACTTTGTTGCTCTTTAAAGTCCCAAACACTGCTCTGGAACTAGAGAATTTAGAGCAAATATTTTTCTTTTGGTATTGATCATGTTCCTATGCTTTTAGTTTCAGAGCTTAACAAAAACCATGAGTGCCTAAGGCTTTAAGAAGTTGCCTGTCCAGGGTGAAAAATAACTGAAATCTTTTGAGAAGCAATTTTGCTCCTCAAATTTAGCATTGCAGAGCAATTCAGTAATTATGTGGAGCACTTTTGAGACTTTTCATTTGATTTAAGTGACTAATAAAATTTATTATCAAATAAAACTATTACTGGCACCTTTCAATATATATCGAAAACACTCTAATCAGTAATTGAAAAGTAAAATTTTGAAATATTTTAGTAGATACATAAAAAGAACAAAGTTTATTTCTATGGATATATGGTGAAATGTTATTTGGCCACACATTGCAGCAGCTTCTTACTGTAACTTGACAGTGAGAGCACTCCTGAACTTGTGGTAGCTTCATGTTCTGCATCTGTTCTCATTCTTTTTCCGTAAGATTTCACACTTGTGCATCGGGGCTTCTTTTCAAAAAATACCTCCACTGCTTGTTCAGGGTTAAACTCCCATAGTTTTAGTGCTTCCAGCGTTATCCGCAATAGGTGGTTCAAAGCATCGGAATTCATACGATTACGGAAATCAGTCTTGATTGTTTTCATCGCAGAAAAGGCTCTTTCGACTTTAGCATTGGATACGGGCAATAATCTCATATCTTTCATGTGGTTTAGATTTCAGAATTCATTTGCATACTTTTCTTTCAAGCATTTCCATAACTGTTGCTCTGAAAAGTGTTGCAGATTTCTTAACCAAAATGTTTTGAAATAATCCCAGTGCTCTTGAATTTTATCATTGTCAATGTTGTTGGCATTCAACAACTCACTGAAATGTTCAGTTAATACAGTAATTTGATCATCACCAAATTGCAAGAGTAGATTTGTCTGTTGGCCAAAGCTTAGGTTCTAACAGCTTGACAGCGTTAAAAACCTGATTTTCGTGCAAGTCACCAAGCCTGATATGCACACACTAATGAATATGATATAAAAAATATTCACAATTTCCATAGAATACATCTACTACCAAATTACAGCTCAGTTCAATGCCACGAAGTTCTACAGTTTTCACTGAATCACTGTCAGTGGAATCACAAGCTTGATACGTTTGCTAAGTCTTGTAAAATTTCAGACATGTCAGCCGAAAACTTTTTTTCTTCATAATTTTATCTACCATAGAATTTCTCTAATGCATTCAAAATACAAGGTACAGCCTCATCATCGAACTGGAGAAACGCAGATAATTTTGACAAAGAATATAAAATGTTGCAAAGCAAGAGCAGCCAAGTTACAAATTTGATAGACTTAATTTTTCTTAAAATGCCTGTAATCCTGGCTTTTTCTCCTTCGCTTGATGGATCTGCAACCATATTTTCTAGTTGTAGTACAATAACAAAATGATTTTAAATCAGTGTGTTAGTGGCTCTGTGCATATGTGAAACTCATCGGGTGCCATCGACACTCAAAGCTGGTGTATCTGATACATCTTCATCGAATATTGTTGAGAGCTCACGAAAGTCTCTAATTTGTTTGGCACTTTTTTCATAAAAATTATGAATGTCTTTTATCAACTTATGTATCTCTCCAAAATATGTTGATAGCATAAAATCTTTTACAGCTAGCTCTAAGCGATGACTTAAACAATACACTGAAACTAAAGAAGGGCAGTTTTTCTTCAAAAGATCTGCAACACCCTTTTTTGTGCCATATTAACATTTACTCCATCAGCTAAAAATCCAATTAATTTATTTTCAAAATTGACTATTCCAAATTCTGCAATGATCTTTACAACTGCATTTTTGATATAATTAGCATCAGCAATTTTCAGTTATTTTACTGTCAGGAATGGGAATTTGGTATCACTTACTTCATTGACATACGTGATACAAATAATTTCATTTTCAGATACACTAATATCTGTACTGCTATCAATAAATAAGGTAAAGTAATCTGTCTTTCTTAAGTCACTGCACAAATCAGTTTCGAAAACATTAGCAATGCACTCCGTGAACTGAGTGAATGGTAAGTTTGCCCTACATCAACAACGGACGAATGGTAAGTTTGCCCTACATCAACACCATGGCGTTTTTCTAACTCAGTAATTTTAGGAAATTTTGAAAATGGAATTTTCTCTTTGGCAATTATATATGCTATATCAATTGATTTTCCAATTCAAGCATTAGATGCATTTAAAGCAACAATCATTGACTTGCCAACAGATGTTCTTTTAAAAACCAGCGAGTGATTTCCTTTATGTTCTAGGAGACACTAGCACGTTGAACTTCTGCTTTAGTGTGCTTTACCATATTGTCCTTTTTAATAATGAATCCAGCAACTCCATCAAAAAAAGAAGAATTGAAACTTTGAAAAAAATGTATGCTGTCGAAATTCTTCCGACAAAGTTTGCAATAGGCAGACCGGATGGAGATTTTATCGGCGTCAACATCATAGCGTAACCAACTACATTTTGTATCTAATTCCTCCATCCACCTTTTCATGGTTGATGTTTTCCACTTTGGTAGCCATGATTTCAAATAACAAAGAGTAAAACAATAAAACTTACATCTCCCAAAAATTAAGTGGATGCGAAACAAAATCAAAAACAGGGATAAGAGCATCTGTCCTTAAATGACTCGTGGTGCAGAAAGGTGGGAGCGTGGAAACAATCATAGACACTCTGCGGTCAAACGATGACCACATCATCACTGTACAGCTAGAGTTACACGAGGAAGCATTTTTCCAGTTGAAAGCAAACAAAGTATTCGTAAAGTTATGAATATGTGAATTTTATTTTATTTTTTTACACGTAAGCAAAATCGTATTTTCGATAAACAACAAATTGCTCCACGGATTGAACATTTTAATGGAAATTTCATTTTTAAACTTTGAATAGAGGTTTTGTGATTCAAATATGAGTTTGCATCGCAAACTTCTATTTTTGCATTGCAAACAGCGATGCGATACCGCTTATTTTTTTTGCCTGTGCCCGTCTCTAATTTAAAGCCACTTGTTCCAGAAAAGGGGCAGAGGAAAAGCTAATCAACTATGCCTCACTCGGGACTCAAACACAGAACCAGTTCAGACAATTTGCCAGAAAGAAGCCTATGTTATTGACCACTCAGCCATAGAGAGGCTACTGGCTAGGCCGATTAGTCTTATCACTGAGCAAATCATTATATTGTTGCTTATCACCCTGTTGTTTCTATAACATTTAACAACTGTACCACTGTCAGAATACAGATGCCATGCATTTTACTGATTTTACATGTAGCCATCCTTTAGTAAACTTGAAAATTAGTTCACCCTGGAACAGTAATTAAACACACATCTCCTGATTTTTTTATGCTTCCATTACACCACTCGAAAACGATTTTCTGAGCAACTGAAACTAAGCAGGTGTAGTTTAGGAATCCGAATATGCACCAATCAAAGCAACTGCAGATGAAACAGGTCTGTTTTTTCAAATGCACTCAAGAAAAAACATTTGATTTTAAAGGAGACACCTGCAGCGGAAGAATGAAAAGTAAGGAGCATGCAACAATACTTACTTGAGCAAACGTTGATGAGACAGAAAAAGCACCCCTTTTAATGACTGGGGAATCAGCTAAAATAAGGTACTTCTCCAAGGTTAGATTTTTCCAGTAAAGCATATAGCTAATAAGAAAGCATGGATGATGACGGAATTATTGGGCTGTCAGATAAGTTCATTCGTTTTGGGTTTTTTTCCAATTATTGGAATCCTTATTTTTCATGAAAAAGTTTTCACGAATCAATCAATAATATATTCTCCTTTACTGTTCATGACCTCTTGCCAATGTTCCACTAGATTGTCAATGCCTCAGCAGTAGAAAATCCCCGGGTTTTGACTCAAAGAAGTCATTGAGCCACTGTTTCAGCTTGACATCATTGTTAAATGATACACCTCGCAGACTGTTGGAGAACGACCAGAAAAAGTTATAATCTGAAGGCGCTATATTAGGAGAATACGGTGGGTGTGGTAGAACTTTCCAACAGAGATCTTGAATAGTTTTGGTCATATTAGCGACGTGGGGACAAGCGTTGTTGTGTTGAAGAAACACACCATGGCGCTGGTTGGGTCGTTTCAGCTGAATTGCCTTTATGAGCTGGTGCATTTGTTGAACGTAAATCTGTGCATTGATCGTGGTATTCTTTTCAAATAATTCGTAGTGGATTACACCTTCCCAATCCCACCAAATGCAGATCACGGTCTTGCGTGGATGCAGCTTGGCCTTGGCTCGAAGTGTTGCTTGCTTGTGAGGACTCGCCATTCTTTCCTCTGCTTCATATTAAAATAGAGACATCATTTTTCATCACCGGTGACGATGGGGTAAAGAAATCTTTGTTTGTGTCCATGTGTAGCTTGGTGTCGAGCGAGCAAACTGGTGGCGATAGTGGAGCGCTGGAGTTTGTCTCTTGTGTTCAGAGAATGTGGCACCCATGCACAGAGTTTTTGGACCTTACTCGTCGAGTGAAGGTGACGGACGACAGTGTCATGAGAGCATCCCATCTCTTGGGCCAATTCCCAAGTGGACTGATGCGAATACTCGTAGATGAGCTCATTCAATCTATCCTCGTTGAACTGAACAGAGATGAGCTCATTCAATCTATCCTCGTTGAACTGAACAGGTCTGTGGCATCCTGGAGAGTTTGTGAGGTCGAATTTCCTCTTCTTGAAGCATGAATACCATTTCTGTGCAATTCCACCAGTAATAGCGCCTTCTCCATACACGGCACAAATGTTTTGAGCAACTTTGAAACCATAATTGAAAGCGAAGAGAAGCAGGTGTCGAAAATGCTCATTTCTGCCTACTTAGCACTCCACCTTCATATGGCTAAAAAGAGTTAAACCAAATATAATATCAAAACCAATGAACAAAAGTTGTACAGGAAGAATAGAGCTACAAAAAAAAAAAAAAAAAACATAACACTATGATCAAAATATTGTTCGTGTTCCTTCAAATAACATTGGAAAAAAACTGAAAGACATTATCTGACAACCAAATATATGGGGATTAGTTGGAGAAACTGGACAAAAAAGAAAAACATGCATGAGCAGACAGACACATTTTGTTGTTTACTGACAGCTGTACAACACAGAGTTCAAATAACTGTCAAGTTATAAATTTGCTTCTTTCCTCCAAACATGACTTTGCATGTTTAGCTAATAGATCAAAGTGTTGTCCAGAATTTAAAACACTTTTATTGCAGTGCAGTTGTTCCCAAAATTTTAAGTGGAATGAATAACAATGGAAAAAGCTCTACTGATCATTTTTGTGTAACACACATGACGAAAAAGTCTACAAGGATTTTTTTAAAGCAAGCAATACCTAATTGCTTTAAGATAGCTGGTTTCCAGTTTGAATCCAAGGAATAGCTTGAAAACACACTTCTGACAGACCTTAACGGTCCTACAGGAGAATGTAATAAACTTGCTTCTCTAAATGGTCCTACAGGAGAATGTGATAAACTTGTTTCTCTAAACAGGAGTTCCATTTAAGTTCATTACAGTGAATCATAGTTTAGCTAGGAAGGGGGGGAGGTCTTACAGACAAAAACAATGTAGCACAAGTGCAAGGAAAAAGTTACTCTTCCAAGGATGACAAAGAGCCTTACAGAAGCGAACACATGTGCCTTCATTTACACAATCACAGGAAGCTATATCGCTACTGCAAAGGGTTTTTTTTTTAAGCACAAGAAAATACTGTTTCTCAATGCTTCAGTTTTCTAAGTAATCTAGTGTGTAAGAAAAGGATGGTGACATTGAAACAGCTAAAAATAACCAATTTTATCAGCTGAACATGTAAGTACACAGAATTAAAACTTTTTTTGTAATTAAATACGTTTTCTTCCCTTCCAATTCAAATTATCCAAATTGTACTGTATATACATATATGCAAACATCCTAACCTTAAAGTTCTCCATATCATCAGTGAGATGGACAAGCTTAAACAAAGCATTGTTCTCTGGCAATTCGAACTTCGACTTCTGCAATTTTCTCTCAATATCATTCACATCACTGCTCACAGAACACGCTACTGCTTTGAGCTTCTGAAAAAATGGGTGTTTACTGACTCCAGAAGACATCATACAGTTCTAGCAATGAACAAGCCTAAAATACCTGCAGAATCTTTGGGCAATAGGAAACCCCTGAAATAAAACAAAAGAAAAAACATTGAACTATAGAAAAAATATATACATGTATCTAACTTTAGTTGTGTGCTTTCCAAGGATAAAAACAGTAAATATTTACAAGTCAGATGCAAATGTTTTACATTTTTTTTTTTTTTTTTTTTGGCGTAAGGATGCCTTGTATGATAATAGTTGATGCCTTCTATTTCAGATGGCAGAAATCCTATTTCAGGTTATAAATTATGTTGACAAGTCTGTGGAATACTCCATAGAAAAGGCAACACCTATTTATGCAGGGTTCCCACTCTTTTTCTCCCCCAAAAATAAGCAGTTTTTAAAGTACCCCCCCCCCCACACACACACACACACACACTATTTTTAAAGCCATTACCAACTGCATAAGCAACATTTATATGTGCACAAATAAACATACCCGACTAAACTATGCAAATTGAAGCATGATGATGAAGTCTGAAAATTTTTTCCATATAATTTAAGTTTGTGGACGTAATAAATTAGAATTCATCAAATCAGTACATGTTCAAGATTTCAATTTTGCACTTCATTTTCTTATAGTATAACTGAATAACTGTTATTTGCAAATGTAAAAAGGGAAAATGAAAAAGTTTAATGCCAGTACCAAAAAAATGGTGATTGGTGTGGGCTTGTTGGGTGTAATCTGTTAGATATGTTGAACTTAGTTCAGGGTTCACTTTATTTCAGCAAATTACCCTATGTATTTACTTGCATATAAGCCAAAAGTTTTTGAAAGAAATCCTGTTTTCAAAGTTGTGGGGGGGGGTGGCTTGTATGCAAGAAAAAGTAAGGCTGGACTTCTGTGAATTCTCAAACAAAATTTACCAACTTATTTGTTTAACTTTTAGATTGCAGCTTTTTCCGTGTGTCAGAAATGTAAACAAATCCGTTTTCGATCGCAGCTTTCCGCGTGTTCTTCACAAGTACTACTAAAAAATAAAAATTATGAACTATTTTCATGTCTAGGGTATGGTTCCTATGGGAATAAATGTGCCTAAAATGATAAGTGAAACCCCTAATCTCATTTTAAATTGAGACCATGAAATTTCTTGCTTCCAAACATGGAATAAAATACCTCATTGCTTCCTGAAAGCAACCGCATAACACCGTCTTTCAAACTGGACATGCAGTGAATCAGACACAACACAAATCACTTAGCTGTGGGCCACAGCCAATCAGGCATCTCTCTCGAGTTTTCATGGCAAGCATGGGAGTGTGTCTTCTATTCCACACTGGCGAAAGCCATTCCCATTATCAAACAGCAAAGACACAGTGCTTTACGAAAGGTGGTAAACTTGAAAAAAAAAAGGCCAACTTGGCCTTGTTACTTTTTGAGTGAAAGAAATGTGGGATGCAACTCCGCCAGAAATGGTTATTTCTCTCTCAAAAAAATGCTGCATAAGGAATGCAATGCACGTTACTGAAGTTATTTGGAAACTCCTTCGAAGGTTTTTACAGAAGATAATCTCATATATTTTCCAAACTCTTGAAATTTAACATCAGTTTATATATGCAGGGGTCACGGCCTTTCACAAATTTTTAGCTCCTGCTGAAGTAGGGAATCAGCTTATACACGAGTACATGTATATACGGTGGTACTTATCTCACACTGCCCCATGCTCTCCCACTGACCTTCAGCTAATGTCACACGACGCAATCATTAACATAGCCAACTAGTAGAACTTTGGACTTCACACAGCCAATTAAGAAAAGTACTTTTTTGATATTGTTGGCAAAAAACAGACTTTTAAGGACCCTTTAAAAAATTAGCACTTTTTAACCCTTTCCGCTCAAATAACATTTCACCCATACTCACATTTTTTTTTTTTTTTCTGCAGAAGATTTCACAACTTAGCTGCAAAAATTCAGCTTTGAAAAGCTTGATGCAAAAAAATATATATATCATACCAGCCCCAAAATATGGGCTACATAGGCATTATCGACAGGGTGGGTGACACCCAGAGTAGCAGAATATAGACGTACGTGAATAATTCCCAAATTATTAGGCGATAGTTTTTGCCTGTAGATTAAAAAAATATATATAAATGTCATTTACAGCAATTAAAGCACTTACTCAAGGCTTTACTCAGATTAATGTACTTCTATTTTAACTTGAAGAATGTTCAATTATTTTTCACATTAATACACACCATTGACGTGGATTAGGAACATCAAACAGAAGTCATAGCTCTTTCCATGTTTATAAGTGAGTCATGGAAAAATTCTCATCACTTATAAATGTGGAAAGAGCGATGACTTCTGTTTGATGTTCCTAATCCACGTTAATTGTGTGCATTAATTATCCATTCGCCTCCTAGTTATTTGTTCAGTTGCTGCTTACCATCTTTGGTGAATCCCCAGCATTGTGCAGGGCTCCAAGAAGCAACCTGCCAAGTGGTTTCGCAGTTAGTCATTTGCGAGTCTGGAGAATTTGAGGCCGCTGTGGTGCAGTGGTAGCATGTCCGGCACGTAACTGGAAGACCCGGGGTTCGATTCCCGGTGGCGGCTGATGAGAATTTTTCCATGACTCACTTATAAAATGTGGATAGAGCGATGACTTCTGTTTGAAATTTTTCACATGTTCTGAGGTTTTTTGCTTTTACAGACATTTCGGGCCTCTAGACTTTATCAAGGTCTGTTCTCAATGGTTTTTTTTTTGGTTTTTTTATTGAAGGTTTAACGACCACCGTGAGCAACTCATTGGGCTATAAACAGTCACCTGTCCCTAATTTAGGGTCACTGGTTCCAGGGAAGGGAGAGAGCCAGTGCCATAAGACAAAACACAACATCCATGTTTCACCGGGATTCGAACCCGGACCCCTTTCGGACAAACGATCAGAAACTATCGCTTAGACCACTGCGGCACAGGGGTGGCCTTTTCAGTGTATCTAGGAACTGTATCAAAAGTTTCATTTACACAGAAAGAATTTAAATTTCATTGCCAGGCTCCTCTTGCAGTTTCCAGTTATTAAATTAAAATCTTTTCCTTATGCATTTTGTAAGTCTACTATTTTTGAATTAAGTTGTTGAAAATGATGTTTATAATTTTTGAAGATTCATTAAAAGAACTGTTTTTCTGGACATAAAAATTTTCTTTAATTAGCTCGTTTTTGTGAGGTTCATAGTCCAATATTTTGCCTTAAAGGTCCATTTTCCACATATTGTTGCACATTCAATTATAATGTACTTAAACCAATAATGAAGAAAATTTCACACACGATTTATTATGTACTAAAGTTTAGGAATAGTCATATTTGTAAGATCTTTCGGCTGTAGCATCAGCCTTGTTCTATAAAAAACTTGATGGGGAAACCTGGACTTGCCCGGAATACTCATTAAAGACCTCCATGACTGCCTTCACACCTTACAAGAAAATAATTGTTCTACTTACAACAGTTTTACCACCAATTCCAAGGAGTACCCATGGAATCACCTCTTTCCCCTCTTCTTGCAGAAATATTCATGCAAAACATTGCAAATGGCATTGTAAAACCATCTCCCTTCCAACCCAAACTTTGGATTCGTTATGTGGACAATATTTTTAGAATCTGGCCTCTTGCACAATCTCACCTCTTCAATCGCTAGAAAATTCCCCACCAATGATTTCACTTTCAATCATGAAAACAATAACTGTATTAATTTCTTGGATGTAAAAATAACTGGAATCAATAACAAACTCCATACATCTGTCTTCAGAAAGCCCACCTCTTCTACAAACATCATCCCGTTTTACTCTAATACTACACTTTCCTATAAGCTTGCTGCTCTAAAATCACTCATTCACCACGCCAATGTCATTTGCAATGAACCCCACTCATTAAAAAAAGAATATGTAATCATCCAAGAAATTGCCACGAACAAACCATCGGTTCCTCTTGATCCTTTAGACCATCCTGGGGTATGCCTTATCCCTTTGTCTACTTCCTCAGGCGAAAAATGCTATATCAGTACTACCTTTCATACAATAGACTGCAGAATTTCGGAACATGTAAGAGATGTCAGGAAAAGTCATCCGACTTCTGCACTTTCTCTTTTGACTATTGAAGATTCCTCTGCCTCTCCAAACTGGAATTGTACCAAAAGGATTGCACCCTTCTCAAACAAATTTTCATTACACCACAGATAAAGCATTGAAATTCTCTTCAATAAAAACTTGCAATTTGGATGCACCCTCTAATATTCCGATAATTTAGAAATCTCTACTAGCAACAGCTAAAGAAATGATGTCAACCACACGAGTGCTTGCTTTTAGTGTGAACAAGGCTGATGCTTCAGCTGAAAGATCTTACAAATCTGACTATTCCTAAAGTTTAGTATGTAATAAATCATGCGTGAAAATTTCTTCATTATTGGTTTCTTCATATTACGTGAAATGGCTTTTCTACCGATGTAATGTACTTATTTTGTACTCATTAAAATCTGTAATATTCTAATGATTATTGTTTTATTAATTTTTCTTTAAATTATCTTATTCTATTTTTATTGTGGTTCACGCTTCGCGGGTTCGCAGCAAGTTTTCTGTTTCAACGGTTGTGCACGCATACATTTTATTTTTATACAAGTGACACCCGTCATGCGAGCTATTTAGGAATATCATAATGCCTGGCTTTTTTTCTTTTTTTGATTGGAGGTTTAACGACCATTGTAAGCAACTCAGTGGGCTATGAGCAGTAGCACATCCCTAATTTAGGGCCAATGGTTCCAAGGAAGAGGGAGAGCCAGGGTCGTGAGACAAACACAACATCCATGCCTCACCGGGATTCGAACCCGAACCCATCTACAGCAATCATCAGAAGCCATTGCTTAGACCACTGCGCCACCATGTCAGGTGTCGCCCAACTGTTGAGCAGAAAGGTTAAAGGACATTTAAGCATTTATAAGGAACTCTCTTAAGTTTGTATAAGGATTGAAACTGCCGACTATTGTACACAATAGTATTAGTATTCATCCACAGCTGCACCTACTGTTATGTAAAGATCCAGACTCACGGTCGCCACTGGCGATAAACTTCATTGTTGTGGCGACTAAAAATGTTTGATTAAATCGCCAATTCTGGCAACCTGTACAGGAAAAACATTTATTTTATTTAACTTGTATTGTACGGTTTTTTTTTTTAACTTGTACGGAACTCGCACGTTTTTGAAAAAGTTTACTCCAAATGTACGGAAATCGCACGAAATGGCACAAAATTTGAGTTGTACGGAAGTCGGCCATCACCTTTTTCATTCTGCTTGAACAGCAGAAAAGAAAAAAAAAAAAAGTTTATGAAAAAGGTGAGGGCGTCTGTTTTTGATCACAAAGAATGCGCCAAGGCCGATGGTTCATCGTAGGGGAACGAGGTTGCGGTGGGGATGAAAGCCAGTCGTGGACAGCTCAACTGTCTGCGTCCGAAAAGTCCAACTGGGAGAAATTTTTATTTAAAAAAATTTATAAACAATTTATAAACAATTTTTATTTAAAAAAAATTCTCCAATTTTTTAAATAACTGAATGCAAATTTAACAGTAACCAAGACACGCCAAAATAAACTCCCATGTGAAATTTCGTCAAAATCCGATGAAAACTTTAGAAGTTAGGCATTTCTTTTTATTATTTTTAATGAATGTTCGCTGAAAGCCTGCATATTCCTTAGGAAAATTCTAAAATTCGGAATTGCCATAGTCCAGATCTCCGGATGATTCCGGATTTTCGAGGTTGTACTGTAATATTTCCATACCTGCGAACTACTACGGAATGTCCATAGTTTCTACGGATTTAGTTGGCTGACTACGGACCTTGCTGTCAAAACTAGGGATTCTACAATTTTTTTTTTTTTTTTTTTTTTTTAATTTTATTGTTTTATGATATGCACGAGAGTTTTAAGGGGACTCGCGGAATTCTGCGTTTTTTTTTCTTTTGACATCATTTAGATCATTCTCAGGATCAGCGTAAAACTGAAGACGATTTGCGGGTGGGTTGGTGGAGTTCCGTCTGGAGACTGTATTTCTTGTCTCAAAACTTTCGAAAACGGTAGATGAATGGAGTTACAGTAATCGTAATTTTTTTCTTCCGATGTTGCCTTAGTGTAAAGTTTTATTGTTAAATATGGTTTTATTGCATAAAAGTATTTCAGCTTGAAACTGTAGGCAACAAATGTGCGAAAACGGAGCTTAGACGGCGCAAAAATTTCCCCGTAATCTCAGACATCAGATTCTTCCACGAAATCGAAGAACTCCGCCTTTTTCGTTATTATTTTGGTCATTCGCGAGATCAATGAACCAGTGAACACAATTTGGGAGAAGGGGGGCAGGGGATGTTTGTTGGAAAACGGAATTCCATCTTTACGAAAATTTCGAAAACGGAAGGTCGACGGAGTTCAGATTTTTTCCACAATCGTAATTCCTTTTTTCTCGCGATGTTGCCTCTGCCCAGTATTATTGTTAAGTAATATTAACTGCATAAATATTTGTATTTCAGCTTGAAAATAGCGGGAAAATTTCCAAAACCGTACGTTGCAAAGATTTCTCCCGTAAGTACACTCCCTCGCCGCGCGATATTCCCACTCTCCTGCATTGTTTTATTACTTCAGTTTCAACTTTTAAGAATACTATAACTGAAATATGCAAAATAAAACATACTGATATTATACTAAGCAATTTTACAAAAATAATTTAGTATGAAATATACAATTTGATTTTTTTTTTTTTTTTAAGTTTGGCCACTGAGTTTTTTTTAATGGCCACTAACAATTTTGGTCTTGGTGGCCAATGTCTACTAGCAAAATTTGTAAGTTTGGATCTTTACTGTTATGGTGAAAAAAACAACAACAGATTATTTTATTCTGGGTAATTACTATTTAGTTTTATTGCAAATATTAAAATTGAGGTAAAAGTTGAATTTCGGTGAAAATTAAATAAAGAAACTATCCGGGGTCGTTTCCAGCCTTAGGCAAGCTAAGGTGGATTAGCATGTGACCCTGCGATGAACTTCAACTGAGTAAACTAATTCTTCACTGCACAAGGTTTAGGTTTTTGAAACACCACTTGGCCTGCATTTATTGTTAAAACTTAACCAAATAACAACAAAAACAAAGCATGTCATTTGAGTTTCAAAACACATAAAAACCCTTGTGAATATAGAACATGCATAACACCTGATTCAACATAAATTGACAAGTTCTGTCGCTGAAGTGCAATGTCTCTCTCATCTCAGTTTGGAAAGCTATAAGAACATGTGTACTATAGTTTTGAGAACATGTGTACTATAGTTTTGATTAATCACCTTCAAACAACCCCCTCAAACCAGTTTCCTTAACCAACATTAATTTTAAAATTGCAATAACTGAGCAAAAATTTATAAATAACCAAAAGTTACTTCCGTAAACATTCCTACACTATAAGGAAAATTTTGCATTAAAACTTAATAAACTCAACATTCTAGCATTACTTGATACAAAATCACTCTACTAAACATACTGTACTAAATACCTTACTCAAATACCTAAAAGTTATCATTACACAATAATGCTGACAAATATACTTAAAATTCACCCTATCATCGGGAAAAATTCAAAATACTTCACTATACAGACTCGCTCTGAGTACTCAATATCCCACCATGTAAATAAAAGGCTAACACTAACTCTCAACACTCCTGGACACAAATTCATACTTATCTGCACTCCCACTGTTCATAACAATTTAAAATTACACCACTAATTCTGACCAGCAATTTATAAACAAATTAATCTAAAAATTCAAACTAGTACCATGTAAGCCACTGAGGTAAGGGGTAGGTAAAACATCTCAGTCAAATTACTCAATTTCACTAAAAACAAAATTCTCACTGCGAAGAAGTATTATTTAGGCTGAAGGTGAGATTGGGTTGTGAATCCAATCAGGCCTATGCACCGAAATGGACGAATAAGTGTGACATATCACCCTGTATTGTTTTCTCTTCCTGTTTTGGGACAACACACCTCCACTTGCCTTGCTTGGGATAGCTTCCTATGGGTCTTCGGCTTACCAGGGGTGGAAGAACAATCCCCCAATTGTTTCTATCTATACCCTTTCAATAGCGAAGCATTTTCCACATACGGACAGCACCCTGCAAGAACTTTTTTGCCCCCAAATTATTTTTCTCTGGTACACACAGATTCCAGAAAAACACCATACAAAGACTCACATTATTTCCAGAAATACTCTTATCTATTCATTCCCCTAGGGACACAGCTTCTAGAAGAATTAACACTACTTTCCAGAAAAATACACCATACCACTCATTTCCCAGAAAAATATACTATATCACTCCTTTCCTAGAAAAATACACTATACCGCAGAACCATTTATTTCCAGAAAATTACACCTATCGAAGAACTATCTATTTCCAGAAATCATCACCTCCTGAAGAATTCCAACATTATACTTAAGGGTAATGTACAGTACAACACTTTATTAACCTAGTCTGCGTGCATGCCTTTTTTAATGTCTCCCACTCATGAAAATTAATTTTCTAGATTCCATCAACTGATATTGGAAACTAGTCCACACTACTACAAAATGGTACACAATTTTACACTCTTTACTTGCCAAACTCAAAAATCACCATAACTGCCTTTAAGACAAAAAAAAAAAAAAAACTTACAAGTCTCTAACTTTATGATTATCACTACCAAGTGCAATTTATATATTAAAATTTACGAAGCACAAAAAGAGTTAAATTTCAATAATAATAATAATAATAATAATAATAATAATAATAATAATAATCTGGTTTGAGAAGTTACTTTTTCATGATAGATTATAACACAATTTGGATTTCAGATATTCCTTACACATGTAAAAATTTACACAGCATAACACTACCATAAAAAAAAAAAAAAAACGGAATGGAAAAACATTTATATTTTTATTACTTTAGTTTTACTGACCCAAGCATGGATTATAACTGAAACCTGACCTGCCCCACTGTCAAAACACTCACATGTTAAATATTTTAGAGTAACCCTAACATATCTTTTTCTTTTGAAATGTCAAAACAAAAATTTTCTTTACCTTTTTCACTGAGCACAGCAATGCCTTTAAGTTGAGTACATTGACTCACATCACGCAGTAAAAAAATTGTTCACTTCCCAAAACCGAAGGGGAAAACGACACTGCCTCTCCTCTTTCTGTAACCCTGGTTTAAGGAGGAGGAGGGGGGGCCTTGGCATGATTTTATGACTTTTTCACCACCACCGTCAGTCTCCTTCGGAGAGGGGTTGGCTTCTTCTGAAATAACGACGGCCATTGATGACGCTGCCTCCAGTTGTCTCGGGTTCACAAAATACCTCTGCAAGTGTTTCTCCATGTACATGATATGTTGAACAGAGCGGCGAAAGCCTTCTGGTCTGCAAGCTCACTCAACGTGCAGGTGGGTAGGAAGAAATTCTCCTGCTGAGGCCATTTTCCCATGCAGCTCAATACTGCAGTAGTCCACTATGAGAGGGATGAATCAGGGCACACCTCATCTCCGGTACAGGAAATCTTGAAAATAATATTTTTTTTTTCTCATACTTCGAGGTACAAAGCACAGCGCGTACCCTTGCCACTATTACCCATTCTCCAGAGCAGTGGTGCCATTTTTCCTGTCAGACAGGCCAAAGGTCCCGGAGAGCGGGATGCTCCTTAACGGAGTTTTTCTTACAATCTTAAATCGTGGCCCGCACAACGAGAAGAGTCAAGAGAGAGAGTGACTATTTCTCAAACAAAAGCTGGGTGCTTGAAACTGCTGAGCCCCCATTGGCTAAAACTTCCCCTAGTAACCAACGGCTTCGCTGGCCATTGGCTAAGAGTTCGCGCCAAAACTCTGACACTAGAACACATGGCCTTCCTCCCATGCCAAGGTTAATAGATATCTCTTTAGGTTGAGCCACTTCTGAAATGAGCTGCTATTGGCTGGCAAAATGACGTCGTGCTGGGAGCAAACAGCGAGAGGCAAAGAGTCGAGCTATCGCTGCTGGGTTACACTTTAGCAAGGAATGTAAATAAATGCGATGGAAAAGGTTTTCAAATACTAATAATTTCTAACATCAAAGATTAACATATTTATCAGTGATCTGTTATTTCCTCTTTCATGAATTAATTAATTTTGAAAACAAAAAAAATAACAGCTTTTGTATAAAGAAATATATATGAGCGCATTGCAGTAAACAAACATATTGCTGAACTTCGTAGTTCCGTAGTTCGCAGGAAGTTATATATACAAAAAGTTATTGCAGGGCTCGCAAATAGTCCCTTTTTTCCCTAAAAGTCCGTTTTGGTCCCTTTTTTTAAAATGTGGTCCCTTCCCCCCCCCTTTTTTTAAAGCCACCAGTTTCCGCAAATTCTTGAGGAATCTCCCTCCCACTTTTCTCCATCATTTTTGTATTTATAGATTTATTTGCATTCTGTATTTATCTCTGCTGAAATCACTGATCACTGTGGAAGAATCGCATTTGAAAATACTTAGTTTTTGTGCTACATTCATCGGGCACGCAGATAATGCAAAAGCAAGAAATTTCGTCCCAGGTGCAGTTGCTCCCAAGTGCATATCTTCAGCTCTCAATTCGAAACCATAACAAAACCCATTTATGAAAGAAATACGGGATTACGCCATATAATACAAATTTTGAAGATGACAATCCGATTTTTGGCGTAAATGTGACAAGGATGGTAAGTCAGATAATATTTGAAAACTTGAAAATTTTCATCGTCCTGGAGCGGGACTCGAACCCGCGTCTCCCAGAAAACGCCTAGGTATGCTAACCACTACACCACCCAGAACGACCAAGTTTCAAGTTTCCGATCAATTTGAATTTAACCATCACAGGATTCGCTAGTCGAAGCAACCGGCATTCATGTTTAGCGAATCTGGAGGTTAATAATCCTATCCCGTGATTGCCCGGAGAAGCAGATAAATCATGAAAGAAATACGGGATTACGCCATATAATACAAATTTTGAAGATGACAATCCGATTTTTGGCGTAAATGTGACAAGGATGGTAAGTCAGATAATATTTGAAAACTTGAAAATTTTCATCATCCTGGAGCGGGACTCGAACCCGCGTCTCCCAGAAAACGCCTAGGTATGCTAACCACTACACCACCCAGAACGACCAAGTTTCGAGTCCCGCTCCAGGACGATGAAAATTTTCAAGTTTTCAAATATTATCTGACTTACCATCCTTGTCACATTTACGCCAAAAATCGGATTGTCATCTTCAAAATTTGTATTATATGGCGTAATCCCGTATTTCTTTCATGATTTATCTGCTTCTCCGGGCAATCACGGGATAGGATTATTAACCTCCAGATTCGCTAAACATGAATGCCGGTTGCTTCGACTAGCGAATCCTGTGATGGTTAAATTCAAATTGATCGGAAACTTGAAACTTGGTCGTTCTGGGTGGTGTAGTGGTTAGCATACCTAGGCGTTTTCTGGGAGACGCGGGTTCGAGTCCCGCTCCAGGACGATGAAAATTTTCAAGTTTTCAAATATTATCTGACTTACCATCCTTGTCACATTTACGCCAAAAATCGGATTGTCATCTTCAAAATTTGTAAAACCCATTTAACTTGGAGCATCTCAAACAGCGAGGGAGGGAAAGAAAAAAAAAAAAAAAAAACTTTGCAGGCCACCTAGATAGTGCGGGCGGGGGATTACTTATGTAGGTACTGCGCAACTCAATTCCGGTTTTGGTTTTCAGTCTTCACTTCTGATCTATTGGTAGTTTTTATGTCGAATGCTTTTGAGTGATTGTGCATATATATTTTTGGAATCAACCAGAAAGAAGAAAATTTGCAGGCAGGGTCTAAGAGCCTTTTTTCATGCAACAGTTCTTTGTGGTCGATGCCTGACGGCAGCGTTTTTTGTCGCTCAACGTCCGACGTCGAAAGACTGAGGTGAGTGAATTTTATGTTTGTTTTTAAAATACAGTTTTATAATACTATACAGATCTCAAATATAAAATTTTCATTTGATCTAGTAGTCTTTGAATTATGGTGTTTCGTAACTCAACTTATCGGATTTCCCGAAAGTTTTACGTAATTTTGGGTAGTTTTACGGCCAGAAGATAGTTTCTTCCGGATTTTCGCCAAAATGGCTGATGAATGTTTTGTTTATTGATGGAAATGGATATTGTTATTGTGCTTAGCGTAAACTTCTGCTTTTGTTTTATTATGATTTCATAGTGATCCTTATGTTATCCCATGTTTTCTGCGGTAAGCAACATTTATCGATTCTGAACTTCCGGTCGACAAAAGTTCAGTATTTTTCGGCGGATTTCGCTGTATACTGCTGGAAATAAATGTAACAAACGGGTAGGAAATTTTTTTGAAGAGATAAAGAGAGGCCGTTTACTTAGTTTCTTCGGTTAACAATCACATTCTATGGACTATGCATTTAATTAATTTTTCTACGGAGAATTTAGTATAATACGATTTTTTTTCATTGCCGATTACTACGACTGCGATGTTTCCGGACTCGAAGATTGCCAAGAATTTCAGCAGTGGCCGTACAAAAAAACTACTGAAATAGTGAAATCAATGGCTAAACGAACTACTGAAGATGGATTTTGTGAATCTAAATTAGATCCCTTCCTAACAACATTTTTCGAGAAAAAGAAGGAAAGATCTCTGCTATTTTCTCGATCAGTTCATTTGTAATTATCTATTATTTGTGCGTCTTTTTATTTATGTAAACATCACTCTGTTTGTGTGTGTGGTGTGTGTGGACTCCAGCTGAGAACTAGAAGAGAGTTTTTTTTTTTTTTTTTTTTTTTTTTTATTGGAGGTTTAACGACCACCGTGAGCAACTCAATGGGCTATAAGCAGTCGCCCGTCCCTAATTTAGGGTCACTGGTTCCAGGGAAGGGAGAGAGCCAGTGCCGTAAAACAAACACAACATCCATGCCTCACCGGGATTCGAATCCGGACCCCTTTCGGACGAATGATCACAGGCCATCGCTTAGACCACTGCGCCACCGGGGCGGCCTAGAAGAGAGTATGTGTTGGGGGTAAGGGAGGGGTTGCAGGAACTTCTTTGCTTAAGCTGGCGCGGTGCCAGTAGCACGCACAGGAAATCATCGTTCCTCCTCTCTTGACTAATAAGGATCTTTGGCACTCTACTGGTATAAAAAATATGATTTTCTATTTTTGCTGAATTTTGACAAAATTAGCTAAAATTTTAATGTGATTCATATATAGCTAAAAGGAACATACCCACCAAATTTCGTGTGAATCGGATAAAAATTTGAGAAAACTAGCCACAAAATTTTTTAATCACGTTTGCAAGTGCCGTCCCGGCCCTGCGACGTTTTCTTTCGGCTCTGAATATAATAAATTTTTATAATAAATTTTTATAATAATAAATTTTTGTGCACAATTCAAAACGTTTTCATTTTATTGTAGTGAAATTTTCAGAGTAACCTTACATGACCCAGTTACATCTGTAAAAAATTCAGATCTTATAATTGAAAATTTGGAAAATAAATTTTTCCACACTTTTTTTCCTATGTCCTGTCGAGAATTTTCATGTTCGTAAATCTTGGGGAAATTGATCACTTCGCTGGGATTTACGAAAAATAAGAAATAGTAGAAAATAAATAAATAAAATACATAGAATGAAAATTCTCTACAGTCCACGTTTCAAAATTGTGTTTGGAAGAGGCAGTGAGGTGAGGGAATAAATGGCCATATTCATTTACTTCACAGCCCTGACCAGACAAGCAAAATTTCTTAAAAGAAAGGGGAATACTAGGCATTAATTTTTTTTTCTTTTGGCTTAATTTATTTTTACTTTAGTGAGTTAAATAAAAAAAATAAAAAGGGCGAGCAAATGAGGACAGCATCAACCCCTTTTAGAAAACAAAATTATTCGCAGTTAATAACGGAATGAGGAAAAAGCGTTTCTGAAAAAAAATTTGTGAAAGAAAAGCAAGCAAAATCTTTCTTTTTGAAGCGGCCATTTTAAGGAATCTTTAACTGTCACCCAAAATGTGTTCGCAGAGGGCTCTCTTGGGTTAGCGTTGTTCTATTTCAGGAACAAGGTCACAACAGCATGTGAAAGGCTACGAAGTTTTCCCCTTTCCTGTGAAGGTCAGAGTGTCACCCCTGGCTTGCGTGGGAGAGAAATTCCGTTGGGAGGGCCGTTAGTTACTAAGCAGAAGTTTCGACCAATGAGGGGTCAGTAGTTTCGAGCACCAGAGCTTCAGTTGAGAAAATTGTCACTCGGTCTTTTGTCCTTGCTCTTGCTGGCTGGTAGGGAAAGCACAAGGCGAATTTTTCTCCTCGCCTTTTTGGCGGGGAGGGAAAAATCTGAAGAAATGCACTGGGGTCTGTTGGCCCTGCGTGAAGAAAATTTTTTCTTAGGCCTGGTCGGCAGTAAGAATAACTGACAGCTAGCTGTGTTCCCGTATTCAGCAGTGACTCTAAAATTGGTCTGCTGAAATGATTATTTTCAAGGATCTCATTGCCGCAGAGGAAATGACCACTGATGTACCAAAATTATCCAGTAGTGGACGACTGCAGTGTTGGTTTTGAATGCCAGCAAGTAAGCCTCAAGATGGCAGAGAAGGATGACCCACCAATGCCCTCCTAATCCTTTTCGTGAGAGCTGGGGCAAAGAATATTTTTTTGACTGGAGACCGCACCTGCAAACCGCCTGGCAGATGATGGAAACTTCTCAAGACAATGCCGTCCGTCCTCAAGTACAGCCGACCACCAGGACGACGTAGTATCAGAACCTGACTTTTTTCTCCTGTGATTTATTTTGAAACCACCCGTGATTATAGGAGGAAAAATGGCAGTTGGTTGCCAAACTCCTTTACCCTGCCCTAAGGACTGGGGGTAAGTTTTGTTTCATTTTCCACTTCAGAGGCCAGATATATCAGGTCGTCAAAATTCGCCTAGAAGTGTCATCAAGAACTCGAAAAGTTTTTTTTTTTTCTCCAAAATTTAGGAGACCTTTGAATTCTCACTCTCGTCTATGTGAGCGGTTTGTTTAACATATTCAATCTACTAAAATCATTATTCTTAAATAATAAGTTTTTCGTAACGATGAAGTTTGAATCGAAATAGTTTTTTCTTTTGGTATTTTAAATATTATGTTGTGATTCCTTTGCTTTGAAATTGCTGAATGAGTGGGCTTTGCAGTGGAACAGTACATGTTAAATATATATGAATATATATATATATTTCTATGATTTTCTTTTTGAGGTTGGCTGGGTGTGGAAAAGTTGTCAATATCATTTTGTCAGGTCTTGTATGTGTGGTCAAGTAATAGCTGGCCTGGAAACTTCCTGTCAGTAATTTCTTTGAGTTAAATTATAAAGAAGTGTAATTTTACATAGGTTAAGCCAGCGGTACTTTGGTATGTCTTGTTTTTTTTTTTTTTTTTTTTTTTTTGGAGCTTTTGTGAGGAATGTTACGAAGTTCAGTGATTAAGTAATTATATTTTTTTGTGAAAAGAAAAGAAAAAAAGCTTCATACTAAATTTCATACTCAGAGGGGGCAGATTGAGAAAAAGGAGATGTTATAAATGTAGCAGCAGTAGGGGTTACAAAATTTCATAATTGTATTAAAATATTTTGGAACGAACAACCTCTCGGACCAGTATTTCTCTTAAGTGAAATTTAACTCATTTTGTGCTCAGTGATTTTTGTATTTGTGAAGTAGAATTTGTATTTATGAGCTTAGTGTAGGTGTCATGTAGTTGAGAATTTTCTTGTAGGCTGGTTATTATTATGGTTTGGTGTTTAAGTAAATTTAAGTGCAAAATTACCTTTTAAAATTTTTGCAGTAGTGAGGGCTAATTTCTAGTTTCAGCCTGTGGATTGGAAAAACAGATTTTTATGGGGGAAAGAATATAGAAATGGGCATACAGGTAGAATAAAGGGGCATATGTATAGTGTGACTGAAGCAACCCGAATAGCTGTTGTGTTTCTTCAAGAAGTGATGATTTTTCAGGAAAAGGGTGATTTTGGAAATATGGTGATTTATAGAGTTTTCTGGAAATAAAGTAATGTTTGGTATAGTGTGTCTAGTAAGGTGTTATTGAGCTTTCTGGGAAATGAGTAGTACAGTGTGTTCCTGGGAAATAAAGATATGAAGTGATTTCCTGGTAAATAAAGATATGAAGTGATTTCCTGGTAAATAAAGATATGAAGTGTGTTCCTGGGAAAATAAGGACATGAAGTGATTTTCTGGGGGGAAAGGTGATGAATTTTCTGGAAATAAGGATGGTGAGTTAGCTTTTTGGAAAATAGGGAATGAGATATTTTGGGAGCAAGTGAACTCTTGTGGGATACTTTTCCTTATGTGGGCATGCCTAGGGTCTGAAAGGGTGCATGAAACAAATTGGGGGATTTGTTTTCTGCCCAAGTAAGCTTGTTGGCCCATAGGAGGTGGTTCCTACAAAAGGAGTGGGTGTGAGTTGTTACCAAAATCAGAGTGAAGAAACAGTACAGGGTTAGGTCGCACTTTGCTCCACTACACTGTATAGGCTGGGAATGGATTCACGACCCATTCTCGCCTTCAGACTCAAACTTTGTTGTTCTCCCAGGAAAATCGTGTTTTTTCTAGAGATGTGGGACTCATTGGTTGAGATGTTTGTTTGGCTTTTATGTCCGAGTTGGTTACTACATGGGTGCCTGTAGATTGGAAAACTTAGAGTATGGAATTCTGAAAGGTTGGATTTTCATGATGATTGTGTGAAGTGAGATTCTTTTGTCGGTGTAGCAATTTAATGATAAATTTTGAGTAAATGGAATAAGGTAGCTAGTGTATTAGGTTTTGTATGGTGTATAGAATGGGTCGAGTATCCGGTAATGCTAGATATGTTGATTTTAAGACAAATGTTGATTTAAGACAAGGTTATGTTGATTTTAAGACAAATTGTCTTGGAAGTGTAGAATCTTGTAGTAAAGTAACTTTCCATTATACGTAAAAGTTTGGCTCGGTTGTTATGGTAGTTTAAAATTAAAAGTGGATTCAGAAGACTGGTCTGAGAAGGTTGGTTCGAGGGAATTAGTTAGAGAAACATAGTGTGCACATATGCTTATAATTTTTTTTACTACGAGAGAGAGTAAGAGATATTTTCACTTCAAATACTTAAGTTGCACACCATGTTAAATCGGGGGTTTGTGTTGTGAAATTCCTTGAAATTCTGGTGTTTATTATTTTTATAAGTACTGTGACTGGTGCTAAATTTTCTTAGAAAACAACTAAGCTGTCAGCTGTTTATTTATTGGGCCCAGTGGCCAGGTTAAAAGTTTGTGTCCAAAAGAAATTAACTTGTTAAGTTTTTCAAATAAATATAGGCCAAGTGGCCTTTCAAAAAAAACCTAAACCTTAGTGCAGTGAAGTATCAGGTGTCAGTGTGAATTTTCATCACATGGTTCAAATGCATCCTCCTCAGCAGTGACTGAGGTGAGGAAAGAAATCTTAGGTAATTGTGGTATAAAATCAATGTTTTTGTCCTAACTATTAGATTTGACTTTGCCGCCTCCAAAAGTTATTTACACATGTACATTGTATACCATTAAATTTTAGTGTTTACAAATTTGGTACACATGTAAACAATAGTTACCTTTCTTCAACTTTCAGGTGTATCTACTCGTCTAACGCAAACAAAGCAAACAATACAATAGTAACTGTTGGGAGTTTCCAAATTCAGTGTTGCATTTTATTTACCTATTTATGTTTCATGGCCTTAATCAAAATTTCAGTTTTGTTTCGAAATGCATCCACCCATCTCCCAAATTCTAATTTTCTATAATTTACATTAGAAATTGAAATATTAGCATAAACTCATGTTTTTTTTTAATACCCCAAATCTTCTATATAACACTTAGTTACTAAAGAAAACTAACTACAGATTATCACACAGCCTCTCGTTTGTAACCAAGTGGTGGTGAGGATTACCTAACATCCCCCTCCTCTTCCAGTTTGTTCCAATTACATTAAAAGCATACCTACTGCCTCAAATCACTTTTTCCTGAATCACTGGGAGAATTCTTTTGTCCACCCCACCATAGGATCGACTGTAGTAATCCACACCTTTAGGCAATTTAAAACCTTATACCTTGATGTCACTCAAGGGAGTTTCATGAAAGAATGGCACTTTGATACCTGCTATCACCCCTAATTGTCAGAGATCAATTTCGCCTACTGCCGCCAAGTTCGTATGGACAGAGTATAAATGTAGTAGGAAAAGGAACAGTAACCATTTGAAAACACAACGGCTATTGAAAATGAAAAACATTGTAATTACCAGGTGAAACATTTTGATGTATTAAATTATGTAAAATTTTTAACCAGTAGTCATTTTTCAAAAGTGAAATAACAAAAAGAAACAATAAATCCAGGTAGAGAAGGTAAAGTACATGTTGCAAAAATATGCATTTAAATGTTCCCCTCATACCAAGTAGTCACACAGAAACATAAATATTTCACTGTCTGTCATCCAATGAAGGCATGTTATATATTGTAAGTAGAAAGTTCGGAATATTTTTACTAGTAAAAACAGAATCTTTTTTTGTTGTTGTTTTTGTTGTTCCTGGTTCCCAAAGGGTTGGCATTCCAGCTTTTCGGGTTCTTGTTTCTAGTTTCTTGAATTCCAGAGTATGGAATATCTTGCCTTTTAGGTTTGTATCAAAGTGGATTATAAAAAAAAAAAAAAAAAAACTAAATCCTGTGAAGCTTGTTGATGTACAGTGTCATTACCGAGGTTGACATGATTCATGCTCTGTGAATGTTATGGGTCTTTCACTTTAGCCCAGTGAATGTTTTGGGTCTTTCACTTTAGCTCTGTGAATGTTTTGGGTCTTTCACTTTAGCACTCTGATATGTAGGCACTGTAAAAAAATATTGTATTACAGGGAAAAAAATTATCAGTATTGTGCATGTATTTTATTTTGTTTGTTTCAGAAATGCAAGGAAACATGTTTCATCTCTACTAATGTGTACATCTTTTCTGCTTTCAGTTGATGTATTCTAAATCTGTAGTGCGCTGCCCCAGTGGGGCAGTGGTTTCAGCGCTGGCTTCTGACCATTTGTCTGAGTGGGTCTGGGTTCGAATCCCGGTGGGGCGTGGATGTTGTGCTTGTCTTACGGCACTGGCTTTCTCCCTTACCTGGAACCAGTGACCCTAAATTAGGGACAGGTGACTGCTTGTAGCCCATCGAGTTGCTCATGGTGGTCGTTAAACTTTCAAACAAAAAATAAATCTGTAGTGCTGCCCCAGTGGCCAAATGGTCTGATGCACTTTTTCTGACCATTCGCCCTAGGTGGGGCTGGTTTCGAGCCTCATATGAGATATGGGTGGTGTATTTATCTAATGGCACAGGCTTTGTCCCTTCTCTGCAATAAGTGGCCCTAAATTAGAGATGTGCGACTGCTTATAGCACTCAGAGTTGCACATGGTGGTCAATAAACCCTGAAACACAAGAAAAAAATAAGTAGTAGTGAACATCACCGTAATTTACAATATAGAGAACAAAGCACTGTGATTCTAGCAAAAGTTTGGGCTCCTGGAATTTTTTTATGGGCTCCTGGAGAAGTCCTGGAATTTATTTTCTGTAAAAGTGTATGAACCTTGTGATTATCAAATCTGATCATAATTACTGAATGAAAGTAATATTACTGTAATGAAAATTAAAATTTAGTAATAAAAGAAGAGTAATCACACTTTTGAACATGGAAAACTAGGCCTTGTAGCACTACCTAACAAACTCTGAGAATGTTGTTGAAGACCACATGTACACGAATCATGATCACATTTTTTCTTTTTTCCTTTTTATCATGTTTTAGTTCTATTAATTTAATCAGCTAAATGACACAATTTCATACTGTCAAAAATATTATACCTTTTCAATGTTTAATGCTATGGAAACCAGAAATGCCTTTTTTTTTTTTTTCTGTGAATAAGATATATTTTTCTGACAAGTGTTGATATTTTAATTTTAAGTAGTTGGAGAATTTATTAGAGGATGGGTTACTTTCAAAGGAGGGTGGAAGCGTATCACATCATTGAAGTGTGTGGCAAGTATTGATGGCTACCTAAAGTTTGACAAAATTGCACATGTGCTTTTTTCGATTTTGCACATCCTCATGGAAATGAATGTGAGAGGGTATTTTATTTGGTGACAAATAATAGAACGCAATTCTGCTCATCAATGTCTGATGAGACATTGGAGAGCCTTCTCCTAATTAAGTATAAAACAAACAATATGTGCTGAATTTTCTAAGAGTGTTTTAGACATGCCAAAAATTGCCACTGCCTGGTTTTTGCTTAAATGAAATCAGTATATTATTTCTAAATTTTTTTGTTTGTCATTCAATTTTTAAAAATTACAAAAACTTGAAAATCGTACAATTTTTCTGAACTCCATTTGTGAGTGACTGATACAGGAAAATCACGGCAAATAAATATCATCAAGCATACTACCAGCTTCCCATACAACTCTCTCCTACTAACAGATAATTATGAATTAACAATTTTGGCACTGTGGCAATTCTTGTTTTTAGGGTAAATCTTGATTTTTGCAAGCAATCTTCTTGATTTAGGAAAATTTTGGTTGGCAAGTATTTATATAAACTAACAGACAGACAGTACGTAGTTGTTAAGATTAATGTCTCATCGGTGAATTTCATTTATTTATATATCTATCAATTATTACAAACTTTTTTTTCTGTTAAAAATGCATCTTTGATTCAAATTTCCCTAGAAACACATTTCAACTGATAGGCATTGGCCAGATACATTCTAAATCAGATGCCGCTAGCGAGCCACCATATCCAGTACCATGCTTTGGTTTCAAGGAGTACAGATTCCACTACACATCTGTGCACTTCTGCTCCTCAGTGATTGGACTAATTTTAATGCAGTTCAAAAATGGAATGTCCTTACAAAAATGCAAATGTTAGGTGATAGTTACCTAATCCAGTATGCTGTATATGCTATTGAGTGGTACTGTACAGATTCCAGCACGCTCTAACTCCATAATGGATGAATTGATTTTAATCAAATTTGAAATGGAAATATTTTTCTTTATGCAAATGTTCAGTGGTGCTTTCCAATTCCAGGAAACTGCACCACTCTGTTCATGTACAGAGTGGTGATGTACAAATTCTAGTACATATCTTACAGCCCCAAAATGCATAAACTGATTTCAATAAAATTTTAAGTGGAACTCCCTAAATGTACATTTGAGGTGATTGTTACTAGTACCAGCAAAGTGTGCTGTATGTGTACAGAGTGGGTTTTGTACAGTTTTGTACACTTCCTGTTAACTGCCTGACTTAAAAGCCAATTTTCACAAAGTTAAATTTGGGACATCACATGTAAGTATGTGTGCAACTTTTGAATTCCTTTAGATGACTGATTGCAATGTGTGTCTACTGTCTACCTTTGAATGCTCGCGATATGAACTATCTGAGACACTTCAAGAAGTTAAAAATGTCCCTTTCAAATTACATCAAACTGTTTTGTATAATTGGATGTTTGCTCACAGCTGTAATAATCACAGCACATGAAATTTTTATGTGAAACAACTGATCTTATTTGCCCCCCCTCCCCCAAACTTGTGGTGCAATTTGGGAATTTTTGCTAATCACATGTACAGCACTTCTTATTTGTCTAAGTGATAATAAATTACAAGCAAGTGTTGTGTAGTATTTCAAAAATTGGTACTGAGAAAAGTTGGAAGATTGGTTCTCATTGTAATATTTTTTTTATTTTTTTTTTATTTTTTATTTATTTATTTATTTATTTATTTTTTTGTAATTTCAGGCTGACTTTGAAGAAAAATGGGGAAATGTAAATTTGCAAGTGAATGGCTGGAACGAAAAGACAGTGGTGGTTTTAAAATTTCTGACTGGGCTAAAAAGCAGAGCGACAGCAAAATGTTTTGTATTGTCTGTAATAGGAAAATTTCAGTTGGAAAAGGCTTTCATGCCATCAAGCAGCACTTTCAAGGAGAAAAGCATAAAGAAAATCGCAAGCTGAAAATCAGCTCAAAACAGCGTCGTCTCAGTGTTACCGAAGATGACATTGGAATTCCATCAGCAAGTCATAGCCAGAGCACTTTGCCATTGCGTCTGTATAGTCCAAAAGATTCTGCTTGTACTGCTGAACTGATCTGGATCATGAAGGCAGTTGCCTCAAACATGTCAGCACAATCTTGCAATGATATAGCCAAAGTTTTCAAAGTCATGTTTCCCTTACCTGGTGCCGTTCCACATCAATTTTCGTTAAATGCTACAAAAGTCCGGTATCTCATCAGTGATGCTTTAGCACCCTATTTCAGGAAAAAATTGTTAGATGAAGCTCAGGCAAGTTACTTTACACTCCAGTATGATGAAACCACCAATAATACTGGACTCAAGGAACTTCAGACTGTAGTAAGATTTTGGTCTGAATCCAAGGATGAAATTGTATGTCATCACCTGGAAAGTTTTTATATGGGTCATGCAACAGGAGATCATTTGAAAAATAATATACTGTTAGCACTAAATAATGGAAGTATTTCTCTTTCTAAGCTTCTTATGCTTGCAAGTGATGGACCAAACGTGAACAAAAAGTTTTCCGGTTAGTCAATGAAGAAGTAAAAGCTATTCAAAAGAAGGGACTTGTTGATGTAGGATTTTGCAATATTCATGTGGTTCACAATGCTTTCCAGAAAGGATTAGAGCACCTTGGTTCCGATGCTTCAGATTTAATTATATCAGTTTATCACTACTTTGATAGCTGGCCACGCTGAAAAGATTACTCCAGAATCCAAGAAAGAAAAAATCTGCCAAAGTTACATTTCATTAAGCATGTAAGTTCCAGGTGGTTGACTCTTGAGCCTGCTGCCAACAGACTTTTGCAGCAGTGGAATGCAGTCACGGAGTATTTTTTAAAATACATACCTTGCAAACAAGATAAATTAATCAGTAGTGTTAGTTATAAGACAATTGTTAGTCTATTACAAAAGAAAACTATGTTAGCTGAATTGAGATTCATATCATCAAGTGCTACCCTATTTGCTAAATTTACATGTCTGTTTCAAAAAGATGAACCACTGATACATCTTTTGCACCAGCAGCTGAAAGACTTAATGATCACCATAACGGGCCGCATTTGTAAGAAAGAAGCCATAGAAAACTTTACTAAGCATTTAGAAGAAAGTGTATTTGAATTGGAGAATTTGCTTCCAGTACGAGACCTTCCGCTATGTTTAAGTGCAGAACTGCAAAATGAACTCACTCCCCTATCAGATTCAGAAAGATTGAATTTTCTATTATCTTTCCACAATCACTATGCTGCTGCTGGACAACACATTTTGCAGAAAAACATTAATGGTAGCAACAAGTTGCTGAAATGTTTTCGCTGCCTTCAGCCAGGTGAAGTAAATCTGAGTCGAAGTTTACAAGATATCACTAAAATTTCTTCTTTCTTACCTATAGAAATTAATGCTGATAAGCTTATGGATGAGTGGAAACTTCTCAGATTAGAAAAAATAAATGTTTTAAGCAGAATTGATCACTACTGGTCTCAGATTTTTAAAATAAAGACTATGGGTGAAGTAAAATACCTTACAGTGTCAGTTGTGGTTAAAGCCTGCTTAACTTTGTTACATGGTAGTGCAAATGTGGAAAGAGGGTTTTCCCGTTCATCTCAAATAATGACAGAGGATAAGGCATCGATGTCAGTAAGGACTTTGAATGCTAGGTTAACAGTGAGTGACTCATTAAAACAATATCAGAACAAACCAGAATTAGTTCCAATCACCCAAGAAATGCTTAATTTAGCTCGTGTTGCTTACAAAAACTATAACAGTTATCTGGAAAGTGAGAGAAAAAAAAGAAGCAAAAGCAGAAAAAGCAAAGGAATTGCAAGAAAGTATGGTTGCTGAAGAAGAAAATGCACAAAAAATTAAACATAATCAGAAAGACATAGAAAAATTGAAAAATGATTTAAAAACTGCTAGGGAAGAGCAACATTTCCAATGAAGTGTGTCAGATAAACTTTTAAGTGAGGCGAATGAAAGGCTGAAGAAAGCTCTAATGAACAATGATTTAGCAGATGCCAAATTGGCCCAGGCCATGATTGAAGGGGTGAGAAAGGCCAATGAAGAATGCAAAGAAAAAGAAAAGCAGTTAATGATATAGAAAGAAGGGTAGACACAAAAAAGAACACTCTCATGACAAACTTTTTTGCAAAGAAACAGAAGACTAAATAAATTTTAAATATGGTGAATCTTTTGTCATAGTACTAAGAGTTTATAACAAGTAAAATTTGTGATTATAGTTAGCTATTACTTCAGTGCTTTTACTGAGCTTAATATTCTTCATATTGGTTTCAGTTTAAAGAAGTGATACTTTTCCCCCTCAACTTGAAGAGGAAAACCAGTAGCAAGAATATTAAGGTTAGTTAAAACACTAAAGTAATAGATAAATATAAGCAAATTATTCTCAACAGAAGATTGTTTAGTTACTCTAGAGAAACAAAACTACCAAGGTATGCAAGTATACTCTTTTAATTCCAGTCTCGATAGCCAATTAAATTTTCCCTGTTTAATCAATATCAAACTGCATTTTAGATGTCAAAATTTTTTTTGGCAATACAGTCTGATGTAACCATTTGATTTATTATCATTGGTTAATGTATGTTGTTATTAACTAGATAATAGCTTTGGACACATTGTTCTTTGTAATTTAACTGTAATAAAATGGTATAGAGTGAAAATATGATCTCAATAACTTTTAGAAAGACTAAAGTAAAGGTATTTACTACTGAACATAATGAATGGTGACACATGCCTAATTTAACCTTATTTAGACAATCATATAAAAAAAAAAAACTCTGTGGTCTTTATTTTTCTCTAACTGGTCCCTTTTGGTACCTTTTTTTGCAAATATGGTCCCTTTTCCCCCTACTTTTAGAGCAAAAATCTGTTGTGAGCCCTGTTATTGTCAATGTGAAAGTAAATTCTTAAAAATCCGAACTTTTTAAAGTCTAGTCTTTCGATTATGACTATCAGCGCATCAGGTAGTACCGTTAACAGGCTAAACAAACAAATGTAAATATGTAAATCTTGTTGTTTACAGAATTCTACTTAGTAGCCTTCAAATACAAACAAAAATTCACAAGAAATGTTCATTTTTCAATTTATTTTAATAGGTGGCACAAAAAGCTATCAAAAATTATATAATACTATTGCAATGGCAGGCAGAATTTAAATGAAAACAAAAATAAAACTTATCATAGTGTGCCACGGTCCATCCTTGCCTAAATCTTCCTCCCAACCCAGGCTAGCTCAAATGCACAGAAAGGGACTGCCTTATGTTAAGTTGACATGATATTAAGTTACTGACAGCACACAAAAAACAATATAATTTTTTTAACTGAATTGTTTAACTTAAATTTAGTATCTCAAATTTAATAGAAGATAGTGTTTACCTTGATAACAGATAACAGCTTTTCTGCCACACCCTGTACTTGGCAACAAGCATTCCATTACTTTGATGAAGCCTGCCATTTGCGTGCCTTTCTACTCTGGGCTTCTGCAGCTTTCTGAGCCTTAGCTTTCATGTTAAGGTATCTCAAGCGTATGAATGTTCTTGTTCTCACATACAGTTTGATTAATTTTAGTGGAGTATCAGGAAATTTTTTACTTATAACATTACAGAGCTTCTTTACAATATTTTTATCAGGTGACAGAAAATGTTGCCCATGAAATGAGGTAAAGATCAGCTCAAATTGACTGATTTTGCTTAACCAGTCATCAGAAGGCATAAGGAGACCTCCTAGTGACAATGCTCCGATCCAGCACGAATATGGGACATCGCTGGGAACAGCAGGTAATTGCCCAGTGGGAGTGCCTAAGGTTTTATCATATTTTTGCCCACGATGCGCAAGATAGCCAGCAATGTATTTAAAACCTTCAACAGAGCAATCACTTCCAGTAACAACATGCTAAAGGAGGATCAGGATTAATAGGATCATCAATCACAATGTCCCACATCTCAGTGATACCTTCAACCATGGAAAGTGGTTCTGACATATCTGGCAAAATACTACCCAATAGCTGAAATGTTAAGAAGGAATCATTGTCGTCAACATCTGAAGCAACTGAAGAAGCACTAGATAAAGGAATATCCAATATGTTCTTACCCATTAATAAGAGGCGAATGCGGCACTGCACTTCTGAAGGTAACGGGTTATCGTAAAAGTGACCAATTCCTCGGATCTGTGAGAAAAAAATTTCAAGACAGTCCTGATTCAAGCGTGACGTCAATGTATATTTGATGTTCAATTGTTTAAAAGTCACCAAAGAGTCCCATCAGTGACTGTATAGATGTTAAAAAACCTTTCTGAAAAGGCAAAAGAACTTTCGTAGTACCAACCCTCATTTCTCTTGACAACAAGCAAACAGTTTCCTTAAAGTGTTAAATTCTTGAATAGCATGATGAATACCAAATCCACATGCATTGGGTCTGTCATCAGAGGGCTTCCTAGAATTGAAAATGTCAAATGAATTGTTGATTAACTGAATAAACTCAGCAAAGGACTCTTCATTTGGCATTAAATAACGTATGGCTTGTGCTGTATGGTTGAAAAACAGCGACTGCCATACGTACTCGTTGACGCTCTCTGTCTTTCACTGTGAGATGATGTGATGTTAATTTTGGAAAAATTTTAATTTCACCACAATCCAAAGATAACAGCTGCTCAATAGTGTCTTTTGTGATGACCTTGTTACTTGGCAAGGTTAATCCAGCATCAAGAAAGTGATTTATGAGCAACTTATATAGATGGGGTACATCCAGGGTGGGAAATTAGAAAAATAACCTAGGAGCAAAATGGCTCCCATAGCTGAAATTCTAGGAGCCGTTTCTTGCTGGGCTCCCCAGTTAGCCCAGCAAGGAACCGGCTCCGGCGTTAGCACATTCCCTATCTTGTTCAACTATGGAACTAGATAAAAAAAAAATCGGAAAGCTATCTTCACGAATTCTTAATAAAACTGGCTGAAATTTTTGTACACAGGATAAGTAGATAATAGAAGCCCACCCTGAAAATTTCATGTGAATCGGTAAAATACTTTTTTAATTACCCACAAACATTTTTTATACCGTATTTTTCAGCATATAATCCGCAGACGGCAAAATTACCGTATTTTTCAGCATATAATCCGCAGACGGCAAAATTCAGCGTGATAGAAAAAACGTCGGTGTATAATCCGCAGACAAAATTCATAGTAAAAGTTAAAAAAAAACATATGTAATCCACAACAGAGTTTTACAATATATATAGTACAAAAAAGTAATCGCCAATATTTTCACCAACACTTTTTCCCCATCGCCAAAACAATTTCTTTTTCGCAAATTGCAAAGAATGCGATCGGCAGCGCGACCCCTCCATATTTATAAGGCGTAGGCGTGCAATTTTTTTTTTTTTTAATTGAAGGTTTAACGACCACCGTGAGCAACTCAATGGGCTATAAGCACTCGCCCGTCCCTAATTTAGCTCCACTGGTTCCAGGGAAGGAAGAGAGCCAGTGCCATAAGACAAAACACAAAATTTTGTTAGTGACCTGTTGTGTGTAAGTACGTGCTTTACGTAGGTCTCGTTACGCAATTTTTGGATGGCTTCAGAAATCCGGAATTTTCATAAATCTGGCACTCGTCCGGTCCCGTCGATGCCGGATTTTCGAGGTTTTACTGTATAAATATACTTTCTTTCCATTTTAAAAACTTATAAAATCGTGAAATTTTTTGAAAATTTAAAAATGTTAGTTACGACACCCCGCAACTTTCAAACGGTTGTGATATGTATTTTTAATTTCTGTGGCAATCGCGCTGTAACTCTAGAGTCATGTTTAAAATTACATCAATAGCTGAAACACTGGTTTTCTGATCGTAAATAATTTGTAATGGTGTCGAAGTTCTCCAGTCTTGGAGATGAAGTGCCAGAGGCATTCTCTTCGAAGTAAAGGAAAATAAACAAGTGGGAGTGGGGTTGGAAATTCGGGAAGAGTATGTGTGTGGAGGAGGGGGGAGGGTGACATCACGGGTCAGAGCGGCACGTCTCAACATTTTATGGAATGGAAACCGCACTCCACTATTCAAGGTCAACGTGCTTTTCTGAAGGCAATGTTTGATCCTCTTAACTTTTACAAAGCAGCAATCCCTTCCCAGAGAGGAAATGTCTACACACATACACACAGACATTTTTGCCAAAACCAAGGGGCAAGCGGAGATATGTTGATGGAGTGACACTGCATATTATCGTCGAACACGTGGCATTCTTAAAGCTTCATTTTGAAGTTTAGGGGGGGGGAGAGAAAGCTCTGTATTATCCGCACCGTCATATAATCGGCAGTGTCTAGAATTTAAACTTTTAGGAACAGATAATCCGCGGATTATGTGCGGGAAAATACGGCACTTTTATGCACAACAAATTCTTAATAAAAATTTCCATGCCTAGTTTAAAAAGTATTTAACCAATTTAGGAGCAGTTTGGAGGGCCTTTCATATCAATTATTTATGGTGTTTGTAAAAAAATTCTACCAGTTACGTGGAAAATTCACATAGATATATTTTTTTTTTTTTTTTTTTTTGACAGGCTGTTTAGTTAGAATGGCAGGAAATGCCAAACACCCCATCTCCCATGCTGATACTCCCCCTCAACGGCTGCTCTTCTTGTCCCCCCTCTCCTCCCCCACACTCTACCTCTGAAGCTGATTTCCCCCATCCTTTTCTTAAGGCTTGCTCCCCTTCCCCACCCCCAGTAGTGCCATCGAAGGTCACAATAGCACGCACCTGCATTCCTCACGGGACTTTTACGTACACTCCCCTAGTTCAGCACATGCTAGCAGCGAGGTTAAACTTATTTCTCCCTACCCCAATGTACTTTTAACCACACACCACTGGGAAATTTGTAAAAAAGAAACATAAATACCACATTTGAAAATTACTACGTACGCATGTTAAAAAAAGAAAAATCAAAAATGTATGCAGTCGCGAATTGGCTCCCAGGTTTAAAATACTGGTCGCAAAACGTAAAATTATGGTCGCATTTTGCTCCTGGCTACAGCTAATTTCCCACCCTGGGTACATCTGCAAATACCCAAACCCGTTTCTGGTGGTCTGATGGATTTGGAAAGCTTGTGTTTGTGTGTGACACACTGAGTTCCTTCCACACTGCACGATTCTTTGGCCCAAGGCCAGACACTACAGCAACAACATTATATTTAATATCCTGTAAGGATGATATTTTTTTGAGTAATGACGCTGTCATTGAAACATCAAAATCATAATATATCGGCTGCTTCCAGCTAGAAAAGATTCCTTGCACCATAACCACCTGAACATTGCTGTAGGGTCCAAAAATACGATCTTCTTCCTGGTCATATGAAATCCGGCTGTCGACATTCATTTCGTCAAATGAAATTACACATATGCATTTTACATCATTAAATCTTTCACCCTGAGTTTGCATTAACTGCAGAACATCGTGCAAAATACCAGGATGACAATGGAATGAACGAGTGGTCCATCATCGTAGGGTTGAAAGCCCAGGCAAAGGAAACCCCATCTTCAATCGCAAGAAGTTGTAGGATTTGACAGATATGGCCCACAATGTAATCGCTTTACATATGTCATCCTTTACCCATTTCACACTTTTTTGTTATACAGCAAACAACGAATCTGGTTTTCTGTAAATATTTTACGTAAAACTTTACTCACATCAGCTGCCACTTGTGAAGCTGAGTTATTCAGACATTCACGCAGATTCCCTTTGAGTAGATGCAGGTTTGTTATTAAAGCACTTATTTTGCACTCTTAATTTGGTGCACTCAACACTTAATTTTTTATTTCCAATGACTTTATCTTCGTCTTCAGAAGTTGAACATCAGCTGAAGATGGTGACGTAATATCAGTTGACACAGATTTATCATTTTTTTTTTCTTTGGAGACACATTGCGAAAGGTTTCCAATGCTCGTTTTCTTACTTCACGTCCATATAATCTATCTGCTACAGGACTAACATTCAGAACGCTAGGAAAGGAGGATAACGATTCATGAGGATTAGCAGTTGTAATATGCTTATGGCTAATTTGACCTGGTAGATTGACTATAGGTACTGCATCTTCTTTCAATTTCTTTCTGCCAGGTAATCCAAGTAATTCTGATTTTAAGTCACGAACATAACTGTCAACAGTAAAATGTTCTGAGCAAATTCTTGCATTTTTAACTTTAAAATTATCCTTTCGTTCACATTTCAGTAACCAGAGTTTTTCCAAATCAGGATTTGCAGGAAAACAATGATAAATAATATCTGTACCTCGAGTCTTCTTACTGCAGGATAAACATCCTGCTATTGCACATCCAGGCATATTGTGTTACACTGATATAAAATAATAATATGCACAACTGATGTTGAGAAATAGCTACCAGTTATGAAGTATATTTACCAATTTCTAAGAACGAGTTTGAGTTTGCACTCCTCAGAGAACTTTTGGGTGACACATTTGAGACAACTAAACTTTCCCAAAAATGGCAGATTCTAAAAGAAAGAAAGATTTTGGGCTTTTTTCACAAATTTACAGAAACGCTTTCCCTCCATTCGGTGATTAATAGCGAATAATTTTGTTTTCTGAAAGGGTTGATGGTGACTTCTTGCTCACCTTTGCTATTTAACTTACTAAAGTAAAAAGTAATTTAAGCCAAGAGAAAAAAAAAAGCTTAATTCTTATTATTCTTTTTTTAAAGAAATTTTTGCTTGTCTGGTCAGGGCTGAGAAATAAACGAACCTGGCCACTATTCCTCACTTTGCCGCCTCCTCCAAACAAAATTTTGAAACGTGGACTGTCGAATATTTTCATTCTATGTTTTTTTTATTATTATTTTTTTTTCCCATAAATCTCAGCGAAGTGATCAGTTTCCCCAAGATTTACGAACATGAAAATTCTCGACAGGACACCACCTGATTGCAATGGAAAGCATAGCTGTGATAACTGGTAAAAGACCAGGCTACTACTGCATAGCTTGCATTAAGCCTAACATAGCTATTGATGTTATAATACACCACACAAGTCCAAATCAATCAAAAAGCAGGTTATATAGAACAGTTTTCTGATCTTTCACAAGCTGCATAGCTACTGAACACCTCTCCCACTTGAAATATTTCTGCCACCCAAAATGGAAAGAAAGCAGTCATTATCTAACACATAAAATGCAATCCTGGATATAGAGTTCCGATTGTAGACGCTTTCACACAGTTCCCATGTTCACATGCGTTACTCTGCCACATTTACATACAGCAAGCCCACATCCACCATGAAGAGGGCAAAGGACTACTTATACAAACAAAAAAACAAAAATAATAATTTCAACTCTGCAATATGAAGTTTTTTGTACACAAAAATGCAGCTAGTTTTATAAAAAAAATATGTAATATTAATAAACCAGATGGGAGGGGGGCAGTTAAAGAATAAAAAAGACTTACTCAAACTTTACTCAGATTAAAATAATTAAATTCTATTGTATTTAAAGAGTCCAAGTATTCATTTCTTTTAAGTTGTTCGGTATTTTCAAATGTTCCTGCCTCTAGATCAAGATCTGTTCTCAATTAGTAGAAACTGTATCAAAGGCTTTGTGTACGAAGGAAGTATTTTAATTTTGTTGCAGAATAATACAAATCTCAAGATGGAAAGAAGAAATGCAATATATCAAATTCTACTGGACTGCAACAATAATTATATAGGATAAACGTCTTGAAAATTAGAGCACAGAATTAAGGAACATGTAACATCTATTAACAATAATCAAAATAGTGTATTGGTAAATCAGATACAATTATGCAAATCAACTTATGAACCTTTCTGGCATAAAATAAAAATACTGGACCATGAGACTAATTAATGAAAGTTTCTACATACAAAAAAAAACTGTTCTATTAATGAACCTACAAAGCTTATACAAAACATTTTTAACAACTTAGTTCAAAAATAATAGCATTACAAAATACATAATAAGATTTTAATTTAAGAACTAGCCATAATATGAGGAATCTGGCAACAAAAATTTTAATTCTTCCCATGTAAACAAGGCCTCTGACACCGTTTCTAGTCATTGAGAACAGGACTTGATAATAAAAATCTAAAGATCAGAAACATCTGAAAATACAAAATAACTTAGAAGATATTTGAAAGCTCTTCAATTTAAAATACAATTTAATCTACTCGTCGGGGTCAGCCGATTCACTCTGATTGGCTGTGACATAGCTTGTTGCAAAATAACTGAGAATGTTTCTATAAAAAATGTCCAATACTGCGTTCGACCTTGGTATGTCTCGACAAAAAATGTTGTTGTTGTAGTAATCACAGCAACCAGGTACACCTGTTTATCACGCATGCATCGTTGGTATTGCGCAGTTTAATAAGAACTGTTTCGTGAACTTCTAACAAGTGTTTCCGCGCTATGATTTTTTGAAAAATTGGATGTGAAAGCAGAACAAAGATACACCATTAAATTTTGCTGTCAACTTAAGAAGTCTGTTGGAGAGACTTTCCGTCTTATGTAAGAGGCTTATAAAGATGAATATCTAGGCTATTCCATGTCAAGAATCTAATTTTTAATGAATTTTTTACCTCATGTCTTCCAATTTTCATAAAATTTTGTACACCTGTTGAATGATCAAAACTAAGTCTAAATCTAAAATTTTTATTTTTTATTTCATCCCGTTTTTGAGTTATGAGTTTTGAAATTTCAAAAAAATGGCAATTTTGGCCTTTCTGGACTACACAAAAACCTTAAAAGCTCAGCCCAGAATAGAGATATTTCAGAACTAAAAATACCACTCCATTTAGAAATTCATAGGCTTTAATATGATATGCTACATGATGGACTTATTGTAAATTTTAAAAATAAGTTACAAAATTTATAATTTAAAAAAGTGATTAAAAAAATATGAGTAAAAATTTTCAAAAAATTTGTATTGATTATACCATATTTCTAAAAGCTTTCTGCAAAATTTCATCTAGGGATCTCAATGGGATCATATTTTAAAAAAATATATTTTGTACATACATGTCTGCCTTATTGGGCTATGTTCAGGATAAATTGGGTCTTATTGGAGTAAAATAAACAAGACTTCAAACCATAATATCAGTTATTTCAGGAATTTCTTTAAAAAGTTATTCAATTAAAAGGTATCTGAAAAGCCATCAGGCTTTTCTTAAAATAATAATTTCTATAGTGGAGTGACAGCTTGCTGTTGCATGATAGAACCAGTTTCATCTTGTTTAAACCAGCACTAACTGGCTCTGACTTGTATGGACAAGCTGTTGCTTGTTGTACAGGGCTCAGTGGTGAGTTGAGACTCAGTCTTTCCTTAATCTGTTGGTGTCTTTGTGCTCCAGCTGTTTTATTGACATTTTGGGAATACACAAGTTAACTAGATTTTCTAAATTTTATTGTGAATCTGAGGTGTACTAATATATTTTCACTAGACTATGGCTGCAACAGAAAAAAAAATGTCTAATTTAATATATTGTTGTAATCCTTTTAATAAAATCAGTCACAAGACTATTAAAACTGTAAGGCCTATTCAGAATTGGATGTGTGAAATGCAGCCAGAGATTAATCGTGGCATGAAGATATGTGACAGTTGCAGAAAACAGTTGCCAAAGGAGAAGAAAGAGGGGGAAATGATGGAGGAGGAGGATAATGAGTCAAGACAGCCAGACATTCGAGACATTAACAAAGCCTGCAGAAGAATTTATTGAAAATTTGTGTGAACAGCTGGTATTGTTAAAAACTCACTCTTTCATTACACATCAATAAGCAGCATACTACTCACACCTGAAAGTGAACATTTGGGAGAATCAGGCCTTGATAACATTGGACTTTTCAGAGAACTACTCTTTTGTCCTCCAAGATGAAGTCCAGTCATTCCACTGGAACAACAACCAGGCAACAATTCATCCATTTGCTGTATATTATAGTCAAAGAGGGGAGATTAAGTTCAAAAGCTTTGTTGTGATTTCCGAATGCTTAACACACAATACTATAGCCGTTCATATCTTTTATTTTTCTAATGGATCAAGTGCACAATACAAAAATAAGAAAAAATTCTCAAACCTGGGTTACCATAAAGAAGATTTTGGTATTTATGCAGAGCGGCACTTCTATGCAACAGTCCATGGAAAAGGAGTATGCGATGGTTTGGGAGGGACAGTCAAGCGCCTTGCAGCCAAGGCAAGTTTACAGAGACCCTACAGAGACCAAATTATGACACCGCTGGAACTCTTTTACTGGTGCCAAGATAACATCCCTTCCATCCAGTTCTTATTTTCAACAAATGAGGATTACAGAAAAAAAGAAAATGTCCCTAAAACAACACTTTGAAAGAGTGAGAGTGATCAAGGGAACACAAGGATTTCACTGCTTTATTCCATCTACAAATAGTCCAACAGAAATTGTGACCAAGGTGTACTCCTTTAGCAATGAGAGTCAGAAGTTTGACATTGAAGGAGGACAGACTATGAAAGTGAAGAAACAATTGTGAGCTTCTTATACCCACCAGGCCCAGCATCATCATTTGTTTACCGATCCAATCCGGATGTACTTAAAGTAAAGCGAGCACAAGTTCTAACAAGGGTTCGACCAAGGACTGCAACTGGTTGCACTTACACTTTGACAAAAAATGAAATGTCGTGTGCAACAGATGCTCTTGAAAAGCATCTGGATAATTAAATATATTTGCACTTTTAAGGTATTAACCTCTTGCAAAGTGCGCATAGTTTACGTGCAATTCATAAATGAAAAAACCATGAGGAATAACCACTCACCATAAAGATCATGGTAACCTCCAATGGACCAAACACTTCCAACACGTCATTCATCGTGATGTAACTGGGCTTCCACAGGTTTACAGACTTCTTGCTTACGTTTCTTATTTTCGGGTGTGAAACATCGTTTTTTTCCTTTGCCTTATAGTATGTTACTATAATGCTTGTCAATTCGATAAAAATCACACATACAACTCATTCATACAATTCAAGTAAAAACTATGTACATAAACCTTACATTCACAGGTGATTAAACCTTAGTCAACTCTAATTATGGAACTCCTCCTTCTGTTTCACAACCTCTGCTACTCCCACTGCAATTGTCACACCCATTCAGCCCCGCACATCCAATCCTCTAGTACTTTCGACAGGTCCCTGTCATCTTCAGGAGGCAGGTGTGTCTCATCCGCCCACCGCAGCTCAAGTGAGCAGAGCCATCGAGGCATGGGCTCCAGTCGCTATCTCTGAATCGTTGTGTCTCTGGCGCCATCTATTGTCCCTGCTGCTCTTTTTTCCCTCTTTCTTTTTACGCTGCTGTTCAATTTTTTTTTATTGAACAGCAGCGTAAAAAGAAAGAGGGAAAAAAGAGCAGCAGGGACAATAGATGGCGCCAGAGACACAACGATTCAGAGATAGCGACTGGAGCCCATGCCTCGATGGCTCTGCTCACTTGAGCTGCGGTGGGCGGATGAGACACACCTGCCTCCTGAAGATGACAGGGACCTGTCGAAAGTACTAGAGGATTGGATGTGCGGGGCTGAATGGGTGTGACAATTGCAGTGGGAGTAGCAGAGGTTGTGAAACAGAAGGAGGAGTTCCATAATTAGAGTTGACTAAGGTTTAATCACCTGTGAATGTAAGGTTTATGTACATAGTTTTTACTTGAATTGTATGAATGAGTTGTATGTGTGATTTTTATCGAATTGACAAGCATTATAGTAACATACTATAAGGCAAAGGAAAAAACGATGTTTCACACCCGAAAATAAGAAACGTAAGCAAGAAGTCTGTAAACCTGTGGAAGCCCAGTTACATCACGATGAATGACGTGTTGGAAGTGTTTGGTCCATTGGAGGTTACCATGATCTTTATGGTGAGTGGTTATTCCTCATGGTTTTTTCATTTTTTGCATCTGGATAAGTATAAATAATGGAAGAATACAAGTTTTCAGACCCTTTGATGTGTAAGTTTTTTTTTTGTTTTTTTTTCTAATTTTGTTTGATATCTATTTTGTTATAATGTTCATGATATGAAGTACAAACAAGAATTTTTTTTAATACTTAATGATGTGACAATTTTTTTGATTTTCTTCACAAAATAAACCTGATGAGGTAGTAAGAATTCTGAATAATTTCCCCAATGCCCTATTCTGTTGCGATAAAAATTAATATCAAGACACTGCAGGGAGAAGTCCCCTTTATCAATACAATTACAATTAGACTCATTAAGAACAATGTGCTATTTTTTAAAGTTTGATCCCATTGAGATCCCAAGATCAAATTTTGCAGAAAGCTTTTAGAAATATGAAATAATAAATACAAAGTTTTTGAAATTTTTTACTCATATTATTTCTTTTTACTTTTTAAAATTTAAAATTTTGTAACTTAATTATGAAATTTAAAATAAGTCCATCATGTGGCATATCATATTAAAGCCCATGAATTTCTGAAGAGTGGCATTTTTAGTTTTGAAATATCTCAATTCTGGGCTGAGCTTTTAAAGTTTTTGTGTAGTCCAGAAAGGTCAAAATTGTCAATTTTTTAAAATTTCAAACCCTCATAACTCAAAAACCGGATGAGATAAATATATATATATATATTATATCTGGGACCTTCTCTTATACTACTGTTAGAAAACTGAAAATGAAAGCAATATAAAATGGTAAGGTAAAAGTCATTGGATCACTTGACATGGAATGACCCATCTAGGAAAATCAACAATTCATAGATGGCATAAAGAATCAATCGCTTATGGAGGATGACCTTCAACAAGTATAACAGAGGTAAATATCAATACAATAGGTGTTATTATTCGGAAAGACAGGTACCTATCAATTAGCAGACCTGCTAACCTCTCAGACCCAAAAAATGTAACATTCAAATAGAAAAATCATAACATGATGTGTGCTGATAATTTTTGAAGCCTATTTCATCTATATAAATTATTGATAGTTGTAGGTGTAAGAAGAGAGAGGTTGCTTTGGGTAAACAGAAACTTGTCCACATTCCAGCACCGACCAATCAGCAGCTTTTTAAGTATGACAAAGAGTCGAAAATACGAATCGGTCTCGAACATTATACGAAACGAGTCAGGATTTGTCTACTGGTTGCCGATTGCACTTGACTTACTTTTTTCCATTGGGAAACTAGAGGCAGGGGAATTTAAGAGAAACTGGAAACCTCTTTGAGAAAATAAATCTTTCGAAGGGGAAAAAGCAGATTCCAAGTAAATTTTTCTTTATTTCTGTCTGAAAAGGGGAGGAAATGGGGGTACTACTTTTTTTTTAAATCGTATTTTTGGCGGCAAAATCATATTATCGTACTGCAGCATGATTAATCATACTAAATATGATAAAATCGTAACAGTTGGCAACAGGTCTGAATTAGAGATATCGAAGTTATGGTTCACATTTCAAATCAATTCACAGAATTTTAACAGAGCATTTCGGTATGAAACAAGTTTGTTCAATTTGGGTTCCCTATTTTTTTTCATGTGCAGCCGAATGCAAGGCCAAACATGTACAGTTCTATTGTTTCTTATTTGGAGAAAATGAATAAAGGTGACGCCCCAACCTGCATATTGTCCAGACTTGTCACCATGTGACTTCTGGTTGTTCCCCACTTTAAAAAAAGACATTGCAGGGACAACAATTTGAGACTGATCAACAACTCATTACAGTTGCACAGGACATTTCGGTTTTTTTTTTTTTTTTTTTTTGATTGGGAGTTTAACAACCACCGTGAGCAACTCGGTGGGCTGTAAGCAGTCGCACGTCCCTAATTCAGTGTCACTGGTTCCCAGGAAGGGAGAGAGCGAGCGCCATAAGACAAACACGACATTCATACCTCACCGGGATTCGAACTCGGACGAATGATCAGAAGCCATTGCTTAGATCACTGCGCCACTTGGGTGGCTGCACAGGAATGCTTCAACAGCATTTCAGAATTCCAGAAGACATTCAAAAAGTGGGAGGAACATTGAGATACCTATATTAAAAGGGATGGACAATATTCCAAAAAGATGACCACTTCCTTGATAATTAAGGTATACATACTTTTTTTATAAAAACATTCTTTTGTTTTGGAACAACCCTTGTATTTTCCACTTATCTATAATAATCCATAGCTGCGAACTCCAGAGTAAAAGGTGATTGCATGCTAAAAACATAAAAAACAACTTCTCTCACAACAAAAACGAGCACATTTTAAAAAACTGTAATTTAACTATGTAGTATAACTACCATTTTATTTTGAACACTAATCACATGTACCAGTTATTATCCTTTCCCTTATGCTCTCCCATAAGGGAGAGCATAGTTGAGGATATAACTGGTAGGTCATAAAAAAACTATAACCATGATGACTAAAACTAATGCAAATCATTACAGCATCTAAACTATCATTATCGTGACAAAAGCTACACATAAAATTTATTGTGAAATCGTTCCTTTGTTGTTTCATTCTGGGTATTAGCAGTCTTTTTACACAACGTGGAACAATACACACAAAGTCAGGAACTACTTGAAAGTGTTCGTACTCAGAAGTTCATCTGCAATCACATGCAAAACGAAAAAAAAATTGTACAGAATAAGTGTGCCCAACTTGTAACAAAACATAAAAACAAAACCAATATAATCCATATTTATTTGTGTCTAGCAGGAAAATAAAATCTTCCTCACAAGCTTTCCCCATCAACAGACAGCTTCTTTAGGCAGTTACAAAACAGAATCAAATGAGAATCTAATGATAAATTAAATTAGATTCTCATTTGATTCTGTTTTTCTTTTGTAACCACCTGAAGAAGCCGTCCATTGACAAGGAAAGCTTGTGAGGAAGATTTTATTTTCCTACTAGACACCAATAAATACGGATTATATTGGTTTTGTTCTTAGTTTGATGTTGACAACCCACAGTTTACTCATTAAAACATAAAAAGCCTGGGTGGACATCTGAATCTCAACCCTTTCAAGTAGTTCCCAACTTGATGAGTATCTCTCAGCCTGGTGGTTTATATATAGCCTGCTCATCCTCCACATAATTTTCATACAGAGTACTATTATACATTGAAACCAATAATTTCAATGCTCTAATAACATAGATTTCTCTTCCCACAAAAATGCGGATTCTTTTTATTCGAAAAAAAAATACAAAACAGTACAGGGTTCACTTTTTTTTTTTTTATTGGCGGTTTAACAACCACCACATGAGCAACTCAGTGGGCTAAAAGCAGTCACCCCATCACAAATTTAGGGCCACTGGTTCCAGGTAAGGGAGACGGTAAGTGCCACAAGACAAACACAGCATATGACTCAGGGATTCGAACGTGGACCCATTTTGGATAGATGGTCACAAGCCAGCGCTTAGACCACTGGGCCACTGGGGTGGGCAGTACAGGGTTTTCACTCTTTTCCTCTCACAAAAATAAGCACTTTTAAGCACCGCTCAAACGCTCAAAATGTTTTTAAGGAACCTATTAATTGCAGAAGCAACAATGACATGTTCAAATATACTTTAACACACAACTTCCGATTCTTGGTTACAGATCGTAGATACTCTAAGAGAACCTGTGCGATAGGGCCATTTTCTATTACTTTGGTGGATATGTTACTTTTTTTTTATTGGAGGTTTGATGACCACGATAAGCAACACAATGGGCTATAAACAACCACCCGTTCCTAATTTAGGAGACCACTGGTTCCAGGTAATGGAGAGAACTAGTGCTATAAGACAAACACAACATCCGTGCCTCACCGGGATTCGAACCCAGACCCATCTTGGACGAATGGTCACACGCCAGCGCACAGACCACTGAGCCAGTTACGTTACTTTTTTAATGTACATACTGTATTTTGGGTTGTTGTTTGCAGCTATGTATTCACACCCACGCAATAAAAAAAATCGCAACAGTCCTCCATTTGAAGGTGTCACACACGTTGTTTGCAACACCTTTGTCTGCAGAAATCATATACACTTTCTTTTTTTAGTGTAATGACCACCCCACACCACGAGTGATCAATTTGATGGGCTCTATGCAGTCACCCATCCCTAACTTGGGACCACTGCTTCCAGGGAAGAGAGGGCCAGTTCTGTAAGACTATTACACCTGTGCCTTCCCAAGATTCAAACCTGCCCCCCCCCATCTCCTGTGAATGGTCAGTCAGCTAAAGGCATCATGTGTGTTTTTTTTTGTTTGGAGGTTTAACGACCACCATGTGCAACTCAATGGGCTATAAGCAGTCGTCCGTCCCTAATTTAGGGTCACTGGTTCCAGGGAAGGGAGAGAGCCAGTGCCGTAAGACAAACACAACATCCATGCCTCACCGGGATTCGAACCCGGTCCCCGTTCGGACGAATGATCAGAGGCCATCGCTTAGACCACTGCGCTACCGGGGCGGCCATCATGTGTGTGTTACATACCTTCAAATGCAGGGGTGTTGAGATTTTATTTATGGGTGGTGTCTGAGGAAATTCGGGCGATTTCATAAATCCCTAAATGAGAAAACCACTTTCAAATTTTCAGATACACTCTGAAATCATTTCTCATGAGAACAAGTTCCGTGAACCCCGAAATGGTTCCCCATGAGAAATTCTTAAAATCTAATTAACCAATGGACAGTAACGGTATCGATAATAACAAAGTAATACTCTACATACCCAGAATCTACGTTTCTCACGCTATAAAAAGTATAAATAACATAAAATTTGAATATCAACCATTCAACTCCAAACGAGCTTTTTAAAATTCGAAGCAAAATTACAGTAACAACAATCTCTACACATTGCCAACTCCCATAACCAAAAATCAACTAACTCAAACAGGAAAATCAACTAAAAACCCGCTAACCCCCAAAAAATCAACTCAAAAAACAACTAAAAGCAAAGCGGTAATACATTCAAAGCAAACTCCTTCTTGATATGAATAAAAACAAAACTAAGTTAAATAAAATGTGCATACCTTTGCTATTACAGCACCACAGCATATTGCATATATTTATTATTTTCCTAGCTGATCATTACTCCAATGTTTTTAGATAGACAATCATGCTGTTGACATGGTTTACTTTGAACATAACTGTAGATTTTAATTGCACGAAAGTTTAAAAAAAAAAAAAAAAAAAAAAAAAGTTTTAATGCTAGCCGTCCCTGGACAGTGTTGTCAATATAACTGTACAGCAACTTCCTGTAGTCAGTATAGCCTGTGAATCAAAGTCCAGTTGCAGATGCTCTAGCACATTGAATTAAGTACTTTGTATACATTTTAGTATTTGATGTAATAAGAAAAACACATGAACTGTATATTACTTTAGAAACACACTCCAGAACCACATATTCTCTCATTCTAACAGGAAAATCAACTAAAAGGCAACCAAAAGGGGACACGGAAGTCTTTCTTAATTTTGTTCTCCCTTTCTTAACATTTTTTCTTTCTATTCCTTTCCCCCTGCATTCCAGCTTTAATGAATATTCGGTATTTTTGAGATGGTTGGGTATATTTAATTCCCACCATAAGCTGTTCTTTGGCTATAAGCAGTTGTGCGTTCGGGGCAGAGAACCAGCAACGTAGGGCGGATGCACTATATATGCTTGCTTTATTGGGAAGTTGGCCAGAAACCAGCATATCTGATCATTTAGCTGACGAAGTGGCTTTTTTTTTTTTTTTTTTTTTTTTTTTGAGGTTTAACGACCACCGTGAGCAACTCAATGGGCTACAAGCAGTCGCCCGTCCCTAATTTAGAGTCACTGGTTCCAGGGAAGGGAGAGAGCCAGTGCCGTAAGACAAACACACCATCCATGCCTGACCAGGATTCGAACCCGGACCCCTTACGGACGAATGATCAGAGGCCAGCGCCTTAGACCACTGCGCCACCAGGGTGGCACGATGTGGCTTCGATCATCTTCTATATTCCGCTGTGGCGGAAAACTGGCGTCGTACGGCTGACGTACCACTCATACCTTATCCAGGGGCTGGCGAGAAACTAGCGTCTTTTGCTACTCCGCCGGTGGGGTGTCTTTGGTCGTTTTCTGTAAATGTAGCCACCAAGTTTAGATGCTCCAGGTAAGAAAGAAAAGTAAATCCAAAAATGAAGTCACAGTCCTGCACTTTTTTTTTTTTTTGCTTCCACTGTTATCTTTCTTTTGAGTGGTGCGCTGCCGCTCTAAGCACTCAGATACATACTTAAAACTTTTGAGAACTGCTGCAGTTTGCATTCATAATCAACAATTACACAAGATAGAGAATTTTGTACAATTCAAATCTTCTTAGCTATGATCTACATTCATTTTGATGGCCCAAAATTAAAATATGTCTTCACTTCTGTAGTTCATATTTATCATCATGTTGCAGAGGAACGCAAGCTCCAATGATTTAAAATGTAATGATACTGTCCAAAACTTTTACTTTAGGACGATAATAAAGTTTACTTCTGAGAATTTCCGTCGATCATAATATAAAACATATTGGATTTAAAATCCTGTGTCTTTGTGTGCACTAAAAAGAATTTGCACCATAAGCGCACTTTCAAATTTAACGAGCCGCCCCGGTGGCGCAGTGGTCTAAGGCGTTGGCCTCTGATCATTCGTCCGTAAGGGGTCCGGGTTCGAATCCCGGTCAGGCATGGATGTTGTGTTTGTCTTACGGCACTGGCTCTCTCCCTTCCCTGGAACCAGTGACCCTAAATTAGGGACGGGCGACTGCTTATAGCCCATTGAGTTGCTCACGGTGGTCGTTAAACCTCCAATCAAAAAAAAAAAAAAAAAAAAAAATTTAACGACGATACATAGATGTATTTATAATAAAAAGGTCCAATGAAAAAAGGAAATAATCAACTATTGTTTCTTGTCGATCAACAAAACAGTTCAACAGTCAACTAAGTAATTACTTTACTTTCCACATTCTTTCTTTCTTTTTTTTTTTTTTTTTTTTTTGATTGGAGGTTTAACGACCACCGTGAGCAACTCAAATGGGCTATAAGCAGTCGCCCGTCCCTAATTTAGGGTTACTTGTTCCAGGGAAGGGAGAGAGCCAGTGCCGTAAGACAAACACAACATCCATGCCTCACCGGGATTCGAACCCGGACCCCTTTCGGACGAATGATCAGAGGCCATCGCTTAGACCACTGCGCCACCGGGGCGGCCCACATTCTTTCTGAACATAAACTAAAAAAGCACAACTGCTTATGTATATTCTTTCCTATGTACTTCACATAACAAAAGCTCTGCATGCAGCTCCCTCATACGAAATTTCCAGGTAGTAAATGTTATCACCACTTGTTGCGAGGAAATTTGGCTTAACAGTAAACATTGTATCAACATAGGAAAAAAACTGTTTCTGGTTACGTGATTACGGTTGATTACGACTTGAAAATAGAAAACAATGAAAAATAACAGTAACAAACAAGAATAATGAAAACAACTAGAAATCAACTAGTTTTTTCTGCAATCAACTAGATTTTGCAACTATCAACTAAATCAGAAATTGTTCAACCAAGTGCTGGGTAAAATCAACTAAATCTGGTTGAAAATCAACTAAATTGGCAACACTGCCTCTACAACGATTGGTTAGTTACTTTGCATTTTTCATACCCAATGAAGGGTTGCCAGATTTTTTATACGAAAAGTGCCAATTTTGGTCTATTCTCTCCAAGGTCTTTGGTGTCAAGTGTGTCGTGGGTCTTTGGTCGTGAGCTTCTGCAGACGGGTTCTTACAAAGACTAAAATCATGAAATAATATACTAAAAGTGATTAATGTCGTGTAACGTGTATGGTTATGTATAAGTGAATATTCTTCCAGATAGTGTGTTTTTGAAAAGCTTCGTCAATTTTATTCGGGAAATGCATGATCTCTAAGGTGACCAGATATTGGAACACTCATTTGAAGATAAAATATCGCCGCTCCGGTGGCGCAGTGGTCTAAGCGATGGCTTCTGATCATTCGTCCGAAACGGGTCCAGGTTAGAATTCCGGTGAGGCATGGATGTTGTGTTTATCTTACGGCACTGGCTTTCTCCCTTCTCTGGAACCAGTGACCCTAAATTAGGGACGGGCGACTGCTTATAGCCCATTCAGTTGCTCACGGTGGTCGTTAAACCTACAACCATAACCATACCATAAAATATCGCGTCATACCCAAGGAGGTTAGAATAATAACTCCGGAGATGCCCTAAGTCTCTTAACCGTGAATCCGCCAGGTGTGGGAATTTGGCGTTATATACATAACACCTACGTAATTTCAACGTGTGTATTTTTTTTTATTGGAGGTTTAACGACCACCGTGAGCAACTCAATGGACTATAAGCAGTCGCCCGTCCCTAATTTAGGGCCACTGGTTCCAGGGAAGGGAGAGAGCCACTGCCGTAAGACAAACACAACATCCATGCCTCACCGGGATTCGAACCCGGACCCCTTACGGACGAATGATCAGAGGCCAGCGCCTTAGACCACTGCGCCACCGGGGCGGCCCTGTGTATTTTGGAATTGCGTGCCTTTTGGTTGCAGAAACTGTGTTATTATCAAACCGGAATGAATTATGCTTCATTGACGAGTAAAGTTTTCAACTTTAGCGGCCGCCCCGGTGGCGCAGTGGTCTAAGCGATGGCCTCTGATCATTCGTCCGAACGGGGTCCGGGTTCGAATCCCGGTGAGGCATGGATGTTGTGTTTGTCTTACGGCACTGGCTCTCTCCCTTCCCTGGAACCAGTGACCCTAAATTAGGGACGGGCGACTGCTTATAGCCCATTGAGTTGCTCACGGTGGTCGATAAACCTCCAAAAAAAAAAAAAAAAAAAAAAAAAAAAAAAACTTTAGCGTCATATTTTGTTTTGAATTCGCACTAATGTTGGTGTATTTCAATTTAAAATAAAAATAGGAAGGGGCTTCAAAATAATTAAGAATTTTGAAAATTTAGCATTTTCTCACACATCGGAAGAAAGTTATGATGTGAAATTCGGAACATTTGCGATGAAAGAAGGCGGTTCGGCCAACACACAATGCATTGCAATAACACTGGAAACCATCAGCTTTTCCCTGGCTTTTCCACACTTTGACGGCTCTCGCTTGTGGTTACAGGCACCACGCAAAGTTAAGCTGACCAAAGTCCCCAATTCTTGAGGACAGTCCTCGAATTTTGTTTACTGTCCCCAAAAACGTCTGATGCCTTTGGGGACGCAAATTGCCCTCAAATGCCGGCGAATTTACACTTCCTCATTAGATCGGTAGATTTCTAGTGAAAAATGCTCTTAAAAGTAGTTTTCGTTGTTCCAATTTTCCGACATGCTTCTTGTGAAAACAAATTTTGACTTCTTTTTTCTTCCTTCCGAGTTTAACGACCACCGAGAGCAGCTCTAAGGACTATAAGCAGTCGCCTGCCTCTAATTTGGAGACATTTGTTCTAGGGAAGAGAGAGAGATAGCAAGGTCTGCAAGACAAACACAGCATCCATGTCTCAGTCGGGACTCAAACCCGTACGCTCGTACCCACTTGTACGAATGGTCAGTGGCCAGCACTAGGATATTGAACTACTAGTGCGGTCAAATTTTGACTGTAATTGATCTAAGTTTCTCAAGAAACTTTGGCAAAATAAAAAATTTGCCATGCAATTACTTTGGTGTGCAGCTCGATTTTAATTCGGCACATGTACAAAGTAAAGGCCGCCCCCGGTGGCGCAGTGGTCTACGCGATGGCCTCTGATCATTCGTCCGAAAGGGGTCCGGGTTCGAATCCCGTGAGGCATGGATGTTGTGTTTGTCTCACGGCGCTGGCTCCCTCCCTTCCATGGAACCAGTGACCCTAAATTAGGGACGGGCGACTGCTTATAGCTCATTGAGTTTTTTTTTTTTTTTTGATTGGAGGTTTAACGACCACCGTGAGCAACTCAATGGGCTATAAGCAGTCGCCCGTCCCTAATTTAGGGTCACTGGTTCCAGGGAAGGGAGAGAGCCAGTGCCGTAAGACAAACACAACATCCATGCCTCACCGGGATTCGAACCCGGACCCCTTCGGACGAATGATCAGAGGCCAACGCCTTAGACCACTGCGCCACCTGGGCGGCTCATTGAGTTGCTCACGGTGGTCGTTAAACCTCCAATCCACAATTCACACTCAACTCCATATTAGCATTTCACTTTTGCTAATATGTTCTCGCCATCATAATTCTACTTTGTCAATACAAATTACCAACATTCTATAAGATATATATTCTTTTAAGACAGAAATTTGCATATGTAATACCACACTTATTAAAGCAATGCAGTTTTGTGACAAAAAGATTTGCATATTTTTTGAGTGCGTATATGTCCCCAAATGAACTGCCGATTTGGGGACACCACGCCCTTTTGTCCTCAAATCAGTGTTCCGATATCTGGTCCAAGGAGGTTATATTACTGGAGACACCACTCCTATCCACGCAGCAATGGCCGCCATAAGTCACCGCCGATGCTGCAAATGACGTCAAGAGCAGGCACGACGCAACCGCAGAAAAGAAGCTGCTTTGAAACCAATGGGACAAAAGCTTCTAAACGTATAAACAGAAAAAAATGAGTAATTCAATATTCTTTATCAATGATACACAAGCTTACTGTTTCATCAACGGTATAATTTAGTTCAGTTGCTCATGGTGGTCGTTAAACCTCCAACAAAAAAAAAAAAGTATAATTTAGTTCATTTTTGCCTGCTTGTGACGTCACACCCCAGATTAGCTGTGACCTATGGCGGCAGAGCCAGTGGTGTCTGCAGTAATATAACCTCCTTGATCTGGTCACCTTACGCAAAGTGGTACTGCTCAATTAACAAGGGCATCTCCAGATATCTTATTCTAACCTCCTTGGGCATACCCAAGGAGGCCGCCCCGGTGGCGCAGTGGTGTAAGGCGCTGGCCTCTGATCATTCGTCCGTAAGGGGTCCGGGTTCGAATCCCGGTCGGGCATGGATGTTGTGTTTATCTTACGGCACTGGCTCTCTCCCTTCCCTGGAACCAGTGACCCTAAATTAGGGACGGGCGACTGCTTATAGCCCATTGAGTTGCTCACAGTGGTCGTTAAACCTCCAATCAAAAAAAAATGCCCAAGGAGGTTAGAATAGTACTTCTGGAGATGCCCTGAGTCTTTTAACCGTCAAGCCGTAATGTGTGGGAATTTGGCGTTGTTTACATAATAGCCATGTAATTTCAGCTGTGCTTATTTTAGAATTTCGTAGCTTTGGGTTGCAGAAACGGTGTTAATATCAAACCGGTATGAATTACACTTCTTACTCGAGTGAAGTTTCCAATTTTAGCGTTATGTTTTGTTTAGAATTCGCACTAATGTTCGTGTATTTCAATTTTAAAGAAAAATGGGAAGGATCCTCAAAATAATTAAGAATTTTATGAATTCAGCATTTTCTCACACATCGGCAGTAAGTTACGATGCAAAATTGGAAACATTTGCATAGAAAGAAGGCGATTCGGCAAACACAAAATGCATTGCAATAGCCTGTAAAATCATCAGTTTTCCCACACTTTGACGGCCGTCGCTCACGGTTATAGGCTTCACGCAAAGTGCTGCTGCTCCATTAACAAGGGCATCTCCAGATATCTTATTATAACTTCCTTGTGCATACCGTAGCCTACGAGGATAGTGATCCTCGTAGGGTACTGGAGCATACCCTAACGATCCTCGTAGGGTACGGGCATACCTAACGATCCTCGTAGGGTACGGGCATACCTAACGATCCTCGTAGGCTACGGGCATACCCTAACGATCCTCGTAGACTACGGGCGTACCCTAACGATCCTCGTAGGCTACGGGCATACTCAAAGCAACAGCTCATTTGAAGACACGTATATACTAATACTGAATACGCAAAAAAAAATCCAAAATTATATCGTTTTAAAAAATACAAAATTGTATTTTACATAATATCTGATTTTGATTTCAATAACAGCAGTTTCGTGTCTTTTACATACCTATGAAATTTCAAATTACTCTTTTTGTATTGCGATTGGTGCAATAAAAAGGATAACACGAAGATACCATAGTCACATTTATCTGTTAACAGTATCCTTTGAACTAGCGAGTGCCGCCCCGGTGGCGCAGTGGTCTAAGCGATGGCCTCTGATCATTCGTCCGTAAGGGGTCCGGGTTCGAATCCCGGTGAGGCATGGATGTTGTGTTTGTCTTACGGCACTGGCTCTCTCCCTTCCCTGGAACCAGTGACCCTAAATTAGGGACGGGCGACTGCTTATAGCCCATTGAGTTGCTCACGGTGGTCGTTAAACCTCCAATCAAAAAAAAAAAACTAGCGAGTTTTTTTTTTGCCTGTAAGTGACGTCACGCCAAAGATTAGCTGTGACATATGGCGGCAGAGCCAGTGGTGTCTCCACCATATAAGCTCGATGGCTGATACCATGGAAAAAATGTTTACACTTACTCGATTTTCTTTTTTTTATCAATGATTTAACCAAGGAGGTTAAAAAGGTGGGGAAAAGACTGCTGATTCCTCTCGTGTGACCAAAATGTAGCCTGCGAAACCTCACGGTCATGACTTCACAGCCCTTGTTGTATGTGGGCGTGGTCATTTGTTTCCAATTTTGCAGTATCTTGTGTCCATTAATCTGTGCTTGTGCCAAGCATTGTAATCACGGTGTATGATTGAAGTCACACATAAACGTTCAATCATTCCCAGTGGCGTATTTCATAAGCGTATATATGTACTCGCGATAAAGGTAATTTCGGGCCGCCCGGTGGCGCAGTGGTCTAAGCAATGGCCTCTGATCATTCGTCTGAACGGGTCCGGGTTCGAATTCCGGTGAGGCATGGATGTTGTGTTTGTCTTAAAGCACTGGCTCTCTCCCTTCCCTGGAACCAGTGACCCTAAATTAGGGACGGGTGACTGCTTATAGCCCATTGAGTTGCACACGGTGGTCGTTAAATCTCCAATTAAAAAAAAAAAAAAAAAAAAGACCATTCGTCCGAGGTGGATCAGGGTTCGAATCTCGGTGAGGCATGGATGTTGTGTTTGTCTTACGACGCTGGCTCTTTACGTTCCCTGGAACCGGTTACCCTAAATTAGGGACGGGCAGCTGCTGATAGCCCACTGAGTTGCTCATGGTGTTCTTTAAACCTCCAATCAAAAAAAAAGAGAAAGAAAGAAAAAGGTCATTTCGGGCACGCGATTGGTCCGGAGATATTTTGCAGATTGCGTGTAGATTGTAGGAGGAGGAGAAACACTTGACGGGAACCTCTATGCCTTCTACGGTGGGAAGTTTTGCTTTGAAGTCACTTAACATACAGTGTCAAATGATGTTATTGAATGTCATTTTTGGGAAGTAATTTTGTCTACTTTATCGTAAGTAGTACTTATAATGAATACAAGTGCGAAATCCGTCTTAATATTAAAACTGAGGACAACTTTAAGGTGATTCCACCTAAAATCTCTTTCCCATGTTTCCAATGGTAAAACATTTTAACATATTTTCTTCTCAATTAATGTATTCCCAAGGATGAAAATTTTCACATCGATAAAACTAACTATAAGTTATAGCATGGGATACTTAATACTTGCTGAAACACAACCATAATTAAGCAATCCAACATTTGTTTGTCTACTGACGTTATCAATGTACAGGTCGCGCCATCTATTAACAAGTCTGAACATTACTCAAAGAAAAATGATTGGCTTTTAATATCATTAAGGTTAGGTTTTAATAGGTATTAAGTATCCCATGCTATAACTTAAAGTTAGTTTTATCGATGTGCATATTTTCATCTTTGGCAATACATTAATTGAGAAGAAAATATGTAAAGGCATTTTACCATTGATAACATAAGGCATAGGTTTTAGGTGAAACCACCTAAAAATAGGCTAAATGGATATTAAAGTCTCAGTATTGGCCAACAGATGGCAGCACATCTGCACTATATTGACGCGTTTTACAGTGTAAAACAAATTGCATGATTTTGTCTGGCACTTAAAAGGACTGTTTATTAGCAAAATGGTTTTTCCTCGCTGAAATATTTATTCTGCCATTAAAGTTTTGTTTCCAAATGAATGTGAAGATGTCCATCTGCATAAAAATTAACTAGATTGATTTTCCGCCAGGGAAGACCTGTTTAATGACGTGAACTAACTAACACCTCATAGTAGTAGTGTTCGGAAGAAATACGACAGATCCGTCGTAATAAACATATCAGAGTGCGGTCTGCCCAGGGGTGGATTGGTTTTCCAGTGGACCACTTGCGAAATGTCCCACATTCTCGTAGTCTTTTTGCCTGGGTTTTCGGCGAATTTTTTTTTTTTTTAATGATAATCATTAACTTAATTTGAGATTCATATCTGTCTAAGAAACAGTTTCCCTTAAAAGAAGATTTTCTTTTTATCTATATGTTGGGCGTTTGCCAAGGAATGATATAAAGAAATTCTCTGTACTTATGTGGGAAAAGTGTCGCTGTAGGCAGAATGTCAGGGACGCGCCAAGCGTGAGTTCAACGGGAGCGAAGCTCCCTAGGCGCCAGCTTTCGGTGTAGGCAGGACACCTCAATCAAATTTTACGGTTGATAAATTAATATCAGGGACGCTGGAGAAGTTAAGGAAACGTTTTACTGCGAGAAATCGTAACGCTAGATAGCACGTTTATTTTTTTAGTAAAAATAATTCATGGTGTAACTCAATAGGAACTACTTGAAATCAGAGAATAATTTTTATTGTTTTGTGCAGTAACAGATACCGCAGGCAAAGGACTAACAATTCTTCTTCTTTTTTTTTTAAATGTTGAAGATTTCAGCATTCATGATATGCGCGGCCAGCCGTATGATAGAGGGGTCAATGTGAAGAAAGAACACAATGGACTTCAAAAAATATAATTTTTCGACGAAAAACCATTATGCTTTTTATGTGCCTTCAGCATCTCATACTTTAAATCTGCTCGTAAATAACGACGAAAAAAATTCTTTAGGAATTGTAAACATTTCCAGCGTTGTTCGAGAAATACAAATATATGCTTTCTTTTTCTGAGTTACCTTACTATTGGCAAATTTTAAAGAAAAAATTCTCAGCGTTAACCGTAAAACCGTGCTCTGAAACAAGGTAAGGCCCAAGGAGGTTAGAAGAAGGAGAAGATGGTAACAGCCCCTCTCCCTGTGCTTCTTGTATGACTCCACTTTTTATCAACTGACTACGCCAATGTACCCAACCCGAGAATCTCCTGTATATCTCTATGGGGAAATCGCGATTTTGAACTGGGTTTTCGGACCCTTACACTACCCGTACAGTGATAAAAAAATTGAGGCTGAAATATTCATTCCCATAATTAAAAAATTCCAGAAAAAATAGGAAAATATGAATTGCTATTTCTTTAAAAAATTGAACAAAATAATGATTTTTTGACCGGAAGTGCATACTGCGCATGATTACTTGCATACTGTGCATGTGCAAGTAACCATGTTTAAAATATAACCAAAACCCTAATGTTGAGAAATGCGAAGTCCGAAACATTCCTTGTTTGCCTCCTTGGTTTGCATGGTTTGCATGCGCTAAGCGAAACTGCTTCAGGCACAGGAAATGACGTCACGTTTCCGAACTCTCGCAGACTCCCACCATCTCAGAGAGAGGATCGAAATGGCTGATCTGTTTTGGCTTCACTCAAAACGGGTCCTTTCACGCCCTCTTCTTCTAACCTCCTTGGTAAAGACATGGGATTGATGCAATAAAGGTAACGAGGACTGGTGAACAATTTAGATGTAAGCCACGATACTTTATGTTAGCGCTTTAACGAATTTTTTAGAGACAGTGATACACGAAATTTAATCAATCGTTCTTCAAAAAAAGAAGAAAAACTAAAAACACGAAAGTTTCCAGAATGATTTGGTACACTTTTTCAACAAGAAAAGTGTTACTAGCAAAATTAATGCCAAAATCTGTAGTAGTTAAAGCAACTACAGTAGCGAACAAAAGTATTTGGCGAAACACTTTTTCGACCATAATTTTTTTCTGCTGGACCAAATCGGGTTATTTTTTAATATGATATGTGATGATTCGTGGGTTACAATGCCGCGTAGTTTGTATTTCGCTCAGAGCGAATTTGTCTTTCGAAATGGGCCATATTCAAAAGTCGCTTATTATTAACCATTTGTTTGCTGCATGTATTAATGTTTTTCTTGCGATTTTTGTGGGTTTTGTGATGTGTAGTGTGATAATAAGTCAATCTTAGGTTTTTAGAAATATGTAAAAAGTCGGAGATCCCTGTTGGAGCTCGCCAGGCGGCCGTGAACATGATGGAATCCGGAATGCGCGTCACCGACATTGCGAGGTCCCTGAAGACCCGACACCAGTCCATTTAAGTTATCCTGCAACGTTATAAGAAGACTGGGACCGTCGAGAACAGTCCACGATGTGGTAGACCTCGTTCCACTACGTTGCGTCAGGATAGACGCATCCTCCGTCGATCTCGTACTGGTCCCACCTTGACTGCTGTGGACATCGCCACCGAATTCCGCGACAGCGACGACCTGAACGTCTGCTGAATGACCATCTCCCGTCGTCTCATTGCTGGTGGATTGAATGGAAGACGCCCGGCCAAGAAACCACTCATCGGAGTCAAGAATCGACGAGCCAGAGTCGCGTTCGTGCGCCGTCATCGACACTGGACCACGGCGGACTGGAGTAAGGTGCTTTTCACCGACGAGAGCAAGTTCAACTTGTTCGGAAGTGATGGCATCCGATACGTACGACGTCCGTGTGGCCAGAGATTCAACCCCCAGTTCATTCAGCCGACTGTCAAGCACGGAGGAGAATGGTTCGTGGTTTACGGCGCCTCTCTCGCAATGGAATAAGCCCCATCATCAAGACTGACGGAATAATGACCATTCAGAGCTACATGAACATGCTCATCAACGATGTCTTCCCATGGGCAAACCAGAACATGCCACCCGGATGGATCGTGCAGCAAGACAACGACATGAAGCACACCTCCAGAGTAGCAAAGGCAGCCTTCCAGCAGCAACAGGTCACACTTGTAGACTGGCCAAGCCAATATCCAGACCTCAACCCCATCGAGCACATGTGGGAGGAGCTGGAGAGACGATGTGCGAAGAAAACCTGCCGGAATAAGGCCCAGAAGTTCGACCAGCTGTCTGCAGAATGGGCGCGAATTCCGCAGGTCACCGTCGAGAAGCTAGTGGACTCGATTCCTGCCCGTTGTGCAGCTGTTCTTAAGGTGGACGTCAAGTGAAAATCCGCCACTGTATTTTCAATGGGAAAATTTTGTTACATAAGTTCTCATACAAGAAATGCTTCCTGACATGTGAAAATTCGCATACATACGAAGAAGGCACTGAACTATAGGGAGTGGCAATCAAATTTGAGAAAAAATTATAGGAAATATTTTAAATTAAATTTCTTTGAGATAGAGTAGTGTAGCCTATCGTTACTAGGTGGCGCTCTAGGTACGTCAAGTACTGAAAATGTGGCATATCCTTGACTTTTTCCTTGAATATTAAAAGTTTTTACACAAAAAATAATAACTGAGCTGTCATAGCCTTTACTTTACGATGTCAGTAATTATTTAAATCACTTACATTACAGTTTATTGGCTTTTCTACCCTCAAACTTATGTAAAACAGAAATCACATCCTGGTACTCTAAGTTGCTGACCGAAGCTTTTACGAATCATCCCCAGCTAAGCAGGGGATGGGGGATGAGATTTTCCCCTCAGCGAAGGGGATCGACTGACAGTATCAGGTTTCTGTAGTATTTGGGGAAAGAGTAATTACGTGTGAAACCTATTGTGCTGACCCTTCTTCACGAATAATGTTCAGCGCTATTGGGACAAGGAATGAATCTTTGGCCGCGACAGAATGAACGAATCTACATTAATTTTTCGTTTATTATTTTTTTCCAAGGAAAAAATGTAATTGTTTAAAATGAAAAGAAAAATAATTATTAAAAATGATGAATAGTAAAAGTAAGACACCGTGGCTCACGGAGGATTTCTTTATGGGGTGGCCCAAAATATTGAAGATGCAAATAAAAAGATATCCCGAAGAAAACATCTGCCAAAATATTGTAAAGCGATAAAAATATATACCCCATACTAAAGGGCGCTTCTTGTTATTCGTAAAATATATATTTAAAAATATGTACCAATATATTTTTAAAAAAGCAGCCAGAGAACGAAGAACCAAGTGATACCTAATTAATGGGGCCCGGAAACCTTGTCCACCGCACACTGAACAGGTCACTGGTAAAACAAATGTATGATATAAAATTTTGGTACTTTATTTTTATAAGAAAGTTACATGTATTCTAGTGTCCAAATAACAAAAGCTAGATATGAGCTCACAAATAGCAGCAACAGTCTTCGTTTCGGAATTTGTAATAGCTTTTTAAATTCGTTTTTCATCATGTTTCATTTCCTGTCTAGGATAAATCAATCTTTTTTTTAATTTGAGAAAATAACCCGTAAACCACAAAAAAATTTTTTAAGCATTTGTTGTAAATAAGTACACGATATTTACACACAAGACATGGAAAAACAAAAGGTTTATCCAGAAATCAGAACTGACCAAAAGCGTAACAGCGTGAAAGAACACAAAAATCATTCAGAGAACGTAAATATTGTCCTTAGTAACTTTCCCCCGTCTTGTGTCAAAAATATTTGGCAGAATGGGATCAAGCAAAATGGGAAGACGATTTTAGACTGAAATTTTGTTTTCACGTCCACTAATGACCCCTCCCCCTTCCTTTAATATCTGGCAATATGGGATTCGGCAACATGTTCTTACACAAAATAGGAAGTGAAATTGCTACTGAAATTTCATTCCTCGTTTTACAGCCGCTAATGACTTCCATTAGGCAATATGGGATTAGAAAAAATGAATAGCAATTTGCATATGTGTCTTTTTCATACGCAAGAAATGTTTGCCATGGAAGCTAGCTGTGATAACAATTTTTCATTTTTTTTATCCTTTCTTTCCTTTCTTCTGTTTTTATTTTTTTATTTCTCTAAGCGTATTATTATCATGTAGGCAAAATGGAACCGCATGCAAATAAATAAATAAAAATCTGATAATCCTCGCACGTATGACCTCGAGTAATGTGAGTTGAACTGACAGAAAAGAACTGCAAATGAATAAATATGTATAATTTTTATCAACATTAAGAAATATATTTACCCCCCCCCCCAAATAAAAAAAACAAAAAACAACTGTATGCCCACACAATACTACTGTCTCATCCACTCCCAGTCCTACCTCAAGCCATAAAATCCTGGAAATATAGTCCCCGTCAACTAACATTCGTGGAAGGTACGGAACAGCTATACCTACTCTTCGGAAAACGGTGACGAGCGTTTAGGACGAAAATCAACGTAATCATTGCTCAGAATCCATTTTTTTCTGTGTGAAAATTGGTATTTAAAATTTTCAACATGGCAGAGCGTTTCAATAATAGATTTGACACGAGAAGTTACTCAATCAATATCCTTGCACTTTCGGCAGCTTAGTCCATCTGGCAAGTTTACGCAACTTGGAGATTGGTGGGGGTGGGCAGTGGAAGGTACAGAAATCTTCTGCCAACATTCGCTAAACACAGGCAATAAACTGACAATCGGACAAATGCGTGTGGTAAGCAACCGTGGGGAAAACGATTCTTCCAAGTTAGGACTCTACCCCACCCCAATATTATTGCATTTATTTGTTGTGCAAACGTTGCGAATATGGCATTGATAAAGTAAAAACTAAAAAATGCCTGAGGCATATGAATTAATATTTCGTGCCTAAGTAAACCCTAATATTATTTACTTCATTTGCTGTGTAAACATTGTGAATATGGCATTGGTAGAATGAAAACTGTCCAAAAGGCCTAGGCCTAGGAGTTAATGTTTCCTGCCTAAGTAAAAGCGCAATATTATTACATTTATTTGTTGTGTAAACGTTGTGAATATGACAATGATAATTATGTGTGAGCGTTTTCTTAGGCAGGAAATATTAATTCATAGGCCCTAGGCCTAGGGCCTATGAATTAATATTTCCTGCCTAAGAAAACGCCCAATGTTATTAACTTCATTTTCTGTGTAAACGTTGTGAATATGACATTGGTAGAATGAAAACTGGTAAAAGAGCCTAAGCCTAGGCCTCGGACCTGTAAATAAATATTTCGTGCCTAAGTAAAAGCGCAATATTATTAACTTGATTTGATGTATAAACTCCGTGAATATGACACTGGTAGAATAAAAACTGTTAAAAAGGCCTATGCCTGTGGCCTAGGACTTTAATATTTAGTGCCTAAGTAAAAGCGCAATCCTATTGACTTGATTTGACACGTAAGCGTTATGAATATAAAGTCGGCGGATTAAAAGCTGTTAAAACGGCCGAGGTGTAATGCTTATGAATTAATTAAGTAAAAGAAAAATATTACAAATTTGACATGTTATGTAAATATTTAGTGCCTAAGTAAAAGTGCAGCGTTATTAAAAAATCTCATCTTATTGTCCTTTCCTGAACACAGCAATTTTTACTTGGCTTACATAGAACGTTTTCTCGAAATTTGTTTGGAGTTCCCAATTCAATTATCAATATAGGCCAGGAAACGGCAATCTTTATACTCCCCCTCGAACTTCTGTGGCCAGTTACCCTAAGTATGAACCGACATGAAAATTCAGACAAACAAAAGAGCTCCTTCCCATCGTTAGGCACCTTGGGAAACTGCCACACATAATTCAGAAACTTGGAAAACTGCCACACATTCAAAGCGTTCCTCGGAGGAATAGCAATTTGTGCCCGGCCCCTTAATGAAAAGCGTGTGGCAGTTTTCTTGTGTGGCAATCTTCCAGTGTGGCAGTTTTCCTGTGTAGCAATCTTCCGGTGTGGCAGTTTTCTTGTGTGGCAGTTTTCCTGTGTGGCGGTTTACAGTGAACCATGTACAATATCACGGGCCGGCCCTGACTGCGGGGCAATAGGTTTGCAAAGAATCTGCTAGCAAGCTGTTGCTAAGAAAAGAGTGTCGGGTTTCCAAATGATGCCTCTGTTTTGTAAACTGTAGTCTGGTAGAGTGTACGATTTGCTGCAGCATGCACGCTAAATGTCTGCACTTATTTCCGATCAACATGTGCGGACGTCCGGAACTGTATCTGCACTGCTGTACCTATCATGACACCATGGGGTGCATAGCGTTGCACTCTGCTGGGTTGGCGTAACCTCAGGGTACTGCATTCCAGCTTTACAGATATCGATTATTCATATTTTCTCAGAGTTCAGTAATTTCCCATATGGATTGCCGTTTCCTTCCCCGGGCATATAGAGAAGTTCGGACATTGTGCTCGACCTTTATTTTCTTACTTTCTCTATTCTGTCCGCTATGACGAACCGAAATAACTCATTCTACGTGAATGCTTTTCATTTACAAGCCACAAATCAGAAAAGAAATAAATTTTGTACTAGTACAAATATGTGTACATAATGGTTGTTTGAAGTAACAAATAAACTTCATCTTTCGCTTGGGAAAAAAGCATCACTCCTTTAGGCTGCAACCGTACTATTGTAATATCGTAAATATTAACTTTGGGTGCATTAGACATATTTATCATACTCTAACACAAGTTAGTAAAATCATGCAATGCATTGATTATGATACCAGAAATTATTACTCAAGTTATGAGGATAATGGCTGTGGAATAAATTTCGCTCCTGTTTCCTGACCTTTGACCCCATTTCGATGATATTCAACCAAACCGGTGCAGTATACCTGAAGAATAACATACTAAAGTTTTGTCGCAATAGAAGCAGTTTTACGCAAGTTATGAAAATAATGGCTGTGGAATAAATCTTGCTTTTGTGCAATGACCTTTGACCCCATTTCGTTTATATTCAACCGAACCGGTTCACTATACCTCCGGAACAACATGATAACGTTTTGTCGCAATCGAAACATTTTTAGGTAAGTTATGATGCACAAGGGCAATGGAATGGATCCCACTCCAGTGTCCTGACCTTTGACCCCATTTCGCCCATTTTCAATAGGGTTCGTCCCCAGTGGCTCCCTACCACATACTAAAATTTCATCGAAATCGAACCATTTCTATGCAAGTTATGACGCATAAGGGCAATGGAACAAATCCCGCTTTTATGCCCTGACCTTTGACCCCATTCCGCCAATTTTCAATAGGGTTCGTTCCCAAGTGGTTCCCTACCACATACTAAAATTTCATCGAAATTTCAGCTCCGTGTATAAATTCATTTGTACTCGTGGATTATCAGTCGAAAAACATTCGCTTCCCAACACAGAAAATATCTTCGAAACTCACTTTCTATCCTTGGTACAAAAATGTTATTTGAAAAACCATTGCGTTTTGGAATATAACCTAGCAAACGACTCTTCACTTATTTTGTGAGCAAGTGTTTTTCAGAAATATTATTTATTGAAAACTATGTTACATCACAGACAGGTTTTTTATGCCACTAATGTATATACACTGACGGAAAAAAATCCCAACACCAAGAAGGGGTTGTGTTAGATAAACGACAGTTAGTAGGCAGTGAGAGTACATCTGTAAGATGACGTCTATACAAATTTCGCGCTCGGCGCATACGTGTGGCGCTAGTAGCGCCCCTCGGAAAATGCAAAGCAGGTTTGCTGTAAATACGCGCTGTAACGTTCGTGAGCGTTAGTTATCGTTGAGATTCGACGTAGGGTGTTGATGTTAGTCAAGAATGCCTTTAAGAAGACGAAGAAGCCATTATCAACAGCTCACGGAGTTTGAACGAGGTCGTGTAATAGAGCTACGAGAAGGTGGATTTTCTTTCCGCAATATTGCAGAACTACTTGGCAGGAATGTAGCCACTGTGCATGATTGTTGGCAGCGGTGGTCAAGGGAAGGTACTGCTTCAAGAAGACCGGGTTCCGGCCGGCCACGTGGCACTACTGAGAGGGAAGACCGCCGTGTACGGTGTATGGCCGTGGCGCATCGCACCGCGTCTGCGGCAGCAATTAGAGATGCAGTTGCCACCACAGTGACACAACGAACTGTTGCAAATCGGTTACTTGAAGGACAGCTCCGAGCCAGACGCCCTGTAGCGTGCATTCCACTTACTCCAAACCACTGCTGTTTGCGACGTCAGTGGTGTCAAGCTAGAGCTCATTGGAGGACGGAGTGGAGATCTGTTGTGTTTTCTGATGAAAGCCGGTTCTGCCTGGGTGCCAGTGATGGCAGTGTGTTGTTTAGAAGGAGGCCAGGTGAGCGCCTGCAACCAACCTGTCTGCGGCCGAGACACACTGGACCTACACCTGGAGTTATGGTCTGGGGAGCAATTTCCTATGACAGCAGGAGAACTCTCGTAGTTATCCCATGCACCCTGACGGCACAGTTGTACGTCGGTCTGGTGAATCAACCTGTTGTGCTGCCGTTCATTAACAGCATTCCAGGGGGTGTTTTCCAACAGGATAACGCTCGCCCGCATACCGCTGTTGTAACCCGACATGCTCTACAGAGTGTCGACATGTTGCCGTGGCCTGCTAGATCACCAGACCTTTCTCCAATCGAGCACGTATGGGACATCATTGGACGACAACTCCAGCGTCACCCCCAACCAGCATTAACCGTCCCTGTATTGACCGACCAAGTGCAACAGGCATGGAACTCCATCCCACAAACTGACATCCAGCACCTGTACGACACAATGCATGAACGTTTGCGTGCTTGCATTCAACATTCTGGCGGTTACACCGATTATTAATGTACCAGCATTTCACATTTAAAATGGCTCTTCTCGCGCTTACATTAAGCTGTGATCTTGAAACCTTAATCGATTATATATGTTACCTATACAAATGTATTGCCGCCATTTCATTCCTCTACAACTATTTTTTCGTGGTGTTGGGATTTTTTTTTCCGTCAGTGTATAATCTTTTTATAAACCCATTTATTCTTTGCAGGGAAATATTAGCGATTCCCTAATTTTTTCTTCTCTAATTTTCGAAACAACCTAGATGCTGATACAAATTTGAAAAATGCCGCTAGCGGACGAAATCGGTCCCAACTAATGTAACGGAAGAAATATGCACCGATATATTCGACCATTAGGCTCTCTGTATGAAACTAAAAATGTTAACATTATGAACTTCGTAATTATGTGCTTGGTTTATTCCTCTGCAGTACTGGAGAAATACGGATTGATGTGAGCCAGTACTATGCCCATAGCAGAGATGCTTTATATTTTAAGTCACGTGTAATTTCTTGCTTGCAAGCGCTATCGGAGCACAACATCCTATATTCTAAAGAGAATTTACTCTCCACGCAAAAGACATAATAGCCATAAAAGGACAAGAAATTCAATCTAGGTTGAAGAAAATGGTTTATTGGCAAGGCACCTGCTGATGTCTTTTGGACGACATTCATATGCTATCAGGCATTACTGGTAAGAAAGTGCACGTATAAAACAGTGAAACTGCAAAATAATAGAGTAATACTGAATATATAACTTTAAAAATAGTGAAAAAAGATAAAATAGTAAAGTAAATTTCATCTCCTTCACCGTTATCTGTTAAAATTTGAATTATTTATCAGTTCCCCTTTGCTGTCATATATCACAAATTTTCGGATCATTTGTGTTAGCAGAAAAAAAAGCTTGCGTTTTACTTGCCTAAAATGACGTTGTAAAGGAAACTAAGGAAATGTTCCCCCTTGGGAAACATGGGGGTGAGGAAGGAGGGTAGGAAGCTGTAAACTGATCCTGCATCTGATAAGGGAAAGTGGTCATGACACTAAGACCCCCACAAGAAGGGGGGTAGGAAATAACCGTGCGATTTTCAGCGCCACCTATGAGCAGAAGCTTTACGTTAGACATGCTTTTATATCTCCCTTAAGTCTCGTGGTCATCCCACTAAGTATTAGTTATTGTTTTGTCGTTTTCTCGTACTTGTTTTCTGTTATCGTTGCATTAAATGAATGTGATACACACCTACTTTGTTGGTCAATTTGTACGATCTTTGCGATTAAGCTCGGTACCGGATCAGTGTTAAGGTTTCCGAGCCATCTGCATATGGGTCATGTTTACAACTGAATAACACATATCATATCCCAAAATGACCCGATTTGGTCCAGCAGAAAAAATATTATGGTCGAAAAAGTGTTTCGCCAAATACTTTTGTTCGCTACTGTATAATAGAAATGCTAAAACAAGTAAATGGCTGTTTAAAAGAATGTAGAACACATAGGGGTTTTAAAGGCGTGTTAGCTGCAGATAAAAAAAATTGTCGAGGAAACAGATTGCCAAACAGAATTTCCAACTGTTTTATTGGTTAGATCACGTAAGAAAAGAAAAAAATTTGGTGCCAAAATACGAATGGGATATTGAATTATTGATCTGCCAAGAAGAAATTAAAAAATACATAACTTTCCCATTTTGTGATGCAACGGTAAGAACGGGTTGAACATCTGAACACGCATAATGAGGCCTTTCAATTTTTAAATAACTTTTATTCTTTATTGACACTAAACAGAGATATAAAAATTAAATACACTGGCGGAAAGTGAAAAAAGAACACCAAGAAGGAGACGTCTGATACCAACGAAATTTATACAGCATAATAACGGAATACAGAGGATAACGTGATCAAAACATTATGGCAAAATACAGCTGTATTTGCTGGTAAACTGAAAAATAACATTTCCATGTAACATGGTTAGTACGAGGTTGAACCGCCATGAACTGCGTCACACTGTGCAATTCTGGAATGGAGTCTGTCGTATAGATGTTGGATGTAAGTTTGGGGTATTGAGTTCCAAGCATCCTCAACCTGGACGCGTAAATCGGGGATGGTCGTGGCTGGCCGTGGAGACCGGGTAAGTCGTTGTCCCATAAAATCCCACACGTGCTCAATGGGGGACAAATCCGGTGAACGTGCACGCCATGGAAGTTGTCTCACACCCTGAAGTGCATGTTGCGTTGCACGGGCCGTGTGTGGGCGTGCGTTATCTTGCTGGAAAACACCACGATGGACCGACCTTACAAATGGCACAACAACGGGCTGAATGATGTTGTTGATCTAGGAGGTGCTGTTTAACGTACCTGGTACAAACACTAGTTGTGTACGGGACTGATAGCTGATCGCTCCCCACACCAGGAGACCAAGTGTAGGCCCTGTGTGTCGCTGGCGGATGCAAGAAGGGTGGAGACGCTCCCCTGTGCGTCTGCGAACACGCATACGGCCATCGGAGGCTCCCAAGCAGATTCTGCTTTCATCGCTGAACACGACGACAGATCGCCATTGCGTTCTCCAGTGCAGACGTTGGCGACACCACTGCAACCGTTCCTGACGGTGGGCTGGAGTCAGAAGTACACATGCCAGAGGCACACGTGCACGTAGTCCTGCATTCAGTAGACGGTTGCGGATTGTTCGCACAGTCACCTCAGGTGCAACGGCAGCTCGGATTTGCGTCGCAGTGGATGTTCTTCTTGACAACGCCGCTCTTCTTATGCGTCGATCGGTTCGCTCATCAGTCCGTCTGTGACTTCCGGTTCCACGTCTTCTCGTGTGGGAATGTTCCTCGGACCATCTACGCTATCATCGTACCACCACCGATACTTCCCGTCCAATTCGCTCCGCAATACGACGATACGACCACCCGGCCTCGCGGAGTCCGACTAGACGAACTCGCTCAAAGTCCGATAACTGCTGAAATCGTACACGTCTTCCATGTCCAGGCATTGCAGCTTCTTCAGGGTCTTCGCACGTGTCCGTACACCGACGACTGATTACATTCACTTTGCCGTACTCCTTAAATACCACCGACGATAATTTGCATATTATGCCGTGCTGTGGTGCAAGCGCTCACCGGTTGGTCCCGAAATTAACATCACACCTACGTAAACTCGACCCCATTAACATATGTAAATTTCATGATCGTCCACCAATTCCTTCTTGGTGTTCTTTTTTCACTTTCCTCCAGGGTATTATGTGGACTTACAAATAAAACATTCAGGTATTGCGCCAAAAGAATATGATATAATTACTTTAGATTTGTGTGATTAATTCAGGGACGGCGCCACCGGGTGGGCTGGGGTCAAAATTTTAGTGACCCCCCTCACCCCACCCATAATTTATTGGATAAATGAAGAAAATTTAGTACACTTTATTATCGGAGCTGTATGTTCATCTGTGGCAATGGGAGAAGGGCAGTATTATGCAATTATCTTCCTCCAACCACGATCCATGACTCAGACTGGCAACCTTACTTATACACTGGTGTGCAAAAATTAAGGACGAAGAAGAGAAATTAGCATAATAGCGGAGAGCAGGCAGAGCGGGGGGGGGAGTGTCGGAAGGGTATAAGGCACACAGGCGGTGTACGCTCAGCAATTCAGTGAAAGCTATTGCAGGGTGTACATCGGTTTGAATGACGTCGAGTTGCTGCCACCGTGTGATATGGCCAACAAGCAATCCAGCAGACGATATCTGGATGACTTTACCCGAGGTCGCGTCATTGGGAAGTTGGAAGAAGGTCGAAGTGTGATTAGTGTGACCGAGGAGTTCGGGATCGCTCACAGCACCGTTTCACGAGCTTGGAGAGCATTTCAAACGACAGAAACAGCTGTCCGAGAGTTTAGCAGTGGTCGTCCACGAGCAACCACGGCGCCGGACGACCGGTATATTGTCCTACAGGCGAGAAGAGACAGACGGCAGACAGCGGGAGAAATCACAAGGCACAGACAACTGGACGTCCGTTATCGCGTTTTACCGTGGCCAGGAGGCTGCACAAAGGTGGTCTATTTGCACGACGACCAGTACGGTGTGTGCCATTAACGCCTGCTCATCGGAGACGGCGGTTTCTGTGGTGCCAGGAACACAAGAACTGGACACATCAGCAATGGGGTCGAGTTTTCTTTGCGGATGAGAGCCGATTTAGTCTGACGAGCGATTCTGGGTGTATACACATCTGGAGAGAGCAGGGAACAAGCAATCACACCTCCAACATCATCGAAAGGGACAGGTTTGGATGTGGTGGAGTTCTCGTTTGGGGAGGTATCATGCTTGGTAGCTAAACTGACCTCCACATCTTCCAAGGAGATTCAGTCACTGGTGTACTCTATTGTACCGAGGTTCTCCTGCCTCACGTGGGTCTGTTTAGAGGTGCTGTGGGTCCTGAGTTCCTCTTCATGGACGACAACGCTGCACCTCATCGTACAGTGGCTGTCGCAGAGCTGTTGGAGAGTGAAAATATTCAACGCATGGATTGGCCCTCAAGGTCCCCGGACCTAAATCCAATCGAACACTTGTGGGACCTTCTTGGAAGACGCTTGGTAGCACGTCACCAGCCGCCAGCAACGATTCCGCAGCTGCGGTTGGCGCAACAAGAGGAATGGGCCTTGATGCCTCAACAGCTCCTTAACAACCTCGTCCTCAGCATGGACAGACGTTGTAAATCCTGCAACGCTGTCAGGGGTGATCATATCCCCTACTAAAGACTGAATTTTCTTGGCAGCCGCCTGTCACATGGACGTTTCTGTCTTCTGTCCAGTTGTGCTCGAAGCTACCTTTTCAATAAAGTGCCTTTGCATCCTTTGGATTCCTTGTTAGGACGGTGTTGCTCACTTGTCCCATATTCTTACATCTTGGGGATCTTATGGTATGATTTGAGTCGATGTGGAGCACTTCTGCACGACGTTACATTCGAAAAACCGTCTCGTCCTTAATTTTTGTACGCCAGTGTATATCTATATATGAATCATAATTCGCCCCCCTCCTCCGTCTAAAAATTTCTGGCGCCGTCCCTGGACTAAATTGAAATTCTTTGGACTTTACATTAAGCATTACATGAACCCATAAAGTGCTTCAGAATACATATTTTCAAATGACTTCTTAATATATTTTCAAAACAATTCAGTAGCTTTAAGAATATTTTTGGATGATGCCTGTAGCAAAACACGGTTGGAGGGGGGGGAGAGAAACGTTTCCCATGTTAAGTTAAACAATATTTTCTTTTTTTCCTTTTTTCTTTTATTTTGTGGATTTTTACACCGCCTAAAAACCAACGTCTTTCTTTTTCTTACTGTTAAATTTGAAATACAAAATAGCCTTTAGAATTTCAATACCCCGTTTTCCATTCTATAGAACTGATAGCGATAATGAGGTGAACGAAACCCCCTTTTTAAATTTTTACTGTCTGTAACAGTGGCTGGCGGGGAAATATCGTTTTCCAAACTTAAAATCATGAGAAGTTACTTTTGATTAAATACAAAATAGGAATGACTTTCAAATATAAGTATCGTTAGTATTGAAAACAAAATTGCTACAGATTTTAACAATTCGGGCATTTTTAAAAAGTTTGTACCAAAAAAAAAAATGCTAGAAAAATTAAATACGCCAGGTTTGTGTGCTTTCTTGAAGCTTCATTATTTTTGTTTTTAGGAAAAAATATTTCTTTTTAATAGGAAAACCAGTAATTTCGAATTCTGTTTTTAGTTTTATACAACTTATTTGTATGTGCATCCATATGAGAAACTTTTTAGTTAGAATATAGTTAAAGATATGCCCGCCGTGTTCAATGTTACACACACACACACACACACACACACATCATAATTGCCCCCACCACCCCTCCATAGGAAGCTGTAATACATATGTTTATCATTGTACATGACGAAACTTTTGTTCTGTCTGTGAAAATTGACAGAGAGGAAGTTGGCTTCTTGGATTATTCGCAGTGTCATCTAAACTACGAACTTACAGATGTTTTTTTATCCTTCAGTGTTATATAAGACAATTGTGTTTTATGAAAACTCTTAATTTACGGGAAATAGAAAATGGTGTTGCTAAAAGTATTTATTTCATGTAAAATGAATATTTGTTTTTAAATATTTTTGTAATAGGAGCGGCAGAACGGGGCTTGCACCCGGGCAGCAAATGCCCTTGGAGCACTCCTGCAGGATGTTATAAATTACTTCAGCAACGGCTAACTGCAGTTATACGTAGGTCGATGGCACTTGGAGCTCAAGATCATAGGTTGCCCCCAATTTTTCTTTTTTAATCTCGAAAAAGACACTAATACTCATTGTGAGTGTCCATCATCTTCATTTCTTTATTCACAAGCTAACACAGAGCACAAAGCGATTATCCCTCAGAAACATTCCGAAATCCATGTCCAATCAGCATTTACTTTAAAAGAAATAATGATTCCCCAGCACTAGTTCACGTATCGAAATGGTTGCTTACGGGTCAAATTAATTGGTAGACTTTAAAACTGCATCTATTTAAGGAAGAGTTACCAATACAATTACGCAATAGGTGATCAGCCGCCAAAAAAGTATAAAATTAATTCATTAGGAAAATTGCTTTTCCCGGCTTGACTTGATGATCCGAATTCGCTTCTGAGTCTACCATATATGCCATATATTATATCTGTATTATATTGGTCTGTCTGATATTGTGTCTGTCCTACAATTGTCTAATGCTTAGGAAATTACGGATATTCTCATCCCTTCCAACTTCATCATTGCTCAATCAAATGTGTATATCCAGATACACTGCCGGACGATTGCTAAGGACGGATGACAATAGCAACGATAGCAACTGTAAAATGGAAGGCACGAAAATGTGGAAATTAGCATAAGTGCGGGATACAGTAAGACGTGTTGTGCGTATGCAAATTTTTGATTGCCGAACTTGTTCGTGACGTCATAGCGCTGATAAGAGATATAAAGGATTTGACGCGTATTGACCGTTGTTGTTCAAACGCATAGTTGAAAGGGAAAGAATCAATTGACGAACTTGCAATTTTCAGTATGTCTTCCCGACATCACCTAGATGATTTTACGCGTGGCCGTATTATTGGCAAGATTGAAGAAGGGCGAAAAATAACAGATGTTGCCAGGGAGTTCGACGTCAGCCACAGTGTTGTTTCAAGGCTTTGGAAATCATTTCAAACAAATGGAGAGTGTAGCAAACGTCACGGGGAAGGTCGTGTTCGCAGTACGACACCTGCAGAAGATCAGTACATAGTGCTATCAACAAAAAGGCACCGGCGCAGCACAGCTAGTGAGGTAGCAAATCAGTTTATGGCTGCTACTGGCAAGCGGATCTCCCGAAAAACTGTCGCCAGACGTTTGCATGAAGGAGGACTGTGCGCCAGCCGTCCTGTTGTGTGCATCCCATTGTCCAGACGTCACCGTACCGCCCGTTTGCAATGGTGCCATCAACATCGCAATTGGACTGATAACGACTGGTCTGCTGTCCTCTTCTCAGATGAGAGTAGATACAGTTTATCGTCTGATTGTCGACGACAATTGATCTGGCGTGATAGTGGTACTGCATATTTTCCAGCAAACATACAGGAAAGGGACCGATATCCGACATGCAGTGCCATGGTAGGGACTGGCATCATGATCAAAGGCCGTACGTCCCTCTATGTGCTTCCAACTGGGACTATGACTGGCCAACGATACATTAATGACATTCTGCTACCTCATGTTCGCATGTTCCGTGGTGCTGTCGGTGCTAGATTCATTTTCATGGACGACAACGCAACATGTCATCGAACAGTCGCTGTCCAGGAGTGTTTTGAGGGCGAGGATATTCAACGCCTCGTATGGCCAGCACGTTCTCCAGATCTGAATCCCATTGAAAATGTGTGGGACGCTTTGGGGAGGAGACTTGCTGGTCGCCAATGCCCTCCAATAAACAAGGACACCCTCATCCGTGCACTGACAGAGGAATGGGATAAATTACCCCAACAGCTGCTTGATAATGTTGTACAAAGCATGACACGACGTGTGGAATCTTGCATCGCCCTCCATGGTGGCCATATCCCGTATTGACATCTTACGCCGGAACGCCTGCTGACGGTAATTGCATTTTTTTCTTCACGTTTACGTATTCGGCACAAAATGGCCTGTTTGTCCCTTGAACACGTTCCAAAGCCTTCTGGATTTCAGAGCACAATAAATTGTCTTTCTGGTAATGTCCTGGCTTTCTGACATTATTTTATTTCACTTGGCATCCAACCACACTTACTTTTTTATGCGCTATATAGCCGTTTATGATCCGTCCTTAGCAATTGTCCAGCAGTGTATCTTTTTCTGATCTCATTGCCACACACCCACACAATATATGTATAAGAAATCCGAAATCGAAAAACCAACACCCATAAAATACTTGCAAAAATTATTACACACAAAAATTTCCTTAGAAACGGAATAAACATCAACACAAAGGCACAACAGGAACTTTCAGAATAATAAACAGCCATGAGCCATATATGGCGCAAAATTTCTGCACACGGAATAGAAGGGTAGTATAAATAGAATGAAGTAGAAGACTCACAAATAACAGGCACAAAGAAGGCATAATATTCCAATCTTTGTTGTTTCGTCAGGAAAATACCAACAGGGTGAAGTGGCTTTTCTATGTCTGCGAAGTTTAAAGGCCCGCAGACAGTGTTCCTTAAGCCACCAATCCATGAAAACAAACCACAGAATCAAAACAAGTTAGTAAAATCATGCAATGCATTGATTATGATACGCTTTCCAACATACTAGAAATCCTTACTCAAGTTATTACTCAAGTTATGAGGAAAATGGCTGTGGAATAAATCTCACTCCTGTGCCCTGACCTTTGATCCCATTTCGATGATATTCAACAGAACTGGTTCAGTATACCTCCGAAATAACATGATAAAGTTTTGTCGCAATCGAAGCAATTTTACGTAAGTTATGATGTATAAGGGCTATGGAATAGACCCCGCTTCTGTGTCCTAACCTTTGGCCCATTTCGCCCATTTTCAATAGGATTCGTCCCCAGGCAGACCCCTACAACATACTAACATTTCATCCAAATCGAAACATTTTTACGTAAGTTATGACACTTAATGGCGATGGAAGTGATTCCGCTTTTATGTCCTGACCTTTGACCCTCACTTCGCCAATTTTCAATAGGGTTTGTCCCCAGATGATCCCCTACCACATACTAATATTTAATCGAAATCGAACCTTATTTACGTTAGTTATGACGCATAAGAACAGTGGAATGGATCCCTCTCCTATGTCCTAACCTTTAACCCCATTTCGTTCACTTTCAATAGGGTTCCTTCCCAAGCGTTCCCCTACCGCATACTAAAATTTCATCGAAATCGAACGATTTTTACACGAGTTATCGTGCGGACGAACATACGCACACAACGCGTGACGTAATGAGGCAGATGGGAATCGCGACCATCTGCTAGCAAAACTGTGACGTCATAAAACTTTAATAGGATCCGCACACAACGCGTGACGTAATGAGACAGATGGCGTGACCGCGCGCCAACATCTAGTCGGACGACGCCATGACATTACACTAAAAACGTGGTAATTCGGGGTGGTTATTAACCCACTAAACGAATTTTCCTAAAGTCGAGATCAAGCTAAAACGATTTCTATTACCATAAAACGGTAGGTTAACGACTTTCATCAAAATCCTTAGAGCCGTTTTCAAAATAAAATTTATATACATACAAGAATTGCTCCTTTAAGGTGAACGTCAAGTAATTTTGCTTCCTGTAGTTCGAATGGAAAAATTTCTGTACACATTTTCTTCCCAAATAATGCGTTCCCAAGGATGAAAATTTGAACATCGATTAAAATATCTTTATTTTATAACTTGCAATACTTAATATTTTCTGAAACATAACCATAATTATGCAATCCAACATTTGTTTGTCTACTGACGTCATGAAAATACAGGTCACGCCATCTTTTTCTGGACAATTAATGCGTTCACAAGGATGAAAATTTGAACATCGATTAAAATAGCTTCATTTTATAACTTGGAATACCTAATATTTTCTAAAACATAACCATAATTATGCAATCCAACATTTGTTTGTCTACTGACGTCATCAAAGTACAGGTCGCGCCATCTTTTTTTCTGGTTTCAACACCTCCAAAGGAAAAGTTATTGATTTTTAATATAATTATGGTTATGTTTTAGAAAATATTAAGTATTCCAAGTGATAATAAGAAGTTATTTTAATCGATGTTCAAGTTTTCATCCTTGGGGACACATTAATTGTGAAGAAAATGTGAACGAAAGTTTTTCCATTGGAAGTATAGAAAGCAAAATTACTTGATGTCCACCTTAATAATATGGGATAAGGGCGATGGAATGGATCGCAATTCTATGTCATGACCTTTGACCCCATTTCGTCCATTTTCAATAGGGTTCGTCCCCAGGTGGTCCCCTACCACATACTGAAATTTCGTCGAAATCGAACCATTTCTACACACGTTATGATGCATAAAGGCAATGGAATGCATCCCGCTCTTATGTCCTGACTTTTGACCCCAGTTCACCAATTTTGAATAGGGTTCGTCTCCTGGCGGTCCCTTACCACATAGTCAAATTCGATTGAAATCGAACCATATTTACGCAAGTTATGACGTATAATTGCAATGGAATGGATCCCGCTCCTACGTCGTGACCTGTGACCCCATCTGTCCCATTTTCAATAGGGTTCGTCCCCGGGTGGTCCCCTACGACATACTAAAATTTCATCGAAATTGAAAAATGTTTACGCCAGTTATCGTGCGGACGGACGGACAAAGCTGGAACATATACGCTTCTTCAACCTACGGTTGGAAAGCGTAAACAAGTAGTCAGTCCAAGATGACACACAAAAAGCCTCGAAAGAAGCTGCAGGAAACCGCGAGAAACCAGAATGAAATCACTCTCAGAATCAACTGATAAGAATCGAGGGTCATGGTTATAGATAACTTGTAGCATAGGAAAACAAATATGAGAAGTGTAGACTGTAGAGTAAATAATATGTAAACTGTGTTGTGATTAGTAAAAGTAGCTGTTAGCGGCCCACCAACAACATTTGTGAATCCTATATTTTAAAATAGAAGGACCATTGGTTAATAATATCTGTAATGTTGATTTTAGGATTTGAACTTGCCAAGAGATGACGAAGGTATTTACGAAAGGAACGAGGAGGATAGCCATTACCTGTCAGTAATGTAAAAAAATATTTAATACTTTTTGTAACAGCTGTACCCACATTGCAGATCCTACAGATTCTATGAAATTGTGAAATTATTAAGTTTCTGTGCAGCGAAATGGAAATGTTAGACGTCCAATGCAAGTAGTGAGTAGTCCTGAAATTGAAATGATTTTTTTGTCAAAAATATCTGTAATAATATTTTCCGCATTGGTATAGTTGGTGTCGACATCGAGGAAATGTATTCTTTTATTGTGAGGATCGGTTTTTTCTAAAGTTAATTCCGATGGATAGGGCCGTATAGCTAGAGGTATTGGCGCCCGGGCAAGCAGTAAAATTGGCGCCCCCCTGCCCCAGTCCAACTGGAACAGGTGAAGCTGTCAGATTTTATTATATACCTCTTTGCAGATATAGTACATTACCTGTATAATAAAAACATTGCGATTTTTATTGTTATTTGCAATTATTGTTCCGTATATAATTTGCTAATTGTATGAAATAGTAACAAAATGTTAATTTTTTGTATAAAATATTACTCATAATATATATATATTTTTAAAATAACTTATATAGGTCATCCTATTCAATAGCCTGTGGTGATTATATGAGCTTCAGTAGGGACTGTAGAAGAAAGAAAAAGTATTGTACATAGTTTTAATGAAGAATAATTTGCATTTATAATTAATTGCTACCTCAAGTGTTTATGAATAAACTGAAAAAATATGTAGAAGTAGCAGTTGTTTAAAATTATGCTTAAGCCTTAACAGAAAGATTTTACAAATGCACCTTTCCAGCTTTAATAGCAGCAAAATCATTTATTATTGGATCATATTAATATTTTTAGCAATATCTTTTTCTATTAACAGAATTACCAGGTGCTTTAATCTGGTCACCATTTTATCCTTAAAGCATAATGAAGTTTAAATTTTATACATTTCTTTAATTACGCGTATAAATTAATTTCACATTTTTTTACATTTATAAAAAAATCTACGTCTCGACGGCGCCCGCACCTGCTCCCCTGCATCGCTACGGCTCTGCGGTGGATAAATGTCCTTAGTATGTATCCAGAAGTCTGGATTATTAAAGACAATGACGTCATCTGTATACTAACATCAGTTGACAATTTTGGAGTTATTTTACGGATTTCTGCATCAACCAAATTTCATTTGTATTGGTAACTGCATACACAAGCGGAATACAGGTATTCTAATGGGAACATCATCTTCCAGCACGCTCGTTAACATCTACTGACATTTTAATGAGACTAAGTTCAGAGAGAGCACACTTTTAGATTATGGATATATCCTACGTTATAGAGTTGACGTCATTGTCTTTCATAATCCAGACTTCCGGACACATGCTAAGGATATTTATCCATCGGAACTGACTTTAGAAAAAACTGATTCACACAATAAAAGAATACATTTCTTCGATGCCGACACCAACTACACCAATGCAGAAAATACTATTACAGATATTTTTGACAAAAAAGTCATTTCAATTTCATGACTACTCACTACTTGTATTGGACGTCTAACATTTCCATTTCGCTGCACAGAAACTTAATGATTTCACAATTTCATAGAATCTGTAGGATTTGCAATGAGGCTACAGCTGTTACAAAGAAATGTTAAATATTTTTTTACATTACTGACAGGTAATGGTTATCATCATCGTTTCATTCGTAAATACCTTCGTCAGCTCTTGGCAAGTTCAAACCTAAATTCAACATTACAGATATTATTAACCAATGACCCTTCAGTTTTAATATATAGGACTCGCAAATGTTGTTTGGTGGGTCGTTAACAGCTGCCTTTACTAATCACAACACACACATAGGCGAAACTACTGGGGGTCAGGACCCCCATATTTTCAGAGTCGGGGATCACCAATGTAAAGGACCCCCCCCCCTCCAAAAAAAAATAAATTCGAGAATATAATTATATAATGCACACTTTTTTATGATGCGAACCAACTAAATTTAATATTATAAGATTGTAATTTTTCGTAGAATGCAAACACGTGTATAATGTGTACTTAATAAAATAGCGATTTCGATTCCTAATAAGCAAAGTCAGTTCTACAACTTTGTAATTTGCATTTCTGCCCTATCTATCATAGTTTTGTAGTTGTGTTCGCTAAGTTCCACAATTTGCCAACAGAGGCGTGCGTGTGTGTAAGGAGAGGGGGTCCCAAACTCTATCTTATACAATATGTATATAATGTTGTATATGCGTATATGTATATGTACCTCAATACTAAACTCGAGCGTGGCAAGCTCATAAAACAAACAAAATGTACTGACGTGACCAACCTTAAAAAGCATCATAATACCTTCAAATTAGAACTGAGGAACAGATTCTCTATTCCAGAAGGTCTAACGTCAGAAGAAGTGGACATTTCTGAAGTTAACAGAAAAGTCACCAAAGATCTTATGGAAACAGCAACAACATTAGCTGGGTCCAAGAACAAGTTGCATGTGAACAAATTATCAGGAAAACCAAACTGTTGATGCAAAAAAGAAAAGAGATGAGGACAACTAAAGAAGATGTGACTTCCAAAGTGGAATATATAGAGCTATGCAAGACAGTACGAAAAAGTATCACTGAAAACGTAAGGAAATTCAACTGTGAACTAGTGAAGAAAGCAATTGAAAACAATCAAAACCTGAAGAGAGCAAAGAGACTTCTCAGTAAGGGAAGAAAACAGATTATGGCACTGAGAAAAGAAGATGGTTCTGTAACAAGAAATAGAGGCGAAATTTTGACAAAAGTGAAAGATTTCTACTCCAAATTATATGAAAGGGATGATACATGTACTCCAGACATCATGAAAGGTACCAGTACCAGAGTTCTTCCAGTCCTCCCAGCAGAAGTTGTACATGCAATCAAGAACATGAAGCGGGGAAAAGCTCCAGGAGAAGATGGAATTACTGTAGACATCATACAAGAAGCAAGTGGAGAAATTGAAACAGTACTCGCCCAAGTTTTCACTCGATACCTTAATGAAGAGAAGATTCCTGGGGATTAATGATCCTCCTACATAAAAAAGGGGCATTGAGAATCTCAGGAACTACAGACCTATCAGTGGTTTATAAAATCTTCACTAAAGTTCTTTCACACGGTCACACCGCTTGAAGTTAACACTGGACATGGCTCAACCGGGAGAACAAGCTGGATTCAGCAGTGGCTACAGCACTATAGATCATATCCCCGTACTAAGAGAACCAATTGAAAGAGGGAGGGAATATGAACTTCTATTGTGCATGGCTTTTATCGATTATGAAAAAGCCTTTGATTCGGTGAAATCATCAGCAGTTACAATGGCTCTGAAAACCTGCGGTATTGAAGATGCATACATTAATATTATTAATAACATCTATGAAAATGCAAGTGCAAAGATTCGGCTGTTTAAAAATACAATACACATAAAAATTGAAAAGGGAGTGAGACAAGGGGACACCATATCTCCCAAGCTCTTTAATGCCACATTGGAAAATGTCTTTCAATCACTGAACTGGGAAAACAAAGGGATAAAGATTAATGGAGATTATCTAACTCACCTTCGTTTTGCTGATGATGTAGTCATTTTTGCAACTACCCCATCAGAACTGCAGAGTATGATCCAGGAACTTTCTGACAAGAGTAAAGCAGTGGGACTAAAAATGAACTTTCAGAAGACAAAAGGGATGTTCAATGCTTTTACAAGAAATGAAAATTTATCGATTGATGGGGAAAAGATGGAGACAACCAATACCTACATTTATCTTGGACAGCAGATATCAAGTGAAGGTCACATTGATGAAGAAATTAATCGGCGTACAAAATTTGCCTGGAGAGCTTTTGGAAGAAACAGCATAATTTTCAAGAGCAATATGCCATTATGTCTTAAAAGAAAAGTGTTTGATCAACGCGTCCTTCCAGTGCTTACGTATGGTGCAAAGACGTGGACCTTAACTAAAAGAGACATACAAAGGCTGCAGACAACTCAAAGAGCATGGAGAAATGCAAGCTTGGTGTAACCAGGAGAGACAAGAAGAGGAACTCGTGGAACCGAAAAATGGTAAGAGTGGAAGACATCATGATCAGAGTAAAATCCCTGAAATGGCAATGGGCTGGACATACTGCCAGAATGGCAAACCATTTATGAACAGCCGAAATTTTAGATTGGATTCCAAGGGACAGGAAAAGACCCAGAAGAAGACCACATGGGTGATGGGTGGATGAAATTCGAAAGTATGGGGTGTAACATGGAGAAGACTGGCACAAGACAGACCGTTGTGGAAGAGGCTTGGAGAGACCTTCGTCAAGCAGTGGATTGATAATGATTGATAACAATAATGATGATGATATATGTATTATAATGTGTGATCTGGACGCCCCCACCCCCTCCAGATTTTGAAACATGGTTACGCCACAAACAACACAGTTTGCATATTATTTACTCTACAGTCTACACTTCTCATATTCGTTATCCTATGCTACAGGTTATCTAAACCCTGATCCTTGACCCTCGATTCATATCAGTTGGTTTTGAGAGTGATTTCATTCTGGTTTCTCGCGGTTTCCTGCAGCTTCTGTTGAGGCATTTTGTGTGTCATCTTGGACTGACTACTTGTTTTGATTCTGTGGTTTGTTTTCATGGATTGGTGGCTTAGAGAACACTGTCTGCGGGCCTTTGAACTTCAGGCTGTTCGCAGGCATAGAAAAGCCACTTGGTTGCAGCTATCATGTTGAGAGAGAGCGTGTGTGCCAGTAAAACAAAGACGTGTGCTGAGCTGGACTGGCTATAGAAAACGTTTAGTGCGCTGTCACAAAAAATCAGCACCTTGCTCTGTCCTGATTCTTCCAATATATATAAAATATATTATTGGAAGAATCAGGACATCGGCCAGATGCTGATTTTTAGTGACAGCAAATGTGTGGGCTAGGTGTATTATATTTAATGCACCTAGCCCACACCTAGCCCACAAACTTTCTCCAAATGTGTGCGGCTAGGTGTATTATGATTTTTAGTGCCAGCAAATGTGTGGGCTAGGTGCTATTATATATATATATAGATATATATATTAGGGTGATCAGAATCGACCGTAAATAAACCTACAAGACACTTCCTCGTGGAGAAATAAGCCGAAAACCGTTGTCCGTTGTCCGATCGGACGTCGCATTCCGGAGATATACGCTCCGAAAGTTCGTGACGCCACAACCAGTAAGAATACAGACATTAGAAATAACTTACCCAATCACTTTGACAGAAAACATGTAATTTATTGATGTGTACCACTACAGCACAAATGATAAAACACATGAATTCGTATGAGATTATAACATGTGTTCAAAATGACCACCTTGTAGTGCGGAACAGTCAGCAGCCCGCCGAGCAATAGACATCTGCACGCGTTGCAGCACAGCAGGGGTTACGGTTGTGATGGCCGTGTGTAAGGTGGCCACTAGGTCGTGCAGGCTGTTGACAGTCCGTTGATATACCAGTTCCTTTAGATGACCCCAGAGGAAGAAGTCCAATGGGTAAAGATCAGGCGATCTAGCGCCCCATGCGACAGGACCACCACGGCCAAGCCATCGACCGGGATATTCCGTATCCAGCCACTGTCGAACATTTGCAGCGTAATGCTCTGGTGCTCCATCATGCTGTAACCATAGATCGTTCAGAACAGCCAATGGTACATTTTCCAGTAAGTCCGGCAGAACATCACGTAGGAACACCATGTAGTTGGCAGCTGTGATACGTTCGGGAAGAAGATATGGTCCTACTAGGATATCGGCCATAATACCACACCAGATATTAACATAACATCCCACCGGATTTGGTGAGCGTGTTCACGTGTTGCGTGGGGATAGTGCAATGCCCAAACATGACTATTATGGGTGTTGCAGATACCCTGCCGTGTAAACCTTGCTTCATTAGTCTACAAGATCCGGCGGATAAAAGTATTATCGGCAGCATGTTGCTCTAGCAGCCACTCACATTATGCCTGTCTTCGAGGATAATCCTGTGGTAATAGACCTTGCACTCGTCTGGTTTGATATGGATGCAGGTCTTCGTCGTGTACAACGGCAAGTACGGTACTTTGGCGCACACCGAACTGTCGCGTGACTGCACAGCTGCTGGGCGTTGGCTCCTCCTCTTTGAACTCTAGTATGGCGTCCTCGAGGGATGGTGTTCTCACAGACGGTCCAGCGCCACTGCCTACAGTTGGACGTGGTGAGACACTGCCTGACCGCGCATTCGAGCGCCAAGCCGCCATATGACCTGCGCGTCCGGGTGCCGTCGTGCTGGGTATCGCTCGTTGTAGGCCCTTGCTGCACGCAATGCTGAACCATGGCATTCCCCCAATAGAAGATACATACCATAATACTTTCTCAAACTGTATGACATATCGCTACCTACACTACTGTCAAATGTACTAACGCAGTATGAGCTTACCTACTACCGTCGCAAACCCTTTTTATCCCTACATGCCGTATCGCGCAGGCGTACAACTAATGATTTCACGCCACCACGTCCTTCGAATTTGTATACCCCCCTCCCCCCGTGCTGCCACATTTTTAAATGTTGATTGCCTTTTTTTTTTTACTTTTTTTTTAATTGGAGGTTTAACGACCACCGTGAGCAACTCAGTGGGCTATAAGTACACTGGCATGCAAAAATTAAGGACGAGACGGTTTTTCGAATGTAACGTCGTGCAGAAGTGCTCCACATCGACTCAAATCATTCCATAAGATTCCCAAGATGTAAGAATATGGGACAAGTGAGCAAAAGCGTCCAAAAAAGGAATCCAAAGGATGCAAAGGCACTTTATTCAAAAGGTAGCTTCGAGCACAACTGGACAGAAGACAGAAACGTCCATGTGACAGGCGGCTGCCAAGAAAACTGCAGTCTTTAGTAGGGGATATGATAACCCGACTGAGTTGCAGGATTTACAACGTCTGTCCATGCTGATGACGAGGTTGTCAAGGAGCTGTTGAGACATCGCGGCCCATTCCCCTTGTAGCGCCAATCGCAGCTGCGGAATCGTTGCTGGCGGCTGGTGACGTGCTGCCAAGCGTCTTCCGAGAATGTCTCATACGTGTTCTATTGGATTTAAGTCCGGGGACCTTGCGGGCCAATTCATGCGTTAAATATCTTCCTCCTCCAACAGCTCTGCGACAGCCACTGTACGATGAGGTGTAGCGTTGTCGTCCATGAAGAGGAACTCAGGACCCACAGCACCTCTAAACAGACCCACGTGAGGCAGCAGAACCTCGGTACAATAGCGGACACCAGTGACTGAACCTCCTTGGAAGATGTGGAAGTCAGTATGGCTACCAAGCATGATACCTCCCCAAACGAGAACTGCGTCACCTCCAAACCGGTCCCTTTCGATGATGTTGGAGGTGCGATTGCTTGTTCCCTGTTCTTTCCAGATGTGTATACGTCCAGAAACGCTCGTCAGACTAAATCGTCTTTCATCTGTAAAGAGAACTCAACCCCATTGCTGATGTGTCTAGTTCTTGTGTTCCTGACACCACAGAAACCGCCGTCTCCGATGAGCAGGCGTTAATGGCACACTCTGTACTGGTCGTCGTGCAAATATACCACCTTTGTGCGGCCTCCTGGCTACGGTAAAACGCGATAACGGACGTCCAGTTGTCTGTTGCAAGTGCTTAGTGATTTTTCCCGCTGTCTACCGTCTGTCTCTTCTTGCCTGTATGACAATATACCGGTTTTCGGCCGCCGTGGTTGCTTGTGGACGACCACTGTTAAATTCTGGGGCAGCTGTTGCTGTCGTTTGAAATGCTCCAAGCTCGTGAAACGATGCTGTGAACGATCCCGAACTTCTCGGCCACACTAGTCACACTTCGAATTTCTTCTAACTTCCCAATGACGCGACCTCGGGTAAAGTCATCGAGGTGTCGTCCACTGGATTGCCTGTTGGCCATATCACACGGTGGCAGCAACTCGACGTCGTTCAAACCGATGTACACCGTGCAATAGCTTTTACCGAATTGCTGAGCGTACACCACCCGTGTGCTTTATATCCTTCAGACACCCCCTCCCCTACGTCATGCTGCATATATGCGCATGTCCTACCGTACCGGACCCTAGTCTATCTCTGAGTGGTCTTTCGGTCCGTTCTGCCTGCTCGTTCCGCTGTTATTCTAATTTCTCCTCTTCGTCCTTAATTTTGGTACACCTGTATAGTTGCCCGTCCTGAATTTAGGAACACTGCCGTAGGTCAAACACAACATCCATGCCTCCCCGGGATTCAAATCCGGATCCCTTTCGGACAAATGATCAGAAGCCATCGCCTTAGACCACTGCGTCACCGGAGCGGCTTGATTGCCTTGTGATACGTGCCAGTGGCGTAACGCAAAGTCTCTGCCCTCCCCCCGAAAAATTTTCGTAACAGGCCCCCAACATAGTAAAAATTAATGCAAAAATTGAGAGTAAATATTTAACTTCGCCGTAGTAAAAATATGTTTTCCAGATATTGATTCTGAGATCACTTATGTATTGCTTTTAATTATGTGAGCATTTATTCCGGTAAGTATCCTCGATAAATTTAGTACTCAGGGAAAACAGTGCAACATTTTCAAATGACAAATGTTGACAATATCAAATCAAGTAAAAACAAATACTGATCTTCCAGTGTCTGGTTTCGAACTTCCTTTAAAGCTCTTTAATTCCTTAATACAATAATTTTTGAAAAAGAGGGAATATAAGTGTGTTTACATTTTTCTAGTTTAAAATATTTCAGCGATATTGTTTCTTTTTAGTGTCTTGTCTTTTAAATTCAAAAAGCAAGCATACTTTACAAAATAAAGAAAACTTACGTTACTAAAATCTTGATTCCCTTCTGACTCAACGAAACTGGTTGAAATATTCTTAGCGAATATTTCAACCAGTTTCGTCACGTCTAATTTTCTGGCTCGGTCATTTTCAATGCTTATAATCGCAAGTCCATCAAGCCTACTTTGAGTGTGAAATGACCGAAGGTAGAAACCTCAGATTCGATCACTTTCTTATCGGCCACTCTAGCCCAAATCTACTAGTTTCCTATTTCTAAGGGTTGTTTAAGACCTGGAGTCAGACACACCCTTCCTAACTGAAATCCTGTATATATGATCTGATCTGATCTCTAAACGGTGCACAGATAAAACAATGTGTCAATGGGGCCCTTTAGTTCAAAAAGTTTCGTATCCAAAAAACAGAAAATTTAAGACAAAAATTTTTAGAGCAAGTAGAAAACCTCTTGCCTAAAATTTAATTGCTAAATAAAAAAAAATAAAAAAAATACGTACTTAGATCTGGGCCCCCTAAAATTCAAGGGGCCCCCGACACGTGCGTCTGCATAACTACGAACATTATATATATATATATATATATATATATATATATATATATATATATATATATATATATCATCATCATCATCCTCATTGTCAACCATTATCAATCCACTGCTGGACGAAGGTCTCCCCAAGTTTCCTCTACAACGGTCTGTCTTGTGCCAGTCTCCTCCATTATAATGAATAATGTGTTTTACCGGTTGTTGTGGTAGTAATAATGAATAAAGTTTTATGCCTGGACTTAATGGAGACACTTAATGAAAGAGACCTAACTGCCAGACAGAGGTCTGACAATAATTGAACAGAGAAAAATGTACTCACTTTAAAACCTTTTATTGGAAAACTCCTGGTATCATCCAACACACACTCTCAACAAATCACACTACTACTGAATATCCGAACTTTCGTAGAATCGCATCACAATAATGAAGAAGAACCTAATCACATAGAACGAAGCTCTTTGCACAAAATAACGTAGCTCTTTTCACATCAAACAAAACCTCTACACATCAAACCAAGCTCTCCTCGCACATAAACAAAAAGCTCTCCCGGTATCGTTGAGCGCGCCTATTTATACTGCATACCACCACGTCATGATTTACACTCATTGCCACATATCATTCAACGGGAGAAATAACATCTCGTTAAGTGAGAAGATAATTTGCATAGGAAAATAAAATAACAAGAGATAGTAAAATCAAAAGGAAACTGAATCTAGAGTATACGTTACACCATGTCACTCCCACATACTTTCGAACTTCATCTACCCATCTTCCATGTGGTCTTCTTCTGGGTCTTTTCCTGTCCCTTGGAATCCAATCTAAAATTTCGGCTGTTCATAAATGGTTTGCCATTCTGGCAGTATGTCCAGCCCATTGCCATTTCAGGGATTTTACTCTGATCATGATGTCTTCCACTCTTACCATTTTTCGGTTCCACGAGTTCCTCTTCTTGTCTCTCCTGGTTACACCAAGCTTGCATCTCTCCATGCTCTTTGAGTTGTCTGCAGCCTTTGTATGTCTCTTTTAGTTAAGGTCCATGTCTCTGCTCCATACGTAAGCACTGGAATGATGCATTGATCAAACACTTTTCTTTTAAGACATAATGGCATATTGCTCTTGAAAATTATGCTGTTTCTTCCAAAAGCTCTCCAGGCAAGTTTTGTACGCCGATTAATTTCTTCATCAACGTGACCCTCACTTGATATCTGCTGTCCGAGATAAATGTACGTGCCTGTTATCTCCAGCTTTTCTCCATCAATCGATAAATCTTCATTTCTTGTAAAAGCATTGAACATCACTTTTGTCTTCTGAAAGTTCATTTTTAATCCCACTTCTTTACTCTTGTCAGCAAGTTTATGGATCATACTCTGCAGCTCTGATGGGGTAGTTGCAAATATGACTACGTCATCAGCAAAACGAAGGTGAGTTAGATAATCTCCATTAATCTTTATCCCTTTGTTTTCCCAGTTCAGTGATTGAAAGACATTTTCCAATGTGGCATTAAAGAGCTTCGGAGATATGGTGTCACCTTGTCTCACCCCTTTTCAATTTTTATGTGTGTTGTATTTTCAAACAGCCGAATCTTTGCACTTGCATTTTCATAGATGTTATTAATAATATTAATGTATGCATCTTCAATACCGCAGGATTTCAGAGCCATTGTAACTAGTAATAGTTTCACCGAATCAAAGGCTTTTTCATAATCGATAAAAGCCATGCACAATGGAAGTTCATATTCCCTCGCTCTTTCAATTAGTTCTCTCAGTACGTGGATATGGTCTATTGTGCTGTAGCCACTCCGGAATCCAGCTTGTTCTCTCGGTTGAGCCATGTCCAGTGTTACCTTCAAACGGTGTGAAAGAACTTTGGTGAGGATTTTATAAACCACTGATAGAAGGTTGTTAGGTCTGTAGTTCCTGAGATCCTCAATGTCACCTTTTTTATGTAGCAGGATCATTGTAGCATTGTTCCAATCCTCAGGAATCTTTCCTTCATTAAGGCATCGAGTGAAAATTTGGGCGAATACTGTTTCGATTTCTCCACTTGCTTCTTGTATGATGTCTACAGTAATTCCATCTTCTCCTGGAGCTTTTCCCCGCTTCATGTTCTTTATTGCATGTACAACTTCTGCTGGGAGGACTGGAAGAACTCTGGTACTGGTACCTTTCATGATGTCTGGAGTACATGTATCATCCTTTTCATATAACTTGGAGTATAAATCTTTCACTCTTGTCAAAATTTCGCCTCTATTTCTTGTTACAGAACCATCTTCTTTTCTCAGTGCCATAATCTGTTTTCTTCCCTTACTGAGATGTCCCTTTGCTGTCTTTAGGCTTTGGTTGTTTTCAATTGCTTTGCTCACTAGTTCACAGTTGAATTTCCTTACGTTTTCAGTGATACTTTTTCGTACTGTCTTGCATAGCTCTATATATTCCACTTTGGAAGTCACATCTTCTTTAGTTTTCCTCATCTCTCTTCTTTTTTGCATCAACATTTTGGTTTTTCCTGATATATATAATGTATTATTGGAAGAATCAGAAAGAACAGCGGCCAGGTGCTGATTTTGAGTGACAGCGCACTAAAGACTCTCTCTCTCTCTCTCTCTCTCTCTCTCTCTCTCTCTCTCTCTCTCTCTCTCTCTCTGTCTCTCTTGATCTTAACCTGATAGCTGCAACCAAGGAGGTTAGAATCAAGGAGGTTATATTACTGGAGACACCACTGGCTCTGCCGCCATAGGTCACAGCTAATCTGTGGTGTGACGTCACAAGCAGGCAAAAATGAACTAAATTATACCGTTGATGAAACAGTAAGCTTGTGTATCATTGATAAAGATTATTGAATTAATCATTTTATCTGTTTATACGCTTCGAAGCTTTTGTTCCATTGGTTTCCAAGCAGTTTCTCTTCTGCGGCTGCGTCGTGCCTGCTCATGACGTCATTTAAAGCACAAACGGTGACTTATGACTGCCAATGCTGCGTGAATAAGAGTGGTGTCTCCAGTAATATAACCTCCTTGGTTAGAATAGTACTTCTGGAGATTCCCTGGGGCTCTTAACCATGAAGCCGCCAACTGTGGGAATTTGTCGTTGTTTACATGATACCTATGTAATTTTAACTATGTGTATTTTGGAATAGCGTGGCTTTTGGTTGCAGAAATGGAGGTTATATTAAACCGGAATGAATTATACTTCTTACCCGAGTGAAGTTTTTAATTTTAACGTTATGTTTTGTTTAGAATTCACACTAATGTTTGGGTATTTCAATTTAAATAAAAATGGGAAGGAACCTCAAAATAATTAAAACTTTTATAAATTCAGCATTTTCTCACACATCGGCAGCAATTTACGATGCGAAATTGGAAACATTTGCGACGAAAGAAGGCGATTCGGCCAACACAAAATGCACTGCAATAGCATTGAAACCGATCAGCTGTCCCGCACTTTGACGGCTGTAGCTCGCGGTTATAGGCTTCACGCAAATTGGTACTACTCCATTAGCAAGGGCATCTCCAGATATCTTATTCTAACCTCCTTGGTTGCGACCAACTCGTAGTTTGGGCTCTTGCACCGGAAGAAGAGGGACGTAAAGACCAAAAAAAGTGTTTGTTTGTTTTAGTATTACCCCTTTTACCCTTCTAGGCAACTCAAGGGAGGGCGGAAAGGTCATGGACTTCGTGGGAGGCTGAAAAATAGCCTCCTAATCAGGGTATAGGTATCACCGATAAAGTTGGTATACGTACTGCTGCACCTTGAAGCACTAGATAGAAAGCGAAAAGACAGTAAGTAATGTATTTTCCATTCCATTGTAGCTTGATATGCAAGATAATTTTGTTCTTCTGGTTTACTTATGTCTTTAATAACCAGAAAATCATTTTGATGTGATCCTTAGTGAAAACTCATAGTCTAGCCGAAGAAAGAACACATGCCTTATTTCTTTTGTCACTTTAATATTAATAATAAATTTCTGGCATCTACATGATGGTCTTAAATGCAGCAAGTTTACGTTACAGATTTCTTCTAACTTTCGGATTCTTTTTTTTTTTTTTTTTTTTGATTGTAGGTTTAACGACGACCGTGAGCAACTCAGTGGGCTATAAGCAGTCACCCGTTCCTAATTTAGGGCCACTGGTACCAGGGCAGGGAGAGAGCCATCGCCGTAAGACAAACACAACATCCATGCCCCATCGAGATTCGACTACGGATTCTTCCTTGGACGAATGGTAATAAACCAGCACTTAGATTCTTAACTACCAGTTCATTACTTTATCAACTGATTTTTTCGTTGTTGTTTTTTATATTTGGAGATTTAAGGATCACCATGAACAACTCGATGGTCTATAAGCATTCGCTTGTCTCTAATTTAGGGCCACTGTTAGAGAGAGAGCCAGTGCCACAAGACGAACACAACAGCAATGTCACAGAGGGATTCGAATATGGTCACATCTCGGAAGAATTGGTCAGAAGCCAGCCGTCCGGGTGGCATATATGCATTCTGTGTATTACTAGAACGATCGAGCGTTTTCAGCCAATCACGACAACGACAGCGAATTGGTAACGATTTTCGGAGAGTGGGGCTTCACCTGCTGCTAAGGCTGGGATATTAACCCAAGAGATGTTTATCGTGCTGTTTAGTGTCAATTGTTTTTCAGATTTTCCTCGTGTTTCGAGTATGGAGTTAGCGAAAACTTTCCGGAGAGATTTCACTATGCAATTGAATGCATCAATGAAGAGCTACTTGAAATCAGTGGATGATATAACGTAGCGACGAAGAAAAGCACTAACAACATGATAATCGAAGAGCAGAAAATATTTACCAGGGGACATTTATTTATACCACACTCACACACTACAACAACATACGAGATCTTACTTTGAACAACACGCGCCGATGATTGCTCACAGACTTTTTATAATTCTTCACCTCAATGCCTACATTGTGGCGCCCTCTTTCGATGCTGAGAGAAGACGTAGGCAGATATGTCACAATCTATCTCGTTGGTCACAATATAAATCGTTGAGTAGCAGAATTTACTTCGTCGTTGGGCAGCGGGTGGCCTAGTGGGCAACGTTCGTGACTGCCACGGAAATGGCCTCAGGTTCGATCCCAGGCAGGTACGAACGCTCAATCCACTACATATCCGCCGTGTGTTGGATGGGCACGCAAAGCCGTCGGACCTCGGGTACTGGCCCGCCGGTAATAAATAAGGGCGTCTTTCTCCCCCTTTCTACTTCGCTTCCGTGTCACTTTCCTATCGGACGCTCTAGCCCAAATCTCCTATAGTTTCCTATTTCTAAGGGTTGTTTAAGACCTAGGGTCAGACACTCCCTTCCTAAAACCCTCTACATATGATCATTTGATCATTTACTTTGTCGTTATGTACGAAAGCTTTAACTTCGTGGAGAACGAGAAAGTATTAATAAATTCGAGAAAAACGAGAAATTCAAACCCATCTAGGGAAAGGTTTGTGTGCATGTCAATAGCGTTTTTAAATATGCTCAGCCTCATCTAAATTCAATATATTTGACTGACTTAAAATTACATTTATTTTAAATCTCGTATGAAATGGACCTTATTCACCTCGCATTGCATCATGGGCAGGGCGCACCCAAGGGGGTCCCGGGTCCGGACACCCCCCCCCATTAGGCCAAGTGTTTTGTAATATGATTCTGACATCATCGGTGTCCGACGCGAGAGATTCCTAACCCTCTAACTGGTCTCCAATTTTTACCTTGTGTACTTGTTTCGCTAGCTAGATTTACACCTGTTCCTTTTGAAATGGACACGTACTTTTTTTCTTCCCTACACCCATCTTCTCCAGGGGCGGGGGTTGCTTTGTCAGCAGTTGAAAATGGGAAAGAAATGTCTGGCGTCTCTCTCAAACCTGTTTCCCCTTTCGGTGGGGTTGGGCGATTTCTTCACGCTCGTATCGAAGCGTCTCCTAGGAGACAAGGTGAGCCACAATCATGAGCAGGCAGGGGAGCAACCAATCATGGCAGGGGAAGGTGCAAACTGGTGGGAAGGTAGCGACGCCGATGCCATTGTAGTCATGGTGTTGGAAGCCTAGAAGCAGGGGTGCTATGCAATTACATTTTCCCTGTTCCTGTTCCCTCACTAGATCAACGCTTAAATGTTTAATCTAAAGAACTTGTGCATTTCTGCATATTTTGTGTGCTTCCATTTGATCTGCTGCCATTTTTTTTGTGCTATTCCCCAGTAACTGGACGATTTTTCACTAATGCCAGTGATAGTGCATAAGAAGAAGCAGGTATGTTAATGTTGCAAACTTGCAAAACAATAGTAGTAGCAGTTAAAAATATCCTCTTACGAAATGTAAAAGTAAAATACCGTCTAGGTACGGACAGTGATTTTAATAATGTCTCTCTCTAAACCGAAAAGGACACTCTAGCATTATTTTGGAAAAACTGTAACAGTTATATCTGAGAACCAAGCAGCTGAGAACGATGAAACTCCATGTCAATCTGTTGAAATTGAAAAAGATACATCGACAGAGATTTCGTCTTTTCAAAATGATATCAGTTGCTACATCAGTGGTAATTTTGAAAACTTGAAAAGAATTGATGCAATATTTTCATTATGAAGTCCCAATCATCGCTATACTTTCCCTACAAAGGAAATTAACGGGAAATTGCTGCGTTTTCAATATAACTGGCTAAAACGCTGGAACTGACTGGCGTACTCCCGAAAACTGAATGGAGCATTTTGTAAATGTGTGTTGTTTGCACCCAGCGAAGTTGGTCGAACATTATCGCAGAAAGTAGGAAAATTAGTGACTGAGCCATTTAATAACTGGAAGCAAGCATGTGAACAGTTTAATAATCATGAGAAAACTAAATATCATCTAAACAGTGTTGAAGATTATGTCTGTTAAAGCACTTTACCTCGGAAAACTGTTACCGATTGATAGACAATTAGACATTGCCAAAAATGAATGCATTTTAACTAACAGGGAAAAACTAAAGCCTGTAATTAAAACCATCATGTTTTGTGGTCGACAAGGAATAGCGCTTCGTGGAAAAAAAGATTGTGGGCATTTGGATTTGGATAATGAGCCAGAAAAAAATGAAGGCAATTTTCGAAACTTACTGAGAATGCGTGCAGAGGCAGGTGATAAAACGTAAGAGAAACACTTGAAAACATGTAGTAAAAACTCGACTTACATAGTTGGAAAACTCAGAATAAAATTATAAGTTCAGCTAATGATTTAATTTTAAGAAATACAGTTAGGAGGGTCAATGCAGCTAAGTGTTTTTCCATTTTGGCTGATGAAAGTTGTGATGTCAGTGGTATTGAACAAATGTCACTAGTGGTCAGATTTGCTGAAGATGATATGGTGGGAGAGGAGTTTCCTTAGTTTATTCCCATAGAAACAACAACTGGTAAAGGTATTGCCAATAAGATCTTGCAGAGCCTTAGAAATTTCGGAATTAATCTTGATTACCTGAGGGGACAAGGGTGCGATGGCGCAGCAGCGATGGGCGGTTATCTACAAGGTGCTCGCGCCCACATAGAAAAAGAGTGTAAAACAGCGATATATGTACATTGTGGATCACATTCGTTAAATCTCGCTATATCCGATTTCTGTAAACTTCCAGAGATTAGAAATTGTGTTGGCATCATACAAAAATTTACGACTTTTTTAACACTCCTAAAAGACAGAAGACTCTAACAGAACATATTTAAAATCATTGTAAGGACGTACAAAAAAAACGAAACTAATTCAGATTTGTCGAACTTGCTGGGTTGAATGACATGATTCAATTATTGTATTTGTTGAGCTGCTAGATGCAATAATACCTTCTTTAAAATGTACACTATCTACCAAAAAGTAATTGGACACCCCTGCAGTCGACGATATCTGCGGTCCTGATACACGTCACGGCCGCCGCCTCCGCCGTTAAATATCGTGTGGGAAACAACAACGCAACCAGTCGCATATAAGATGCTACGCAGTTCGGAGCTCTCTGATTTCGATAAAGGTGTAATCGTCGGGTATCACAGAAATGGCCGATCCATACGTGACATATCCAGCGAGTTTATTTACCCAAAATCGACAGTGGCCTACGTGATTGGCAACTGGAAGATAAGAGGTGATTGTCGGAATGTGCCCCGACCCAGCAGACCCACAAAACTGGGAGTTAGAGACCGACGGGAGCTGGCCAGAGAAATTCGGAAGAACCGCACCAAATCGATGGGCCACATCCACGAGGAGTTTTAACAGGCATCCCGGAGTGTTCTTTTGATGAATACCATCCGTAAGGAAGCCCATCTGCTTGGTTATCATGGACGTGCTGCCGCCCACAAGTCTTTGATCACCAAGTCCAATAGCGCTGCTCGGCTAACGTAGTGCAAAGAACGTCAACAGTGGACCGTTGAACTGTGGAAACAGGCTCTCTGGAGCGACGAATCAAGGTTCACCCTCTACCGTTTGGATGACAGGGTCTGGGTTTGGCGTCCGCCTGGAGAACGCCTCCTGCCGGAATGTATTGTGCCAACTGTAAAGTTCGGCGGCGGTGGAATTATGCTATGGGGGTGTTTCTCCTGGTATGGCACGGGACCCTTGGTCGCAATTCCTGGTAGACTCAACGCCGAGACCTACTGCACCATTTTGGATGACCATGCGCTTCCTACGTTGTGCAGTTTTACGGGGTGGACCCATATTACTTTCAGGATGACAATGCCACCTCTCATGTTGCGAGGTCCACCATGGCTTGGTATGGTGACAATGGGGTTAATCGAATCGACTGGCCTGCGCAGAGCCCGGACCTTAACCCTATCGAGCATCTCTGAAACAAGTTGGAGCGTCAACTTAAGGGGTGATCACACCGTCCGAAATCGGTGAAGGAACTGACCTGTCTTCTCCAAGCCGAGTGGAAGAAAATACCGCTAGCCGTGGTAAAACGCCTGGTTGAGAGTATGCCCCAGAGGGTCGCAGCTGTAATCGCCACTCGTGGAGGCTCTACCAACTATTGAATATGAATAAACTGTGTTTTGCTTTGCTATCACAGGTGTCGAATTACTTGTTGGTAGATAGTGTATTACTGAATGGAATGATAGAGACGCTTCACTTCAAGCATGTTTATTGTATAATTCGGTCTTGAAGCCTGAATTTATGATCAGCTTATGTGTTATGAATTTGCTTCTTTCAGTTACCAAACATTTAAGTGAATATTTACAAAGCAGACATATAGATTTGAAAAAAAAAACAACCTTAAAATATGTGGATATTGTTCCAGAAGAATTAAGCGACATTGGCAATGAAGCTGGAAAGGTATTTGAACGTATTTTTCAAATTGTTTCTGAAATCTTAGATGCCTACGAAGTGGAAATGAAAATACCACGCTGTCGATCTGACCAAAAGTCCGAATATAGAAATAATGTTCACGATAACAGTCCAGAAGAATATTACAGGCGCGCTATATTTTTGCCCTTTTTGTCCACTTTCCAAATACAAATTAAAGAACGATTTTCTGAGAGCAACAATTTGTTACAGAAGTTTTCATCTCTTTTACCAACAAAAACGGACGAATCCTCATTTTTAGGACTGTGTACTTTTTATTCAACTGCAGAACTCTGTTTGCTCGACAGTACTACAAATTTGGTGATTGAATTGCATTTATGGTTAAAGCAAGTAAGAAAAGAAAACTTTGTTTCTTCCTTAGATGCGTATATCAAGTGTGATGCGGATTTTTTTTCCTCGTATAAAGATCCTTTTCAGAATTTTGGTGACTCTACCAATAACAACGTACTCGAATGAACGTTCCTTTTCCACACTCAAGAGGTAAAGTCATACCGCAGAAGCACTATGGGAAATGACAGACTTAATGGTTTAGCTCTGCTCTACATTCATCGAACATTTTCTGTAAATGTAGATAAACTTATTGACGAACTTGCTAAAAAACCAAGAAGATTAGAACTTATATTGTGATTTTTCTGATTTTTAATTTTTTGAAATTATTTTTTTTATTTGTGTTATATGAAAGGTTCTGACCTAATAATGTAGCAGCTAGGAGAGTTCTGTTGGAAGTTTGAAAGCCAGAAGTTCTGTTTGTTTTGACGAGTTATACTATGCGTAGAGATTAAAAAAAAAGTTGATCACATGTTCAGACTAGTGGTCCTTTTTGAAAAATTGCCCCTATCTTGACTCCCCCACCATTTTTTTCTTGAAAATGTATTGAATATGATAATAACATATAGAAATGCATTTTTTTATTTGAATTTTTTTTCTGTTTCAGGCAATTTGTAATTGCATTTGAATAACATAAAAATGGTTACTGGGGAAATGCAACGGTCTCCCCCAAAGAAAAAGAGTCTGGTGAAACTAGTGTTTGTATTTTGTGCAAATCGCAGGGGCGAGAAAAGCTGTATGGGACAGACTCTGGCCGTCAGCTAGTTAAAGCAGCTAGTGTTCTGTTAAACGATGGTGTAATTTTAGAAACAGATACTATTATGTTTTTCCATATGACATGCTAAGACCTTACATTCTTATGTAAAAAAGAACAATCAAAATGTCAGACCAAGAATCATCACAAGGTACGTCAAAAGACATAAAAAATGCACAAGAAGGAGAACGCACGCCCGGATTAAGTTGAACTAAACTACAGTCAACAGTATGTATTATTTGCAACCAGTCCAAACGTAAGAAAGATACACAACTTTTCCGCATCTGTGAACCTGGAAGAGCACAGGAATCTCTAGACGCAACGAAATTTTTTTCAAGATGAAGTTTTTGAAAGAACTTGCACTTTGACTGACATATCAAGTGTGTTCTCCTCAAATATTATATATCATTGTAATTGCATGAAAGCATATATTAACAAATTCAAAACCGCAAACTCAACAGAAAGTGTTCTCGCGCGAAACAAAGATAACGCCGATCTGAGACGGCTTTTGGAGAGTGTGAATTTTCACACAAAAGGGTATGCACTTTCTGATCTTCGGGACGAATTAATGAAACAAAATCCAAACAATACCACAACAAACAGGGAAATGAAGTCTGTGATCATTGAGGTGTACGGCGACAGTGTAGGTTTCTCGTACCCAAGGGAAAAGGCATTATTCCAGCTTGTGTATGCATCAAATATTGATTATGCTTTGGTTGTGGATAAAGTACGATCTACTGATGTAATTAGAAAATGTGCTACTATACTTTGTGAAGAAGCACAAGGTTATGACTTTACATTAAGTGGGTGATACAGCTGACCTAAAAAAATCTGAAATGGAGTATGAACAGTCACGGCCAAAGCAAGGGGAAAGGTTCCTACAAGAATTAGTACCTTCATTCTGTAAATCAGCAAGTACTCAACGTAGATGTGATACTCTGTTTCAGATTGCTTATTTCCTCATTCACAATGGCTTAAATAAAAAACACACCACTTCATATCGCCAATGCTCAAGCGATACACAATTTAAGTAGATCGAAAACATTCATTACAATGTTCAACCGTCAAGGACTATGTTGCAGTTATGATAATGTACTTCGTCAGGACCAAATGCTAGCAAATAGAACTATCATCAGATCGGAAGGACACCGTGGCCCAATACCACTTTCAATAAAACCTGATATCCTTGTCCGTGGTGCTATGAACAATTTTGACTGGGAAGAAGCGACAATGTCAGGCATGCATGGTACACATGACACAGTATTGGTTTTGTTCCAAGATCAACACGTTCGTGATAACCAGTTGGATGTTTTATTAGAAGAAACTGATGGTCCAGAAATCAAATTTAACTGAACTAGATGTCCCTGAAGAAGTTGACATTCCATCCAGAAATGCTTTTATGAGTGCATTGTACTGTATATTCGCAGTATAGTTACAGGATTTAACCCAATCTAGCCTTATCCTGCCACTCAATATGGTTCTATATATACAACAATGTATAACTTCCAAGATATTCTGTACCAGTTGAATCTTCAAGAGGGTTCATTGTGGTGCGATGAAGGAGTATATCACATAGCCAAAGAAATTCAGCTTCTTCATCCAGAGAAAATTTCCAATGGTCTTGGAGGGTTTCATCTCCAAAAAGTGATACTCTCATGTATTGGGATGTACCTCAAAGATAGTAGGGGCTTCGGAAATCCTTGTTCAGACTAAAACGATGGGGCCACACTCTGCTGAAAGCGCTTTAAAAGGCAACCACTACTCCAGGGGAGTTAGAGCAATTGGAATGCTTTGTGAAGTAATGAAAACACTTCAGTGGAAGGCATTCATGGAACAGAATGATAAAACTAAGTACTCTGAATTGTTTTCAATTGTGAAACGCTTACAGTTATCAGTGTACGAAGAGCACCGTTTGTTGGACGAAACCAAAATTGCTATCGATAACTTGAGTGAGATTAAAAAAGATTATGAGAAATTCAGAGAAAATTGCAAACACAAGAGTAGTATTGGGACCAGTTTGTGTCTACATTGGCACCTGTTCTTCGAGACCTAATCCGAGCTGACAGAGAATACAACTGGGACCTACGTGTATGCAGTATAAGAGAGTGTTTGCCACTTTTCTTATCCTTTGACAGAACAAATTATGCTCAATGGTGCACTCTATACTACAATGATTGCTTCTTGAAGAAGAACATACTATGATTTATAATGACTTCAAGAATGGTCATTTCACGGTTCAACTACTAGCAATAGATTCAGCAGCGTTCCCTTGGATCAGTGGCGGCTCGTGGTGTAAAATGCTGGTGAGGCGAACGGTCTTGATGTAAATGTAAAACAGTAACACATATGTTATTGAAAAATATATAAATTCGTATAACGTTATAGGAACATATATATATATTAGTGGCGTAGCCGGGGGTCGTGGTTTGCACCCCTAAGTAATCGAGACAGTTAGCTTTTTCTAAGCACGTTTTATAGATAATTTCCCTATTTAAATTCATTGATTTTTACATAACTTACAATGTAATACAAATAAATTACATTGATACATAATATCAATGCAATTTCTTGATAATAGAACAGAAAGTAAAGCAAAGCAGCCAAAGAAGTTGCTTTATTAACTTTTTATTAAAACAACTATAATTTATTGCATTTTCTTCATTTTATTAAATTAGCTTCGTTTTGTATTAATGTCCAAGATGTGCGTACGTACCAATAGAGAAATATTTGTCGAAGCGCCCCCCCCCCCCAAATTGTTACATGTACTTATACACAGTTATACAGCATAAATGCAGAACCCCCCCCCCACCCTCAAAAAGTTTCATGTCAAAGGCAGTATCACCCATCGGATATCTTTGAAGTCCTGGGTTCGAGTCGGCTGAATCATTAAAATCCACTGAGATTCGGAAGTCTCGTTAAGCCATTGGTCTCGGTTAGGCGCCTTGTTATAAACAGCTGTAAACCCCATCCCTTAGGGCTCCATCCCATGCCATTTAGCCCTTATATACAAATATTATTCAACAGTAATGGAATAAAATTATAGAAATATATGAAACACGGCGTGGGGAGTCTTTCTTCACGAAAAAATCCAAAACTTTTAGAGGAAAAATGTGCATATACCACTATATATATATATATGTGTGTGTGTGTGTGTGTAATATACGCTACTTTTGCAACAATATTTTTATGAAAACAATTATTCAATAATTTTACAACAAAGAAAGAAATATTTCACCTGTATTCTTTTATGTAATACACTTGAGCGAAAATACGCAATTTGTGCGGTTTCTTTAGCTAGTCAATGCGTCACTCACATCCCAACGCCAGTCGGAGATCCACTTCTTAAAAAATTCAAAGTAAATCATTTGAATAGAAATTGTTTTCTTACGAAATGTTTCTTGAGCTTGAATAAAAGTCACAGTTCGATTGGCATATTAGTGAAGGTGCATTTAGCACGGGTCATAGACTGAAGTCCAGGCTCGTGATAATTATTAGCTTCGTTTTGTATTAATGTCCAGGAGAAGTCAAGGAAGCACATTTCTATATAAAAAAGTATTAGGTAATTTAAACCTGGAATTAAAAACAGAGGAATGCGATATTAATTTGCTTTGGTCTCGAACAGAATGCTTTCAGTTTATGTTTTATAAATAAGTTCAATTCTGCGATCCTTTTTGGCTGCAAATTTGTCTATGATCAGATCATAAAATGGTTGAGTGGACATTAGATAGTTCAGCAATTCTTTCTCGATTGAAATTTTAGCGAGTGAAGACAAACGATCTTGTGCCGTTGTATTACGGAGGTAAGTCTTAATTCTCTTCAAACAAGAAAAACTCCTTTCAGCAGAAGAACTTGTTGATGCCAGTGTCAATACAAGAGAAAATAATTTGTAGGCTTCTGGTAACACATCTTTCAGCTCGTTTTCTTTCATTGTTTTCAAGGTTTTCTGAAAACTGAGTTCCCTGAAGTTGTGATCATTATATAAAAAATCTAATTCGTTTTTTAGTCGTTGTGTGTCTGTAAAAATGTTTGGATAAATTTTTTTGAGAGTGTTAAGGGCACTGGATGGAAATGACTCTGACTAACTATGGTATTTTGAGCTGTCAACTAGCTGCAGAAACTCGAGCTTTCCCATATCTTCAAATCTGGTATTTATTTGGACTATTATGCTGTCAACGATTTCGTAAAACAAAATTTTGTAATAGTTTTCCACTTCTTCAGTCAAATGTTTCTTTTGGCGACATTTAGGACCTCCACTCAAACTAATTGCTTCACTGAAATGTTTCAAGTAAGTGGTTACATTCCTTTTCTTATTTATTCGTTCGCAACATTGTTTAATTTGTCTTTGGCAATAACTGATATCTAAAGTCTTTTTTTGTAAAACATCAAACAGTACATCCGTAATTCCAAAAATGTCATCAAAAATCAGTGATAAAAAAGCAAATTCAAAATTAGTGAAATTTTTCAAATATCCTATGGCTCCGTTGATTGATTCTGCCGTTGATTCCGGGTCATTCATTATGTTTTCAAACACATTCTTTAGTTTGCCCCATTCGCTCACAATTAAACGCAAAATGTGTGAAAGTGATGCCCAACGTGTTTCCGCTATTTGAGGAATCCGTTTCCCAACAACTGAATCTGCTACGTGGGTTCTCTTGGCAGATTTATGAAAAAATGAGGGCATGCTGGATACAGTTGCGAAATATATGCGACAATTTACAATACTTTTGCACCCCTGTTGTAGGACAAGGTTAAGGCGGTGGGCGAAACAGTGGGTAAACAAAGCTTGCGGGGCTTCTACCTTGACTCTTTTCTGCAGACCGCTCAACTCTCCAGCCATAACGCTTGCATCATCATAACACTGGCCTACTAACTTTGATTTAAAATCAAACTCCTCCAAAACCGATGCTAGCAGATCATACAGTTCCACAGCAGTCCTGTCAGTGCTGATATCATAAAAACCAAGGAAGCGCTCAACTACTTCACAATTTGAGTCCAATATGTATCTGACAATTATTGAACACTGTGATTTTTGAGTAATATCAGTTGTATCATCAACTTGCACTGAAAAAAATTTTGACTCATTAATTTCGCTTTTAACACATTCGTTTATATATTCATGAATACACTCCAGTAAATCATTCTGTATCGTTTTAGATTGTCCAGAAAATAAGCTTCGTATTTCTTCAAAATGTGCTTTTAATTCTGGGGTGCTCCTACGAAGTAACAAATGGAACATCTCCTTGAAATTACCTTTATTTAATGAGGAAATAGATTCATCATGTCCTCGAAAAGGCAGTTCTTGCTTGCTTAGAACGACAACTAAATCGATTATATGTTCCATAAAAAGCCTATTTAGTCTGACCTTTTCATTAAACTTAGCTTTATGAAGAGCAGCATTTTCTTTGAGCATATCAGAAATAGTGTTTATATTTTTTTCCATCCGTTTCAGACCTACGTGATTAGTTATATGCTCTTTAGAGCTTTCGTGCAATTTTGCACTACGAGAAAAGTTTTTCAGATCAAAATAACCCGTTGTATTCCACACATTTTTCTTATTGCTCAAAAGTAAACATGGCCAGCAAAAGAGAGTTTGCTTGTAATAGCTACCAGAAAGCCAGGGGAAAATCTCGTACCATGATTTATTGAAAGACCTAAGAAACGATTTGCCGCACTTCTTATCTTTAGATATTGAACTTATTACAGGTGTCGGTCTTCCAGATATGAGAACATCCCTTTTATTATAATCTTTCCAATGTTTAAAAGGAATTTCTTCCAGAACACAAATCACGTCGTTTATTGGGCCATTCATATTTTCCAACCCAAATCAAAATATGCTGTTTAGTAACAATAACAAAATAAAAAAGAAGAAAAACTCAACATTACTATGAACTAGCCAACACCCGCAAAAGAGAGGATTGAAAACACACTACAAAAAGTTAGACTCAAATACACTCTGACGAATAGTTAAAGCTACGTAGAAATCATCCTACTTCAAAGCATAGAGAGGCGAACGGCGTCATCGCCTGTAAAACCACTTTTTACCAAGGTCATCTGCTCATTTTCCCGCGCCCATTGGATACACAATCCTTGGGTTCTCCAATAACAGCAGAGATGCGATTCCAGTTTAAGCGAAATGGAGGGTCGCCTCAGAAATTTCCTTTCTCTTACTGGAAGTCCGGCACCTCCTTGGGTAGACCTCGGACCGTGGGGGTGGGGGGTTCACTCTGTAGGGCTCTTCTCTGATCCCCAGTTCCCAAAACCGGCTTCTCATCGAGACGATTCAGCCGGTCGCCTCTAAGCGCTTAAAACATGCAGCTGCTTTGCAAAAATAATGATTCATTCCTCTTCTTGAAAGCCTTTTTTTAAATTAATTCATGAATCACAATGTAAATTTCAGTGTTTCATTTATCCTGCAAAGTTCTTATATCTTCGTTACTGACCGAAGTTTTTTTTTCACTTCTCATTCTGCGGAATTTCAGGTGAGGCGGCGCCTCACTTGCCTCATCTGACGGGCCGCCACTGCCTTGGATCAAGCTCTAGAGCAACTCTATAATAAGCCAGCAAAGGGATCAAGAGGCATAATTGGCATTACGAGACGAAAAGAAGCCGTGACAGAGCACGGTTTTATTAAACATGAAAAAGAAAGCCTTACACATTTTTTAAGAATATTTTGTGGTCTACACGAAGACGACGAATTTGCTCTTCATCACGAGTTTGCTAAGTCTCTAACAATTCAAGACCAACAGAGTATTTCCAATATGTTAACGTTTGTGCTTGATCGAGGAAATCCCTTCTTGAAAGATGACAGTTGGGCGATATGAAACCTCATAATTGGAACGAAAAATGCTCCACTAATAGCTGATTACTTACTCCATGTACAAGAAAAAGGAGATAACAGCTACAAAATTTTTGTTAAAGAAAGGCTTACTGAAAAATCCAAAGCTATCTTATATCCTATACACAAGGAATTTCCCAAAAAGAAGAAAGCTGATGATAGGATCCTTAAACGCATTGGAAACATCGTTGAAACAGGATATATTGAAAAGTAATGATTGCCTCAGCTGACACATATGTCATGGTCTCTGCACTATACCATTTTAAAGAGAGTTTTCAAAAAGGTGGTTTTAAGGAACTGCGGATAATCAAAGATAACCGAGCATCTGTCCGATACATAGCACTTCACAAAATGATGGAAAATATGGACGGCATTCTTTTATCCATTTTAACTGCCGGGCACAGTTTAACTGGTTGTGATACAACAAGCAAGATAGGAACAAAACTTATGGCACTTAAAACAGCAATTTCATCAGGAAAACTTTTGACAAAAATTTTGGGGTTGGTCCTCTTGATAAAGAAATGATACAAAATGCTGAACTGTTTATTGCAAAAGTCCTTGGTTCATCAAAAACGAACTGTGATGGGGTTCGATTTGAGCAGTACCACAAAGCAAAGAATACAAATTTTTCTCAACTGTGTCCACCTTCCTCAACAATGCTGTTTCACATCAGGCGTGCATACCTTCAATGCTACATATGGATCAATGTGCAGAAGGGAAACGCATCACTGGACCCTCTACAATATGGTTACACAGCAGAAGACGGAGATTTTAAACCAATTATAACGATGGAACATTTAAGACCCCTGAATTTGTGTCTCCCTGCACCTGCCAGAAATGTGCAAGAGATATTTGCCCTTGCAGAGTTGAAATGATACAGTGCTGTCCGTTTTGTAAATGTAAAGAGAAGAATCTTTGTTTAAATATTTAAACAAAAGTGAAATTAAAAGAATGTATTATATAATTTTGTGTTTTACTTTTCCGTTGTCATGTAAATGAAATGGCAACTTGTTTATTTGAGAATTTCATATAAAAAGGTTTAAAATATGATTTGATATTACATTTGGAGCACATTCAATGATATTTTTGAACTTAGCTTGCCTGAAAACATATAAATTGATATACAACAACCCCATAATGTGCAGCAAGTTTATTTTTTTAAATCATTAATTATTCAAGATGGCGGACATTCCTGAAATAATGACCACCATTCTGAACATGTGACCAACATTTTTTTATAGTAGAAATAGCCAAAACGAACAAAACTTCTGGCTCTTAAAATTCCAACAGAAGTTTCTTAGCTCCTAGACTATAATCTTAATTGTTGAAATCAGGCATTATAGAATTTGTTCTAAAATACGTTCTCTGAAGCTATATATAACAATAGATTAAATTGTTACATTTGTGGTTAACTCCTTTTCTGAAATATGTATTATCTTATTAAAAGTAAAAACAACAATGAAAACACCGTTTGCAGCTGGATAATTCATGAATACAATGTATTAAGTTCTTTCACAGATCAAAACATTTATTATAACAGTCACGTGGCGCAAATACACATACATGAGCATTTTTACTTGCAGAGCCGGACCCCTGCATTCCGAATATCTGGGTCCGCCCCTGGTGCGAGGTGAATAAGGTTTATTCCAGATATTCATAGATTTTTTATATAGACTTTTAGGTTTAAAACTTATCGGTAGATAGCGCGATACGTTTAGCGCGGCTTTGTGCTGTTGATGAATCGAGATAATCTTTCGAAATAATCATTCGAATGATTTCTATTTTTTTCATTTACCTGTATATTTCTTCTTCCTACCCAAGTAAAGAAGCCATGATGTAAATGAAAAACAAATACGAAAATGTTTTCTTGAATTAGCTTAACCAAGGTAAAAGTAACTCAAGGTTAGCAGATACTCTAGCAAGAGATCATTCCACTGATCCTGCTAACGAAAGAGTCACAGTGAGAGTAACACGAATATCATTTTGAGAACATATAGGAACCTCTCGAGTAGTTGTCCAGATGACATGACCAGAGACCACTTGCCACAAAGGGCCAGAGACGACCGATTTTGCACAAGGGAAACCGAACGATGATTGGCTTTATAATGAATATTGCTTTTTCTAAGCTTCTTCTAATGGTTGTTGTTTTGTTAATTATAACATGAATAAACTTTCCTGCTAGTAGTGTAGTAATAATAATGAACAAGCTTTTAACTGCTAGTAATGTTGTAGTAGTAATTAAGATGAATAAAGTCTTAATGCTGGTTGTTAATAATAACCACTAATGAAATAAACCTAACAGCTAGACAGAGATCTGATAAAATTATGAACTGAGAAAAACGTACTTACTAGAACAACTTTTTATTAGAGAAACTCTTGATATGATCCAACATACACTTCACCGGACACACAGTTACTCAATAAAACGTAGCTCCTTGCACATGAACGAAGCTCTACTCACATAAACGAAGCTCTCCTTACGCATATAACGAAGATCTCTTTACACATGAAACAAAGCTCTCCCAACGCACATCAACAAAAAAGCTCTCTCACGCAACACAAAAGCTCTCTCCATATAAACAAAAGCTCTCCCTGGTATCGTTGAACGCGCCTATTTATACTGGCTACCACCACGTCATGACTTACACTCATTGCCATATCTCATTCAGCGAGAGAAATAACATCTCGTTCAGTAAGAAGATAATTTACATAGTAAAATAAAATAACCAGAGATAGTAAAAATCAAAAGGAAAGTGAATCTAGAGTATACGTTACAGCTTATATTTTCTCCACTTTCGAATGCACTCGTTGGATCGAGACAACGCATGAGACAATATAGGAGCAATGGAGAGTTTTCTCGAGAGGCTTTTTTTATTCGAATGATTTTGACGTAATCAAATATTTCTAGAGATGTTCATAATAGAAAGAATCGATTATGGCCATCCTCGATGCATGGAGGTATAGGAATAAGAGGAGACGCCTTAAGCACAGATTTCTGAAGCCGATCTGTTATAATATCCCTCCGCGTGTTTGGCTACCTACAGAGCGTTGGTTACCCTCGTGGTCATGTCTGCCATAGGAAAGCATTCAAAATTTGTGATCTTTAGAAGCTCATATTTTTTGTTAAAGTGGTTTGCCAGCGTAGATTTTTTGTTAAAATGGTTTGCCAGCGTAGATTTTTTGTGTGTGTTTGACAGCATACTTCAGTGTACTCATAAAAAAATATTGTTTGTAGAAAATTCTACCGTAAATGTTTTTTTCCTAAACTACGGGGCCCTTTGAAGGCACGGGGCCCAGGGCTACTGCCCCGGTTGCCCCTATGGTCCAGCCGGCCCTGCCTGCAAGGCACTAGGCATAGGCATTTCTAGCCATTTTGTATCCGCCGAACTCAGATTCTGAACGTTTACATAACAAGTCAAGTTTACAGTATTACACTTTTACTTAGGCACAAAACATTTATTAACAGACCCTAAGCCTAGGCCTTTTTTGCAATTTATAATCCACGGAGCTCATAGTAAAAAGATTTACATTACAAATCAAGTAAACAATGTTTCTCTTTTACTCGGTCACAAAACATTATTTGCAAGGCCCTATGCCTGGGCCTTTCTAGGAATTTTCAATAAAATTTGGTAGAATAAAAACTGTTTAAAAGGCCTAGGGGCTATGAACTAATATTTAGTGCCTAAGTAAAAGCGCAATATTATTAGCATGAGTTGATATGTAAACGTTGTGAATGTGACATCAGTAAAATAAAAACCGTTTAAAAGGCCCAGGCTTAGGGCCTATGAATTAATATTTAGTGCCTAAGTAAAAGCGCAATATTATTAACGTGAGTTGATACGTAAACTTTATGAATGTGACATAAGAAGAATATAAACTGTTTAAAAGGTCTAGGCCTAGGCAGTGGCGCACTCAGGAATTCTTGTTGGAGGGGGCTGTATATATATAGCATATGTACACAATGTGTGTATATATATATATATATATATATATATATATATATATATATATATATATGGGATGTAAGGTCACGTGACGCGTAACATCACAGCCTCTCCTTGACAAATGTCAACCCCGCCTTCTCGTGGTGCATCCTGTTCCCACTAAAGGGGCTCTGACGACCGCCAATAGCGGTATAACTATACCATCGGGATTAGAGGAAATTCTATCCCACACTCACCAACCCGCTTGGCCAGCGTGGTGAGTTATGGCCAAACCCCTCCAAAATGATTCCACAACTTAAATCTTGGCCCTCAGTCTCCGGCAGCTGGAATGTACCTGGCCAAGGCAGCGGCCAGTGCGACATGAAGGCAGAGGGTGCTAAGAATCCCCGGAGGATCGGACTAGGCTGCCATCTGATGCTGACCTTGGCTACTTACAATGGACGCTCCCTATCTTCTGATTCAAGGCTTCTTGAATTGGAAGAGGAATTACAAAGGATCAAGTGGGACATCGTGGGGCTAAGTGAGGTAAGGAGAAAAGGAGAAGATCTCATCGAACTGAAAAGTGGGCATCTCTTCTACTATCGTGGGACAGATACTGGCAGAACTAGTGGTGTTGGATTTATAATAAACAAGAAACTGAAGGATAAAGTTGTAGAAGTTGAAAGTTCCTCTGACAGAGCTGCACGACTTGTTATCCAACTCTCGAAAAGATACCAGGCTCAGATTATTCAAACTTATGCACCCACCACAAGTCATCCTGAAGAAGAAATTGAAGAATTTTATGAGGAAATTTGTCATCTAAATAATAAAGGTAAGCAGCACTTGAAAATAATTATGGGAGATTTCAATGCAAAAATAGGGCAACGGCAACAGAATGAAACTTCAGTAGGTAAATTCGGTCACGGCAACAGAAACCAGCGTGGAAATACTCTCGTTGAGTTTGCAGAGGCAGAAGGGTTTTTCATCTTGAACTCCTTCTTCAAGAAAAAGCCACACAGGAAATGGACATGGAGACATCCAAATGGGACGACAAGTGAAATTGATTTTATTATGTGTAACAAAAAATTCGTCATAGAAGACTGCAGTGTGCTAAACAAGTTCAACACAGGTAGTGACCATAGATTGGTGAGATGTAAGATGCACCTCAACACTAAACTTGAACGTGGCAAGCTCATAAGACAAACAAAACCTATTGACATAACCAACCTTAAAAAACACCATAATACCTTCAAGTTGGAACTGAAGAACAGGTTCTCTGCTTTGGAAGGCCTAACATCGGAAGAAGTGGACATCTCTGAAGTTAACAGAAAAGTAACCAAAGCTCTTATGGAAACAGCAACAAAATTAGCTGGGTCTAAGAACAAGTTGCATGTAAACAAATTATCAGGAAAACCGAAAATGTTGATGCAAAAAAGAAGAGAGATGAGGACAACTAAAGAAGATGTGACTTCCAAAGTGGAATATATAGAGCTATGCAAGACAGTAAGAAAAAGTATCACTGAAGACGTAAGAAAATTCAACTGTGAACTAGTGAGGAAAGCAATTGAAAACAACCAAAGCCTAAAGATAGCAAAGGGACATCTCAGTAAGGGAAGAAAACAGATTATGGCACTGAGAAAAGAAGATGGTTCTGTAACAAGAAATAGAGGCGAAATTTTGACAAGAGTGAAAGATTTCTACTCCAAATTATATGAAAGGGAAGATACATGCACTCCAGACATCATAAAAGATACCAGTACCAGAGTTCCTCCAGTCCTTCCAGCAGAAGTTGCACATGCAATCAAGAACATGAAGCGGGGAAAAGCTCCAGGAGAAGATGGAATTACTGTAGACATCATACAAGAAGCAAGTGGAGAAATCGAAACAGTACTCGCCCAAATTTTCACTCGATGCCTTAATGAAGGAAAGATTCCTGAGGATTGGAACACCGCTACAATGATCCTGCTACATAAGAAAGGTGACATTGAGGATCTCGGAAACTACAGACCTATCAGCCTCCTATCAGTAGTTTATAAAATCTTCACTAAAGTTCTTTCACACCGCTTGAAGGTAACACTGGACATGGCTCAACCGAGAGAACAAGCTGGATTCAGGAGTGGCTACAGCACAATAGATCATATCCACGTACTGAGAGAACTAATTGAAAGAGCGAGGGAATATGAACTTCCATTGTGCATGGCTTTTATCGATTATGAAAAAGCCTTTGATTCGGTGAAACCATCAGCAGTTACAATGGCTCTGAAAACCTGCGGTATTGAAGATGCATACATTAATATTATTAATAACATCTATGAAAATGCAAGTGCAAAGATTCGGCTGTTTGAAAATACAACACACATAAAAATTGGAAAGGGAGTGAGACAAGGTGACACCATATCTCCGAAGCTCTTTAATGCCACATTGGAGGGTGTTTTTCAGTCGCTGAGCTGGGAAAACAAAGGGATAAAGATTAATGGAGATTATCTAACCCACCTTCGTTTTGCTGATGACGTAGTCATTTTTGCAACTACCCCATCAGAGCTGCAGAGTATGATCCAGGAACTTGCTGACAAGAGTAAAGAAGTGGGATTAAAAATGAACTTTCAGAAGACAAAAGTGATGTTCAATGCTTTTACAAGAAATGAAGATTTATCGATTGATGGAGAAAAGCTGGAGATAACAGACACGTACGTTTATCTTGGACAGCAGATATCAAGTGAGGGTCACATTGATGAAGAAATTAATCGGCGTACAAAACTTGCCTGGAGAGCTTTTGGAAGAAACAGCATAATTTTCAAGAGCAATATGCCATTATGTCTTAAAAGAAAAGTGTTTGATCAATGCATCCTTCCAGTGCTTACGTATGGTGCAGAGACGTGGACCTTAACTAAAAGAGACATACAAAGGCTGCAGACAACTCAAAGCAGCATGGAGAGGTGCATGCTTGGTGTAACCAGGAGAGATAAGAAGAGGAACTCGTGGATCCGAAAAATGACAAGAGTGGAAGACATCATGATCAGAGTTAAATCCCTGAAATGGCAATGGGCTGGACATACTGCCAGAAGGACAGATCATCGATGGACAGCCGAAATTTTAGATTGGATTCCAAGGGACAGGAAAAGACCCAGAAGAAGACCACATGGGAGATGGGTGGATGAAATTCGAAAGTATGCAGGGGTGACATGGAGGAGACTGGCACAAGACAGACCGTTGTGGAGGAAACTTGGGGAGACCTTCGTCCAGCAGTGGATTGATAATGGTTGACAATGATGATGATGATGATATATATATATATATATATATATATATATATATATATATATATATATATATTGTACGCCTATAGTTTATATACGAGGACTTTGAAGGACTAACCAACAAGTAATTGCACACCTGTGATAGCAATGAAAAACGAAGTTTATTCACCTTCAATAGTTGGTGGAGGCTCCACGAGCGGCGATTACAGCTGCGACCCTCCGGGGCATACTCTCAACCAGGCGTTGTACGACGGCTAGCGGCATTTTCTTCCATTTGGCTTGGAGAAGACAAGTCAGTTCCTTCACCGATTTCGGACGGTGGGAGCACCCCTTAAGTTGACACTAAAACTCGTCCCAGAGGTGCTCGACAGGGTTAAGGCCAGGCTCTGCGCAGGCCAGTTCATTCGATTAACCCCATTGTCACCATACCAAGCCATGGTGGACCTCGCAACATGACAGGTGACATTGTTATCCTGAAAGTAACATGGGTCCACCTCGTAAAACTGCTACAACGTAGGAAGCGCATGGTTCTCCAAAATGGTGCAGTAGGTCTCGGCGTTGAGTCTACCAGGAATTGCAACCAAGGGTCCCGTGCCATACCAGGAGAAACACCCCTGTTGAAACTCTTCGCGGGTGTGGCCCATCGATTTGGTGCGGTTCTTCCGAATTTCTCTGGCCAGCACCCGTCGGTCTCTAACTCCCAGTTTTGTGGGTCTGCCGGGTCGGGGCACATTCCGACAGTCACGTCACATCTTCTACTTGCCAATCACGTAGGCCACTGTCGATTTTGGGTATTTCAACTAGCTGGATATGTCACGTATGGATCGGCTATTTCTGTGATACCCGAAGATTACACCTTTCTCAAAATCCGAGAGCTCCGAACTGCGTTGCATCTTGCATGCGACTGGTTGCGATGTTGTTTCCCACACGATATTTAACGACGGCGGCCGTGACGTGTAAAAGGACCGCAGATACCGTCGATTGCAGGGGTGTCCAATTACTTGTTGGTAGATAGTGTATATATATATATATATATATATATACACGTCACAACCGTATGTTTTGTTCTGACGTATGTCGCTCTTAATCTCTTTGGGAAGAAGACACTATGTAATTATTTGAACACATAAAATAATATTTTTGCATGTTTAATTTGTACATACGTCGCTCTTGATTTCTTTGGGGAGTAGCCCCGGTGCCGCCGTGGTCTAAGCGATGGTTTCTGATCATTCGCCCAACGGAGGGGTCTGAGTTCGAATCCCGGTAAGGCATGGATGTCGTGTTTGTCCTACGGCCATCCCGGTGGCGCAGTGTTTTTAGCGATGGCTTCTGGTCATTCGCTCAACGGAGGGGGTCTGTGTTAGAATCCCGGGCAATGGTTGTTTGCGTTTGTCTTTCGGAGGTTTATTCGCTGAGTTCCTAGTTCACCTATGTATATTCCTGTCGTTGAAACACAGAATGTCTATACTGTATGTATCTGTCCACCAAGTTCAGTGTGTATGTCAATGTATCTTTGGAAAACTGCTACACATAATTCGGAAACTTGGAAAACTGCCACAAATTCGAAATGCCCCTCGGAGGAACAGCAACGCGTGCCCGGCCCCTTAATGAAAAACATGTGGGAGTTTTCCTGTTTGGCGGTTTATAGTGAACTGGATCTTACATCCCATTTTCTGTAATAGGAATCTCCTATTATAATTTTATGCCACTATAATAACTCCTACACTTTAACAAATCTAGTACGAAATGCAATTTGCGTATACATTCCCTTATACACTGAGTGCTGGCCACTTTATTATGACCACCCCCTCAGTACTTCGGTGGGCCACCTTTTGCCTTTAATACTGCGTCGATTCTTCGTGGCATGGACTCCACGAGATGTTGATAGGTGGTTTGTGGAATCTGAGACCATGCTTGATGAATAGCACTTTCCAGGAGTGTGAGATTACAGGGTTGTGGATCCAGCTGTCTGATGTCTCGTTCAACTTCATCCCACAAATTCTCATTAGGGTTGAGATCTGAAGATTGTGGGGGCCACCTAAGCAAAGTAAACTCACCGGCATGTTCCTGAAACCGATCCTGTACAATACGAGCACTATGGCAGGACGCATTATCTTGTTGAAAGTAGCCATCGCCATTGGGATAAACCATCCACATGGCAGGATGCACTTGGTCCGCAACGATGTTTAGATATGATGTGGCAGTCAGACGTTGATCAACACGAATTAAAGGGCCCAAAGCATGCCAGGAAAACATTCCCCAAACCATAACGTTGCCTCCACCACTTTGAAGGGTTGTAGTAATGCATTTGGGGTCCATGCTTTCGTGCTGTTTCCGCCAAATTCTCACTCGGCCATCGGCATGGTGCAACTGAAAACGTGATTCATCGGACCACATGATTTGTTCCCAATTATCGTCTGACCAATCCTTGTGCTCCTGTGCGAACTGGAGACGTTTTTTCTTGTTAACTGCAGACAGCAAAGGTGTTCGAACAGGGCTTCGGCTGCCATATTCCATCTGATGCAGTGTACGGCCAAGAGTGCGTGCAGAGATCATTTGAGGGGATCCTTGATTAAGATGGTCTGTAATTTGCTGCAGTGTTGCTCTTCTGTTGTCTGTTACCAGTCTGGACACTCTCCGTTCCGCCCGAGCAGCCACTAGTCGATGACGTCCACACGTTGCACGTAGAGACCCAGTTGTTTGGCTGACAGTCCAGTCTTTAAACACTTTAACAACAGCTGCTCTGGAACATTTCACGAATGCGGCGGTTTCGGTGATACTCGCTCCATGTCTCTGAGCTCCTACAATCATCCCACGTTGAAAGTCCGTCAAATCGCATTTTTTACCCATCTCGTCACCCAAAAATCCCTTGTACTACTCTCGCAAGCCCTAAGCTTTCCCTTTTTCATACTAGTTTCGCCCTCAGGCGGCAACAGAATGCAGCCATAGCTCATTTGCTTAAAACTGTCAAGTGGTCATAATAAAGTGAAGACTCAGTGCTAAGGTGTACGAGTTTTATGCGGTGTGTTTTGCTAACGGTGGAAGAAAGAATAGGAGTTTTCCGCCAAGAGAACAGCTGTTCAACAACGACAATCACCAAAGAGGAAAGACCTTCCGTTAATGCAATTTGTATATGTCCCCGTAACGTCTCACTAACAGAAGGGTACCAATCTCCCGGGTACGAGTTTTCTAAAATTCAATTTTAGGAAAATGCCGTGATTGCTTCAATTTGTGAAATAATTTACGAATTTGAAGAGGGGAAATGTATCGGAATAGTTAGAAGAGGTGAAGATGATGCCAAATCTTGAAATTCAGGCATTAAAACTGAACAAGAGGGAACGGAACTGCATGGGTACGACTTTGCCGGGTACCAATCTCCCGTGTTCCATTATTGGATTATTCAACATTGTGTGTAAATAAATTTATATTGTCTAGCATAGGCGCCGAATTCGTGGGTTCGAGACAGTTTTTGAACCCCCCAATGATTTTGTTGAGGGTTCCTCTAACCCCTAATATTTTTGCGCGTATTTCGTGGAAAAAATACACGTACGCATATGTGCATAAATTTTGGTTTTCGTTATCAATTCTTCAAGGTCTTTATTATTCATTCCCCGTTTATTATAGTATATAAAAAGTGTGTACAGAAATTTACCCCTCGGACTGTTTATTGTCCTCAAAAAAGAATTAGTGTTCGTGCTCATAAAATTTGACGCGACAGACAATACATCAAGTACCCTTGTTTATGAGCATTTAAAACTTTAAATTTTAGAAAATTCTTCGGTTTGTCTGGGTTCCCACAAAAAAGAAAAGTCTAGCTCTACAATCGGAGACGAGAGCCTATTCGAGGTCATAGTGATAAAGGTGGAAATATGTCGCACAGTCAGTTGACCCGCCCTATCTTCGGGCAGTCAGGAAACAAGAAGGTTAGAAGAGAGAGAAGATGGCATCAGCAACCGCTGGTGAAGCCAAGTCTGATCATCTGGTTTCTTGGGCCCTCCGGTTGGGGAGGTTCAGTGGCGTGACGTCACTTACTGAAGACCACTTGCTGAAGACCTGTGCTAGAGCACAGGTTGATAGTGACTGTCTCTTACGCTCAGCAGCATTCCCTGAAGGTCAACAAAACTCCCACAGCTTTAGCAAGGCCGTGATTGGTTAATACGCAATATGAACTTCCGCTCGACAAAGCATAATTTTGTTTAATTTTTTTAGAAAGTGATAAACAGTATTTCTGTAACTTTTTGCAAATTTTTAGTTATGTGCATGTATATTTCGTTCTCATTTTTTCCTGACTGTACATGATGCACAAGTGCCTCTGAAACCTCTTCAAAGTCAACGATTTCCCCATAGTATAAGTACAGAAGCAGCCCAAGTTGAGCATCCTGGGCATACACAGCTGATACGAAGTAGAGCAAACGTAGGGCATGGGGCTGATGTCATGTCCTCTCCCTTCTAACCTCCTATTTAAACTCAGAAATCATTTGAAGAAAAAAATTTTGGAATTTTTAAAATTGGTAAAAAAAACCCTAAAATATATTTTACATGTTTTAGTTACTTTTATAAGACAATTGAGTTGAATATTCACATAGTATCTGTGTATTGTATGTGATAATGCCGCGCCTACAAAAGCAAAATAAATGAAATAAATAATTATCTAGAGAAAAAAAAATCTGTAATTAACTATAATTTGCTTCATTTTAGCATTTCAGGCGTCTTACTGTGCCAGATAATCTAACTGAATGAAATTTAAATTAGACTTAAATACTCTGAAAAATGAATTGGTAATTCGATTAAAAATTTCCGGAACCCCCAATAATTTTTCAAGTAGGCGCCTGTGTTGTCTACTGTTATATAAGTGAAAAACATCCAGTAAGGGTTCAATTAAAGTATCAAGTTTATGTGGTTGCAGTTCCTTTAAGTCATGACATACTGTTTTTAAGTTATTTTCAGCGAATGATAAGGACCTTTATTTTTCATTTATTAATTTCATTTTATTGACTGATCAATAGTTTGCTTCATGTATTGATTAATAAATGGTAAGATAATTGCAACAAAACATTTATTTTGTGGTAAATTGTTTTTCCGACTTTTGACTTAAAATTTGTTTTTCCACAAAACGGAAAAATGCGCCTCGTCACTGGATGACATATGATCTGTAAGAATAGCTCACAATTCCCAAAGCCGTCTAGATTTGGGCCGTGGAACTAATGAAGAAGCATTGGTATAGTTAAGTTTTTCACACCCCCCCCTTGTTCATGAAAGAAGCAATTTTAGTATGTGCCCGTCGCATTGTGATTCCTTTCTACGAGACTACTTCCTTAAATGAGGACAATGGGTTTGGTCTTTAAAAATAAACCGCAGCAAGTAAACATCTAGAAATGGAGTGGTTGTTTTGCCATTGTCCCACAGAACAGCGCAATGTCGAGGAGGTAAAAGAGCGTAAAAACTCAGGCCTATTGGTACAAAGGCTGGTTCTTTTAGCGAAGCACACTGTGCTTCCCGAAGAGGGAGGCTGTAACATAGTTGCGGTGCCATCTCTCTTCGCAAGAGTAATCTAATCCCCTCCGATATCTAAGCGCACGAAGCAAGCGTGGGAAGGAATTAAATTCATGTTTATACCTCAGTAAATCCAACGAATATCAGTGAAACACATTAAAACAGAAGGAATATTTGTTTTGAAATCATTAAGCAGAATGTTTCATATTCGAAGATCTAAAAGCTAAAATTATCAGCAACTACCCATATTTTTGACCCCTGAAAAAAAGGATTATCGAAAAATGCCCTGTCCATAGAAATTTCAAGTTCTCTCTACAACGTATTGCATCATCCAAAGTCAGAAATAACTTTTAGTTCAACCCCAGTAGATTCCAAACCTTGATTTATTAAAAAAAAACAATATATTTTTCATTTGTAAGTTAAAGAATATTGGCTGCTTCCGTTGCGATAATAATCTTCAGATTAAGAAAAATTGGGCTTTCTTGAAAAGGCAAAGAATTTTGTCCATTCTGGTGTCGTAGTATAGCCTAGAGTCAATATGAATTCCGTCAAAGCTTAAAACATAAAGCTTTACAGAGCGATTTAAACTTTCATAGCTTTTTTCCCCCCATCAACAAAAAGACATCGTGTTGAATGCCTGGATTACGGGTAAATTTTGCGCACCGTCTTTTCAAAGTAATGGAATAATGCTTTTCCCCCTCCAGAAGTCATATATGATTTTTCTAAAGAGAGCTCTTATTACGATGCATTTGGATACATCTTGAGGTGCCCATTTTATCCATTGCTTCCTTTCGTAAGATCACTTGGGCGTCGTAAATATATCATGGACACCTTTACCTAATCTTTCCAACGTACTGTAGCTTCTCTTAATTTCTTTTAATTGCTTCTTGAGTTGGATAATTTGTTTTGACCAGAACCTTGTAATGATGTATGCATTTCTGATTTGTGCAGAGGTATTTAATAATCTCGCGTTTCTCATTCTTTAAAGCACCTAGTACACTTTCAAGATCAGATATTTTTTCCTGCAGTCTTTTACTCTCCTTCATCTTTTCACATTTCAAACATACATGAAGTTGCGGAATTACTATCTTGTTTCGTCCTAAATCGAATCTACCCCGCCGCTGGTACGGGATTTTTTTAATTTAAAGTTTTAATTCGATCCAAAGAACTTTCTAAAATTCTTGGTCTCCGATAAACCGTCACACACGAAAACTGCCACACATCTTTCAGCAACTTGGAAAACTGCCATATGTTTTCATTAAGGGACCGAGCACAAATTGCTGTTCCTCCGAGGAACACTTTGAATGTGTGTCAGTTTTTCCAGTTTGCGCGAATTATGTGTGGCAGTTTTTCAAAGTGCCTAATGACGGGAAGCAGTTTTTTTGTTTATCGGAATTTTCATGCCGGTTCATACGAGTTTACGGCAACTGGCCACAAAAGTTCAACGAGGGGAGGGGGGGGGGTATGAATAAAGATCGCCGTTTCTTGGCACACATATATATATATATATATATATACATTTTTTTTAAAGTAGAATTGGGAACTCCAAACAATTTCGAGAAAACGTTCTACGTAAAGCAAGCGAGAACTGCACTTTAATTTGAAGGAACACTGTAAACTGCCGAAAACTTTATATGGGGCCCCCTCGACCCCCCACCTTTCCCCAAACCCTCTACGGTCTAAGTTAGAGTACCATGAGGTAGTATACCAACCAAATTTGGTGGTTCTAAGTTGAAAACTGTAGATTTTACAAAATTTTCTATGGGGGCCCATCGACCCCGGGCTCAGACCACTTTCAAAAACTGTCTACGGTCTAAGTTAGAGCACCATTAAGTAGTGTACCAAATTTGGTGGTTTTAAATTGAAAACTGTAGATTTGACGAATATTGCGTATGGGGCCCCCTTGATCCCCCCCACCCGTTCCGAAAACCCTCTACCGTCTGAATTAGAGCACCATGAGATATTATCCCAAATTTGGTGTTTCTAAATTGAAAACTGTAGATTTTACGAATATTGCGTATTGGGGCCCCTTACCTTTCCAAAAACCGTTTACGGTCTAAGTTAGAGCACCATGAGGAAGTATACCAAATTTTGTGGTTCTAAATTGAAAACTGTAGTTTTTACGAAAATTTTCTATGGGGGCCCATCGACCCCGGGCTCAGACCACTTCCAAAAACTGTCTACGGTCTAAGTTAGAGCACCATGAGGTAGTATACCAAATTTGGTGGCTTTAAATTGAAAACTAGATTTTACGAATATTGCGTATGGGGCCCCCTTGATCCCGGCCCCCCACCCGTTCCGAAAACCCTCTGCCGTCTAAATTAGAGCACCATGAGATATTATACAAAATTTGGTGGTTCTAAATTGAAAACTGTAGATTTTACGAATATTGTGTATTGGGGCCCCTTGACCCCGGGCCCCCTACCTTTCCAAAAACCGTTTACGGTCTAAGTTAGAGCACCATGAGGAAGTATACCAAATTTTGTTGTTCTAAATTGAAAACTGTAGATTTTACGAAAATTTTCTATGGGGGCCCATCGACCCCGGGCTCAGACCACTTCCAAAAACTGTCTACGGTCTAAGTTAGAGCACCATGAGGTAGTGTTCCAAATTTGGTGGTTTTAAATTGAAAACTGTAGATTTTACGAATATTGCGTATGGGGCCCCCTTGATCCCCCCACCCGTTCCGAAAACCCTCAACCGTCTAAATTAGAGCACCTGAGATATTATCCCAAATTTGGTGTTTCTAAATTGAAAACTGTAGATTTTACGAATATTGCGTATTGGGGCCCCTTGACCCCGGGCCCCTTACCTTTCCAAAAACCGTTTGCGGTCTAATTTAGAGCACCATGAGGAAGTATACCAAATTTTGAGCAGCCCCGGTGGCGCAGTGGCCTAAGCGATGGCCTCGGATCATTCGTCCGAAAGGGGTCCGGGTTCGAATCCCGGTGAGGCATGGATGTTGTGTTTGTCTTACGGCACTGGTTCTGTCCCTTCCCTAGAACCAGTGACCCTAAATTAGGGACGGGTGTCTGCTTATAGCCCATTGAGTTGCTCATGGTGGTCGTTAAACCTGCAATCCAAAAAAATACCAAATTTTGTGGTTCTAAATTGAAAACTGTAGTTTTTACGAAAATTTTCTATGGGAGCCCATCGACCCCGGGCTCAGCCAATTCCAAAAACTGTCTACGGTCTAAGTTAGAGCTCCATGAGGAAGTATACCAAATTTTGTGGTTCTAAATTGAAAACTGTAGATTTTACAAAATTTTTTTTTTTTTTTTTTTTTTTTTTTTTGATTGGAGGTTTAACGACCACCGTGAGCAACTCAATGGGCTATAAGCAGTCGCCCGTCCCTAATTTAGGGTCACTGGTTCCAGGGAAGGGAGAGAGCCAGTGCCGTAAGACAAACACAACATCCATGCCTGACCGGGATTCGAACCCGGACCCCTTACGGACGAATGATCAGAGGCCAGCGCCTTAGACCACTGCGCCACCGGGGCGGCACAAAATTTTCTATGGGGGCCCATCGACCCCGGGCTCAGACCACTTCCAAAAACTGTCTACGGTCTAAGTTAGAGCACCATGAGGTAGTGTTCCAAATTTGGTGGTTTTAAATTGAAAACTGTAGATTTGACGAATATTGCGTATGGGGCCCCCTTGATCCCCCCCCCCACCCGTTCCGAAAACCCTCTACCGTCTAAATTAGAGCACCATGAAATATTATCCCAAATTTGGTGTTTCTAAATTGAAAACTGTAGATTTCACGAATATTGCGTATTGGGGCCCCTTGACCCCGGGCCCTTTACATTTCCAAAAACCGTTTACGGTCTAAGTTAGAGCACCATGAGGAAGTATACCGAATTTTGTGGTTCTAAATTGAAAACTGTAGATTTTACGAAAATTTTCTATATGGGCCCCTCGACCCCGGGCTCAGACCACTTCAAAAAACACCATGAGGCAGTATACTGAATTTGGTGGTTCTAAATTGAAAACTGTAGATTTTACGAAATTTTTGTATGAGATGAGAGATTAATTAGTGCCCCCTCCTGAAATATTTTGATAAGTGCCGCATACTAGTCTTCTGCAAATTAAATCAGTGTCTGAACAAATTTTTCCTACCAAAGATCAAATGTTTAGAAAAATACAAAAGAAAAAAAAATGAAAAAAAAAAACGCCGAGTAATTAATGCCCCATCCTGAAATGTTATGGCTCGCGATGTTATGGCTTGCGATGTTTTGTCACCGCGATGTTTTGACCTGCGATGTTTTGGGCCCGCGATGTTATGGCTTGCGATGTTTTGTGTCCGCGATGTTATGGCTTGCGATGTTTTGTGTCCGCGATGTTTTGACCTGCGATGTTATGTCCGCGATGTTATGTCGCGCGATGTTTTGACCTGCGATGTTTTGACGTGCTATGATTCCTTGTTTGACTTTCGGGACGCTTCCGTGTCAAAAGGAAAAGTTCGGGCCTTGGAGAAATTTATAGTTCTCTCCAGACGCTTCTCATTTTGAACACTCCATTTCTAACCATCCCTCTCATGAGCGTTTCCCATGATGTACTTTTGGGATGCTGGCATGGCTTCCTGTGCGGTTCGTGCATCTTAGTAATTCATCGTGATCAAGCAAGGGATCAAGGGACATTTTCGCTATTACAGCTCGGCCAACTAGTTGCTGCGAGGCACAAACTCAGTTTATAAGCCTCATCGTCTTCAAAAAAAAAAAAAAAAAAAAAAGATGGTACTATGAATCTGGCAACAAAGAGGGTACAATGATCTGGCAACATAAATTCGGAGTATTTTTCTGCTTCTAGCAGTTCTAGGTTTAAGTAAGTCATTAAAACCTTTGCGTGTGATGTGCATCCGCATTTTCTTCCGCCGTTGAATATAGGTCCTAATTTGTTGTGCGCGTGGTGGAAATTAATCTGAGGTATGCGTTTGCAAAACTATATTTCCGTTATTTCTTTGATAAACCGAAGTAATTGAAGCTTTATTTTGGTAAAACAAATTGCTCTTGAATATGTGTTTTCTCATTTTCCCTGGTTTCATTCTTGTAACCCCGTGCACCAAAGCACGTTGTCTTCGATTGCCGGTACCGGCAGATTTATCTTTCAAACTTTTGTGTTCCAAACGTCATTTGTGAAACATTGGTGTTTACTGTGTACATTCTAAATCTGTTAGGTTTTATAATAGTAAGTATAAGGTTAATCTTTGAACTGTTTCGAGAAGTCCACCGAAATGTAATGAAACAGATTCGGTGCAAATTTTCACTTCAGGTTGTATTTTTTTTTCTCTGAAAATTGGTGGTAGACAAAGAAACTGATTTAGTAAGATCACTGCCTAATTTAGGGGGCAGTTTTAGAATAAATGTTTTCTGCTGTATGGTGAGCTGAGTGAAGGGAATTTATTTTCATTGCAGAAGGGATTTTTCTGCGATGTAAATTTTGTGCAGGCCTCCAAAATTTGAAACCCATTTCCAGTGAAGCCAGTGTTTTATATGAGTTATTCGCAGAATTAAAAATGTCTTAAAATGCATTTTGGAGCATAACGCGTTTAGGTTCAAATCTTTTTCACTGAGAAATTATGTCCAAACACCCAAATATATATATATATATATATATATTTTTTTTTTGTCAATTTGAGGTACTGATTTAGTAAGTGCTGTTAGAAATGTTGCTGGCAGTAGGTATGCAATACAATGTTATTACAGGAGAATGTGTTAGTATGACCATGTTTTTAGGTGTAATGCTAGAGGAGAATGTGATTGTGATTAACGTGGCCAGGAATAAACCAATTCTTAGAAATACATGTCAGTCTGTTGACAAAAAAAGAAAAAATTGTGCTTATTGAGCAGTTTGTTGTGTTGATTAAAACTGTCAAACATTTTTGAGGGAAGATGGAGTGTGATGCAAGAATTTAATGGCAACAGTTATTAGTAATGAAAGGTGAATGAAAACCGAACTGGTTGAAGGGTAACCCACTTTTCGTAAAAAGTATGTTTTAAATACCGGCGTGGAATAACCACAGGTTTCCTTTTTTTTTTTTTTTTTTTTTTTAGGATATTTGAATAATAGCAGTTTCATTTACTTCCTTGCTGCCCTAAAAGGTGGTGCAGTTGTCTAACCAATGGTTTCTGATCATTCGTCTGAGATAATTCCGGTTTCGAATCCCGGTGAAGCATGGATGTTGTGTTTGTCTTACGGCACTGTCTCTCTCCCTTCCCTGGAACCAGTGGCCCTAAATTAGGGACTGGCGACTGCTTATAGCCCACTAAGTTGCTCACGGTGGTTGTTAAACCTACAATTTAAAAAAAAAAAAATGCTGCTAGTCAGGCAGCTACCACATGGTTCTGTCTCCATTAAGAGAAGTGCTTTGTTTTTTAATTTAAATTTAAAAAAAAAACTACAATTTTAAAATTTTGAAAAAAATTACAAAATTACTTTGCACTATGCTCTTGACTTACATCTACCAAAGTTTCATTTTGGAATCAATGGGATCAGATGATACTGGGAGTACAAGTTTCACATGTATGGGGAAATAGCTAACATTGGCTTTAGACAAAGCTAGCTGACTTATTACCTGTAGTGTAAGCGTTTATGGTAGTGCTTATTACAAATTTTATTATGGCAACTAAAAAAATTGAATTTGATTTACAAGAAAACATTGGTTTTAGCAGCTTACTCCAAAAAATTAACATAGTATTAGTCAATATGCTGGAGGTGGTGGCTGCTGCTAACTCAAGTATATCAGTGTTTGCTTTAGTCCAAGAAGTGTTTAATGACATTAGTAATCTTCTTTTCCCCTTCTGGTAGAGTGTAAGCTCGACCAGTTGGTGTGATGGGATTCACTTTGCAAATGACATCAGTAGAAGGAATCCAGAGCACATCAGGTGTTGAGGGGTAAAAAAAAAATGTCCTGATGGATGGAGAAATGTAACTTTGACTTCATTTTCATCTTTTCCCAAAACATAGCTCAGCCACCATCTGTCGTATATAGAAATGACATACCCATTAAGTTCATGAAAGTCTAACTTCTCACCATAAGAGATGACTGGATAGCTAGTTGATAATGGGGCAAATGAAAATAATGGCTTAGCATAAACTTTTGTTCCACACCTTCAAGGTAGAATGAGAGAAGGTAGGTCAATGAGTTCTCCCAACCCACTCCGGCTTAGGGTTCCAGGAATCGGTGACATCAGTGGAACCCTCTTGGAGCTGTCCTACGCTCTCTCCACAATGCAGACGCCCACTCGGTATCGTGAACTCATTTTCAGACCAAGGTAGTTATATTTCTTTGTTGAGTCAACGGATAATTTTGCAATCGTCCGTTATCAAGTGATGTCAAGCACAATCTGAAAATGCTATTGCTTGGATAAAAGCTTCCGCTGCCGGCAAATGGCAACATTAAAAACGACAAAGCAGGTCCGGCAGGAACATAAGGGCAACCGGGGCGGTTGCCCAGGGCCCCGCATTTAAAGAGAAAAAATAAAATCATTTTTTGTAGAATTTTTTATAATTATTAATTTTTGGAAGTTTTGGATTGCGAGCATTAAAAGATTTTTATGAAGTTTTTTGTCCCCCCCCCCTTTTTTTGAATAGGTTATCACCCTTTGCTGTACAGATACTGAGATTTCAAATGGTTCTTATGACCACGTTAATGTTTTCCGCATTCATTAAATATATAAATAATTCAATTTCATCATTTTGCGGGCCCAACTTTTATATTATTCAACAATTTGTGTATAAACCAAATACTTAAATTTACAAAATAAAAAAATCAATCACTGCAACATATGTATATGACAAAAAAAATATTTTTATGAATTTATTTTAGAAGTCCTTAAATATTTAATACACAAAAATATTCGCTACGCAGGTATCTTTTTATCACTTTGTGAGGAAGTTTTTATAAGTCTCAATACAACCTCGACCTGGAAAGAAAATTGTGGACACTTTTTACTCTTTCTCTCTTTCAGAATTTTCAATCCATTTTATGGTCTTTCTTAAGCTTAAAGCCAATACGTATTTCTGTGAGATAATCAGTCTTTAGGACAGTTTTCGTGTGTTTTTTACGAACAGCATTTTTCACATAACGATTTTATTAAAATATGATTTATTTTCTAGTGCTCGCAATGAAATTTCGCCCCGGGCTCCGCAAAGTAAGTGCCAATTTATTTTTCAATTTAATGGAAACACAAGACGAGGCAGAAAGTTCAAATGCCTGTGAGATGGACAATGTGTCTATAAATATTTGCAATTTTGCTAATCCTGAAGAAGCTATACGCTATTTTGCTGGATATTTAGCCCTTCTTCACCAGGATAAAGAATTGGACATGTTTTTTTACTTAACGGGGGACCAAAATAAAGGCTGGATTGAGACTTTATGAAAAGGTAGGCTAATTATATTAAACAGCATTTGTATACAAACTGTAAAACAGTTTGAATCGGTTATTTCAGAATTTCACGGAGCTAGCATATATAAATCCCAAGAGGCCATAAACAAACTTCAGTCAAAATTGAAATTAAATTTTCCGAAAGTTGACGTGGGTGTCATTAAAACATATGCGAGAGCAAGAACATTTTTCCTATTAAATATATTAACGACGTCAACCAACAAAACTTAATGAAGAGAAAAAAACAAGCACATGCATTGAATTCCAGGGAGTTAAAAAAAAATAAATAAGAAAAATGGAGGGAAAGTTCCAAGTTTTAGTAATCGGTAAGTTTTGTTTTAATTCTGTAATTCTGATTTAAAAAAAATCCTGCCTATGCATTCTTAAAAGCTTCGAATTTGAACTAAGAATCGCGCATTTCACCATTCTTTACCACTACGAAAGAAGACTGCTGGGACCAACTACGTCACAGGCCTACGCGAGAGGAAACCACCCGCTGTTTGTTTACAATCTTTGACCTACCTCTCTCATTCTAACTACCTTGCACACCTTGAGGAAGTGAAAGCATGGAGCTTTTGAGTTCCTGGAATTGCCACAGCCGGACTGAACCAATGGGCCAGATGTTGTTCATTGTGTATGTACTTTTCTTGCGTAACACATGTAAATTCCATGGACCTGGAAAAGTCAAGTTTTGCCCATTCATAGAATTGAAAAGGTGTCATAGTCTAATTTCGGTATGGCCTTTGTAGACTCGTCCGTGCTGCCCAGGACTAGAGAATAAGAAGGGCTGGCTCGTCCTTTTGTTTGTGGGCTCAGTTTCGTGCTACGACCGAGTGGCAATCGGAAGGCGCTGTGACGTCACTGCGAGGACACTCAGTGACCCCTGTGCCAACCCAGGGCCGGAGTATGGTGAAATTCGTGACATTCCAGTCGTTCTGTGCAGTCTATTTCTGTTGCTTTCCATTTACTAATAGTGATTTATGTAGTTGTTTGTTAACGTCTGTTTTTTACTGATACTGATGAAAGTTTTATTTTAACTAAAATTCAGCATCTGGTTTTTCTTTTTTATTCAAAGTAATGTTCAATATGCCTTCATCCTGTGCTGTCGCTAATTGTACAAATACGCATAAGAAAATAAAAGAACGTGGCGTTATTTACCATGTTTTCCCTTCAAATGTTAATGTGATAAAAGAATGGATTAAGTGAAAGCGTGCTGACAAGTTTAAAGTTGGAAGTGCAAGAATATGTAGTGATCATTTCCAAAATTCAGACTACAAAGATAACATGCGAAGTCACCTGCTTGGGCTTCCCGAAAAAATATTTCTGAAACCCACAGCTGTTCCCAGTTTGAATTTACCGAATGAAAAATCAACAGTAGATACAAGCTGAGAACATAAAAGAATTAAGAGATATATCCGTTTAAGGGCATTGAATCAAACTCCGGAGCCAAGTCCTGAAAAGTAACTCATTGATGAAGTTGCTTCTCAATTCTGACAATGGATATTCAGAAGAAAAGTGTGCATCAGTTCCGTGCATGTCTTGCTCAGTGGTTAGACGTCAGAACAAAATTCTCATCGAGAAGCTTGACATACTGGAACGCCTAGGTATGCTACCTAGGCATTTTCTGGGAGACGCGGGTTCGATTCCCGCTCCAGGATGAAAATTTTCGAGTTTTCGGATATTATCTGACTTACCATCCTTGTCACATTTACGCCAAAAATCGGATTGTCATCTTCAAAATTTGTATTATATGGCGTGGTCCCGTGTTTCTTTTAAATTTAATATTTAAATTTGGTTTTAAGAATTTTTTTATATTTCAAATTTTGTCTTGCATATCAAATTAAAGCCCATCAAAAGAGCTTGGAAATGAGACATCGACCAGGTCTGTATCTCATCTGGCTCCTGAGAAAATGGCATTTAACTATTTCAGGTTGCAGCTTTTTTAAATAAAATTTAAAATACTTAATACCATTTGAAAGGAATGCAAAAAAAACTTTTTTTTTTTTTTCATTCATTACTATGTAAGGACACTTAGTACACCAAGTTTCATCAAAATCTGAGAGGTCAAGGGAGAATTTAATTCCAAACTGTGTTGCTTTGACGCGGAATGACCGCATTGGAAACAGGTCCTATGGACTGATGCATCCGGATACACGATCCATCAATCTGATGGCGGCAGCCGGGGAACGCTATTTACCACAGTGTACTACTGCTCCTACGGTCAAGTTTGGAGCTGGCAGTGTACTCGTGTGGGGGTGTTTTTCGTGATATGGTTCCGGGGCTCATTGGTTATCATGGACAAAGCTGTTTAAAACATCGCATCTACCTCGATATTGTGGACAATTTTGCCCTACCAACTCTGTGGCAATACTATGAAACAGAGCCTTGTTGATGTTGGTACCAGCAGGATAATGCATCGAGCCATGAAGCAAGGACTGTTACGGCATGATTTGACGATAATTCCGTATCGTTTGGTTACCGTTCCATGTAATTTGAAAGATATCTGAATTTCTCTTTTGGCGATGAAACATTTTCTTAAGCCCTGGTGCCAAACTGAAACACATTTGAAGTATAATTACCCAATATTTTTAAAACAATCAAAATAAGTCTTATTTCACGAAAGTTGTGAGTTTTATTTTATTTATTTTTTTTTTTTTTCTTGATTTAGGGATTCTCCTTGTCACTGTGAATGTGTGTAGTTGTTATAATTGTCTTTCCAAGTATGATAAATTTGTATATGATCTCGTTATATAAAACTTATGACTAGCTATCCATATTCATAGCATCATGATTATTCACTATCGGAAAGAACAAAAAAAATGTTACATTTGGATTAAAAGATATTAAGCTGTCACTAAATAGTATTTCCATAAGTACTATCTTGTCTGGTCTGAAATATTAAGACGCACTTAACACCATAATTTTTTTAGTATTTCTGTAAATCATTTCCTTAACAAAATGGATTTAGTTTGTCAGGTTATATCATTTACATGATTAACTGAAATTTTATTTCTTTATTTTAATAGAATGGAATTCTGTATTTTGTTTTGGCACGCAGTTATTCTTTATATTGAGTTTCCTTGGGTGCATATTTTTAATGCTGGATCTTCTTGTCTCTCTTCTTCATATACTCTGCCCACAAAAGCAATAATTCCAAAGATGGTTTTACTTTAGACCGATTACTTCAATAAAGTCATTGACTAGAAGTGTGTAAATGTGTGAAACATTCCTTTTCACTTGCTTACTTGAAGGACTTGTAAAAGCCATTCTCAGAAATTTGTTTTGGTTTGGTAATGTTGATGCAATGATAATAGTGTTTCTTTATTTCTCCTAAATCTGCTGCTAAAACAGCTACAATCAGAAAACAGTAATGTGCAAAATAATAGTTAAAAACTCCTCCAGATAAGCAAAGTGCAAAGAAAATGGTTGTTGTGCCGCATTGTCGAGGTCATGAATTTGTTTTATTGGAAATCAGTAGACACCGTGGAAAAGTTTGTGTTTAAATTTTGGATAAAAGAAATAAGAAAAAATCGGAGGGTCGAATATGATAGTGGAGATTGATGAAAGTTTGTTCACCAAACGAAAGAGCAACTCAGGACTAATATTCCCACAGCAGTGGGTTTTTGGGGGACTTTGTAGAGAGACCAATGAATGTTTTAGAATTCAAGTTGCTGATCAAAATGCTTCAACATTAATGAATGCTTTTGTTCAAAATATAAACTAAGGCAATGCGATATATTCGGATTCGTGGCGGGCGTATAAATCTAATTAACTTGAAGAGGTTGGTTTTCATCACTTCACTGTGAATCACAAACACAATTTTGTTGACCCCGACAGCGGGGCTCATACAATCTATAGAAAAGTTATGGGGTTCTACAAAATGGCAGAACAAGAAACATTGTGGTACTGCATGTCATCATATCGAATCTTATTTGGCGGAGTTCATGTGACGAATAATGATACAAAGAGGTGAAAACGTGTTTGAAGCCATTGCTAATGTTTGGCCAACATCAGAATAGCTGGACTGATGCCTCAGTATCTGTTTCTTTTCTTTATGTTAAACTGTTTGACTTTTGTATGTGTCCTTGGTGGTGTTAGGCATTATATGTTGACTTTTGTATGTGTAATTTAGGCAGTTATATAGGCAGCACATGTTGACTTTTATGTGTAATTTAGGGAGTACATGTTTTTTTATATTAAACTGTTTCACTCTTGTCACTTGTCATGGTTACATTTGCACCAAAATCGGTCTCTGCTGAGGTCCTCTGTTTTAATACGTAAGTACCTAAAATTCTTATTTGTTCCTAAAAATTTATGGCTTTTACATATGCATATATATGGTGCTTAGGGTAGTTAAATGCTGAAAGGTAAATTATTTTTGCATATTCCTATGTGGGAAAAGTTCAGCTTTTTTCTGCCATGACCACTTTCATGCCTGGATGCTAGAGACATCCACCAGCAAACTGAGAGTGCATTATTGCTGCTGTAACTTCTTCGATTTACACAGAACTTTCATAGACCTGCAAAAATCTTGTTCATTCACAGCAGCATAAATACTGTGGAGTCATAATTTTTTAGAAAAATCTATTCGTGAAATGTTCACTTTAACCAAGGGAATGTACTTTGATTGTAGTCTGCCGGACTAGTTACTATTCAATCAACAGCTTGATTTTCATTACGCAGAATAAATCTTATTGAAATAATATTTTGTTTCTATTTTAGCCCAAGACGTTCTACTTTCATGAAAAGTCCACTAACGGAGTTTCTGCAACATTAATCTACAGGTGGGACGAGTTTAGTTTCTGCTATTGAAAAGTATCGGTGCTGAGTAACTTCGTGATTTCTGCTTGCAAAATGAAATTTATGTACAGGGTGATTCATAAAGGGGCCATTCCATGAAGATTCACCCAGGTGGTGTGCTGCATAATTTTATAAAAATTTGAAACTTTGCTCATTTATTTACGTGTGGTTGAATAATGGCCAAAAATAATTATTTTTTTCATTCCCCCCATCCCATAGGTTGCTTCAAAGATGGCGGCCGTCACAATTTTTACCATATTGAAGCCTTTTCGATATTTCTGATATCTCCTGAACCAATACAGATATTGGAATGATACAACAAAGGTTTTGTTAAGCATAAAATGAGGATTCTGTAACACTAAGAAAATGTTCCAAAATCAGTCACATTCTTTACTTTTTTAAAAGCTCTTTAAACGTTGATGATCAGATGCTGATTTTGTTTTACTTTGTGCTTTTTTTTTTTTTATGAAACACAGGAAACATACACAAAGGTGCAATTCATACTGTAGAAACCTTGGCCCTTAAAAATCGCACACAAAAATCCTGAAATTAGGTACTCCTTTGTGCTCCCCCCCCACCCGAATTTGAGAAAAAACACACTTTCCCAATTTTTGAGGTCTTATACACTATCTACCAACAAGTAATTGGACACCTGTGATAGCAAAGGAAAAACAAAGTTTATTCACCTTCAATAGTTGGTGGCGCCTCCACGAGCAACGATTACTGCTGCGACCCTCCGGGGCATACTCTCATCCAGGCATTGTACGACGGCTAGCGTTATTTTCTTCCACTCTGCTTGGAGAAAACAGGTCAGTTCCTTCACCGATTTCGGACGTGGGGCCACCCCTTAAGTCGACGCTCCAACTCTATTAACCCCATTGTCTATTAACCCCATTGTTCTATTAACCCCATTGTCACCATACCATGCCATGGTGGACCTCGCGACATGACAGGTGGCATTGTCATCCTGAAAGTTACATGGCTCCACCCCATAAAACCGCTACAACGTAGGAAGCCCATGGTCATCCAAAATGGTGCAGTAGGTCTTGGCGTCGAGTCTACAAGGAATTGCGACCAAGGATCCGGTGCCATACCAGGAGAAACACTCCCATAGCATAATTCCGCCGCCACCGAACTTCACAGTTGGCACAATACATTCCGGCAGGAGGCGTTCTCCAGGCAGACGCCAAACTCAGACCCTGTCATCCGAACAGTAGAGGGTGAACTTTGATTCGTCACTCCAGAGAACCTGTTTCCACTGTTTAACGGTCCACTGTCTACGTTCTTTGCACCACGTTAGCCGAGCAGCGCTTATTGGACTTGGTGATCAAAGGCTTGTGGGCGGCAGCACGTCCATGATAACCGAGCAGATGGGCTTCCTTACGGATGGTATTCATCGAAAGAACACTCCCGGATGCCTGTTGAAACTCTTCGCGGATGTGGCCCATCGATTTGGTGTGGTTCTTTTGTTTCTCTGGCCAGTACTCGTTGGTCTCTCAGATCCCACAAACCACCTATCAACATCTCGTGGAGTCTGCCACGAAGAATCGAAGCAGTATTAAAGGCAATAGGTGGCCCAACGAAGTACAGAGGGGGTGGTCATAATAAAGTGGCCACTCAGTGTATATGTCCATTTTTTGTTTGACAAAAAAGTCAGTGAATAAAACCGAGCTACTGTATATACGCCCATTTTATTTTATTTTTTTGTCAGAAGAGTCGTAGTGATTAATAACTCCCAGTTTTGTGGGTCTGCAGGGTCGGGACACATTCAGACAGTCGCCTCTCATCTTCCACTTGCCAATCACGTAGGCCACTGTCGATTTTGGGTACCTCAACTCGCTGGATATATCGCGTATGGATCGGCCATTTCTGTGATATTCGACGATTACACTTTTCTCGAAATCGGAGAGCTCCGAACTGCGTGGCATCTTGCAAGCGACTGGTTGCATTGTTGTTTCCCACACAATATTTAACAGCGACGGGACGTGTATCAGGACCGCAGATATCGATTGCAGGGGTGTCCAATTACTTGTTGGTAGATAGTGTATCTCTGGTGGGGGTAAGATACAAAAATCTGAATTTTTGTGTACATAGCCACCTGTATGGTGGCTATTAACTCACAAAAATTGGTTGTGTTCAGCCTAATTTTTGATATACAGGGCTTGCTATATCAGGGAAAATATTATTGGTACATTCGTAATACTTGTTTAAATATCAATATCACGTTATATTTTTATTAAATGCTCGCAATGTAAAAGTTTACAGTTAGCCATAAAATGCTTCAAGAAAAATCTGTTTTTTTCTTGAATTTTAAATTTTCTTCACCATAATAGACATTCTTTTATGAAGCAGAATAAACATTGAAATCTATTTGGCTGTAGAACAAACTTTTCAAACTTTACAGTACAGGGCAAGTCCCGCTGCAGTTTGATTCTTCGGCAAATGAGATTATTTGCGAGAAGCTGTTGATGCCAATGTTATCCAAAATCTTAGTATATTAGGGGGTGGGGGCTAAAATGAAAAAATGGAAATCTGGGAAAATAATTTTTCATCACTGTCATAAAATTTACAGATATTCTGCATGTTTTACGGTTATTTTACAAATGAACTGTTTTACAGATCCCCAGGTTAGTAAAATTCGAAGGGAGAAGGTTAGCTGAGAACCATCACATCACGCCTGTACATTTTGATTTACTTGATCAAATTTTCACCCACTTCTGCATCGCCAACCCTCTTCGCTTGCAGCCTAGTGGGAAAGACTTGGTAAAAACGTTATAGGGTTAAGATTGGCTGTATCTGCTAACAGAGAAATGAAATTAAAAGATGTGTACATATAAATCAATTTCTCAGTTACAAATATTTTACGATTTTCAACCATAGGTTGAAGCATATTTGCTCCAGCTTTGTCCGTCTGTCCACACGATAACTCGCGTAAAAATGGTTTGATTTCGATGAAGTATGTAGTAGGGGACAACCTATTGAAAATTTAGTATGTGGGAGGGGACAACCCTATTGGAAATGGGGCCAAAGGTCAGGACATAGGAGCAGGATCCATACCATCGCTCTTAACCCTTATGTGTCATAACTTATGTAAAAATGCTTCGATTGCGACAAAACTTTATCGTGTTGCTCCAAGAAGTATACTGAACCGGTTCTGTTGAATATCGTCAAAATGGGGTCAAGGCACAGGAGCAAGATTTACTCCAGCCATTATCCTTATAACATGAGTAATGATTTCTGGTATCTTGGAAAGCGTATCATGATCAATGCATTGCATGATTTTACTAATTTGTGATCTTGTATGCCACCTATATTAATGGCATACGAATGAGATAATTATGTATCAATTGCAATTTAATCACTAAGTGCAGCTGATAACAAAATACTACCACCTTTTCTTTTCCTGGTTAGTAGTGTATGTAATCCTTGTTTGCAGCTGATTTGCAGTATTTTTTGGCTAAAATGACCTTATTTCTGGCTTTTTGTATATCAAATTTTTTTTTTCAGCCAATTTTTATTTTTCATCACATGCTTTGAAAGCTCATTAAATTATGGTTCGTAGGTATCCTGGAAAAGTCCTGGAATTCCATGTTGTCCTGGAAATGTCCTGAAATTCTGTTACATGTCCTGGAATTTTATCCATTTCTGTCTTTTTATCCCTGTGCGATGTTTTGTAGTTGAGGATTTTTCTACTGACAACTTATGTCTGACAAATTTTCCTCCCAACACCCTTCAAAATGCTGCGGGGTGAGAAGGGGTGTCTGTTTTCTTGTCTGTTAGGACAAATGAAGCTGCGTTATTGGCATCTTTTGCGTTGTGCTTATGTTATCACTTTGTCAGGCCAGGGAGACCATATCTCTGCAACTATTAGTCCGATTTGTAAAATTCTTTTTGTATTGAAAAGCTTAAAAATGTGAGAATGATGTTCCACGCACCCCCCTCCCCACCCCACATGCACAACTTTGCCGCTAGATAGTGCATATGATTGTACCGAATTTAAAATGCATTTTATTTCATATATTTGCTTCTAGATATGATTGAAAAATCCTTTTTCCCTTCAATGACATTTATAGCGATGACTATTTTAGTTAGTCTATTTTTCAAATGTATAAATTTTCCGCTAGGAGGCGTAAAGGTAAATCGCAATTTTCCCGATATTTCCACGTCTAAAAGTCAGATTTAAAAAAATCTTTCTGCTGTGTCACATACAGCTCTTGAGGGGAAATGTTTTGCATATAATTTCTCATTTTTGGTAAAGAATGGCATGGCCACCAGGGGGTGTAGTGTTTTTGCTTCTGATTATATTGGGTTGTTTCACAATTATTGGCCGATGGCGACAAGACGAATTTGCATAGCCGGTTACAAGGGACTCCTCGTAGGAGGAACTACCAAACGGCCATGCAAATTGAATCATTTCAGTCCATGTGTATAAAACGGTATTTCAGACAGATCTTAGCAGTTGGGGACGTGATGGAGCAACCCGACGTGAGATTGGTGATTTTGCACGAATTCAAACTTGGCCGGAATGTCAATACAGCGTGGGTTGTTGGAACGGCGAGTGACAAAACGGTCCATAGACTGTTTTCCAAGTTCCATGCCGGTGATGTTGCCATCAACCATAAGCCAGGAGCTGGTCAGCCGGTTCTGTGTGACACTGTACATTTAAGGCGGAAAGTGGAAGAAAACCAACGTCCAAAGTACATGAGCTAAGTGCCAAACTTGTATCATCAGCGACAGTTTCTAGACACCTGGCAGCTATGGGCAAGGTTAAAAACTGGATACCTGGGTTCCATGTGAACTCACCGAACAGCAGCAGATACAGTATCTCTAAACGTGCATTGCCTTCCAAAAACGCGAAGCCAGTGCTCCCTTTCTGCATCGGATCCTTACGGTTGATGAAAAATGGGTGCTTTATGACAAAAGGAAGCGAACAGCGCCGTGGCTCGATAAATGGGAAACCACCCAAACACATGTCCAAATCTGAGTTGCACCCCCCAGAAGGTTCTGATCCCTGTGTGGTGGACTGCCAAGACTGGTTCGTTATGAGTTTTTGCCGCGTGGTCAAACAATCACGACGGACGTGTGCTGCCATCAGCCGAATGATCACCAGAAATTATGCAGCAAACAACCATTGCTCGCCAATCGTTTGGGTCCCATACTGCTTTAGGATAGCGCACGACCGCATGTTTCTATTGGAAGCGTGCGAAAAATCAACGCCTTGTGGTACGAGCTCCTCCCTCACCCTGTTTATTCACCTGACTTGGCCCCCTCAGACTTTCACATGTTTCGCCATTTGGACCATTTCTTGAGGGGCAAACAGTTCGCTAACAAGGATGCTGTGATTTCCGCCGTTAGCAATTTCTCGGACCACTGTGATGCCAGTTTCTGCCACCGTGGCATTTTTGCACTGAAAACACGTTAAGCACAGTGTATTGCTGCCAAAGGCAGAAATTTTTCGGAATAAAATGCATTTCAACGTCTGTTACTGCTGTTTGTTTCTTTGTCCGAATCTGCCAATAATTATGAAACGACCCAATATTTGCAACAAAATCTAAGTTAAAAACTCGATTGAAAATTTTTTTTCCTTGAACCGTTTTTGCTCACCTCGGGAAACCTTTTGAGAATACCTCCTGCTTAAAATAATACAGTTTTCCCACCAGGAGGCGTGCACATCCTATTTTTTTTCTGTTTCTAGGAGTCCGATTTGAAAAATTCTTTGTTGGAGAACATTTTCAATGCAAAGTGTTTCTCATATAATTTCAAATTTTTCTTAACGCACAAGTGTGCCACTACAGGGCGTAAGTTCAAGTTTCCGTTTACAGCAATATATAAAACTTAAGTTTCCAATCTGGCAACGAAACAAATCGTAGTCACACTGATAAAGGCCATAGTAATGGCTGAAATATATTTGTCTTAAAACTTCTATATGTAACTTAGAGTTTTCTATTCTACCATCTTCTTAATTAGTATTCTAATCATGCCCAGTTAAATTGTCTTGATCTCTAATAAATGCAGTTGTACAAAGCCCTTGGATTTAAGTTTTTTTTCTTTTGAAAAACATTATGATATTGCTCTAAAAATTACTATTTTACACGTAAGTGATAATGTCATTTGGTACTGGATGCATTGCTATAAATTTTAAATAATAGAATGATTTAGTAGAGTATCAAAGTAATTGACTCATATGATATTCTCTTAGGTTGTTATTTTTATTTGCTGAATAATTCTTTCGTTTGTGCACTTCGTTTATGTATTAAAAGATTTTCTCATCTTATTTTCTCAAAAAAATATCCGACTGCCTGTGTCATTCGATCCGGTGCGTAAACGACATCCTTTCTTGATCTTGACAAGCTACACTCAGAATATGTTGATTTAGCATTCAATTCTTCTTGATCCAAGGCTCAATTGGTTTGTTGTACGTTCAAGGCGAAGCATTTGGTTTCTTTAATCATAGTTCTCTTTAGTCTTTATTTCCAACAAAGGCCGATTGTCCTTGTCATTCGATCTGGTGCTTAAACAGTATTTTTTGATGATCTATATACTGAATATGTTGATTTAGTATTCAATTCTTCGTGATCCAAGGTTCAAATAGTTTGTTGTAAGTTCAAGGCGAAGATAAGATTTTTTTTTACCAAAATCAATTATTAGAATTCATAAAACGAAGTCTATCTTGTAAAATCATGTAACAACAATTTGAAGCAAAGGAATCTTAAGTCCTATTAAAATATTTAAAACTTAAAAATGTTGAAAAAAGCGAACTTCACATCGAGCCTTCATACGTTACCAGACTAGTTTCAACAGTATGTCTCCGCTGTCATCTTCATTGATCGTATATGCCGACATTGCGGCCTACTGTACTATTTGCAATGTTGGTTATCTTCACAAATTCCCCTTAAAGTTTTTGTTGGCACACGTGATCTCGTCATTGCACGTGCTTTAATGTTGTCTCTCTTTGGCGCCATTTAAGTGTCCGTCTAGAAAGAAGCTTATTACAGTACTTGAATAAATATGTTGATAATCATAAATGTACTGTCAAAAACTCAGAAGCTATTAATGAAATTACAAAGATAAATAATACGAATTTTGTTATGTATAGCTTGGATATAACATCTTTATATCCTAATGCCCCTCTTACAATTGATGAAAAACTGTAACGATAATATAATCAAGATATAACATTTAGCATTATTAAAGCTATTAAATTAATCAGAGAACAACTACTTCATATATAATAAAACCATACATCTACAAAAGCACGGAGCTCCAATGGGATCACCATTATTGGAACTGTTGGCAGAAATCATACTTCACGACATAGAAGTGAAAATTATGATAAAACAGATGCCTACTTACCTATGATGTATTTAAAATATGTTGATGATATCTTAATCTTCTGCAACATTCTTAGGAACAATTGGATCATTTTATACAGAAGTTCAACAGTATATATCCAACTATACAAGTTACTTATGAAAAAGAAAATAACAAACTAAATTTTTTGGATAATACTTTCGTTAAAAACAGCCATAATATTGATTTTCAAGTATACAGAAAGCCAACATATACACCTGCAATTATTCCATCTAAATCAACACACCCGTGGAAATACAAAACAGCAGCCTTCCGATCTTTTATTAGAAAAGCATACTCATTCATCTACTAGGAAAGCGTTTCTTCAGGAAATCAAATGGATAAAACAGATTGCAGTACAGTTCGGATACTCCCAAGTCTTATTGACATAATGAATATAAAAATTAAACAGCAAATTGAAACTAACAAAGAGCCAAATAAAAATGAGTTACAATATATTGGCAGTTTACCATACATACACCAGATCACTGACATTATAAAAAAAGAATGCAAAAGTCATAAACTTTATCGGTATAAAAGTCATGAGTAACGCCAATCTGTTAACATCTAATGAGAATAAAAATATATGTTACAAACTGCAGGAGTATATATGATCCCTACAATAAACCCGAATAACGGAGAACACTATAATTTCTATATTGGTAGCACCAAACAGCGTTTTTCAGCAAGGTTGCAAAAACACCATAATAATTCGATCAAAAAAAGAAAAACCTGCATTAATTCAATACTGTAACCAACATCAGCTTATTCCAGACTGGGAAAACTCTAAAATATTAACCTCACAGCAAAAACAAAAAAACAAATCTTGTCAGAATCCATGGTCATCGAAAAAACTAAAGATAACAATTGTAACATCTGCACCACGTGAACTGGCTTACCCATGGAAATATTTAATCGAACAAAATAATAAACAAAAGAAAATAAATATGAGAAAAAAATAAGAATACAACATAAAAGAACAACAGTTATACAAAAATCTTAACAATTCTGAGACGGACACTTAAATGGCGCCAAAGAGAGACAACGTAAAAAAGCATGTACAAGAACCGTGCAATGACTAGATCACGTATGCCTACAAAAATTTTAAAGGGAATTTGTGAAGATAACCGACATTGCAGATAGTACAGTAGGCCGCAATGTCGGCATATATGACCACTGAAGATGACAGCGGAGACATGCTGTTGAAACTAGTCGGGTAACATGTGAAGACTGGATGTGAAGTTCGCTTTTTTCAACATTTTAAAGTTTTAAATACTTTAATAGGACTTTTAAGATTCCTTTGCTTCAAATTGTTGTTACATGATTTTACGAGATAGACTTTGTTTCATGAATTCTAATCATTGATTTTGGTAAAAAATCTTACCTTCGCCTTGAACTTACAACAAACTATTTGAACCTTGGATCACGAAGAATTGAATACTAAATTAACATTCAGTATATAGATAATCAAAGTCATCAAATAATACTGTTTAAGCACCAGATCATCGAATGACAAGGGCGATTATCGGCCTTTGTTGGAAATAAGACTAAAAAGAACTATGATTAAAGGAACCAAATGCTTCACCTTAAATGTAAAAAAGAACCATTTGAGCCTTGAATCAAGAATTGAATGCTAAATCAACATATTCTGAGTGTAGCTTGTCAAGATCAACAAAGGATGCCGTTTACGCATCAGATCGAATGACACAGGCAGTCAATTTTTTTTTTTTATGAGAAAATAAGATGAGAAATTTTATATAAACCAAGTGTCAATGCCTCCAGGACCCAAATGACATTATCACTTAGTACATGTAAAACAGTAATTTTTAGAGCAATATCATAATGTTGTTCGAAAGAAAATACAATACCATATAATATATATGGTTGAAGATCTTACAACAACCATAATAAGATTACTTGGATTTAAGGTTTTCTTGTTATTCTGTTTCATTTCATGTTGGAGATTTTTGTGCATAACTTGTTTGCTGGCGAATACAAATTTGAAGTCTAGCTACAGCATCCATTTTACGTTGAAAATTCCTTTCCTAAACAAAATGTGACGCAAATACTTCCTCCCATGATTTATATGTTTAAAAAATAAAAATCCCTTTGATCCTTTGAAAATGTTCCAAATATTTCACCTTTCCTTACCCTTAAATTTCCAATGTAAGCATTATTTCAAAATAATTAAATATAAATAGTATTTTATGTATTGATTGTGTTGTATATGAAAGTATTTCAAGAGTAATGCCACATACCTACATATTTTTGAGTTTTTTATTGTTATTTGCTTCAATAATTGAACGAAAGAAAAATACATTTTTTTTTTCTCAAAATCAGTGTAGTATACTGTTTATAGAAGTTTAATAGATATTAAACCTGGTCACATTTTCAGTGACAGTGTTGGTATTTCCGTATTTATCTGTGATTCTAAGTTTCTGATTAGCTGCAGTGGACATCATTTTTAACATTCTGTATTAAGTTTGCCCAAGCATGTAAGAAGTTGTTTGTTGTAGGTTACAGGTTGAACAGATCTATATGGTTCCACTATATTTTAAGTAAGAGCGTTTGGATTGTATGTCCTGGAATTTTGTGTTTGAAAAAGTGTATGAACCATGTGGCATGTATTTGAAAGGTTGATTCTTTTTGTGATTTGTTCTTTCCTTTTGTGTAGTATGTTATTTAAAAAATGCCACAACACAAATTTGTGATCTGGTAATCTTTAAAATAGCATTTTATTTTCGTAAGCTTATGGAGCTTTGTGTGCTCTTTCACATACTCGTGGGAAGTAATACTTTTAAGTGGAATACAAATAGCAGCAGTTTTGGGTGAGCTATATATTATGATGAACTTATTTTGTAAATGTTTGACAAAGAACTTATTAGTAGCAGTTCATTCTCTACCCTAGACTTCAATGCTCAGTTTTTTATTTTTAGAGATGGCAGAAGGTAATGGGGAACAAATTAATGACCAAGAAATGAAGGAAGAAAGAAATGGTGAGGCCATGGATGTAGATACTTCTAAAACCAAAGAACTGACTGCATATGGCCTGTCCGAAAGTGTTGTTACAAAATTAGGAGAAATTTTTGCCACTGGTAAGTTAACTGCCTAGATGTTGTTTTTCTCTTCAGTGTTGACTGTTATTCCTAGTTGTAAATGCATTTATGGCACCTCTATTCATAGTGATTGTGGAATAACTTTTTTACGGGTCTTATAGAGGTTATTTTTCATGAAAGTTGGTTGTCAAATTTTTGAACTAAAGCCTAGTTCGTCATCAGGACTATGTCACTGGAGTAGTTGCTGCCACTCAATTGGAAGAGTCCATCCGCAATTATCGTTAATTGTGGTACTTCTTCTTGCTATTTCAATCCCTTCTAGTTTCCTCTTTACTAAGTTTGACTGGTGGGCGATTATTTTCACTGAGTCCCAATTTATGGAGTGTCCACTTGCTTGTATATGTCTGTCTAGCCCTGTTTTGTTCCCAATGTTCAGCTGCTTGGTGTTCTTTCATTCGGACCTTAATACTTCTCCCTGTTTCTCCTATATAGCTGAGTCCGCAGTTACAGTCGATGCAGTAAATTACTCCTTGCTGCAATTGGATGTCCAATTCTTTCTGCTTTAAAGCTGGCAGGAATTTCTTTATTTTGTTATTAAGATCTGGAGCTAGCCTGATATTATATTTTGCTCCGATCCTTTTCAGTTTCTCAAAGTCCCTTGTGGTACGTAATTTTGCTGGTGAATTTGAAGTTGGTTTTTCCTGCTTCTTTTTTGGCACTTGTTTAAAAAAAAAAATGTTATTCCTTTTTATGAATTTTTAGCCCAAGAGGGAACCAGCTGAAATCTTGTCACAGGATGGATTAAAAATAGCAGTTTCAGATTTGCATAAGATCACGGAAAAATGCAGACTGTCAGTGATCAAAGAGGCTGATTTCTTGCTAGTCGTTTGAGGTGTGGGTGGTGTATGTGTGTGTCCTATGGGGCTGGCTTTTGTCCTGTGGAACCAAATTAAGAAATGTGACTTCTTATAAACCTGAGTTGCTCATTTAGTGATAGTTATACAGGGGTGAAAGAGTTCTGCTGTTTTGGAAGTCATCTGAGGAGTTCCTGAGGTTGAGGGGGAAAAAAAAAATCGTATTTGTTGTATACACATGTGTATATATGTCCATAGGTATCAGGCGTATAGAACTTATGCCTGCATCATGTAAATTTTTGTGTTGGTAAACTATGTAATTACTCAAATCTAGAAAGGAAAACAAATTAGTTCCGTATAAATATGGGATTGACATTGTTTTGGTGTAAGCACACTTAAAATAATTCTTATTTGTTCATAAAGAAATGTTAGACAATTTTATGGCTTTTATATAAATGTGTATGGTGCTTTAGGGTAGTTAATAAATGCTGAAACGTTAATTACGTATTCCTATGTGGGAAAAGTTCAGCTTTTTTGTGCATGGCCACTTTCATGCCTGGTTATACCAAAAACTAAAGACAAAAAAAAAAAAAAATTGGAAGAACACCCTCGCATGTGATGTCATAAAAATGACGCATATTCTCCTGATTTAATCAGAAAATTCTCAAATTTTCGATTTCCTGTCAGATTCTCCTAATTTTAATGTTTACAATATCTTAAAGATGCTGATAAAAGCAATTAACACAGAAGTAACTAGCATAATTATTCCTTATCTCTGGGTTGTTTCAATTATCTGCAGACTTTTCGTGTCCCTGAATGTCAATCAGGCCACGTTTATCAATGCTGAACTTATCTGACCTAATTCATTAAAAAGTGTGTTTAGTAAATTTTCTTATGACCTTAACCCATGCCATTTCTTTTTTGGTAGATTGCTTTTGAGTTTGCAATGAGTGTTCTGCTTGGCCTCTAACGATGGTTTAGCTATGAACCTTGATAGCCCTGTTACAAGTTTACTTTGAGCACGAAATTGCAACAGCAAAAGCTAAAACAAAGCATATCAGATTTTTTCATGTCTTCTAAATGAGAATACATACAATGGCTTCATATTTTCCAAGTAAGCAATTCACTTTTTCTTCACGTACATGTCAACATGCATATTAAAGGTTAATGCCATGATAATATACACTGCTGGCCACCCAAAATGCAGCATCCGATTGGCCTGAAATTCGCAGCATGCGTTGCCTGCGAGAGGACATGCAAACGATTAGCATTGCAGGGCATATACAAATCGTGTTCGCCCGGCACGCCATCGAGAAGCACTATAAGAAGGGTGCACAGAAGGCTGGGTGTAAGTAGTGGAAGGGTGTTGTGCTGCTGGACCTGTGCGTAGGAAACTTCCTGATGCCACGTCGCAGAATACGGCAGTCATTCCAGCGCGTTTCGGAGTTCGACAGAGGACGAATAGTGGCTTATCGCGACAGCGGTTTATTGTACCGAGACATTGACGCTCGTGTAGGACGACATCCAGCCACAGTGAGGCGAGTATGGATTTGGTGGGTGCAGGAGGGATGGATAAACCGATGTGAGCGATTGCCGCGGCACACCATAGATCGAGAGGACTGGCCTGTTGTGCGGCGGGCATTGACGGCTTGCACCGCCACGTCACAAATGTTAGCGCAGGAATTAGGGTGTGTTGCGAATTAGGGTGTGTTGCGCACGGCGGCCATTGCTCCGATTACCATTGACGTTACACCACCGGCGAGTGCGGCGGCAGTGGGCCGTTGAACGCCACACCTGTACTACGGAATGGCACGACATTTATCTTCGACGAATCCCGCTTCTGCATGCAACACCACGATGGTCGGATCCGCAGCGAGAGACTGTACGACGCCTGCGCTATGCATCACCATACTGATCCGTCACCTGGCGTTATGGTTTGGGGCGCAATTGGATATGACACCCGCACCCCCTTGTACGCCTCGCCAGTACACTCAACAGCCACCGCTACATCTCCGACGTTTTGGAGCCTGTAGTCCTCCCTTACCTGCAGGACCTGCCAGCTGCCACGTTTCAACAGGACAATGCGTGACCTCACGTGGCACGCATCGTGCAACAAATCTTCACAGCCCACAAGGTGTCACTGCTGCCGTGGCCCGCCTGTTCTCCCGATATATCGCCCGTCGAACACGTCTAGTCGCTGATCAGCAACCGAGTGGCCCGCCAAGTACGACCCCGCGGCTACGCCTGATGAACTGTGGCAACATGTGGAAGCAGCCTGGACATACATACCCCAAACCCACATCCAAAGCCTCTTTCGTTGGATGCTGCAGCATGTAGCGGCCGTTATTGCCAGCCATGGGGGCCACATGAACTATTGATGTCTTCGTGTTCCGCAAGTCGCACGGGCCTGTAAGCTCAATCGTTTCATCTTTGTATCTGTTATGTGTCCAGTAAATCTGGCTTTGCTATCTCACGTCCTTCTTGGTGTTGTATTTTGGGTGGCCAGCAGTGTACAATGTACGACTGTACGAGGGTTCTACTGAAAGTAATGCAGAAGTGGGCATAACTTTTGTTAACTGACAGGTCGTTCAAATTGCACATGTTGGTAGAGTAACTCTTCCTTTATAGTAACCCTTCTTCATTGCAGGTAAATAAGGGATTCCAAGCAGAAGCAACGTGCTGTCATTGAGTTCTTGATGAAGGAAGGGTGAAGGCTCTTTGACATCCACAAAAGGCTGCAGAATTTTACGGAGATGACACCATTGACAAGAGCGATGTGCACAGTTGGATAAAGAAGTTTAAGGAAGGGGAAACCAGCATTGAAGACAAACCACGCAGTGGGAGACCATATCTGTGACCACTGACACAAATCTTCAGCGAGTTGACTAATTGATTCGCGCGGAGAGACTAGTCACAATTCATGGGCTTGTTGCACAACTTGACTGTGGTCACAATGCCATATAGAAGATGGTGGAAGACTCTGGTATCGGAAAGTGTGTGCAAAGTGGGTACCTCGGCAGTTGACACCCGATTTGAAGGAGAGAAGGGTGGAAGTTCTGATCTGCTCAAAGCATTTGAAGCCAATAAAGACTAAGTTTTTTTTCCAATCTGATGACAGGATGAAATGTGGGTGTGTCCTTATGATCCGGAAACAAAGAATCAATCCATGGAATGGCATCACACCTCTTCACCAAGGTCTAAGAAGTTTACACTCCAGAAGCTTAGAGCCAGTGATCATCACAGAAAGTCATGGTGACTGTTTTTGTGATGTCATTCTCCTAGATTTTCTGGAACGTGGTCATACCGTGACCAGCGAAGCGGTACGTGGAGACACTCTAGAAGCTTAGAGAAGCCATAAGGAGGAAGAGACCAAACGAGAATCTGAAAAGGATCCACATTCACCATGACAATGCGAGACCACACACATCTTTGACAAATTAGGCTGGTTGGTGGTTCCCCATTCACCGTACAGCCCAGATCTGGCATCCTCAGACTTCCACCTGTTTAGTCCAATGAAGGGCAGTCTCTGGGGATAACTATTTGATGACGCAGATGAGGTGAAAGTGGCTGTGAAGAAGTGGGTACAACACTCCACACCTGAATTTTTTCAAAGAGGATTTGAGAATTGGGTTCAGCGATGCTGCAAATGCATTGCCAATTGTGATGGAGACTATGTTGAGTAGTACCTTTGTATAGAGAAAGTTACTCTACCAACATATGCTTTTTGAACGACCTTTTTCAGTTCAGAAAGTTATGCCCACTTTTGCATTACTTTCGGTACAACCTTCGTATGTCTAAACATCATAAAAAATATAAATTCAGTGAACTGTGTGTCAGACTGTGCGACTTTTTTGATTACCACATTGGTTTTATTTAGTACCCATCGAGGGTACTTTGTCATATAAGCATTAGTACTTATGCAATATGTAGTATGAATTGTAACATAAAAATAACGGAAAATTGCCAGGACACATAGGCAAAAATACATGCCTTGAGTATTGCTAAATGAAAGGTTTTAATGTAGTAAGAAGGAACTATAAGGAATAAGAAAGAATGTGTACAACAGTGAAAATATCAATTCTTGGTTGCAATGGTGTACAGAACAGCAACAAGGGCCTCTGTGAATCTTGCAGAGGTGCCAGCTAGTTCTGTGTGACATTAGCAAAAAGACCCCAACTCACTGGGTTTTGTTCCAGAATCCTTAGGTCGAATGACCAACATAACTGTAACCATCAGCTGTGGGCTAATCCCCCTCCCCACTGATGTACTTACCTGATTAAAAAGACAAAAAAAATATGCAAAAATGGACTCAAGTGTGGGATATGATCACCACACTTGAGAAGGACGGTCCACCATGGTATCGACCTAGAACCGGAAGAAAGAAAATCAGAAAGAGATCTCTGCTGAGTGAGTGTAAGATTGGTGTATGGAATACTAGAGGTATAAATGGCAAGATGAATGAAGTGATTGAAGAGATGAATAAGTATAGATTGGATGTGCTGTGTGTATGTGAAACCAAAAAGAAGGAAATTGGAATAGAAGTGAATGGAACGGTGAGTGTGTGGTCTGGAGTATTGGATAATGTGAGAGGACAGGCTGGTGTAGTTGTGATTTTAAGTGAAAAGATGAACAACTTGATTATTGCACAAGTGAAAAAATTCTTTGGATTTGTTTAAAAGTGAAACTTCAGAGCCCAGTTGCAGAATTTTGCTAAGCTGTCTGCAACACAGATATTTGAAACCTAAAATTAGTCTGCAGACACTCGCCGCTACACACCCCGCAGGCCCTGAAGTATATATATGTCTGTCTTTCATTCCTTGCCACAGTCGGCAAGCTTTGATCAGCTGTTGTTTTACTTTTGAGGGCTTATCTGGCCCAATTTTAGAATTAATATGCATAAGATTTTTGCTGCTCAGTGAAATCTCTAAATTTTGACTGAATTCTGTTTTCTGTGCTAAAGCCATGTTCACATGGTATGTTTCTTAAACACAACATAAGACATTTAAAGCAGAACCTCTTGACACTAATGGAAATGTGTGCTTATAAAACTCTTAGAAAACTTTGGACATTTGCACATGTACTCTTCATTTTTTTCAGCTATGTTTTTAATAGTGAATATTCCATAACTGCATCTTCATTCATTTTGGGGGAAAAAAAAAAGAAAAAAACTTTTTTGCCAAGCTTTTTGTCTACCAAAACTTGTGTGTGTATTGCTTCAGAGATTCAAGCTCTACACACTCAAACTTCAAAAAGAGTTCCATTGTGGAGGAAGGAAATCTGCAATCTATCTCAATCACAAAAGATAAAATAAACCTTCACTGGACATTGTGATGTGCAAGTTTAGTACTACAAGGGTCAACTAATTTAATATTTTTGAACACGTTTCCCTTCAGCTCTGAAAAAAATAATCTTGAATTCTATGTATGAGATGTTTGCAGTTCACATAATTGAGACTTGGTAGATTCAACCATTCTTCTGATATGATGAATGTGCAGTTTTTCTATTTGCAACTATTTATGGAGTGAAAATGACATTTGATTCAGAATACTGGGAACATCGCAAAAAAAAAATATATATTACGATTACGGAAAAATCTTTCCTCCGTCCGCCTTCCGTTTTCGGAAAAATTTCCTCCATTTTCAAGAAGCGGTTATTGAACAAAATTATTTTACAACAACACTCAGCAGAGGGAATATCGCGAGAGAGAAAAATTACAATTACAAATTAAATCTGCAGTCCGTCTAACTTAACTTTTCGAAAGTAATTATCTTTAGTTTCGAGAACGATGCAAATGATGACAACAAAGTCAAGAGTTTCTCGAATCTGTGGCAGAAACTTGTGCCTAAAGTTTACATGGAAACTTTTGCTCCATCGAACTTCCGATATCGGAAATTGTTGTCTACACTTTCAAGATGAAATACAAACATTTATGCAATAAATTGATGTTTAGTAACAATACTAGACAGAGAAAACTTTGCGATAAAAAGAAATTACGATTGCGGGAAAATTTTTCACTCCATTTAACTTTCGTTTTCGGAAGTTCTGAAAAACGGAATACCGTTCCCTAGACGGAAAACGCCCCCCCCCCCCCACACACACATTAATCCTCCAAAAAAAAAAACATTTTCAGTTTTTCTTTTGCATTGAACTAGAGTATAACCGAAATATGGCGAAAAAAGCGAAATTCCGTGAATCCGAAGAAGTATCCCATGCTTGATTCCTAACAGTCCGCTATATATGCAAAGCGAACTGCTCATGTGGCTACATATGGAAGCCGATTCATGTGTCCATGAATTGATTATGTTCCCAACATGAATGATGTATTATTCAATTGCATATTCAGAACTCTGAACAGTCGTTTTCTAGCGCATGTATTGTTACGAAGGATGCGTTTTTTGCGAGTGGTCCAAAAACGGACCCAAGATTATATATATATTTTTTTTTCTTAAAATTTCTTCAGGCGGGAGGCGGGTAACAACTTTATTTCGGCGAGAGTTTAAATTTTTCTGCGGGAATCCCACCTTGAATTTTAACCCCTGATACAATAATCAGGAAGTTTCTTCTAAAGAAAAAAAAAATCCTTTTTAGAAATAAAATAGTTCAGAAAAAACTTCCTGATTACAGTATTGTATTTATACTATGCTGTAATCAGGAAGTTTCAGGGCACAAAATTTTCTGTCACCCACTTGCCACTGCCGATTAAAAATTATATTTTTGGCGAGGAAAAAAATTTCAGGTGTTTTCTATTCAACTTCCTTAAAAATATGTTGCCGATGTCCGGCGGGTCCCATTTGTTTACGCTTGTACGACTATCAAATCTGCCGGCTGTCATAGGTGAGAGTTATTACCCATATCTATGCCCCGCCCCATATGGGAGAGAGCGCAGTTGAGGACACAACTGGAAAAATGAAAGAACAGTATCCTACAGTTTATTTGCATTTTGACTGAAGCGCGAACTCAATCCATCACTTACTGTCGCATTGGTAACGATAAAAGATGTTAGGCTTAGATAGTCGTGACGCATTTGTAAAAAAAAAAAATCCTGGGCTTTGTTATGCAAAATATGAAAGTTTTGTTACTTTTCCCCTGTTATATGTTGGACAAGGGAAAACTATGAATAAATAACAGCCATATAAGATAGCTGCAAAAATGTAAATAAACTGGAAGTGGCTTTCCCATCGAACATCGGCCACGTATTTTTGACAAAGTTGTATGAATAAAGAAAAAAAATGTGAAAAAATATAATTTCCGCTAAAAAATACTCTTAGAAATGCTTAAGCAGCGGGGCGAGGAAGCTATGGATACTAACAGTCGCACACGAGGGCCGTGAAAGCGTAAACAAACAGGAAGGCACTTTTGCGCCGAACTGCGGCCACATATTTTTGACGAAATTACATGACTGAAAAAACATGTGAATTACAATTTCTGCCATCAGAAATATTTAAGCAGCAGAACAAAATAAAATAAGAAAACATATTCACTCATTTGCTTAAAAATTCATAAAACTAGCCCATTGATCTGGTTGATTTATCATGAAATAAGAATTGAGGGGTTTATACGAACTGTAGAAATATTTTTCTTTTTGCGAGTAAAAAATTCTGAGGGCGCAGTCTTCTGCTCCTTCAGAAATTGTGACTTTGCTCTTTCCGGTTTATCTGATAGCTGCACGTCGCATCCCCTCGGAAGCCAACATTAAGCCCTGCAACATTCCACCCTCGAGAACGAAGTCCCCTCGTAATCTCCCTGCTGTGGTTACGGCTGGGCCGAGATGTGCCTTGACCACCCACACAGCCCTGGCATTTTGTCTACAGGAGGAAGGCGGGGATGGGGGAAATGGAAACGGTACTTGGATCCATTTATTTGTCTGCAGATTTGTTAAGCAAAGCTGCAGAAAAGAGAAAGACCTTTTTCTTTTTTTTTGGTGCAAATTATATCGGAAAATAAGAGTAAATTGATCTGCAAGATTTGTTGAGTGATCTGCAGCGCCTGTCACCGCGTCGCACTGTTTCTGCGACCGGGCTTCAGAGAATAGTAATTGTTGTAGTGTATGCTTCTTGTGACTCTGAACCTTCTGATAGGAAGGAAGGAAGGTTTCTGGAATGAGCTAAACGCGAGCAACCACGGCTGCGAACGACCGGTATATTGTCCTACAGGCGAGAAGAGGCAGACAGCGGGAGAAATCGCAAGGCACATTCAACAGACAACTGGACGTCCGTTATCGCGTTATACTGTGGCCAGGAGGCTGCGCAAAGGTGGTCTATTTGCACGACGACCAGTACGGTGTGTGCAATTAACGCCTGCTAATCGGAGACGGTGGTTTCTGTGGTGCCAGGAACACGAGAACTGGACACATCAGCAATGGGGTAGAGTTCTCTTTGTGGATGAGAGCCGATTTAATCTGACGAGCGATTCTGGACTATACGCATCTGGAGAGAGCAGGGAACACGCAATCACATTTCTAACATCATCGAAAGGGACCGGCTTGGAGTTGGCAGAGTTCTCGTTTGGGGTGGTATCATGCTTGGTAGCCGTACTGACCTCCATATCTTCCAAGGAGGTTCAGTCACTGGTGTACTCTATTGTACTGAGGTTCTTTTTTCTCACGTGCGTCTGTTTAGTGGTTCTGTGGGTCCTGAGTTCCTCTTCATGGACGACAACGCTACACCTCATCGTACAGTGGCTGTCGCAGAGCTGTTGGAGAGTGAAGATATTCTACGCATGGATTGGCCTGCAAGGTCCCCGGACCAAAATCCAATCGAACACGTGTGGGACCTTCTCGGGAGACGCTTGGCAGCACGTCAACAGCAGTCAGCAACGATTCCGCAGCTGCGATTGGCGCTACAAGAGGAATGGGCCACGATGCCTCAACAGCTCCTTGACAACCTCGTCATCAGCATGGACAGACGTAAATCCTGCAACGCAGTCGGGTTATTGTATCCCCTACTAAAGACTGCAGTTTTCTTGGCAGCCGCCTGTCACATGGATGTTTCTGTCTTCTGTCCAGTTGTGCTCGAAGCAACCTTTTCAATAAAGTGCCTTTGTATCCTTTGGATTCCTTGTTTGGACTGTTTTGCTCACTTGTCCCATATTCTTACATCTTGGGGATCTTATGGTATGATTTGAGTTGATGTAGAGCACTTCTGCACGACATTACGTTCGAAAAACCGTCTCGTCCTTAATTTTTGCAGTGAAGCCAGAGTTGTATGTCAAGATCATTGTAAATGGAAAAGTTTGATACGGCAACAGTAAGTAAAAATTATCTGGTAATTTGTATTTCTTTGTGGAGCTAACCTCTGTATCTCAGAACAGCTTAGTGATATTTATGTATGGATGGTTATACATTTTTCTAGGGGATGGCTTTAAAAAACTTATAAACCAAATGTTAAATGTTGTTAATGTAATATTTGTTTTAAAGGAAGAGATGATTTTCCTTAATGATTTTTATACCAAAGGTTGAACTGGCTGAAAAACAAAACAAAAAAAAAAAAAAAAACATTACAAATTATACTGTATTTTATCGCATTGCAAAAATCATAAAGCCTATGAAACTCAAATTTCTCTTTTGACGACTCTGTCCATAAAAATTGTAATTCTAGATTAAGTGAAATCACCACAACTGAGAATCTGAGTCCACTGCTTCAGAATGGAACACTTGTATTAACAGCTTTTCTTTTCTGCACATCCTGAGTGCATCCATTTGAAACCAGAACGCTGAATATTGATGATACATTTCGGATTCCACTCTACTGTGCCACGCAACAGTGGAGCCACAAAGTTACCCTTCAGAGATTTGTCAATTTCTAATTTTGTGTGTGTGTGTGTGTGAGTGTGAGTGAGTGAGTGAGTGTGTGAGTGAGTGAGTGATCATAAAATGCAAAAACAATTTTTCATACAAAACCAGTAGTACACATCTCCGAGGTCAAGGTTCAGCTTTTAGCTCCAACAAGAAGAAACACAACACTCTCTCAAAGTTGTAACATACCAGGTTACATAGAAAAGAATCGAATAACCTTGTATTTTTTATAATGAAATTGATTTTTTGATGTATAATCAAAGTTCATACGTGAATTATGCACAACAGTTTAAAAAAAGCTATAGAAACTACAGTAAAATATTGAGACTATTGCAGAATAACATAAAGGTGGAAAATGTGTAACTGAGAAACATTTAATCAAAATAATCTATAATTTGAAAAATTTAGAAATATGGTCATTCTTCTGCACTCAACATTGATAATGTTCGTCATACCTTCCCCACTCCTAATGCATGCTGCAGGACTGCCAGTGGCAACTAATAGGTGACTATTGCTACTATTTTTGATGACAGGTGACTATTGCTACTATTTTTGATGACAGGTGACTATGGCTACTATTTCCTACAAAAAATAGCCAAAAGCAACTATTTTCAGAAAAACCCTAAACTATTTTAATTGTAAGGCTACTATTTAAAATAAAACACAATTTGTGTTGTGTGTGACATAAGTTTTAATATCGATGCTCCTGAATATAAACTTTGCTATCGATATGTACATATCGAATCGATATGTCTTGTTCAGTTCAATGCTTTCTGCTCTGTTGCAAGTATCATGGAGGAAAGTCAATGGTAAATATAGACTAGACCCACATGTAATTAGAGGAACGACTTACACAAATCAAGATATTCTGCCGAAAAAGTGTAAATTTTTCTGTTTGAAATATGGCAGAGATTATCTATTCGAATGAGATTCTTGATATACCTCATATCAGATAACTACGATTATGTCTACAGAACAAAACAAGTGATCATCATAACACTGAATGACCACAGCTATGGCATTTGAAAGAAAAAAATACACATTTTTTTTCAACACAGTGTATGAAAGCCACTTGGAAAATGTTATATTTTTTTACCAACCACAAAAGCAGAAAAAAGCTCTCCCTACTGGCTTGATACAGATTAGAAAATCTGACCAGCAGATCAATGACAAAGGAAGTGTTTTCTAATTCCAAAGTTTGTATCAGGTTAGATTATATAAGTGTGTAGTTTTTGATGTACTGTATAATTGAATAGAGTATTTTTTGGGTGTAATTTCCATAATTTTTGTAGTTCTAAGTGTCTTGAATAGCATTATATTGAAACTCAGATGCCTTTTTTGTAGTGTGTGGATGTGTGTATATATATACACTGGTGTTCAAAATTGAGAATTTGCACATTTTGTCGATTTTCACGAAAAGTACGGAACCAAAGGTACAAATTATGCCGCCAAATAAGAATGCAAATTTGCAGTGTCGAATATGTAAGCGTACACATGCGTGTGGGCGGAGCCGTGACAGCGGAGGGCATGAAAAGCACGCGTGGCTTTTTCCGTGATTAGTTCTCTCGTACTCCTTGGCGACATTCGTTGTGTTTCTTGCAGGGTTGGTTCAATTTCATAAGCAGTCTGGTAAAATGAGTTGCCACAAACTTATTGATGACTGAATTAGGTGGAGAATCGTCTGTAGATTGGAGGCAGGGCAATCACAAGTGCAGGTTGCTACAGAGCTCAATGTAACGCCCAGTGTAGTCTGCTATTTGTGGAAACAGTTTAAGAACACCGGATCCATATCAAGAAGGTCTGGGCAAGGTCGTCCAAGAGCCACGATGGTCAATGAAGATATCGTTATTTGGCACTTTCAGCGAGGCGCCACAGGACTACTACAGCTGCACAGCTATCTCGTAAGCTGCGTGCCGCCACTGGAACCAGAGTTTCAAGGGTTACTGTTTCCCGAAGGCTTCATGAGAAAGGGCTTTTTGCCAGAAGACCCTCTGTTTGTGCCCCGCTCACTTCAGCACACGAGAGTGCGTTTAGTATAGTGCAGACAACATCAACCTTGGACCAGACTTCAATGGGGTAACGTTCACTTCACAGACCAGTCGTCGCGATTCGGCCTGGACACTGATTCTCAACGTACCTTCATCTGGAGAGAACCTGGGACCAGACACCTTTCCTCCAATGTCTTGTCTTGTCTTGGGCGCTCTTTGGGCAGACATGGCCCTTGCACCATAAAAACTAACAAACCAACCAACCTTTCCTCCAACACCCGAGAAAGGGACCGCTGTGGCAGCGGAAGTGTCATGGTCTGGGCAAGCATCATGTTAGACGACCGCACACCTCTCCATGTATTTGACAGAGGCTCCCTGACTGCTGAGAGGTATAGGTATGAGGAGATCTTGCATCCCTATGTTCAGCTTTTCAGGGGTGCAGTTGGCCCTCGGTTTCTTTTTAAGGACAACGCTCGTCCACTTAGGGTCACCTGGTCGACGATTATCTTGAAAGGGAGGATATTCGCCGGATGGATTGGCCAGCCAGATCGCCAGACCTAAACCCTATCGGACATGTCTGGGACGCTCTTGGGAGGGCAATTGCAGCTCGCCACCCCCCTCAGAGAAACATCCAGGATCTGGAAACTGCGTTGCTGCAGGAGTGAGACCAAGTGCCACAGAGACTCAACTGCCTCGTTTCCAGTATGACGTCGTGCTGCGAGAGCTGTACGACTGTGAGAGGAGACCATACCCCATATTAGAGTAATTTTATGTTCGATCTTGTAACGTGGATTTTGGACATTCCTGCGCTAATGAGCCTTACTGATGATCATGAGTGCGTACCCTTACTGTTGTATGTCATATTTTTTTCTCTTATATAACTGTGTATCCATACCAAATTTCATTGAAATGTGTCCATTAGTTTTTCAGAAATTCAACAAAATGTGCAAATTCTCTTAATTTTGAACATCAGTGCGCACGCACACACAAAATTATATATATATATATTCACTTTAGGTTTTTTTTTTTTTTATCTGAAGGTTTTTGACCTTGTTTGTTTATGAGGGTAGATTGCTTGTATGTTAATATTCTTTTACATATATATAATTTTTCTCTCACCAAAACGTGAACATGTGCTAATTTTGTCACTGTGGTTTGAAATAAATTAAAAAAAAAAACAATTTTTTTAGTGTGGCGCACTTACATTCTGAAACTCGTACATTTTTTGGGGAAACTGTTTTAGTAATTAACATAATTTAAGGCTACTATTTTTTACCATTAGTGGCTACTAAAGCAACAATTTTCTTGGGTGTGATAGGCTGGCAGGCCTGATGCAGTGTTTGGTACTCCAAGCCGCATAGGCTACGAATCATATCCACCCCATTTCTTCCACTCAGATTAGGCAGTAGTGATATCTTTTGCCCTCCCATCTATGCAGTATTAGCATGGCCTTGCAAATTGAGCTCTTTGTCCCAACCACCCATGCTTTTACTAATGGAAAGAGGGGGAGAGGTCATCATGAACAGCTACTCACAAATGTTTTTTTTTTTTTTTTCTTTTTAGTTTGCTATGACCTTGGAAAAAGGCATATCTGGCACAATCTAATTAACAATCTAAGCAAAAATGTCCTTTATATTGGGTTAAGGAAAAAACTGCTTTGAAAGTAAAATTTTGTGCAGGTAATCAAAAGGATTAGTTTCTTGCTGATACAGCATTATTACAAATTAGTTGAAGACAAGTAACTTTTAGGAACTTGGAACAGAAAAATCTCTTGCATCAATAATAAATTGTTGCAGTTAACAGAAATAAATGAACCTACATGTCATTGACAATAGAGAAGATGCTGAGAAAGTAAAACAGTATGTTTTGAACAGTTTTCTTTTCTCAAGGTGTTAGACATGCATTATCTGGCTGTGTATTACAGTAAACTGGTGTGTTGAACGTAATTTTCAAGGAATGACTTGTGCCCTTTTGATGTACCGAGGAAGCTTTGCTTTATGGGAATATTCACCCTATAATTTTTGAAGCATCCAGAATTTCTCAGCTTATTCTCTAGTCCTGTACGATAGTTAATTTTTATGTGGTTTGATATGATCTCAATTATTTTTTTTAACCTGATTTACAGGTAAGCTAACATTTTCTGAGCTTGATGAAAGGGCACTAGAAGCTCTTAAAGAATTTCCTGTTGATGGGGCTCTTTCTGTACTTAAAGAATTTGTGGAAAGCAGTCTAGAACATGTTTCAAACAAAAGTGCTTACCTTTGTGGAATCATGAAGACATACAGACAAAAAACAAAAATGGGTACTCAGCCAGTTGCTGGCAAAGGTCCTGATGAAGAGAAAATTAAGGTGAGAATTTTTTTTTTTTTATGTTTCTATTTTAAGTGTGGAATGTGAAATTGAAGCTTAAAATAAGTAGCAGTTATTTTTTTACAGTTAGCTTTGTTTTTCTATTAACACACTTCATATAACCTCACTTGTATTTTGATGAATAATTTTCTTTATTAATCTTGAAAGCAGAAATAATAATTTAGAGCAACTCATGTGGAGTTTAGTGAAAGAATAGCACGAGTCTTTTCACACAGAGCATTGGTTAATCAATATCCCCTGCACAATGCTTGGTTTGGCAGTAAATAAATTTAAATCCTATTCATTGTCAATGTTTTCATGTGTTAAAGTGACAATTCCATGTATGAGATTTTTCCACGGATTTGCAGAATTTTGCATTCTTTTGTCATTTGGGTTAATTCTCGAGATCGATGCAGAACTGAAGAGAAATTTTGGAGAATCAGATTGGGGTGGAGAGGGGGTCATTGTTGGCCTGGGAACAACGGTATTTCGTTTTTCAAAACTTTCAAAAACGGAAGTCAAACACAGTGAAAAATTTTTCCCGTTATCGTGAGTTCTTTTTTCGCAATGTTTCTTCTGTGCAGTATTATCACTAAATATAATTTTATTCCATAATTATTTGCATTTCAGCTTGAAAATGGAAGAAAATTCCGACAACAGAAGTTGGACAGTGCGAACATTTCCTTATGATCAGGCATGAGATTCTTTAGTAGATTCAAAGTATCCCACCTTTTCTATCATCATTTCGATGGCTCTCGAGATCGATGCAGAACTAAACAGAAATTTGGGAGGGATTGTTTTCCCTCAGAGGGCGGAATTCTGACTTTCACAACTTTTGGAAACTGAAGTTAGATGGAGTGAAAGATTCTTCCGTAATCCTTATCCTTTTTTTCTTGTGATGTTTCTTCTACCCAGTAGTGTTGTTGAATATCATTTTATTCCATAAAGATTAGTATTGCAGCTTGAAAATGGAGTAAAACTTTCCTAAAATGTAAGTGGGACAGAACGAAGATTTCATCCATAATTGTAATTTTTTTTTCTCAGCGATGTTCCATTTATCCTGTGTTTTATTTAAAAGTAAAAAATATATATATTACACTGCTGGCCACCCAAAATGCAACACCAAGAAGGACACGAGATAGCAAAGCCAGATTTACTGGACACATAACAACAGATACAAAGATGAAACGATTGAGCTTACAGGCCCGTGTGACTTGCGGAACACAAAGACATCAATAGTTCGTGTGACCCCCATGGCTGACAATAACTGTCTCTACACGCCGCGGCATTGAACGAAAGAGACTTTGGATCTAGGCTTTTTAGGTATGTCTGTCCAGGCTGCTTCCACACGTTGCTTACAGTTCATCAGGCGTAGCCGCGGGTGGCGCTTGCCGGGCCATTCGGTTGCCGATCAGCAACCAGACGTGTTCGATGGGTGACACGTCGGGAGAACAGGCGGGCCAGGGCAGCCCGTGAAGAATTGTTGCACGATGCGTGCCACGTGCAGGCACGCATTGTCTTGCAGGTAAGGGAGGACTACAGGCTCTAAAACGTCGGACGTGTAGCGGTGGCTGTTGAGTGTACCGGCGATGCGTACCAGAGGGGTACGGGTGTCATATCCAATTGCGCCCCAAACCATAGCGCCAGATGACTGACTGGTATGGCGATTCATAATGCAGGCGTCATACAGTCTCTCGCCGCAGATCCGACCATCGTAGTGTTGCAGGCAGAAGCGGGATTCGTCGGAGAAGACAATGTCGTGCCATTCCGTAGTCCAGGTGTAGCGTTCAACGACCCACTGCTGCGGCACTCGCCGGTGGTGTAAAGTCAGTGGTAATCGGAGCAATGGCCGCCGTGCGACAAGTCCCCGCTCCTGCAGACGACGTCGAACAGTACGTACTACACGAGTTGTTGCGCGACACACCCTAATTCCTGCGCTAACGTTCGTGATGTGGCGGTGCAAGCCGTCAATGCCTACCGCACAACATGCCGGCCCTCTCGTTCGGTGGTGTGCCGCGGTTGTGGAAATCGCTCACGTCGTTCCGTCCGTCCCTCCTGCACCCACCGAATCCATACTCGCCTCACTGTTGCTTGATGTCGTCTCACACGGGCGCCGATGTCTCAGTAAGATAAACTGCTGTCACGATAAGCCACTATTCGTCCTCTGTCGAACTCCGAAACGTGCTGGAATGACTGCCGTATTCTGCAACGAGGCATCAGGAAGCTTCCCACGCACAGGTCCGGCAGCACAACACACTTCCACTACTTACACCCAGCCTTCTGTGCACCCTTCTTATAGTGCTTCTCGGTGGCATGCCGGGCTCACATGATTTGCATATGCCCTGCAATGCTAATCGTTTGCATGTCCTCTCGCGGGCGACATACGCTGTGAATTTCAGGCCAATCTGATGCTTCCTTCTTGGTGTTGCATTTTGGGTGGCCAGCAGTGTATATATATATTTTGAGTACACTGATGTTCTCCAGTTTAATATTTATATAAATAAATTTCAGTGAACTATTGTGTCTTGGTCATGCAGTGTTATGTTCACCAAGCTTTACTTTCTCTTTGGATTTCATGTGTTGCACTCACTGCTAACAAATTGAGATGGGTCAAAAAGCATTGTTTGGTAAGGAGTTAACAGGACAGTTGGGAGCCCATAAAGGGAAGAATTCTGAACAAGAGGAAAAGAGGTGAGGACCACTAGTTGTGTGTGTGTGTGTGTATGGGCTCTATTTGGCTGTCTAGTAGAATGGGTTGTTGATGAGCCCCTGGACAAAAGTTAACCTTTAATCTGTGAATTCCGCTTTGAATTAAAGAAATGGCAGGACATATCTGTTATCTATGATACGCATTGGCTGTCAAGTAGGATGAAATGTTGATGAGCCCCTGGATGAAAGTTAGCTTCTATTGTACGATTCTGCGTTGAAATAAAGAAATTACAAGAGTTCTAATTGTCCATAACAGTATCCTTAAATTTTGTGGAACTTATACTTACATCATAGTTCTGTGCAAACTTGCAAACAATTAAAGGAAATATCTTGCTAAGTAACTTTTATTTAAATTGAACCCACAGCACTGTGACAAGTCCTCCTGTGCAGTGTAAATGAAGGGAGGATTCAATTAACCACCTGTAAGAGCTCATGGAGTTTGCATTTGCTGAAGGAGTGCAGTATTTTGTGTTGGTGTGCCTTATGTATATATGTAGTCAGTACTCATGGAAAATATTTTAAAAGCAGGTCTCAGCATAGAATTTTTTTTTAAAAGGTGGTGGTGGGGGGGCATGAGGTGCGAGTTGTAGCATTAATTTAATTTAATGTGATGTGTTCAAGCAAGTAAACCAGGGTTCGTATGCCTCCTAAGACTCCTGGAATTAAATTTTTATTTGGAAAAGATTCAATTTTTAATGACTCCTGAAAAACTGAAATTATTGTATTTCTTTTTGTACTGAACTAGTTTGATTAAAAGATTTGCAGCCAGTGTTGCATCAGAAACGTTAGCTCTTCTCCAGCTGTGAACTGGAGCGGAAGGGGGTTATAGAAACTTCTTTACCTAAAAGAGTGCTCGGGTCCGTGGCCGTTGACTGATAAGCATCTCCTGCACACTACTGTGATAAAAATGATTATCTTCGCAGAATTTTGACGAAACTGGCTGAAAATTTTAATGCACTTAACAAACTGCTAAAAGGAGCAAACCCATCAAATTTCGTGTGAAGCGGATAAAAATTGTGAAAACTGGCCACTAAAATTTTTAATAACATTTGCTGGCAGTACATCATAATAAAATATTTTTTTGGGGCAATTCAAAAAGTTTTCATTTGATTCTAGTGATATTTGCAGGGTTAACCTTATGACATCTGTGAAAAATTCAGGTCTTTTAAATGAAAATCCGGAAAATTGATTTTTCCCCACTTTTTTGCTCTTTTGTAAACAAAGATTGCTTATGTTATCTGTCCATCTGTCCGTTAGTCTGTGGACACCATATCTTTGCAACTAATAGTCCGATTTAAAAAAATCTTTTGCATTGGAAGCTTGAAATATGCGAATGATGACCCCTGCATTTTTTTTTTTTTTTTCGAGGCACAATTTTGCCATTAGAGGGTGTAAAGGCAGATATCGAATTCTAAATACATTTTATTCCATACATTTTATTCCATACATTTGGTTCCAAACAGCCGATTGAAAAGATTATTTTACCTTTTGATTCCATTTATGTCTAACACTATTTTAGGTATAGGCACATTTTAAAGTTACGCATAGATTTTCTTCCGCTAGGAGCGTAAAAATAAATTCTGTTTTCCTGTCTCTGCTTCTAAAACTCCAATTTGAAAAATTCTTTTTGAACAGATACAGTTCCCGATCGGAAATGTTTTGCATATGATTTCAAATTTTTGGTAAAGAATGGTTTGGCCACCAGGCGGCATGAGGGTTAATTTCTGCATCTGTTGCATTTGCTGCAAAATCTGAGCTTCTAAAACCTCAATTGAAAAAATTTGTGAATCTATACCACTCGTCGATAACCTTTTCTGAATGTTTTCTTCTTAAAAGAATGAATGTATTGTTTCTCCACCAGGTGGCGTAGACGTATCTTATTTTTGTCTATGTTTCTAAAATACTGATTTAAAAAACTTTCTTTGTTAGATAGTTTCAGTTGCAAAATGTTTTCGATGTAATTTCAAAATTTTTGAGTAATTCATAGACTTTCCGCTAGGGGGTGTAAAGGTAAATTGCATCCTCCCTAATATCTCTGCTTCTAAAACTTCAATTTGAAAAATTCTTCCTGTACTGGACACAGCTTCTGATAGAAAATGCTATGCATATGATTTTAAATATTTGGTAAAGAATGGTTTGGCCACCAGAGGGCATAAGTGTTTATTTCTGCTGATATCATCATTGTCAACCATTATCAATCCACTGCTGGACGAAGGTCTCTCCAAGCCTCTTCCACAATGGTGTGTCTTGTGCCAGTCTCCTCCATGTTACTCCCGCATAATTTCAAATTTCATCCACCCATCTCCCATGTGGTCTTCTGGGTCTTTTCCTGTCCCTTGGAATCCAATCTAAAATTTCGGCTGTCCATCAATGGTCTGTCCTTGCAGTATGTCCAGCCCATTGCCATTTCAGGGATTTTACTCTGATCATGTTTTCCACTCTTGTCATTTTTCTGATCCTCAAGTTCCTCTTATCTCAAATGGTTACACCAAGCATGCACCTCTCCATGCTTGTTTCAGTTGTCTGAGCTTCTAAAAACTGAATTGAAAAAATTCTTCCTTGGACCGATACCGCTCACATTGAAAACCTTTTTAGAATACTTCTTAAAATAATGCATTTCTTCCACAAGGGGCGTAGATGCATATCTTATTTTTGTCAATATCCGCTTTTTTAAGAGTCCAATTTAAAAAAATTCTTTCTTTGTTGGAGAGCATTTCTGCTGCGAAATATTTCTCATATAATTTCAAATTTTTCTTAATGCATAAGTTCACATTTCTGTTTACAGCAATATCTGCAGGACTAAAAAAAAAATCTGATTGAAAAACTTCTTTTTTTGGTCAAATTCTGTGCGAGTATTTTCCCAAAATAATGCAAAATTTTGCCGCTAAGGTTCACCAATTTTTGATCTGTTTTCTCAATATCTGCTTCTACATGTGCGATTTAAAAAATTATTTCAACACTGAATGCGATTTACCTTGTAGAATACTTTCGGCTAGTATACGAAGAATTCTGTAGTTCACAGTTCTGTCGCTAGGTGATGTTTTTGTACTTCAGTTTGCAGTTGTATTGCTACTTCTAAAAACCCTATTGAGAAATTTCTTCCTTTTACTGTATGCCATTTGCTACAATAGAAATAATACAAAGGATTCCTGCTAGGGGTGTAACGGTCGGAACCTCCCCCCCCCCCCGCTATCTCTGCTTCCGGGAGACGTATTGGAAAAATTCCTTTTCCTTAGCATAGCTTTCTGCACAAAGATTATTTTTCGCCAATTTTCAACTTTTCCGTTTCTCAATTCTTCCGCTAACAAGCGTAGTTCTACCAAGGTGGGTCTGGTTTCGAGTCCCATATGAGGTATGGGTGGTGTATCTGCCTGATGACACTGGCTCTGTACCTTCTCTGCAACAAGCGACTCTAAATTAGAGATGCACGACTGCTTATAGCACCCAGAGTTGCACATGGTGGTCAATAAACCCTGAAACACGAAAAAAATAAAATAAGTAGTAAACTTCACCGCAGTTTACAATACAGAATAGCAAAGCACTGTGATTCTAGCAAAAGTTTGGGCTCCTGGAATATTTTTTATGGACTCCTGGAAAAGTTCTAGAATTTATTTTCTGTAAAAGTGTATGAACCCTGGTAAACAGAGCAAAATGGCATTAAATATCTTTGTAAATGTATTTTTACTCACAATAATGATTAATGATGGTATAATTACCATTGCTTAAAATACCTAAGAGAACGATGTATTTTTTGTTTACTACAAGAAAATTAATGGTGTTTGCATCAGCACAGCTATTGCAATATCATAATGTGCATAAGAAGTCTATAGATTTCAATTGAATGGAAATCAGTTATTTTTAAATTGAGCAGCATAATTCACAAAGAAATAAACATAAATTCAGCCAGCTAACATTTCTCGTGTATTTAATGCTGAATTTTGGTATCGACACAATTCAACTAAGAATCGTGCCAGTAAGTAGTTAGTTGGCTTAGAATTTATTAAAAAGTTCAAAACACCATTCTGAATTTTTTATTATGATAGATAATCAGCTAAACATGTTACATTAATCTCTGAAGCAGAAGCATATATCACATTCAAAAACCATCTGATACTGTACAAGTTTTAATTTTTTAGAAATGGGGTTCGACATCCATTGCATAAGTTAAGCGGTTTTTATCGATTGGCTATATGGAGAAATAGGTTTATATGTATATGTTAGTCTTCCTTGCCAAATGAATAAACATGCCAATATTAGTCAGTCTCTGAGACACTGCTAATTACATCTAGTGATTTTTAAGTTTTATTATTTAAAATGCCATTAAACATAACATTAATGGAGCTTCTGAGCTGGCAAATCTAACCAACACATTCTTATATCTTTGCCTATCTCTTGTCCAAAGGGCCACATTGGCTCCCCCTGCTGTCCACTGGCTGCGCTTGCACAGTGGCACTATATAGATTATATACCACATCTGTAAAATATTTTTCAGTGCACAGGCAACTCCCTTCCCATACCTGCCAACTCTTCCGATTTTGGCAGAAGTCTTCCGATTTTTTATACATTCTTCCAACCAAACTCGCGTTCTTCTGCCATTCGAAAAATTTCTGTGTTTTTTGCAAAAAATAACCTGTTTTATTAATTTTTGTAAGTCAAAAAAAAAAAAAAAAAAAAAGTTGAAAGCGCAGCAATAACTAGTTACTAGTCTTAATCTCAGGGCTGCCAGACCTGCGTCAATCGCGCCAGCCCGCGCCAAAACGTTCTTGCACCATGCTGCTAAAAAAAAATTGAGATTTTGATGAAATCTGCGCTAATTTTGCACCAAAAGTTAAAATATACCGGTCATCGATATTTTAGCGTAATCTTACGCCATTCGAAATCGATTCAGCGGTTAATTCGTACGTGGTATTCTTTCGTGGAGTTCTCCCCCTTGTGATTTTTGAGATCGATGCGAAAATGAAATTTTCGGGGTATTAGTTAGGGCGGGGGGGGGGGCTGTATTTCGTCCTGGGACGTTTTGTCTTTTTAAACGTTCGGAAACGGAAGCTAAACAGAGTGCAGATTTTTCCCGTAATCATATTTTTTTTTCTCTCGCGATGTTGTTTCTGTTAAGTTTTGTTGTTAAATATAGTTTCATTGCATAATTTCAGCTTGAAATTGTAGGCAACGATTTCCGAAAACGGAAGTTAGGCCGCCCGAAAATTTCCCTATAATCTTCGGTCACGAGATTCTTACGCTGATTCGAGGAATTCCGTCATTTTTTGTTATCATTTGGACCATTCACGTGGTTGAGGCACAACTGAACTGAAGGGGGGGGGGTAGTTTTCTCCGTCGGAGGACGAAATTTCATCCTTTGAAAACGGAAAGTAGACGGAGGTAAGATTTTTCTTGTAATCATAATTTTTTTTCTCACGATGTTTCCTGTTTCCTCTACTCAGTATTATTAGATGTCATTTTATTCCATAAATATTTGTATTTCAGCTTGAAAATGTTGGATACATTTCTGAAAACGGAAGTCAGGCGCAGCGAAGATTTCTTCAGTAATTGTCTACCCTGCCCCCCCCCCGCCAATGTCGTCCCCACTGCTATGTAGTTGTTAAATGTCATCACCCTCATAAATGTGTGTGCATTTTAGCTTGATAAGGGTGTGGGGAAATTTCCAAAAACGGAAGTGACGAAGTCTGGAAATTTGTAAGAATTGATGCATGGTATTAAAGAAAAAGTATTCATTCTCTGAAAATTACACCATTTATCTAAAATAGTGAAACCTCTGATATCAGAATTCATGGTTCTCAGCTACAGTTGATGTTTTTAGTAAGCACAGGATACCTATCAAAAATTGACAATGCTCCAGTAATGACAAGAGAAAAATGGTGTGGCTCATCATTTGGAAGAACACTAAAGTGAAATAATAATTATAGGGTGTATTTGCCATTTAATTAATAATGCTAAAGAATTTAACGCAAAAGATTTTTTCTTTGGTTAAAAAAATCGCACACTGTTTCCATCATTAATGTCAGGTGAATCGCTTGAGTCTTCTGTTAATTAAATGCAAAGAAAATTTACTTTGTTTTCAAAAAGAGTACCCCAAAGAATTCTTAAAAAAAGCCTAAAAAGTTTAGTGAACTGTTAATTTACTATAAATAAAAGTTCCCTTCAATAAAAACTCACACGAAAATAAAGGTAAGTGTCCTGTATTCCTTTTTTGTTTAAGCAGTATGAGTTATAAATCACTTTATCGTGTGACAAATTGACGTAAAAAAATTCTTCTTAACTTTTATATAATCTGAATTTTTCAAAGCAATCTTCTGCATATTCATTAAATTTAGTTGGCAGGTATGCCTTCCCCTTTTCATCATTTGTTTGCTCAAACCTTTCTTTGCAAAGGTAACTTGCTTTTTTTAAGTGCTGTATATCTATTGCTATTTTAAGTTATGAAAAAAAGGTCCACATTGCGCACGAGTAAAAAAAAAAGCAAATAGAACTTATGCAGTACTACACCTATGGATTCTTTTTGAAAAAATTATAAGTGATTTTTGTATTTTCTCTTATTTTGAATAATGGAGGTATTTGTTTTTTTATGCTAAAAAAGTCTTGCCATGAATTAAAACTCACAAAGCATCTATCGCTCAGTCAGAAGTGAAAAAACAAAAAAACTAGGAATTTTTATACTTTTGGGGCATCTATAAGAATGGCCCATATGTGAAGTAATTTTTTATTTTTGTGCACTAGTTTATGGTAAACTTCAATTAAAATGCAAATATCAGTATTGGTGACTTGTGGTTTTAAGATTTATAAGATTTAGAGGATTTTCTCCTTCCTGATTTTATTTTGATTATTTTATAATTTCATATGTTGAATTTTTCCAGGCCATATTAGAAAGGACTGGTTATTCTCTGGATGTTACCACTGGTCAAAGAAAATATGGCGGACCACCACCAAACTGGGAAAAAGCACCTCCAGGCAGTGGCTGTGAAGTAAGAATTCGTAAATTTTGAATGCAACTAAAGATCTTTTAATTCCACAAATGTTAAAGTAAATCATGTGTTGGATATTTTTTTTATACTTTTGGATAATTTATTTCTTGACCATTAATACTGAGCCATGTTTTTATTATTTGCCTTGCATATTTTGTTAAACAGAAGGCTACTATTGTGGGCTGAATTATGTTAGGTATTGGGCGTACAAATAAGTTTACGTTGTTTTTCGATCGAAAAAGGTAATAGTTTGTTATAGACAGATAACTTATTTTATACAAAATGTTTATCTTCACAACATACCTTCCCCCACCATTCAGGCAATAAGTGGATTTCGCGATAGAAGTCCGGTTGTTTGGACGGAATCCAGTTATCAAGCCAATTTTGGATCTCCTCACAAGAACGGAACCGCTCTCCAGAAAGGGTGCTCTGCAGGGATCGAAACAAATGGTAATCTGATAGTGCAATGTCTGGTGAATACGGCGGGTGGGGTAGCACATCCCAGCGAAGTGCTTCTATAGTTTCCTTGACCCATATCGCGACGCAAGGTATGGCGTTGTCATGCTGGAAAACAACCTTCTCATGTCATTTCACATATTCTGGATGCTTCGCTCTCAATGCATGGCTCAAATTGATTAGTTGTTAACATTCAGCGTTGATGCTCTGGCACGGTTGCAGCAGCTCATAGTTCACCACACCTTTCTGATCCCACCAGATACACAGCATAACCTTAATGCCATGAATATTCTGCTTTGGTGTTGATGGTTCTGGTGTACCTGGATGCACCCATGCTTTTGGTCGTTTTGGAGATTGTAGTGAATCTATTTTTCATTTCCCGTAACAATTCGATGCAAAAATGATTTTCTTTTGTGTGTCTTTGTAGGAGCAATTCACATATGGTTATGCACTTTGCAATGTCTTTCTCTCAGTTCATGTGGGAGCCACTTTTCTTGCTTTTGAACCATTCCCATTGCATGTAGATGTTGAGAAATGCATTGTTGGGTAACATGTAATGCCATTGCTAACTCTGTTTCTGTTTGGCATGGATCTTCATCCAGTAATGCTTTTTGGTGCACCTTCACGTTCTTTGTCTTTCATGCCAAAATCATTCCCTTTGAATTGTCGGAACCTCTGTCTACACGTGCTTTCAGCTAGAGCATGTTCACCATAAGCTTCCACAAGCAAATGGTGACTTTGGCAGCAGTTTTCTTTAAAAAGAAGTAAATGCAGCAAAACTTCCCGCATATGCCGGGTTTTTTTTTTTTGGCTCTAAATTCGACATTTTCAATTCGCTGACAAAACAAGCTTTGATAATTAGTGGAGGTCATGCAACCCAAGTGTGAAACATATTTTATAAGGTTCACACTGCAATGAACTGTTCTCCACTAATGATCAAAGCTTGTTGCAAGGACTTTCTTATACATGTGTTGTTTTTCGCAATTACACAAAATCTGTGCTAGTTACGCCATCTATTTGCTAGCGATGTAAACTTATTTGTACACCCAATTAATCAAGAGGTATGTAAAATAATTTGAAAGGCATTGTGTGTGTGACCTACAGAATTGATTTTCTAAACATGTGTATCTCTTCACACCAGTTCACAAGACAATACTTTGTCACTACCATGGCATATAATACAGGGTGTTGGAAAAGTCATGCAACCCAAAGTGTGTCACATATTTTATAAGGTTAATGAAAAATATAATTATGAACTGACCTTTCTGACAAAAGAAAAACATTGTGATTATAAAATATGTTGAAAATAGCCAGTTTCAGATTTTCGTGTTACATTCTGGCTTTTCAATTTCTGCTGTAGGTGGCAAATGTATTTGAGCGAGTCTTTTTTTTCAGTCGGTGATCTTCGCCATTTAATTATTTAACAAGTCTGTCTTCATTTTGTGAGATGTAAAGCTAGTATTGGCCCAAAACCCGAACCTGGAATTTTTCTCTTGACTGATTGAAAAATAAAAGCCCAGCCCTTGCAGACCCTCTAGCATAGTAAAAATATCTTTTGAAGAAGTTGGACACTGTTGACTGAATGGCACTAGGATTATTGGTAAACTAAATTTCGTGGTTGGAATGCAGATAGAAATGCAGATGGAAATAAGCAAGGCACATTTCATCAGTTGAGGAAATAGCTAATGAGAACCTAGTATCATTGCATCTAGAGTGTCTTGTCTATATGGTCACTCTTACTACTCATTAGAGATCCAGCATACAGATGTGAAGGTAAGCGATACTATATAAACACTTATTATTTTCAGGGAATGTTCTTATTACTGAAGCAGGTATTATGGTCAATAAATACGTAAAAAATGAGCATCAAATCAGCAGTTCAGGTTTTACTTGTGATAATAAATACAGTGAAAATCACATAATGAGCTCGCATAAGTTTTTATAGTAGCAGTGATGGAAAGTTTGCGCCGAACTGCGCCAATTTCATTATCTTGTGACAAATTGCAAAAAAATTTACGATTTGCGTCCAACTGCGCCGTAACAGAATTCCACAACAAAAACTGCCGAGCAAAAAAATGTTTTCATGGCAACAAATGTAGTTTTAAACAGCGATTCGAAGGACGCTTTTAAGGCCTATGCGTAATTTGGTTAAACGTATAATGGCGCTTAATCAAAACGTACCGCCATCCCAACGTTTCGGAATGTTTTCACCTACCTTCTGATTCGTTGGGTTTTTTTCGGCATAAGTGATGAATGTGTGTCGCGATGTAGGTGGTGCTTATGAAGGAGTTTTGTTGTAATCACATGGTATGAAAGATAAACAATGCTGTACGTTATGAAATACTGATATTGTTTACAGATGGTTTGGTGGTCTTTCAGAGTGTTGTGCAATTGAGATTGTTTATATGTTCTTCCCTGCTCTTTGGGGTGGCGCAGTTATTTAATTCTGGGCGAGGTGCGCGATTACATAAATATAGCGTAAGGTCAGTCGTTAGCTATTTTGTTGACGCAGAAAACTACTGAAAATGGCTCTCCCGTGACAGGATACGATGGTTCTGTTTCTAAAGGATCCATAGGTATTCAGAGATGCCAACTTTTATGGATTTTTCGTAGTTTGTACGCATTTTCACTCCATTTTACGGTTTTACGCAAGTCATCCAAAAAACTACTGAAAACCCCACGCAATTTTCTATTTTTCACCGCCTTTTGGTTGAAAAAACACACTTCACAAATTGTCCCTATACGCCTTCGATGTTCTGACTTCCAACAGAGGTGGAGTTTTGTCACGTGATTCGCTGTACAACCATTTGAGAGTGCCATGCACAAAAGCCGAGAGAGAGCTCAGCTCAGCACCTTTTGCAAACTCTTTACATTGATTACATGTGTCTTTGTGCTTGTGAAAATTTCGGTGCAAACTTTTAAACCCTTTCCACTCGACTGTCTGGTGACACACCTGACATTATGAAATTGCCGAATAGCTGGCGTGGTGGTTTGCCTCTATTGCTCGTATATCGGTGTTCGCGAGACATTTCTTTTTTGTCGAATAGGTAGTGTCACTCACCACACCTCGCATGTCGGGCGTAGGTGCAAATTAGCACTCGCCAGATGATTAACTGGCAATTAAATTTATTTCAGTGGTTGGCAATTTGTCATTTTCAGTGTCAGTTTACAAATTATAATAATTCAGAAGTAAAAGACGTGAAACCAGTCCTAACAAGGATGGGGCAAAAAACATTGATGTTTTTGAACATCAAAGTTTTGCCACCAATAATCGGTTTTAAACCTCTATGTTGCACAAGCCGATACATCGAGGTTTCATGACCGATGTTTGAAAACTGGTAAAGAATGTTTTCTAGGTAAAGTAAATGAATTTCTTTTTATTCCATTGTACAGAGTAAGAGAATATAATCTCTTTATGTCGTGAATTGGATGTTTGGTCGCCGATGTTTCGTCGGCAAAATAGTTCTTTTCCTCGGTACTACAGGAACCGATACATCTAAAAAACATCGGTTTCCACCAATCCATTGAGCATTTTAACAAATATTGGTTACTTTATTTAGATTGGTGAGTAATTACCGTCATATTGCGCAGAGATATTACCCACCGATGTACCCATTTACTGCTGCAGATGGAAAAGTACGAATTTTTAGGCTTATTATAAAAAATATTGAAACATCGAACATTTCCACCGATAATGTGGAGATTTTGAGAATGAGTAATCCCAGGTGTGATGGGGAAGATTTACAAAAATGGTTTTTATTTTGCACAGTGAGTGGCTTCTTTTTATGTTCATCCATGCAAAATAATAGCATTTACATTAAAGTTCCTGTTAATTCTCCCTCCCCCCAAACAACCTTTTTTTTTTTTTTTTTTTTTTTATGCTGAAGACTTCTTTTTGGCCACTAAGATTTTTGCAAACTTTCCAGCTGGGGTTTTTTTTTTTTTTTTTTTTTTTTTGGCTACTAACTTTTTTGGACTTACTGGCCACTTAGCTGATATTCCTGTTTGCACCTATAATATATCGGGGCACGCAAAACATTTTTTTCACCGAATAGAGAAAAAGAAACGTCATCAGCATGTTGGGTGTCACCCGCCATGCCGAATGACGCCTCTATAGCTCGCATGTCTGCGCTTGTGAGGAATTTCTTTTTCGTCGAATAGCTCTGGTGTCGTTCTGAGCTATTCGACTAAAAAGAAATTCCTCACGAGCGCAGACATGCGAGCTATAGAGGAGTCATCGGCATGGCGGGGCTGACACCCAACATGCATGCTGATGACGTTTCTATGACTCCTCTATAGCTCGTATGTCGGGGCTTGCGAGACATTTCTTTTTCGCCGAATAAACCATGTGTCTGGTGCCATCCTTTATGCCTATGATGCCTCTTTTTAGGTCTGGTGTCACCCGTCACGCCGGTGATGCCTCTATAGCTCGTATGTTGGGGCTGGCGAGCCAAAGCTGAGCTTTCGCTGCTTAGTTGTGGCCTCTACTGTAAGAAAAAACAACCGAAATCTGGGTGAGTATTGGGGAAAAGTTATTAGTGTGGAAAGGGTTAATTTAGATAAAAACGAAATGAAACGTAGCAGTGAAACAGCCATGACAACAAAAAGAATGAAGTTAGATAAAATTTATCGTCAAGTGTATAAGCGATATATATAGTAAAGAACAGCCTTTTTTATGGAGCGTCTAAAGTTTTGCCAAATCAAGTTTTGTAAGCCACGTCGCTGCAATTTTAGCTTAGCACATGGTGGCCGTGCTGATTGTAGGCATCATGTGAAGAGCAAGAAGCACAAAGATCATGTCAAGAGACTAAATGGAAATATGAGTAAAATTAATGTAACCAAAACCTTCTGACAGCTTATAAAGAATCCTGGGGAAAATATCTAGAGTGGATTACTGCTGGAAAAATGCAGCAAAATAAGTGAAAAAGAGAAGAAGAAATTGAATGTTCACGAGGTGATTTGAAACGGGAAGAAGCTGAACTTTTGAAGCAGTTGGATACCTCTCATAAAATGTTAAACAGTGCTGAGATGAACGTTAAATGTGGCATAAAAAAAGACGCGAGTGCAATAGAAAGTGGACAGGTACTATTAAAAGAAGCAAAACATTGCTATCTTAAAAAATTAGAAAAAATAAGTGAGCAATTAAATATTGAGAAAAGCAGCAAAAATACATTTTTTGTAAAACAAATGATTAATAGAATCCTGCTATGGTTAGAAATTTTTTGATCTGTGTGTGTGTGTGTGTGTGTGTGTGTGTGTGTGTGTGTGTGTGTGTGTTCGAAAAACACATTTTGCTGCTCCAGAAATGTATTTTACCTGCTCCAAAAATGCATTTTGTTGCTTCAAAAACATATTTCACCTGCTACACAAACGTATTTTGCTGCTCCAGAAATGTATTTTACCTGCTCCAAAAAACGCATTTTGCTGCTCCAAAAATGATTTCGCAGCTTTCCATCACTGTAGTAGGGTGGAGCTTATTTTTCAACTATGGAAGTATGATCTTCTTACCCTCTCATTTTGTTCCTTTTAATGAAAAAAAAATCAGGCAAATTATGAGCAGAATTGAACAATATTTAGGGGTAGCTCAATGATGGTGAAGTTTCTAATGTACATGATAAATATAGGGCTTGAAACACTAGACTACCCCCACACTTTTTATTTTTTTTAATTTTTTTAAGCTTCACGTTAAGGCTCATAAATGGCAGCACTAGACTGTACAAATTGCAAAGGCACATGACAAAAGCTAGATCAACCATTTTGTTTAGATGTCATGCCATGTTTTGAGCTCTTCACAGTAAAATTTAAAGCTGAACTAGTTTAGTCTACTGACTCTGAAAACAGCTCAGAAGAACGTGGTGATGAAACGATGGTAACTGAGGATCGTGCGATTGAAGAAGCTGTTGGAAACATCACATTTGAGGAACAAAGAAGAAAACGGGGGCGAAAAACTAGTTACTTCAGAATTTGCAGCAGCTCTAGATCGAACAAAAGTGTTGGACCGAAAGGCCGTTTTTGTTATAGCAGAAATTGTCAAAAGCTTAGTACAGAACATTGATGAACTTGCTGTAAATAGACTCAATTCGTCGACTAAGAGTAGAACACAGTGCAGAGATCTGCAAACATAAGGGCCAGATTTCAAGGTAACGTTCCCCTTGTTCACTGGGATGGCAAACTGATCCAGGATCTAATTGGAAAAGAGAAAGTCTCGCCTGCCAAGTTTTGGTTTCTGGGAAAGGAGGAGTTTCTTAGTTATTCATACTTGCCAAGCTTCCATCCGGAACAGGCGAGGCTCAGGCTGCTGCTGTTTTTGAAGCTATTAAAGACTGAGTTATAGCCAACAGCATCCGCACTACTTGCTTTGACACGACCAGCTCAAACACTTGTCATATTGCTGGTACCTGTGTCCTCCTAGAGCAAAAGCTTGAGAAGGGGCTCTTGTCACTGGCATGCAGGCATCATATTATGGAACTGAATATTATGGAAGGGTTCAAAGTGTGTATGGGAGTTGTATCTTCTCCCAAGGTTGCACTGTTCAAACGTTTCCAGGAATACTGGGGATTCATAGATATTGACAAGTATGAACCAGCGATTGCAGCTGATGTTGTTGTAAATCTAGTGGAAGATATAAAGCAAGGTACCATTAATTATGCAAACAAGCATCTAGAACAGAGTCAGCCAAGGGGTGATGTAAAGCATTCTTAGAACTTGTGATTATCTTTCTTGGTGCTGCTTCTGCCAGAGGCGTGTGATTTATGTCACCCGGAGCAATGCACCATGCCTGCTGGATGTCAAAAGTGATATACAGCATCAAGATCTAGATGTTCAAGTCTCAATTGGGTCATTCCATGTCAAATCAACAAGGCTCACAACCCGACATTTTTTTATTTTTATGAAACTTGGTATAATTGTAGTATTCATCAGTATAAACTAATGATTTTTTCAGAATTTTTAATGCATCCGTTTTTTGAGTTATTGATTTTTGAAATTAAAAAAACCCCCTGAAATTTCATCATCTGAGCAAACTTGAACTGCCAATTACTCGGGTTCTAGTAGAGCTAGGGTCATGAATTATGGCTCATTTTAAAGATCTTGAATTGTGCTTTCATTTGGTATGGCACATGACACTATTAAAAAAATTTAATGTAAATTTTAAAATTGAAATATTAAAAAACGTGTTTTTTAAAAAATCTGAAAAAAAATGTGTTTAACAAACATTTATCTACATATCCTGAAAGTTTCATAATGGGATTGCTATGGGATCACTAAAAAAAAACAAAAAAAACTGAGCAATGCAACAGAAATGTGCCAGATGTACTTACCGGTTCCACCCATGACTGGAAGGGTATTTTTTTATGTGGTTTGTGTAAAATGTCATACTTGTTCTTTTTAAGAATTGTGAATGTTAAAGAATGAAAACAAACATCTAAGTAATTTGAAACTGTGTCCCAAAGTAATTCATTTCATAATTCAGTATAAGGTTCTGTGTGCATATTTACACTTACAAAATTATTTTATCTTCTATATGTATCCTGCTTTTTTTCTTTTAAATTTTGTCACACTTGTATGCCAGTGCTTGATTTGCCTTCTTTGTCTCAGTCATTGTTAAATTATATACTCTTCCAGTAGCTGTCGTCGGGTCAACTTTTAACAAAACATCAGATTTATGAACCAACAGTATATCCGGTGATTGAGGATACTTGTATGATGGAGGTGGACCATGCGGCTCCAGGAAGCTCACTTTTACCTCTTCTGTGTCCTCATTCACACCAAGTACACATCCCAACCATCAGTGCTCTGAGTACTTACTAATCACAAAACCTACCATATTTTCAAAACTAATGTTCTCTTCCCCTTCAAATGGTCACATCTCTTCTTTAAAATGCTCAGAAAGTGAGTAAGTTTGGACTAGTAATTTGTGTTTTCCTGCAGGAATGAAACAATGGAGTTTCTGAGTACCACTTATTGTCTTAGCAGAAGCTATTCTACTTTTAAGGATAATTTCCTCCTCTTTGTAATTTTCTGTTGTTGCAATCCGAAAGTGAATGGAGGCAATATTAGCAGTGGCCCATTCAAAGAGTTGGCGTGGGGTCATAATTTGATTATTATAAATAAGTTGTAAACTTGCCTTTGCAGCTCATCGCTTCACAGTACCCCCTATCCCACCACATGCATTTTTGCCATGTACTATTGCAAAAAAATTCCATTCTGCTTTTATATAAAAGTCAGTCTCGTGGTAGCACAAGCTGAGGAAGTTTGACTTTGTTTTGTATTGTGAAGCTGCTCCATCCGAAAAATAAAATATCTTTTCAGGTTTTTGAGAAAAATGTGACTGCATGAAATTAATTAGGTAATGCTGAAACAGATGGACAGCTATACTGTCATGAATTAGGCAGTCGGATATAATCACAAAACTTGCATGTCCTAGGTTCTGAGTTTTCTCATCTCGATAGTATATAACTATAGGATGCAGGGTTGCTTGGACATTGTTCCAGTGAAAACCCTGAGCTGCATCTTGCAATACAAAAGAATAATTTTCAGCAAAGTCACAAATTACTATGTATTGATTTTCTGTTATTGTGTCTTTAAGATGTCTTAAGTAACTTGACTGTTGAGTTGCTATAAAAGAATGGTGAAGCAGGGCTGGAAGTTTTCCAAACAACAGGTCCAAAAACTCCTGTGTGGATTTTGATAATGTTTCAAGTACTGTCCTACTCTCTAATTGCATCCATTGCTTGAATGTCACATTTTCTATACTATTTAGATCAAAACAATCTTCAAATTGTTGCTTGAGCTGTTCTAATCCTGGACAGTTGTTGCACTGACTGAAGTAACATGCAGGTGTAGGGTTTCCACAAATTATGTTTGCAAGGACATCTTTATAGGAGTTTATTGGCTGAACAGTGTCTCCTGTTAATTCAGGTAACTTGCATTGTGTCATCATCAGTGTAACATTCTGATGCATTGTACAAACACAAACAGAATGTGTGCCACTTGCTCCTGCAAGAACGCAGTGCTTAGGGCGAAGTTCACAGAACTTGGAGAACCCCACCTTTTTCTCTTGAAATCTGTCTTTAAAAAGAGTACCGTATATACTCGCGTATAAGTCGACCCCCACTTTCAGAGGAAAAAATCGTAAGAAATCTGAAACTTGCGTATAAGTCTATCCCGGAATGAGAAAAATTAAATTTCAATGAATTTATTCAAAAACATTTGAAAACGAAAAAAAATATTTATATAATACTAAATTTAATTTGCATACCCAAAAACTTCATCGGAACCCTTCAAAATCCGATTCCAAGTCAGACTCTCCAAACAGTTAAAAAAAAGTCTTTCTCCGTCATCGGCGCATCATCATAAACATCAGTATTCCCATCTATGCCTGTGGCATCAGAATCACTGTCATCATCACTCATAAAAATCTAATCATCCTCTGTGCCATCAAGTTTGTTACTAATGCAACATTTCTTGAATGATTTCACTACCATTTCCGCAGGTATCGCATCCCAAGCATCCTTGACCCATCGCGCAATCAAAATGATATCCGGCTTCTTTAGATTTCCGCCCTTGGTTTCAGTCGGCAAATCGGAACTTATCCAATCTGCCCAATACTTCCGCACATTGTCCTTGAAGGGCTTTTAAGGCAGACATCTAGTGGTTGAAGAACAGATGTCAGCCCACCTGGGATGACAGCAAGAGTTGTTTTTGAATTTTCTGCAGTTTTTTTCACTTCTGCACAACGGTGTGCAACAAACATATCCCACACCAAAAGAGAAGGTTTCCTCAAAAGTGCACCTGGCCTTTTGTTCCACACATTCTTTAACCAGTCAATTGTTCTGGATTCGTCCATCCATCCTTTTTCATGGGCACGAACGAGCACACCAGACAGAAAAGAAAACACTTTTCGGTAGAGTTTTGCGTTTGAAAATAATTACCGGAGGTAACTTTACTGCCGTCGGCCAAACAGGAAAGAACAACCGTGAAACTGGATTTTTTTGGGCCAGTCGTTTTGATCAAGATATTTTTTTCACCCTTTTGGTTCACCGTCTTATTTCCAGGAAGGTCGAAACACATAGTGGTTTCATCTATGTTCCCTATTTGGGAAAGTTCAAAAGCAGTCTCTTTTCTCTTTTGAATTACCATAATTTTCGGACAAAGAGCTGCAGGTGAGAATTTTTGCAATCTTGGAAGCAAAAGTTGCCGTAAGGGCCGCACCTGTGAAGTCGTGGTGCTGCTCAGAAAGCTAAATTATCTTCCTTATTTTCATGAATTAACTCGCGCCCAACGTGATTATATGTATACTTCAAAGGCTAAATCTGCAACTCGGTGTCTATCTGCTTTATACACTTATTTTTTCATACTGGCAAACATTTTTATTTATACATTTTTTATTAATCATGCTAATGATGTTATTTGTTTGCCTTTATTAAATGCTCAGAACCATTTATATAATCAATATAAATCACAGTTAATCTTAAGACTCCCGTTAGAATATCGCATTGCTCGTAAAACCGCACAATTGTCTAAATTCCATTCAATGTGGATGTCTGCTACAGGATGGTTCTCTGTTCACCGCAATAGAATCCATCTTAGAAGTAATTAACTTATAAATTATCGCTTGCTATGCTTTCGATTTAATATTTTCTTTAATAATATGTTCCTTCTATGTTGTGCTTTTTTCTCATGTAGAGACGTTTTCTTTTACCAGCTGCTTCGCACGTGTTCGCTGATCTGCCGCCAACACTTCGAAACGGCGGTGAGCTTTCTCTCTTTCAAGTGGTTTGACCTACTTTCATTTACTGCGCACTGAGCCGTTACTGCTGGGCGCGCTGTCCACAGAAGCCTCGGACGTCACGCTACTCGTCTGTGTGCTTATGTCCCCATTCCATCCCCCATGCAAAGGGCGTTTGAGTCAGGCATTCCTGTTCTCCCCCACTTTCTCTCCTAAACCAACATCAGGACAGCGGAGTTATTGTCTAACGTATGAGTAGAAACGGGGCGGGGGACATCATCACAGTCGAGTTCGTGAACAAAAAAAAGACGTGGTTTGAAAAAATTTACTAAGCATCTGCATGAAAAAAAAAAAAAAAAATTCGGCATAAGGGCCGCACACCCGAAAAATTTCACTTTTAGTAATGTAAGAGCCGCGGCTCTTAGCCGAAAAATTACGGTACATACTTTTGAAATTCCATTATCTTTGCTTCGAGGTCACGAGGTAACTTTTGTGCAATTTTGGTGCGCTGACGTAGACACAACCCATAGCGGTTCATGAACCTTGTGCACCAACCTGGTGAGGCACGAAAAGTGTTATTTGCGGCTGCAAACTTTTCATCCTTTTTTTTTGATTGGAGGTTTAACGACCACCGTGAGCAACTCAATGGGCTATAAGCAGTCGCCCGTCCCTAATTTAGGGTCACTGGTTCCACGGAAGGAAGAGATCCAGTGCCGTAAGACAAACACAACATCCATGCCTCACCGAGATTCGAACCCGGACCCCGTTCGGACGAATGATCAGAGGCCATCGCTTAGACCACTGCGCCACCGGGGCGGCTTTCACCTTTTGCGAGCTTCATTGCTCGCAAACGTATACCAGTTCGCGTTACAATGTAACCATTTTGTCTGCAGCCCACAATCCAATCATTCAAGACACTTTCCAGCTCTGGGAAAGATGTCGTTCCACGGCGCAGCGCCTTTTGCGATTTTGGGATTTTCACCAAGTCAGTTTTTTTTTTTTTTACGACAATCTTGAATCAGTTTTTCGTTAATGCCCAATTGACATGAAGCAGCACAGTTGTTAGTATTTTCTGCAAAAGAAACCACTTTCAACTTGAATCCTGCGTTATAGGACATCCGTTTCTTTACACAATCCGTGACACCCATAATTGGAGAAGCGAAACACGTGCGATTAAGAACAAGAAAAACACGTGCGATTAAAAACAAGCAACACCTAACACTGGCTGTCGCATGGCTCTGTTACGTCAAAGGTCAGCGCAATCAACTGGTAGTCGGAAGGGCGGAGCTTTCTATGCGTGGCTGTGACTGCGCTGTGGATACGCAAAGCCAGGAGAAAGAAGACTTTTCAAAGCGCGGAGAAATTCGGTGGGTCGCGATTTCGTAATTCTACCACATCTGTGTTCTTTCTTTCTTTCGGAGGGTTGCGATTTCGTAATTAATACCGCATCGGCATTTTTATTTCTTTTGGGATGGATTGCCTTTTGCCTCACGCGAAGAACTTTTGGACTTACGATTTTTTTAGACCCCGCGTATAAGTCGATTCCATTACTTTGAAGCTCTCATTTTGTCCCAAATTTCTCAACTTATACGCGAGTATATACGGTATACAATTCACGCTAATGACTCAGAAGCAATTTTTGTACCTGTTGACGTTTATTATCTTTTTTAATGGAAAGTCTTTTTATCCTGGCATTTGGCGGCTTACATCACCATTCTCATAAAATTCTTGTATACAATTTGCAGTGTCTTCGTCTAAAGTCTTTCCTGGCTTTGGATCAGGAGAAGACTGGATACCTTTTCTTTTACTAGCTTTTTAGCCTTTCTGGCCATAAAATTTGAAACTCTAAACTCTGTTTCAATTTGTTTCAGTGACCAAGATTTAGGCAGTGTACTAAATATCTGCATTCTTATGCTTTTATTTTATCTGGAATGAAATTTTTCTTTCAACTGTCTTTATAATTTCTGGTTCAGGAGATGAAATATCCTTTTGGTTCCGACGCAGGACTTAATTTTAATAATTTTCCTCGAAATGCTTCTTGGGCTTTTTTATATTTCTCTTCAGGGTATTTTTTCTTGCAGGCGTTTTGTCTTTGGTGTTTCATCCAGACATTGTACACTTCTGTTAAATGCTTCTATAGCATGCTCTTTTTCAGGAGTTGATACTTCAATGTTTTCAGATGGAACAGCATGGCCTTCGGCTTCTTGTTCATTATAGCTGCCAGAAGGTGAAGAGGAATGTTCAGCAGCTTCAGAGTGAAATTTCTGGATTGCTTTATGACAACTGTCACAGATCTTGTTTTAAGCAACTTGTTCTGTAGCAATAGATTCTTGGAAACTGGTTGCAGAATTTTTTGTTATATTTATGGTTTGGTTTCCCAAGGGGGTTGTAACAGTAAACCATACTTGAAACTTTTGATGTGGATGGTCTGCTGGCATCCATCTTTTACTTTGCTTTTACTTTAAAACATAGGAAAGAAACACAATTTGTAACCCTTATGGATATATATTAACTTTTTAACTAATTATAATTAATTCATTAACATTAGCAGTGTTTGTAAGACCAGGGATAACATTTTAGACAGACAAAATAAACAATTCCTCAGTCACTGATGGTGCGTTTAGTAACGTCCTATGTTATTTTTTTTATATAGCGATCCCATTATAAAACTTTCAGGATATATAGAAAAATGTTTGTTGAACATATATTTTTTTCAGCTTTTTAAAAACGTTTTTTAATATTTCAATTTCAAAATTTTAAAATTGACTTTAAATTTTTTTTAATAAAGTCATGTGGCATATCAAATGAGAGCCCAATTCAAAATCTTTAAAATGCGCCATAATTAATGACTAGCTCTACTAGAACCCGAGTAATTGGCAGTTAAAAGTTTGCTCAGATGATGAAATTTCAGGGTTTTTTTTTTTTTTGAAATTTCAAAAATCAATAACTCAAACACATGCATTAAAAATTCTGAAAAAATTCATATATGTTTATATTGATGAATTCTACAAATATACCAAGTTTCATAAAAATAAAAAATGATCAGGTTGAAAATGCTATTTTTGCTGGTTGATTTCACATGGAATGACCCAATTCAAACTGACTTCTAAAGAAGAGAAAGGATTATATGATGTCTTTTTTTTTTGCAGTACATGTCTACCTGAAAGTCTGGATCTCTGCACCTCAAACTTCAAGTGCTCTTTACAATGACCTGTTGCTGTCGAAGTCGCAAATTGAATACTCATCAATACATTCAGCCATCTCAAAGTCAACACTACATAAGTTTTCCAATCACTTGTGGTATTTGTCACAGGAACTTGTTTGTTTAGCTTTCTTTGACAGTCGGGTCAGTTCATCAACCAAAAGGCTGATGGTGAGTGCCATGCAGAATGGAGACCCAAGAAGACCAAAATCATTCCAAGCGAATCACTGTTGTTCTTCATTCATCAAAAAACAAAAACTGAAGATTTTGTTAGTCAAGTAAATGACACTGTTCTGAATGTTTGAACTTCAAGATAGATTTCTCTCAGTTGATCAAGACTTGTGGGAGGTCAGAGACAATTACAAGCAGGCTATAGAAACAATTGTCTCTAAAAGTTGTTAATGACCATGCTGAACGTCGAGTGGCATTCATTCAGAAGTATAGTGGATTAATAACCCATGATGAAATGCAGCTACAATTCCTGCTGCAAGTTGTTGAGAACCTTTGTAGAATGTACCCTAACAGCAGGAAACAGCCTCTGTGAAAGCAATAAATTTAGTTTGCTACTGGCAGACTGATAACATGAACTATAAACTGAACAAATTATCAAATATTAATGTTATTATAAATATTAAACGGAAATTATTGAGGATAAATTTATTAAGGTGTATTACCTCTCAAATTTTTGATCTATACACTAGATCATCTTCAGGAGTTCTTGCGTCTTACTACTTCCACAGGTCTGGCGAATAAGCCTGGTGGATTTTCCATCCCGCATGGTCATTGATGTTGCCACCTTGTGTCTTGTAAATTTCCAGGGATTCCTCTAATTTCCGGAAAATTGCATGGGATTGATGTTTGATAACTTTTAAGGAGTTCCAGTCCATTTTGTGGCCAGTTTGTTGAAGTCATTAATTATTACAATATTATTGTATTTAAATATATATACTGAGTTGTTTATAATAAATTAAAATTACTCATCTGTTGAATTTTCATAATTTTTGTAATCTTTGAGTCATGAAGAGGAAAAAGGGCAGACGATTGCAAAAAGAGACCGCTGCCCATGCTTAGTGACGGCGAATAGAGGTGTGACAATCTACAGAACAGCGGTAACTTGATCAATGCATCCCAAAAAAAGTGTTTAAACTTGGCCGATCGCTCAGAATAACACTACCTCTGATAGCAAAAAAGTGCATTAGTTTAACAGGGATCGCATTCCTCCTAAAATTCCTAATATTTTGTGACCCTCCTTAAATTCCTAAAATTATACCTAAAATTTGCTATTCATCCTAAAATTTTCGTAAGCTTATTTATTAAAAACACAACCGTTATTAACGCCAATAAATTTACCATTACGCAGGGTGCGCACGCGTGCTTGAAAACCTGGAAAGTCCTGGAAAATCATGATTACGTTTTCAAGGCCTGGAATATCCTGGAAAAACGGTGTTTTTTTAATGCCGTCTTGAAAAGCCTTGAAATTTGAAATTAGTGCTTAAAAAATGCCCTTTTAGGAAATCGTGTTACTGTTACCCCTTCATTTTTTAAAGTTCCTTTTCTCTGTTCTCAAAGAAACCACCGGCACCGGTTTCCGATGTGCACCAAATCCTAATTTGGCTGGGGGAAAAAAAGAAAAAAAAAGGCACTACTTCCAGTGCAATAAAATTGGATGATTACTAGTAGGTCGAAGGGGAGCTTGATGTCCGTCCGACAATTGAGAACAGAAGGGGAAAGAAGAGGCATTTAGCATTTGCAGGGGGTCACGTATGTACCAAGTCAGCTGGCATCCACCAGTGAGGAGTATGCCTGAACAACACATTCATCTTCTTCTTGTTTATGTGCATGCCACCCTCCCTCCCCTCAAGAGACTTCCACTACTTATGATAAAAAATAAGAAAACTATCTTTGCGAATTTTTCACGAAAGTGGCTGAAATTTTTACATTCACTGTAATTGGATTACAGAAGCTCATTTCCAAAATTCCAGTTGAATCGGTTTAAAACTTTAAAAGTTAGCATTGGTAATTTTTATTATGGACAAGTATGTGTGCCTCTTTGGACAGAGTGAGCCTCCAGCAGAAAGGGTGTTACCATAGCAACGGTTGATTGACAGCTGGGAGCGCTGATCTGAAGCCCTTGGTTGGGAAGAAAGCAAACACCTGTTTATCACTTCCACAGCACAAAAGGACTAGGAGAATATTTTCAGAAATCCATTTTTCTGAATTTTGAAAATAACACAGTAAAATTTTTACAGTAGTTAAGATACATCACAATGAAGTTCTAGTGCAAATTTCGCCAAATTCCGTTAGGAACTTTAGCAGATGCAAAAAAAAAAAAAAAAAAAAAAAAACGTTGCATAATCGGATTGAAAAAAAGAAACGGTAATTATAAATTACGGGAAAAGCAAGTGAATTATTTTTTTTAGATGCCATGGTTTATTTAAACAGAGTGATCCTTAAATTTTTTTTCTGTGATGATATGGACTCTATTTGAATTACAAACACGTTTTTATTCAGATGTCTGAGTTACTGTTTTAATAAAAAAATCATCTATAATTAAAAAGTTTTCAATGGATTTAAGCAATATTCAGCAGATAAACAAACATATTTTAGTAAATTGCAACATCATGACGTAAATTTGGTAATTTAATTTTGTCGAAAATTGGGGAGCATTTTTTTTTTTTTTTTACAGTTTCTATTATAGTTAAAGTGAAGGAGGAAGGGTGCAACTTGACAGTTCAGTGAGCTGCAGGTGGTGATTTATGGCGATGTGCCAAATGAAAAGAAGCCATTCCATCAGGTAATTCCAAAGGTTGTGTTGTGTGGACGCGTCCTCCTGCTGTTTGATCTTAATTGGAATGTTTTTGTGCATGGGGGGGGGGGTCGAGAGAAATATCCGTTTCAGCTTTACAGCTTTCACGGCTCTTTTTTTTTTTTCTTGGTAATAAATAAAAATCATAGTTGCTGCATTCACCATTGATCCATGTTTGCATTTCTTGAATATAAACAGCAGACAATCAGAAACATAGTGTTGGGCGGGTCTTGATGATCTTCATTTTGCATATGCTGAATTCAGTTCTGTGGGAATAAGGAATGACTTATACTGAAAAAATAGGTCTACTTGTACACAGTAGCTAAAGTGTAAACTCAGATGAAGACAATCAGACATACGGACGTCTGATTCCATAAAAAAAATCAACATAGTTTTTTTATTTACACTACAGGTAAAAAAGCAAAAACATGTTTTTAAACGTTATAAAGGAAAACGGATTTTTGAAAGTTTCTTTTTTCCACATCCTTTTTTTTCAATTACAATACACTGTAACAGGATACTGTGTGTTATATCACTTAGAGATATGGCAGATTTTCGGTTGCTGATATCCGCGATCGTAAGCGGTAGTTGCATTGCGATTGTTGATGATGACAAGATAAATACTGGAGTGATGTAAAATGTTGCATAAACTAAAAAAATAAAAAAAAAAAGCCCCCCCCCCACCCCAAACTTTTATGCGGTCATCGTAGCTGATCAACCATTTCATTCCATGAACATCAGCACATTTCAATCATTTGAACATTGGGGGTATCTGAAGGAATTCAGCCGTGCTTAAGCGCCCTAGCGCAACGAAAACATGCTAATTTTGGACAGTTCTATTCCCTTCCCCTCTACCATCCCTAATAATTGAGAGTGCATACATTGAGAGTGTTTCAAATATTCTATTTATGAGCTAGTTTTCGCGCTGTTTGTTATGCTTTTATTTTCGAAGAAAGAGAGGGAAAATAAGGAAAAGCAGCTAGAGAAAAAAAGAAAAGCTGAGTTTGATGACAAAATAAAAGAAAATGATGCAGAAATAAATAGGCTTAAAAAAGATAAAGAAGCCTCCCTAGCAGTAATTCAAGAGGGAACAGAAAGAATGAGAAAAGCTGTAGAAAAACAAAATACTGTTGAAATAGCAGTTGCCTCTAACTTGATCATACAAGGTTCAGCTGAAATAAAGAAAACTGAAAGTAAATTAGTTGTGGTGGAAGCAGAAAAAGATAGGCTAATCAGGAAAAGGTTAAAACAATAATATGAAAAAAGTAATTCAGTGAACAATTGTACATAGTTCTTGGTTTTCAATTACCTTTTTAGGATATTATAGTTTAATGTGAAACCTGAAAACTTTACTGTGAAAATCGTGAATTGCTTCTGGTTCAACAGCATATTAATGTTCAAAGTGAAACTTGAATGTGGTAAATATACTTGAATATGATAACACGTGAAAAGATAAGAACTGAACATTAAAAGTAAATCATACTTAAACTTTAGACATTAGACGTTATGCAAAAAATTTGGGTGTGAACTTCGACCATATATACTAATGGACTGCGCATTGGCAATAGCTGCATCAAAGCCGCCATGGCTCAAACATTGGGCACGTCATCATCAGACTCCAAATTTCGTGTACAAATGCTGTTATGATTACTAATTTACGCTGCAGAACTTCAGTGTTTTCGGTGTATTATGTAAATGCACCTCATATATAATGAAAACTCTTCAGGTAAGTTTACTTATGAGCTATATACATGCATGATCGTGTTGTTTACATTTTGTGATTTATAATGTGATGAACATTTGCGAAGAATTTGGAACATGCATTCCATTATTTTTTTCTTAAGTTACTATATTTTTATATCAATAGCTGCAAGTTTCTGGTTAAGTAATTGAACTTTATTGACTTAGGTATTTAATTCGTTTCTTACCCATGAAAAATCATAGAACTTTCTTTACTATATCGGTCAGAGCAACCATAAGCACAGCAGGTGTAACCCATCTTTTTGACTGTTGTCATGTGATTTTATGTTGGAGCCAGAAATTTTGATGTCATGCGCAGTCTATCAGTATATATGGTTGAAGGGTGTGAAGCAAACTCTTTACAATGTATACAAAGTTGTTTTACTAGATGTATACAAATATACATCTAGTTTTTATTGAAATACACTCCTAAAATTTTTCTAAAAATTCCTAAAATTCCTAAAATTCTTACCTAAAATTTTCCAGAAGTATGCTATGATCCCTGGTTTAACAACCTACTTACGTTTGTTATTAAATTGAGTGTGCCCGGCTCTAAAAATCAAACAAACAGTAACCTTTTCTGAAGACTAAGAGAGCGAGCAAAAAAGGATTGCATCTTTACTGAATGGGGAGATGCTTGGTTTTTTTCACGTTTTGGTTTGCAAACTTGGGAGTAGATAAACGGCCTCTTTGTCAATCACACACTCTTCCAGCTCAGCAGTTGACAGACAGCTGCTACCCTGCACAGGGTAGTGGGAGAAAATTTTATAGAACAAATTTTCTTCAATTTTTTAAACAGTTGCGTGCAAATTTTAGTATCCACAATACATCAAAATAAAGATTCATTTTAAATTTTGAAGAAATCCATTGAAAACTTCAGAGGTTACACATTAATATTTTATGGCATGCCTATTCTTTATGGGATAAAAAAACTATCAGGTTGACATAAAGACCTATTTATGCTTTCCAAATATGTTTCAGGAAGTTTTTTTTTTAAATAATGATGTGCCTGCCTTACGGCGTTTGGTAAATGCATCACGATTCGTTTGCTTCAGGAACAAATGCTTTACTCTCCATGAATGAAATAACTGCAGAAAACTCGCTCGCAAGGGGGGGGGGGGGCTGTTCAAAAGTGGGTTCATATATTGTTAAAATGTGTAACCTTACCCCTGAAAACTCTCTAACCAGGGAGGTAAGCCCTGTCATCTTCCCGGAATTGTGCCTCAATTCCACCCACATTTTGCGGGAAACTGCCGCAAGCAACATTGCGAGAGCCAGCTACAACAATAAATAGTAGGTTCACATTTCCGCATGCGGAGTGCATCATGGGGAAAGAATTTTTTTTATAAATTTATTTATACACAAGATAGGTAGGTATACAAAAACTGCAGATATTCACATAAAAATGGGGGGGGGGTCGACCTATACACGAGATCTACCTTATGCACGAGTATATATGGTATCGCATTAAGGCCAGCCTATATCTGTTTAAGATGCACAACCCTAAAAATTGTCAATAAATGAACACAGCAGTCCTTGTTAAAAAAGTTATGTATATACACTGAAGAGCAATTGAATTGGAGACAGCTGGCGTTATGCAAATGTGGCACTGTGGGCGGCCCTATGAACGGAAGCGACATGGCGTATGCAGCGATACGACAATATAAGGAGTGATGCGACTGAAATCAGTAAGCGTCGGACGCAGCATGGGTAAGAGTAAGGATCTAAGTGCATTTGATCGTGGACAATTTGTCGGCGCCCGACGAATGGGTCACTCTATCTCAGAAGTCGTGCAGGCACTGGGATTTTCACGAGCCACTGTGTCATGGGTGTACCGTGAGTACATCGAATCCGGTAAAACCATCCCTGCAAGGGCCAACTGCCGTGGACAACAGCGTCTGGATGAGCGGGGTCATCGTTGGCTAACTCGCATTGTAACAGTGGATAGACGGGCCACAGTGCAAGAAATCACTGTGCAATTTAACGCTGGTGAACAAAAAGGTGTAAGCAGCCACACCATCCCGGACCATCTCCTCGCTATGGGGTACAGGAGCCATCGTCCCACGAGGGTACTGTTGCTGACCACACATCACAGGGTGCAAAGATTAGCATGGGCGCGGGAATATCGTCACTGGACCCTAGACATGTGGGAAAATGTTGCCTGGACTGATGAGTCAAGATTCACGTTGGTACATGCGGATGGCAGAATACGAGTACGGCGCAAACCACATGAAGCGATGGGTCCTTCTTGCCAGCAGGGTACTCTTCAAGCTGGTGGGGGTGGCATTCTCGTCTGGGGACTTTTTACGTGGACTGAAACAGGACCTCTGGTACGTGTGACATCGTCCCTCACAGGTCAACTTTACCGGGATATCCTGGACGACCATTTGCTCCCGTTTGTGCGTCTTCAACATCCCGCTGCGGACCTCATCCTGCAACAAGACAATGCACCGTGCCATCGCTCCCGAATTGTATCCGAATGGTTGGATGAACACTCCACCGACGTGACCTTGCTTCCTAGGCCAGCTAGGTCACCTGACCTCGATCTCATTGAGCACATCTGAGATGCCATCGAGAGATGTTCGAGGCTCTGACCCCCTCCATCAAATCTTGGTGAACTGTGGGAGCTTGTTCAGGGGTCGTGGTTCCGTATGGTTTCCCAACGCTTCCGGTGTCTTGTAGAGTCCATGCCGAAATGAATCGCCACTGTCATCAGGGCGAAAGGTGGTGCTACATGTTACAACACAGTTATCTCTAATTCAATTGCTCTTCAGTGTATATATGTATATTTAAAATTTCAATCACAGGAGAGCATGCTAATTTATATTCATATGACTTCCAAAGCCAAGATTCTGCCCATGCCTAAAATTGGATAAGCTCCAGCAGCTCAATCTGAGTGATTACTGTAATACGTGAAACCTTTGTGTGAAAAAGAGGTGCTTTAATGATGATATAAGCAAGGATGAAAGTCAAAGCAGGCATATTATGATTTGTCAACTGAATTCCAGACTATATTGAGCTTTTATTTTCTTGTAGTATTTTAGTTGTTTTTAATGTCTTACGCTTTCAAAAGTTGCAAAGCTTTTGTGTAATAGAAGTATTTCCAACTAGTTCTGAATTTTAGGTATTTAGTTTTAAATTTGAAAGGGTTTTAAACACATTTTTTTATTGCTCCACTGATTTTCATATTACTGTAAAGTTGTACAGGGTTGTCGAAAAGTCCCCTAGGGGTTTAGATTGACAACTGTACAAAAACGAACAGCAAAGCTTTTGTGTAACTGGAAGTATGTCCAACTAGTTCAGAATTTAGGGTTTTTAGTTTTAAATTTGAAAGGGTTTTAACAATTATTTTTATTGCTCCCCTGATTTTTATATTACTGTAAAGTTGTACAGGGTTGTCAAAGTCCCCTAGGGGTTTTGATTAACAACTGTACAAAAATGAGCAGATCTACAGCAATGCAGTTTGCTGCATTTGAAAGAGTAAATATTAGTTTTTAATGCCATTTCTTTCCAACAGATGTCATTACATGCTTACAATACCGACACTGACTGCAAAACAACTAAAAATGTCATTGCCGCAGGAGGAAGCAATGTGCATGCGTTGTTTTTTTCTTTTGAGACTAAGTCTGTGATTATGGTACAAAGAAATTACCTTCGAATGTATGGGAAAGATCCACAGAGTGATTTCAGTAATTGGAGTGTGGCAGAAGAAATTCTTGGATACTGGTAGCATCGTGGGCGGGCAAAGAAATGGCAGACTATCTCTGTCAGTGAAGAAATTGTGCAGAACATACAGGAGGTTTTCGCTTGCAGTCCTAAAAAGTCCACAAGCAGGGTCTCTTTACAACTGAATGTTCCACGATCCACATTGATGGGAGTGCTTCACAAATGCCTGAAACTAAGCGCATACAAAATGCAACTCCTACACCAGATTAAACTGAACAATGGACCTCAGCGCTTAGCATTTGCTCGGGATATGCTGGAGCGACTGGAAGTTGAAAGTTTTCTATGCCGTATAGATGAGGCAACCTTTTTTACATGCATGGAAAAGTCAACACTCGGAACATTTGTATATGGAGTAGTGAAAACCCACATTCAGTTGGAGTATGTCATGCGCAGTCCAAAAGTGAATGTTTGGTGTGGGCTCGTGCATAATCATGTAATTGGGCCGTTCTTCTCTGAGCCCGCAGTGCAAATGAATAATTACCTGGACATGCTTCAGAACTTTATGGCTCCTGAACTACAGAATTTGCAACCAAGCATCATTCTGCAACAAGATGGCGCTCCCTCACATTGGGGACTTAACGATCATGAATATCTGAACCGTGAGTTTTCCGACAGATGGATTGGCAGAGATTTTCCTATTCCTTGGCCTCCCCAGATATCACTCCTTTAGACTTCTTCCTCTGGGGCTATGTCAAAGACATGGTTTACCGGGAAAGATTAAGCAGCCTTCACGAGCTCAAATAGCTCATCACAGCAGTGTTTGATTGAATCGATCCTGACATGTTGGAGCGCACATGGCAAGAAATTGAATACAGATTGGATGTGTTATGTGTCACCAAAGGCACACATGTAGAAGTGTGTATTAAGGTAAGATTATTAAACTCAAATATTTACTCTTTTAAATGCAAACCGCATTGCTGTAGATCTGTTTGTTTTTGTACAGTTTTCAATCAAAACCCATAAAACACCTATATTCTTAAAAAGTCTGTACTTTTTAAGAATATAGGTGTTATAGCCTGAAAAACAGGGTTTTTTTTTTTTTGTATGTGTGTGTTTATATGTTCTTAGCTGGATTGTTAGAGTTGAGCAGGTTTCATGTGACCTAACTTGTATTTGTAATTAGCACATATTCACGACATTTGTGCCAATTATTATTTGGCCTAAATAAATTAGTTAATTTCTAGTTGTTTGTAGTGTGTGGATTTTGAACAGGTGCTTGAAGTTGATCACTGACTTTTTTTTTTTAGTTGTATAAGCAGTCTTCTTGGCTGTGGATTATAGATAAGTCTTGAATATATTATTAATAAATTAGCATCCTTAAAGGGTAGTTTTTCCACTTTTGTAAGAAAATTCAACTGCATTAAAGATAATGGTGAGAATTACATATGTTTTCTCTTTTCAGATTTTTGTTGGTAAAATTCCTAAAACCATCTATGAAGATGAGTTAATTCCAGTGTTTGAAAAGTGTGGTCAGATTTGGGACTTGAGGCTCATGATGGATCCTCTGACCGGCCAGAATCGAGGTTATGCTTTCATTACTTATTGTACTAGGGATGCTGCACAGGCTGCTGTTAAACAGGTAAGTTATTGAGAGTATCTAGCAACACACAGTTTATTAATATAATAATGACTGTATACAAAACCAGGTTTTCAACACTTGCAAATCTTGGATACAGTTTAAAACTTATTATTGAAACTATGTGCATTTTTCCATTAAAGAAGTGTAAATTCATTACATCTCAAACAGATTAATTGAATACAAGATCAGATGCATGTATAGGAATAATTTTAATGTTTTGAACTATAATTCATTACAGCAAGTGCTCTTGTAATTGCCCTAATAACCAGGAGTGCTTGCACTTGTAGATGCAAGCCATTTAGCAAACATTTCAAGTGGTCACCTATCAAACTTACACTTTGTTGGTTTAAAAAAAAAAAGAGTTAACTTAAGGAATACCTGCCAACTACTACGGAATGCCCACAGTTTCTGTGGATTTAGTTGTCTAACTATGGAAGAACCCACTGTTGCAACTATGGTGTGTGTGTGTGTGTGTGTGTGTGTGTGTGTGTGTGTGTGTGTGTAATGCTCTTTATCATAACTGCACTGCAGTTTTGGAGACAGCATGGTCATGTGTTAAGTGGAGGTTTGCACATTCACTTGCTTTGATTTTATGCCAGTCGGGCGTTGCGGAATTCCAAATTCATCTGACTGATTTTTATTGGTGGAAGTTTTGAACTTAAATCTGGCAATGTTACCTTTCGTGCCCTCTCTAGCGAAGTCAACTTCGTGGTTTTACCCATGTTGTCAGTGCTCTTGTTTTTGTAATGTTTTGTTGTGGTGCTTTTTCACAAACAGATGGATTGTTTCCTAAAAGAATACATGTACCATGCAGTAATACTAGTTACTACTGACAGAGCTCTCTCCAATGTTAGGTATGACTTAATGTAATGATGTATGCAAGTGGCCTGTTTGTCGTCCGGTTGTAACCCAAAATTCAGTGTTTCTGTAATATTTGAAATCCAGGTTTTTGAGTTTTGTGTAGGAATCTGGTAATCCTCTCATCATTTCTGAAAATGCTATGAAGGGGTAGTTAATTAAAAGTGCTTTTCCAGATTCCAAAACTCTTATGCATACTGAAAAGTATCATTTTAGCAGCTGTACCTATATCGGATAATTCCATTACATAATACAATGAATCGAATAAACAGTTACAGAGTTGATAAAAATCACAGTAGGATGTTATGGCAGCAGGACAGAACTGAACTTTAGTGCTGAACTCTACTAAATGTTCTCAAGTGCAAAGCTTGTCTTAAAAAATGCAATTTTTGAAGTATAATTTCACAGTTTTTGAGAGATCTCTAATGCCACAAACATCACGTATAGAATTCAAAAATGAATTTTTTTTTAAAGATTTCTAACATGCTGAATTGATACAAAAAAGGTGCAAAGTTAAATTTCACAGGCATTAGTAAATTGTTGTGTAGCTCGTTAATATGTGTGTATTATACGCAGTGATCACTTAATTATGACCATCCTTATCAAAAGTGGATGCAGCCCATTGACCACTGTATTTTAGAGAGGGCGTGATTAGTCGACTGACATAGTATATATAAGGTGTGAGTGGAGCAGTAGGCAGTAAAATTCGGAGCACGATGAGTAAACGGAAGGATTTATCGGACTTTGAGATACAGATTGTGGGAGCTTGGAAAGCGTGTGCCTCCATTTTCCAAACTGCTGAACTGGTGGATTGTTCATGAGCTGCCATAGTTAAAGTGTATCAGGATTTGGGTCCAAGGACTCATACAGGCCAACAGACACAGCACTGTTCAACAGTTGACTGCCCGGTACAGCAGAAATCAACCCAGAACAGTATCTGTCATTAGCATGTGTCGCACATATGGGCTGTTATAACAGCAGACAACCCTGATGACATCCTATCCGAACCATGGTTTATTGGCACAAAAGACTTGCTTGGTGCGAAGATCTTGCAAATTGGACGTCGGATGATTTAAAAAAATATATATGCTGGTTTCATGAGTAGTCTTTTTTACTCCACTCAGTATATTGTCGTTTACGTAATTAGTGCAAACAGCATGACTCACTCTATCCATCCTCCATGGCCTCTACAGTGCAAGCCAGTGGAGGTGGTTTTATGGTGTGGGGCATGTTTACCTGACAGGAAGTTGGACTCTTGGTGCATATGGAAAATGCATGACTATCTACCCAGCAATGTTGCACCTTTTCCCCGACTAGCAATAGTGTCTTCTAAGCCGTAGGTCCAATGTTGTGCAGAAATAGTTTGAGGAACACAGTTCAGACTTCTAGCATATCGACTGGCCTGCCTCTTAACACCCCTGATATCAATCGCGTAGAGCACTTGTGGAACACTACAGAACAACATATCAGGCGTCCGGATGCACTATCACCTCTGGACCTGCATTGAAGGCTGCATTACACTCTGCTTGGTTGGCCATACCACCTATAACTGCTTCTGGCATCTTATTGAATCAATGCCACATTGGATAGCTGCTGTACTGAGGGAGAAAGGACCTACACAGTATTAGGTAGGCAGGTGGTCATAATTCAGTGATGAAGGGACTTAAGCAACAGAAGCAGCAAAGTTCTACTTTACTGCTTTTCTGCAATCATGTAACTTGTAAATTTCACTTACAGGAGTGTAAGAAGTGAATGAAGAGCAAGTACTGCTTTAGGTGTACAGTGTGATGCAGCAACAGTGTCATTTCTGAGATCAGAGTGGGAAAAAAATAAATATTAAGGGGAGGGAATTTGCAGCAATCTGGGATTAGTAAATTAATGAAGATCAGAACTGGGTGTTTTTCCAAACATATTGGATAGTTTGTCATATGATACATACACCCTCAGCAGATATTGCATTCTGAAATAGCATGCTGAAAATGTGGGGTTCAAGAGGGTGTGTGTGAAAACTTCTTACAAAATCTGCATTTATTTCCTTCCTTCAGTGTCTGTCACTCCATTTTGAATATATGTATACCACATTGACATATAGATGTAATGGTGGAGTGCAGTGTTTGAGCTGAATTTTTTTCTCTTGTAGCAATTTGGCTATTTTGTCAGCAAAAGTTGTAGCAAAATGCAGTAGAATTCAAGAATAAATAGAAATGGGCTTTTTACACTTTTAATTTAAATTTGTGGATGGGTGCAGTTTGTGAAAATATATTGGGCATATAAATAAGTTTTGAGGGATTTGAGGTGAACAAAACACGTTGTTGAACAGAAACAATATTTTAATATTAATTGAAGTATGCTCCCTCTGAGGCTACAACTTTACCCGATCTTTCGGGCAGTGAACGTATGCCCCGAAGGAAGAATTCCGGTTCCTTGGAAGAGATCCAGTTGTTCAGCCAATTTTTGAGATCTTCATAAGAACTAAACCATTCTCCAGAAAGTGCTGACTGCATCGACCGGAACAAATGGTAATCCGATGGCGCAATATCTGGCGAATATGGCAGGTGGGGTAGAACTTCCCAGTCGAATTCTTCTAAGTACTTTTTCACAGGTCTAGAAACATGTGGTCTTGCGTTGTCATGTTGTAAGATGACTTCGTTGTGTCTATTCTACCATTCTGGCCGTTTTTGCGTGAGAGCTCGTTTTAAACGCATTGATTGGGTTCGATACCGACCACCATTAATAGTTTCTGACAGTTTTAGCAGTTAATAGTGGATCACACCCTTCTGGTCTCACCAGATACACAGCATTACCTTTGAACCATGGATTTTGCTTTTTGGCGTTGAAGGACCTGGTTCACCTGGCTTCACCCATGCTTTCTGCCATGTAGGGTTATCGTACCATATCCATTTCTCGTCGGCAGTAATAATACGATGCAAAAATCCCTTTCTTTTTTCCCTTTGAAGCAGCAATTTGCGAATGGTTTTTCAACGTTCAAGGTCTCTTTCCCGCAAAGCATGTGGATCCCGATTCCCTTTTTGCACCATTCCCATGGCAGCTAAACATTGTGACTAACATGGTTGACTAACATTTAATGCTGCTGCAAGTTCTTTTTGGGTCTGGCACGGATCCTCGTCGAGTAAAGCTTCCAATTCGGCATCAGCAATTTTTTTGGGTGGTTCAAAACGTTCTTTATCGCTGACATTGAAATAGTTCCTTTTGAATCGTCTAAACCAGTACTCACATGTTTTTATGGATGGGCATAGATGCCAACTAGTACGGATTTTCCGTAATTTTATGGATTTTTGGTTGCTGTTACGGAAGTACGGAAACACTGCTGAAATTACGGAAAATCGCCATTTGATTTAATATTCTGAGACAGAAAGCAAATTTTCATCAACTTAAAAATTTGTGTTTGTTCAATTTTTTCTGGGGGGGGGGAATTAAATGCTACATTCAGGGCTGCCAGACCTGCGCCAATTGCGCCAGCCGCGCCAAAACGTTGTTCTTGCGCCATTCTGCTAAAAAATCGCCATTTCGACGAAATCTGCGCCAATTTTGCGCCAAAAGTTAAAATTTATTGGTCATCGATGTTTTAGCGTTATCTCACGATATTCGAAATCGATTCAGCGGTGAATTCGTACGTGAGATTCTTCCGCGGATTCGCGGAGTCCACTCCGTTCTTTTTTTCTTTCCGAGATCGATGCAAAAGTGAATAAATTTTCGGGATATTAGTTGGGGGGGGGGGGGTCGTATTCCGTCTGGGGACGTTTTGTCTTTTTAAACGTTCGGAAACGGAAGTTAAATGAAGTGCACATTTTTCCTGTAATCGTATTTTTTTCTCTCTCGCGATGTTGCTTCTGTTCAGTACTGTTAAATATAATTTCATTGCATAATTTCAGCTCGAAATTGTAGGCAACGATTTCCGAAAACGGAAGTTAGGCCGCCCGAAAATTTCCCCGTAATCTTCGACGACTAGATTCTCACGCTGATTCGAGGAATTCAGTCTTTTTTGTTATCATTTGGGAGGATTGGTGGGGGGGGGGTCGTTTTCTCCGACGGAGGACGGAATTTCATCCTTCGAAAATGGAAAGTAGACGGAGATAAGATTTCTCTGGTAATCGTAATTTTTTTCTCGCGATGTTTCCTCTACCCAGTATTGCTAGATATCATTTTATTTCATAAATATTTGTATTTCAGCTTGAAAATGTTGAATAAATTTCCGAAAACTGAAGGCTTGAAAAACCGTTATTTCAAGCCATGTTTCCCGATTCAGCGATCGCAATAAAATATTCGTGTGGAAGAACCAAGGCTACTGCACTATTTCAGCACATGGCCAGTGTTTCTACAAGTAACATCGTATCTGAAGTTAAAAAAATTCTTTTTCTCTATCTACGGACGGAAGTAATGATGCTCAAGAAAATAAACAGTATCCCATTACAATAACATTTTGACGAAAAAATAGGGGAAAATTCAACTGTTTTGTTATCATTGGTTGAATCAAGTAATAATACAGGTGAAGGAATATTCAACGTTTTGAACAATGAGTTTGTTAAAAAAAATATCTCGTGGAGCAACTGTGTGTCATTTTCCTGTGACAATGCTAACACTATCATAGGTCAAGTAAAAGGTGTTGTTTCTCACATAAAGAAGGTTCAGCCTGCAATCATAGTGCAGCGATGTTCATGCCATTTAGTAAATTTAGCTGCACAGAAATCTGCTACACAACTGAAAGGATTTAATGTTGAGCAGTTTCTGATACAGTTTTTTTTTTTTTTTTTTTTTTTTTTGGAGAAAAGTTCAAAGAGGAAACAATATAAAACTGAGTGAAACTGTTTGTGTTACTAAACCACACAAAATTCTAAAGCATGTCAATACTCGCTGGTTATCACTTTTGGAATCCATTGACAGAATTTTAGAACAGTGGGAGGCTCTAGAACATTATTTCAGTGACAATGAAGAAGCTAATTCACAGTACAAGAACCTTGCAAGTATGATTGGAAATCCTTCATCTAAACTTGTCTTTTTTTATCTGCTACTCTTCCTTTGTTTAAATCTGTTAACATGTTCTTGCAGCAGGAAGCTCCGCTTGTGCATGTATTAAAAAGAAAACTTCATAGTCTGTTATCTGAATTGCTTGTACGATTTATCAAGCCATCGGCATTTGATGTGACAGCAACATCTCTTGCAGATGGAAATTTTGGAAGAAGGAGAAATCAAAAAGAAAACTGTGATCTCGTAATTGGGTCAAAAGCGAGATCTTATATAGGCACAACTGCAGATCTGAGTGAAGACACAGTAGCTACTTTTTATTCTGAGGTAAGGGAATTTTTACAAGGCAGGCTGCAATTCCATTTTAAGAAAATTTCCACTTTGATGAATTTGAGTCATGCTGAAATTGCAGATGTAGCATTAAGGCAAAGGGTTTCTTTTGCATCAGTCCAATATATGTGTTTCCAGTTTTGGAACCAGAAGAATCTGACAAGGTGGAATCTGAATTTGCTCACTACCAGTTTGAAATATTTAACTGTGCTGTTACTTCTGGAAGAATAGATGAAGTGTGGCACAGAATTTCTTTAATGAAAAATGAAAGTGGCCAGTTAAAGTATGAATCATTAAGCAAAATTATGAAAATGATTTTAATAGTCTTTCATAAGCAATGCAAGTACAGAAAGAATTTTCAGTATTGTGAAGAAAACCATGAATGAATTCAGACCTAATTTAAGTACTCGTGTGCTGTCTTCTTTATTAGTAGAAAAAATAAACAGCATTGCACACAGTGAACTATGCTATCAGAAGTTTTTGCAAAGTGAACTAAGGAAGGCCAAAATGGCAAATACAGCCAGTTTATCATAATAATTTGGCCAACATTCCAAGGAATAATTTTTCTTCATGTCTGGAGGTAATTTATTATATTTTTCTGGTTCACAGTATTTAAAATTATCCCACCAGCAAATTATTTTTTATTGTATTATTATTATTATTTTGTTAATAGTTCTGACAGATTAAAATTTGTGGCTTTGTTAAATACCCAAATTTGCCGCTGTAGACTGGATTACTGAAAATTACTAAAAAAAAAAGTGTTACTGAAAAATGAACATGTTGGTTACTGAAAACTACTTTTAGAGGTTGGCATCTATGTGCATGGGGAACGTTCACCATAGATTTCTGACATTAAGCGATAGCTGTTGGCAGCACTTTTCTTGACAATAAAGTAATGCACTAACACTTCCTGCAAATGCTGTTTTGTTGGGACGAAAGTTGCCATTTTCTATAGAGTAAAACAAATACGTCTTCGCACCTCAATCAAACGTCGTATACTGACCCTGACAGCTGGCGTCTCGTACTGCGATATCGCAGTGTTGCCACCTTAAAATACATGCGAACAGTAATAAGTACGACACCGAACGGAAATCCCTCAAAACTTGTTTATATACCCAATATACAAAAGCCAGTACAAAGCAAAGCCACACAGACTGGTCAAACCGAAACGGCGCGTGCTGCTGCGGCAGCGAACTGCCAAAAAAACCATCTTTTTCCATATCCATTGCAGCAAAGCCCTTGTGAAAGATGCTCTCAAGGCTCACCAGTGCTTTTCTGCAATACAAGAAAAGACAACAGGGCAAAGCAGCATGCAACAACGATGACTGGAAGAAAAAATGATAGTGAAGAATACTAGGTTGGCAGGGTGATGCAGTGATGACATAACGTAAAAAAGAAATAATGGGATGAAAACAATGCAGGGGTTGGCGGGATGACGAGAAAAATTGATGGGGGAAACATTCACTTTTTGGCAATTCAATGGAGACTTAATCGCAAAATTATTATCTTTACCACAGTGTTTGGTGAAAATGTGAGTGACTGCTGAAACACTGTTACAGCGGGATACTTCTTAAGATGTGATCACACAAGATCTGTTTGAAATTAGCAGTGTAAGACATTTTCAAAAATACTTGGTTTGACTAGTTGTAAAAGTAGGAAAAAGAAAAAAATTGTGTAATGAGATGCCTGTGCATTATATATGGAAAAAAAAATCATTTATGTGTGCAATACAAATGTCAGTCCATTATGTAATTCTTCTGATCTTTTACAGCGATTTGTAGACTGAAAAGTAACTGTCAAAGTGTCTGTGCATGCACTGTTACTTATGTTGGGTGGCATACATATTTGTTTGGCATGATACAGAACTGGGAGTGTAAAACTTTCTGTGAATACCCTGCTTTGCATGGTGCACAGTGTTTCCCACTATGGGCTACCCTCTTGCATGTTTCTGTTTTGTGCAATACGTTTGATTCTAAAACTGCTATGAATTTTTTTTTTTTTCGGTTGATTGCTGTAATTTTTACAAAATTCTTGTAACTGCAATCAGGAGTTTTCACATAACCAGTTTTTCTCATGGGAAAAAATATTCCACATAATGGCATGCATATTTTCATTTATCATAGTATCTATTTTACATAAGTTGAAGTGAGAAAATTCTCTCTGTTACACATGTGCAGTAGTGCCGCATTTTACGTGGGGGTTACGTTCCGACGAGATTGTGTAAAGCCGAAACCGTGTGTATTCAAAATCAATAATAAATCTACCTACAACAAATCATTCCACATGCTTTTTTTTTTTTGGTTATATATGAACAGTATTATTTGCTTACATAGATCTTTTACAGTATAATGTGTATTTTACAAAGAACAAGGTATACGTACTTCTGTAACAGTTAAAATATGTGATAGCATGATGCAAATTCTTATGCATACCTACCTAATCGTTGGTTTCACTACGTAACACCACTGCGGGGTCGTCAAAGCTGAGGTCCCAAGCTTGATGCCTTAGGTGCAGTAGTTGGAGACTCTGGGCGGAGTAATGGGGGAGCCAGTAAAAGGAGTTTTTTTCTGGAAAAACATCGCTATCGGCAACTGTTGCCACTGTCTTTAGGTGATGAAAAATCTTATAATACGGCATTAAAGAGTCCGCAATATTTCGGTTTATTTTAAGGCTACGTTCCATTGAGGGATCATAGTTAGAAATTAAATCTTTCAAGTGCTTTGCTGCTTAGAAAATTTCAGCAAACTTGTGCAGATTACTGCTGAAATTTTTATCTTGTTTGTTGGCGTCATCATCTTCGTCCGAGGAAGTTTTCACAAGTTTTTCTAACTCTTCATTAGTCAATGGTTCTTGATGTCCAATCAAATCTGTTATTTCTCCCTCCAGAATATCGACGAAGCCTTCACCCCCCCCCACCCCACCCCCCCCCAATCTGCTTGGCCATCTTAGTAATATGTTTTGCTTCCTCGCTGATGGTAGGATAACCTTTAAAATCATTGACACAGTCGCACCACATTGGCCGCCAGCACGCATTGATTGATTCTTTCGTAGCTCCATTTCCCATGTGATATGAATCTAGCTGTGAGGCTGACCGCATATAATTGAATCTGCATAAAATGCGGCACCACTGTATATCAAGGAGTGTGTGCCAGTTGCTCATCACTACTAGATTCCAAACACTTTCAACAAGTTCAGAATGGCTTCTAAGGCAGGTCTTCCACAGCTTAGGTTACTTTCCACAACATCCTGTGTTCTACTGCTTAAGCTCTGTCTGGAACTGGAAGGATTATCTCCCCCAATGTGTTTCAACCATGTCATCCTGGCTTGTGTTAAGCATACGTTCCTTGCTTGCTCCCATAGACTGGGTTAACGCATGGTGACTTATCTTTCCTTATTCAGTTTCAGGCAGGGGGGGGGTGAAATTTGGTTGGTGACTGAGTTAGTTAAGCACAGTATACCAGGAAGTGATAATCCTGTCACATCACCCATTCATTATTTTTTTAAATGTTTCTTGTATTGGAAGCAAAAGACTTAAAGGCTTCATTAAAAAAAGAGAGAGAGAAAGAAACATCCCTCAAAGGACCGCAACAGTACTGTTGTTGGCAAAGCTGATATGGGTAAGAAGTTTCAGCCCCTTTTGCAGGTGTGCTAAAGTGAAAATTCTCAGTCCATGAAAAGTGATGCAAAATCTCATCCCTTAACTTAGAAATGACATCACCAGGCTTGAATGAGCTTCTCAACAAGTTGTTTCACTGAGTGTTTTGTTCCAGAAGTAAAGAAAATGGCCTTAATTGTTAAGGTATTTTTACTTCTAGAAAATTCTACTGCTTATTTGGATTTTTAAGCAAGTGTTTCAGTAGGTAAGTTATATTAATTCTACCAGAGCAAACAAAGATGGTTGATTCAAACTCGTTAACAAAGATGTCATTGCCAACCTTTCAAGACATTTTATTTTACAAAGCATTTTTAAAGAGATTCAACAGATCAGTGGGGAAGACAAAAGCCCACGGTCTGCAAGTTTACGGTAAAAAAATCTCTATGGTTAAACTGTGTTTTCCCTCCTGATATTACCATATTGAGAAAGAAATGTCATGCAGCGGTTCATTCCTTTTTAGATCTGAAAGAACATTTATTTGCATTTGTGGTGATCTGTGCTTTAGAGAAGTTGATAGGGGAACTTTTTATTGAATTGTTGGTCTCATGGTAAGCCTCTCAAAAGTGAGGTTTTCTCATATTTGGACATTTTTGAGGAGGAAACTAATAAATGTGAAAAGGAATTACGTGATGAAAGAATTCAAGAGCCGAAGAATGTCATCTGCTGTTAGTCAAAGGTAAGTCACTTGTTAGATCATTCAATTAAAGTAGCAATATCCATTAACAAATCTTCAGTTTGCTGTAAAGAAATTATAGAGCCATACTAATATCAGGGAAAGAGACTTGGATTCAGCAGCAGGGAAACTGCTGCAACTTCATGATACAATTCTGATGCCTATAGCCATTAATCAAAGGTAGTTAGGATGAAAACTACTTTCTTCACCATTATCTCTGCTCACACCCACTCTCCAAGTTGGTCCAGTTGTGTCCCAACTTCACTCTGTGAGGTGAAAAAAAAAAAGGTGACATAATTAATGTTTTTTTGTTGCCATTTAACGTCCCTGTTCCAATTTTTTAAAATAGCTTGTTTCATTTATAGATTGCTACTTTTTAGGTCCTAACCACAATGTAAGATGCCAGTTTATCAAGATCCAAAAATGTGTGGAAAAAAACATCTGAAATTAGAATTTGGTCAAGCATTTTAATATTAAATGATCAAGTAGTAATTGTGAAAACATTTTTGGGGAAGTGCTTTAGGAAATAGTCATGTTGAATTTTGTACTGCCTATGTGTTTGGAGCAGAAAATGCCAGAATTTGTAGTTTCTCTCTTGTATCCACAAAATTCTAGTTTTAAAGTGCATACTTTAAAGAATTTGAAAACTCCTGAAGGATACTAAGTATCTTTCAGTGGAATTTTCACTGAAGGCTATTTAAAGTAAATTTGAAAACTGCACTAGGCTTTTTTTTTTTTGCATTTTTAGTTTTTTGTTGTTGAAACTCCAGCTTTTTTATGTACTTAAGATAAAATTAAAATTTTCAATTTCTTGTTGACTGAAAAAAATCACCTTACCCAGTTTTCACACACTAAAAAAAAGAAAAAGTAAAATGAGTGATTTTTTGGAAACTTCCAGAGATTACAAATCTTCCTCAAAAGCTGTGCCAATTTGAGTTTTAAACAATGTTGTGGGAGTACCCTGAACTTCAGTTTAATCAGATGAAGCTGAGTGCACAGAAGCATAAGAATTAGGTAAATTAGTCTTGGCTTGTTAAAAATTAGCTTTTAAATTTCTTGTAAAATTACTTTGCTTGTAAAAAAAAGTACTGTCTTGGCCTGTAATTTACTGTGCAAAGGTTAGATGCTTAATAGACAAAATTCCCCAGAGTAGATTACATTAACTGGGTAGGGGGGCAGTACTGTGGGAGCAATCATTTAACTATTTGTCCCCCCCCCATTTTATTTTCCCACAGAACAGTTTTGGTGCTGTATGTTAATAGATTCCCATATTAGACATAATTTTTTTCTTTTTTAACTACTTTATAAGCAGACTATGACCACTTAGTAAATTTAAGGCAGATTTATTATTTTTCCATTAACTCTTAACTCCTGGGCACCTCAAAGATAATGAATGTGATTTTTCTTGCTAACCTCTGATACACTCAATTATGTTGGAGTCGCTTCCTCTTCTAAGATTACCATGAATACTGGTACTGCTATTAAAGGTTCTTGCTACTAGTTTGTATTGCTATTGCTGACTTTCACAATTTAAAATTCCTGTTGAATGCTGCTAGGAAGATGCCTTGTAAATGAATATATAATCTCTGTTAAAGATACTGTCCGGAAATTCAGTGAACTTCATGGCAAGAAAATCCCCCCCCCCCCTCCTCCTCACCCCACCCCAAGAGCCCTAACTTAACATTGCTGACATTTATTTGGTTCAACTACTAAACTAAAAAGTATGGCAAAATGTAAATATTAGTAAAGCAAATTAAAAAAACATTGTTTCAGTTTGGGAATTTGGCGAGTACCTTTCTCTCAATCCTATCACTTAAGGTAAGTAAATTACGTCGCTCATAACACTTAATTTTTGAAATGTGAAAGAAAAGTGTTACCAGGGTGGTGCAAAATGGCCTGTGTGTTTACTTGCAGACTGGGCAACAGTCTTCGTGAAATAAAAATAAATGATGCGCTTTGGTTTTGTTTTCAAATTTAGGTTGTCAAACTTGAAAAATAAACAAAAACTGGCAGTCTTTTTCTCAAAAGTTTTAAATTATACAGCATGAGGCTTTAGTTTCAACAAACTTGTGCCTCTCAATGCTAGTGAAATTCATTCATAATATATATTAAATAATTTATAGAAAAATAATTATCTATAAAAATGTTGTATATATGTATTAAATAATTTATAGAAAAATAATTTTATATATATAATTGCAAATTTTTTCATCTTAATTTTAATTTTTTCATCATTAATTTTATTTTATGGTCAATCTTCAAAATATGTGCATAATTGTTTATGACACAGTACTAAGAAAACCCAAATATATATGTATATATATATTTGGGTTTTCTTGCTTAGTACTTTAGTTTTTTTTTTTTTCAGTTTGTATCTTACTTTTGTATTTGTTGTAATTGTTTTCCCAGAACATAGTGCTCTAATAAGGATTATTGTATTTTTAATGTAATTGCCCAGGTGAAGTGAGTGCCTGCACACTTCACCTGGGCAATTACATTAAAAATACAATAATACACTCTTAAGGGGTGCCACATTTCTGCACACCCCTTAAGAGTGTATCACTGTAGCTAATAGTTGTATGTGGAAAGAATGTTTTGAGCACTTCAGTTTGCACTTAGCACAAGTCAAACCTGGTGTGTGTGTGTGTGTGTGTGTGTGTGTGTGTGTGTGTGTGTGTGTGTGTGTGTGTGTGTGTGTTCAGATATTTGATCTGTACATTTTCCAAGAATTCTACTGATTGCTGGATTCTCTATGCAACAAATGCTTATGAAAGTGTAAGGAGGAATTTGGTGGAGTGTTTATGCAGAACGCTCTGAAATTGTATTACCAACCCCCTTCCCGATTATAGTAAATACATTTGCCCCTTTATTTCTGTATGTACATTTCCATTGAACATTGTTACTTTTTCTATACTCAGGTTTGTCAGGAATTTTTTTTATTTTTTTCTTATGAGAAGTAAATATACAATTTAAAAAAAAATTCACAGTGTTCTTTTTGTGTGCTAAATTTAATGTTTGCTTTGGTTTTAAGGTGTTGATCTCCTCTTTTGCTCATGTACAAACCATTTTAGGGGAGAGTGTTTTATTCTCATTTATGAGTAGAAAAAATTGGTAATTTTTCAATTGCTGTCATTGGCAACATGAAAAATTCAAAATTGTACAAGTGTAACTGTTTGGCTTTCTGTCTCGGCATGTATCAAAAACATACATTTTGGCAAGATTCTGGTTTTTACTTTCAGCTGGATAATTACGAAATCAAAAGTGGCAAGAATTTGAAAGTGAATGTTTCTGTTCCTAATCTTCGGCTTTTTGTCGGTAACATCCCAAAGAGCAAGAGCAAAGAGGAGATTTTTGAAGAATTTGGTAAATTAACAGGTATGAAAAACAAAAACTTGCCTTTCTAAATTGATCTAAATTATTCTGAAATGTTTATTTTAAATCTTCAGGTCATAGTAACAAACTTGACTGATGTGTATTTTTGATATATATTGTAAATTAAAAATTAACATTTTCACTCAATGCATGATGGTTTTTGAAAACTAATTTTTGATATTTGAAATTTCACTAATTTACCAACTGTTTCCTCAAAAAGATTTAACCTCTATAAATTTTTAATGCATATTGAAGAATAGTCATATTTGATAGCATGGTTCACCTGAAAAAAATTTAATATAACTTCTACAGTCATGTTTCATAAAAATTGTGGTGGGAAAGTAATTTGTTTGCTTTAAATTTAAAAGGCTTTCTTTTTGGTTTTCTAACAATAATTGAAAAGAACCTTATTTTTTGGAGGGGGGATTTTAGTCACATATAGAAGCTGTTTTACTGTTAGTTTTTGCATGCATTATAACATGTATTGATGTTCAAGAAGGCATTTACTGCCCAAATGTGTTCTTGCTTGATCATTGTCTGGTATGATATAACTTTCAAAAGGCCAAATTTTTATTCTAGCTTTTCAAGTTTTGTTATTGTATTTGGTGAAACACTTGCATCAGTTCAGAATGAAAAATTTCTTTTTAGCTGGGCTCCTCGAGGTAATTATATACAGTTCCCCAGATGATAAAAGGAAAAATAGAGGCTTTTGCTTCTTGGAATATGAATCTCACAAATCAGCATCTCTTGCAAAAAGAAAGCTTGGTACTGGACGAGTAAAAGTTTGGGGTTGTGATATCATTGTGGACTGGGCAGATCCCCAAGAAGAACCTGATGAAGAAACAATGTCGAAGGTATTTATGTTTGTTTTTGTGTAGTCTTAAATTTTGCCACTATGTATGTTGCTGCTTGCAATAAGTTTTTATAAGCTTTAAAAAAAATGAAATACTTTTTTTCTGCATGTTTGTTTTTTAACATTATTCTGTCTTGATTCCAAGAATTGATCTCTTACATTTGAGTTTAAGAGACCTTTTAGAATATTCATAGCCATTAGATTGTAAACTCTGAAATTGTTTGAACTTGATTTTCCGTTGAGTATGCCATCTGTTACCCCGCCCAGGATAGCGAAGTTAAAGCAATTGAGAAAAAACCTTAGCATACCTAGTCTTACCATAAATGCCACTACAAAGTATTCAATGAAATAACCAAAGAAATTTAAAGATATTTTAATGTACCTGTGATATGATGTAAGTAGTACACTTGTAAATACATGGTAGCAATCACTTTTCAAAATCACATCCTTTTGCCTTCACAGTCTTTTCAGTCTCTGTGGCCATTCATCAATAGCTTTACGCAGGGTCTCCACAGTAAAAGCTGCTACTGCCCGCGCCAAAGAGCGTTTGAGTCTGTCAATAACTGGGGTGTTTCTTCTTGCAGGCCATGTCCTCCAATGTGGCCCATAACTTGTAGTCCAATGGGTTGAGGTCTGGGCTGCTTTGAAGGCCAATCTGCTGGAGAAATAGTCTGGCAAATTCTCCTAAAGCAACTGCTGGGTTGACTTGGCTGTGTGGGCAGGTGTGGAATCCTGCTGAAAGCTCCACTGTCTGTTTTGGAAAAGGTTGCGACTCACATTTTTGACCACTAGCTCCAAAACCCCGTCCTGGTAGACTTTGGCAGATGTTTTCACTCCTTTCTCACAGAAATGGAGCTCCGTGGCACCCTCGTAAAAGACTCCCCACCAAACAGAAGCAGGATGATGGCCCATCATGATCCTTGGAGATTTCTGGTGAGGTTGACACATACACCCTGTCATTTTGGTGGTCGAAAGCCTCTTCAATAGTGAAAATGTTTTCTTCAGAGAAAAGGATCTGTTTGTGGCGATTGTCTGCATAACGCTGCAGCAAACGTTTCGCTTTCAGCACCTTCTGCTGCTTCAGTTGTGGGGTGAGGAAGTGCTCTGTGTGCTGCTGGTAAGCTCTCACTATACTAGGTCACTCTGCAGCACGCGTGACATCAACATTCTTGAAATGTTCAGCTCACGAGCCATCACCGATTTTCTGACAGGATTTCGTCGACTACTGGCTGCCACTGTTTTTACCAGGCTAGCTGTCCTCGTAGTACGTGGCAGACCCTTTCTGGGGTGGTCAGCGACAGTCCCAGTCCCAAGGAACCTTTTTATGGTCCGGTAGACAAAAATTCGGCTGATTTTCAGCTTCTTCAGCATGTTGAAAATCTCTGAAGCTGATTTTCCAACTTCGTGCAGTGCTGTTACAGCAACACGATTCTCATAATCGCCCCTCTCCATGGCAAGTACTTCATGAAACAGAGGTTATCTCTGCTGTGACTGAACACAATGATTCACTAGCTGCTTCATGCCTCCTGGCTGGTTGGTGACTTGCACACTGGTTGCACCTCATCTGTCAAGCGTTTGTAACAGTAGCTATGCTAAGACTGGGTAGGTGTCCTGGGTGGTGCAACGGATAGCATACTTTAATAGAAATCGAGAGATGCAGGTTCAATTCCCATTCCAGGGTAATGAATTTTCAAGTTTTCTGAAAGATGTTGCATGGCTGGCCATTAAAAGCTACAAGCAGTTTTGGAGTTTGTAACCTGATTACTTTGAATATTGTAGTGAATTCCCATGTATTATGTAAAATATTTCTTCTTTTATCTTTCATTGAGATCGAATAATTGTAGGTGAAATTTGCATAACTTGGGGGGGGGATGCTGAATTTTTCCTTTGTAGTGAAAATTGCAATGTGCCAATTCATTCTTGATTTGTGTGTGAGGCGAGCAAATGGTCTAATTGCAATACACAGAGTGATCGTATGTAAAGTTCCCAAACCCTGAATTAAAAAAAAATATTGCATATGGTAAGCAAGTCATGTGGCAACATGAGTCAGCCACTATAACTTGCAAAAGGTACTGTTTGGTTTGGTACACCTTTCTTCTTCTCAGTGGAATGTCTTCTGTAATCTCTTGTGACAGTTGAAATTCAACAAATCAATGTCTAAGAACATTGTCATGAATACCAAAAAGTGCAGTAAAAAAAAAAAAAAAAAAAAAAAAAAAGCTTGTAGCCAAAGAGAATCTTCCTAAATATAGAAAACTCCTTTTGCTGAGACTTGTGCTTAAATGTACAGCGTAACAGTTTCATGTGTACATTGCTGCAAATACCAGCATTGTTTATGCTTCCAAAAATATATAAAAATGGCCTGCTGTTTTGAGTTTCAAATTTTTCACGACAGCCAAATATGTTAAGTCATAATTTCTGGTATGTTGGTTGGCTTTTGACCTCTTAGTGGTGATCACAAAGGTATAACCTCTTTGGTTTTCAGAAGTATTCCTATTTATAACAAGTACTCGGATACTTCCTTCGTGATATTAATTTGCTAATTCTGGTTGTAGTACACACAGTTTGAATTGCTCTAAGTAACTGATGTTAATGCCTTTGGACTAATCCCTAAAACATGTGCTATGTTGCTGAAATAGATCATTGACGGAATAATTTAATCTTTCTCAGTAAGAGCTGTCTCTGCAATACTGACTTTTGAATTCTGGCCAGAGGTTGTAGGATTGAAGTTCCTACAACAGCATTCCTTCTTCAGATTTGCATTTTTGTTTCTGCTCTGCTCTCTAATGTCAAGTGTTGCAATTATGTCAGTCACATGCGTTTGGTAAAATTCCCTGAGTGCCCATTGTAAAGGCGTGAACATGGCATGCCATGTTCCATTCTTTGGACCTTATTTTGGCGATAGTGCTTGTGACACCCACCACACACCTTAACATCCTAACTTTTAATAAATGAAGTGACAAACAGCTCTGTGGTTGTGTTGCAGTTCATTTGTGATTCCACTTTTCCAAGCATTTACCTACGTGCCCTAATGTCCACAGTGTTTGCAGTTGTTGGTCTGCCATTTTGTTCCCTGTCTTCTGTACTCTCTACCCATCTGAAATGGTATTGTGACCCCCTTATGTCTCCTCAACAAACTGTGACCACATGATAATGAATTTCTACAAAGCTGAACTTCATGCCATTTTTAAATTTGTTACCTGTATTTTGTACTTGGTCTGCTAATTCCAGTCGCATTGCAGTGTTGGATAGTGTTATTCCTTCAATGTGAAATTTCCGCTATAGATATTGCTATAGATATTAAAAGATAATTAATTTAGGGCATCAACAAACATCATTCCATGTAATCTTGTTTTTGGACTGACATTCATATTTCAGTAATAAACTGGTGTTATTAAGTTGCATATTGACCTCTGTAATGGCTAATTTAAAATCTTTGACTAGGTCACCACTTTTTTGATATGCAGTATGAGGGTGAAAAAAAATCTGCACTGCATTATATTAAGTAGTCTTTCATATTCATTTTTATTTATGCAAGACATTTTTACTAAATGTTCAGTAATGAATAAAAAAATTTTCATTTCAGGTGAAAGTTTTGTATGCAAGAAACTTGACTGCAGACGTGACAGAAGATAAGTTAAAGGAAATGTTTGAAGAGTTTGGCAAAGTTGAAAGAGTTAAAAAAATAAAGGACTATGCTTTTGTTCACTTTGCAGAACGAGATTCCGCTGTCAGGGCAATGGACGACTTGAATGGAAAAAGTATAAGTGGTGCACCAATAGAAGTCTCATTGGCCAAACCTCCTTCCGACAAAAAGAAAAAGGAGGAAATGCTCAGGAACAGAGAAAGGCGAATGATGCAAACTATGTCTTCTAGAGGAATGTAAGTATCCTTAATGGTATTTTTGGAATGTAAATTATGTATAAAATGTATAGTGCAATTGGTTGTATGGGAAATGGACCTTGATCATATTTAAAGGGTTCAGGTAAAAACCATGGTAACAAAAATTAAAAAAAAAGCGTGTATGAAAAACAGCTGTAGTGATAATTTGGGTATTTTAGAGTATTTATTATACATTTATGGGCACCACAACACAACTTTCAGTTTATGGTAAGTGCAATCGTTTATATTTTTTTACTACTTGTAATCTATGTATCTCACAATGACAGAAGTGTTGGTTACCATGGTTTACACCAGTCCTTCATTTTCTGGATATAAATTTGAATTGCTCCTACTAAAAAACCTATGAGAGAACATCTTATTGGCTTAATTCTATGCTCAGTATGTCAGATGTGGTGCAACTTACTAGAGTAACCTTCCCATGGGCTCACAAAATGTGAGACCTGGTATGTTAATACCTGCCAAGTTTTATGGTTTACCCATAAAATTAAACTGAAATTGTACTTGTTCTAAGATTATTTTACAGAGCGACATATCTTAACGGATTTTTTTTTCCAAATAGATTAGCGCCATATATTGTGTATATATACAGGGTGTTCGAGAATTATTAGACACATTACAAAATTATGTAAAACAAAACATTAAACAGATAGAAAGAAACTGACTGTATTAACTTACAATGTAACTACACAAGTTAATTAATTTCGATGTGAGATCCCTTGGTTGCTCATAGTATGTCCAAGCAATACTCTATTTCATGCCATGTATTGGTAAGCATCTGAGGAGTTATGGAATTAATAGCATATGGTGCATACGCTCCTTGAAATCCTTCAAAATTAATGGACCATTTCAAGGCCTTGAAAGTCCTTGAAAATCTTTAGGATTCATGAAAAGTCCTTGATTTTTCAGAATCTTATATTTGTAATTTCAGTATTCTTTCTGTCCCTTTCCCGCCATTTTCGCTTTCTTTTCTTTTTTTTTTTCTTTGCCATTGACAGCTTCCCTCCCTCCCTAAATGTTAAAAAGCACCTATTCCATCAACTCGCTGGGGAACCACTCTTTTAAGACAGCTAATGACCTGAAACAAAGAGGTCCCACAGAAAGATAAGTTACAATTACGATTACAGTGAGACAGAAGGAGGCTTGTGAGAGGGCGGGAGCAGCAACCTCTCCCCCGCACTTAACTTGCTTTTCATTGTTCAGCAGACCCCATCTTCGGCGAAGGTCGTTTGGCTGATACGTTCAGCGGGAGATAATAGCAGTTGGTTCTCTCTGTCAATCCGGACAATGAGATTAGGAGAAAATATATATACAAAAATTTACATTTCCCAATATTTAAAATTAATGAGTACAATTTTTTCAATGACAAAGACTCGCACAACAAACGTTTTGTTTTGAATTTCTTCAAAATCCGTCAAAAACTTTAGAAGTTACGCTTGTGAACACATTTTTTTTTCGACTTGTTCCCCTTATACGTGATAATTTGAGTTTTAATTATTTTGAAATCACTGAATAGATTTATTGTAACCAATGTAAAAGAAAATTTTATGTTGGAGAGTCTTGGTGATTGTAATAAATTCGATGTTTTTTTTATTGCGGGATTTTTTTTTCAGTTCAGTGGCATTGAGGCATTCTTAAACATATTCTGAATATAAGTTGCAGAAGCATTTATACCCTTGGCTTTGTCTTTCCGCACAATAACTTAATGTAAAATTGTGTGGCTCGCATTCTATTAAATTTCAATACTGTATACTCGTGTATAGGTCGACCTCCCCCCCCATTTTACTGAATATTTGCAGTTTTTGTACATCCCGTGCATAAGTCGACCCCCTGATTTTTATGTGAATATCTGCAGTTTTTGTATACCTACCTATCTTGTGCATAAATTAAAAAAAAAAAAATTCCAAGGATTTGCCCGCATGTGGAAATGTGAACCTACTATTTATTGTTGTAGCTGGCTCTCGCAATGTTGCTTGTGGCAGTTTCCCACAAAATGTGGGTGGAATTTAGGCACAATTCTGGGAAGATAATAGGGCTAGCTTACCACCCTGGTTAGAGAGTTTGCAGGGGAAGGTTACACACTTTAACAATATGTAAAACCCACTTTTGCACATTGCCCCCTCCCCCCTTCCCACTTTTTGCGAGCGCTTTCTGCAGTTACATCATTCATGGAAAGTAAAGCATTTGCTCCTGCACCAAACAAATCGTGACGAATTTACCAAACGTCGTAAGGCACATCGTTATTTAAAAAGAAAAAAAATCTTCCTGAAACATATTTGGAAAGCTTAAATAGGTCTTGATATCAACCTGATAGTTTTTTTATTCCATAAAAAATATGCATGTCACAAAAAAATAAATGTGTAACCTCTGAAGTTTTCAATGGATTTCTTCAAAATTTAAAATGAATCTTTATTTTGATGTATTGCTGACACTAAAATTTGCACGCAACTATTTAAAAAATTGAAGAAAATTTGTTCTATAAAATTTTCTCCCACTACCCTGTGCAGCCTGGTAGCAGCTGTCGGTCAACTGCTGAGCTGGACGAGTGTGTGACTGACAGAGGTTGTTTATCTACTCCCGAGTTTCATCCCCCTCCCTACCGTGTTTGTGACAAACAATCGGCTTTAGTGACAAAACCAAACATTGCCCCATTCAGTAAAGATGTAATCCTTTTTTGCTCGCTCTTAGTCTTCAGAAAAGGTTACTATTTGTTTGATTTTTAGAGCCGGGGCACACTCAATTTAATAACAAACGTAAGTAGGGGCATGTTCACGCCATAAACATTGTGCGTTGACGGTGCAGCATAGAGAGGCGGGCGGTAACCACAAGTGAGGCAAACGATAATTACTCTCATTGGCCTCTCCACGAGCCGCCATTTAAAGAGTCCGGTCTGTTTAATTTTTCTCTCTTTATTTACTTGTTGGTGTATTACCGGCAACAGTAAGCTGGAGCTTTTATCGTGGCAATTATTTTTAATTTAAAAGAAAAACAATGGGCTGAAGTTATGGTCGCCAGCTCCGTTTTTTTTTTTTTTTTTTTTTAAGTCTCCCTGGTCTGTATTATACACAATGGACTTCTTTATTAATCTTGTTTTCTTGAAGGGCAATAAAAATTTGTGTGTGACTATTGCAAAACAAGATATACAGTTTTAGCTCTGTGTGAACATTTTATATTGTATAACAAACTGTCAGAAATATCCTATTGATTATGCAATCTTCTGGATTTTTTTTTGTGTGGCAATTTTCTGGTTTTTCGTCAAATTTAGTTGGCAGCTATACATGTGGCATGGTGCAACACAAAGATCTAACCTTCACCTCTCAGTAGCCTGGAGTGCTATTTGGCACAAAAAACAGTTTTTGACATTAATGCAGAGGTAGCATGTTTACAGATGTGTGAACAAAATTTTACTACTTGTATAGTTTTTTTTTCAAGAGAATTGTTAAAATCTTTATGTACGAATATTTTAAACTTAAACTCTGTTTTCAATTTGTTTTTTTCTAGTACAGATCATTTAAGTGCGAGAAATAACAATGGCCCCATTTGTGAGGCCAATGTTATTCTCAGCAGTCTGATGGTGATTTCAGTTTTGCATACATCAGGTTAGCATCTGTCAGATGAAAGCTTGGTGATTGTGTTACATTTTTTATACTGTTGATGTGTGAAATGTTTCCATAGTATTCTTGAGAGACAACTTGATCTTATGTCTGTCACACATGTGACTCGCAGGGCCTTTTATGTCATACTCATTATCATCTACTCTGGCATGCATCCCCATATTTGCTACTCCTGTGATTTCCACATTCTCTTTTGAAAAGCTATTGCACATGTGACTCTCTCTCTCTCTCTCTCTCTCTGTGCGCTACTCGCAGGGCCTTTGTATGTCATACTCATTTTTAGCATGTCTTCTGTAAAAAATTGTGCTTATGTTACCAGTTTGTCAGTCTGTAACCATATCTCTGCGACTATTAGTCAGATATGAAAAAAATCTTTTTGCATTGGGAAGCTTGAAATATGCAAATGATCATTTACTTTTTTTTACGATGTACAATTTCGCCATTAGGGGGCGTAAATGCAGATGTCGAATTCAAAAATACGTTTTATTCCACATATTTCCTTCTAAACATCCGATTGAAAAAATTCTTTAATCTTTCGATTTCATTTATGGCTAACAGTTTTTAGATATAGTTACTTTTTCAAATTACGCATAGATTTTCTGCTAGGGTGCGTAAAAGTAAATTACATTTTCCCTGATAACTCTTCTTCTAAAACTCTGATTTGAATTTTTTTCTTCAGTGGATACACCTCCTGATGGAAAATCTTTTTGCATATAATTTAAAATTTTTGGTAAAGAATACTTTAGCCACCAGGGGGCATAAGTGTTAATTTTCGCTTCTGATGTATTTGCCATAAAATCTGAGCTTCTAAAATATCAAATGAAAAAAAATTCTTTCGTGGACTGACACTCACATAACATTTTTGGAATATTTTCTTCTTAAAATATTCCACAGTTTCTCTGCTAGGGGGCATAGATGTATATCTTATTTTTGTCTATCTCTACTTCTAGGAGTCCGATTTGAAAAATTTCTTTGTTGGATAGTGTTTCCAGTGTGACATGTTTTTCATATACTTTCAAAATTTTCAATTAATTCATACTTTTCACTAGGGGCGTAAAGGTAAAATGCTCTCCCTCTATATCTCTGCTTCTAAATCTCCGATTTGAAAAAATCTTTTGCTCCTGATAGAGAACTTTGCACATAATTTCTAAATTAAAAAAAAAATGGTTTGGCCACCAGGTGGCATAAGTCTTAATTTCCGTTTCTGATGTATTGCAGCAAAATATGATCTAAAATCTCGATTGAAAAAAAGTGGTTTGTTGACCGATGCTACTCATGTCGACACACCTTTTAGGAACATTTTCTTCTTGAAATAATGCATGGTTTCTACACCAGGGGGTCTAGATATATATCTTATTTATTTCTACTTCTAGGAGTCAGATTTGAAAAATTCCTTCTTTGTTGGATAGTGTTTCCGATGCGAAAAGTTTTCCCTATAAAGGTAAATTGCGTTTTCTGCGTTTTTTCTGCTTCTAAAACTCTGATTTGAAAAATTCTTCCTGTATCGCATACAAGACAGTGACCTGACGGAAAATATTTTTCACATAATTTCTAATGTTTGTGGTAAAGAATGGTTTGGCTACCAGGGGGCATAAGTGTTAATTTCTGCTTCTGATGTATTTGTAGCGAAATCTGGGCTTCTGAAAACTCGACTTTTTTTTTTCTTGGACCGATACCGCTCATGGAAAAACCTTTTGAGAATACTTTCTTCCTAAAATAATGCATGGTTGTTTTCCCACCAGGGGACGTAAAGTCGCATCTTATTTTTGTCGATATCTCTGTTTCAAAGAGTCTGATTTAAAAAAAAATCTTTCTATGTAGGAGAGCGTTTCCGGTGTGAAATGTTTCTCATATAATTTCATGTTTTTCTTAATGCACAAGTCTGCAACCAGAGGGCGTAAACCAAGGAGGTTAGAAGAAGAAGAGGAGGAGGAGGAGGTGAAGGGACCCGTTTTGAGTGAAGCCAATACAGATCAGCTGTTTCTTGTCTCTGAGGTGGTGGGAGCCTGCGCTGCGGGAGATCGGGAACGTGACGTCACTTCCTGTGGCTTAAGCAGTTTTGCTTAGCGCATGCAAACCAAGGATAGAAAGAAGAAATATTTTGGACTTATTTCTTAACATTAGGATTTTGGTATATTTTAAACATGGTTACTTGCACATGGGCTACTAGTAAGTAACCATGCGCACTATGCACTTCCGCTCAAAAAATCCATTATTTTGTTCAATTTTTTAAAGAAATACCAACACATATTTTCCTGTTTTTTCTGGAAAGTTTTTATTATGGGAATGAATATTTCAGCCTCAATTTTTTTCATGCCTGTATGGGTAGGGCTACGAAAAACCCATTCAAAATCGCGATTTCCCCATAGAGATATACAGGGGATTCTTAGGTTGGGCGCATTGGCCTAGTCAGCTGATAAAAAGTAGCGTCACGCCAGAAGCACACACACAGGGAGAGGGGCTGTTGCCAGCTCCTCGTACTTCTAACCTCCTTGGCGTAAACTCAAGATTCCGTTTACAGTATTATCTGAGGGATTGAAAACATGATTGAAAAATTTATTTCTTCCGTCAGATCCTATTGTTTTCCATACTGGTTCCACCGACTTTAAATAGCTTTGATAAATTTAATTTGAGTCAGAACGGATTCAAAAGGCGTGCTTATTACACCCGAAAATTCGGTGTCATATTTCTTGTTTCACATGTGACTTGCACGGCCTTTTGTATGTCATACTCATTTTTTCACATGTGACTTGCAGGGCCTTTTGTATGTCATACTCGGGTCATTCCATGTGGCTTGCAGGGCGTTTTGTATGTCGTACTCGGGCATTTTCAACCTGACCATTTTTGATTTTTATTAAACTTGGTATATTTGTAAAATTCATCAATCTAAACATTATGGATTTTTTTTAAGAATTTTTAATGCATGAGTTATTGAATTTTGAAATTTCAAAAAAACCCTGAAATTTCATCATCTGAGCAAACTTGAACTGCCAATTACTCGGGGTCTAGTAGAGCTAGGGTCATGAATTATGGCTCATTTTAAAGATCTTGAATTGGGCTTTCATTTGATATGCCAAATGACACTATTTAAAAAAATTTAATGTCAATTTTAAAATTTTAAATATTTAAAAACGTGTTTTTTTTTAAATCTGAAAAGAATATATGTTTAACAAACATTATTTTTCTACATATACTGAAAGTTTCATAATGGGATTGCTATGGGATCACTATAAAAACATAAATAACATAGGACTTTACTAAATTCACCATCAGTGACTGAGGAATTGTTTATTTTGTCTGTCTAAAATGTTATACCTGGTCTTACAAACACTGCAAATGTTAATGAATTAATTTTCATTAGTTAAAAAGTTAATATATATCCATAAGGGTAACAAATTGTGTTTCTTTCCTTGGTTTTAAAGTAAAAGCAAAGTAAAAGATGGATGCCAGCAGACCATCCACATCAAAAGTTTCAAGTGTGGTTTACTGTTGCATCCCCCTTGGGAAACCAAACCATAAATATAACAAAAAAAAAAAAAAAAATCTGCGAAGAGTTTCCAAGAATCTATTGCTACAGAACAAGTTGCTCAAAACAAGATCTGTGACAGTTGTCGTAAAGCAATCCAGAAATTTCACTCTGAAGCTGCTGAACATTCCTTTTCATTTTCTGACAGCTATAATCAGGGTGCGCACGCGTGCTTGAAAACCTGGAAAGTCCTGGAAAATCATGATTACGTTTTCAAGGCCTGGAATATCCTGGAAAAACGGTATTTTTTTAATGCTGTCTTGAAAAGCCTTGAAATTTGAAATTAGTGCTTAAAAAAAAATGCCCTTTTAGGAAATCGTGTTACTTACTGTTACCCCTTAATTTTTTTTAAGTTCCTCTCCTCTGTTCTCAAAGAAACCGCCGGCTACAGTGGTGTTTCGGATGTGCCCGTATCCTAATTTGGCTGGGGGGGGGGGGGCACTACTTCCAGTGCAATAAAATTGGATGATTACTAGCAGGTCTGTTAAGGAAGGGAGGGGAGCTTGATGCATTCTCTAGCCCTTAGCTTGATGTCCGTCCGACAACTACTGAGAACAACAGAAGGGGAAAGAAGAGGCATTTGCAAGGGGGTCGCGTGTTTACCAAGTCAGCTGGCATCCACCAGTGAAGAGTATGCCTGAACAACACATTCATCTGCTCCTTGTTTATTGCATTAAGACTCTTGCTTCCGGCCCACCCCTCAAGAGACTTCGGCTACTTATGATAAAAAATAAGAAAACTATCTTTGCGAATTTTTTACAAAAGTGACTGAAATTTTTACATTTACTATAATTGGATTACAGAAGCTCACTCCCAAAATTCCATTTGAATCGGTTTAAAACTTAAAAAGTTAGCATTGGAAATTTTTATTATGTGTGCCTATTTAGACAGTGAGCCTTGAGCAGAAAGTGTGTTACCAAAGCAACGGTTGATTGACAGCTGGGAGCGCTGATCCGAAGCCCTTGGTTGGGAAGAAAGCAAACACCTGTTTATCACTTCCACGGCTCAAAAAGACTAAGAGATATTTTCAGAAATCCATTTTCCGGAATTTTGAAAATAACACAGTAAAATTTTTACAGTGGTTAAATACATCACAATAAAGTTCTAGTGCAAATTTCGCCGAATTCCGTTTGAAACTTTAGCAGATGCAAAAAAAAAAAAAAAAAAAAAAAATCTTCCGTTGCAAAATCAGATTAAAAAAAAAGAAACGGCAATTATAAATTACGGGAAAAGCAAGCAAATTATTTTTTTTTAGATGCCATGGTTTATTTAAACAGAGTGATCCTTAAATTTTGTTTCTGTGATGATATGGACTCTATTTTAATTACAAACATACATTTTTATTCAGATGTCTGAGTTACTGTTTTAATAAAAAAATCTATAATTAAAAAGTTTTCAATGGATGTAGGCGAAATTCAGCAGATAAACGTATTTTAGTAAATTGCAACGTTATGACGTAAATTTGGTCATTTTGTCGAAAATTGGGCAGCATTTTTTTTTTTACGTTTTCTCCTATAGTTAGGGTGAAGGAGGAAGACACTTCAGTGAGCTGCAGGTGGTGATTTATGGCGATGTGCCAAATGAAAAGAAGCCGTTCCATCAGGACATTCCAGAGGTTGAGTGTGCGTGGACGCGTGCTCCTGCTGTTTGAACTTAATCGGAATGTTTTCGAGAGGGTGAGAAATATCCGTTTCAGCTTTACAGCTTTCAGGCTCCTTTTTTTTTCTTGGTAATAAATAAAAACCATAGTTACTGCATTCACCATTGATCCATATTCGCATTTCTTGAATATAAACAGCAGACAATCGGAAACATGGTGTTGGGTGGGTCTTGATGTTCTTCATTTGTATCTGCTGAATTTTGTTCTGTGGGAATACGGAATGAGTTATACTGTGAATACATACAAAACTACATATTTTTGAGCTGAAAAAATGTCTACTTATACACAGTAGCTAACATGTGAACTCAGACGAAGACAATCAGACATATGGACGTCTGATTCCATAAAAAAATCAACCCATTTTATTATACACGACAGGTAAAAAAGAAAAAACATTACATGTTTTTAAACATTATAAAGGAAAGCGGATTTTTGAAACACCATGACTTGATGATATTAATTTCTGAAAGTTTTTTTTTTTTCGATTTTAATTTCTGAAATCTTTTTTTTTTTTTTTTTTCAATTACAATACGGCAGATTTTCAGTTGGCCGATATCTGCGATCGTAAGTGGTAGTTACATTGCTATTGTTGATGATGACAAATAAATACTGGAGTAATGTAGAATGTTGCATAAAGTAAAAAAAAAATCGCCCCCCTCCTCCCCCTTCGAACTTTAATGCGGTTATCATAGCTGATCAACCATTTCATTCCATGAACATCAGCACATTTCAATCATTTGACCATTGGGGGTCTGACGGAATTCAGCAGTGCTTAAGCGCCTAGCGCAACGAGAACATGCTAATTATGGACAGTTCTATTCCCTTCCCCCCTATCATCCCTAATAATTGAGAGCGCATACTGTAGTTTCAAATATTCTGTGTATGAGCTAGTTTTCACGCTGTTCGTTATGTTTTTATTTTAGAAATTACTAACCCTTCACTAAGTGTTGTTTCCTTGTTTTGAACGTTTATGCTTTGAACTGTAGGTTGCAGAAACGTTTATGCTTTGGATTTTTCCATTTGTCCGTACGATAATTCACGTAAAAGGGGTTGGATTTTGGCGAAACTTTAGTATGCTGTTAGGTACAACCTATGAACCTACCCTGTTGAAAATGGTCGAAATTAAATTCAAAGGCATAGATATAAGAGCAGTATTCATTCTCCAAGCTTGAAGCCCTACGTCCACTCCAGCTGGGTAAGTATGAAAGATTTGAGACTTGGAGGAGACCCAGTACAAAGTTTTGCTTCCCTCAGGCACTAAGTGTTTGTTAACATTTCCTTTCCTCTGGTTTGGAGCCCAGCTGTAAGAGGTGATGCTTTGTAACAGTCTTTTAGCACAACACTCTGTCTACTGATTGGCATACAGGTCATAAAACAGTAACTGAGCAGGAAAGAACATAGCAGTAAGACCCCTTTTTCTTTAATTACTTAAAATCTGGCCTATAGTAATTGGTCACATGTGTAGCCCCTTACTCAGGGGAAATTCTCAATTTTTAGTTGTGTGGTTCCTGATCTTAGATATTTTTTTGGTTTTCATTTACTGTTTCAGTTGATTTACCCATTTTTTCACCCCCCCCCATTAAATATGGGTAAGTGTACTTTTAGTGATCTTTGGCTAATAAATCCTAAATATGCTGGATGGATTAAAAAAGATGAAAGCAATTGCCATGTTGCAAAATGCATTTTTATCCATTAAAATAATAGATGTTTCGAATATGGGGGAATCCGCTTTAAGAAGCCACATGAAAGGAAAAAAACATAGTATGTTGACAGAAAGCTGTAAAAATGTTCCACTAACTGTTGATAAATTGCTATGTGTATCAAGTGATAAACAAGTACAGCCTATTGCATCCACATCTAATCCTCTGTATATTCCTCTTGAAAAAAATGCAACCATTAAAGCAGAAGCATTGTGGTGTTTAAAAGTGGTTAAATCCCATTACTCTTACAGGTCTTGTGCAGGTAATGATGTTTTATTCAGCCTAATGTTTTCTGACAGCAGAATTGCTGGAAACTTCAGCTGTGGCGAAAAAAAATGTTCCTACATTTGTTGCTTTGGTTTGGCACCTCACTTTAAATCAGTGTTGGTTCAAGAAGTCGAAAATGAAAATTTTGTGATTTTGTTTGACGAAAGTTTAAACAAGTTTAGTCAGTCAAAACAAATGGATATACATGTTCGTTTATGGGAAAAAGGAACAGTTTCAACCAGATATTTGTCATCAGTTTTTTTGGGTCATGCTAGTGCAGACATAATGATGGAAAAATTTCTTGAATGCATGGCGTGCCTCCCACTGTGTAACATTGTGCAGTTATCAATGGATGGACCCAATGTTAATTGGAAGTTTTTTTGATATGCTGCAATCAACACTTAGTGCTGACTCAAATGTCCAACTCCTAAACACAGGGAGCTGTGGACTTCACATTGTAAACAATGCCTTTCGACATGGAGCCTCACCAACAGAGTGGGAAATTCAAAAGTTGCTTTCATCATTATTTAGGCTTTTTAAAGATTCACCTGCAAGGAGGGAAGATTTTTCTAAAATAATTTTAGCCAGTAAGATGCCATTAAAATTCTGCCCACACAGGTGGCTAGAAAATACTCCTGCCTGCGAGCGAGCATTAGAAATTTGGGCAGACATTGAAAATTAAGTTAACCAAGTTGAAAAGAAGTGCATCAAGAATCCCCACACTGTATCATTTGATGCTATCAAAACTTTCACTAAAGATCCTTTTGTTTTGGCTAAACTGCATTTCTTCAATTCAGTTTCAAAACAGCTGGTACCATTTCTCAAGGCATATCAGTCAGATAAGCCAATGATGCCTTTTATGGCCACAGATCTTGAAAAGATGCTAAGAAATATGATGAATCGCTTTGTTAAAAGAACCGTAATGGCAGAAGCTAACTCTGCCTTAAAGCTGTTACAAGTAGACCTTACAGATGCATCTCAGTGTTGTCACTATAAAGAAATTGATGTTGGGTTTCAAACAGAGAAGGTATTGAAAGAATTAAGTGCTAAGAACATTGGTGAACGCAAACTTACGGAGTTTAGAATGGAATGCCGAATATTTTTGCAAAAGCTAGTTGTGAAGCTATTGGAAAAAAATCCACTTAAGTACTCCCTTGTTCGCCACATGAAGTGTTTAGATCCTCGGTTGATGTCAAAAAATAGTGAGACTTGTATTAAGAATCTAACATTCATTCTCACACTTCTTGTTGATGCTCATAGAATACAACCAGAATTATGTGATGGTGTAATATGGCAGTTTAAGGAATTTGTGACCAGTGTTGCAGCAGTAAAATCTTCATTCATAAACTTTGATCCAGAAGATAAACAACAAAGAGTAGACACATTATTGTATGAGTACATGTCTTCTACTAAAGCTTTTAGTGAACTGTGGAAAGTTGTGAAACTTCTTTTACTGTTGTCACATGGGCAAGCTTCTGTTGAGAGGGGTTTTTCAGTCAATAAGGAGCTCATTGTAGAAAACATGAGAGAGGAGTCAATTGTAGCACAGAGAATTATTTATGATCATATATCCTATGTAGGTGGTATTGATAAGGTAAATATCTCAAAATCCCTTCTGTTATCAGTTGGAGCTGCAAGGCAAAAATACATACATTATTTGGATAAGTCCAAAGAAAAGGAAAAAGCAGCCATATGTGGAAAAAGGAAAGCTATTTTAGATGAAATTGATAGCATAAAAAAGAAAAGGAAACTCATTGAAGGAGAAGTCAAAGAATTACTTAACTCTGCTGATGATTTAGCTTTAAAAGCTGAAACTACAAATAACAATACATACATTGTAAAATCTAATAGCTTTAGAAAAACTGCTCATGAGAAAAGAGCAGTACTTAAAAAAATGGATATGGAACTTGAAACCAAAGTCAGCAATCTTAAATCTGTATAACCATCCATTGATACTCCATATTTGTGGTATCTTCAAGCATATAGAGAATTAATACTAAAACATAAAAATTTTATATTTGTACAATTTACAATAGAAATGAACTTTTTTTTTCTTTCTTTGAAGCATGTTGAACTTCAAACCAGTTTTGATCTTTTATCTTCATAATTATTTAGTGTTTTTCATATGAAGTTCATGTAAATAGACTAATGAACTCTTCTGTTCCAAAAACTTATAACTTTCTGCAACTAACTTCCACAATTGGGCTTCTTATTGGACTAAAACTTTGGTAAGTAATATAAAACCTTATATATACTTGTACAGTAAATACTCATGGGCTCCTAAAACATATTTTTGCTGTACATTTTACTATGAATTTGTGGCCAAAACAATTCAATCAATTGTCCCTAATGCATTGATCAGATTTTGGTTTATATAACTGACAAACTTCCAATTTTAAAAAAAAAAGCTTCTTAATTCATATAATTGTCTTATGTTTTGGGAGTTGAACCAAAAGTGGTTATTCTGATTCTGGTTATGATTGAAGCTTAACTGGAGGTAGAGATTCCTTATGCTCATCATTTTTCATTTATGTAAAATACTTAAGAATATCCTAATTTATACCAATAAAAAACTGATTGTTTTATGTTTAAGGTTTTTATAAATAGTTTAGCTAGTTCCACATTTTGGGGTAGCACTTCATAAATTTAGTTTAGCAGTGATTTTGATTTAAAAAAATAAAAGTAAATTGAGGCAATCTTGTTTGATATGAAAAATAATTTTTGGAAAGTAATATGAGGCAAGTGTACTGGTAGACATAAAGGTGGTTAGATTCTTTTGGGTTGGGTGGTGGGCCAGGACTTTCTGACTTCTATGATGAAACTTATTTGAAATTTGTTGCCATGTTCCTAAAATTACACTTTCTGTTTTAAACTCTTGGTTCACCTTTCTATGATCGTCCACTCCCGAATCATTTCTTGAGGTGCATAGTGATTCCGTGGCTTATGCTTTTTGATTTAACATAACTGTACCACAATTGGGGGAAATTTTCCTCAAGTCTGGAACATATTCTGTCTAGTAATAAGATTTTCATTGCCTTCAAAAGTCACATCCCAATATGCAGCCACCAGTGGCAGTTATTGGGAATGTTAAAAAGACAAAAAAAAAAAATCATTCCCATGTATGGAAACACTTTTTATCGGAGCTAGAATCCACCTGTGGGCATAACAGGCACATGCCCCATTTCAAAAAAAAAAGGGGGGGGTTGAGTAAGTAGATAAGTGCTTTGCTTTGTCTCACGTTTCTTGTTTTCAGACATCACACTTTTTCACTTGTGGATTTGCAACTCCACGTTTTGTCTTACATTGGCCCGAACTTTTCAGTGATCCACACAGCAGTACTTCAGAACTGCTGTTTGTGATGTACTCTGACAGGCAAGCACCCCATCTCCCCCTTATGGGTCCTCCATGTTTTACCGTGTTTTTTTTTGGAGGAAATAAATCTCAGAGATTTTTTTACCAGTCCTCTGTTAGACGTGCGCCCTCCCCATTCTTAAATTCTGAATCTGCCCTCACTTTATTTTATAATAATTTCAGTTGTTATCAATAATAGTCTGATTACATGGAAGATAGTGCAGAATAGTGATGCAGCTAAAATGACTGATTAAATTAATCATTTTCTGATTGAGGGAAAGGATTTTCTGAATAGGCTTGTGGTAATTGCATCATGATTCAATTTAACATTATTGGGTAATTCGCCAATTAAAAACTTTAAAAAGAAATGTAATGGGTACAAAAGCACACTCATCCATTTGCATCTTTCATAATTTTTATTACTTAAAACTGAAATTGCTTTTAAAAACTAATTTGAGCATGATACTGTAAAGCGTAGTAAACATCCTGGAATTTTTTGTATATGGCCTGGAAAAGGCCTGGAAAGTCCTTGAATTTTTTTCCCCCAAAAAGAGTACGAACCCTGTATAATGAACAAGAAGCCGAAGGCCATGCTGTTCCATCTGAAAACATTGAAGTATCAACTCCTGAAAAAGAGCATGCTATAGAAGCATTTAACAAAAGTGTACAATATCTGGATGAAACACCAATCAAGAAAAAACGCCTGCAAGAAAAAAATACCCTGAACAGAAATATAAAAAAAGCCCAAGAAGCATTTCGAGGAAAATTATTAAAATTAAGTCCTGCGTCGGAACCAAAAGGATATTTCATCTCCTGAACCAGAAATTATAAGACAGTTGAAAGAAAATTTTCATTCCAGATAAAATAAAAGCATAAGAATGCAGATATTTAGTACACTGCCTAAATCTTGGTCACTGAAACGAATTGAAACAGAATTTAGTGTTTCAAATTTTATGGCCAGAAAGGCTAAAAAGCTAGTAAAAGAAAAAGGTATCGTGTCTTCTCCTGATCCAAAGCCAGGAAAGACTTTAGACAAAGACACAGCAAATTGTATACAAGAATTTTATGAGTGAAAATGTAAGCTGCCAAATGCTAGGAAAAAAACTTTGTTTCCATTAAAATAGATAATAAGCGTCAACAGGTAAAAAAAAAATTGCTGCTGAGTAATTTGCGTGCATTGTATACTCTTTTTAAAGAGATTTCAAGAGAAAAAGGTGGGGTTCTCCAAGTTCCGTGAACTTCGCCCTAAGCACTGCGTTCTTGCAGGAGCAAGTGGCACACATTCTGTTTGTGTTTGTACAATGCATCAGAATGTTACACTGACACAATGCAAGTTACCTGAATTAACAGGAGACACTGTTCAGCCAATAAACTCCTATAAAGATGTCCTTGCAAATATAATTTGTGGAAACCCTACACCTGCATGTTACTTCAGTCAGTGCAACAACAACTGTCCAGGATTAGAACAGCTCAAGCAACGATTTGAAGATTGTTTTGATCTAAATAGTATAGAAAATGTGACATTTAAGCAATGGATGCAATTAGAGAAGAGGACAGTACTTAGAACATTATCAAAATCCACACAGGAGTTTTTGGACCTGTTGTTTTGAAAACTTCCAGCCCTGCTTCACCTTTCTTTTATAGCAACTCAACAGTCAAGTTACTTAAGACATCTTAAAGACACAATAACAGAAAATCAATACATAGTAATTTGTGACTTTGCTGAAAATTATTCTTTTGTATTGCAAGATGCAACTCAGGGTTTTCACTGGAACAATGCCCAAGCAACCCTGCATCCTATAGTTATATACTATCGAGATGAGAAAACTCAGAACCTAGGACATGTAAGTTTTGTGATTATATCAGACTGCCTTATTCACGACAGTATAGCTGTCCATCTGTTTCAGCGTTCTCTAATTTCATGCAGTCACATTTTTCTCAAAAACCTGAAAGGATATTTTATTTTTCGGATGGAGCAGCTTCACAATACAAAAACAAGTCAAACTTCCTCAGCTTGTGCTACCACGAGACTGACTTTAATATAAAAGCAGAATGGAATTTTTTTGCAACAGCACATGGCAAAAATGCATTTGGTGGGATAGGGGGGGGGGGGTACTGTGAAGCGATGAGCTGCAAAGGCAAGTTTACAACTTATTTATAATAATCAAATTATGACCCCACGCCAACTCTTTGAATGGGCCACTGCTAATATTGCCTCCATTCACTTTCGGATTGCAACAACAGAAAATTACAAAGAGGAGGAAATTATCCTTAAAAGTAGAATAGCTTCTGCTAAGACAATAAGTGGTACTCAGAAACTCCATTGTTTCATTCCTGCAGGAAAACACAAATTACTAGTCAAAACTTACTTTCTGAGCATTTTAAAGAAGAGATGTGCAACAGATGAAGGGGAAGAGAACATTATTTTGAAAATATGGTAGGTTTTGTGATTATAGTAAGTACTCAGAGCACTGGTGGTTAGGATGTGTACTTGGTGTGAATGAGGACACAGAAGAGGTAAAAGTGAGCTTCCTGGAGCCGCATGGTACTTAGATGTTTGTTTTCATTCTTTAACATTCACAATGTTTAAAAGAACAAGTATGACATTTTACACAAACCACATAAAGAATAAATACCCTTCCAGTCATGGGTGGAACCAGTAAGTACATCTTTCACATTTCAGTTGCATTGTTCTACATTATTTTTTTTTAATAGTGATCCCATAGCGATCCCATTGTGAAACTTTCAGGATATGTAGAAAAATGTTTGTTAAACATATATTTGTTTCAGATTTTTAAAAAATATATTTCAATTTTAAAATTGACATTTTTTTAATAGTGTCATGTGGCATATCAAATGAAAGCCCAATTCAAGATCTTGAAAATAAACCATAATTCATGACCCTAGTCTAACTTATTTCAGGGTTTTTTTTTTTTTTTTTTTTTGAAATTTCAGCAATGACTCAAACGGATGCATTAAAAATTCTGAAAATAATCGTGTTTGTTTATATTGATGAATACTACAGTTATACCAAGTTTCATAAAAATAAAAAAATGTCGGGTCGTGAGCCTTGTTGATTTGACATGGCCACTCATAATCTGCTGCTCCTGGTATTTCTACAGCATTCCTTATAGATGACACCTTCTGTTTTGAAAAGTGATGCAAACATCTATTCCTCAAATTTTCATTGTGTTGGAATATTGTCACTTGAATGTAGTGAGTGAAGTTGTGCTGTAAGGATTCTGTGAAGTTTTCTATAAAATGCAAGCAAAGGTTACGTGTATTATGAGCATCAAAGAAATTAATGTGGTAATTGGTTCCAAGTTTTCAAAAATTTGCTGGAATAATAAAGATATTTCTAAAATGCCTTCTGAAACAATTTGGTGAAGTGTGATTAAGTAACAGCTTTAGTCATGAAAGATTGTGCAGCAGCTTCCCTCTCCATAAATTTTTTTTTTTTCAGAGTTAATTCAAAATTTTATAAATTTGGAGATTTGTTGTTAGCCTTCAGTATTATTGACACTGTGAAAAGCATTGATTTGTTTTATTTACTATTTTATTAAATTTGCAGGATGATGGGAATGCTGCCTTCACCTCCCCGGGGCAGAGGAGGAAGAATTCCAGCAACTGGTGGGCAAAGGAATTATGGTATGCTTTGCAGATATATTCCTTTACTTAGCTCATTAACTTCACTAAATTTTAAATGTATGTATCATTGGGAACCCTATGTTTATTGCATATAGTATAAAGCATAAATTTCTACCATAGCAAATTTAATAGTTCCAGTAGCTGAATTTCGTTTTCATGAATGGAGCAATTTAGTTTTCTATGAAGAAATAGTTTCAGAGATGTAGTTTTGTTTTGTAAAGAAATGCTAACGTTACATTAAAAACCTTGTATAATAGTAATTCTAATTTGGCAGAATTCATAAAATTGCTTGAATTTAGGTTAAGCAGTTGGACACTTGTGTAATTTATAGTTTATTTTCTAATAAGCAGTGATGGAAAGTTTGCGCCAAACTGCTACAAATTACGAAAAAAATAATATTTGTACCCAACTGCTCCGAAACGGCAATCCACAGCAAAAACTGCTGAGGGAGAAATATGTTTGCATGGCAAAAAAATGGCGTTTTAAACGCTGAATCGAAAAACGCTTTTTTAAGGTCGACGGGCAATTTGGTTAAATGTATAACAATGCTTAATCAACCCATACCGCCAATCCCAACATTTCGGAATGTTTTTCACCTGCCTCTTAATTCATTGTTTTTTCGGCACAAGTGACAAATAGGTTTCGCAATGTAGGTGGATCTTGTGGAGAAGGAGTTAGTTGTAATCACGTGGCATGTAGGAGAAACAATGCTGTACGTTCTGAAATCCTGATGAAGATGGTGTACAGATAGTCTGCATCCTATCCATTGGTTCTAGACAACAAGAGTCTTGTAAAACTATTCAGAAAACCTTGGAAACAGAGAATAATAAATCAGGGATCGCATTCCTCCTAAAATTCCTAATATTTTGTGACCCTCCTTAAATTCCTAAAATTAGACCTAAAATTTGCTATTCATCCTAAAATTTTCGTAAGCTTATTTTTATTAAAAACACAACCGTTATTAACGCCAATAAATTTACCATTACGGTAAGGTAAAAAGACCTGTTATTGTAGAAACACAGCCTATATGCTGTGCTGCTGAAGGAGGGAAAAATGACGCCATCGAGATGCACTTGCTTCGGGGCGGGCGTTCCATTTTTTTGCCTTCGAACAGTTTTCGAGAGTAACAAGAGATCTAAGGGAAAAGGGGAGGGGTCATTTTCACCCCTGGTTTGCGCTTTGCAGACGAACTCTGTGGCACGCAGAAGATCGTACTTTATTTTTGTACATGCCTTGTGGAACCTCCTCTTTCTGCTGATGTTTTGTTATTGTAAACCGCAGGTGGGTGGAAGCAAAGAGGAAACATGTGGTCTCCTTCCGTAACCTCCGGTAATGACGATGGGATGGTAGCTGAGTATTATCTTGGCAGGCAGTAGAGCACGTGATCATTGACCTTCGATCATGCGTCGGCGACAGCGACCTTCGATGCGCAATATATCTCGGCTCCGACTCGCTTTGACTGAACTTGCGAACTTGCGTGAGATGCGTATGATAGTTTCTGGTTTTACGTCTTTTATGGTGTTCTCTGTGCTGTGTGCAGGTTCAGTTCTCTAGTGGTGACTTACTTTTTTTTTTTTCTATCTTCTGACATCCTCGCAGCCAAACTTCGGGAAGTTGTCTGGTTTTGCAATATTGGAACGTGTTTTTGTACTTCCCTTTCATTTTCTGGTTAGTAATACAAGTGTTTAAGATGCCTAAATCCAAAACGAAATTTCAAGATGCGTGGCTCGCCAAAGAATTGGACAGAGTGAAGTTGAAAGAATGGTGTTCTGCAACTGAAACAATATTTTCTGCTAAGTGTATATTGTGTTCAGAAATTTTCAACATTTCTAATAGTGGCTTTTCACAAGTAAAAGCGCATCATAAAGGAAAAAAACATTTGCAGAAATTTCAAAGTAAATTTCAAAATAAGTCCATCCTGAAAGCCTTTGGAGGACGGGATCTTCAGCCCAAAACAAATATTAGTGAAGTACTGAGTCATGATTTACATTTGGCTAAAGCCGAAGCATTATGGGCCATGAAAGTTGCTAAGGACAATATGTCTTTTGTTTCATGCACTGAAACAGTTGAACTTTTCAAAGAAATGTTTCCTGATTCTGCTATTGCAGCCAAAATGCAACTTAAAGAAAAAAAAAGTTGCTTATGTGATATCACATGGATTGTCAAAATATTTTGAAGAGGATTTGAAAAAAGACATTGCATCTAGTAGCCCAGGAAAGGTTACTATAGCATTTGATGAAACTACAAATACACAAGTGAAACGGCAGTTGGATGTGTATCTCAGGTACTGGTCTTCAGAAATAAATTCAGTTTCTTGCCGATACCTAACAAGCGTTTTTCTGGGTCATGCAACAGCAGATATTTTGCTAAAAGAAATTCTTGATGTGTTATCATCCTTCAATATTTCGTTGAACAGAATTATTTGTGTATCCATGGACAGCCCAAATGTAAATAAGTGCTTTTTACGCAAATTCAATGAAGTTGTAAAACAAGAAACAGGCCAGAAATCTTTGGAACTAGGTTTTTGCAACCTGCATGTTGTTAGTAATGCATTTAAAATTTTTTTGACAAGCTTAAATATAGATTTTGACGAATTTGCTACTGATATGCATTACTTTTTAAAGAGTAGTGCTGCAAGACGAGAGGATTATAAATCTGTCGAGGATATAACATTGGTCACTGCCAAATTTCTTTTGCGTCATGTCAGCAACAGATGGTTAACCGTTGGTTCTGTAGCCCAGAGGCTCTTGGATCAATGGCTAAATATTACAGAATATTTTTTAAACTTCTTGCCATCTCAAAAAATATTTGAAAAACAACTGCGCAATTCGGCAAGGTATAAAAGAATTCACTGTTTCCTGAAAAATGAGCTTACTCCTTGCTATTTAGAATTAATTTCATTTTCACACCAAAATTTTGAAAAGTTTTCATTATGTTATCAGAGTGAAGAACCAAAAATACACCAGTTATATTCTGATTTAAATACTTTAATGAGGAATGTTATGGCTCAGTTTATCCAAGATGATGTTATAGCAGGGAAATTTGGAGAAGACCTAAAGAATGTAGATTTTGAAAACAAAAATTCATGGAAAAAACTAGGGAGTTAGAAGTTGGTATGAAGACAAAAAATCTCCTCAGGAATGTTCAGGAGACCAGGCAGAAATTATTTCTCTTAGATGTAAGATCATCACTAATTGCAACCACAAAATATTTAAAGTCAAATTTGCCATTCTGCAATCAAAAGCTAAGAGACATAGAAGTTTTAAAGGTAAAAGAACCAAAGAAAGAGTCAACTCAACTTTCAGTCACTGAAGGACTTTCGGAAATAACCAGAATTTCAAGTGTTTTGCATCTTTCTGAGGAACAAATTGATAGAGTAAGAGAAGAGTGGAAACTTTTAAATTGCGATAAGCCAACTCTAGATGAACTAGTGAAATTTTCAGAGGAAGGGCATATTCCAGTGCGGATTGATCATTACTGGCGTAATATATTTAGTATTAAAGACTCTAGCGGAAAAGAAAAATACTCAAATCTTGCTAAACTCATAAAGTCAATTTTAGTTTTACCTCATGGTAATGCTAATGCAGAAAGGGGATTTTCGGTTAACACTGCTCTGTTAAGGAAGGACAAGGCTAACTTAAAAGACTCAACTATAACATCATTAAGAATAGTTAAAGGGGCCATTAAACACTATGGATGTGTAAGTAAAGTTCCCATAACAAGAAATTTGTTAAATAGTGTTTGTGATTCACATAAATTTTATAAAGAGTATGTTGATAAGCTGAAGGAAGAAGAATCAAAAAAGGTAAAAGAAAGGAAGCAGAAAGAGAGGGAAAATAAGGAAAAGCAGCTAGAGAAAAAAAGAAAAGCTGAGTTTGATGACAAAATAAAAGAAAATGATGCAGAAATAAATAGACTTAAAAACGATAAAGAAGCCTCCCTAGCAACAATAATTTAAGAGGGAACAGAAAGAATGAGAAAAGCTGTAGAAAAACAAAATACTGTTGAAATAGCAGTTGCCTCTAACTTGATCATACAAGGTTCAGCTGAAATAAAGAAAACTGAAAGTAAATTAGTTGTGGTAGAAGCAGAAAAAGATAGGCTAATCAGGAAAAGGTTAAAACAATAATATGAAAAAAGTAATTCAGTGAACAATTGTACATAGTTCTTGGTTTTCAATTACCTTTTTAGGATATTATAATTTAATGTGAAACCTGAAAACTTTACTGTGAAAATCGTGAATTGCTTCTGGTTCAACAGCATATTAATGTTCAAAGTGAAACTTAAATGTGGTAAATATACTTGAATATGATAATAACACGTGAAAAGATAAGAACTGAACATTAGAAGTAAATCATACTTAAACTTTAGACATTAGACGTTATGCAAAAAATTTGGGTGTTAACTTCGACCATATATACTAATGGACTGCACATTGGCAATAGCTGCATCAAAGCTGCCATGGCTCAAACATTGGGCACGTCATCATCAGACTCCAAATTTCGTGTAAAAATGCTGTTATGATTACTAATTTACGCTGCAGAACTTCAGTGTTTTCGGTGTATTATGTGAATGCGCCTCATATATAATGAAAACTCTTCAGGTAAGTTTACTTATGAGCTATATACATGCATGATCGGGTTGTTTACATTTTGTGATTTATAATGTGATGAACATTTGCGAAGAATTTGGAACATGCATTCCATTTTTTTTTCTTAAGTTACTATATTTTTATATCAATAGCTGCAAGTTTCTGGTTAAGTAATTGAACTTTATTGACTTAGGTATTTAATTCGTTTCTTACCCATGAAAAATCATAGAACTTTCTTTACTATATCGCTCAGAGCAACCATAAGCACAGCAGGTGTAACCCATCTTTTTGACTGTTGTCATGTGATTTTATGTTGGAGCCAGAAATTTTGATGTCATGCGCAGTCTATCAGTATATATGGTTGAAGGGTGTGAAGCAAACTCTTTACAATGTATACAAAGTTGTTTTACTAGATGTATACAAATATACATCTAGTTTTTATTGAAATACACTCCTAAAATTTTCCTAAAATTTTTCTAAAAATTCCTAAAATTCCTACCTAAAATTTTCCAGAAGTATGCTATGATCCCTGATAAATGGTCCCAAAATGTGTGCAATGAATTGTTCAGCTGCAGTGCATGTGGAATAAAATGTGCGGTGTGAAATTATTTCTAGATCATTTAACATAAATGCTGACTTAGTTGTTAGTTTCCTTTGAGAATATGGATGTTTCCATAATGATCACATAGTGTTCATTCCTGCTGCATGCTGCCCTTTTATTTAACTTGATATTATAATATATTCAGAGATGCCAACAACTACAGAATCTCCGTAGTTCCTACGGGGGAAAAGCTCTTGTACTACGGAATACGGAAAACCGTGATTTTTCTACGGAAAATTAACGGAAGTTATTAATTTTTATTTTGCTTGTTCCCCTTCCCAACGCAACGGCGACCACTTGACAATCCGTCATTCATCTTGCTTCCGACGCAGCCTGCACTTCCAGCTCTACCTCTTGAAGCTGCTCGGATCTTAGCGTGAGCGGCCGGCACTGAATGAATGTGGCCTTGCGCTGAGCCGTTCTAAGTGAAAGCCCTCCCTCCCCAGAATGCAACATTCTGGGGACGTTGAGTGTAGCTCGCTTTGGTGGACGTTGGCGGAGTTCGGCCTGAAGCTCTTTTGCAGTGCAGCGGCAAGCTGTTGAAAATCGTTTGGTGCAGAACGCAAGTGTCATTGCCTGGCATCGGAGATTTTTTTTAAATCGTGCGTCGACCATTCATGTCGGTAATTAATATTTTGAAATTTTTTTCTTGCGGTGCAGAATAGTATGCTTCGATTTCGTTGCATAGTTCGCCAAAATGCGTAATTATGCGTCCGGTACGCATCGAAATTTTACCAATGCGTAAAAATATGCATCGGGAATTTTTCACGACTTGTAGAAATACACGTCGTAAAGCGCATAAAGTATGAATCGAGAAACGCGTAAAATACACATCAACGCGCAGAAACACTCGTCAAGAAACGCATAAAACTATGCATCGAAGAATTTTACCAACACGTAAAAATACGCATCGGGACAGCATTTCGCCTTTCAAAAACGGAAGTGAACGAAATAAAGATTTCTTCCGTAATCTTAATTTTGTTTTCCTACGATGTTGCCTTTCTGTCCAGTATTGTTGTTATACATAATGAATGTTATTCCATAAATCTTTGTATTTCACTTTGAAAATGCAGGGGAAATTCGATGGCAAAAAAATTCCCATGTACAGACCTGCCAGGTTTTACGGTTTACTCGTAAAATTTATGGAAATGTGACTTGTTTTACGTGCAAAATATTAATTTTACGGATTTGGCGATTCTCCGAGATTTTTTTCTTTTTCTGATGATTTTGCACTCACTATTAACTTTTTTTTTAAACTTAATCCATTCAAAGTAAAGTGCCGATGTAAGTTACGAATAAGTTTTTAGTTACATGTGTTTATTTGGGAACATTTTGCTGCAGTTTTCCCACGTTTTAGGTTGTTTTGCCTTTATTTAAACACTAGAACACCAACCAGCTGGGCTTATTTAACCTTCCGTTTGGTTCTCTTCCTCTCTTGTGCATGCTGTCCCCCCCGGCCTTTCTTTCCAGATCATGCATTGTTCATCCCCCGAGTCGCAACTTCTCAGAAGGCCAGCGTGGGTTGGGTCCGTGTTGGAGCAGGTGTCTTTTATCTTTATTCCTCCCAGTTCGAAATGCTATCTCAGAACGTAGTTATCGTAGAAAAAAAATTCCTGCGGATTTTAAATCTGGAATTTTTAACCCCAGATCGATACCCAACATGACAAGATTAAGCAAAAACTGCCAGTTTTGTGAAATTAAAAATGCATTGGGGGCATGCATGGTTTCGTAACTTCTTCTTTGGCAATAAATTTGACCTAACGAAAGAATGCTACTATAAGAGGAAGTTAAAAAAATATATATATAGTAAGTCCAATGTTCATTCGAGCCAGTGCTGCTCCAGCAAAGATTTATTTTGCTGGTCCGTTAGTCAGTAAGTTTTCTACGCTTTCGCTTTCCAACCGTGCTTTGTTCATCGCTCGGTAACGTTCATAAAAATGTCTTGGTTTGATTCAATGAAATTAATATGTTGGGGTACATACTAATTCATCTAATCCTTATTGAAAATGGTCAAAGGTAAGGTCAAGACGTAGGAGCGGGATTCATTCTTCCGCCCTTTTGCGTGATTAGTTGCGTAAAATCAAAGCATGCTTGTGATGAAGTTTGGGTATGCTGTTCAGCACCCATAGTGGACCTATCCTATTGAAAATGGTTGCTATCAGCATTCCCTAGGACAGTGTAGTAGCACATGAGCGCAATCTGTTCGCTCGCGTTTCAGAATTTTAGCACAATATCTTCCGTCGAAATTGACCGATTTGGATAGAATTTTTCATTATAAAACGACGCGTGTGTGGCTGATTTTTAATTTAGAAATTAACAGGCACAAAAAATGTTCTATAATAAAGCAAAAACATGCAAAATATCAATTAATTCGTACTAAGGAATTCGTAAAGAAAACAGTAAAGTATCGGGGAGAACACTGTTGCTTTTGCAAACCCACACTTTTTTGTAGGTATGAAATTTTAGGTTTTTAGTAAACAACTTTGAATTTTAAAATATTCAGATTTTGACAGCACAAGTTTAATCTAGGGAGGAAGTGGATTTTTTTTTTTATCTGTTTGAAAAAAAAAAAAAGTGCCATTGGCTTTGTAACTTCTATCAAACCAAATTGAATTGTGTGATATTTAGAGATTTTCATTTTCTAAAACAGAATACATGTATTCTACTTGTTAGGCCATTTTTTTATTTTTTTGTTTGCAGAGACATAATATCGGAGTTAAAAATCCCGGTTCAAACGTTTTATGCCGTGGTTACGCCGCCACAAAGGGAGCAGGCGACAAGATGGGAAGCATGTCACCGCGAAGTTATCGTTCCCGTTACGCCTGATGTAAAAGACAGTTGGTTTTGTACCGGCAAAACACATTGTGCTAGTTTACTGCAGGAGAAGGGGTTGGTTCAGACGTTGATGGGCCCAGATTGTTTTTGAAAGGAATGACTAAAGAAGCTATATTCGGTAAGATGAAGGGAGGGGGAGGACAGGAAGAGAAGACAGAACTATAAAATCAGTGCCATATGGAAGTATAATGGTGCCGCTAAAGGGATCGGATTTAGTAAAAGACAAGGCATCGATCCGCCTGTGAGGAATGATGGGAAGGGTGGGGACGAACTCAAGGGAATGACATTCGTAACTAAAACCTAAACCTTTGTTTCTAGACGAGTGGTAATAAATTTAGTATTAGTGATTCGCTATGAGCAGCAACATAAAAGGGGAAAAAAGTACAATAAAATATTCCATGATTCGTATTCTGCGGAATTCCCATGTATTGCGAAATCTTTAAGAAAGGAAAATATGCGTTTCGCGCTTGTGCCGATGCAATTTCAACATTTCGTGTGGTGGAAGGAATGATATTAAAAATCATATTTCTAGTGACAAGCATAAATATAACGTTGACTGCGTGGGAAGAAAAATAACGAACTTAACTTCCTTTGTTAAACGTTATAATGAACTCTATGCGATTCGTACAAAATGTTTGTTCACTTCATTTTTAGTTGAACATATAATTTACCAGTTAGTGTCTCTCAGTCACTCTTACTTATTTAATTTTTTTTATTTGACCGTCTCATCGTCCGTGTCTCCGTTGGATAAAAAACCTAACATGAAAATGGTTCATTTTTGAAAATATTTTAGTATGTTTCATGTCGGCATGGGACACGATCCCATTGAAAGGGTAGAACATCCTTCCCTTTAGATAGATGCAAACTTCTGTAAAAGTAAATTTTTATCAATTTATAGATCATAATGATAGCATATTAATGAGAAATTATGTATAGAATTAATTTTAATCGATATGAATGTGTCGATAAATTTAAACATCTGTAGACACTTCAATTAAATGTTGATGGTTCATTTGGGTAACATCGTTTTTTAAATCGATATGTTCGGTACATTTAATCAATATGCGCGACAAGTAATTTAATCGAATATATCGATTAAAATTTTTTTTTTACGGATTTCTGTTTCTGAAAGTTGGCAGGTCTGCATGTACTTCTTCGGCTTCGGAGCATTTCTGCTTTTTCGTCGTAATTTGGGTTATCCTCGAAATCAATGCATAACTGAACAGAAATTTTGGGGCAATTGGTAGTGGTAAAGGATGCTTTCCGCCTGAAACTTTCGAAAACGGAAATTTCGGCTTTCAAAGCTTTCGGAAACAGTGAAGATTTCTCCTGTAATCGTAATTTTTTTTTTCACGCGATGTTTCCTCTGCCTAGTATTGTTGTTAAATTTCCTTTTATTTCGTAAATATTTGTATTTCACCTTGAATATGGAAGGGAAATGTCCGAAAATGGAAATCGGACGTAGCAAAGGTTTCTTCCGTAACTGTATTTTTTTCCCCCAACGATGTTCCAAACATGTATCCTGTGTTCTTACATATTCCCCCCAAAAAAGGTTTGCATTTCAGCTTGATAAAGGGAAAGCATTCATATTCTCCAAGTTACACTACCTTTTATCTAAAATAGTGAAAGCTATCATGCATTCATGGTCCTCAAACTGAAAGTTCTTTCAGCATGATGGATAAAATTGTCATCCAAGAAATTTGTGAAGCCTACTGTTGTAGCTGATGGTGATGTTGAGCTTAATTTTTCAAATAAGTTTCTCAAAAAAAAAAAAAAAAAAATCAGAAAGGACACAACAGGTAATTGGAGTAAAAACAAGAATGTATTAAAGCGAAATCATTTTAAACTAAAATGAACTTTCTAAGTTCTATATATATGTCGGAAAATTTCACATTGAAGAATGTTCTTATATTCAAGAAAAGATACTGATCTATGATGAATTGTTAAAACATGAATAGTATTCACTTAGAGCCATAACATCATTTACTTCTGGTATTACACATAGTCAAACACCTTCCATTTATAATAACTGAAAATGAACTTGATATACTGAAAGTGGAATTCCTTGTTATCAAGCTGACAAATTAGAGACCATAGCAGTAACAGATAGAATAGACGTCACTTGGTCAGAAATCTCAAAATTAAGAGGCTGTAATGGAGCGGTTAAGTATACTATTCTCTCGAAAGTAATGTTTGCAATACTTGTAGTTCCACACTCGAATGCTGTGAGTAAAAGAGATTTTAGTTTAGTGCGAAAAAATCAAGCCCGTTTCCAACCTAATTTAGGTTTAGAAACTGTAGAAGCAGTTATTGCAAAAATGAATGTTCTTCTCTTGGCAAGTGTGTTATGAAAAAGATTTTCTGCTGAGGAACTCAAATCTGCAAAACACTGTACAGCGAAATCACTAAAGAAAGCTGTTGAATCAATTTTTTGTTGTGTAAAAAAATTGTATCAGTCATGGTGTATATTATTTTCCATGTGAAAAATTTGGAATATTTTGATACAGATTTTCACGCATATAAATAAGTAAGTAAAAAATGCTAATTAAATTAACGAGTTGTTTTCCTCAGTTAAAATTATTCTTTTTGGTATGACTACTGAAAAATGGCCCAAACTACTAAAAATTTGTACGAGTACTACCTGAAAATATCTGAAACAGGTTGGCATCTCTGCATATTACCAATTAATGTTTTGCATCCAATGAAATAACTCTTCCACTGTCCGTGTATATCCATCTGCTTATCTTATTTAGTGATATTTGCATGGTTGTATCTTACTTGCTCCCAAAAAATTTTTGAAGTGGTGCTTATTTTTAAATTTATTTTAGATTACGATTACGACTACTATGGCTATGGAGATTACAGAGGTGGCTATGCAGACCCTTACTTTGAAGATTATTATGGGCCGTCGTATGAAGAATATTATGACTATGGTTATGCCACACCACCAAGACCTTACCCTGCTCGCGTACCTCAGCCACCACCTGAACGGGTATTGTAACATTTTAAAATTAACTTTTAATTTTTTAAATGGTGTTTGATGAAGTACATGGTGACTAATGTTGCAAGTGTGCAGGCCTCATAAAGGGGCTTAACACAATTGATATGTCTCCTCCACCTTTTCTTTTTAAATAATGTTGGCATGTTTTTAATAACTTATTGTTCCACTTTTGGTGCTTGATGGCTAGAAAACATTCTATGTTCAAGAAGTAGTTTGTAGTAAATATATGCATATAGCTAATGTTGATACTGAGTAGTAGGTATGTGACAGTGCTTTAAGTCTGAAACATGTCTTGCAAAGGTGATTGATGATAAAGCAAGTGGCAAAAATTTGATGTACATCTACATACATCATTCTGTAATTAATTAGCAAAGCTGCATTACACAGGCAGATTGTGAATTGAGAGAATGACAGTTCGTGGACAGTTAGTGGTATATTTCTTGTTGCTATGAATTTCAAATGTCGCCAGCGTCAGTCATGTGACTAAACAGATGCAAGAAAAGATGCCCAACAGTGATGCATCATTCAGTCAGCATGCTGTGATTCAGATACTCACGAAAGAGGAAATTTCAGCTGCCAATATTCACCATAGGCTTCAGTGTACATATGGAGACACGTGTAAGAGTGCCAGCGTTGTAAGAAGGTAGGTGAAACATTTTTAAAGATGGTTTCACAGACATTAACAATCTGCCTTATCGCAGTCACTGTCAAAACAGTCTCTGCATGGTTGGTACACGTCCTAGAATTTCATGTTTTGAAAATGTCCTGGAATTTTATCCATTTCTACCTTTTTGTTCCTGCTCAATATTTTGTAGTTAAGGATTTTTCTACTGATATAACTTTAATGTCTGACAAATTTCCCTCCTCACCCCTTGCAAAATGTGGGGCTTTTGTTGTTTGTTAGCTGTACTGAAGCTGCATTATTAGCAAGTCTTTTGTAAAAATATATATATATATATATATATATATATATATATATATATATATATATATATATATATATATATATATATATATATATATATATGTTATTACTTTGTTCACCCAGGGAGACACCATATGCACAATTTTGCTGTTGAGGGTGTACATGCAGATCCTATCGAATCCAAAATACATTTTATTTCATATTTGCTTCTAAATATCAGATTGAATTTTTTTTTTTTCCCTTTCAATGCCATTTTCATCAAAGATTGTCTCATTTTCAAGTAATGCATAAACTTTCCACTAGGGGTGTAAAGGTAAATCATGGTTTCCTGGTATCTCCACTTCTAAAAGTCAGATTTGAAAAATTCTTCCTGTGTCAGATAGAGCTCCTGATGGGAAATGTTTTACATCATTTTTGGTAAATAATAGTTTGGCCACCAGGGGATGTTTATTTCAGCTTCTGATGTATTTTGCAACAAAATTTGAGATTCTGGAAACTCGGATCGAAAAAATTGTTTTGTGAACCAATACCGTTCACCTCGGAAAACCTTTTGAGAATGCCTCCTGCTTAAAATAGTGCATAGCTTTTCCTCCAGGGGCGTAGATGTATATCTTATTTTAGTCTGTTTCTATGAGTCCGATTGAAAAATTCTTTCTTTGTTGGGAAGCATTTTTAGTGTGAAATGTTCCTCATATATATTTTTTTTAAAGCACAAGTGTCAACAGAGGCTAGGCTGTAAGTTCAATTTTCCATTTACAGCAATTTCAGTGGAACTAAAACCCAGATAGAAAAAAATTCATTTTTGATCATATACAGTGAAATCCGCTTAATACGATTTTCAAAGGACCAATGCAAATTAGCGTCCTAGCCAGAAATAGAAAATAAAACCTACCCTACAAACCTTTGTATATGTTGGCTGCATATTCATAAAACTGCTGAACACCCAAACAATAATGGTATTAAAAAAACACAATTTACTGTAGTCACAAACTGTATTATTGAACAATATTAATTAAAAAATACACAAAAACATCATGTATATTATAAAAATTTTGTTCTTGTACAGTATTTATATTTATAAACTGATTCACTTTTTATAGTTTAAAATTTTCAATTTTTAATTTTTTAAAAGCAGAATTCAGAACCTATTGTGTCTAGCTGATTAATTTTACTGATGGTGGTGTCAGAAACTCCAATCATGCTGGACACAAAATGCCTTACTTCAGCGAGTGAATTTAATGTTGCGGCTGGCATCGCTGATGGCATAGGCCCTTCTTCCTCGCTCCTTGTTTGTAGTTGTACTTGCAGCATTATCTTCTACAATTTCTTGTACTGTTTGAATCTTGCAACACGAAAATGGGATCCTCTTCGACTTCGTCATCAGGTTGCACTGCTCTTTCATTTTGTGGCCATTTGATGCCTGCTTTAACGAAACAGTTCTTATTTATCTCGGGGCAAACTGCATCCCACACGGCAGCAACGTAATGAATTGCGTCGAGAATGTTTACAGAAGGTGAAGGATTGGCTTGTTCCATGGCACATAAATACCTGTGGACCATTCCTTGTGAAAATGATGTTTCACTATTTTTATTATCCCCTGGTCCATAGGCTGCAGCATACTTATGGCATTTGAAGGTAGAAAAATTATTTTTACATTAGTCAATTTGATATTTTTGGATGTGCTGGGCAGTTATCAGTGAGCGACGAAACATCACGTTAAGCTGTTTGGCCCATATAACACACTGTTCACCAATCATCCATGCTCGACGTTGTGCAGTGTAATGACATGAAAATGTGCAGACATTTTTTAAGCATCGCCACAGTGGCTTTCTTTCCTACGACTAATAATTTAATTTTCTCCAATCAGTCTGCGTTGGCACATGGTAATGCAGAAAGTTACTCTTTACTTCGTTTTTCACCATGGCATTTGTCATTTTTATAAATGAGCAACTTATCTGGCATCAGTTTAAAGACCAAACTTGTCGGCATTGAAAACATCACGCAGAGAGAAATCTTTCAGTAATTGTAATAAGTTTTTTTCCGCATTTCAGCATCTTGTTCATTTTCCATTTACAGATTCCACTTCTCCACTGATCTGGCAATAAACAATTCCATATCTAGCTTTAAATTGGTCAGTCCATCCACTCGATCCAATAAAATCACTGATGTGTAGTTCCTTTGCAATTTCGTGTGCTTTTTCAGTCTGCAACATCCCATTCAGTGGCAAATTTAAGCTATGAGCTTGGTGTAACCATTGTAGTAAAACTTTTTCCAATTCTTCAAACTTTCCAGTCTTTATTTTTTCCATTTGATACCCACTTGCACAGCCTTCTCTTCTGTCTCCTTCCTATTTTAAAAAAATTCCGTAACGTTGAACTTAAGAAGTGGCCAGATCTTCCGCGATTTGTTGGATTTTTTTTTTCTTTTAATTTAGGGTTTTCATCTGTTTTTCAAAATTAATTTATCATTAATAAACGCTTTTTTTCTTATCCCACTCATCATACAATCAAAAGTTATACGTATTTGCTTTATATTACAGTACATGTTTAAAAAGTTAAAAAACAAACTGCGGTAGCAATACACAACCACGAAATTCACTATCTTCACTAAATGGCACCTCACTACTGTGCTGTGCTCAACTGCAAAAGTTGGGGATGGGGTAGAGTGACGTCGACAGAAACGTAATTTTAGTGCTTAAGGATTCTACGCTTTCTCCCTATCAAGGTCACAGGAAAAAGGACCCTTATGCGCTGCAAAGCCACAAGCAGAGCTCACAACAAGCCTGTTTAGCTAGTTGCGAGGAATAGGGAGTTTTCTGTCTTATCAGAGTAAACTTTCCAGTGACTTGTGTAACACGCAACTAACCCACTTTTTGCATAGTATTACTATTCACCCAAATTCAAAATGTACATGATGATGCTGCTACAAAACTGAGCACTTACTAAGTGAGATTCGAAGCATATTAAATAGGGTATACTGTATTTGTACTTATTTGCCGCTCAATTCTAGGGACTGCGTGAAAAATGTGTATTAAGCAGGAAATCATATTAACAGTGAGTGTATTAAGCAGATTTCACTGTACTAAAAACTATGAAAACTTCTTGTGTATATTTTCTTCCCAAAATAATGCACAGATATGTTTCCTTCTATTACAGTGCCTAGAAGAATTAGTGTGTCGTGCTCGCAGAAAATCTTGCTGCCCGCAATCATGAAAACGGTAGATGGCGCTGCGATCGGATGTCACGTCGCTTTTCGGGAGGAAGGACGACGAAAATGCACATCTTTCTATGACACACACCCAGCTCGTCAGCATTCAGCATTATGTGTACTCCTTGAACGATATTTTATAAGCAGATAACTTAAGTATTTACGAAATAATCGACACCACTTTCACCCCCCCCCACCCCCCCCCCCAAAAAAAACGAACGGGGTGCTCAAGATTCATTAATAAGGGTATCGTAGTTTAAGTTAAGCTTTGCATTATGCTAACGTCAACATTAATGTTAGATATTTCGGAAGTTTTAGAGTCATACATGGGTTACATTATGAAAAAACACTGGAGACCAATATGCAGTTTACAATCACTGAAACATCAACTTACAGTATAAAGTAAAAATTAAAAAGAAAATATTTTGCCCCTCAAAACCTTACCGGAAAAAAAGGGGGAAATATTTTCTCAATGAGACATGGGCTTTATAATTTGCATTCCAATAATCCAAATAGGTCTTGAAATTCAGTAACCTAAAAACTTAAAATTATTTAATAATGTACTTCATTTTTGAGCAATGAGTGACTAAATTTCTTGGTAAGAACATGGGATCAAAATAAATATTGAAACTTAATGCTTTCCATTTAGTTGCAGAGTGTGGCTTTCAAAATAAGCCTTTTAATGAGTTAAAAATAGAATACAACAAATGCGATTACTATTTTTAAAATTGGTCTATTTTCTAATAATATACCAACTGTAATCCATTTATAAAAATCATTCCTAAAAAAAACTTTGCCTGTGATACGATAAACAAAATGAATCATACTGAACAGAAGTAAATATACAAAACCTGAATGTATATGATGACATTCTTTTAAAGAAAAATAATTATAACATTTTTCTTTACTTTTCTTCACCTTATAATAATTATGTGATTAAATTTGCTATTCAAATGGGTTTGCAGTGAAGAGAGGAAAATTGTTTTGCACCTTAAGTAAAAAGTTTAATAAGGTAAAAATTAAGAAGTGGGTGTTCATGGAGTCTGTCTAAATGGGATAATTCTATGCAGTCCTTGTAAACTATTTTTACCCTTAAAAAAAAAAGGAAATTATTAATGTAGCATACACACAGGCGTAGCATGGGGAAGGCACAGTAGGGCATGTGCCCCCCTCTCCCCACTTAAAAATTGGAAAAACTAATTAGTCGTTCTCCTTTTAAATGCCATAAAGTGTGATATACAGCGAAGGGAACACTACGTAATAGCCATCATTGTTATGACTGCTTTCCAGCAGAAATTCATGCGCAATAGCATGCAGTCATCTTACGATGGGTTTCATCATCAGATGACAGCATGAGGTCAGTGCCGCTTTTGGGGGTCCTGGGCCGTCGTATTTTTCGAGGCCCCCGATTATGTATATACAGAACATATACAACATATGGATATATATATATACAATGCATCAGAATTATTATATACCACCACCATTACTATGTTACCCCTATGAGAAGCAATATTCAATATCCAGTAACTTTTTAAATACCACTTGAACGAAAAATGCCGTGTTCGAAGTGGGCAGGTATGGCATACTGGTAGTTAACAAAAATGGAAGTGAGCATACCGGCAGTTGAAAAACATTGTTTACCCATCCTGGTATGTAATAAATTATAAACCCGTCACAAACTACGTAAAGAAATTAGGTTGAAAGCACAAATTTTAACGCAAAAATCAGCAAATGATATTTTTAATGGCTAAAATTGAAAAATGATTAGCAGCTGGGACTGAAAAGACGTTAAGTGCTCTGCTGTTACACTACAGTTTTAGTGTAGCAGCAGAGCACTTAACATACTGAAGCAGAATGGCTTTCGATTTAAAATCTTGGTGTCGACCATATCGGCAGTAGCTCTGTGCCACTTCGATCACTGGAAAAATGGTACATGACAAAAATTGTAGAACTTCATGAAGTGTACCAAATTGCATTCACATTTTGTTGTTCAGCAAATTACAAGAAAATGGGTGCTGGAAGATATATTTCTTCCCTATCTTACAAATTATTAAACGAAAATTAAATTGAAACCGAAGAAAGATACCAACCAGCGCCCTTTTCAGACATGACGCACCGGACGAAAATGCGGATATGCAGCCCCCATCAGTTATTTGTGTAAACAGCGACGATGTAAGAAAAAATATAAAAGTAGCCCAGGTGGGCAAACCCTATTGATAAACATACGTGCGCTTCTTCATATATATAACACAAATGACGGTTTAAAAGTTAAAAAATGATTCCGAAAAAAAATGCAATTTGTGCGTGGCCCTCAGGCCTCACCCGCATTTAAGATCGGGAGGGATGCCGGCTTTGTTTTTTATTTTGTCACAAAAGATCCACCCGAACTTTCTTCCTGCCTCCTCGGGAAATCGAAGCTATGAGCAAGGTTTAAAAAAAAAGGCAAAAAAACTTCCAACTTTCTGGATTGGTGTTTCTTCTTTTCTTTAAATAAAAAAACCTGCTGGTGAGTGGTAAAAGATTTTAACTTTTTGTAAACCCATAAGACTCTTGGGACGTTAGGGGGCCCTGGGCACCAGCCCCGTTGGCCCACCCCTAATATGGCCATGCATGAGGTGCTTCGAAAGGAGTTGCTTTTTTTGTATTCATTAAGGTGAATCAACAAATCCTGGCACACCTTACAGATTTGGCACCAATGGCAACTGAACAGGTGCCTTTTCAGGAAAAATATTTTTAAAAATGCTCTCCCAACCCAACAAGAAAACACCAGTTTACACTTATCCGTGCCCCCCCCCCCCCGAAAAAAATTGGTCACACTACGCCTATGTGCATACATGTCAGAAGAATTAAATACTTAATGAATTGTTACTGAAAAGATTAAGCACAGAAATTTCAGGGAGACTCAAAACTAAAGTACAAGGCAGTGATGTTTTATTAGAATACATGGCCTACTTCCATGTAATAGTGAGACACAGAATGCTGGTTTTAAACATTTGTGATAAAAAAAAATATTATTATGAATTTGTTTCATGCTTACCTCTTCTTGTACTGCCTTCACAGATCTATTTTCTACACGACCAGAAAAAATGTACATAGCTAAGATTGTTTCCATTCAACCTGCACATTTCCCCCTTTCAATATGTAACATTGAATAGATGTTCGGCTTTTCGATCACATATTTCACTCCCAGCCCTGCAATAAGTAATAATGAATTGTGGTCCTGCTTTTGATTGCACTTTCACACAGTCTTGTGGCTGATGCAGAGTTAACTGATAATCTCCTTTTGATGTGAGAGAAATAAATTTGTGCTCATGTTCTTCCTTTAACAGCCACAAGAAAATACAATAGCAGGCAATGGTAGTTAACACTACTGAATCTTTAGGATAGTTAAGCTTACCATAATCTGTTGCAGTTAAATAAACAAAGCTGTAAGATTATGCAAGATCTAAATCTATTAGTTTGTTATGAATAAATAAAAAAATTACACTTGAACAGTTTGTTTCAAACTTGGTTCGAAGAATGCCTAGTTATGTGTATCAGCACAGGCTTCATTTCTTCAGGAGTATCCGATATGCAGTACATGTTAACACAATAATTTTGTTCGGTTTCTTTCAGAAATTAGAAACATGTTGCAAGTTTAGTATTATATGCAGAATACCTATGACTGTGTATATCAGCACAGATATAAAAGTAGGTGGGATATAAAACTAATCATGCAGTATTTGGAATCCATATGTATAATCACAATTACAACCGAAGTATCACAATTATATTATTACTGTATTTGAATGTCTTCTCTCTGTTACTATTTCCAGTATAAATTTAATGGACTGACTCAAAAGTTTTTTTGACAATTTGTATATGAAACTGAATTTAGTAAACTGTTAATTGCAGGATCAATTGCACCTCCGCATTTTTAAGTGTTTTTGCCGTTCCCTTTTGGATGAACGATTCTTATTTTGTTGTTTTAAATAGAAATTAAGTCTTGTCATAATGTAATACTGAATAACTTTACTAGTGGTCTCTATTTCATGATTTTTGCAACCAACTGTTTTCAAGGTGGAACCACGTAAAGCCTGTATGATGTCCAAAATGCTATCTCGGTGCAATTCAAGAAAACTGAAGCACTTAGTAAATTTTTCTTCAATTTCATAGATCAAGGCAAAAAGTTTGTTTGACAAATATGTCAGCCCTCCCTGATCAAAATGTTTTGTGTATTCTGCATTAACATTATTGATAGACACCTTATCCTGTTGAAGAAGGCTTTTACAAGTTTCACACGCAATTTTTCTATTAAAAACATGAGCCACAAATCCTGAAATATAATATATGAGACGAACATCACTCTTTTGCTGGACCAGAATATTATGCTCCAAACTGCTTTCTTTGCGCGTAAGGTCAGAAGAATTTTCATTAGGACTTCCAGTTTCAAAAAATGAATCAATAACCAAAAGAGCTGATTCTTCTGGTTCCTTTGGTGGGACACTGATTAGTGAATTTACTACACAAGGTGGAGCATTACCACCTCTTGGAGGTTTAGCAAGGTTATAAAAACTTAGCATTTCTACAATTGTCAGAAATTCAGTGCTATTGGGGTGATCATTACATCCTTTGCATTGGCGAATAATGCTGAAAAGGTTTTCAATTTTATCCTGACTTAGTCTAGATGTTAAAAGGTAAGAATAATGAGCACTATGCATCAAGTATTCAACAAGGGATGAAGCGCTGCTAATCGATACCTTTAAACCTGTAGCAGTACTTTCAGAGATGAAACCATTACCTTCGGCATGCATTTCCCAAATATTTAAGAACTGCAAGAACTCTTTAAGAAACTCGTATTTTGAGCTATTCAGGTATAAAGAATTATAAGGAGTTCTTGATGTCATTATGTCAATGAGTGCATTCATTTTTGTTATGAACATAATAGTTGGCTCTGGATCCCCGTATTGAAAACTTATTTGGTCTTTATAAATAAACAGGCCTTTAAGAACTTCTAAACTGAATATCTGAAATGCCAAGTTAACTTTCATTTTTTCAAAATTGTTTGGAGTAAGATGAGCTTGAGTTATTTTTGGCATTGCTCTTAAACTAAGAGCGTTTTGATCCAACTTCCATGCAGCTTTTATAAATTCTGAAAGACTGAATCCATTTTTTAAAAATGCATTACGTACACATTTGATTAAATGGGGAAAATCTGAAAAGAAGTGCAGATATCTGTGTCCATCAACAGGATGAGGCACCTTGCATTTAATGTCTCCTGCGCTAGTCACGCCAATGCCAAATTTACGCCACATGGATCTGTTCCATGATGTTCCATCACCTACTATGCCATCCACAAATAATCCAGCTTTTTCGGATAATATTATTGCTTCAGTTAAAAATTTACTGAGCATATCCCCTTTCATATTACTTTTTGTGGCAAATACTGCTAAAATTTGGGTCGAATCCCCAGTAAACGGCTGAAATAGAAATACCAAACCATGGTCACATAACTCATGTATTTTCTCCGCAGGTGTAAACAATCCATAATCAACATATCCCTGAATAGTCCCACTTGACTTTAGTTGCAGGTGCTCAGAAAGTTTCATCTCATCAAAAACTATGCAACCATGCCTTTCGAAAGAATTTAATTCAGCAGTTCTACCTTTCAAAGTTTCAAACATTTTCTTATTAAATCCATAACCAGCTTGATATGATTTTACATATTTTTTCAAACAAGTTCGACTAGGCAAAATAAGTAATTTGTTTAACCTCATGTGCTCATAGAGCCGGGGACTTTTCATTCTCATTATAATGCATTCTAACAACCAACTGCTGTCATACCTCATACCTTTTACACTCTTTCACTCTGAAGCTTTAATGCATTCACCTATGGCTAATTGTTGCTTATGAGATAAATATTTCAACTTGTTAGTCAAGTTATTAGATGTATATTTTTTGTTTCTAACTTTTAAGTTTTTAATTTTATTTCTCAAAAAGACTGTATGTTGTTTTAATCGCTTTGAAGTTTGATGTGCCATTTTTAACTTTATTCCACATGTCAGAACAGGTCTACCATTTCTTCGTCTTTTTAACAGATCTGTGATTTAATAAACGCTTGCGCTGTTACTGACATGCTGAACATATTGCTCCATTTTCACTAACATGACCAACACATTTCCTGTTTTGCCAAAACTTCCGATTTCGAGTAAGGAGTTGCTCACCTGTTTTGTGCTTAGGTATTTCTGGAAATTCTTCAAGAGTTCCAACACCACGACAGCTGTGATAGGAATTGGCCTTTTCCAGTATCGTTTCCAAACTTTTACATGAATTTACTTTCTCTTTAACAATTTCTATACCTTTATGGTACACAATACATGAAATTTCAGATTCTGAACATTTTTCAACAACAATTTTGGTATCAGGATTGGTATGTTCTTTCGAGTATGTTTTCCATTTCATAAAGCACACAACATTTGGAGATTCTTCATATGTAACAGTTACCAAAAATTTTGTTGGCAAAGTAACGTTGCATATTTCTTCAAATGAAATAAGGCCTTCATTCATTTTTGTGTTGGTATCTATTAAACGAGGATTGTCCTCCAATTTTCTCTTTTTTTCTGGTACAGAAGATGTAATCCTTGTAGAACGTTTGTTTGGTAAAGGTTTACTTAAATATTTCGGTAAATTTGGGAAAATAGTAGGTATGGCGTCAGGCTTGAGTAATGGTTTGTCTCGGCATGTTAGAACTTCCTTACCTTGAATAGTGGAACGATAATGCATCTCCATGAATTTAGATTCAAAGTGCAAGGCACATACAACACAACTTTCATCAAGTTTCTTATCAGCTCTGGGAATTGCCTTATCCCATTTGCTCAACATATCAGGTATTTTGGGGACAGCAAAGAGTGATATTTTATTTTTGCAGGATTTATAGCCAGTATTACATCCTGGCACAAAACAGCTGCTTTGCCTTTTCCGTTTTCTATGTTTTTTATTATTTGCTAATGCAGAATTTACCAGTCCTTTCACAGCTGACATTATTTCCTTATGATCTTATAACTAACTGTTGCAGTCGATTTCAGTACTGCACTTAAGTTTAACCACACAGTAGGTTTAGCGCGTGACAGCCAATACTTGATCAACTTCTACATCTTCACGAATAAAAAGTTACTAATTTCGGAAATAAATTTTGTTATAAACAATCCATAGTTCACAGTTGAATAAAACTAACACCGGAATAAGCCTATTGCGTTTCAGTGGTCAACTGTTGAATTACCTAGTGTATTACTGTTATGATCGAGCTACAACGAGTTAGCAAAGATACTGCCAAAAAGATTTCTCTCCACTAACCTTTGTTTTGTGAAAATTTGAAGTTTTGTAAGGCAGCAAATCCTTGGTAAACAAACTTCCCACCATTGAATAACATGAAGCCGATGAAGCATCCTAACGTAACTTCCGATGCCAGCGCCCTCTGTCATTTCATGAAGATTGGTCACAAAACCGTGAGGGACATCTTAGGGAGCACGACACACTAATTCTTCTAGGCACTGTACTTCTATATCTTTTCTAAAAACTGTTCGATTTGAAAATCTGTGTCTGATACCTTCCTTCTGCTATGAGAAACTTTGTGTGCCATTTGTTAATTTTCGGAATATGCTAATTTTTAGCTAGTGGTGGAAGTAAGTAGCTGTTTTTTTTTTTGGTGGCTTATTTTGACCTTAACTGAAATTTGCTAATGAAAACTTTTTGTAAAAATTTGCCATAAAATCAGATTGCTTCCTAATACTAGAAATTTAAAATCTAGTTGTCTCTCTGTATTTTTTGAGCTAACCAATCACTTTCCACCTTCTGTGATTAGTTTTCTAATAATGCCCAGTTAAATTGCCTTTATCACTGATGAATGCAGCTCTACACATAGCCCTTGGAGTTACCTAGCCACAACTGGAAGGTTTAAAAAATGGTTCTTTGGGGTTTTCTATGTTTGAGGGAGGGGGGGGATTGTATTATATATAACACAGGGATTGTGCTGCTAATCGCATTTTTCACAATTTGCGAAAAATAAAATATCGTTTTAGTGAAAATATTGGTGATTAGCTTTTTTAAATGCCCTAGCAAAACAATCGTTAATATTTATTCGATTTGGTATTTAAAAAATTAAATTCTAATATTAAGTTACTTTTTTCATTTTTTTACATTGCACATGAGACAGTTATTACATGAAAAGAGTGATGCAATCGCTGACTTAAGACTTATTGTACCAATTCATGGTTTTTCTAACTCCAATGGAGGGTGAAAAAAAATGGCAACTTCAGATTACATTTGGCAAAAAAAAAAAAAAATATTGGATTTTGTTGAAACTTCAAAAAAAGCCAGAGCAACCATTGATGCATTCTGTTCTGCAAGAACTGTGGACATAAGGTGTCCATAAAGTCTTTCCAACATTACAAAAATTAATATAAAAAAATGTATTACAGGCACAAGAAAGAGATTGCACAACAATGATAGTGCACAAGACCCCCCCCCTTTTTTCTAATAATGCCCAGTTAAATTGCCTTTATCCCCCCCCCCCCCGTCAATACTCCTTCGTATGGGCGCCATTTGTGCCCCGAAGGACATCTAAAGCGATATTTGATTTCACGCCATGTTTTGTTTAACATCTTGGCAGAGACAGAACCAATGATGTCAGTTATTCTGCTCTTCAATGTCTCGTCACTCGGAACACTGCTAGAAAACTTGGTTTTTCACATAACCCCACAGGAAAAAGTCCAGAGGGGGATTATGTTGTTGGGCGATTCGAGGTGTCCATGTCATGGGACCGTCAAGTCCAATCCATCTGTTCGGAAATGTGGAATTCGGGAACTCACGAACCATTATTAGACCCTGGGGCACTGTCTCGTTGGAAAATAACCGTATGTTGGAGTGCATGCAGCTGAGGTGCTACAAAAAGTTACAGCCTGTCCAGGTACACGTTACATGTTACTATGGGCTCTGTAAAACAGAAGGGTTGGATGATTCTGTCGTGCATCAGGCCGCACCATGCGTTCACTTTCGGGCTAGCCCTCTGTTGTTCGATTACATAATGGGGATTTTCTGATCCCCAGATTCGCACATAGTGCCTATTTATTGTACCAGAGACATGGAATGTGGCTTCATCTGAAAAACACACTGTGCAGGTAATCACTATCGTAAGCTATGTGCTGCAACATCTGTCACAAAAGAAGCACTGTGAGCCTGGTCATTAGGCTGAGAGCTTGAACGACTTGTAGCTTACAAGCATACAGATGACGCTTGTGTTAAATTTTGTTAACTGTGGCACGGATAATCCCGCTTTCCAGTAAAGCACGACTAATGGATTTCCTGGGGCTTCTCAGAAATGTCTCGTGAACAGCTGCTATCTCTTGTGTAAATGGTGGCTCTGAGAAGATCACCAACACTACCTGTGTTTAAACTTTCCATACCAAGCTTTAATGCTTTTTTTGGTCCAGTGGTGATCGTCTGTACTCTTTTCTGAAATGACACTGGACAGTAACTGTCAATTTGGTCTCGTGGAACCACAACACGCACGCTTCTTTTTCTTGCATAGAAGCCATTATCAACAAAATGCTTATCTTATTCAGCCCTGGCGCTCCCCTAAAGAACAGAAAAAAAACCCCTTGCTGCTGTTGCATGAGCTATAACATGTTGCTGACCATGTTATTTTAACTTACATAGATTTTTTTATATTAATTTTTGTAATGTCGGTAAGACTTTAATGGACACTGTATAATTGGGATGGTTCTGCATTTGGGGTGTGTATTCATTAAGCAAAGTTTTACTGTATTAAACTAATAAGTGATCTGGTTTGAATTTTAGTAATGGAAGCAAGGGTTTGTCTTTGCTGCTCAAAAAGTATTTTTTCAAATGAGTTAAATGAATTATGAAACACCTACATATGAACATATCAAAAGGTATTTTTTTTTTGTGAGTTAAATTAATTAAGAAACACTTACATATGAAAGGTTGGATTTTGTCACAGGTTGTGTAACACATTCTAAGGTCATGTTTTCATACAAGTAGTGGTGCAAGGGATGAGCTTCAATAATTTATTCAATGCATAAAACATTTTTGTTTTTAGATATCTAATTTCTGCAGTTTATTTCTGAATGCCAAACGTTCTGCTTTATGTGCAAAAATGTGTTAAATTCTAAGCAAAATTTTTTTTTTTTTTTCCAGGTTCCACGCGGTGCTTCAAGAGTAGCTCGTAGCGCTCCTTCTCGTGCATCTTCGGTGCGATCGAGAGGAGCAACTACCCGAGGACGAGGTGGCTCTCGTGGAACCGGTCGTGCTGCAGCAAAAATTATTGGACGTGGTGGCAAACAGAGGGGAAATATGGCCGGTAAGCGTAAGTTTGACAGTGGTCACCAGAACCAGGGGGCCTCCAAGCGCCGCCTTCAGAACAGCCGAGGGGGCATGGGCAACTCCTGGGGTGTACAACCCATTCCCCAGCAACCACGTGGCGCCTCTGGGGGCGACGTCGAGTGGTACCAGGACTCCTTTGGCCAGCAGTGGGGTTAAATATGTCAGCCTGTAATATGTGAACGTATGTGTTCACCGCCGTAATTTTTCCATGTGGGTAAACAGTTTGTGGGCAGAGTGGAAAATGGCAGCTGTGGGAACAGTGCCCATTAGCCGTTCAAAATTTTTTGAGGGTATATCTATATATCTTGCTTTTAAATGAAATTAAAAATGAAGCTTATCCACATGCTGGCCTGGCCTGTTCCCACACCAGGCCCCCACTCTGCTGGCTTACTGTCACTTTTATTGTAAGCTATTTAAACATATGTGACTGTGCATTATTATGCTAAGTGTTAATTTACTTTATTGATGCATAGGAAGATTCCTTTTCTGTATTCAATAGACAACCATGTATGTATTTAAATTTGTACTCATTATTCATCATTCAAATGTGTGTGTCAAGAACTTGTTTCTAATTCATATTGTCATACCTAATGCACAAACTTATCACTGGAAAGTTCATATTCATAAACTAGTATGCGTCATCTGTAAATGATTTTGAATGTTAATTGAAAATAAATAATTCATTGTCATTGTTGCTTTAGTCTTTCCAATTTGCAGCATAGCTATCTTTTGATACTTGTAAGGCAAGGTCAAAATTGTCTATCTGAAAGCATTTCTACTTAAGACTTAGGGTGAACCTGTTATTTCATGGCAGCTGTATCATTTATATTTACACTACATCAAATGTTGAGCTGTTCTCGGCGAACAAGTCTAATAGAAACAAAATTTTTTGTTCCTGTTTTTGTCTTCCAACTCTGAGTGATATTGTCACACATTGATAACTTGTAATTAAATTCTGAGTTGGGGTGGGGGTGGTTTGGGTTTAGTTATTGAGGAATTTGACATTCAAAAAGAACATTTTGAACCTTTCTAAAATAAAATTTGCATAAATTGCATACTAAATTTAAATGAAACAAAGTGCTTGGTTATATGCATCCTTCCATATATTTCATTGCCCTCTTTGTATTTCACCAGGCATTAAAGAAAGGATGTATATTGGAGCCGATTTTTTCTGCCTTAGCTGTTTATGCTACAGTTTTAACAAATGTGCCAGATTCCTCCCTTCACCTTGCTTTTATAACTTCTCGTTTGATCTGTGCAAGTTTTTGTATGACTCTTCCACAAGTTCCCGGTTTAATCAGTTTGTAATTACTGATCTTGTAGCATCTCAAAATAAAGTGTAACACACAGTATGTTGGAAAGAGATGTATATACCTTGTGAGCTTGATTACTGTTTGTAGGTTCAGTTTGATGGGGAAATGAAATAGCTATAGCTTTTGTACTGGCTAATTAGTCAGTTTTGGCATATTTGAACAAGTGTGGTAGTATGCACAGCGAAGAGGTGTGGTGTGCTATCTTCTAATTTGAATTGTGCATTTATCATGTTCTTAAAATGTTGTCTAATAGCTTTGTGTAGGAGCTCCTCTTAAACTGTCTTGGCATGGCATGGCTTTTTAATGCTTTTTACCTATCAATATAATAAGTTTGGTTGGATTTTAATTTTTTTTAAATTGGGGCAAATCAGTTTCGGCAGAAGCATTAGTTTATGAAGTTCAATAATTACATCAGTTTTATTCCATTCTTTTAAATAAAGTAATTCATTCATTAAGAAATAAGTGTTCTTTTGAATTTTTCAAATTTTCTGGCGTACTTTGTAGTTTTAGTTGTTTGATTGCAGTCTAACCAAACTGTAGATTGCTTTTGTACTTGGTACAGAAATTCAAGAGGAACTTTAAAAAAAGCGTTAGGTGGTTAAAGGCTTTCAGTAGTTTATTTATATAATTCATTCAATATGTACGTGAATTTTTGCTGAAGAATTAGGACAACTGAAATTTTAATTTAATGTACTGGGCTTGAGCAGTTATTTACTTTTAAGTGGAATTAAGTTTAAGTCCATTGCATCCACATGTCTAAAGAATATATATAATGGGTTTTAATATTTAATTATTAAATATTCTCCATGACATGGCAAAACTTGAAAAAGATAAGTCTTAAATGTAAGGTTCTTCTGGAATTTCCTGTGTACCTGCTAAGGTATTTATTATAGTATTTTTTTGTGGTTGGGAATCACAGCATTACTAAAGCAATGAAAGGGTGTTGTTCATGCTGTGATCATCATGGAGCAAACTTTCCTTGTGTACATGTGAGAGGTGTGGTTACCACATACCATTTGTGTGTGTTGTGTATGTGTAGACATTTTGGTCATAACAAAATGAACTTAAAAATTTGAAGGTAAATATGAGAACAAAATCATTTTTTCTAGTTTGTTCCTATCTGCTTTTGTTTTACAAGAAAATAGTTACTGAAATTTGGAGTTATGTTGAAATAGTACCTTTAGCTCCAGACTGGTTAAACTGATATACCTAAACTTTTTTACACAACTATGTTAGAGAAAAACTTTGTTTGTGTGTTAGTGTTCAAGCCCCCCAACCACACCCCAAAAATGGAAGAGGGTAAGATGCCATTGAGGTTTTCCAAAAATGTGAAATCCTTCCTTCCCCCTTCTCTAGACCTTGTGAATAAAGTGTTTTCATAACTAACTGTATGTTTTTGTTTTTAAACTCTTGTGAGCATTTGGAAAGTGCTGGTAGAATACTTCTGTGATAATGATTAAGATGTTCACAACTGCTTGAGCCTGATGCTTTTATTCTGTTATGTTAACTTGCCCAGTGTTCTCAGGGTAATCCGCACATCGTTGCACAAATACTTTTAGTTTGGGTATTTTCCAGCAAAGGCTATTATTGTTAATGCATTTCCTTAACATGAGCTATATTTTCATTTCAGCAGTAGCTGTGCAACTTCATTTGTAGTATAAAAGGCTCAAACCCAGGTTCAGGTGGGGAAAATTGCTTGAAATCTTTGAGAAACATGTACTTAGCTGTCTACAAATGCTGATACCTTAAGTAAATAACCTCTCTCTCTCTCTCTGTCTCTCTCTCTCTCTCTCTCTCTCTCTCTGCATGAAGGATTGGAGATGTTTGGTATATTGAAATGGCTGTTATGCTGGATTGGTGGTTTCTTTTTTTTTTTTTCCCTGTCCCAGTGTTTGGGGTGTTGTGGCATTTACTTCATGTAGCTCCAGCACTCTGCTTTTTGCTCTTGGTACAACTTTTGGTTCTTAATTGCATTGCAATTTAGTTGGCTATGCTTGGAAAATAACTTTTTATGAAATTGTGATTATTTTTAGGGTATGTATATAGTTGTAACATTTTTGTAAAAACGTTTTAGTTGGGAAGGGATGAAAATGATTTGATACCAACTCCTTGGTTTAATGTGCATTTTTGTTGCAAAGGGCTTAGAGCTCTTATAAAAAAAGTCAGTTTTGAAATATGTTAAATGAAAGCAAAAATAAAGAAAATATTTGTGAAACCTGGTCTATCACTGAAATAATGTCTAATCAGGAGCTTTAGAATTGGCTTTCATTTAATTTAGTTCTAAAGGTGGTAATTAGCTACAAAATCACCTTCCCCCAACCACATATTCTGATTGTTTGGATTTTACTTTTAAAAAAACTGTCCACCTTCACTGTATTTCATTGTAGTAGTTGAACAAAGGATTTGCTATGAGAAAATAAACTCAGGTGAACCAAGTTCAATAAAATTTAAGATTCAACTTTATTCAGCTATATTCATCTTAAAGTACAATGAAATGGGATTGTTTAATTTCTAAACTCTGGGTACATAATAATCAAATAGCAAATTCAAGAGCATGTGAGAACATTAAGAAATGTGAAGGCAATGGCTTTAAAATTACATTATCACTGAAGGTGATAAATTTAATCTGATACTCTCCTGCTTCAATCTGGTGTGGTTTTATATGTAATAGAGTAAATGATTTTAAGAATAGCAAAGAATAAAGTCACAAAGCATTTTCAGTGAATTGCAAACTTCTCATTATATTCATTTCATTATTACAAATTTCTTATTTCCCCTGGAGAAAAGACAGTGGATTTTTAGCAGTTACAAATACTTTTGAAAGTAAGTTTGTAGCACTCTTCAAATTAAGGTAATTGTAAAATAAAAATCATTGTGGTTTGTGTTCATCAATGCTACTTTTTCTCCTGCAGGCTACATTTTTTAATGTGCAAAGCCATTGTAGGAAAATATGACCTGTATCAAAGCATATTTTCAAATCCTATCTGACTAATGTGACATAAGAAATTGACTGATTTTGAGGACTCAAAAGAAACTGGCACAACTTTCCTGTGTGTTGGAGCTTATTACTAGAAATTTTTTTTTTTTTTATTGCAATGGCACAGGGTGCCTCAAAAGTATTTTGCCATTTGGAATGGATTTTCTTGGACAGCTTAAGTTATAGCAGGTGCAGAACTAGAGCTAAGAATTTTGAAGTGTTAGCCAAATTTTAAATGTGAGCCATAATTTGAAAATCTTAGCCAATGTTGGTGGTGTAAAAATTGTTACAAAAAAGGCATATAAAAATGTAAATAAAACAGGAAAAATGAAAACACAGAAGGAAAAGTTGTTTACAAAATTTCATTTTATGAATTTGGACAGGCCATGTCATCTGCTTTACCAGTAATTAAATGCTATATCATAATTAAACATTCTCATTAGGTCCTTCAATGTTTTTAACTTTCATCTAGTTTGTTTTTAATGTTCTGTTTGCTAAAACAGTGTTTTTCATTTTTTGTGGTCAATACAGCAAGTTAACGCAACCTTTTGTTAGTTTGGTTTGATAGATCCAAAAAAATTTCATGAATAAGTCTTGATGTTTGTGCATGAAACATTCCCATGTCTGCTATTAGAAAATATGTAAAGATATTTTAAAGTCTTACAAAGAAGATTAAGTTTGCAGTGAATGTTTATTTGGAATTTTTTGTATGCCAACCACATTAGAAAACCCCAATTAAAAAATAAAAATAAATCATGGCTAGTTTATAAAGTTTTAGAACCAATTGGTGCAAAATTTAGATGGCCCATATGTATTAGCAATTTATGGTGTTGATCAAAATTTTATTTACAGAGAAAACATGGAGAGATGCAGTTTCGTGTTTTTAATCCCAGTTCTGATTAAGTTTCACGTCAAACTGTGATGGATCAACTAACCGCAAGCCTTTAGGCCCGATGCTCCCTGCATGGAAGCAACTGCCAAAGGCCAGCTGTACACAGAGAGAAACGACCCAAGGGGAATCATTTGCTGACCCACTTGCCATAAATTACGGAATATTTTCTTCCCCGGCGGCTCTTATTTCCATCCTACTCCCCACATGACTCCCGAGCAGCCATGATAAACCTTTCACGGGATTCCATGACGATCACAAATTGCAGCACCGTTTTTATCAACACAGCTTTAGAAAATCACTTTAAAATCATCAGTTGCAGTTTAGCCCAAACATTACTGTGAATTGCAGTTTACTTGAGAATCAAAAATTGCCAGATTCATAAAATCATTCGCCACATTTTTGCCGATGAGATTCTAATTCTCTCCCCATATTTCAGATTTAGATGCATGTGGTGACTTGGCAAATGTTTAGCACAAGCCCTGCACGTACCAAAAAGGTTTGCCAGCAAAATATTGCCAAATACAACAGACTGAAGAAGAAATCTAGTGATGATAGTTCTTAGTGAAATTTCAGTTCAAGTTTCCATAAAACTAAGTGTTTTTCATTATAAAATATTCAAATGTGTCCATCTGTGCGCAGATGTAGTTGCTCCACTGCCTTTTAGCAAAGAAGTATGATCCTTTTTAATTACATTCTAAATTGTTTTTTTCTTTTCTACTAGAAGTGGTCCACTCTCACAAATTTCATGAAAGGTACCATTAGGTTGTTATCCTCTGCTAATTATGTATCCTTGTAACTGAAAAAACTACTTTTCTTTAGTGTAAAACATTTAATAAATCAAGCGTAAACACTTGCTTTTAATGTCCCAGTTCTTATTTAGTCATAGTATTAGAAATGTGAATAAATTTATGAAAAATGAATAGGATGCACATTACCATATGAGCAGCAACACTTTGTTGAATCAGTTCCCAAGATGGGTTGGTGAACAAACTGAAAATTAAGCAAGTTCACGATTTTTGATTCCCATTGTAATCCCTGTAAATTTAGTCACATCCCGGTTGGTCATCATTAGGGTCACTTTGATTTTACTTATTCAGAAGATTGGATTTTTTATTTAAGCATTATACCAGATTCAGAAACATACTTTTTGCACATGTGATCACCATCTACTTCTAATTGAAACTGTGGAATGAGTAGGAAAAACATATTTGGGCATATTAATGGGAAAGATTTTGTATTTAAAAGAACTTGCCTGTAAAGTTTTGTAAAAGGGGTTCTTTGTGGCTACACGCAAGAAAATTTGGCATTGTATATCAGTTGCATTTATTTCTGAAGTGAAAAAATTGTGTTATGCTAAATCAAGACGGGATGGAAGTGAAAAGATTGTGCTGTTCATTAGTCTTTCACATAGTTTTGGTTTTTTTGGTTCATTTACAGTGCTGAGCCATTTTTTAAATTCATATTTATGAAAGCCAGTAATTAAATTTCCTGTTTCAATCTTTGCTCAAATGGCAAATTGCAGTACTTGTGTATTGAAATATGTATTAATATTTGATTTGGTGCAATAGCAAATCATTAGTCCACTTAAAAAAAGGTTTTTATTTTTGCCCTTCAATAACCTTTGTGTGGTGGCAATGTCCTGCATCTGAAACTGACATAACCAAAGCTTTGGCATATGATGATTATCCCTTTATGAAATTGTACTCAGAGCTGGACTGTGATCATCTAAGGCATAAGCTCTGTTGAATTTCTGAGCTCTCCTGCCTTCCCCCATTTTGCGGGAGGGATTTTGAGCTGCTGGGTGTAAGAAATACGAAACTAGAGTTGGAATGACAGCTTCATTTCTTAATGACAATGATTGTATGATAATAACAAATTCCATAACAGGTTAAAGATGTGAAACATTGTTTCCTTGATAGCAAAGGCATTGATTATATTTCCTGAAAGTATGCAGCAGAGCTTATCACACTTCTTACATTACGTTGTCTGCTACTGATTGTTTTCATCGTAGAAAAAAATCTTTGTGAGCTTACAAGTGGTTGTAGCATTGTTTTTACTTTACTCATTTACTTAGCTGTTTTTCATAGTCATCCTAATCCATTGAAAATTTAGAAATCCTTAGTTATATTTGAAATACATGCTGGGTCGTCTTTCAATTTCAAGCAGGCTTGGATTGAAAAACAGGCCTCCAAGAAGTACAAATTTGTTTAAGCCATGGATGTTAATTGGCATATTTCAGAAATACTGTTTGTTCTTGTTAAGTAGAAATTTTTTAGTAATAAAATTTCCCAACTTTGTTTCTGTATGGTTAGCATGTAATTTTTCCATTTGTGGGCTAGTTATATTTTGCTGATTGAATTTTTTCATTTGTGGGCTGGTTATATTTTGCTGATTGAATTTTTTCCAATCCATGAAGTCTCTTTAATTGACTTGTAATACTTGCCTCAGATATATTTATCTCCTTTTTTTTCTACATCTGTTTTTTTTTTTTAATTGCCCAAACTCTCCAATGTGTCCTAACCCAGTTTTATAATCAATATAATGGTTACAATGCTCTTCAGTATTCTGTGTGTGTCCCACATCATTACCAGTGTACACTCAGCATCCAACTCGTGTCGAATTTTAGTATTGCAGATATTTATTTCTTAAATGTTTTGTGAACGTAGAACTAGGTTTATCAATGTGCTGTAGTGTATACTTTCTTAGTGAAAAATTAATGTCTGTTCTCCACCACTGCTCATCCATTTTCATAGCTTATAGTTGCAGTAGGATTTTTACTTGATCTTTCAATTTTCATGCTCCGATTTGAAAGTTGTTTACCAGAGATATGAAGGGTTTGTGTCTTCAGCATAGCGAGTTTGGTTGCAAACTTTGTAAATCATTCAGTGAATCTACACCAGCATTCTAGAACAGAGGTAAGCTGCCTTTTGGGGGTGGGGGACTGCTCTACAACATTTGAAGCTTGACATTAAACAGTCAGCTGAATGATTGATCAACAACAGAGGCTTCTTTCAGATGCTGACTCCAGTTTTTTCAACCACACACACACACACACACACACACACACACACACACACACACACACACACACACACACAACCTTTGTAATATGGGATCAGCTAGTCACCAGATGAAGCAAAATTTCAAAGCTAAACAAATGTGTGTTGAAATTTCCCCAGCTGCTCCAGACCTTAGGGCAGGAGCAGTATCATTTGACTGACAGTTCTACAATTCTCTAATTCCAGTAAGACTCAACAGCAGAGTAGTGCTCTGTTCTAGTAAGTAGTAGTAACCATTCATGTTTGTAGTCCATACTAAGTAGGTACCAAGAAAATTTCCCATTGTCTAGTGTCCAATTCAGTATCTGATTTTTGAAGTGCATTTATTTCCATTTCAGTCATAGCTGAAGTATATCATGGTAGCACAACATGCTTATTATTGCTGTTGGTGACCTTATTTGTATTTTTAATTATTTGAAGTGAAGATACTTCTGGCTGCCCCGGTGGCGCAGTGGTCTAAGCGATGGCCTCTGATCATTCGTCCGAACGGGGTCCGGGTTCAAATCCCGGTAAGGCATGGATGTTGTGTTTGTCTTACGGCACTGGCTCTCACCCTTCCCTAGAACCAGTGACCCTAAATTGGGGACGGGCGACTGCTTATAGCCCATTGAGTTGCTCTCGGTGGTCATTAAACCTCCAAAAAAAGAAAAAAAAATCCTTCCGACAGCTAAGAGCTTCAAAACAGGGCCATTTCTTAAAATGTAGAATAAGCGAACATAACAAGCACTGAAATGCATTTTATGAGGCCCTTCAGTGGTATCATATTTAGCTTATTTACAGTTCCCTAAAGATCCTGCAACAATTGTCATTCCATCAAATTACACTACCCACATTTGGCCCTCAGACTGCTCCTGCAACGTGGGCAGATGAATAGTTTCATCATATCCGTGCCTGATTGTGGTTAGAGAGCAGTTGCCTTATTTTTGTTAGCACGTTTAGCACAGTTTTATTAAAATCAATATTAAATTATTTACAGCATATACTCGTGTATAGGTCGACCCCCCGATTTTTATTTGAATATTTACAATTTTTGTATATCCCATGTATAAGTTGACCCCCCCGATTTTTATGTGAATATCTGCAGTGTTTTTTTGTATACCTACCTATCTTGTGTATAAATTAAAAAAAAAAAAAATTCCGAGGGTGCGTCCGCATGCGGAAATGTGAACCTGCTATTTATTGTTGTAGCTGGCTCTCGCAATGTTGCTTGCGGCAGTTTCCCGCAAAATATGGATGAAACTGAGGCACAATTCTGGGAAGATGATAGGGCTTACTACCATGGTTAGAGAGTTTTCAGTGGAACTTTACAGTCTTTAACAATATATCAATCCACTTTTGCACATAGTCCGCCTCCCACTTTTTGCGAGTGAGTTTTCTGCAGTTACTTCATTCATGGTGAGTAAAGCATTTGCTCCCGCTGCAAACGAATCGTGATGTCGTAAGTCACATTGTTTATCTACTCCCGAGTTTCATTCCCCCTCTCCATGTTTGTGACAAGCAATCTGCTTTAGTGACAAAACCAAACATTGCTCCATTCAGTAAAGATGCAATCCTTTTTGCTCGCTCTTAAGTCTTCAAAAAAGGTTACTGTTTGTTTGATTTTTACAGCCGTGACACATTCAATTTAAACGTAAGTAGGTTGTTAAACTCATTCACTTTTTGCTATCAATGGCAATGTTATTCTGAGCGATCGGCCAAGTTTAGTGACTTTCATTTTCGGGATGCATTGATCAAGTCACCGCGGTTCTGTGTAGATTGTCACGCCTCTCTTCTCCGCCGCTGCTAAGCAGGGGCAACAGTCTCTTTTTGCAATAGTCTGTCCCCCCCCCCCCCGGTCGAATTGGGCACGGTCGTAGGTCACGTCCTGGTGCAACTTAAACTACTGGGCGTTCACCTCTTTCCTCTGGGTGATTTACCAGCAGAGTAGTCAAGGCCATATCGACAGATCTAAATCTGACTTTGAGACATCCTTACGAAATGAGTTTTTCTATTAGTGAATAAGAAAAACCAAACAAACTCGTATATGTAAAATCAAGAAAATTCTTAGCAGTAATTATATCTTCTGTACCAGTAACACCCAGAAAATGACTAAATATACAACTGCAAATGAACTGATGGCACAAAGGACTAAGTATGCGCATTTCCATAAGGCATCAAAATTTTGGTTTTCAACCTATCGGAAATTTTTTCTGTGTATAGTTCGACCCCCTAATTTCGACCTAAATATTTCATTAAAAAAGTTGACCTATACACGAGTATATACGGTAGTTCTTATCATGAAGTGTGGTTTTGCACCATACTGTTTCGTGAATGCCCCAAAGTTAGTTTGCAGGAATTAAAAGACCAGGGGAGGGAGCTGTCCTTAAATCTTTTACAGCTGTATTGTTCTTGGTGAATGCTTCTGTTCCAGCCACACAGCTGAAATTGTATTGCTGTGGAAGTGTGAATGGCAGGAGTAGGATCTGCTATGAGGTCTCGCACAAAATGTGCTTTTCTGGTTATGTGGCTGGTCTCTTGTAACAAGATTGTAACTACATTAGTGTGTGTTTTGTACGTATATTAACAGATTAGTTTATCAAAGGGAGTAGGTAGTCTTCACTTACTTTCTGTAGTTAGAATTTTGCAGTGTTACCAGTTAGTTATGCTTCTCAATATTCATATATATGCTGTTATTCTAGAAGCAATTAGAAGTTTTGAGATCTGGCAATGAAAACGTACATGTTAAATGTCATGCATATCTTTCAGTAGTTACTTTAGTTTGTTTTGTTTTTTTAGTTTCATATTAACAGCAGAAGGGAGGGGGCCATAAAATGTGACATTTTGTCAATATCTGGAAACCTGTCCGAAAAGTCTTCGTAGAGTGCTTATAGTTCTTAGATTTTAAAGTTTCAGGGCAAAAATCTAATTGCATGCAGGTTTAATTTAATAGTCAGAAGGTGCAAGTTTTGGGCAATTAGAATATGAAAACAGTGAAATCCCCCCCCCCCACACACACACCCTCAATAGTATTTCTATGTAAATAAAAGCATTTCCAAAGTATTATTTCTGTGCTCTTTGAGTATGGGTTACGTGCGTATGTGTAAAAGAATATTTGTGTAATTGGCTGTGCAGCATTTTATCCTGAGAACGTGACTTACTGGTTAATAAAGTATGATGTGCTAAAATGTAATTAACTGTTCACAGTGCTTTATGATTAAACCCTCATGCTTCTGCAACTAGCTTTACAGGTAGGTCTTAAAACTTTACAATTGTTTAGATTCTGAATTACACTGTTCAGAATAGCGCATTTCTTATTTGTAACATTAATTCCTGTGCTCTCCTTTTCTATTGACCAGTGGATGTATACAACCACGTCTAGTCTGAAAGGTGTACTTGTGAACCATAGCAGTTTGTGAACTCCTTGGAAGACAGTGATCTGTAGTTTTTTTAACTCCCATGAGATTCATCCCCACCAGTTTGGCAGTGTGGCTGAAGGATTTTATTGTTGTCCATAGAAAATTTTAAATACTGTGATGAAGTTGCCTGCCAAACCATTTTGAATAAATGTATGTTTTTATGTGTTGCTCATTTTTATTTTTTTGATAAACACACATGATCGGGGTGGATAATACAAGCCTGAAATTTATCATTTTACGTTGTGTTTGCTCATTGACTGGATAGAGCAAAGTACATGTCTACATAGCACCAGGTTATTTTAGTACACTCACTACTTGTTCACAAAATGTTCAGGCTTAAAAATGGCAGCTTCTCTACTTAGAACTAGAAAGCTTCATAACAATGTTAAGTACTGTACCAATTCTCACTGTTAAACATTTTCCAGTAATAATGTTGTTTATAATACATAAATCACGTGATAATACATGATAAACTTAGATGTAAAAAATACCAAAATTCAAAGTTCGTGAATTAGGTTGCAGTATGCAATGTGTAGCCAAAACTTAATTTTTTTTTCTAGTAAGCTTTAGGATCACATTTAACCTGTAACAAAACAATGCGCTAGATAAATTTCCTTGTATTTGACAAATTTCGGGAAAAATTATTGGCCAACCATAATGGTAAACAGTCTTGCATATTCTGTAGATGAAAGTTCCTCAGTCATTCAGAAGCCATGAAAGTAAATTTTGAAGTAGTTCTTGTCTTGCCCACCACACATTCATTGAATGCTGTTAATTAAAATGTGTGTAAGCCGCCCCGGTGGCGCAGTGGTCTAAGCGATGGCTTCTGATCATTCTCACGGAAGGGGTCAGGGTTAGAATCCCGGTGAGGCATGAATGTTGTGTTTGTCTTACGGCACTGGCTCTCTCCCTTCCCTGGAACCAGTGGCCCTAAATTAAGGACTGGCGACTGCTTATAACCCATTGAGTTGCCCACGGTGGTCGTTAAACCTCCAATTAAAAAAAAATGTGTAATTAAATTTCAAGTTTGGAATCTTGAAATAGTTCATGCTACTTTCTGCATCAGCATTCATTTTGTTAATTTATTCACTGATGGATCAAAAAAAAAAAAAAGTTTTCAGTGGAAGAATTTGGTCATCAAAGAAAGCTTTGATGATTCTGATGGACTGTTTCTAATATATTTTACATAAACAAAAAGCAAAAAAAAAAAAAAAATGTAATGTTCAAATGGGAAAGTATACAAATAATGCAAACTTTTTACAGAAATGCACAGTTTATTTTTCAATGCTTGACCAGTTTGTAAAGAGGATTTTCTTTTCATCAGTCGATGTTGAGCATAGCAGTGTGCCATAATAGAGTAGCCAGAGGTACTGATTTTTTGACTGCTATTCTTCAGTTGGATCCAGGTTTGAGTTCTGGATGGGACATGGGTGGTGGTTGCCCTATGGCAAAAGATCTCTTCCTTTCCTGGAACCAATTCCCCTAAATTAGGGATGGGTGACTACTAATAGCTAAGAGTTGCTTGTGGTGGCTGTTAAAAAAAACCCTATTAAAAAAAATGGGAAAGACAATGTAAATAATCTGTTGCAAAAAATTTTTGAATTTGGGCTTTCAGAAATGAATACAGTGTTTAACAATGTTTAAGTGCAAATGTGCATTTTTTCACCTTGAATTAAAATTGGGGCATTCAAAAAGGGTGGAGAGTTTCCACAATTATAGCTATCAAATGAAAGAATGTTATGCTAATCTGACCTATAACAGTGTAGATATTGCACTGAACATAAAAGTACATTTGTGACTGGGAAACCTGCATCACAGAAAGTGTAAATAAATATTTATTTATTTTGTTTTCCTCTTGTTAGTGATGTGCAAAAACAGAAAAATTCAGATTCTGTGGTTTGTGTAGAAGCCTGTCTAGATTAAGTGATTCCCTTTGTTTTGGGACTTCGTTTTTTCATAATGAGCACTTGCTGACATCAGGTTAAGTAATAGGTATCTGTGGCACCTAGTCTATAGGGCACATTCAAAGTATGGAAAACTTACTTTGTTGCATAGAAGTCAAAAACACTTTCTTTTTAGTGCATTTTGGTTTAAATCCAGCCTGCATTTAAAAAAAATATTGTAACTACCAGTTTTTAATAAAGTTTAAGTAACATGTTTTTCAAGGAAAACCGTACGTTAGGACTGCTTTTAGGAGGGAAGTTTGCTATAGGAACTTACATTGTATTATTGGATGCTATTAAAAAAATAAATAAGCAGAACCACTCTAGATTGAAAATCTCTTAAATTCAGTAGTAGTCCTTGCACTGATACAATGCCACAATTGGTAAATTCAACCACTTTCTTGCATGAGGCAGCAGAAAAAGTAATTTAATTTGATAAAGTCATACACTGAAGTGCCAAAAGTCGCGGGATACGTGCATAAGTATCGTGTTAGACCTCTAGCCCAGTGAAGTGCAGCAACTAAACTTGGCATTGATTCCACAAATGGCCAAAGAAAAAGACAGGGTGTCTACTGGTCATGAAAGTATTTTTTGTATCAGCACCTGAATGAAGAAAAGTTTGTGCAACTAGAAGAAAATACGAACCGGCACCCTTATAAACTGGCATGTAGTCGATGCCCCGTGGAAGCGGAAAGCTCCGGCTGACGCAAGCAATTGTACAGAGTTGCAAGAATACCTGGTAGAAGCCAGCGACGTCTATTTACGTCAATTATGGACTTTAAGAGAACCCTAATAATCAGGCTGAAAACCGCAGGATGGTCGGCCCGCCATATAGTCCACCACATGGATTGTTCTGACCATACCGTCTTCCGGTTGGGGGCAGTGAATACATGACGGCACTGCCACACAACGGAGCGGTTCTGGACAGATAAGAAAAGAAAGCTTATATAAAAGGCAAAAGAAGCTGAAGTTCTAGATTCTGAGATAAGTTTAGCTAAGATACTTGAATACCGAGTCTTTCACTAGGAAATTTCAGTCTCCATAAATTTTGTACATTCATAGTGTTTTTATATTGCCTTAATAAAAATTGTAAGTTTTTACAGCATGATGATAAAAGAATTTGTATTAATAGATGTAATGATAAATATTCCTGAAAATAGCCGTACTCCATCCTAGATGAGAGTTGAATGTTTTTATTTCTTTAAGCACATAGAATTTGGTGAATGGCATAGTGCAAGTCATACATAATTACATTATTCATGTTAACAAGTAATTTTAGTGACAAGAATTACATTCAGCTTTCACCTCAACTGGCTGGCTTTCAGGTTGGGGTTCATTACCCTTCCCTTTTTAGCTTTCAGGTTGGGGTTTTTTTTTTGGCTTTCAGGTTGGGGTTCATTACCATTGCCTTTTTAGCAGCAATGATATTAGACACATCAGTTTTGCTTAAACTATTGTTGCATGGAATTAATTTCAGTGTTTGTAAAAATAAAAACTAACCTGGGATCTCAAGCCAAGGGTACTAGATTTAAGAGTCTAAAATGGTTATTGTGCCACACATTGTCAAAGTCGTTAATTTAACTGAAGATGTCGTGGAAAAGTCCTGAATTTTGTTCATTGGGAATCGGTAGAAACCCTGAAAGACATCTGGAGAGATGTTGAGCCATGCCGTCTGAACAACTGTATTTTGTCATTTTCTTGTAGGACTTCCGTCCACAGCGAGTAGAGTTTAGGTCCCAGCCACCTACAGCGAGATCGCCTTTTGGGCAGGACACAGAAACGGAAGGAATGAGACCAAGTCTAGCGACTTTGACAGAACAGTTCGTAGTGAGATTAGAGTACGTAGCAGTAGATGCGCCACTGTACAAGTGCGATGTTGCACACAGAGTGGTGAGAATTTCAGAGGGGAGGGGGTAGAGCATAGGAAAGGATACCCATTTAACCAGTGGGACCAACCTGGGGGGCCGTCATTTAACGTGCTCGTCCGATGCACGGCGGATATTCAGCGATTGTTAGTAAATCACACCATCTCAGAAAAATCAGCCCAGGTTCGAACCTGAAGACCTTGCATCGATAGTCTGACTCTCTAACCACTAAGCCATCCGCGGCTCTCTGAACAACTGTCCACAATTCTCTGGTATTTGTAGGTGCAGGATCTTGGGTGCGAATGGACCTTTCCACCACATCCCACAAGTGCACTGAGTTCATGGCAGGCAAATGTGGTGGCCACACTATCTGTTGGAACTGTGTAGAATGCTCCTTGAACCAATTTTGGACAACAAAGTGAGTACCAGTTAATGATGTGTTTACGAGGACCCAAACTGCCACGTGAAGACACCCCGCAGATGTATGGAACCACCACGAACTTTTGCACAGTGCCTTGTTGACAGCTTGGGGCTATGGGGTCTGCGCCATACCCGAACCCTACCATCAGCTCATGACAACTGCTAGCGTGACTCGTTGGACTAATCCACATGGTACTGGTTTTCCAGGGTCCAATTACCATGTTCAGGAGCCCAGATGAGGTGCTGTGTCCGATATCGTGGTGTTAACGAAGGCACTCTGTGGGTTTTCTGCTCCTATGAATGCTAAATTACATTTTCACTGACCTGATGGATATGTCTTTGGTACCTCCTGCAGTAAATGTGGATATTATTTGAGCCAGTGTCGCTTTTCTGTTAACATGGACAATCCTGATCAGACTCCGCAGGTCATGGTCTGCCACAGTGAGTGGTAATTAATGCCTTCCACATCAAGTATTCTCAGTACACAGGTGACACTGGATGGACGAATGTTTGCACAACTTCAGAAATTGAATGTCCCATGTGTCTGGCTCCACTACCACGCCTCGCTCAAACTACCATAATTCGCGTCGGCTTGCCATAATCCTACTGGCGGTTGTTCAACCTGACTCACGAGATTACATCTTGCAACTGATTAAAATCTTGGCGTGCGTCGAAGCCTTTATATGATGGCAGCACCAGTTAAAAATTTGCATGCCGTTATCCCATGACTTGGCACTTCAGTGTACTAGAAATCTAATGCCAGGACAAATACACAATGCTGATGAAATTTTGGCCTTGGCAGTAAGTACCCCATGAAGTCCTACTACAGCTGATGAGATTTTGGCCTTGGCAGTAAGTACCTCATGAAGTCCTACTACAGCTGATGAGATTTTGGCCTTGGCAGTAAGTACCCCATGAAGTCCTACTACAGCTGATGAGATTTTGGCCTTGGCAGTAAGTACCCCATGAAGTCCTACCACAGCTGACGAGAATCCGTAAGAATTAACGATGTCAACGAGACAGTGACTGCTTGAGTGTGCCCTTGCTGATTTAAAGAACTGAACACTTTGTCATCTCATTTTAACATACAAAGAGCATGGATTGGTTGGATCAATTTTTGTGTTTTTATTAATATTTTAACCAGCAAGAAAGCTGGAATGCCTGGCAAATTCAAGATTTTACTCTCCCATGATTAGGAAAGGTGTCCAGATTAATATAGAGGCCTTTTTTTTTAAATAGAAATGTTAAAAGCAGAGAACAGAGGTGATTTTTTTTTGTTAATAATGATCACATAAGCAATTTAATAGGCTTATAAGCAGTATCCTGTCCCTAATTTAGGACCGCTGGTTCAGGTAAGGAACAGAACCAGTGCCATAAGGCAAACTGAACAACCATGCCTCACAGATTTGAACCAAGGTTATCTTTCTCACAAGTTTAATTTGCCCAATTTTGAAACTTCATTTTCTGTCACTTGTAAATTTTTATTTACAAATCAATTTGACGTTTTCCTGCAACGTTTGGATTAAAATTTTTCATTTAAACAATACTATTTATAGATTGCTTTTTAAAATATAGTGCTACCAATGCTCCTCGTAAGTCGATTGGGTGACCGAGAAAGTTAATGAATATGAAGTAGTAAAATTACTTGCAACAAATATTTTTTTTGTGGCAAATCGGAGAGCTAAATGTCCTTGTTCTGTTTTGAGAACTAAAATCAACTAAATATCCTCAAATAATGAATAGATCAAAAGAAAACTTCCACGTGTGCATAGGCAAATCCTTAGGATAGCGTCAGTATTCGGAAAAGTTGAATTGCCCCCGGTGGCGCAGTGGTCTAAGCGATGGCCTCTGATCATTCGTCCGAACGGGGCCGGGTTCGAATCCCGGTTAGGCATGGATGTTGTGTTTGTCTTACGGCACTGGCTCTCTCCCTTCCCTGGAACCAGTGACCCTAAATTAGGGATGGGCGACTGCTTATAGCCCATTGAGTTGCTCACGGTGGTCGTTAAACCTCCAAAAAAAAAAGTTGAATTGATTGTACCCCCCCAAATATTGCAAGAAGAATGGAGTCTGTCACGGTTGTATCTAAATTTTGACAACATTTCAGGAAATGATAATCTTGCTTTACTTCAAATAAATTCAACTGCAGTTGCGTGCGGTGGAATGTTGTATAACCAGTTTTTTTATTGGAGGTTTAACGACCACCATGAGCAGTCGCCCGTCCCTAATTTAGGGTCACTGGTTCCAGGGAAGGGAGAGAGTCAGTGCCGTAAGACAAACACAACATCCATGCCTCACCGGGATTCGAACCCGGACCCCGTTCGGACGAATGATCAGAGGCCATCGCTTATACCACTGCGCCACCGGTTGGTTGGTTGGAGGTTTAACGACCACCGTGAGCAACTCAATGGGCTATAAGCAGTCGCCCGTCCCTAATTTAGGGTCACTGGCTCCAGGGAAGGGAGAGAGCCAGTGCCTTAAGACAAACACAACATCCATGCCTCACCGGGATTCGAACCCGGACCCCTTACGAACGAATGATCAGAGACCAGCGCCTTAGACCACTGCGCCACCGGGGCGGCTATAACCAGTTCACTCTCCTTCCTTGTCACTCACTACCATGGAGGCCTCTGTCTTGTAGAAATCTGCTTCATGGAGTAAACCATTACTATTTCGGGTTTCCTTTGTTACACTCAAATTTGTTAACTGCGTGCCTTGTAAAAAAATCGCCCTCTGAAGCCTCCCTGGCTGTCGACGAGCCCTGTTGAAATCTGGTGCCCGGTGGCGTAGTGGTTAAGCGATGGCTTCTGATTAATCATTCGAGTCCGGTGAGGCACGGATGCTGTGTTTATCTTATGGAACTGGCTCTCCCTTCTCTGGACCCAGTGGCCCTAAATTAGAGATTGGCGACTAAAAAGTTGCTCCAGGAAGTAGACTTTTTTTTTTTAATTTTGAGGTTTAACGACCACCGTGCGCAACTCAATGGGCTATAAGCAGTAGTCCATCACTAATTTAGGGTTCCAGGGAAGGGAGAGAGCCAGTGCTGTAAGACTAACACAGCATCCATGCCTCACGGGATTCGAACCCGGACTCCGAATGGTCAGAAGTCATCACCTAGACCGGGGCAAGTAGACCGTTGGCTTAGTTAACTTGTCTGATCATGAGATTCTTGCCTTTGTTTTAAAATGAGTATATTTTTAATAATTAAATTGAAAGACAATACAGAATTATATTAAACTAATAATACATACTGTTTTACTCCCCCGCCCCCTAATAAAACCAACAAAATCGTAATTTTGCGCATTCCGACGTAACTGCATCAAAAGTAAAAATGCGAGATAGTCTTTCGCGTAGCGAAATTTGCATGTTCTCCAGGAAGTATCGGATTACTGGCTGAGTGGGCTGAAGCGTATGTTTCTGGCTAGTCTTAAGCCCAGACTCCAACTACTAGCCAAAAACCTACCCATCTGCCGTGCTTTTTCCTGCGGCGCGGTTTTTGCTTTCCTTTGAACCAGTGGCCCAAATTTGGTGACAGGCAACTGCTCGTGGTGGCTGTTAGCCCCTCCGAAAAACAACATGGGATTGCACTCATTAGCCAAACCTGAAGATACTCGGGCAGTGGCGTACCGAAAAAACAAGGGGGCCCCTCCTGCCAAAAGACCTTCAAGACCTATTTACGAAAATAGATTGGCCGCCCCGGTGGCGCAGTGGTCTAAGGCGTTGGCCTCTGATCATTCGCCCGAAGGGGTCCGGGTTCGAATCCCGGTCAGGCATGGATGTTGTGTTTGTCTTACGGCACTGGCTCTCTCCCTTCCCTGGAACCAGTGACCCTAAATTAGGGACGGGCGACTGCTTATAGCCCATTGAGTTGCTCACGGTGGTCGTTAAACCTCCAATCAAAAAAAAAAAAAAAATAGATTGACTTTCAAACAGGGCCGCAGCTAGGACACAGACCTAGAAGGGGGCTGAAGAGTCTTCTGGGTAGGCTCGGTGTTGCACTAAAAACTAATATTTTTCTGTGAAAACGTACGTAGGTTTTTCTATGTTTTTTCGCACCTTTGTTAATATACTTCATTAACGAATAATTTTTCGATACCAAAAAGTAAAAACCAATAAAATATACAAAATATGAAAACAGGGGGCTGAAAGAAAATTGAACTCTATTGAAATACATTCTCTAAATTTATTTGATTGTGGTTGAGTTGCAAGTTTTTATTGTTGGATAAACTGTACTGCTCAAAATAATTACGGGAACATGTGATTGGCGACATCATGCAAGTCAATTGTGTGAAATCTTGCCGAAACTTGGGAAACGCGAGTCTGATGTAGACAGCCGATTCATACAAATTAACGCCTGTGACGTCAGAATGCACAGATTGGGATAACAACGAAGGTTTTCCAGAAGGCCCTTTATTCTGCCGTGTTCATCGTGACATTTTCGTTTCTTGGAGTCTGGTTCGAACGTTGTTACAGCAGCATGGTTTACCGGAATTAACGGCGTGGAGAGCTAGTAGCGTGCTGGAAGCAGGTCAGACAGCGTAGTGGATGGTCACGAAGTGTTGATTCCCGACTCTGGACAATATTCAAGAATACGGGAAGTGTTCGAAGAAGTCAAGGTCCATCCCGTGCATGAACAACTACAGCAAGGGACGACCGTTATCTAGTCTTAACAGCCCATCGAAACAAGTTGCTAAATGCGATGGCCTCTGATCATTCGTCCGAAAGGGGTACGGGTTCGAATCCAAGTCAGGCATGGATGTTGTGTTTGTCTTACGGCACTGGCTCTCTCCCTTCCCTGGAACCAGTGACCCTAAATTACGGACGGGCGACTGCTTATAGCCCATTGAGTTGCTTACAGTGGTCGTAAAACCTACAGTCAAAAAAAAAATGCTACTGAGCTCCAGAGAGAACTCGTGTCAACAGGACGCAGGTTATTAAATCGATAATATCAAAAATGATAAAAAAAACTATGTACAATTGAAATAAGTATATGTTTAAGAACTTTCAACGCCAGAACGGCGTCATCCTCAGAAACAATGCGGAAGTGAGTAGCCTATATACTTTACAAGACACATAGCAGTTAATGCGCATGTGCAATAATCGGCAAAGTCCAAATCCAGTTCAGTGGGTACAAGCATAATTGGTGGGCGTGACCTGGCCCAAAATTGTTCTCCAGGTAAGGGGGATAAACAAGGGGTTTTTTTTTTTTTTTGGATTGGAGGTTTAACGACGACCACCATGAGCAACTCAATGGGCTATAAGCAGTCGCCCGTCCCTAATTTAGGGTCACTGGTTCCAGGGAAGGGAGAGAGCCAGTGCTGTAAGACAAACACAACATCCATGCCTCACGGGATTCGAACCCGGACCCCGTTTGGACGAATGATCAGAGGCCATCGCTTAGACCACTAAACACGGTGGTTTATTGTTACAGCATCTTTCACCATTGACGAATATGTGAATACTTTCACAGAAAAGTGTTGATCGACGATTCCTGGGAGAATACAGAATAATGGTGTCATTCCAACATGGTAGGTAAGAACCGTTTAAGCAGAGTCTCGACAAAGATGTGTCACCAGAATGCGTCCTGATATTATACTGATGTTCGTAAATGCGGCGCCCCAAATTACGAGTGGTAGAGCCAATATAACAAATAATTGAGCCCTGCGGGGTTAGTAGATTTAAGTGGAACCAAATATACCCCGTGACGGTTCACATATTCAACACAGTCTCTGTCCTTTTTAACAGTGTTAAATAAAGTACGAGACCTTACACCAAACTTGAGTTTGTACTTATAACATATGTTCTTTAAGATGTTACATACAGGTGGTATATATGGAATGTATCCCACAAATTGGTAGTCAAATTTATCTGCAAGCAAAGCTGTCTGCGGTCGACCAATCGATTTCTTAACAATCGAGCGATCAATCATGTGACGAGGGTAACCGAAAGTCAAGGTAAACTCTTGGTTCCGGAGATTCTGTGTGGACGAGTGTGTGAATGCACGATGAATAAGAAAATGAAAAGCAGATAATTTTTGCGACATTGGATGAAAAGAAGTAAAAGGTACAAACGTGGCAGAAAAAGTTGGTTTACGGTAAACAGAAAATGATAAGGAGTTATTGGAAAGATCACGAAAAAGGCAAGAGTCGAAAAAAGGCAAAATGCCTAAATTCTCGAACTTGATAGAATGATGTGAAGAAAGTAAAGTGGCAAAAGAAAGAAGCTCGTCGAAACCTGAAGGCCAAACATCCAGTACGTCATCGACGTACCTGATGTAAAGAAGTGGTTTTATGGGGGAAACAAAAATGAGGGTATCCTCTAAGTCCTGCAACAAAACCTCAGCAAGCAATGGAGACAGGGGGGGCAGTGGCGCACGCCGAACTTCATCAAGGGTGGGGTCCAACAAAAAATTTCCTGGACAAGCGAAATGTGCTATATGTTTTATATAGATACATGTAAATCTTATTCCGACTACGGCTAAGTTAAATATATATCTATATTGAACAATATCCCCCCATTTTCAAGAAACCAATCCTACACACGCCGTACAGTGTGGTAGGGAGCCGGGTCGTGTTGGAAGAGACAACGGTTATTTCCATAATATTGCCATATTGTTGGTAGCACAGAATTATCCTGAACGTCGAGGTGCACTTCAGAGTTCATGGTTTGTGGTATAATAATCAACAGGCCAAGTCACATCCACGAAAAACAATTCCATACCTTGATGGAACCTCCGCCAAACAACAGTTGGAAGAACAGTCCGACGAAAATCATTCGCCGGGCTGTCGCCAAACTAGACGCATCGACCAGATTGGGAGAATTAAAAACTTGATTCACCACTCCAAAAGACAGCTTTCTAGTCGCCAACAGTCCAGGTTCGACGGGAGACACAACACTCCAAAGGACAGCTTTCTAGTCGCCAACAGTCTAGGTTCGACGCGAGGCACACCACTCTAAAGGACAGCTTTCTAGTCGCCAACATTCCAGGTTCGACGGGAGACACACCACTCTAAAGGACAGCTTTCTAGTTGGCAACAGTCCAGGTTCGACGGGAGACACACCACTCCAAAAGAAAGCTTTCTAGTCGCCAACAGTCCAGGTTCGACGGGAGACACACCACTCCAAACGGAGCTTCGCATCCACAGTAGTGATGTGTGACTTGTGTGCCGCTGTTTCAGAATAATAACGCACACTGTGCAACTACTCTCTGCGGATAGTTATGGTACTAACCGAGCCATTACAAGCATTTCCTACTTCAGCAGCGATGGAAACTTTAGAGGAAGAACGGGATTTCGTACCATGGCTCTTCTGTCACGTTCTAGCAGTTTGTACTGCTTTCCTGAACTCTTTTTTGCTCTCGTTGTACCGTCCTGCCTCCATCTCTTCACGACACCACACACAATTGATTTTGATGTGTTTATTTTAGCAGCAATGTCCCGTATGGAAACGTTAGTCAAATGACATCCTATGAGCAGCCCACGCTGGAACTTGGAAAGTTCACTTCCACGCGGCATATCTATTCAAAGTTACTAATAACACGACAAATAATCTCAGCTTTATACGTAGTACATATATGTACCTCCACACTCACACAGCGAGCACCTTCTTGCGCAACCGTTCTTTGCACTTATGCAAATATTTGGTAGCGTCAGAATACTCTTCATAATACTGTATAGCGTATGTATGTACGTTCTTAATGAATGTTAGAATAAATCAACACAGATGAACACACAGATTAATATTCTCTGAAGAAGTAAGATAAATTCAGTAATCATTGAGCGTAAGACGTCCATAAATATAACGATCATTACGAAAATTAAAATTAAAGACGGACAGAAAAATAATCGATCATAACGAAAATACTAAATTTATAAAGCCATGCACATAATCTATTTTTTTTTAATTTTGCCATAGTTGGAATGTATTTTAAAAGAAAATAATTTGTTTTAAGAACTCGGGCCTTCTTGGGAGGGGTCCGGACTCCGGCTGACCCTCCCCGTGTGTGCGCCACTGGGAGAGGGTGGGGGGCATAGGGGACCTGCCAACTGTCGATAAATAGAACCATTAAAACGAAAATAAGATCTCTTCGAAATAAATCGAAGAGTACACATTATGGAAGAAATTTCATCGGAAGAATAAATGCACAAACCAACAAGTTTGGCTTCAATAAGTTCATGAACATAAGAAACGGCGGTGTTCGGGAAAAGAGCCACTACATCGAGTGAAGCTAAACAGTAAGTGGAAGTGTTGATGGACATAAAAGAACGAATCCTAGAAAGTGCTTCGGTGGAACTGGAAACGGAGTAAGAAGAAGATCTAATGAGGGGAGCCAGAAATTTGGCTAAAGCTCCCTGAAGATTGCGGATGGGTGCAAACAAAGATGAAACCAACGATCGGATAGTGGTTCCCGATTTATGGAGTTTTTCTGGCCAAATAAAGAAGGAACCCTATAACTAGGGGGAGGGTGCAAACTGTTGAACAAAGACATGGGCAAAGCTGGAAGAGACTTTAATTTTGATAAAGCTGCAACGGTGGCATTAGTAGGATCTGGCGACGAACTTCGGTACTAAGATCGGAGATAGCCTGCTGTACCTTGTCAACATATTCATTCCGAATCATGATGACAACCTGATGAGATTTATCTGCTAGTGTAATAGCTAGACTCTGGTCTTTACGAAGACATCGAAGACTTCTGAGTTCGTCATTCATGGTCCTAGATACAATTGAGTGTTTCTGCTTAGAATTATTGGATGACAATACACATGCAACACGATGTCTAGTCGAGTCTTGTATGTTGACTGGTAAGGCACTAATGACATCCTCGAATTGAGCGGTAACGTGCAATAAGTTAGGCCTCGTATCTTGATAGGCAAACTTCATACCCCTCGTCAATGCTTGTTTCTGAATAGCACTTAGTGGTTTATCATTAAGATCAATGAAAGGTTGACATACCTGATCTCGATTGAACATAGGGGCAAACTTTGATTGTTTTCCGTCAGTTGCTTGAGCAACAAGTGGTCGAAGTTTACCAATATGAGTGGCTTGTAGCTGCTGTTGTCTAGATAAAGTGGCAGCAAAACAACATGTCAAAGTATGGTCTAAAATAACAAGATGGAAGTTAATAGCAAGTTCCAAATATTTACAGTACGAGTCGCGGTGCAAAAAATTTAACAGACCACGTTGTTGTCGAATGATACTGGAAAATCTCTTGGTTTCTGCAATACGCTAAAGTCTCTTTCTGCAATACGCTAAAGTATCTTTCTGCAATACATTAAAGTCTCTTCCAGCTATGCCCATGTCTTTGTTCAACAGTTTGCACCCTCCCCCTGGTTACAGGGTTCCTTCTTTATTTGGCTAGTTAAAACTCCATAAATCGGGAACCCCTATCCGACCTTTGGCTTCATCTTTGTTTGCACCCACCCGCAATCTTCAGGGAGCTTTAGCCAAATTTCTGGCTCCCCTCATTAGATCTTCTTCTTACTCCATTTCCAGTTCCACCGAAGCACTTTCTAGGATTCGTTCTTTTATTTCCACCAACACTTCCACTTACTGTTTAGCTTCACTCGATGTAGCGGCTCTTTTTCCGAACACCCCCGTTTCTTATGTTCATGAACTTACTGAAGCCAAGCTTGTTAGTTTGTGCATTTATTCTTCCGACGAAATTTCTTTCACAATGTGTACTCTTCGATTTATTTCGAAGAGATCTTATTTTCGCTTTAATGGTTCTATTTATCGACAGTTGGCAGGTGCCCTGCCAACTGTCTTCATTGCTTGTTGATGTTTTGTTGTAGGACTTAGAGGATACCCTCATTCCTGTTTTCCCCATAAAACCACTTCTTTACATCAGGTACGTCGACGATGTATTGGCTGTTTGGCCTTCAGGTTTCGATGAACTTCTTTCTTTTGCCACTTTGCTTTCTTCACGACTTCATTCTGTCAAGTTCGAGGTGGAGTTCGAGAATTTAGGCATTTTGCCTTTTTTCGACTCTTGCCTTTTTCGTGATCTTTCCAATAACTCCTTATCATTTTCTGTTTACCGTAAACCAACTTTTTCTGCCACGTTTATACCTTTTACTTCTTTTCATCCAATGTCGCAAAAATTATCTGCTTTTCATTTTCTTATTCATCGTGCATTCACACACTCGTCCACACAGAATCTCCGGAACCAAGAGTTTACCTTGACTTTCGGTTACCCTCGTCACATGATTGATCGCTCGATTGTTAAGAAATCAATTGGTCGACCGCAGACAGCTTTGCTTGCAGATAAATTTGACTACCAATTTGTGGGATACATTCCATATATACCACCTGTATGTAACATCTTAAAGAACATATGTTATAAGTACAAACTCAAGTTTGGTGTAAGGTCTCGTACTTTATTTAACACTGTTAAAAAGGACAGAGACTGTGTTGAATATGTGAACCGTCACGGGGTATATTTGGTTCCACTTAAATCTACTAACCCCGCAGGGCTCAATTATTTGTTATGTGGGCTCTACCACTCGTAATTTGGGGCGCCGCATTTACGAACATCAGTATAATATCAGGATGCATTCTGGTGACACATTTTGTCGAGACTCTGTTTAAACGGTTCTTACCTATCATGTTGGAATGACACCATTATTCTGTATTCTCCCAGGAATCGTCGATCAACGCTTTTCTGTGAAAGTATTCACATATTCGTCAACGGTGAAAGATGCTGTAACAATAAATACCCCCTTCCCTGGAGAACACTTTTGAGCCAGTTCACGCCCACCAACTATGCTTGCACCCACTGAACTTTATTTGGACTTTGCCGATTATTGCACATGTGCATTAATTGCTATGTGTGTTGTAAAGTATATAGGCTACTTAGCTCTGTGCTCACGTCTGCATTGTTTCTGAGGATGACGCCGTTGTGGCGTTGAAAGTTCTTAAACATATACTTACTTTAATTGCACATAGTTTTTTATCATTGAAGTGCATCGTGCAGGAGACGGATATTGTTTTCGATTTAATAGCTTTTGGTGCACGAGTTAATTTCTTCATAGAACGTAGGTTGTCAGCTCTATCTAGTCCTTTATGCACGTAGATCAATGGTGTGTGTACCCTTAACCGCGCGAAGCCGTACAGACCGTAGAAACTGGGCTGCGAAACGTGTTTGGGGTCACGAGTGGAGTCGAATGCTTTTCTCTGACGAGTCGAGATTCAACCTAGAGTGTGACAGTTGAGGAGTTGTTATCTGAATGGAACCCGGTACACAAAGTAACCCAGCTTCTGTGTAGGAAACCACGCGTTACGGCGGACATAGTTTGATTGTCAAGGGAGGCATAAGTATCGGTGGACGTACGACTCTGTCCATCATCCGAAACTGCAATCTGAGGGCCTAGGGATAGAGACACGAGATTTTGATACCTATTGTAACATGAGGCAAGAATTTTTTTTTTTTTATTGGCAATACTAAAACGGTTTTCAAGTGTATACAAGTATATTTCATACAATACTAAGCTGATTTAAGTACCTTTGTTAAGGGCATTTTTTCTGATTTTGACGCGATATGGCATTTTTTCAGGTGTTTCGGTTATTTTAAGTAATCTTTTTGGTATTTTTCAGTCATTATTTTGCATATTTCTGCATTTTGGGATGAATTTCCCTGAAAGCCTATATTTCCCTCTAAAAGCCAAAAGCAAGACGGATAAAATATGGGGGGTGGGGGGGAGGTCTCGTGTTCAAAACATCTGTACACGCATCGTAGCAAACGGAGGCGCCACGACGACGATAAAAGCGCTTCCTTTAAGCCGGTGACGATGACGAACTGTTCTGGCATTTGCAGTACGGCCATTATGTCGAAAGGCGAGGCTGGGGGTGTGGGGTAACGAACACCGCAGGCTTCACTGTATAACCCTGCCTGCTCCCTCCCCTTTAGTGTAGCGTGGATGTAAATGAACTCGTCCATACCAGTGCGCGAGTTCTACAGGTAACGGAGGCTCATTGACTCTCGACATTTTTCGGAAGCTGCACGTGTTGTTTATTAGCTGTGAATTTTTGCGTAGTAATTGTGAATTTCAACATCCAACATGCTTAAAGTGAAAGTGCCTCACTGAAATTAAAACACTTTATTCTTGGCCAAACCAGCGCGTCTCCAAAACATTCGGCATTTTACGAAGAATTATGCGAAGCCTTCGTTTGTGCCTATATTCCCTTGAGCAAAGTTAATATTCCGAATTTGCGTGGCTTTTTAGAAAAGCACACTGGAAAGTCTTTTCCAGACTCCTCCACACTAAGGAAAACTTATGGCAGCCGCTGCTATGAAAAAACTATGCAGAAGATTAGTAAAAAAGTAGCTGACAAGAAAATCTGGGTGTCAATGGATCAGACAACTGACTCTTGGACGATATGTAGCTAACGTAGTGGTAGGTACGATGGACCTGTTGAACATTTTTTCATCTATTGTAAACATTTAGAAAAGTGAATTTTTTTTTTTTGATTGGATATTTATTTTAACGACCACCGTTAGCCACTCAATGGGCTATAAGCAGTCGCCCGTCCTTAATTTAGGGCTACTGACTCCAGGAAAGAAAGAGAGCCAGTGCCGTAAGACAAACATAACATCCACGATTCATCGGGATTCGAACCCGGACCCCTCTCAGATGAATGATCAGAAGCTATCACTTAGACCACTGCGCCACCGGGGCGGCAGTGAATTTTTTTTTACAATGAGCAAACTCTTTGATAGGTCCTTGAGTTTAATATGGCCCAGTGGCATCCAACACCACAATGTCCTGCTCTTCGTGACTGATACTGCATCTTACATAATAAAGGCTGCTAATGCTCTGAAAGCCATGTACTCAAAAATGGTGCACCTGACATGTGTAGCACATGCCTGCTATAGAGTTGCTGAAGAGATACGTGAACAGTTCATCGAAGTTGACCAGCTGATTGGGTGCGTGAAGAAAGTCTTTGTAAAGGCACCATCTCGAGTTGCATCATTCAAGTCAGAGGCCCCAAACGTTCCTTTGCCACCTGCTCCCATTTTAACCAAGTGGTGATGGTGGTGGTGGCGGCGGTGGTGGGGGGTTGGGGCTTTGATTGAAGCATGCAACTATTATTCTGACAGCTTCACAGTGGTGAAGAAGATCATCGATTCGTTTGACAGCTATGAAGCGACCTCAATTAAAATTGCGCAGAGACTACTTTCTGATCCTGAAATTGCAGGTAAGTTTTCGTACATTAAGTCAAATTTTGGATTTGCCGCCCCGTTGGCGCAGTGGTCTAAGCGATGGACTATGATCATTCGTCCGAAAGAGGTCCGGGTTCGAATCTCGTGAAGCATGGATGTTGTGTTTGTCTTACAGCACTGCCGCTCTCTCCCTTCCCTGGAACCAGTGACCCTTAATTAGTGACGGGCGACTGCTTATAGCCCATTGAGTTGCTCACGCTGGTTGTTAAACCTCCAATTAAAAAAAAAAAAAACCTTGAATTTCCGCCTGATGCCATTACTTCCTCTGAGAAGTCAGCAGTGCTATTACTGGATCAAGAAGATTTGATGAAGAACGTTGTGACTGACCTAGACATTGTAACTGGAAAAGTGGTAAAGGCCATCATGCAAAAGAAAATTGAGCAAGTTTAAAAAAAAAAAAAAAATGCAGGACATGAACAGCTGTGCTTAATTGCAGATGTGCTATCGGGGAGAAATTTTTCCCTTGGTTAAATTTCAGAAGACTTTAAACAAAGTGATCATGTTATTTCAAGTATGGCCCTGTTATGTCAGTAGAAGTGGAAAGGAGCTTTTGGAAAGGAGCTTTTCAATGTTTAAAGCTTTGTTGGCAGGCAGTAGAAAATCATTCTCTTTTGAAAATCTGCTCATGGTTTTAGTTGTGCATTGCAATTTTGGACTGATGAAATAAAAACTTTGTTCCCCATGGCAAACTAAAAATATTCAAATAAGATTGTTTTCCTTGAAAAGATTCCTCTCCGCCTCGCTACCTGTTGTTCATGTCTTACTGGCGTTTAGGTAATTAATTTTCATTGTGATTCGTCCGAGCCGTCGCCGTGGTTGTTCATGACTACTATCAAAACAGCGGACATACTTCCACAACATCCGATGCGTCGGATATTGTGGAAGTATGGAAAAAGACGAGTTATCACTGGAACTGAATTCCGAAGCTGCCGTGAAATAGAAGTACGAAGAAAAATCACTACAGCCGACATCCTTCCACAACTACCGACAACCTACGGATGCTTCGGATGTTGTGGAAGTATGAAGAACGCCAAGGTATCCCTGGGACTGAATTCCGAAGCTGCCGTGAAACAAAACTACAACATAAGATTGTTTTGTTTGTAAAATTAAAACTATCAATTTGCCACAGGAACTGTCAGAAAATGCTAAGTTGCTCTTGTTTTTTTTTTATGGGGCATATTTTTTTTGTTAACAACAAAAAAATCAGTTTGCACAGAAACTAAAAAGTTAAATTGTACTTTTAAAGTTTTTTTCCCTTTACAAGGCATGTTTTTGAGCAATAAATTTTTAGTTTGGCACAGAACTGTAAAACAATTAAGTTGTATTTACTGTCTATTTGTTTTTATATAGGTCCTGTGTTGGTTGGTAAAATTAAGAATCTGTTGACACAGCAACAGTCAACAGATTAAATTATGAGTAAATAAATCCATCGCTCTTTCCACGTTAAACAACGCACAGCAACCGAACAATTGTTGTGAGACCGCCGTCGGGGAACAATTTTTAGGTTACTGTGCGTTGTTTAACGTGGAAAGAGCGATGGATTTATTTACTCAACTGACGCCACTTCCATGGATGCACTTGTATTAAACGGAATCCTGTCTAAAACGGAAAATGGTTCCAGTCTTTAGGATTTTGTCTTAGACAAGTTTCACTACATTACATATGCTATCTACCAACAAGTAATTGGACACCCCTGCAATCGACGATATCTGCGGACCTGATTCGAATTGTGCTAAATTAAATACGCAACGTGCCGTGATATTAAGATTTTAATTCGAATTTTGTAGATCGGATAAATAGAACTCGAGTCATTAATAATGCGATGTTTTAAAATTAGCACGCGATCACCTTGACATCTAAAAGTGATCACGTGCTGTTATATAGCAGGCAATCATTTTGAAGTCGTCAGAACACACATGAATTGATCAAAGTGATGGCACGGCGCAACAATGCAGACGTTGCTGTGAGTCAAGCATTCCAGAGACAGACAGATCTGGGTGTTTATATTATATATACAAACTACAAGTGAGCTCTGGAGTGTTATTTGTTTCTGTTCAATTTTCGTAGAATGCAATGAACATTTTGCTTTTCAATTCAGTTTAAATATGACTGTCCATCTCTTCCGTTAAAATTTGTTTTCCCTCGTTCAGTAAAGTTTAAGATGCAACCTCAAAACTATTACCGTACGCAGTGGCGCACCCAGGAATTCCTGTTGGGTGGGGGGCTGGCCGGATGTATGTGTAGGTATGTGTGTATGCGCACGTAGTATATATACACTGGTGTGCAAAAATTAAGGACGAAGAGGAGATATTAGCATAACAGTGGAACGAGCAGGCAGAACGGACCGAAGGACCACTCAGGAGATAGACTAGAGTCCGGCACGGTAGAGCATTCGCATATATGCAGCATGACGTGGGGGGGGGAGTGTCGGAAGGGTATTAAGCATACGGGAGGTGTACGCTGAGCAATTCGGTGAAAGCTATTGCTCGGTGTACATCGGTTTGAACGACGTCGAGTTTCTGCCACTTTGTGATATGGCCAAAAGGCAATCCAGTACACGACATCCGGATGACTTTACTCGAGGTCGCGTCATTGGGAAGTTGGGAGACGGTCGAAGTGTGACTAGTGTGGCCGAGGAGTTAGGGATCGCTCACAAGCATCATTTCACGAGCTTGGAGAGCATTTCAAACGACAGGAACAGCTGTCCGAGAGTTTAGCCTAGGTCGTTCACGAGCAACCATGGCGGCGGACGACAGGCATATTGCTCTACAGGCGAGAAGTGACAGACGTTGCACAGCGGGAGAAATCATAAGGCACATGCAACAGACAACTGGACGTCCGTTATCGCGTTTCACCGTGGCCAGGAGGCTGCACAAAGGTGGTCTATTTGGACGACGACCAGTACAGTGTGTGTTATTAACGCCTGCTCTTCGGAGACGGCGGTTTCTGTGGTGCCAGGAACACTAGAACTAGACACATCAGCAATGGGGTCGAGTTCTCTTTACGGATGAGAGCCGATTTAGTCTGACGAGAGATTCTGGACGTATACACATCTAGAGAGAGCAGGGAACACGCAATCACACCTCCAACATCATCGAAAGGGACCGGTTTGGAGGTGGCGGAGTTCTCGTTTGGGGCGGTATCATGCTTGGTAGTCGTACTGACCTCCACATCTTCCAAGGAGGTTCAGTCACTGGTGTCCGCTATTGTACCGAGGTTCTCCTGCCTCACGAGCGTCTGTTTAGAGGTGCTGTGGGTTCTGAGTTCCACTTCATGGACGACAACGCTACACCTCATCGTACATTAGCTGTCACAGAGCTGTTGGAGGGTGAAGATATTCAACGCATGGATTGGCCCGCAAGGCCCACGGACCTAAATCCAATCGAACACGTGTGGGACATTCTCGGGAGTCGCTTGGCGGCACGTCACCAGCCGCCAGCAACGATTCCGCAGCTGCGATTGGCGCAACAAGAGGAATGGGCCGCGATGCCTCAGCATGGACAGACGTTGTAAATTCTGCAACGCAGTCAGGGGTGATCAAATCCCCTACTAAAGACTGGATTTTTTTGGCAGCCGACGGTCACATGGACGTTTCTGTCTTCTGTCCAGTTGTGCTCGAAGCTACATTTTCAATAAAGTGCCTTTGTATCCTTTGGATTCCTTGTTTGGACGGTTTTGCTCACTTGTCCCATATTCTTACATCTTGGGGATCTTATGGTATGATTTGAGTCGATGTGGAGCACTTCTGCACGACGTTACATTCGAAAAACCGTCTCCACCTTAATTTTTGCACGCCAGTGTATATATATATATATATATATATATATATATATGGGATGTAAGGTCAGGTGATGCGTAACATCATAGCCTCTCCTTGACAAATGTCAACCCCGCCTTCTCGTGGTGCATCCTGTTCCCACTAAAGGGGCTCTGACGACCGCCCATAGCGGTATAACTATACCATCGGGATTAGAGGAAATTCTATCCCACACTCACCAACCCGCTTGGCCAGCGTGGTGAGTTATGGCCAAACCCCTCCAAAATGATTCCACAACTTAAATCTTGGCCCTCAGTCTCCGGCAGCTGGAATGTACCTGGCCAAGGCAGCGGCCAGTGCGACATGAAGGCAGAGGGTGCTAAGAATCCCCGGAGAACCGGACTAGGCTGCCATCTGATGCTGACCTTGGCTACTTACAATGGACGCTCCCTATCTTCTGATTCAAGGCTACTTGAATTGGAAGAGGAACTACAAAGGATCAAGTGGGACATCGTGGGGCTAAGTGAGGTAAGGAGAAAAGGAGAAGATCTCATCGAACTGAAAAGTGGACATCTCTTCTACTATCGTGGGACAGATACTGGCAGAACTAGTGGTGTTGGATTTATAATAAACAAGAAACTGAAGGATAAAGTTGTAGAAGTTGAAAGTTCCTCTGACAGAGCTGCACGACTTGTTATCCAACTCTCGAAAAGATACCAGGCTCAGATTATTCAAACTTATGCACCCACCACAAGTCATCCTGAAGAAGAAATTGAAGAATTTTATGAGGAAATTTGTCATCTAAATAATAAAGGTAAGCAGCACTTGAAAATAATTATGGGAGATTTCAATGCAAAAATAGGGCAACAGCAACAGAATGAAACTTCAGTAGGTAAATTCGGTCATGGCAACAGAAACCAGCGTGGAAATACTCTCGTTGAGTTTGCAGAGGCAGAAGGGTTTTTCATCTTGAACTCCTTCTTCAAGAAAAAGCCACACAGGAAATGGACATGGAGACATCCAAATGGGACGACAAGTGAAATTGATTTTATTATGTGTAACAAAAAAATTCGTCATAGAAGACTGCAGTGTGCTAAACAAGTTCAACACAGGTAGTGACCATAGATTGGTGAGATGTAAGATGCACCTCAACACTAAACTTGAACGTGGCAAGCTCATAAGACAAACAAAATGTATTGACATAACCAACCTTAAAAAACACCATAATACCTTCAAGTTAGAACTGAAGAACAGGTTCTCTGCTTTAGAAGGCCTAACATCGGAAGAAGTGGACATCTCTGAAGTTAACAGAAAAGTAACCAAAGCTCTTATGGAAACAGCAACAAAATTAGCTGGGTCTAAGAACAAGTTGCACGTGAACAAATTATCAGGAAAAACCAAAATGTTGATGCAAAAAAGAAGAGAGATGAGGACAACTAAAGATGTGACTTCCAAAGTGGAATATATAGAGCTATGCAAGACAGTAAGAAAAAGTATCACTGAAGACGTAAGGAAATTCAACTGTGAACTAGTGAGGAAAGCAATTGAAAACAACCAAAGCCTAAAGATAGCAAAGGGACATCTCAGTAAGGGAAGAAAACAGATTATGGCACTGAGAAAAGAAGATGGTTCTGTAACAAGAAATAGAGGAGAAATTTTGACAAGAGTGAAAGATTTCTACTCCAAATTATATGAAAGGGATGATATATGCACTCCAGACATCATGAAAGATACCAGTACCAGAGTTCCTCCAGTCCTTCCAGCAGAAGTTGCACATGCAATCAAGAACATGAAGAGAGGAAAAGCTCCAGGAGAAGATGGAATTACTGTAGACATCATACAAGAAGCAAGTGGAGAAATCGAAACAGTACTCGCCCAAATTTTCACTCGATGCCTTAATGAAGGAAAGATTCCTGAGGATTGGAACACCGCTACAATGATCCTGCTACATAAGAAAGGTGACATTGAGGATCTCGGAAACTACAGACCTATCAGCCTCCTATCAGTAGTTTATAAAATCTTCACTAAAGTTCTTTCACACCGCTTGAAGGTAACACTGGACATGGCTCAACCGAGAGAACAAGCTGGATTCAGGAGTGGCTACAGCACAATAGATCATATCCACGTGCTGAGAGAACTAATTGAAAGAGCGAGGGAATATGAACTTCCATTTTGCATGGCTTTTATCGATTATGAAAAAGCCTTTGATTCGGTGAAACCATCAGCAGTTACAATGGCTCTGAAAACCTGCGGTATTGAAGATGCATACATTAATATTATTAATAACATCTATGAAAATGCAAGTGCAAAGATTAGGCTGTTTGAAAATACAACACACGTAAAAATTGGAAAGGGAGTGAGACAAGGTGACACCATATCTCCGAAGCTCTTCAATGCCACATTGGAGGGTGTTTTTCAGTCGCTGAGCTGGGAAAACAAGGGGATAAAGATTAATGGAGATTATCTAACCCACCTTCGTTTTGCTGATGACGTAGTCATTTTTGCAACTACCCCATCAGAGCTGCAGAGTATGATCCAGGAACTTGCGGACAAGAGTAAAGAAGTGGGATTAAAAATGAACTTTCAGAAGACAAAAGTGATGTTCAATGCTTTTACAAGAAATGAAGATTTATCGATTGATGGAAAAAAGCTGGAGATAACAGACACGTTCGTTTATCTTGGACAGCAGATATCAAGTGAGGGTCACATTGATGAAGAAATTAATCGGCGTACAAAACTTGCCTGGAGAGCTTTTGGAAGAAACAGCATAATTTTCAAGAGCAATATGCCATTATGTCTTAAAAGAAAAGTGTTTGATCAATGCATCCTTCCAGTGCTTACGTATGGTGCAGAGACGTGGACCTTAACTAAAAGAGACATACAAAGGCTCCAGACAACTCAAAGAAGCATGGAGAGGTGCATGCTTGGGGTAACCAGGAGAGATAAGAAGAGGAACTCGTGGATCCGAAAAATGACAAGAGTGGAAGACATCATGATCAGAGTTAAATCCCTGAAATGGCAATGGGCTGGACATACTGCCAGAAGGACAGATCATCGATGGACAGCCGAAATTTTAGATTGGATTCCAAGGGACAAGAAAAGACCCAGAAGAAGACCACATGGGAGATGGGTGGATGAAATTCGAAAGTATGCAGGGGTGACATGGAGGAGACTGGCACAAGACAGACCGTTGTGGAGGAAACTTGGGGAGACCTTCGTCCAGCAGTGGATTGATAATGGTTGACAATGATGATGATGATGATGATGATATATATATATATAAATATATATATATATATAAATATATATATATATTTATGAGGAAATTTGTCATCTAAATAATAAAGGTAAGCAGCACTTGAAAATAATTATGGGAGATTTCAATGCAAAAATAGGGCAACGGCAACAGAATGAAACTTCAGTAGGTAAATTCGGTCACGGCAACAGAAACCAGCGTGGAAATACTCTCGTTGAGTTTGCAGAGGCAGAAGGGTTTTTCATCTTGAACTCCTTCTTCAAGAAAAAGCCACACAGGAAATGGACATGGAGACATCCAAATGGGAAGAAAAGTGAAATTGATTTTATTATGTGTAACAAAAAATTCGTCATAGAAGACTGCAGTGTGCTAAACAAGTTCAACACAGGTAGTGACCATAGATTGGTGAGATGTAAGATGCACCTCAACACTAAACTGGAACGTGGCAAGCTCATAAGACAAACAAAATCTATCGACATAACCAACCTTAAAAAACACCATAATACCTTCAAGTTGGAACTGAAGAACAGGTTCTCTGCTTTAGAAGGCCTAACATCAGAAGAAGTGGACATCTCTGAAGTTAACAGAAAAGTAACCAAAGCTCTTATGGAAACAGCAACAAAATTAGCTGGGTCTAAGAACAAGTTGCATGTAAATAAATTATCAGGAAAAACGAAAATGTTGATGCAAAAAAGAAGAGAGATGAGGACAACTAAAGAAGATGTGACTTCCAAAGTGGAATATATAGAGCTATGCAAGACAGTAAGAAAAAGTATCACTGAAGACGTAAGAAAATTCAACTGTGAACTAGTGAGGAAAGCAATTGAAAACAACCAAAGCCTAAAGATAGCAAAGGGACATCTCAGTAAGGGAAGAAAACAGATTATGGCACTGAGAAAAGAAGATGGTTCTGTAACAAGAAATAGAGGCGAAATTTTGACAAGAGTGAAAGATTTCTACTCCAAATTATATGAAAGGGATGATACATGCACTCCAGACATCATGAAAGATACCAGTACCAGAGTTCCTCCAGTCCTTCCAGCAGAAGTTGCACATGCAATCAAGAACATGAAGCGGGGAAAAGCTCCAGGAGAAGATGGAATTACTGTAGACATCATACAAGAAGCAAGTGGAGAAATCGAAACAGTACTCGCCCAAATTTTCACTCGATGCCTTAATGAAGGAAAGATTCCTGAGGATTGGAACACCGCTACAATGATCCTGCTACATAAGAAAGGTGACATTGAGGATCTCGGAAACTACAGACCTATCAGCCTCCTATCAGTAGTTTATAAAATCTTCACTAAAGTTCTTTCACACCGCTTGAAGGTAACACTGGACATGGCTCAACCGAGAGAACAAGCTGGATTCAGGAGTGGCTACAGCACAATAGATCATATCCACGTGCTGAGAGAACTAATTGAAAGAGCGAGGGAATATGAACTTCCATTGTGCATGGCTTTTATCGATTATGAAAAAGCCTTTGATTCGGTGAAACCATCAGCAGTTACAATGGCTCTGAAAACCTGCGGTATTGAAGATGCATACATTAATATTATTAATAACATCTATGAAAATGCAAGTGCAAAGATTAGGCTGGTTGAAAATACAACACACGTAAAAATTGGAAAGGGAGTGAGACAAGGTGACACCATATCTCCGAAGCTCTTTAATGCCACATTGGAGAGTGTTTTTCAGTCGCTGAGCTGGGAAAACAAGGGGATAAAGATTAATGGAGATTATCTAACCCACCTTCGTTTTGCTGATGACATAGTCATTTTTGCAACTACCCCATCAGAGCTACAGAGTATGATCCAGGAACTTGCTGACAAGAGTAAAGAAGTGGGATTAAAAATGAACTTTCAGAAGACAAAAGTGATGTTCAATGCTTTTACAAGAAATGAAGATTTATCGATTGATGGAGAAAAGCTGGAGATAACAGACACATACATTTATCTTGGACAGCAGATATCAAGTGAGGGTCACATTGGTGAAGAAATTAATCGGCGTACAAAACTTGCCTGGAGAGCTTTTGGAAGAAACAGCATAATTTTCAAGAGCAATATGCCATTATGTCTTAAAAGAAAAGTGTTTGATCAATGCATCCTTCCAGTGCTTACGTATGGTGCAGAGACGTGGACCTTAGCTAAAAGAGACATACAAAGGCTGCAGACAACTCAAAGCAGCATGGAGAGGTGCATACTTGGTGTAACCAGGAGAGATAAGAAGAGGAACACGTGGATCCGAAAAATGACAAGAGTGGAAGACATCATGATCAGAGTTAAATCCCTGAAATGGCAATGGGCTGGGCATACTGCCAGAAGAACAGACCATAGATGGACAGCCGAAATTTTAGATTGGATTCCAAGGGACAGGAAAAGACCCAGAAGAAGACCACATGGGAGATGGGTGGATGAAATTCGAAAGTATGCAGGGGTGACATGGAGGAGACTGGCACAAGACAGACCGCTGTGGAGGAAACTTGGAGAGACCTTCGTCCAGCAGTGGATTGATAATGGTTGACAATGATGATGATGATGATATATAAATACATAACCATGAGAGATAAGAAGAGGAACTCGTGGATCAGAAAAATGACACGAGTGGAAGACATCATAATCAGAGTAAAATCCCTGAAATGGCAATGGGCTGGACATGCTGCCAGACCATCGATGGACAGTCAAAATTTTAGACTGGATTCCAAGGGACAGGAAAATGCCCAGAAGAAGACCACATGGAAGATGGGTGGATGAAATTCGAAAGTATGCGGGAGTAGCATGGAGGAGACTGGCACAATACATACCGTTGTGGAAGAGGCTTGGAGAGACCTTCGTCCAGCAGTGGATTGATAATGGTTGACAATGCTGATGATGATATAGGGTGCATAGGAAAGTCCCTTTAGGCTAAAATAACTTGCGAACGGAAAGAGGTACAGTTATGCAAGTGAGATAACGGTACAGTAAAGCGACTACGCCCGACCGAATGCAATCAATAGCAGCGCCCCTAGTGGCGAAATGCGGAAGTTAGCCATTGCAAATCGAAAACGAAAAGAGATAGAGCAAAATTTCCAAACACAAAGTTGTAGAGCATCAATTAATTAGTACAAAACGACATTTGTTTTACACGAATAATATAAATTGTCACCTGAATACCCTAAAATGTTCGAAATCGATGCGCGACAATTCGAATCTGCATATTTACATTTCGCAAATGTAGCCATATGCAAATACAGATTGTTACGTTGTACCGTACCTACGACATAAAAACCAGTAGCAGGATGTACCCTGATCAGAAGTTTAGGTCTATGTACGCTGTGTGAGAATGGCGAGCATCACTCACACCCAATATTGCGAGATGGTGTTTATTTACGGCAAATGGCAACGGACAGAGAAACCTCCAACTATTACAGGATATCATACCTAACTTTTTAGATGACATTTCCCTGTCCGCATTACGTTCCTTGATGGTTCCAACATGACGGTGCCCCTGCACACCAGCCAACAGCAGTGCGACGCTTTCTCACAGAATGTTTTGGGCAACGAATCACGGGGTATGGTCACTATGGTGGTGCTGTTGAATGGCCTCCACGATCGCCGGACCTCACTCCGTTGGATTTCTTCCTCTGAGGTTAGGTAAAAAATCAGGTGTATGCAACAGCGCCTGCAAGTCTGCTGGATCTACGTCGTCGTGTTACAGATGCTTGCAGTAGTGTGACACCTTCCATGTTGAGGGATGTGCATGCAGAGTTACTTTCACGAATACAAATGTGTATCGAGGGCAATGGCGAACTCTTCGAACATACTCGACATTAACTTTTTCACTGTGCGCCAGTTTGCCTTTTTTGTTTTTGTTTTAGCTGACGTCATCAAACTTTATTGACATAAGTACGCATCTATGCAATAAATTGTGTGTATTTGCTCATACCTATACCTGTTCCCTTCAAACGTTCACACAAACGGTTGCGCATCGATTTCGGACATTTTTGGGTATTCAGGCGACAATTTATCTTATCCGTGTGAAACAAATGTCGTTTTGTACTAAATATTTGATGCTCTACAACTTTGTAATTGGAAATTGTACTCTATCTCTTTTCGTTTTCGATTTGGAATGGCTAACTTCTGCATTTCGCCACTAGGGGCGCTGCTATTGGTTGCAGTCGATTGGGCGTAGTCGCTTTACTATAACGTTATCTCACTTGCATAACTGTACCTCTCTCCGTTCACAAGTTATTTCAGGCTAAAGGGACTTTCCTATGCACCCTGTATACACACATATGTATGTATGCATACAATACAGGGTGTCCGAGAATTATTGGACATATTACAAAATTATATAAAACAAAACTTAAACAGATAGAAAGAAACTCACTGTACTAACTTACAATGTAACCATACAAGTTAATAAATTTCGATGTGAGATCCCTTGGTTACTCGTAGTACGTCCAAGCGGTACTCGATTTCATGCCATGTATTGGCAAGCATCTGAGGAGTTATGGAATTAATAGGAGCTGTGATACGCTGCTTCAGTTCCTGCAAATCAGTACAAGGCGTCTGATACACACGATCCTTCATATAACCCTCACATGAAATAATCCAATGGAGTTAGATCTGGAGAGCGAGAAGGCCACGGAATGGGACCACCACGCCCAATCCATCAGTTGGGGAAATGTTCATTTAGGCACTTACGCACACACGTTCACCAATGTGGAGGCGCTTGTTGGAAAACGACGTTTTCATATCTTTTGATCTGGGGTATAACGAAATTTTCTAGCATATCCAAGTAAATGTCACTATTTATGGTTTTTTCGCAGAAGAAGAAAGGGCTAATCACTTCTCTTTTTGAAAGGGCGCACTACAGAATAACTTTTAGAGTATCACGTTCCAGTTCAATAGCAGGATGAGGAGGTTCACTGCACCATCATATCCTACAGTTGTGACGATTCACAATACCTGATACATGAAATGTGCATCATCACTAAAAATTACAGTACTGAGAAAGTTTTCGTCGTTTTTCACTCGATTCAGCATATCCACAGCGAAATCGTATCGCAGAGTGTGATCATTTACATGCATCTTTTGCACTATTTGAATTTTTTAAGGTATGACACTTTAATTTCTTGTGCAAGATATTGTGAACTGTCGATTTCGGAATGCACAGTTCTCTGCTTGCTTTACCAACGGATTTCCTGGGGCGTCGTGAGAAACTTTTATTAACTTGGTCAACCGTCTCACCGCTGACGCTAGGCCTACTGGCTCCTCCACGATGTTCCACATTGCCAGTTCCTTTAAACTGTTTCATCCACCGCTTAATTGAATTCGTTGACGGAGGATTACAAACATACTCTAAACGGTACCGTCTTTTAACTTTAATGACAGAATTTAATTCCGCAAGCCATAACAAACACATCGCCTTCTGCGGTACGGATGAAATCACTACTGATTGCGCATTTCTCATACATTCCTCATCAGGCAACACCTAGGGCCATCTATCGGATTCTGCGAATAACAATTCTGCAAAACAAAAATACAGAAACCGTGTTAGTGATACGTGACATAGAAAAACAGAAAATGCTCATAGTTTTTTTTGTACATAATTTTGTAATGTATCCAATAATTCTCGGACACCCTGTATATATATAGATATGTATCGGTGAAACCATCAGCAGTTACAATGGCTCTGAAATCCTGCGGTATTGAAGATGCATACATTAATATTATTAACAACATCTATGAAAATGCGAGTGCAAAGATTCGATTGTTTGAAAATACAACACACATAAAAATTGGAAAGGGAGTGAGACAAGGTGACACCATATCCCCGAAGCTCTTTAACGCCACATTGGAAAATGTCTTTCAATCACTGAACTGGGAAAACAAAGGGATAAAGATTAATGGAGATTATCTAACCCACCTTCGTTTTGCTGATGACATAATCATTTTTGCAACTACCCCATCAGAGCTGCAGAGTATGATCCAAGAACTTGCTGACAAGAGTAAAGAAGTGGGATTAAAAATGAACTTTCAGAAGACAAAAGTGATGTTCAATGCTTTTACACGAAATGAAGATTTATCGATTGATGGAGAAAAGCTGGAGATAACAGACACGTACGTTTATCTTGGATAGCAGATATCAAGTGAGGGTCACATTGATGAAGAAATTAATCGGCGTACAAAACTTGCCTGGAGAGCTTTTGGAAGAAACAGCATAATTTTCAAAAGCAATATGCCATTATGTCTTAAAAGAAAAGTGTTTGATCAATGCATCATTCCAGTGCTTACGTATGGTGCAGAAACGTGGACCTTAACTAAAAGAGACAAACAAAGGCTGCAGACAACTCAAAGTAGCATGGAGAGGTGCATGCTTGGTGTAACCAGGAGAGATAAGAAGAGGAGCTCGTGGATCCGAAAAATGACAAGAGTGGAAGACATCATGATCAGAGTTAAATCCCTGAAATGGCAATGGGCTGGGCATACTGCCAGAAGGACAGACCATCGATGGACAGCCGAAATTTTAGATTGGATTCCAAGGGACAGGAAAAGACCCAGAAGAAGACCACATGGGAGATGGGTGGATGAAATTCGAAAGTATGCGGGAGTGACATGGAGGAGACTGGCACAAGACAGACCGTTGTGGAGGAAACTTGGGGAGACCTTCGTCCAGCAGTGGATTGATAATGGTTGACAATGATGATGATGATGATGATTAATATACAATATGTATACATATATAATGCATAAGACAGACGGATATACATTAGGTAGATAGATAAAACAGTTGAAGTACGGGGCTTGGGGGGGGATTAAGCCTCGAAGCCCCCCTCCACTTTATGTGCGCCAGTGACCGTACGAGTGAATACGTGGCATTAGAAAAGCTGGTTTTACGAGACACAGTAAAAGATCTTTTCCAGTGAGTCCTTTTTTTTTTTTTTTTTGATGGTTTAACGACTGCTGTGAGTAACTCGGTGGGCTATAAGCAATCATTGGTCCTTAATTTAGGGGTACTAGTACCAGGGAATGGAAGAGAGCCAGTGCCGTAAGACGAACACAATATCAGTCGGAACGGCTAATAATGCTAGGGGGAGCCTTAAATGTGCATTTCTGTTAAAATCTGGATGTCGAATTTTATTTCGATTACATTAGTTTCTCGTACATTAGGAGGGTAAAAAAATGGGAGGAGGAAAGCTCCGGTGGCACAGTAGCCTAAGTAATGGTTTTTTACCATTCGTTCGAGATGGGTTCGGGTTCGAATCCCTGTGAGTCATGGATGTTGTGTTTGTCTTACGACGCTAGCTCTCTCCCTTCCATGGAAACAATCAGAGCCTCCATTAGAGGTGTGCGATAGGTGCAGTCACACAGGGCCCCACGCTCACACCCTAAAAAAAAAAAGTTATAAAATGAGAGAGGAAGAGAGCGAGGGAGCGAATTTCTTATTTTCAATTATTCTAATTTTATTTTTTAAACTTTGTCTCGTTTAATTATTCTCTTTTTTTAAAAATATCGATTGCTGAATTTATATTTACCCAAATATCGACAGCAAACTACAGTATTATGTCTAACGAAACATTAGTTCGATAACACAATGTGCACCATGCACTGATAGTTATCGAAAAAGTTGTGCTACGTGAGTTACTTCCATCTAATGTCAAAACTTCAGCCGGTGCTTTGAGGTACATGAATCAAATTCAGAATCTTTTCCCTAATGCCGTCATCACCTACAGGATATTACTTACTGTCCCAGTAACGGTGGCAAGCGCAGAAAGAAGTTTTTCACGCTTGAAGCTGATTAAATCTTGTTTAAGATCTGTCATGTCTCAAGAAAGATTGATCTTATAACGAAGTATATTTCTCCGTCATTTTTAGTCCACGCCGGGGCTCGAAGCCGGTCCCCTCATTCCGGAATAAGTCACTCTACCAATTGAGCTACGCGGACGTTCGTTCCGACTGCTATCTGCCTTTATGTCGTGTGCGTCCTGCTGGCAGGTACGTTACATCTCCCCCCCGAAAGAGGGCTGGGGGCATGGCCCACGGGTCAGCCGTATCCATAAATCGTTGCAGGCAGCCATCCGCTATAGAACATGCACTTGAGAACTCCCAGTCAATCTGGTGTGTGGAATGCAACGTCACACACATTTATTTTTCGAAGCGCTGGAGAAGGGATTCTCTTATTTTTCCTATCTCGTGGTGTGGAAAGAACATCACACCATTGCGAGATTTTGAGCGGCCGGGTCATCCGGAAAGTTCAGGCGCCATTATAACGAAGTAAATTTCTCCGTCATTTTTGGTCCACGCCGAGGATCGAACCCAAATCCCCACATTCCGGAATAAGTCACTCTACCAATTGAGCTGCGCGGACGTTCATTCTCGCTGCTATCTGCCTTTATGTCGTGTGCGTCCTGCTGACAGGTACGTCCCAATCTCTTCGGCAACTTTGTCAATTGAACAGGATGAAGCAAGAAAAAACTTTCGGTGATTTAATTGCTGACTTTGCTGGGATAAAAGCAAGAAAAGTCCAGTACTTATAAGGTGAGTTCTATAATGTAAGTACTGCCCCATAATAGGTAGAGACGGAGCCTCTGTGAGGGAAGGACGCATGCTGGTGTGCTTTTGTTATCTTCATCATTTAAAAGGCATTTACAAAATATCAGTAGTGTTCAAAAAATTTAAAATGCTGCCTTTCGTTATTGGTTAATTTTCAAACGTCTTGATGTCACATTAAACTGCACAGATAACTGTAATAAGAGTAGGTGTAGGGTGGAAGGGTTAAAGCAAGGGGCCCCGCGGCTGCTAAGGGTAGCTCTGGAACCAATGGCCCTAAATTAGAGAGGGCAACTGCTTATAGCCCACTGAGTGCTCAGATCATATGTAGACGATTTTAGGAAGGGAGTGTCGGAACCCAGGTGTTAAACAACTGTTAGAAATAGGAAGCTACGGGAGATTTGGGCTAGTGCCCGAAAGGAAAGTGACACGGAAGCGAGGTAGAAAGGGGAAGGAAGACACCCTTATTTTTTACCGAGGGGCCAGTCCAGTGCCCGACGGCTTAACGTGCCCATCCGACGCACGGTGGTTATTTAGTGGTTCTAACGTTCGTACCTGCCTGGCTGGGATCGAACCCGAGGTCTTCTCCATGCCAGTCACGAACGTTGACCATGGCCCTTCATGGCCCTTCTGAGTGCTCCCGGTGGTCGTTAAGCTTTAAATTAAAAAGAAATGGGGCGGTGGGGATGTTGTACGCCGCGCTGAGGTAATCCGACACTGCTTGAAGTTGGTACATGAGCCCTGAGATTTATAAGGAATCCTCTTTATTTGTGTGCTTTCGTTTTTGAAAATTCTACCACCCTCCTGGTTTTGCTTCTACATTGTTGGCCACCCAAAATGCAACACCAAGAAGGAAGTATCCGATTGGCCTGAAATTCGCAGCATGCGTCGCCCGCGAGAGGACATGCAAACGATTAGCATTGCAGTGCATATGCAAATCATGTGTGCCCGGCACGCCACCGAGAAGCACTATAAGAAGGGTGCACAGAAGGCGGGGTGTAAGTAGTGGAAGTGTGTTGTGCTGCCGGACCTGTGCGTGGGAAACTTCCTGATGCCTCGTCGTAGAATAAGGCAGTCATTCCAGCACGTTTCGGAGTTCGACAGAGGACGAATAGTGGCTTATCGCGACAGCGGTTTATCGTACCGAGACATCGGCGCCCGTGTGGGACGACATCCAACCACAGTGAGGCTAGTATGGATTCGGTAGGTGCAGGAGGGACGGACGGACCGACGCGAGTGATTGCCGCAGCCGCGGCACACCACCGAACGAGAGGACCGGCATGTTGTGCGGCGGGTATTGACGGCTCGCATCGCCACATCACGGACGTTAGCGCAGAAATTAGGGTGTGTTGCGCAACAACCTGTGTCAGCACGTACCGTCCGAAGTCGTCTGCAGGAGCAGGGACTTGTCGCACGGCGCCCATTTCTTCGATTACCATTGACGTTACACTACCGGCGAGTGCGGCGGCAGTGAGCCCCGTTGAACGCCGCACTTGGGCTACGGAATGGCACGACATTTTCTTCTCCGACGAATCCCGCTTCTGCCTGCAACACCACGATGGTCGGATCCGCGTGTGGCGACACCGCTGCGAGAGAGTGTATGACGCCTGAATTATGCATCGCCATACCGGTCCGTCGCTTGGCGTTATGGTTTGGGGCGCAATTGGATATGACACCCGCACCCCTCTGGTACGCATCGCCGGTACACTCAACAGCCACCGCTACATCTCCGACGTTTTGGAGCCTCTAGTCCTCCCTTACTTGCAGGACCTGCCAGCGGCCACGTTTCAACAGGACAATGCACGCCCGCACGTGGCACGCATCGTGCAACAATTCTTCACTACCCACCAGGTGTCACTGCTGCCGTGGCCCTCCTGTTCTTCCGATATATCGCCCATCGAACACGTCTGATCGCTGATCGGCAACCGAGTGGCCCGGCAAGTACCACCCGCGGCTACGCCTGATGAACTGTCGCAACGTGTGGAAGCAGCCTGGCACGACATACCCCAAGCCCACATCCGAAGCCTCTTTCGTTCGGAGCCGCGGCGTGTAGCGGTCGTTATTGCCATCCATTGGGGCCACGCGAACTATTGATGTCTGTGTGTTCAGCAAGTCGCACGGGCCTGTAAGCTCAATCGTTTCATCTTTGTATCTGTTTTTATGTGTCCAGTAAATCTGGCTTTGCTATCGCGTGTCCGTCTTGGTGTTGCATTTTGGGTGACCAGCAGTGTATATTTGATAAAATAGGTTGCATGATTTCTCTTTTCACTGTTATGAAATGGCTGTGTAGGTAGAGCAAAAGCCCAACTAGCAGAGACAGCAGAAGAAATGAGCTTGCTTAAATTGTAAGAACCTTTCCTGGGTGTCTGTTGTATGGGCACATATCTGTACAACCTTAGAGATGGGCTAAAGGGAAGTGCAGACCGGTGGCGCAGTGCTCTAAATCCTGGCGTTTGATCATTTGTTAGAGGTAAGTCCGATTTCGAATCCCGGTGAGGCATGGATGTTGAGTTTGTTTTACGGCATGCACTGGCTCTCTCTCTCTCTCTCTCTCTCTCTTCCCTGGAACCCGTGGCCCTAAATTAGGGACGGACGACTGCTTATAGTTCATCGAGTCGCTCACGGTGGACGTTAAGATCCTCCCCTCTATAATTTATGACTACTAAACTTGCGGTGTTAAGGTAGAATAAAAACGTTTCCAACAACAGGATGTTTATTATACATCGACTATAGTTTCGCAGAGCGTTTTGCTCGTCTTCCTCAGGACGAATGGAGCGTAAACATTCAAATCATTGTGACATCATCACAATTCTGATGGTCACGGATTTTGGTGAGTTGTTTCCACGCGCTTGAAAGAAATGGAGTCGACGTCATGTCGTTGACAAGCCGTGACGAGTTCCGGTACAGGGCCGCCGTTAAGGGTGTGCAGCGTGTGCGACCGCACAGCGCCTCGCGCTGGTGGATAAATAAGATAAAATAAAACAAAAGAAAGAAAGAAAGAAAGAAAAATATAGCATTATTGCACAGACAAAAGAAATCCGACACTTCAAAACATATGAATTACCATTCCAGTTCTCCGCGAGTCCGCATACAGAAGCATCACAGTGATGTCTTACATACGTTCCCCCTTCCAGATTCAAAATGCAGCGCGCTAAGATCAATGCTTCTGTATTCCTGAGAAACCCTGAGTCTGGTAGGCGGGGCCAGATGGTGTTACCTTGATAAGTCCAACACACGCCTCAGCACCGACAGCAATATATTTCCTTCTCGCCGCTGGAAACTCTGGGATTGACGGGTGTGAGTGGACATCACGTCGCGACATTCTTTGAGTTTTACCGCCTATCTTGGGATCCACTTTTTGTGGATTTTCCCAAGCTGTTTTTCCAAAGCAAAAAGAGCTGTGTGCGTGTGTGTGTCAAGTCAACTGTCCCCTGTGTTTGGCGATCTATTAACTTTCTTCGGTTGATCATTCGTGCTCGTTTTCAGAGAACTAGTTCCGGACGACGTCAATACTGCATCCAAGTATTGCAATTTTTAAACGGATTGCAAAATCCCTTTGCTAACGTAGCTATCGCGTACAGGAACATGTTAACTGTGCCGATAACAGTTGCGAGTGCGGAAAGAAGTTTCTCTCGCCTGAAATTAACGAGGACAAGCATGTCTCAGGAAAGGTTAACTGCACTCGCTACATTGTCAATAGAACGCGATGGGGCATCAAAACTAAATTACAATGATATTATTGGAGATTTTGCTGGACAAAAGGCGAGAAAGGTCTCATTTGCATGACAGGTAAAACGTGAAGTTTTCCTTTTACATAGCAGTATATGGTGAGTTATGGCCAAACCCCTCCAAAATGACTTCACAACTTAAATCTTGGCTCTCAGTCTCCGGCAGCTGGAATGTACCTGGCCAAGGCAACGGCCAGTGTGACATGAAGGCAGAGGGTGCTAAGAATCCCCGGAGGACCGGACTAGGCTGCCATCTGATGCTGACCTTGGCTACGTGTATTGGACGCACCCTATCTTCTGATTCAAGGCTTCTTGAATTGGAAGAGGAACTACAAAGGATCAAGTGGGACATCGTCGGGCTAAGTGAGGTAATAAGAAAAGGAGAAGATCTCATTGAACTGAAAAGTGGACATCTCTTCTACTATCGTAGGACAGATACTGGCAGAACTAGTGGTGTTGGATTAATAATAAACAAGAAACTGAAGGATAAAGTTGTAGAAGTTGAAAGTTCCTCTGACAGAGCTGCAGGACTCGTTATCCAACTCTCGGGAAGATACCAGGCTCAGATTATTCAAACTTATGCACCCACCACAAGTCATCCTGAACAAGAAGTTGAAGAATTTTATGAGGAAATTCGTCATCTAAATAATAAAGGTAAGCAACACTTGAAGATAATTATGGGAGAGTTCAACGCAAAAATAGGGCAGCATCAACAGAATGAAACTTCAGTAGGTAAATTCGGTCACGGCAACAGAAACCAGCGTGGAAATACTCTCGTTGAGTTTGCAGAGGCAGAAGGGTTTTTCATCTTGAACTCCTTTTTCAAGAAAAAGCCACACAGGAAATGGACATGGAGACATCCAAATGGGACGACAAGTGAAATTGATTTTATTATGTGTAACAAAAAATTCGTCATAGAAGACTGCAGTGTGCTAAACAAGTTCAACACAGGTAGTGACCATAGATTGGTGAGATGTAAGATGCACCTGAACACTAAACTCGAACGTGGCAAGCTCATAAAGCAAACAAAATGTATTGACATGACCAACCTTAAAAAACACCATAATACCTTCAAGTTGGAACTGAAGAACAGATTCTCTGGTTTAGAAGGCCTAACATCAGAAGAAGTTTATATTTCTGAAGTTAACAGAAAAGTAACCAAAGCTCTTATCGAAACAGCAACAAAATTAGCTGGGTCTAAGAACAAGTTGCATGTGAACAAATTATTAGGAAATAACAAAATGTTGATGCCAAAAAGGAAGAGAGATGAGGACAACTAAAGAAGACGTGACTTCCAAAGTGGAATATATAGAGCTATGCAAGACAGTACGAAAAAGAATCACTGAAGACGTAAGGAAATTCAACTGTGAACTAGTGAGGAAAGCAATTGAAAACAACCAAAGCCTAAAGATAGCAAAGGGACATCTCAGTAAGGGAAGAAAACAGATTATGGCACTGAGAAAAGAAGATGGTTCTGTAACAAGAAATAGAGGCGAAATTTTGACAAGAGTGAAAGATTGCTACTCCAAATTATATGAAAGGGATGATACATGTACTCCAGATATCATAAAAGGTACCAGTACCAGAGTTCTTCCAGTCCTTCCAGCAGAAGTTGCACATGCAATCAAGAACATGAAGCGGGGAAAAGCTCCAGGAGAAGATGGAATTACTGTAGACATCATACAAGAAGCAAGTGGAGAAATCGAAACAGTACTCGCCCAAATTTTCCCTCGATGCCTTAATGAAGGGAAGATTCCTGAGGATTGGAACAACGCTACAATGATCTTGCTACATAAAAAAGGTGACATTGAGGATCTCAGGAACTACAGACCTATCATCCTCCCATCAGTGGTTTATAAAATCTTCACTAAAGTTCTTTCACACCGTTTCAAGGTAACACTGGACATGGCTCAACCGATAGAACAAGCTGGATTCAGGAGTGGCTACAGCACAATAGATCATATCCACGTATTGAGAGAACTCATTGAAAGAGCGAGGGAATATGAACTTCCATTGTGTATGGCTTTTATCGATTATGAAAAAGCCTTTGATTAGGTGAAACCATCAGCAGTTACAATGGCCCTGAAATCCTGCGGTATTGAAGATGCGTACATTATGTCTTTCAACCACTGAACTGGGAAAAAAAGGAATAAAGATTAATGGAGATTATCTAACCAACCTTCGTTTTGCTGATGACGTAGTCATTTTTGCAACTACCCCATTAGAGCTGCAGAGTATGATCCAGGAACTTGCTGAGAAGTGTAAAGAAGTGGGATTAAAAATGAACTTTCAGAAGACAAAAGTGATGTTCAATGCTTTTACAAAAAATGAAGATTTATCGATTGATGGCGAAAAGCTGGAGATAACAGACACGTACGTTTATCTTGGACAGCATATATCAAGTGAGGGTCACATTGATGAAGAAATTAATCGGCGTACAAAACTTGCCTGGAGAGCTTTTGGAAGAAACAGCATAATTTTCAAGAGCAATATGCCATTATGTCTTAAAAGAAAAGTGTTTGATCAATGCATCATTCCAGTGCTTACGTATGGAGCAGAGACGTGGACCTTAACTAAAAGAGACATACAAAGGCTGCAGACAACTCAAAGCAGCATGGACAGGTGCATGCTTGGTGTAACCAGGAGAGATAAGAAGAGGAACTCGTGGATCCGAAAAATGACAAGAGTGGAAGACATCATGATCAGAGTTAAATCCCTGAAATGGCAATGGGCTGGACATACTGCCAGAAGGACAGACCATCGATGGACAGCCGAAATTTTAGATTGGATTCCAAGGGACAGGAAAAGACCCAGAAAAAGACCACATGGGAGATGGGTGGATGAAATTTGAAAGTATGCGGGAGTGACATGGAGGAGACTGGCACAAGACAGACCGTTGTGGAGGAAACTTGGGGAGACCTCTGTCCAGCAGTGGATTGATAATGGTTGACAATGATGATGATATTCATGAAGTACGATTGCTGTTTTTCTGAATTTTAAAGGACGTTTTTTAATGTGTTACAATTCACTAAGAAATTGATGTACCTATTTAAAACACTTTTCTTTTTGTTCCGCATAGGTTTCATTTTTAAAATACACAGCTATAGTAAAACAGATTTAAAAATATTAATGCTGCATAGTGCATAATATTACTAACATTTACCTTTTTTTTTTTTTTTTTTTTGCAAAGGAGAACGACAGTTGAGCTTAATAATAATGGCAGTTACAGTTACAAGTTTAAAAAAATATCAGTTCCATCTACACCAAATAAATAAATGAAAAGCTTATCATCACCTTATCAGAAAATAAAAATATTCTATTGCGTACGTGTGCAAAATATCGTTAGCCTGGTTGATTTAGCAAAAATTATTAGTTAGCTAGAGGGCCTCGCAGGGAGAGTTCGCACAGGACCTCGCGTAAGCTTGCGGCGGCACTGTTCCGGTACATGTGGAAAGCTTCTAATATACAGTATTAATCTTGATAGTCGAGTCAGGTTTATCAATAAGCGTAGCGTTTCCAAACAAGAACTTATGGTTATTTTCGTGACAATGGTGGGCTATAGACGACTTCTTCAGTTCATAGTTGATCCGTATGTAGGTCTTGTGTTCCTTCACACGGAAACTTAAAGCCCTGCGGATCAGTCCTGTATATGAAAGTCCACATTCATTAGGTATCTGGTAAATTCCCCAGGAGTTTACGTCTTCGACGTAGTCTTTTGATCCATAAAAATTCATTTTGTTTATGGGTTTGAAAATAACTTTGAAAATAAAACTTTTGAGAATTTTTGAAATTCCGAAGCAAATCTGAGGAGCAAATGGGATAACCGCCCAATTCTTTTATATTGAGAGATCTATAGGCATGAGCGTGCAGACAGGCTTCGGTTTCCTAAATTTTTGGAGAGATTTGTCTATAACGGAAGTGCTGTATCCAAGCTGAAAGAGTTTGTCCTCAAAGTGACGCATGTAGACTTCGCATAAAATTGGTTACAGTGGGCTGCCCATTGCAAGGCCTTCCGTCTATTGGACAAATCTTCCACGAAAAAGAAAACTGTTTTGTCTTATAGAAATTTCCACTAGTCTCAAAATTTCTTCTACTTCCGGTTGGCTGAAATGTTACACACACAAAATGTGCAGCCTAAACTTTGTTACTGAAGAAAAATTTCGTACACTACAAAAAAAAAACATTCAACCCATTTTTGTTCTTTAACTTCATGTTGGGGTTACCCTTTTCAAACACAATTTTTATATGTGTGTTTTGGCACCATGTATAAAACTGACATAGCTCATGAATGTTGGAGATAATGTTATGCATTTCCCGTGTACTTATAAAGATTATTTCTTCATCAGTGCACGTGAACTTTTGATATGTTAAAGAAAATTTGATAAGCTAAAGGGAAAATATTTTTTCTGAAAGAGTTGAAAATTTCTCAATTGCCAATAATTTGGACATTTATAATTCGCAACACTCGAAGGTTTTACCCTGGTTTCAATACTACTCATTACCAGAGAATGGAAGGAGGCGGCGCGGCGTAACAATAAATAGAAGCTCAGATGAATCAATTAAATTATGTTCAATGCTGCTTCAAAAATATCTCCGTTAAATTGATACGTACTAGTAGTGCATAGGTCGCTGGAAATCTTAGTACATCGTCACTCGGTGCGTACAATTATTTATTGTGTTTCAGTCGACTGAGGAAGTGCTCGAGAACAACGTATATTGATCAAGAAATTGCAGCCACTGTAGTAACCCAGTGACAGGATGACCTCAGATTAGTTTCCTGTCACGAGTTAAAATAATATGCTCTTGACATTGCACCCGATGACGATTTCGCCATTAAAAGCATCCAATTAACTACGCAAAGTCGATAGCCCCCAGATTTTTTTCTTGAAAACTGTTTCTCATGCTTCGGCTACGAACATCACTGCGATTGAAAGACTGACGAACTTCAGAGGAAATGAGCAGCACCAGACAATTGTAGTATTAAGAAAAGTATCACTTTCGAGATACCGGACAGGGCCGGATTAAGGGGATATGTAGGGGCCCACCACTACCAAGGGTCCATGAGGCATGCCTGGGCAAATAATAGATAGAGTCATTTATAAAATAGTTTTTCTTTTGTCTCGTGTGATTTCCACTTGGTCAGAAAAACAGGCTGGAACAGTGCTGCCTGCCAACCTGTTCCTTAAATGTACAATAGATCATAGGCAGAAATTCCCTAGTTTTCCGTAAAATTTCCCTAGAAAATATGATGTGTGTGTGTGTGTGTGTGTGTGTGTGTGTGTGTGTGTGTGTGTGTGTGTACTTTCAAAAACATTAATAGACAATATAAAAAAATCGAAAGTTAAAAATCAAAAATTGAAAATTAAAAAAAAATCATCGTTTGTCCGCGCAATGCAGCTTGACATAATAGTTATTTAATTATATATAGTATACGAATGGAGTGCCAAATAGAAATTCTCTTCAAACTATTGAAATTTCGTAATGAGCCATAATAATTGAGAACTTGATGAAAATGAACTTAAGAACTGAAAAAACAGAAAAAAAAACATTAAGCTAAGAATAGAATTAGGTAATACAAAAACTCTGAATATGACCTATGCTGTCTGCAGTTAACAAGAGGAAACGTCTCCAGTTCGCACAGGAGCACAAGGATTGGACAGTCGATCATTGGAAACAAATTATGTGGTCCGATGAATCACGTTTTCAGTTGCACCATGCCGATGGCCGAGTGAGAATTTGGCGGAAATATCACGAAAGCATGGACCCCAAATGCATTGCTACAACCCTTAAAGCTCGTGGAGGAAACGTTATGGTTTGGGGAATGTTTTCCTAGCATGCTTTGGACCCTTTAATTCTTGTTGATCAACGTCTGACTGGCACATCATATCTAAACATCGTTGCGGACCAAGTGCATCCTGTCATGTGGATGGTTTATCCCAATGGTGATGATTACTTTCAATAAGATAATGCGTCCTGCCATAGTGCTCGTATTGTACAAGATTGGTTTCAGGAACATGCAGGTGAGTTTACTTTGCTAAGGTGGCCCCCACAATCTTCAGATCTCAACCCCATTTAGAATTTGTGGGATGAAGTTGAACGAGCCATCAGACAGCTGGATCCACAACCCTGCAATCTCACACTCCTGGAAAGTGCTATTCATCAAGCATGGTCTCAGATTCCACAAACCACCCACCAACATCTCGTGCAGTCCATGCCACGAAGAATCGACGCAGTATTAAAGGAAAAAGGTGGCCCAACGAAGTACTGAGGGGGTTGTCATAATAAAGTGGCCACTCAGTGAATAGCAATTTTGTTTTTCTTATATTGATAGAAAATATAATTTTTTTACAGCACTTAACGATGTTCTGAGTGCAATTGTTCAGGTCTTGTAACGTTTTAGTAATGTCCACAGACTCCTTTTATTTTTACCATTTCCTCGGTATATTCGTGGTGTTGGATAAGTCTTATTAGTTGGTTGGAGTTTAAAAAGGGAATATACTTTATTGTCATTATTAATTTTAAAGGAGTATTTCACTCCATTAAAAATTTCATTCAGACCAAATTTGAACAGCGACCCATATTGTAGGTTAAAATAATTTTCAAACTCCAAACGTTTGGATAAAGTTTCTTCGATTGCCAATATTGTGATGTGTATTTGAGCAAAGTCATATTTTTGAAAATGAAGAATTTCCACATCGTGGTTATTTCTAACGGTGTTAATGTTGGAACGATGACCTTTTTTTTTTTTTTAATGCACCAGATGTCTGTCCTACTTAATTGAAGCCACTTTCGATACAAGTTAATAGGTAGACAGCATGTTCTGTCTTACAAAACCTGGGGTACATTCCTTTATTTGGTCTATGTGCGATTTATTCAATTTTGGACAGGTCTTGCATCGTCGGTCAGGACACTGATCGAAGTAAAGTCTTCCTTAAAAATTGTTGGTCTGTGACTCAGCAGAATGATTTAAGTTACTTTTGATATTATTTTTATAAATAGAACTGTATAATGGAGACCGTACTTTGTGAGGTACCACGCTCTCCTCTGCCTCAAGAGCCTGGCTCGAAGGCAGTAGCAGATTTTTCGTGCTTGTACTCTGCTCCAAAGAACAGCACGCGGACCTTTTGCCAGGCGACGTCCGAGCTGGTATGTGAGTTTTATTTGTAGGGTTAATCATATACAATCCAAACAAGCTGAAGAAGAAATAATCAATCAATAGTAAATAGATAAGAGGAACAAATGCTGACAATATACAGGAATATAAAGGAGTTTACTTACGTACAGGTCTTTGCTCAATTCGAAAGGTCACCCAGTGCACTAGTAACCCCCTAATTAGAATAGTGTACATCAGCCTTTTGGGATGGTTCAACGCACTTCCATAGTTACTTGGGCTCATATTAAGAGTTTTTGTATTATCTAATTCTATTCTTAGCTTAATGTTCTTTTCTGTTTTTTCAGTTCTTAAGTTCATTTTCATCAAGTTCTCAATTAGTATGGCTCTTTATGGAATTTCAATAGTTTGAAGAGAATTTCTATTTGGCACTTCATTCATATACCTGTACATATATACATATATATATATATATATATATTTACATCAGAATTTTTGCAGAAGAAAATTTTGATTAAGAAAAATAGAATGTTGTGGACCTTATTCATGTGACGTCATAAGTGGATTTTTGCGCAACATGGCTGCTGATTCCATGTTGTCGTGATTAGATCACCCCTTAATATTGGCCAGTTTCAAAAATTTTAATCTTGGAGTATGAAAACGAATTACAAGAGCTACAGGGCGAAGATGGAGAAATTCATTTCCTAGAAGAACAAATCAAGGTTGCAAAATATACCAATACAATTTTGTGTTCGATGCTTATGTCAAATAATACATGACAACATCGCTATTAGTCATGGTGAAATTTTTAATGCTGCATTTATGATACACGGTATATTAAATTTTCAAGTTTGTATTGTCAAGTATTTACGAAACATCGCAAACACAAACCTAGCAACTCTTTTTGAAAAACAAAATATTTAGAAGTCCAGACAAATACGTAATATGGTAACAGAGACGCAGCCATAAGAGGGAAAGGACCACGGTGTCTTCGAACACGTATGTGACCATCACTGTGCATCAAGTCTAATCGTGACTCGTCAGAAAACACGACCTATTGCCAATCAGCGCGCCAACGTCTGTGTTTGAGACAGAATCGCACCCTAGGCGTCTGTGGTTGAGGGTCAAAGGAATGCGCAGCAATGGACAACTAGCAACCAGTCATAAGTTAAGCATTCGACGTCGAACTGTGCTGAAGAGCAAAGCCTGACTTGTGACGCCGTTGCGCTAAAACCGTGGATGTCGATGTCTGATCGGTGACTGTCATGAGGCATAGGTACCTGTCATCCCGTGCAGTCCTGCGATTTTGCGGTCCATTTTTCCAGATATCTATGCATGAGAGCTTCATCTGTCCACTGACGCCACATTTGCATCACCGTTCTAGCTTTTACTCTCTAAAGAGTGGCACTTTCGCGGTAGGAAAATCCGGCTTCTCTCATCCAAACAATCCTTTCTCGCTCAAAGTCCGTCAAGTGTCCATAATACGACCTTCTTCGGCGACGAAGCATAGTGAGACACAAGAAACACCTTTTTGGTTAAATGTGGGCTCTTCACTGATTGCAACATCTCGTTTGAGCCAAGTCTTTATAACCAAGATCGGACAGTTCAGAGGGCGCTGCTCCGAAACCGCATTCGCATTTTCACTGACATTTTAATTATGCATGTCCGAACCTGTTTTTCGAGTGCATATCCTGTAAGTTTCAAGCAAATACCAGCAGTCCTTCATGGAGTTGCAATTTTCACAAATGTAATTATCGTGAATTATTGAACAGTCGCCGATTGTCAGGTTTATAAATAAAACCTGGCACTCTGTTTATCAGCGTTGTTCTTGTTCTTTAGACAGAAAAGGCAGAGGACTTCACCGAGTTGGACAAAGATCAAATTTTAATGGTCAGACAACTGGTCAGAGCATTTCCGAGACGGCAAGGCTTCTTGGGTGCTCAGAGCCAGCCGTGCTGAATACCTTCAAAAGGTGGTCCGAGGAGAGTTAAACCACAAGACGCTGGCAAAGTGTGGGCCGATCACGGCTCATCGATGCTAGAGGCGAGCGAAGGCTGTCCAGTATAGTAAAAGCCAACAGAAGGGATATTGGTGACCGGATTAATGTATCACAACACACAGTACATCAAACCCTGCTGAAAATGGGGCTGCTTAGCTGCAGGCAGCTCCGAGTGTCCATGCTAACCTCGGTTCTTTTTTTTTTTTTTTTTTTTGATTGGAGGTTTAACGACCACCGTGAGCAACTCAATGGGCTATAAGCAGTCGCCCGTCCCTAATTTAGGGTCACTGGTTCCAGGGAAGGGAGAGAGCCAGTGCCGTAAGACAAACACAACATCCATGGCTCACCGGGATTCGAACCCGGACCCCTTTCGGACGAATGATCAGAGGCCAGCGCTTAGACCACTGCGCCACCGAGGCGGCTAATTGGAGGTTTAACGACCACCGTGAGCAACTCAATGGGCTATAAGCAGTCGCCCGTCCCTAATTTAGGGTCACTGGTTCCAGGGAAGGGAGAGAGCCAGTGCCGTAAGACAAACACAACATCCATGCCTGACCGGGATTCGAACCCGGACCCCTCACGGACGAATGATCAGAGGCCAGCGCCTTAGACCACTGCGCCACCGGGGCGGCAACCTCGGTTCACACACACACAAGAGTAATGTATCACAACACACAGTACATCGAACCCGGCTGAAAATGGGACTGCGTAGCCACAGGCCGTTTCGAGTGCCCATTCTAAACTCGGTTCACTATCAAAAGCCACCGCAATGAGCACGCGAGCATCAAAACTGGACCTTGAATAATTGAGAGGTCGTCTGATCCTATGAGACATGTTTTCTGTTGCACCATGGGATAGCCGTGTACGTGTGCGGCGTTTACCTGTGAAAGTGTTTGCACCCGGATGCACCTTGGAACAAAAAAAAAAAAAAAAAAACCGGCGGAGGAAGTGTAATGCTTTGAGCAATGTCCTGCTGGGAAATCCTGGGTCCAGTCATTCATTTGCAGGAAACCATGACATCTACCGCCTACTTAAATATTATTGCAGACCAGGTACACTCTTTCACGGCAACAGTATTCTGCTCTAGTAGCGCTTTCTTTCAGAAGAATAATGCGCCATGCCAAACGGCCTGGATTGTTCGAAGATGGTTCTCGGAACTTGAGGAAGGCTTCCGGCTATTGCTCTGGCCTCCAAATTCCCCAGACAAATCCAATCGAGCATCTGTGGTTTGTGTTGGAACAGCAAAACCCGATGTGCGGCGGCTCAACAGCGTAACTTACAAGAGTTAAAGGGTCTGCTGGTAACGTGTTGGTTCCAGATAAAACAAGGCACCTTTAGAAATCTTGTAGCGTTTAATAAGGAATATGCTTTAATTTTTGGTCCCCTTTACCTTTTTCTTCACTATAGGATTAATAGTGTCCCCAAAGTGTTTAAACCCCAACACCCTGCCATATCCCAACGCCCTATGTTTCATCAGCCTCGCCGGCTAAGAACGGTTTTGGTTGCACGTGGAGGACCAACATAAAGTTAGGCATGTAGTCATAATGTTTTTGCTTTTCTGTATATAGGCAGTTGTATCTAATAGGCCTACTGAGCCAGGCAAGGACGCCTGCAGTTGCTAGCGTAGAAATCAAAAGCGCCCGTAGCACTAACTATATATTGTGTACAAATTATAGACGTCTGTGGCACCAGGTATATAAATCCTGCACACTTGTGGCGCTTAGCACATAAGCTGTGTACATCTATATCACCTAGCTTACAAACCTCGGATGTCTGTGATACCATATGTACATGGCGTACATGTTGCAAATATCGGTGGTACGCAGCATTTCAATTATGAATGGCTGTGGCTTCTAGTATGCAAATAATTAACTTCGGTAGAACTTAGCATGTGTAATGTGCAAGCCACGGACGTCTGCGACACCCAGTTATACCTAGTGTTCAAATCATAGATATCTGTGGCCCTTAAATATGAAAATCATTGGCGTCTGTTACGCTTATTACACACTCATTGTCAAAAAAGAAAAAAATAGTTGCACCCAGAAGGAAGCAACCGACAGGAATGAAACTTGGTGGGTAGGTTTGACATCGTGAGACATGCAAATGATTTAAGTATCACGCTCGGCCGCCCATGTGACGCAAGGAGGGGTCATAGCGCTGAGCCGGACCGGCTATATAAGGTCGTCCCGTTTCGCGTGTTTGCCATTATGACTCGTGCTGTTGTGTTAATTGCATCCTTTCCAAGTGAAGTAGGCCTTGGGGAAAAGTTCGGAAGCAATTCGAGCAGCAGGAGGAGTTCGAGAGGGGCCGCGTTGTTCGGCTCCAGGAAGCGGAATAGTCTTAGCGCCGTATTGTGCGCCATATCTGTCGTACGGATATCACCATACCACGCTGTTGGCCGCAGTGTATATAACAAGGCACGCAGCAACGACAGGAAGGGTCTGTGAGACCTAGACGAACCGTGGAGAGAGAAGGACAGACGGGTTGTCCGACATGCGCGGAGTGACCCAATAGCCACGATTGTGGATATTCAGCGAGCAGTGGTACCCTCCATGCATCGTTCGATTAGTGCCAGCACCATTGGCAGACGGATGCACGACGTAGGACTACACGCACTCGGACAGTTACGACGACTGCCCTTAACACCATTCCATCGTCGCCAAAGACTGCAATGGTGTCTTGCCAGATTGTCATGGAGCTACTCAGAATGGCAGCGGGTGATCTTCAGTGACGAGTCCCGCTTTTATCTTGGGAGAGACGACCACCGAATCCATGTGTGGAGTCATCGTGGTCAGCGCCAAGATGAATGGTTTGTTGTCGAGCGTTACACGTAAAGAATGCCTGGTGTCATGGTGTGGCGTGCAATTGCCTACGATGCCAGATCACCTTTGGTGTTCATTACAGGCACTTTGACAGCCCAACGTTTACGTTAATGCAACCAGTGGTCCTACTTTTTCTGAACGCTCACTCCGGTACGATTTTCTAATTGGACAATGCTCGTCCGCATACTGCTGCTGTCTCGAGAGCTTGCCTTCAAAGCACTAACACTCTGTCATAGTCAGCCGCATCGCCGATTGAAAATGTGTGGGATGCTATTGGACGCACTAACCACACTCCACTGCTACCGCACAAATTTCAGGAACTGCGTGAAAAGAGTCAGACTGCATGGCATGGCTTATTGCAGGACACCATTAGGAACCCGTACAACTCCATACTGAGAGACACTACTTATTAGCGTGTAGCTCAATAAATGTTACCTATATCAGTCTCTATGTTTAATCACTTATTGCTCTTAGTAACTTTTACCTTCCTCCCGAATAGCATTGCAATCCGGCACATCCTTCTGGGTGCAACAATTTTTTTTATTTTTTTGACGATGAGTTTATTATAAGCAACGAATATATGTAGTACTTAGTGTACTGAGTGTTAAAACCACGACCGTTAGCTCCACCTAATATAAAAAGAACAGATGTCTGTGACACCTAGTGTGCAAGTCACGGACCTCTGTTATGCAAGTTACAGGCATCCGCCATATAGTGTAAAAATCACAGAGATCTGTTACTCCTGGACAGAGAAGCGTGTAGCCTAATGGTTAGAGGAGCCGACTGTCAACCTGACAGTTAAGAGTTCGAAACCCGCTGCTCCCTATACCAAGCAACAAATACCCACCGTGCCTCGTAGACCGCGTAAATCCTCAGAACTCCTTGTTAAGAAAAAGGACATCACCTCATACTCGCTGCTCCTTCATCCCTCCCAGTACCCCATATCAGCGCCCCCAGTCCTCCTCCACGAAATCACTACTTTGATATCTGACGCAAATGAATCCTCGCGTTGAGGAAGGTTTGATTCAAAACTCAATCTGTGGGCGGAATCACTATGACAGGAATGAAGAATTCTGGCTCCTAGTGCACACCTACTGTAGAAGCTGCTAGCTCCTGTACCATCCAACACATACACCGAAGAGCCATTACATTATGACCGCCTGCCTAATAAGCTGTAGGACCCCCTTTTAGCCGGCAAAACAGCGGCCACTCGGCGAGGCATCGATTCGATGAGGTGGCTATAGGTATCCTGGGGTATCTGGTACCACAATGTCAATAGCAAGTCCTCGAGTTCCGTACATTTCGGGGTGGTGGTGATTTATCGCGAGCCCGCTTTTCCAAGTCGAACCACAAATGTTCGATTGGGATCGTATCAGGTGAGTTTGTAGGCCAGGACATTAACAGAAAGACACCAGCATGTTCCTCGAACCACTCCTTAACGATTCTGGCAGTGTGGCATGACGCATTATCCTGTATCCAGCAGGGAACACAGTTGCCATTAATGTGGGAACTTGATCCGCAACGATGTTCAGATACCTGACCGATATGAGGGATTGTGCTGTTGGGATAATGGGCCTAAAGTGTCCCAAGAAAACATCGCCCACAGCATAACACCACCGCCTTCAGCCTGTTTCCGCTCAACAGCGCATCCAGGTGCCATAGCCTCCGTTGCTAACCGGCGTATCCGCGCTCGGCCGCCTACGTGATGCACCAGGATTCTTGATTCGTCAGACTAAGCCAGTTTCTTCCAATCATTCATAGCGCAATCATGATGATCTTGGACCCATTTTATGCGTTGTTGGCGATGACGTGCAGTGAGCATGGGGACCCGACTGGGTCTTCGGCTACCCAGGCCCGTAAGCAAAAGGCTGCGATGAACTGTGTGCTGCGACACATTGCCCTGATCACCACTGTTGTAGCTGCGGGTGATTTGTTGCACTGTGGCCCTGAGGTCGCTATGAACAAAGCGCGACAGTTTCCGCTCCCCTCTGGCATCAATGAGCTGCTGACGACACACGGCTGGACTACGGTTTGTGGTTTGGCCATCAGTGCACCACTTTTGATACGTACTAACTACAGTGATACGTGAACAAGCCGCGCCGTTTCCGAGATCGTAGTTCCGAGGTGCCGTGCCTTCAAAATATGTCCTTTATCAAACTCCGATAAATCGGCAGCTTTTCCCATTCTGACTCCGAATACTGTACTAACCGAAAGCCAGTTCAGGGATTGTATATATAGTGTTCTGTGAACTTCACCTGTGCCACCGTTCGGACTCCAGGCGCGCTCATTTCTCTAGGCTGGAGGTGGTCATAATGCAATGGCTCATCGCTGTATATGTTCTTCCAAACTATTTGAAATCTTTTATTACGATTTCCTGACGCTGGGAAAATATTCCCCCTCTGCATCCTATTGCCTAGATATATGGAACTAACTGACAGTTAGATGACAGCTTTGTTCTTCCCCAGATATCAACCCTTCTCCTCCATATACGCATGGGCAGTTTTCCCACGATGAATCTTTTGGTGATGTAGCCAAAGCTCAGTATGTCCTGTATCAGAGCTGGATTAAGGCCTTAGTGGGGCGCCTAGTCTAAGATACTGGAGTGGGCACCCAAAGAAAATCATGGTCCATTTAAACACGAACCTGTAGCCATATGCTTGTGATAATTAATACGTAGTGCATTTTTGAAACGAATAAATCATCTGCAGAGTTTTCATAATAAGTCGCTGTATTTTTGATTGTTATAAGAACATGAGTTATAAAAGCTTAAGATTGCTACATTTTGTCTTAGATTTTCTAATGATTTAGCATTGTATACTTTTCTTAGTGCATTTTTTATGCGATGTGAAGTCACAGGGGACTTCGAATGTTAACGGTTCCAAGTACAAATTAGGAGGTGTGGATGGATGGTAGTGAAAAAACTGAAACTGTTTCGCAGATCCCGCTTTTACACAGCGACATGAAACCTTTACCTTTGGTGAGTCACTGCTTTGAAATCTGTTCATCTTCCAGCCCAGTGGTGTCAACCCTAGGAAAATTCCTTAGATTTAGGGAATTTCACGATGTTTTAGGGAATTTCGCACATCAACCAGATGGCTTTTTCAAGGAAGGTAGACAGCAAACTGCAAACTGAATAATAGAACGCTGCAACAATTTGAACGCGGTGACTTGACTTGACAATAAACGAGCTCATGTTAAGTAATTTTTCATCCAAAGACTCGAGGCGTCATGCTCGTTAACACGTGGAATCATAAAAGGAAACAAAATGCATTCATTATTTGAAGAACTGGTTCCAAACTCGTGGTAACTCCAGCGAGAGGCTGTCATTGCATAATTTACTGTTGGTGATGATCTCTAAAGTTTCGCTAATGGCGGTAGATTTTAGGGTGAAGTATAAGAAGCTAATTTTTTTGCGCCATCCCACATTGGAGTAGCGGACTTGAGCTGGATCTCTCTGGATAGGGCTGTTGTTACTTTACAGTTCTTTATGTCCCTTTTATGCTCGTTGATTCTAGTTCCAAACGAACGCTTGGTCATTCCAATGTAGTATCGCTTACAGCCGTCCGGATATTGTAAAGGGATGGCATAAAAACCTGCTTCATTGGAAAGTGGAGAATTGTCAGAGTTTCCCTGAAGCATGGCATATAAAGATGTCGGAGACCTGATGCCAACACCAAGGTTCTTTGTCTTGAGCGCGTTCTTGAGCTGATAAGAAACATTTGGTATGTAGTGAATTGAGCCCGGGTAGCGTAGTTGCGGCATAGAAAGATCCATATGACTGGTTCTGCCTTTCTCGATATAGCTCTGTACCAGGTCCGGGCATATCCTGCCTCAATGGCCAATTCGGTAAAGTTCTTTAATTCACGTTGTCTAGAAAGAACATCGGCAGATACTGCAAAGGCTCTTCTTATTCGAGAACGGAAGAAAGCTGTCTTGTAACTAGCAGGGCAGAACGAGCTGCGGAGCATCAAATTGGGGATGGATGTGGGTTTATAGACTTGCGTACGAAGACGATTTTCAGGCATCTTGCTCAGTAATACATCCAGATAAAGCAAGGCACCCTTGTGTTCGAGTTCCATAGTGAAATTGATCGTGGAGTGAATATCATTAATTTTATCTAGGAAAAGCGGCAGAGTATTCTTTCCGTGTGGCTATATGAAGAATACATCGTCCGCATGTCTCAGCCAGGTAGTAGGCCTTGGTGTGATGTTGGAGAATATATATTGCTCGATTGGGCGAAGTATTGCTTCCGCGAGAATGGCTGAAAGAGAGGATTCCATCGGAGCGCCATTAATCTGTTTGTAGATTTTTCCTTGGAAACTGAAGTAACTGGAACTTGTGACTAAGTCCATTAACTTAAAGATGTTGAGGCAAAACTCCTGCGAATGAAGTGATGAATTAGTTACGGCCTCTTTTAATGTCCCTATAGCTTCCGGCACGGGGACCGAAGAGTAAAGAGAAACCACATCGAAACTGCATACATTTTATTTTTAAGTAGCTTGCCTAGAGTGCTACATTGGGAAGCTTTGGTTGTTGATGTTTTCCTAACCCTAGTTTGTTCCCATACAGTGGCGCAACCAGAAATTTCTTAAGGGGGGTGGGGGGTGGGTCCATGTATTTGGTTCACAAAACCTCATATATACATATATATCGCTTTAAATTCTTACTCTCTTGTTTGGTAGTCGTGACCCACAGTGTTCAGCTGAATTAAATGTTGATACCTATTCTCTTTTATTCTTTTATACTTAAATCCTAATAATCTAAATTGCCATAATTTCTCAGTATTTAAAAATCCAGAATAATCAATCTGTACCCCCATATATTCAAATCAATTCCCCTAAAATTACTTAGAGTTTTGACCATCCCATTTTGTAATGATTGTAAATTAGTCTTAGCAGTTTGCCCCTCATACTAATAAACGATAAGTCAAACATGGGTAAATCAGACTGTAATACAGCATTTTTAATGTTTTAATTGTTAAATTATTTGAAATTCTCGTAATTAAACACAATATTCCCGAAATTTTGTTTACAGTATTTTGAATATTGATATACCATTTTAGATTATCCTCAGTTATTATTTTCAAATATTTAAAGTTATTTACTATTTCAAGGGTACAATTCTCCACACAAATAGATGGTGGCTCAACAATCTGTCTATCTCCCTTTTTAAAAACAACTTTAGTTTTTTCTATATTTAAACACAGAAAATTTGCATCTAACCATTCCATCAATTTTTCAATAAATTTATTACATTTTATTTTTCCCTCATTTATATCTGCACCCGTAACGGTAACTGTGGCATCATCCGCAAATAAAATGAAATCCTCATTAGGTTCAATGTTAAAAATGCCATTAATATAAATTAAAGAAAGTAATAGTCACAGAATTAAACCCAGCGGTACTCCTATTTCATTAATTAACTTGTGCGATTTTATTTTATTAATCTGTATGTACTGTTTCCTGTTATGTAAGTAGTCCTCCAATAAATTGTAATATTGAGTAATATTGAGATGTTCCATAGTGGTAAAGAAAAAGAAAAACACATTGTATATGGATGAAACGATACAGTCTGATCACGCACTAGGGGTCTCACTGATCTTAAGGTTTCGAGAGTACAAAGTCAATGTGAGCTTTTTTTCTTGAAGACAATTAAAATAAAGTTATAGGTAGCGGAAACTCCGTGATTGCACTGCCCCGAGAGAAAACAACGGCAGTGAAGAGCATTTCTACTAAACTGCGCAATATCTCTCTCTATCTCGCCCATGGCGGATTGAGTTCCGCAAAGACAACAATGCGCCCTTGAGGATTACTGGCAAATTAATGCAGCCGGCTTGCTATTCCTCTGCTGCATACGGGTAAGGGATAAAGTGCGTCGGGGCTGACTTCACGGCCAACCAGAATATATTATATCCAGAATTAGATGACTCTCTCTCTCTCTCTCTCTCTTTCTCCCTCTCCCCCCTCTCTTTCTCTTTCTCCATCTCCCTCCCTCCCTCTCTCTCTCTCTCTCTCTCTCTCTCTCTCTCTCTCTCTCTCTCTCTCTCTCTCTCCCTTTCTCTCTTTCTCCCTCTCCCCCTCCTCTCTCTCTCTTTCTCTCTCTCTCCCCTTTTTCTCTTTCTCCCTCTCCCCCTCTCTCTCTCTCTCTCTCTCTCTCTCTCTCTCTCTTTCTCTCTCTCTCTCTCCCCTTTTTCTCTTTCTCCCTCTCCCCCCCTCTCTCTCTCTCTGTCTCTTTCTCGTTAGCCCATGGCGGGTTGAGTTCCGCAAAGACGACAATGCGCCCTTGAGGATTACTGGCAAATTAATGCAGCCGGCTTGCTATTCCTCTGCTGCATACGGGTAAGGGATAAAGTGCGTCGGGGCTGACTTCACGGCCAACCAGAATATATTATATCCAGAATTAGATGACTCTCTCTCTCTCTCTCTTTCTCCCTCTCCCCCTCTCTCTTTCTCTTTCTCCATCTCCCTCCCTCCCTCTCTCTCTCTCTCTCTCTCTCTCTCTCTCTCTCTCTCTCTCTCTCTCTCCCCCTTTCTCTCTTTCTCCCTCTCCCCTCCTCTCTCTCTCTTTCTCTCTCTCTCCCTTTTTCTCTTTCTCCCTCTCCCCCTCTCTCTCTCTCTCTCTCTCTCTCTCTCTTTCTCTCTCTCTCTCTCCCCTTTTTCTCTTTCTCCCTCTCCCCCCCTCTCTCTCTCTCTCTCTGTCTCTTTCTCGTTAGCCCATGGCGGGTTGAGTTCCGCAAAGACGACAATGCACCCTTGAGGATTACTGGCAAATCAATGCAGCCGGTTTGCCATTCCTCTGCTGCATACGGGTAAGGACAAAGTGCTTCCTGGGCCAACATCACAGGGAACCATCTACACATTCGCGTCCCCAAACACTGGGAGTGTGCGAAAACCCCCGGAAAAACTGCTGACTATATGGCCGATAAGACCGGGATTTGACTATGAATCTCTCTATCTCTCTCTCTCTCTCGCTCTCTCTCATCCGCTTATGGCGGGCTGAGTACCGCAAAGATGACCATGGGCTCTTGAGAAATACTGGCAAATCAATGCAGCAGGCTTACCATTCCTCTGCTGCATACGGGTAAGGAACAAAGTGCGTTGGGGCCGACTTCACAGGGAACCAGCATCTACCCAAACGCATCCCCAAACACTGGGAGTCAGCGGAAAACCCCGGAAAAACCGCAGACTAGATGACCGGCAGGACCGGGATTCGACTATGAATCTCTTTATCTCTCTCTCTCTCTCTCTCTCTCTCTCTCGCTCTCTCTCGTCCACCCATGGCGGGCTGAGTACCGCAAAGACGACCATGCGCCCTTGAAAAATACTGGCAAGTCAATGCAGTCGGCTTACCATTCCTCTGCTGCATACGGGTAAGGAACAAAGTGCGTCGGGGCAGACTTCACAGGGAACCAGCATCTACCCATTCGCATCCCTAAACACTGGGAGTCTGCGGACAACTTTGGACTAGATGTCTGGCAGGAACGGGATTCGAACACCCGTTAAAAACGTCCGCCTCACACACAGTGCATAGCGACTTAACCAACTGCGGTATGCCGCTGGTTGCGCAATATTTATTCATAGTTTGATTATTTCAGCCCTTGGTACAGAATGTATGGAATCTGTAGAATCAAACGGACCAAAAGCGTTACGAATTATTTAACACGCGTCCAGGAGACACAGCATTGGAACACTGACTGAACAAAATTCGTTAACAATTTGTTATCGACGATCAAATGCATCACGTGCTTTCAGTTTCAGACGTCTTTGAGGTGCGAATCTCTGGGATAAAAAAGTTAAGGACGTATCTTTGCGAATATTTTATGAAACTGGCTGAAATTTTAATGAACACCATAAATCGTTAATAGGAACATGACCTCCAAATTTTGCCTGAATCGGTAAATCACTTTTTAAATTAGCCATCAAAATTTTATTAACCATTTGTGCGTATATATTTCTGTTTACCGAGGAATTAAAAATTCCATGCCTATTTTAAAAAGCTTTGACCGGATTCCGGTGAAATTTTGAGGGACTCTTCTTATTACCAGTTCATGGTGTTGATAAAAATTTCAGCCCGCTTCTTTAAGATTTCGCAAAGTTCGTTTTTGCATTTTTTATGCACAGTTCTCAAAGAATAGAAACACCTGTGGATGTGCCGCGGCGATGAATGCAGTCACGTGCTTTCAGATTTGGACAGGATAACGATGACGTAGCAAACGACGCTGACTTTATTGATTAGCTTATTAATTAATTCATAAATCGTGAACGGAACAACGTAGAGATCTTAAAATAGTTGCGTTGACCTAGAAATTCCAGTATTAATAAGAGATGCAAATTTCACGATGCCACAGTTCAGCGTTCGAGAGTTTTTGCTGCTTCAGACAAACCGTTTTGTGTTTTATATATAAGATTGCTCAAATTGTGGAATTTTAATATAAATTCGTAGGAGTAATTAGTAATACAAATTTAGTAAAAATTACTAAGTAATTAAATGAAATCAGATTTCTTTTGAAAATTTTTTGAGGGCATTCTTTCACGGTTGAGGTTTCCTAATCCGTTCAGCGCTAAGGCACTGTTTTATTTAGGCCTACATCACTGCTAGGTTTGTCGTAATAATTCAAACTCTTCGGAACCTACCGGAATTTTTCGTATAACCAAAATTATTGCACTTTGCTAGGTGTAACACAAACGTGTACGTTGTAATTAAAATGATTGGCGTAGTTTCATGTCAATACAAAATACTACAAATACACTTGCGCCAAAGTTGATCAAATGCAATATTCTTCTAAGTAACTAATTGCCATCCTCTTTGAAATGTCTCACGAGCACACACACAAAACTCATTAACTGCCGTGTGACAGTGTCTGGGGACCTTTTCCGTTTTGCAGGAAAATACAGGAAATAACTAAGTAACAATTAGGAGTTGTAGCACAGAAAAAAGCAAAACTTCTTAAATTATTTACTCTTGAACATAAAAACACATATACGATGAACTGAAAGATCTTCGCTAGTAAAAGTCCTAGCGAAGATCTTTCAGTTCATCATATTTTGAAGGATGCGTAGTTATGTGCAAACGACTGTAATACATCATTTTATAACGAAGTAAATTTCTCCGTCATTTCTGTCCACGCCAGGATTCGAACCCGGATCCCCTCATTCCGGAATAAGTCACTCTACCAATTGAGCTACGCGGACATTTTATTCTCATTCCTATCTGCCTTTATGTCGTGTGCGTCCTTCTGGCAGGTACGTCACATCTCCTGGTACGTTACATCATCTCCCCCTTATTTTTTTTTTTATTTTTTTTTTCGAAGTGCTTTAGAAGGGATTCTCTTATTTTTCCTATCTCGCGGTGTGGAAAGAACATCACACCAATGCGAGATTTCGAACGGTCGGGTCATCCGGATAGTTCGGGCGCCATTATAACGAAGTAAATTTCTCCGTCATTTTTATCCGCTCCAGGATTTGAACCCGGATTCCCTCATTCCGGAATAAGTCACTCTACCAGTTGAGCTACGCGGACATTTTATTCTCATTCCTATCTGACTTTATGTCCTGTGCGTCCTTCTGGCAGGTACGTCACATCTCCTGGTACGTTACAATTTCTTATCCTCCTTTATATAAAAATTTCATTCACTGAACTTGTTTCTTTTACATTATCTTTTTAATATACATGTATAGGAACTATTTTTATAGGGCATCGAAAAGGGGTCTCAAGTACTTCAGAATAACTGCGTTCCCATCATTCAGTTTTTATAAACTAAAACCGCGAAAATTATTTCTAAATATTGTACAAAGGCCGTTCCATAAATATTGAAAGTAATTGTTTTTGAGTTGGCAACAGTGCAAAGGAGAAAAATAACCACGCAGACGACAAGCTGAATTAAGGAAGTATCTATGGCAACAGTTATTAGCTGTGGCAGACGATTCTAGTTTTGTTATTGCGCAGTTGTTTAAGGTACGTCTGCATTTTGCCATAAAGCTATGGAGGTGAGTGATTCAGAGTTAAGAAGGGAAATGCGTTGTGCGATAATATTTTGCTATTGTTTGGGTAAAACGGCTCCAGAAACAAAAATAAATGTTTGGGTGAGTTAACGATTTTTAGATGGCACCATGATTTAAAAAAGGGAGTTTGTCGGAAGAACTCGCTCCTAGACCTGGTCGGCCTGAAAGTGTTGTTACGGAACGTATTATTAACAATGTTTGGGTAATCCTGCAAGAAGATCGACGAATGATGTGAGAAGACATAGCAGCGTCAACTAATATTTCAAAAACGTCGGCGTTCCGCATTCTAGGCGACAAATTACTACTGCATCGTATGTGTTCCAGATGGGTACCTCATCACCTTGACGAGAGAACAATTGTTAGCCAGAGTTCAGGTGTGTCATGAGTGGAAACAAATCATATCAAAGGATCCAAACTTTCTAAGCACAGTAATAACTGCCGATGAAACATGGGTCCACTATTTCGACACCCTCACGAAGCGCGCAACGAGTGCCTGGTAATACACAGGCTCGCGTCCTCCGAAAAAAAGTCCACCAAACCAAATCAGCTGGGAAGATGATGATGATAATTTTCTTTGATCATAAAGGTGTAGTCTACCAGCCTGCCATTCCTCCACAAATTACTGTCAATGCTGAGTATTACATTTCAGTCTTGAAGCGTTTGCGACGACACATATCGATTAAGCAACCAGAAATGGTAGCCAAGTGGACTCCCCTACCGTGATAACGCCCTCCCACATGTGGTTGCTTGTGTTCAGTTCAGTATCTTATGAAATGTAGTATTGAAACCATGCCACAGCCTGCCTACAGTCCGGACCTCGCCCTGTTCGATTTCTGGTTGTTTCTGACAATGAAAGAGATGTTCCGTGGCGCAACATTCAATACAGATGCTGACGCTATTCAAGCTGTACTGGGGTCGCTAAAGCAGAATCCACAAAATGGCTTCGCCACATGCTTTGAAAAGTGGACTGAACGATAGGGCCGTTGCACATCATCAGAGGGAAGATACTTTTAGAAAGAATAACATATATTTTGCTGTACCTATATTTCTTCATTTTGTGTGATTTTACTCTCAGTTTTTATGTAACGGCCGTTGTACTTATTTATTGAAAAAAAAATCGCTTTTCTTTTTAATACATACTTCATTCAAATCTGCCGTCAAAATACTTGGTCATTTCTTTAGTTAGCTTCATATGAAATTTCAGCTGAAAATTTTGCAAAATCTTTCTGCTGAAGCTAGAGGCTCTCTTAGCCATATGGCACCAACCCCCCCCCGCGACGTGGGGGTTGCGGGTGCTGTACGCCCATGGCCCTAATTCAGCACCATCTCGCCCTATGGTAGCTTAGAAGCCACAGCCCTTCGGTAGAAACGGCACTGGTACTGCTGTATAAGATTGACTTTTCATTTAGAGTTAAAACCTAGAGCTGCGGATGGCTAAGTGGTTAGCGAGTCAGACTATCAATGCAAGGTCCTCAGGTTCGATCCTGGGCTGATCTTTCAGAGATGGTGTGATTTACTAACAATCGCTGAATATCCGCCGTGCATCGGACGAGCACGTTAAGTGACGGCCCCCAGGCTGGACCCACTGGTTAAATGGGTATCCTTTCCTATGCCCACCCCCTGAAATTCTCTCACCCGATGTGCAACATCGTACTTGTACGTTGGCGCCATCTACTGTACTCTAATATTATTACAAACTGTTCTGTCAAAGTCGCTAGACTTGCTCCCATTCCTTTCGCTTCTGTGTCCTGCCCAAAAGGCGATCTCGCTGTAGGTGGCTGGGACCTAAACTCTACTCACTGTGGACGGAAGTCCTACAAAGAAAATGACAAGCAAAGAGTTCAAACCTAGCCTGTTTGATTTCTTAACAAGCGTAGGTCTGACGAACCCACGCGACAGGGCACGGGAAAAAACTCAGTGCAACAGCCACAGCACTTTCGGAAAGAACACTGTAACTTGAAATGTGACACAATAACGACACCACAGATTCAAAAGTAAAATATATTTCAATTAAAAAAATGCATCATATTCCTCACTTTGATACAGATCCTTTTAATTACAAATATTTTCACGATATTTACGCACAACTCAAAAGTTAAAAGACCTTCGCTATATTAAGAGAACTTGACAGTTTCTGAAACGTTTCACTTCTGATATGTGCACAGCGCGGCTCTGCTCGCGTTCGTTTTCAGGCATATGTGCTCTGCAAAATCGAGTTGCTAGCTAAGCAAGGCTGCGAAACGCTGAAAAAAAGAATGCTGATTGCCGAAGAATGAGTACGAATACTAGTTCGCCTTTTACACAGTGATCGTTATGCCTGACGTCAGAGATACTTTCTCCGGAGGGAAGTCGACATCCTGTGAATGATCACCTGTAAAATGAAAAATTACAAAATTATTTATATGAACATCGATTGCATTTGAACATGTACAGATTAAGCTACACAAAAGTCGTACAACACGTTTCTACTATAATGAGGAGGATCTCGTTATACACTGTAAAAAATTTTCTGAAATTCAACAGCCAGTTTCCATGATTCCTTTCGTGAATTAACAAAGCATATTTCTGAAACAACCTTTCCCGTGAAATGATGGAAAGAAACATGCATGAATTTCATGGATTTTTCGTACTCTAGGAAAATTCTGAATTTTCAGAAACGTTTCCTTAATTCTTTTGTACATTGATGGTAAATTGCCGTTTTTAAGATGTGTTAACGGAAAATTCTGAATTTTAAGAAATCTTACCGTAATTCTTTTGTACATTGATGGTAAATTGCAGTTTTTAAGATGTGTTAACGGAAAATTCTGAATTTTAAGAAATCTTACCGTAATTCTTTTGTACATTGATGATAAATTGCAGTTTTTAAGATATGTTAACAGAAAATTCTTAATTTTCGGAAACCTTTCCGTAATTCCTTTGTACATTGGTGATAAATTGCAGTTTTTAAGATCTGTTAACGGAAAACTCTGAATTTTCAGAAACCTTTCCGTAATTCCCTTGTACATTGATGGTAAATTGTCGTTTTTAAGTTGTGTTAACGGAAAATTCTGAATTTTCAGAAACCTTTCTGCAATTCCTTTCGTATATTAACGGGAAAACTTCGCTCTTACCTTTTTCCATATCCATGTGACGAAAAATTTCCGGTAATACACTGGTGTGCAAAAATTAAGGACGAAGAGGAGAAATTAGCATAACAGCTGAACGAGCAGGCAGACCGGACCGAAAGACCACTCAGGAGATAGACTAGGGTACGGTATGGTAGGGCATGCACATATATGCAGCATTACGGGGGGGGGCGGAAGGGTATAAACACACGGGCGGTGTACGCTCAGCAATTCGGTGAAAGCTATTGCACGGTGTACATCGGTTTGAACGACGTCGAGTTGCTGCTACCGTGTGATATGGCCAACAGACAATCTAGTAGACCACATCTGGATGACTTTACCCGAGGTCGCCTCATTAAGAAGTTGGAAGAAGGTCGAAGTGTAACTAGTGTGGCCGAGGAATTCGGGATCGCTCACAGCATCGTTTCACGAGCTTGGAGAGCATTTCAAACGACAGGAACAGCTGTCCGAGAGTTTAGCAGTGGTCGTCCACGAGCAACGACGGCGGTGGACGACCGGTATATTGTCCTACAGGCGAGAAGAGACAGACGGCAGATAGCGGGAGAAATCGCAAGGCACATGCAACAGACAACTGGACATCCGTTATCGCGTTTTACCGTGGCCAGGAGGCTGCACAAAGGTGATCTATTTGCACGACGACCAGTACGGTGTGGGCCATTAACGCTTGCTCATCGGGGACGGCGGTTTCTGTGGTGCCAGGAACACAAGAACTGAAAGATTGCGGCGTTCAATGGGGTCGAGTTCTCTTTACGGATGAGAGCCGATTTAGTCTGACGAGCGATTCTGGACGTATACACATCTGGAGAGAGCAGGGAACAGGCAATCACACCTCCGACATCATCGAAAGGGACCGGTTTGGAGGTGGCGGAGTTCTCGTTTTTGGCGGTATCATGCTTGGTAGCCGTACTGACCTCCACATCTTCCAAGGAGGTTCAGTCACTGGTGTCCGCTATTGTACCGAGGTTCTCCTGCCTCACGTGCGTCTGTTTAGAGGTGCTGTGGGTTCTGAGTTCCTCTTCATGGATAACAGCGCTACACCTCATCGTACAGTGGCTGTCGGAGAGCTGTTGGAGAGTGAAAATATTCAACGCATGGATTGGCCTGCAAGGTCCCCGGACCTAAATCCAATCGAACACGTGTGGGGCCTTCTCGAGAGACGCTTGGCAGCACGTCACCATCCACCAGCAACGATTCCGCAGCTGCGATTGGCGCTACAAGAGGAATGGGCCGCGATGCCTCAACAGCTCCTTGACAACCTCGTCCTCAGCATGGACAGACGTTGTAAATCCTGCAACACAGTCAGGGGTGATCATATCCCCTACTAAAGACTGGATTTTTCTTGTCAGCCGCTTGTCACATGGACGTTTCTGTCTTCTGTCCAGTTGTGCTTGAAGCTTCCTTTTCATTAAAGTGCCTTTGTATCCTTTGGATTCCTTTTTTGGACGGTTTTGCTCCCTTGTCCCATATTCTTACATCTTGGGGATCTTATGGTATGATTTGAGTCAACCTGGAGCCCTTCTGCATGACGTTACATTCGAAAAACCGTCTCGTCCTTAATTTTTGCACGCCAGTGTATTTGCATGGATTTCAAATGTGATTTCTGCTCTGTCGTCGGAATACAAAAATGATATGCGTGGTCGGTATGCCAACACTTCGTGAACCAGTGACGGGAAGTCGAAAGCTTTGCCAGGTACGCAAGTCAATTAAATGTGCATACAGTTTTCCTATTGGATGAGTAGTTTGCCACTTTATGCTATTTCTCCTTGTCTCAGTGTATTTTTTACTGTATTGGACATCAAAGTCTGATATTGAATACGTCAAGAAACTGCGTTTTATTTCAGAACAAGAACCGTTTATAAGGTTTGTAGGACATTTTTTTCTTTGTGCTTTCATTTACTTAGAAACAAGTTTAGATAAGTTCTAAGTAATAAGTTTTTGTCTAATTACTCTGTTGTTGCTTCCGGATGTTGTGATCTTCAGATTCCCGGTCCCCTTCCATCTTTTGTTATGGGACAAAAACATTTATGCACTATTTTTGCCTTGCTGAACAAGTTTGTAATTGACTTTTTTGCCCGATCTGCAAAAGGGGGCCGCGTATTCCCCCTCAACCCCCAAAAGGGTGAGAGGGGACCCCTCGTGGTGTTATTGTGTCCGCCATAGGGGGTTTCCTATACAACTACACAAGAAGTAAATCGCTAACTGCCATGATCGTACATATTATCATTCATTATCAATCCACTGCTGGACTTTCTCCTGAAGTGCCTTTCACAACTTTCTGCCTGGAGGGTGTCACTGCAGTATTCTTTCGAAGTTTATCCATTCATCTCACTCGTGGTCTTCTTCTGTGTCTTTTCCTGCCCCTTGATGTCCAATCTAAAATTCAGCTGACAACAGCGGTCTGATCTTCTAGTAATATGTCCAGCGCATTTCCATTTCAGAGATTTTACTTTGATCATGATGTTATCAAGTGTTGCAATTTTCCTGATCCATGAGTTCCTCATCCTTACTTCCTTCGTTCTCGCAGCAAAACACACACAAAATATTTGTCCAGGCTGGTTTATCTTCTATGTGACAAAACTCCAAGAAAGGCATGTGCACCAGAAGCAGTAGTATACTTGGCGATGAATTTGAGTTCGAATTATTTCTTGTTCAGTTATTTATTGAGCAGTTGCATTGAGTTTTCCGATCTAGAGTAAGCCACATTCGGACTTGGAAAAAAAAATAGGAAAATAAAACACAGACAGGAAGGAAGGGAGAAAAATAACCGTCCTAGTTATTGCTTTTAAATAGTTTAAAGAATTTCTTAATGCTCTTTTGTTTTAAAGAGAAAAGCACAACGCTGAGTTAACTGTTCAACTTATTTGTGCGAAATCAATTTTTTAAATTGTACTTGAAGGAAACTGTAACGTGGTGGCGGAAAGCTGTAAAGCGTGGTGGCCGTCTCCAGGAAATCTTCCTAAAAAACAATAAATCATAAATGAACCAGAAATCTAAGTAAGGGGGAACCATGAAATTTCAGGGGAGGGGGGGTCCAGACCCCGTGTTCACTACCTTCCGCAGCCCGTGATGGGGAGGACCAGATTCGGAAATAACTGCAAGAGAAAAAGATAATGAGTATGAAGTAGGAAAGGACGGATATATATGCAAATATCGCTGGAAACGTAGACATTTGACAATTTTAACATTAACTACATTCTAATACCAACACTAATTTAAGATTTGACCGATGATCATGCTTTGATTTGCTAACTTTGGGACTGTGTGTGGTTCCAGCAACGTAGGTAAACGGGACAGATATGGCTGTCGAAGGCGTCATGCTGTGACTCGGTATCATAGTCAATGAACGTACCGAACAGCAGGTGATGAATCAAGGGATAATCATCTGGCAGGGGAACTATAATGACGTGATTCTTCGCCAATTTCATCTGTACCGTGGTGCTGAAGGCGCAAATTTTATTTTATGGAAGGTAACACCCATCCTTAATGCACAGCAGCTGTGGCTAAAGTGGTAAAGATATAGTCGTCCCGGTGGGGCAGTGGTCTAAGAGATAGCTTGTGACCATTTGTCCGAAATGGGTCAGGGTTCGAATCCCGGTGAGGCATGGTTGTTGTGTTTGTCTTACGGCACTGGCTGTGTCTCATCCATGGAATCAGTGGCCCTAAGTTAGGGACGGGCGACTGCGTATAACCCATTAAGTTGCTGATGGTGGTCGTTAAACCTCCAACGTTGGGCAATCCGTTAGAAGGATTGCTACTCCCCTCATCTCAGTCCAACCGAACATTCATCGGACGCTTTGGGGAGACGTGCCGCGCAAAGAAATCTCCCTCTAGAAACCATTCCAGCACTTTTTAGGGCTCTCCAGCAGGAGTGGGACAATTTAATCCAGTGCTAAGTATTACACACTGGTGCCAAAAATGCATTGTGGTACGGCGGAGAACATATCTCCTACTGAGGACTTCACCCTGTAGTCTGTTCATGAAGTGCTGATGGAACAGGAAGGCAGGTGAGCCTGTACCTTCTTCGCAACATTTTGTTCTATTTCGATCTCAAGTACATATTAATTATGATTTTCAGGGTCATGCGTTTCATTTTACTGTTGCTATTACCATTGATATACAGCTCTAAACCAGCTACAGCCAGGACCGTAGCAAGCTTTTCCTATCTGGGAGGCGCCCATTCGAGTTCAAAATTACTCCCCCTTCGAGTTCCACTCAAATAATACGGAGTTTTTCTTTCTCACACACCGCCGTTATAGAAAAGTATTGGGATCGTTTAAAAATCGCATTACAGGTTTTTGACTTATTTTTATTAAAAATGTAAAAACTAGGTAAATACCCAAGAACCAAAGGTTGTAAATACCAAGTAAAGCGTGAAAATCATATGAAAGCCGATAACACAACACTCCTCAGAAATGCAGAACGAAAAACAACCCAGCGCACAACGAACGAATATCGGATAGTGAACGTAACAATACGAAGACGCTTTAGGGGTAGGGCTTGGAAAAATTCCGTTCTATGTTAAACGCTCAGAGAACTTTCTGCGACAGAGCACAGCTGATTAATTAGTTCTTCATCCCAACGACATGTTCGGAAAGGTCATGGAGGTCAGACGTATTGTTTTCTACGCCTCCATTCACTGTTTTGGAAAATTCGCTTCACGGATATGAGATGTTCACACCTCATAGTGTATGTTACTCTGTACCCTAGTTAACTGCATAATACTGTATGAGACTAACCAAAGTCTTTAAAAAGAAAATATCGAAGGGTGTAACTTTATTTTTTAGTTACAATTTCAATTTTTTACATCCCATGAATTTACGCCCCTGGAATGACCATTCTGGGAGAGCAACCGCCCTCCCTGCCCTTCCGGTAGCAACAACCCTAGCTGCAACCATGAGCGCCTGCAGGAAATTTTTCAAGGGGGTCAAGTGTAATTAATTAAGGTTTGGCTAATATGTAGAAAACAGTAATTCGTGAAAATGAAAGATTAATACTATTACTATTACTTACTTACTACACTAGAACACTACTACTACTATTATTATTATTAATTAATTGATGCTGCTCTTGAAGAAAGTGTATGTCAGTGATAGTCATGTATTATCATGTATATTGGTAACTGTTTTCGAAATAATGAACAGTGTCGAGCAGGGCAACGCCAAGCCTTTTATGTTCAGCACACGTCACCCTGAGCGGAACTTGTTTGGGCGTACTATCTTACGGTTTGCTAGGTTTTCCGCTTTCACGTTATCGTTTTCCAATTCCAAATTTCCAATAAAATTGGGATATTAAATTAAACACCCCAGAAACTCCATCTTTCCTTGTAATCCAGGTCTGTGAGTGTAAAAAAAAAAAGTAATAAATAAAATAAAATAAAATAAAATAAAGGGGGAAATAATTTTACAGGGGGGTCAAGTGACCCATGTGACCCCTCTGTCGGCGCCCATGACTTCAACTGTGACTTTACAGCTCTAAAATCGCTTTTCCGATTTTGACTAGTCAAAATGTACCTCGTCCTTACGTTTTGGACAGTAGCCTAGTTCGACGACACGGTTGCCTATTGACCTGGGTCAAATTCGGTGCAACGTTAGTTTAAGTGTGAACCTTTCAAAACAGATAGCATGATTTTTATTCGTCGAACCAACCATTTAGATGTTTTGTTTGAAGCAATATTGGGTCAGTCTCTGTACGTTGTTGGTGGCTGAGTGTTCAGGGGCGTTGACTTTTGGCTGGTAACCCAAGCTGGACCAGGGTTTGAGTCTTAAATGAGACATCAATGCCCGTCGTAAGGTGTCCCTTTCACTGAACCATTAGCCTCAAACCAGGTACGGGCGACTGCTTGTATTAAGCCCTAAGAGTTGCTGTGCTGGGCGTCGAACTTCGAAACAAAAAAAACAAAAAAAAACGTACTTTGTAAATGAGTACTCCTCTAATTTCAAAATGGTTGTTTCTAGAGCTTACACATATACGAAATTGAATTTTCAGTTATCTACTTTACGAGATGTGACATTTTCTTCTACTCCCCATTCCCCCAGCCCGGTCCTGTTTCCCCATCTGCAAAACAAAGTGGAAAGAACTTTTCAACTGGACTTGAGACTGAGATAAGTGAATTTACACATTCATCTTTAAACACTGTCAACAGATAACAACCAGTCTCAGATCGTAGGGCATATTCGTATCTGACAAGAATGTGAAATTCCTGCCCAAACCGGACGAGTCCTGTTCCTAAGTCCTGTTCCTCAGAAGCTTGAGAAACACGTGATGCTGCTCAGCATAGTGCTGTGTCCCTTTTGAAAATCTTTATTTACGTGTGCTTCTGAATTCTCGTAAATTTTTCAGTAAAATGAGGAGTTAGGATTTTTTCTTTGAAAGTTTGTTAAATCTTGGGAAATTTTCGATGAAATTGCGGTTAATTTTAGTTGTTCCTTTGAGGTAAAAATTTGCAGACGATTCAAATTTTTCAAGAACCGCTCCCATTCGGTGAACATAATCACGTGATTATGTTCACCAAATGGGATTATGTTCATCCATTATGTTCACCCTCCGCGATGTGCTTCTCTTCTATACAAGGAGGAGAGACCCCACCCCGGTTGCTTAGCATTAATGGGGTCGCGAGTAGTTTATTGGCTACAGCAACTGCCTTACGACCTGACAGTCGCGGGATCAATCCAGGTAGGTTGAATTGCTTAGGATCACTGAACATTCGCTGAGCAGCGAATGGGCACGTTAAGCCGTCGGCTCCGGGATACTAGATTCCCCTCTACAAATAGAGTCATCTGTTCCCTCCTCTGCCATAATTAATGTATTTTTACATATGATTAGTATTTGAAATAAAATTGTAGTCACACTACGTAGTTCAATTATAATTATTTTTAATGTACTCGTTTTATTGCGGCAAAAGTTGCTCTGCTCTTTGCGAAATTAGCATATTGCGCAGCTGCTTTTATGTGAGCTAAGATCAGTGGAAAGTCACAGACAATCGAGCCGAATGGGCTGTAAAGTTCAAAACTAAAAAAAAATCCGTTTTTTTTTATTATTATTCCGTATTTCCTTAGTGTAACGAAACACATGTTTTTGTGCATTGAAATTGTTGAAATTATATTTATTAAATTTTATGTAAAAACAGTCCTGTATAATTTACGCAGGGCCACTTTTTTTTTTTTTTTTTTTTGTGGGTTTAACGACCATCGCGAGCAACTCAATGGGCTATAAGCAGTCGCCTGTCCCTAATTTAAGGCCACTGGTTCTAGGGAAGGGAGAGACCGCCAGTGCCGTAAGACAAACACAACATCCATGCCTCACCGGGATTCGAACCCTGACCCCTTTCGGACGAATGATCAGAAGCCATCGCTGGACCACAGCGCCATCGGGGTGACCCACTTTCTTTGCTCTATCATTCCGGATGTCAGCAGGCTATACACAGTCGTGTCAGAATAATATGATCACCTACCTAATAATGAGAATAACCACCCTTGGCCCGGATGACAGCCGCGAGACAGCGTGGCATGGACGCAAGGTTGCCCGAGGCACAAGTGCCCGTTCGAACTGCAGCAGAGCACGGAGATCCCGGAGATGGCGTGGTTGTGGGTCGGCACGTCGAACCTCTCGATCCAAGGTAGTCCCACAAGTGCTCGATGGGATTGAGGTTGGGCGATTTCTCCGGCCAAGGAAGAACGGAGACATCACTGTCGTGTTCCTGGAAGCAGTCACGTGGCACAGGGCATTGTCTTGTTAATAGACGCCATTACCACCAGGGTAAACGTCCAACGTGAAGGCCTGCATTTGGTCAGCGAGGATGGACAAGTAGCCATTGGAGTTCAGGAATCCATCCAGTGGTACCAGCAGTCCCAGGTCATACCAGGAAAACATCCCCCAGACATGCGCACTGCCACCGCCGGCTTGTACTTGACTGGCAAGCGTGCCCGGGTGCCCGGGTGTACTAGCGTGTGGCTGAATCCTCATTCCCTGTTATGCGCATGCCCGAGACTTAGAAATTTTTTCCCCATCTCTTAGGCTCGCACTCTTTGCCCAGGAGTGGATAGTCCATGTGCGCTCCAGATTACGGTGCATATGCTGTGTTAATACGTCGCCGAAGTATGGCGCCACAAGATGGCGCTGGGTATAAACAAATGTCTGTTCCTCCACGATTACCATAAGGTTTCAACGTGAGTGGTGAAATGTGCTCATATTCTGCACTTTCTTCATTTTTTTGTGACAATTTGAAGCTAATTCGACGAGGTGAAAATACTGTAAAGTCCTCTCACATCCAGACATTTCATATGAAACACATCAACGGAATCCATAGTCGTTTGGTATTTATTGTCCTAATCTCGTACTTTCTTGATCTTCAGAATACACCGTATAACGAAGTGAATTTTTCCGTCATTTTTATCCGCGCCAGGATTCGAACCCGGGTCCACTCATTCCGGAATAAGTTGCTCTACCAATTAAGCTACGCGGACATTTTATTCTGATTCCTATCTGCCTTTATGTCGTGTGCGTCCTTCTGGCAGGTACGTCACATCTCCTGGTACGTTACATCATCTCCCCCTTATTTTTTTTTTTTTTTTTTCGAAGTGCAGCTCTTATTTTTCCTATCTCGCGGTGTGGAAATAACATCACACCATTGCGAGATTGTGAACGGTCGGGTCATCCGGATAGTTCGCGCGCCATTATAACGAAGTAAATTTCTCCGTCATTTCTGTCCACGCCAGGATTCGAACCCGGATCCCCTCATTCCGGAATAAGTCACTCTACCAGTTGAGCTACGCGGACATTTTATTCTGATTCCTATCTGCCTTTATGTCGTGTGCGTCCTTCTGGCAGGTACGTCACATCTCCTGGTACGTTACAACCGTAGTGGCGCAGTGGTCTAAGCGATGGCTTCTGATCATTCGTCCGAAAGGGATCCCGGTGAGGCATGTATTTTGTGTTTGTCTTACAGCACTGGCTCTGTCTCAGGGACGGGTGACTGTTTATATCCCATTGAGTTGCTCACAGTGGTCGTTAAACCTCCAATAAAAAAAATACCCCGTAGTAAGTTTTTAATTTGTTTTATATTCTACTAGTTGATTTAGTATTAGTACCAAGTAAAATATTCACTAATCGGTATTAGAGGACTCTAACATAACGAACTTTTCCCTTACTTTACTCCTTTATTTTTTGACGGAATTTTCCAAAAGTGGCATGGATACAAACTTCAGAACTGAGGAATCAAGTATCACACAAAAAAAGTTGAGATAGAAAATTCCCATCCAGCGTCCACTGTTAACAAACAAACTTGAAGAAAACACACGCCTGATTTGAAGTTCAAGTAATTTCTAAGTCTTGGGCATGCGCATTACAGGGAATGAGGATTCAGCCGCTGTAGGATTAATCTGGAGCGTATATTGACTATCCACTCTTGGGCAAAGAGTGCGAGACCAACAGATAGGGAAAATTTCTGAGGCTCGGGCATGCGCATTACAGGGAATGAGGATTCAGCCGCTGTAGGATTAATCTGGAGCGTATATCGACTATCCACTCGTGGGCAAAGAGTGCGAGACCAACAGATGGGGAAAAAATTTCAAAGGCTCGGGCATGCGCATTACAGGGAATGAGGATTCAGCCGCTGTAGGATTAATCTGGAGTGTATATCGACTACCCACTATTGGGCAAAGAGTGCGAGACCAACAGACGGGGAAAATTTTCTAAGGCTCGGGCATGCGCATTACAGGGAATGAGGATTCAGCCGCTGTAGGATTAATCTGGAGTGTATATCGACTACCCACTCCTGTGCTAAGAGTGCGAGACCAACAGACGGGGAAAAATTTTCTAAGGCTCGGGCATGCGCATTACAGGGAATGAGGATTCAGCCGCTGTAGGATTAATCTGGAGTGTATATCGAATATCCACTATTGTGCAAAGAGTGCGAGACCAACAGATGGGGAAACAATTTCTAAGGCTCGGGCATGCGCATTACAGGGAATGAGGATTCAGCAGCTGTGTAGGATTAATCTGGAGTGTATATAGACTATCCACTCCTGTGCAAAGAGTGCGAGACCAACAGATGGGGAAAAATTTTCTAAGGCTCGGGCATGCGCATTACAGGGAATGAGGATTCAGCCGCTGTAGGATTAATCTGGAGTGTATATCGACTAACCACTCCTGGGCAAAGAGTGCGAGACCAACAGATGGGGAAACAATTTCTAAGGCTCGGGCATGCACATTACAGGGAATGAGGATTCAGCCGATGTAGGATTAATCTGGAGTGTATGTCGACTATCCACTCCTGGGCAAAGAGTGCGAGACCAACAGATGGGGAAAAATTTTCTAAGGCTCGGGCATGCGCATTACAGGGAATGAGGATTCAGCCGCTGTAGGATTGAGACGCTAGTGTCCGGTTGTTGGTTCTCATGTGTCTGACGCCGTATCCGCCACAGCCCGTCACTTCTGTGGAGTAAAACCCTTGATTCGTCGGAGAAGGCAACATTTTTTTTATTCTTCCACTGTCCAATGATGGTACTGCATCATTGGATGATCGTGCACTCTATGACGCGCATGGGCGGGTACACTGTGTTTCCGGGGGTGGTCACATTTTTCTAATACGACGGTGTATGTAAACAAGCGGAGTGGTACATGTGAAGTCGGGGACTACTTGAACCCGGAGCAAATCGGAAGTCCATCTTACATGAAGATATATAATATACAATATCTGTAAAAAAAAAATTATCTGAAAAGCTTTCTTCAGATTTGGGGAATTTTCAGCACTGATCTGGAAAAAACTGGCGACACGATTTAGTACTGCACCGGCCCTTCATTTTTAATGCGCAAATGAAAAACGTATCTATTCAAGCAGAAGCAAATCAGAAAGCGCTGACGAGTTACTAAACAGACTGTCTTCTCCTGTAAAACTAAAGGACTAGTATTTTATCTAAAGCACCCAGTGCGCAGTTAAGGAGCAATGCAATGACGCACTACTTTATAAAAAAATACCATACCTATAGAGACGATGAGATCGGGTCCCTTTTCTTTGGCTTCCAAGGGCTGTTTCTCAGGTGCTTCGTTCAAATTTGATTCTGTAGGCTGAAAGAAAAAAAGTCTTGTACTACAGAACATTTAAATGATTTTAAAATTGAGACAATTACACAAGGTTTTTTGCACATAACCAAAGTCCTTTATTTGATATATCACATTTTTTCAACAATTACTATGAACATTCATAAATGCATGTGTGCAATCTACGGTATATTTCTCCATGGACAGGGACGTCCCCCATTGTAAAGCAAGCAAGCCCCCCCCCCCCTGGAAGATAGACGTTGTGGTAAAATCTCTGAACTTTTAAACTTTCATTTTCGGTGGTTCATGAAAATTATTATGACATTCCGTTATAAGCATAAATATCGTATTTAATCGTGTACTAAACATTATTTTAAAAGTAAAATTGAAATGATACTATGGATAACTCAAAAGAAATTACTTCTTCGGATGAATCAGTAGGAACAGTTGCGCCAATGATTCTCAATCACACAGGCACAGGGCTTCTTACAGTTCAAATTTTGCTTGCAGTTAAGGGTCAGGGAAGAAAGAAATGTCCCTATTTTCCCCGAAAAAGCGTAAAATATCGAATTACCTCCCCCTCCACCCAAAGAAAGAAAGAAAGGAAAGATAAAATAGAACTGCAGGAGATACGTTGTTGCGCAGAAGGGTAAAACTTTGTTCGACACTTGGAAAGTGAAGATGCTAAGTTGCTGTTAAGAAACTTTGATGTATACAGAGGGCGAGTCAAAAGTTTTGCAATATTCAGATCACTTTATGTCTTCATACGTACCTTTACGACAAAAGCTGACTACCATTCAAAGTGTAGGCCATAGTGTTGTACCCTCTTTAGCCATCTGTCTGCTACTTCTTCGATTCCGCAACGGTACCAGTTCTTGTCCTTCGAGGCGAAGACCTCTTTCACCCCAACTGCCACCTCCTCCTGGTTGTTCAGTGTCGCCTGCGAAGGAAGTAAGCCATGGACCGGAATTAGTAATAATCCGATGGGGTAAGATCCGGACTATATGCTGGGTGTGGCATCAGTTCGATGCCCTCAAGTTCCTGGAGTTTTGCCCGGGTCGTTCGCGAGGTATGAGGCCGAAAGTTGTCCTGCTGTAGGAGAGCGCGCTTTCTGTTCACCAGTGCCGGGTGCTTCTCCTTCAAAACGGCATACATCCGCTCCAGCTGTACAGAGTAGAGCTTGGTGTTGATGGTCCAACCATCTGGAACAAATTCGTAATGGATTGTCCCCTCGAAATTCCACCAGACGCAGAGCATCACCTTGTGCTCGAAGCGCCAACGTTTGGCAACAGGTTCTGGAAGCTGGCCAGGGCTCAACCACTGCCGTTGTGTGTTAGGATTACGGAAATAGACCCACTTTTCATCGCACGTAACAATTCTCTTGATGAAACGTACGTCATGCGAGTTTTATAGGAGTTTCATGCACACTTCCACTTGGCTGTTTGCTTTATCTGGCGTCAGTTCGTGAGGGACAGTGCAGCAGCTCCTGTAGACCTTGCCGAGGTCCTGAAGGTGACGAACTACGGTGGTCTGTGATGTTCCCAGCTCGCCTAATAATCTCCGAGTGCTGGTTGTCGGATTTGCCTCTACGGCCTTGCGCACGGCCTCCGAATCCACGGCTCGCGGCCTACCTGACCTTGGCTGATCGTCGAGGTTTCTGTCACCCAAGCGGAATTTCTTGAACAATCTGGCTGCGGTGCTGTGGTCCACGGAACTTTCCCCTTACGCATGACAAATGTTTCGTGTTGTTTGAGCAGCGTTATGGCCGAGTTCAAACTCGTAAAGCAAAAGTTCCCTAATTAGCCGGTTGTGGCTGTTCATCTTTTAGGCGTCCCAACCACAGATAGAATGACGACATGTAATACTATTCACAGCAACGACTAGCACTTTATATCCCTTTCGACTGATTCCATTGCGTAACTTGAACTAGTTTAAACACGTGACATACCCGCCCGCAGCACATGCGTTTATTCAAATATTGCAAAACTTTCGACTCACCCTCTGTAGTTAATTGCCTGCAAAGAAGCAATGTCGAGAGGAGGAGAAGAGGGAGATAGCTAAATTTGCATCCCTCCCTACGTTGGAGAATAATGCTAGAGGAAAATCCGTTGAAAGGGAGAAAGAGAAAGATCTTTCAACTTCTTCATATTCATTGCTTTGTGTTTGTGGTCAGCATGTGTGGTTTTACAATGCGCGTGTGAGAGAGGAAAGGGGTTTGTCAGCGTTAATCTGAGGTCTCTTGTTTTTTGAATGAGAAAGACAGGAGATTTGGCTGTTTACCACGGATAGAAGAGGCTATCTCTGAACACGAGCAAAGGAGAATGTGGGATAAAAGATTAAAAGATGGACAAAAAGGTGGAATCGAAGAAGGGGAGCAGAAAGGCTCAAAGTACGACATCAACAGCTGTACTATTCGGGATTCGATCAATAATATTAGCGATTTGAATCGTATTCTAGAGGACAACGCCGATTGGAGAGATTAGGATTTACTTCCTCCAATGAGGAAATGTTTGGATGGCACGCTATCGTACGTACAATGAAGCGCTAGCTTCACGTACCTCTCGTTTAGCTAAAAACCGACAAATTCGTCTGAAGTTAGTACGGGAGCTCTAAAACTGGACCCTTGAGAACCAAAAATGGTCACCTGGTCCGATTAATAACGATTTTAGTTAATACGCGCTGATGGAAGGGCCGGAATATGGCGTCGACATTACGAGTCTACGGATCCCTGCTGCCTAACGTTAACTGTTTAAGCTGGTATAGGTGGTATAATGGTCTGGATCTGCTTTCCTGGAGGCCAATGGGTTCTTTAATACCTCTGAAACGACTCTGCATGACATTATTTTAACATCATTGCTGACCACGCACGTCCATACAGGTGCATACTGTTTCCTGATTGGCTACTTCCAACAGGATAATGAGACATGCCAGAGGGCTCGGAGATTCCCACAGTGGTTCCAGGACCACGACAGTGACTTCAAAGTGCTAACATAGCTCACACAGTCCCGAGATCTGAACCCAATTGAACACACGTGGGATGAGATTGAGAGAGCCACTCATAACAAAGATCCTCCTCTAGCGAACATTCTGCAACTGACAAATGCCATAACATTCGCTTGATGAACATACCTGCACAGCAGTACCACCATTTCATTGAATCCATCGAATCGTGGCTGGTTTGAAGACCAACACGTTATTAGGCAGGTGTTCCTAATAATTTGCTACTTTTTTTTTTTTTTTTTTTTGATTGGAGGTTTAACGACCACCGTGAGCAACTCAATGGGCTATAAGCAGTCGCCCGTCCCTAATTTTGGGTCACTGGTTCCAGGGAAGGGAGAGAGCCAGTGCCGTAAGACAAACACAACATCCATGCCTCACCTGGATTCGAACTCGGACCCCTTACGGACGAATGATCAGAGGCCAGCGCCTTAGACCACTGCGCCACCGGGGCGGCAATTTGCTACTTCAGTGTGGATTAAAATATTTTTGCGGATTTTTGGGTGCAAAAATTGTAACCAAACGCTTTTTATGGCATGCAGGCCGAGACGCTTTTTCAGGGGACTCATTATTTTAGTTTGAGGTGGCCGGTGTCGGAGCGACATGTTTATGAGGGAGTAAACAGGTTGGCACTTTAGACTAAAATGGAAAATGCGAAAAAGCAGCTAAGAGGCTACAGACTGTCAGTTGCACCTCTCCAACGGGCGAGAAAGGAAGAGAGAGATTTATGATGAACTAAAAGAGCTTCAGAACTCTGGAAAAATTGTGGAGTTGGCAAAAATCCTCCGAAGAAAACGGAATTGTTGTTGCGATGGCCCCCGTGTGTGAAATCTGGACGGACGTTGCCGAGGAGAGAAGAGAAGAGAGAGAGAGAGAGAGAGAGAGAGAGAGAGAGAGAGAGAGAGAGAGAGAGAGAGAGAGAGAGAGAGAGAGAGACGTTGCCCTGTGGCCAGCCGTTTATACACAGTCGAGTCACATTATTGTGACCACCTCCTACTTTTGACGTCAACAGCTCGTAGCCAATGAAAGAAGGCACGTGTCGTGAGATGGCTTGGAGGGTATGTAAGATGTGCTGTAGGCAATCTAAAAACATATCACTCGTTGTTCTCATGGATAAAAGGAGCGATTTATCAGATTTGCAAAAAGGGATGATTATCGACTTTCGGACCAAGGGTGGCAGTGTTTCTGAAACAGCGCAGTTTGTGAACTGCTCGCGTGCTGCTGTGGTTAAAGTGTATCGTGATTGGAGAAATGGCACCATTGAGAATAAGCGACTGCAAACTGAGGAGCACCACGTGCCATTGATGTGAGAGGTGAACTTCGGCTTCGAAGGTGCATGAGGGCCGATCGACATGCTACAGTGAAGCAACTCATTGGCCGAAAGAACCATGGTGCTACCGGAAGTGTGTCTAAAACGACAGTTCAGCGAACTCTGCTGCGCATGGGGCTCCGATGCAGACGGGTGGTCACTGCACCTATGCTAGCAAAGGTGCATTGGCAGAAAAGGCTTATATTTGTACGGAAGTATCGGAATTGAACTTCCGCTGATTGGCAAAGGATCGCCTTCTCCGATGAGTCACGTTCTCTGCTTCATCGAACGGATGGACGTTAGCGTATAAGGCGAGGAACATCGGAGAACATACACTCTTTAATAATTTCTGGAAGAACACAAGCTGGTGGGGGCAGCGTTATGGTCTGGGGAATGTTTTCGTGGCATTCTCTGAGTCCACTCATAGTTGTGGAAGGCACTCGGAACCGAATTCGTTATGAATCCATCATTGGAGACCATTTACACCCATACATGTCGATTGTCTTCCCTGGGGTGGATGGGATCTTCCAGAACGACAATGCGATGTGTCACACAGCTAGAAATGTCCGAGAGAGGTTGGACGGGCACGATGATGACATCAAAGTACTTCCATGGGCTCCTAATTCCCCAGACTTAAACCGAATCGATCATCTGTGGGACCACCTCGATCGTGTTGTTCGCTCTATGGATCCTCCACCACGCACCCTCTAGCAGATGTCAGATGCACTGCAGTCAGCATGGCTCCACATACCTATATGAACACCTTCCAGTACCTTATTGAGTCACTCCCAGTCCGTCTAGCTGCTGTCCGCGCTGTACACGGCGGTTCGTTGTGGTGATTTTTTTTCTTGTGCTTTATTGTTTTCTTCCTGGATAGTGTTTCCCTCCGGGACTACGTTAGTAGACTTTCCCTTATTCCTATCCCTTGGAGGAAATACTTTACAAACTGATGAGCGCATATAAGTTCCTCCATATAAGTAGCAATGTACATAAATAGCTACTAGCTTTGTAAATAAACCGTTGTATATAAAATTGGCGTCCTTTTCTGCATGTTTAGAGTTGGCTAGCAAATTGGGGCGATGCGCTACTCCAGCGATTCGTTTCCCGGCTCGGATTTATATCCGTTAATAATTTGGTGTCAGAAGTTGTGATAGTTCGGGACGTTAAGTATAATAGCTCGGCCATCCGTTAACAATATGTATGTTTCATTGATAGAGATATCTTAATTAGCTGGCTCCTTGTGTTTAAAAATAAACTATTGATAACACTACCGACAATGAAAAATTATAAAGGCGCCGCAATTTATCAACGTATAATTGTGGCAATAAACACAGTGAAGGACAACACAAGTATAATAATAATAATATTACTAATAATAGCATGAATTGCTAGGCTGGTTTTCATAGTTTAAAAATTAATTTACCTGGGGTACTCTGTGAATGAGGCAAAGAAGTAAGGCTCCAATTATTGGTGGTACACCCGCAGCTAAGAAAGCCGTGTTGTAGTTCTTCATGTGATCGTATAACAAGCCTACAGACAAAAAAAAAGTGAACAGTGGATGAATTCATAAGCAGAAAACAGAAAAAATGGATCTGAAATGCTGTCGTTAAGACTCTACGAGACCCGCCATCTTGTATTGCTGAGTTCTCTTGTTAACCAACGGGCAAGCGTATTTCACAAATTACTCGGGCAATTTTGCACATTTTGGAACACTGTGGCTAACGCAAGATATATAATAAATAAAGAGTTCCCGGGTTTCAGAATTTTTATTGACCTTTCCCTTCATTTTTTATCGGCAGCGAAAGTCGTGCCAAGGCGTCTTCCATAGTTTTATTAATTAATAAAAAAATACTTAAAGAGTCCAAAATGAAAATCTGAAACCAGGGAACTCTTTATTTATCATATATCTTGCGTTAGCCCCAAACGGTGTTCCAAAATGTGCAAAATTGCCCGAGCGATTTGTGAAATACGCTTGCCCGTTGGTTAACAAGAGAAGCAGCAATACAAGATGGCGGGTCTCGTAGAGCCTTCATGTATCTGATAAAGCTAACATTAAAACAGCTTTGTCAGATACTCTAACCGCAGTATATAGACAGCATTGCGGTATTTTGGGGAACAGACAAACAAACAAACAAATGTTTCTGAGTCTTTTCGATGGTTTTGCATTCTCATAAATATTTCTTTTTTTTATTGAACACCGGTCCATACCATTAGTAGGTACGAAATAATTAATAATATGAGTAATATAAAATTCAGGAAAAGGTAACATTCTAATGGCTTTACTTTTTTTTTTTTTTTGATTTCTCGAATCCTGAGTTTGTTTAGGCATCGGCTTATGATGAACGATTTTCAGTTAAAATCGATAATACAGATGCATATATCAAAACTGTTCGTCCTCTAGGTGGGCGACTGGTACGATGCGTAGACTCCTAATCATTGTTTCGAGATGGGTCCAGGTTCGAATCTCAAGTGAGGCATGGATGGGGTGTTTGTCTTACGAAACTGCCCCGCTACCCTCGCTGAAACCAGTACCCTCAAATACGGGACGGATGACTGCTCAAAGCCCACTAAGTTGATCTCTCGGTGGTAGTTAAACTCGCAAACAAAAAATATTCACGCTTATTAAAAGCGTGTTTTAAGCATAATTGTAATTTTCTCTTAAACATTTCAGCAGTTTTTTTCCCATTGTGTTGCATCAGAGTTCTGTCGATTTCAGTTTCCACTCTCAAATGATACATTTTGATTAATTTATGCATTATTAACACTGTAATATACACCACTGACCAATACTGAGGAGCAGCAGTCTTAAATAATTGCCTATAGATCACGTGATGACGCATGTGACAAGGTATTTTGCATATACGCTGCGTAACAGACCCTTACGTACACCTGCATAAAGATTTCTAATTCAGTTGCCGGTGTGTGTAGTTGGAACAGCGAAAGAGGATAAAGCTTGTTGCAGATTTGCGTGAATCGACGAATACGCATTGTAGCTATACGACTGAAATTTATATGTTGATACAAGAATTTGCTATCAAGGGCCAGCGCATGAATTACAACTAGATGATTATAGTGTATTAGTGACCTGAACGTCCAGTGCATGAAGAATAAACGGTTGATGTTAAACGTAAGGGCCGATTCTTTCATCCTGGGTGATCTATTTCCAGTAGTTATTTACAGGGAGTGAGATATATGTTCAATGAATTAATTAAGGACATACATTTATTTCATTCATCAAAGAGTTTATGACGTATACTGTAATTCAAACTTCATTTTTTAGATCTTTTTTTCGATGAATTTGCATTTGGCAATCCTGAAAACAGGTCAAAGTGCAAATACATAATGCAAAGCGAGAGATAAGAACGAATGGGTTGAGTCTTCGAGAGGCCATCTTTTCAAAGGCTAGCTATTGAAAAGCAATCTTAACTCAGACAGTTTGTCATTAACCAATGTATTAGGCTATGCTCTTTACGCAGTGTTACTGAAGTCATGCTGATATGATTTTAAAATGAGCTTTCTTTCATAATCTGTGTTAGTGAACCTTTGATGCTTGTTCAATATTGACATACGGTTAATGAACGATCGAACGTGCTTAATGACGTACCATTAAAGTAAAGGACTGGAATATTAACTTAAGTCATCTATTTCTTTGCTGACGTTTGGTGATATATTGAAGTTGATTAATTATATGTCTAGTTAAGGACTATTCAGCTATTAAGTGTTAAGTAATCCGGGTCAATGAAACTTTTTCGATGAATACCGTAAGTTTAAAGAGCCATAATCCTGCTGTGTTCTATAGTCAATCTAACGTAACATTAATATATACAGTATATTCAAGTTAAAGTGCCGCCCCTATGGCGCACTGGTCTAAGCAATGGCTTATGACCATTCATCTGTGAAGGGTTAGGGTTCGAATACCGGTGAGGCATGGATGTTGTGTTTGTACTTACGGCATCTAGGCTCTCTCCCTTCCCTGACATCACCTAGTGATTTTACGCGATGGGCGACTGCTTATTGGCCCAAGATTGAAGAAGTTGCAAAAAATAACGGTGGTCGTGAAACCTTCAATTCAATCCAATCCAATTCAGGTTTAAAGGCTTTGACACAATCAGCTCAAGACAAATGGAGCGTGTCGTATAAGTTAATCTAACAGTTCGTGTTAATACGACACCTGGTTAAAGAAGATTTTTACATAATGCTATCAACAAAAAACATCGTAATTGGTGCCCGCACGAAATTGCTCCCGTGAGTTAGCTTTGAAATCAGTTCATGAGCTGCTACTGGCAAGCGGATCTCCCGAAAAACTGTCGCCAGTTACTAAAAGAATATTCTACAATGAAGGATGGTCATTCGAATATGGTTGTCGGCTGCATCCCAAACTTGTCCAGACGTCACCGTGACCGCATCGTTTCCTGGGAATGGTGCCATCAATAATGTAATCTACCACATGACATGAACGTAGATGACTGTCCTCTTCTCAGATGAGAGTAGATACAGTCTATCGTCTGATAATGACGCAGCGACAACTGATCTGGCGTAGTTTAGTGGTACTGCATATTGTCCAGCAAACAAAGCAGGAAAGATGTGATTCAAATACACCACGGGCAAAAGGTATGTACGTGTCATGGTATAGCCTTTTATAATGATCAATGGCCGTACGTCCGTCTATGTGCCATTCCAAAACAACGTTCAACTATGACTGGCCAAAAACACTGCATACATCAATGATGTTCATGCTACACTTATTTTCGCCTGTTCCGTAGAAAGTCATATCGAGTCAAATGAAAGATTCATTTTCATGGACGACAACGCAACATACCATCGAAAATACGGTGTCCAGGAGTGTCTTGTAATTTGTCGAGGATATTCAATACCTCGTATGACAGCTCGTTCTTACAGATCTGGCAGCACGTGTGCAGGATGCTTAGTGACGTCACAGTAGTCGGCCAATGCCCTCCAATATAACAACGCTCATCCGTGCACTGACAACTCTCGTAGAGATAATGTAAATTACAGGCAACAGCTGCCACCATGATAATGTTGTGCAAAGCAGATGACACGACGTGCGGAATCTTGCATTCAGGCGCAAAAAGCGTAGGAGACACGGGACGGGAAGCCTATCTTCACGCCGGAAGCCTAAGCGGACGGTAATCTGCATTTTTTTCACGTTTACGTATTCTGCTACTAAAGCATTTTTTTTGTTGTTGTCCCTTTTCTGAACACGTTCCCTCCTGTCCTTCTGGATATCAGAGCACATATAAATTGTCTTTCTTGTAATGTCCTGGCATTCTGACATTATTTTATTCTCACTTTAAGCATCCGTAGTAATACCAGGTTGCTTGGCATGAATTATCATAGCCGTTTACAATGATACATTAGCAATTGTCAGCAGTGCTGAGGCTGGTTTCCCAGTAGCAGCCATAATAATAATAATAAAAAAAAAAAAAAGCAAAGACAACCGCAGTTGGTGCCCAAAGCTACGAAATTTTTTTTCTACCCTTCCGGGAAGTTTGCTAAATTAAACGCACTGCGCTGTGATGAAATTCTTCTACAACAGATCGGAAAAACATCAGTTACGTATCTGAGTAGGTTACGAACCTGGGCCGCTGGCGTGAATAGCTGGTTGTCGGCTGACCGACCGGACTAACTTGCCACGATTTTCTGACCCCATGTCTTTCCTGGGAAGGGGTATGCATTGTGTAATCGAATGCTTCCCTCTTTCATTTTACGTAGATATTACGCCTGAGGTGTTTTTCATAAAAGTCAGTTTCAAACCGATAATTGACGCAGCGATTAAGCTTTTTTCAACGTAACGATAGCTTTTTTTTCAGCAAACGTTGTTTTAATGGTTTTCCAGGAAGATTTGATTTCAAATTACACCACGGTTTCAAATTTGTTCTTGTTGTACGTTCATCCACTCCATTCCATGAATTGTTATTCATCGGAATGGAGTTAATTCATACCATGTAATATACAACGTTCAGATCTAGATGAGAACTGCAACATCAACCTTTGAACAAAACGCCAACACTTATTTTGCCTTTTAACAAGCGTTTATATTCTTTGAAAACACAAACACGCATGCTCAGTCTAACTCAAAATCTGCTCGGCATCCTGCGGCATCAGCCTTGTAATGTTGGCTTCTGTGTAGTAATTCTTTGCCAATGACTAAAAGGTGGCGCTAGTTACAGTCTCGCTGAGCTTACCTTCTTAGGCAAGCTTAGATATTCTTTGGTAGCGGTGTAAAGATGGCCGCCCACTTGAGACATGCCCCAAAGAGGAGCAACGATGGTCATCCGTTTTTTGAGTATTGAAGGCGGGAAACCTATTAAAATTCATTGTCGAATGAAGTTGCACTGTGGTGATGCATGTCTGTCACTCCAGCAAGTGTACAAATGGACACAGAACTGCGTGAGTTCTGTGGCAGATTCTCTTCGACCGGGTCAGGCACACAGAGTAGTGACACCAGAGCCCATTACAGCAGTTGAAGGTATTGTGATGGGCAATGGTCAAGTGACGGTGGATGAAATAGCCGCACTTTTGAACATCAGTCATTATTTAGCGCACCACATCATCCATGATGTGCTCCAGTTCAACAAAGTGTCTGCCAAGTGGGTGCCACGTTAACTGACGCCAGAAATGATACAATGACGTGTTGATGCCTGTCAAGAACTTTTGCGGCGCTTTGAATCAGAAAGTAATGATTTCCTATAGAGAATTGTTACTGGAGATGAAACCTGGGTTCACAATGATCAGCAAGAAACCAAAAGAGCGAGCAACGAATGGAGTCATCCCTCCTCACCAACACCGAAGAAGTTCCACACGCACCCAACTGCAGAGAAGATTATACTTTCTCTCTTTTGGAATGAAATGGGGCGTAATTTTGTAGCACTGCATGTCCAGGGGGAGGCATTGTAACAAGTGAGACGTATGCAGATCTTATCAGGAATCGTTTTCGACCTGCCAACAAATCCAAACGACGTGCACTTGTGAGTAGTGGTATCTTGTTGCAACATAACAACACTCGGCCTCATACTGCCCGTGCAACAGTTGCAACCATAAAAGACCTGTACTTCGAGTGTTTTCCTCACCCGCCGTATACACCAGACCTTACCCTAATGATTACTACGTTTTTGGACCACTCAAAGATGCGATGGGATGAAAGACTTTCAGGTCCGATGAAGAGGTGCAGCAGGTGGTGCATGAGTGCCTGCACGCGCAGCTGAAAGATTTTTTTTCTACAGGAATCTGTGCACTTTGTAAGAGCTCGAGGGCTTGTATTGCACAAAATGGAGATTACATTGAAAAATGATACAGGTGTGTACCACTTTTGTACAATAAATTATGAGTAAAAATATTTAAGGTTTAACTCTTCCTTGTATAACTTTTCAATCCAATTTCCTCTCAACTGCTAAATACCATCGTTGGATTCGGAGCTGGAGGGAGTAATCGCACTTTCTCTATGACCTACTCAAGTATTTATCAATTCTCAAAAAAGCTTCTAAATTCGTGGGGCGAAAATAGAAGTCTTGAGATGGGATAGGGTGGTTCAAGAAAATAAGTTCCCGCACGTTCGACACCACAGCATCTGAACGCGTTTGGCACCATCTCTGAAATATTAATCTCTTCAAATACCGTAGTGATTTCTGATCATGATGCCGGATAGGAAATGTTCAGATCTCTAACAACTAAGATCGGAGAGACTGTCTTAGCACGCGCACACGCCCTTCGCCATTTCTGGCTGTTCCTATTGGGCGCATTCTCATACTTAATATTTGGAATCGCTAACATATTCTTATTTTGCTGTTTCTACATCTTCTTACATAAAACTGTAATATTCTCTCACATTTTCTTTCACGTAAATGCAGGAGGATCGCTAGACCAATCGAGGGGTGGGGGTGGGGGTGTTTGGTGAAGCTCTACTAATCGTGTCTCTCCTCCAATAATCTCCAAATAAGTTTTCCGTTTAAGTTAAAAAAAAATTCTAAACCTTTACTAAGTTCGGAATATTATTATTGTTACTTCGAATCAGTGATCAATCGTCAAAAAGTAATTAAAGGAGACAAACAAGTCAATGGCAAATTGACATTTGGCAATTATGTGCTACAGAAGGACGCTTAAGGAACAGCCTCTTTTCTAAGGACGCCTCCCGGAGTTCGTCAGTTCGTATATTTTTGTACTTTTTAGCTATAGGCTCTTTTCAAGAGTTGGCAACACTATATGCTCCTGGTGGTTGAGTAGATCAATTATACGCTCAGAATTTTGGGTCTCGTACACTTTGTGGTCTTTCTTCTCTCTTTATTGTTCTTAAGTTCCCTTAACTCCATTGCAGAATACTCCTCGCCGAAGCAAAGCTCTGTCTCCAAAAGCCTGCACTCCGTGACGATGCCACCCCAATAAACCAAATCACCCAACTAGCACGCAGAGAACTCATAGGATTCACTATTCACTCTGTGCCTTGAAAGCGAACCCCATGAAGCACTGCTCAATACTCCTCACCGCAGCAAAGATACTGGGGGACCATCTCCACATTCTCAAAAATCCACCGACGATGGGGGAAAAAAGATCAATATTTAAATAATGTTAATTCTGCGCTTAAATTAATCGTAAAACTGAAGATTTCGGGGCTACATTGGCTGTAAGTGAAATAAATCAATTAATTTAATTTTTTTAAGTTTAAAATGCAAATAAAAGTGACAACTACCAATTTTAACTTTCTGCAGTTTTACTTTTTATTACACTAAGGAAGAGTGGAGGGAAATGGAGGGAGTACGAGGTAGTGAAAGCAATAAGGCTTTGTTTAGCTGCCCCCCCCCCTCCAATGTTCTTAGTCTAGCGACGTCCCTGCGTAAAGGGCAACAGCTCTGACGTCACGGAATATGACGCCGTAATTGTGCTTGCCAGCGGCTCAAGTGCGTGAAATTATTCCTCGTAGAAAATTACATGGAGTCCTCTACATTTGGCTATATGCATTAGAGCCCAAGAGCTATATTAATTGTAGCTATTTTGAAATGCCCCGGATGTATTTTAATCAACGAATTCTCCGAGGGAAAACAGCTTTTAGAAGCCTAGAAAATTTTCATTGAAAGACTTGCTCCCATTTTCCAATGCTCAACAATTCTAGCCAGTTATCGTTTATGACACACTGACACCATTTTTCTCACAGTGTTCATTATTTCCCAATATACGATACTCCATTTCGTTGTCTATTTCTGTCATGTAATCATAATGTAGCCAGCTGGTAAGTCACAGGAGAACTCTTGGGTGACTTACAATTTTTCATGATGCAGAACCATCAGTGTCACTCATTAGAGACGTTGTAATTGAGCGAATCGAGGCCGAAGGTCGAGCGGAGCTCTCTTTACGAGACTCGAGAAAATTAGTTGTTCGGGCATAAGTACGAGATGACACATCCGATCACCGTGATTTTTGGCATGCGATTGGACATCGTCCTTGGTCAGGTTTTGACGCCTTCCGATTTCCGAAATCCCGTGTCGTTGAGGAATTTCAACTGAAACTAGATATCCTTTTACTTGAACCGTTTCACGAAAGTCGGCTCACTAACATTAATTAAAAAAAAAATCGTTTGAATTGAAAAACGAAGAAATGAAAAGACCCCATCTGTTAGCTCAACACTTGCTTAATCTACACTGCTGGCCACCCAAAATGCAACACCAAGAAGGACACGAGATAGCAAAGCCAGATTTACTGGACACATAACAACAGGTACAAAGATGAAACGATTGAGCTTACAGGCCCGTGCGACTTGCGGAACACGCAGACATCAATAGTTCGTGTGGCCCCCATGGTTGGCAATAACGGCGGCTACACGCCGCGGCATCGAACGAAAGAGGCTTTGGATGTGGGCTTAGGGTATATAGGCCCAGGCGGCTTCCACACGTTGCCACAGTTCATCAGGCGTAGCCGGGGGTGGTGCTTGCCGGGCCACTCGGTTGCCGATCAGCGACCAGACGTGTTCGATGGGCGACATATCGGGAGAACAGGCCGGCCATGGCAGCAGTGACACCTGGTGGGCTGTGAAGAATTGTTGCACGATGCGGGCCACGTGCGGGTGTGCATTGTCCTGTTGAAACGTGGCCGCTGGCAGGTCCTTCAAGTAAGGGAGGACTACAGGCTCCAAAACGTCGGAGATGTAGCGGTGGCTGTTGAGTGTACCGGCGATGCGTACCAGAGGGGTGCGGGTGTCATATCCAATTGCGCTCCAAACCATAACGCCAGGCGACGGACGGGTATGGCGATGCATAATGCTGGCGTCATACAGTCTCTCGCCGCGGTGCCGCCAAACACGGATCCAACCATCATGGTGTTGCAGGCAGAAGCGGGATTCGTCGGAGAAGACAATGTCATGCCATTCCGTAGACCAGGTGCGGGGTTCAACGGCTCACTGCCGCCGCACTCGCCGGTGGTGTAACGTCAATGGTAATCGGAGCAATGGGCGCCGTGCGACAAGTCCCCGCTCCTGCAGACGACGTCGAACGGTACGTGCTGACACAGGTTGTTGCGCAACACACCCTCATTCCTGCGCTAACGTTCGTGATGTGGCAGTGCGAGCTGTCAATGCCCGCCGCACAACATGTCGGTCCTCCAGTTCGGTGGTGTGCCGCGGCTGCGGCGATCTCTCACGTCTGTCCGTCTGTCCCTCCTGCACCCATCGAATCCACACTTGCCTCACTGTGGCTGGATGTCGTCCCACACGGGTGCCGATGTCTCGGTACGATAAACCGCTGTCGCGATAAGCCACTATTCGTCCTCTGTCGAACTCCGAAACGTGCTAGAATGACTGCCGTATTCTGCGACGAGGCATCAGGAAGTTTACCACGCACAGGTCCGGCAGCACAACACACTTCCACTACTTACACCCCGCCTTCTGTGCACCCTTCTTATAGTGCTTCTCGGTGGTGTGCCGGGCGAACATGATTTGCATATGCCCTGCAATGCTAATCGTTTGCATGTTCTCTCGCGGGCGATGCATGCTGCGAATTTCAGGCCAATCGGATGCTTCCTTCTTGGTGTTACATTTTGGGTGGCCAGCAATGTATAATAATAAAAGGAAGTTTGTGTGTGTGTGTGTGTGTGTGTGTGTGTGTGTGTGTGTGTGTGTGTGTCTTTCGCGATACAAAATGAAAAACGTGGTTCCCGATCTGAGTGTTTCTTTTCGCTTTGTTTCCATGGAATCTGATCGCAACCAACGTGAAGGCGTGAAGGAAAGTAGTTCATGATAAATTTTAGGCATCTCTTTTTTTAGAATGTTTTGTACTTTTGTTCTGGAAGTCACAACACGTTCGTTTTTTAGAATTTGATATAACAGACGCCTTAATGAGCTTAGGTTTTGCAATAGCTTCGCTCAAAGTTTGCCAACTGTACCCGAGTCATCGGTTACCGTTGGCGGCTTGTTCTAGTTTACACAGAAGAGAGTCAAAACATTATGAACCAGCGTGTCTTTATGCAAGTCGAAGCAACTGTAGGTAAACGACGGCGCGTATGAAGGTCATGAAACGATATAAATAATACCTGATACTGGGCTCTGTCAATTAGCGTTATTATTGTTCTTCAGATGGGAAAGGCAGCGGATTTAAAGCAAGTTTGACAAAAGCCAAATTGTAATGGTCAAACGACTGGGTCAGAGCATTTCTGAGACCGCAAGGCTTGTGGGGTGCTCACGGTTAGCCGTGGTTAGTACCTTCAAAAAGTGGTCCGAGGATGGTAAACCACGAACCGTAGACAAGGTGTAGACAGACCACGGTTCATCGATGCTACAGGGTGATTCACTGAAATCTAACACATTTCATGTTCTTATTATTTCAGCAGGAATAAATCGTAATGGTCCGTGTTAGTGTCAAACGACGCGAGGTATCAGTGAGATTCCTCTATTCTCACGAGAGGGCGCTGCTGTGCAGGATGTGGTAACTGTCGCCGCAAGAGTCACGGAGAAGATGCAGTACACGCTACAGCAACGGGTATTCCTTGTGAAAACGTACTGGAATGCAAACTCGATCACAACTACGCAAAAGGCATACGCTGGGGAATTTAGTGTTAGTAAACCTCCCCAAAGAAACTCTATACTGGCGCTTGCACGCAAGTTGGAAACAACAGGATCTCTTGTGAGTGAAACCGGCAAGCACCGTCCATCTGCACTGCTGACGGTTGCTGAGGAGGTTGAGGCACGACAGCAGCGGTCACCCTGGAAGTCATTACCGCGTCTGTCGCAGGAGACAGGGTACTCGTACTCCATGTGTCAGAGAGCTGCTAAGAAAGCGAGGCTAAAGCCGTATAGGTTGAAGGCTGTTCATGAGTTGCTGGAGCCAAATAAGGGAAAACGAGTGCAACATTGTCGTTGGTTTCACGACTGCATTGCTGAAAATCCTGGCATATTATCTATCACGTGGTTCACGGACGATTCGTGGTTCCACTTATGTGGCTATGTAAATTCACAGAACACACGCATTTGGGCGGCAGAACATCCGCACGCCCTTCAGGAAGCACCTATGCACCCACGAAAAGCCGAAGTTTGGTGCGCAATATCCGCTGAAAGAAATAGTGGGTCCATTTTCTTTCATCAGGACTGTCAACAATGCAGAATACCAACGAATTTTCATGGACTTTGTTGAGCAATTGGATGTCAAAGAGCTGCGTCAAGGCTAGGACTGGGTATTTTCCCGTAACTTGTAGCCACCATGATCACCAGATTTGACAACACTAGATTTCTTTCTGTCAAAGTTTCTTAAGGAAAGAGTGTACTCTACACGCCCTTGGACATTAGACGAATTGAAGGAGAATATTACAAACGAAATCAACGGTACTGACAAGGCGATGCTCCAACGAACAGCGAGAAATATAGAACGACGTGTCCAGATGTGCCTTCAGGAGAGGGGCGGACATTTTCAGTATTTGATGTAAAGGCAAATGTTATGTAATGTAAACTCCCATAGATATGCTACATTTCAGATGGCATAACTCCCTGTTAGTTTTATTCTTGTTCACATAAATTTAAAACGAAATGTGTTAGTTTTATATGATTCACAATTTAGAAGGCTATCCAGTATGGTACAAGCCAACAGAAGGGATATTGTGGCACAACTTTCCAGTAATATGAATGCTGGTGAAGGGAGTAGTATGTCACATCACACAGTACATCGATTCCTGCTGAAAATGAGGCTGCATAGCCGCAGGTAGCTCCGAGTGTCCATGCTTACCTCGGTTCGCCTTCGAAAGCTCCCGCAATAGGCACGCGAGCATCCAAACTGGACCTTAAATGATTGGAAAACGGTCGTCTTGTCCGATGAATCATGTTTTCTGTTGCACAATGTGGACAGCCGTATACGTGTGCGCATTTACGTCGGCAAGTATTGGTGCCAGGATACATCGTACGACGAAAACAAGCCGACGGGGAAAGTGTAATGATTTGGGCAATGTTCTGCTGGGAAACCCTAAGTCCCGTCTTTCATATGCAGGAAAGTATGACGTCTATCGGCTACCTAAATATCACTGTAGACCAGGTGCATTCTTTCATGGCAACGGCATTCCTCTCTAGTAGTACCTTTTTTCAGCAACATGATGCGGTATGCCACACTGCCCGGATAGTTCGAGAATCGTCCGCGGAACATAAGAAAAACTTCCAGGTAGATCCTGGACCCCAACTTCCCCCGACATCGATCTGATGGAGTATCTGTGGTTTGTGTTGAAATAGATAATCTGATCTGCGGCGGCTAAACCACGTAACTTACAAGAGTTAAAGGACCTACTGGTAACGTGTTTGTACCAGATACTGCAAGACGCCTTTACAAATCTTGTAGCGTTTACGCCTCTCTGGGTAAGGGCTGTTTTGAATGCAAGTGGAGGGCCAACATCGCATTAGATAGGTAATCATCAAGGTTCCTTGGGTAATCATAATGTTTTGGCTCTTCGGTGTATTTCTAGAGTAAATGTCGGGTTAAGGTTATTTCGATAAAAAATAAGGATATAAATATGCAACTTCTGGCATAATGGACGCATGCTTTCTGTTTGAAGAAAAATATGAACTCCCCCAGCGGCTCGATGAACAAACGTGCTAAGACTTGTACGGTTAAGTTGGGCTCTACATTATAGTTTGTGTGTGTGTGTGAGAAAGGGGGGGGGGTGAAGAGGCATAATGCACGTTAGCCGATGTTCCAGTCGAATTTTCACTGAGAAAATAGGCTTCTTGCACGTAATAGTTTTGCTGCAGTTTAAAGAGATTTTCGAGAGTTCAAGTGTAATTAAAAAGAGTAATCACAATGTATAGTATTTAGTACTGGAATTAATGCCACCAGAGTATCCATCATCTTCCACTATAATTCATCTGGTTTTTTAATATGTAACGTACCAGGAGATGTGACGTACCTGCCCGAAGGACGCACACGACATAAAGGCAGATAGGAATCAGAATAAAACGTCCGCGTAGCTCAATTGGTAGAGTGACTTATTCCGGAATGAGGGGATCCGGGTTCGAATCCTGGCGTGGACAGAAATGACGGAGAAATTTACTTCGTTATAATGGCGCCCGAACTATCCGGATGACCCGACCGTTCAAAAATCTGGCAATGGTGTGATGTTATTTCCACACCGCGAGATAGGAAAAATAAGAGAATCCCTTCTCCAGCACTTCAAAAAAAAAAAAAAAAAAAAAAAAATAAGGGGGAGATGATGTAACGTACCAGGAGATGTGACGTACCTGCCCGAAGGATGCACACGACATAAAGGCAGATAGGAATCAGAATAAAACGTCCGCGTAGCTCAATTGGTAGAGTGACTTATTCCGGAATGAGAGGATCCGGGTTCGAATCCTGGCGTGGACAGAAATGACGAAGAAATTTACTTCGTTATAAATACTTTTTGAACTCCCGTGGCATAAGCTTTTTCCTACTTTCAGAAGAACATGTTTTCGTCTTGTGGCTAATCACGTACGCACTATTTCGACCCGTGCGGGTAGTGTCTGATGAATTTTTGTATCACTTATACCTTTAGCCACATAAAAAAATGAATCATTCTGATGTACGCTGTGCTTTATTGCAGCATGTGGTAAGTGCAGCAACTATCTAGAGTCCTATGGTGATTAAAAATATCTAAAACGGAGTTTAGTTTGCAACGTGGAAGCGGGGAGTCTTCCAGGTTACGTTCATTGAAAAGTTCCGTGGTTTCGGTTGAGTGCGAATACACTAATTGTGTCAATCGTAAAAAAAAGAAGATAAAATAAAAAATGAAAAATTTATTGTAACGAAGTAAATTTCTCCTTCATTTTTGTTCCACGCCGGGAATCGAACCCGAGTCCACTCATTCCGGAAAAAGTCACTCTACCAACTGAGCTACGCAGACGTTTGTTCTCTCTGCTATCTGCCTTTATGTCGTGTGCGTCCTGCGGGGAAGGCACGTCACAATATCGTGTACAATGCTTGTGTACCAACATACACACCACTCAAAGATTTTATTTTTAGCTAAAGAAGTGCCCTGTTGAACTGTTCTTATTTAGCAATTTCCTCAGGAATCGTGAAAACTGGTTTGCCCTGACACGGGAACGAACCCGAATTTCTCGATACCCGTTGAAGCCTTCTGAGGAGATGATTATGTGAAGAGATTAATAAGGCATTGTCTTTGCCTAAAAATAATTTCCTCAAAAAGCTTGCAAATGTGGAGCGAGACCCGAACCTGAATCTCCCGATTTCCGTTGAAGCTTTCATAGGATATTGCTCTATGTGCACTTCCTTTGCCGCCAAAATAACAGACTTGCGTGTGTGTTAATTGGTGGCAAAGATATGCATAAAACAGGTGTATTTGAGAAGAATAATTCTTCCATAATTTCTGTGGTATTATCCTCAAAGATGCTTCAACCTTTAAGCGGCCTATGTACCTAACCGAATGGCGCCAAAAGTTTTCGCGCTCTCCAAGCAGAAATGTTCACATAACAGCCAGCTCGTGCGAAAGCTACGACAAAACAATTCCTTTACTCCTCTTATCTCAGCAGTACCAACCATAAACCTGAAATTAGTGATAAGAGCTCCAAATTCTAGTCCTCCATTCTCTACTCCATGACCCAAGAGGCGTGATGGGGAAGGGTTAATTCCCCTGATACGGGCATCATGCTACTAGGCAGAAACAAGTGACTCAAAAATCTTCTCGCATATTTTCGTCGTCATTGTTACAGCCCTTTTATCAAGTAATCAGCCCCCACCTCCCCAAATGAAAACTTTCAATCACAAAGTTAAGTGGAAAACAGAACTTTCTGATGCGCAGGTTTCTCCTTTCAGCAGCGTTCGGCCCACTTGTTAGACAGCGAGTATGTGTTAAACAGCACATGTCTAATACACTCGCTTGTTCAAGCTGATTTCAGCCCATTTTACTAACCCAGAGTTAACAACTCGTTCCAGACGATTAAAGGGCTAAAAGACGACCATGAGCTGAAGCAGGTGGTAAATATGTGGCATTCAGGCCGAAAGCATACTTTTTTACTAAAGGTACGAAATAGCTTGTGCCACTCTGGATTGAAGGTATTGCTCAGCAGGAGAACTATGTTGAAAAATAGTACAGGTTTGTGTTACTGTTCTGCTAATTTCAGTCAATACGGTGCGGATATCTTTTCGATTTTTCTCGCATTTTGCGTGTACAGAATTCAGGTTTCTGATGAAGACTTTTGTAGGAGACTCGTGGTAACACTATTGTTAACTCCTTGTAGTATTTAAACATAAGCGCACAACCATTCCTCCAGAAGTTAAACGAACTACAGTATAACAACCATCCAGTTGTGAATGAGCTTTGGAATTCTGTTGTCTCAGAAAGCGAAGAAATTTTAAAAACACGAATAGGAATGGGACTTACCTGCGACTGGAGGTCCTACTGTAAGTGGTATTGAGCAGAAGCCCAACAAAAATCCAATGGCTTGGGACGCTCCCTTGTGACCAACGACGTCGAAGGCTATGGGACCCAGTAGCGAGATGAAACATCCGTCGAACATACCCAAGAACAGGCAAATGATCACGAGTGGAACGAAGTGTGTGGATACCACCAGCACCATCGTCAGAATACCGATCGAAAGAAACGCCACCTGAAATCACAATGATTTATTTCTCAGTGAGGCACAAAGCAGCGAAATCAAAACGGACTGCATGACGTTTCAACGTCTGTGAATATCTACTAAGCCTTTTTTGTGTGTCTTGTATAAGCTTTTTTGGTAAAACAACAGAGGTCTCCCTCAGAAGGTTGCAAGAAAGCTGTGTCAGTAGAAAAGTTGACGCCTTTCTCAAACCATAATGCTTCACTGCGACTCATCAACTTATATAGAGCCAGTACGGAACGACTCGTCAACTCATGTAGAGGCACAATGCAACGAAATAAAAACTAACTACATAACGTTTCAACGTCTGTGAATATCAGCGAAATAAAAACTAACTACATAACGTTTCAACGTCTGTGAATATCAGCGAAATAAAAACTAACTACATAACGTTTCAACGTCTGTGAATATCAGCGAAATAAAAACTAACTACATAACGTTTCAACGTCTGTGAATATCAGCGAAATAAAAACTAACAACATAACGTTTCAACGTCTGTGAATATCAACTAAGTCCTTTTTGTGTTTCCTATATAAGCTTTTTGGTAAAACAACGGAGGTCTTCCTCAGAAGGTTGCAGGAAACCCGTGTCAGTGGAAAAGTTGATGCCTTTCTCAATCCATAATCCTTCACTGGGAATGAAATTGTTTCCTCAAAATAGTAGATTTACGCAAGCACATGAAGTACTCGGGAATATGATTCAGCTGATAAAGCCAAACACTGTTTGTTAATGACAGTTAATAACAAATCTTTTTGAAGATATTTATATTTTTTGGAGATTAAAAATTCACGAAGTCTTAAATCATTTCACGAACAGCGAAGATAAAATAAATGAGTGAAAACTTTGGTTTTATAGAACAAACTTTTGAGATACACTTACCTCCAACAAACAAGAATTTAATGATCGCTTCTTTTTCTTTTTGCTTCATTTAACTCTTGGTGACTGTCCGTCCTACAGCATGGTCAAGAACTTAGTGGCTGAATTTAAAACGGGCCGGAAATCCACAGAAAAGGCACCTCGTAGCAAGATCCGTGCCACAGCTAATTCGAGAAGGACGCATTGGCATCCATATTATCGCTGAATCTCTGTACTTGTATTATGGATATGTATTGATACATCATATTACTCATGATGTGTAGCAGATAAGAAAGCTATTTGCAAAATGAGTACCAAAATGTTTGACAACACAACAGAAACAGGAGAGGGTTGAATGTGCAAAAGCTGTTCTTCACCATTTTGCACAGGATTCCTCCAATTTTATGATCTAACTTGGAACTATACGGATGAAACCTGGATTCCCCATTGTGATCCAGAGATCAAACAACAATACCTGGAACAGATGCATTCTGGATCTCCCCGGCCTCCAACTTTCGATTACAGCAATCTGCTAGCAAGTTGTTAGCACCAGTCATTTAGAATAGTGAAGGTATGATTCTTGTTGATTACATGAAATCCGGGGAAACCAGCGAACGCGACTATTATTGTGAGCTACTACAACAACTGCATCACAAACGTAAAGAAGAACGCCGAGGAAAACTTTCCAGAAGAGCAACCTTTTTGCAGGAAAATATTTCAAGACACAAGGCCAATAAAATAATGGATCTCCATCCAGATCTGCACTTCAAATGTCTACCTCATGCACCATATTCCCCAGATTTCGCCCACCTCTGATTATTTTCTATTCCCACAAGTAAATAAATGATGTCTGAAGGGCCGTCACTTTGAGACAAATGAGGATGTTAAGTGCACTGTGAATGCATGATTTGCAGTCCAAGTCCAAGAGTTTCATCAAAAAGATTTGAAGCAGCCAGAGGAGCGTTGTACTAAGAGAGAACAGTTGAAATGAGATTACGTTGAATAAAACTGTGCTGTCCTTTTACACAGTGCCAATTTTTCTACAGATCAGATCATATGTAGAGGATTGTAGGATGGGAGTGTCTGACCCCAGGTGTTAAACAACCCTTAGAAATAAGAAATTAGGAGATTTGGGCTAGAGCGCCCGATAGGAAAGTGATACGGAAGCGAAGTAGAAAGCGGGAGGAAGACGCCCTTATTTATTACCGGGGGCCAATACCCGGGGACCGACGGCTTAACGTGTCCACCCGACGCACGGCGGATATTTAGTGGATCGAGCGTTCGTACCTGCCTGGGATCGAACCTGAGGCCCTTTCCGTGGAAGTCACGAACGTTGCCCACTAGGCCACCCGCGGCCCCCAATTTTTCCACATTAAGCCACGAACTTATTTATATCTCCTTGGACGCATGCTCATCATGTGATGTGAAACGCGAGTTAATTTTCATAGGATTTCAGAATGTAAAAAACATAATCTTTGTCAGGGAACACCTTAATACCATCAAGTGGTGACATTGTGCGTACAGGGGTTTATCAAAATATTGAAAACACCGACTGCGACTGAAGCAAATCATAGGAACGACGACACCTGCGATGTGAGATACACTCATTGTCATAAGAATCCGCGCACCAAGAACGAGGCGCCGGATTGAAATCAGATTTTAGTAGTTAGATGGTACATACCAAGAACAGAAGTGATTACAATATCAGAGCAGCAGGACGATTTCCCGCGGACATAAGGTACGCATTCCGGTCGGCATTAGTACCGCGTCGGACCATCTCGTTCTCGGATATGCGTGCGGTGATACGGTCCGGCATGGAGTCAAAGAGACGCCTTGTGTTATCCTAGGACAGATTGGTCCACACTTCTTGCAATTGACGTTCTAAATCACGAACACTAGGACATGGAGAAAGATGGCGTCCCATCTGGTCCCACACGTGCTCGATGGGCGAGAGATCAGGAGAACTGAGAGGCCACGGAAGTGTCGATTCTCCTAAGAAACACGAGCCATGTGCGGACGGGCGTTATCTTTTGGAAAATGACTCCGGGACACCCCGCCAAGAAAGGAAAATGACTCCGGGACACCCCGCCAAGAACGCCTCTTTCACTGTTGGAACATGTTCTTCATTATCGTCCTCGTCATCTTCAGCCTCGTTTTCTTTTGTGCTGGAACCGCCTTTCACAGCCTCAACAATAGCTTCATCCGATGGGATTTCATTCGTTATAACTTCACAGTCAGCACCGATAGAATCTCCAGCTTCAGTGGAATTCGCACCCATATATGCTGAAGCGGGTCCTTAAGAGGCGCATCATCCTCTTCTTCGAATGCCACACGTACAGTAGCCAAACCAGACCTCCGGAAACAGTTCTGCATAGTGACAGTTGACACAGTCCTTCACGCTCTGTTTCCAAAACGTACAGCATTCAGAACACTTATTGATGTGTTCTGCTTTGATTCCAAGGCTTGGATTAAATGAAGCGTTACTTCCCTTCTGTAATAGGTTTTAAAGCTGCGAAATACACCTTGATTCATGGGTTGAAGGTTGAAGGACTGACATGGTGTTAGCAGACAGGAACACCAGCTGATGTTGCTGAGGTTTTTAATCCTACCTTTGTCCTTCAATGCACTCAAGGAGTAGTAGGCCTACAATATTGTTCTCAACACATTATTTCAAGTTTTTACAAGAAGGTTTGTTTTGAATTAAGTTACAAGTTAATGTTAAAAGTACAATCTTTTCTTTGAAGTTTTAGTTTTTAGGTTCACTATAACCGAAGTTGAGGGTTCACTATAAACGAAAATTTTAGTGTACATTTCCGATGTTGCGGGTCGGGGCCAGTGATTTAGGTTCACTATAGCCGAACGCTCACTATAACAGAGTTCACTATATCCAGAGTTGACTGTAATATGAGACGTAATTCCAAAAATATATCAAAAGTATCTCCGAAAATTAACCGAAATGTTTTTACAAGAAATGGAGATTAAGCGATTGATGGGGAAATCTAGAGATGACCGATACCTACGTTTACCTTGAGCAAATGATATATCAAGCGAGGACTACATTGAAGAAAAATTTAATCAGAGTATAAAACTTGGTTGAAGGGTATTTTGAAAGAAACAGTACAATTTCCAAGAAGCAATTTACCATTATGTCTTAAAAGAAAAGTGTTTAATAAATGCATCATTCCAATTCTTACTTCCGGAGCAGAGACATGGACCTTAACTAAAAAACGACAAAGAGAAGCTGCGAACAACTCCAAGAAGCATGGACAGGTACCAGGAAAGATAAGAAGAGGAACTCGTGTATCAGGAGAATGACAAGAGTGGAAGACATCATGACATTCACAGTAAAATACTTTTTTTATTGGGGGTTTAACGACCACCGTGAGCAACTCATGGGGCGATAAACAGTCGCTCGTCTCTAATTTAGGGCCATTGGTTCCAGGGAAAGGAGAGAGCCAGTGCCGTAAGACAAACCCAACGTTCATGCGTCACCGGGATTCGAACCCGGATCCATCTCGGAAGAATGATCAGAAGCCATCGCATAGACCACTGCGTCACCGGTGCGACGGAAAATCCTTGAAATAGCGATGGGCTGGACATATTGCTACAAGAACGGATCACCAATGGACAAGTGTGGTATTAGACTGGACACCATGGGACAGAAAAAGACCTAGAAGAAGACCACGAGGGAGATGGGTGGATGGTATTCGAAAGCATGCTGGAGTGACATGGAGGAGATTGGCCGAAGACAGACAGTTCTGAAAGAAACTTGGGGAGACCTTCATCCAGCAATGGATTGATAATGGTTCCTGATGATGATTCAAGAAAATCCATTATACACATTCGAGTCACATTATTGTGACCACCTCCTACTTTTGACGTCAACAGCGGGTAGCCAATGAAAGAAGGCACCTTGAGCTGGCTTGGAGGGTATATAAAGGTGTGCTGCAGGCAATCTGAAAACATGTCCCTCGTTTCTGTCATGGATAAAAGGAGCGATTTAGCAGATTTGCAAAAAGGGATTATTATCAGCTTTCGGGCCAAGGGTAGCAGTATTTCTGAAACAGCTCAGTTTGTGAACTGTTCGCGTGCTTCTGTGGTTAAAGTGTATCGTGATTGGAGAAACGAGACTATTGAGAATAAGCGACGTAAAAACTGCGGAGCGTCACGTGCCATTGATGTGAGAGGTGAACGTCGGCTTCGAAGGTGCGTGGGGGCCGATCGACACGCTACAGTGGAGCAACTCACCGGCCGAATGAACCAGAGGGCTACCGGAAGTGTGTCTAAAACGACAGTTCAGCAAACCCTGCTGCGTATGGGGCTCTGATGCAGACGGATGGTCACTGCACCTATGCTAATGAAAGTGCATCGGCAGAAAAGGCTTACATTTACACGGTAGTATCGGAATTGAACCCCGCTGATTGGCAAAGTATTGCCTTCTCCGGTGAGTCACGTTTTCTGCTTCATCGAACGGACGGACGTTGGCGTATAAAGCGAGAAACATCGGAGAACAAACACTCTTCAACCATTGCTGGAAGAACACAAGCTTGTTCTTCCAGCAATGGTTGAAGAGGAATGCCTTTGTGGCATTCTCTGGGTCCACTCATACATCTGGAAGGCACTATAGACCGAATTCGTTATGAATCCATCCTTGCAGACCACGTACACCCAAACATGCTGATTGTCTTCCCTGGGGCGGATGGGATCTTCCAGCACGAGAATGCGACGTGTCATACAGCTAGAAATGTCCGAGAGTGGTTGGAAGAGCACGATGAAGACTTCAAAGTACTTTCCTGGCTCCCTAATTCCCCAGACTTAAACCCAGGTGAGCATCTGTGGGACCACCTCGATTGTGTTGTTCGCCCCCACGGATCGTCTACCACGCACACTTTAAGCAGCTGTCAGATCAGATGCACTGGCTCCACATACCTGTGTACCCTTCCAGCACCTTATTGAGTCACTCCCAGCCCGTCTAGCTGCTGTCCGCGCTGCACAGCGCTGTTACTCTGGATATTAGCTGGTGGTCACAATAATGTGACTCGACTGTGTAGTTTAAATGCACAAATCAGATTCTTTTATGAATTTACTTACAAGTGAAAAATGATAAACTCAGGATTTCATTTACTTCTTAAGGCTGCATATTTTAAGAGAAAGAGATGATATTTGCACTTCACGTAGGTTATTCCATAGTTCTTTGAAGTTAGCATTCACAATATATATATATCGACAATCCACCTTGAATTTGAATTAGACGTCTTATACATTAAATATATTTTTTTTCATTCAAAGGTTCTTAAACGATCGGTCCGTTGACATATTAAATTCACCAGAAACAAAAGTTGAGAGCAGAGCTCCGAGAACAAAACAGCTGTGTACTCAAATTCGTCCAGTACTGGAAAAATGTTCGTCCAGTACTGGAAAAATGTTTTAATTTACCTGCTGCAAGCAGATCCTATTTACAAAGGGAAAATCCGCCAGTTTGCCGAATATAATGCGACCAATTCCTGACGTGAGACCAATGCACGTAACTAGAACTTCCCCATTGGCTTCCGGAAGAATATCTTTCACATGCTGAACCTGCGGGGGAAAAATAAAGAACTTCAAAATTGGAACACATTTTCTTCTGCTTTGTTTTCATGGTACATATACAAAGTAAATAATTTAACTAATGTTAATTGATATAGTAGTAGTAGTATTCCAATATATCAAGGGATCTGATATATTGAAATACTACTACTACAGCGTTTCAAGCGTATAGGTATGTTACAGGTGATAACTGAGATGTCAAGATATTTGGCAAAATTTCTTCGTTGTTGCAATGAAAGCTTTGCTGTCAGGGTTGGCAAGATAATTTACTCGTTACGTATTTTACGTAAATTACGCGTAATATATAAGTAATTTACTTGGCGTAGAAAACCAGTTTTTTACGCCGACGTAAAAAACTAATTTTCTTTCATGTATAAATAATATAATATAAAACCCACTTTAATTATATTACATTTTAAACTTAAATTTTCTGGTATATTTCACTATGAAATCATTATTTTCTTAAGATTGTTCATACAGCTCAGTCACCGATTAATAGATTTTTTTTAAATAATATGTGTTCTTTCCTGTATATTAAAAAAATTGAGAAAACAATCTACCTCTTGCACTAGCATCGATAAAAATCACAATGTATGGGCTGGACATGTTGCCAGAAGAACGGACCACCGATGGACAACCGAAATTTTAGACTGGATTCCGAGGGACAGGGAAAGACCTAGAAGAAGATCCCATGGGAGATGGAAGGATGAAATTCGAAAGTATGCTGGAGTGACATGGAGGAGACAGGCCCAAGACAGACAATTGTGGAAGAAATTTGGGGAGACCTTCATCCAGCAGTGGATTGATAATGGTTGTTGATGATGATGATGATGATGATATGGAATAGAATTCAAGATTTCATTAACAGCTTCAAATTCGTCCAGTATATTTTCATATTTATGTAATTGTAGAAAATAAACAATTTTATATTCAGTTTGTTGACCAAAGATAATATTTTGACATGAATGTTTATGGCATGTCTATAATGCAAAATATGGTACATTTTCATTTAATAATATTTGTGTTTGACATGTTATCCAGGTGTACACTTCAAAATCATAATTTTACCCTTTTAAAACTTTAAACATTTTGCATATTGATTGTGCTATACTTATACTCTTAAAGGAAAAAATGATCTTGTAACTTAAGAGTATAATATATTTGAACCAATTTCTCCGAACGTTCGAAGAAGAGCCGGTTTGTTGTAGTACTATGGATAAAAGCCCAATTAGAGAAAAGTTTTCAAGTTGGGCTGAAGATGCTGGGATGTTGATTAACTTCAAAGCAACTGCTGACAATTCCTTATGGTTACGACTGGAGAAGTACCAGAATGTTCGTGGTGATTTAACACCCTTCTTCACAAGCGCTCCAAACTTTCCAGAATTTTCTTGAAACTGCTGAAAACCAGTTATCCCCAAGGGGTCGAGGTTCTCTAAAATGAACTCCTCTGCTTGTTCATGATGTTTCTCATTCATTTTCATCCCCTGGTACACAAGATGGAGAACATTGGCTTCAAGGCTGTATGTGTTTAGCGATTGGTTTCTCCTTTTTTTTCTACATGTGGCATGAGGTCCTTATGGTCCTCAGGTAGACGTAAGTCCATCCACAATTCAACTGCATCTGCAGCAGTCGCTTTTTTCTGGCATATATTTATTAGCTGACTTACTGGATTAAGCACAGCTATTGTATCGGCAACTTCTTTGAGAAAGGCACTATCATAGATGAGGGACTTAATTTGAGAAAACAGTTTCTCAGCTTCATCAGTGGCAGCAACTTTCCTCATTGCTCTTAGATTGTTAGTCAAAGACAAACAGGCATCCCTCTCAGAGCACCAGCGAGTGTCTGCAGCGAGGCATACTTTAGAGCAGTGCCTTTTTACGGCATCTGCCACTTTTAGGCTTTTGTATCTTGGGCGTGCCACTGAAGTCATCCATTCTCCTGACTAAATTGCTCCATATCAGGTTTAAATAAAAACACAACTATTTTCAGCTTTATAAGGTTTATTATCATTCTATTGTTTTTTGATTGGAGGTTTAACGACCACCGTGAGCAACTCAATGGTCTATAAGCAGTCGCCCGTCCCTAATTTAGGGTCACTGGTTCCTGGGAAGGGAGAGAGCCAGTGCCGCAAGACAAACACAACATCCATGCCTCACCGGGATTCGAACCCGGACCCCCTACGGACGAGTGAACAGAGGCCATCGCTTAGACCACTGCGCCACCGGGGCGGCCATTCTATTGTTGCTAGTGCACGTGAAATTGAACAACACGTTTGCAACTCTCAATGAGAATGTGATTCATAAAATTTTAATGCGGTTTTTGAATTTGCATGTTTCTTAAAATCTCCTGTATGTGTGGGTTTACCTGTGAACAAGCAAGCAAAATTAAATTTCTTAGGTGAGCGTTAGTTAATTTTGAACAATATTTTGTTTTAATCGTATTCATTACTGAAAAAGGTTGTTCACAAACGTAGGTTGAGCCAAACCTACAACAGTACCTCAGTGCAAATTCGTGTAAAATCGGAAAATCAGGAACTGGAAGAAATTTCCAGAATTCAACATAATTTGGACTCGTTGAAGTAAAAATAAACTCATTATATTTACCTTTAAGTGCAATATTATGCTGAAGGTAAACAATTTCTATCTGCATGTCTGGAGGATAATGATTTAAGTCTCCAATAGCAACTGAAAAAGGGTTTGTAAAATGTTCACTGCTTTTCTTATCTATCTCGAAATCACAAAAGCTTGTTGCAAAAGAATCATGTAAAACAGATATTAACCTTTTGTTCTTCTTATAATTTGGGGCATTTTCATATATTTTTCTTATTCTTGCATTCGAGCAAATTGAGATAATTTGTTTTGAGAAAAATCATTTAAAAGCAGCAAAAGTTTAGTCACGAAAGATGATACAGAAGTCATCAATGGTGGAAAAAGGCAGTCTTTTCCTTGTAAATGTAAATTTAAACTGTTCAGATGCCTCATTATATCTGTAAGAAATGCGAGATCCCACAGCCAGCCTTCATCCTTGAGAAATGAGCACTCACTTGTGAGTAAACCATTATCTTCAAAATACTTTAAAACACTATGTTGTAAGGTTCCAAAATCTCTCTAAGGCCTTTCCCTTTAAAAGTCAACACACGTTACAGTGAAAAAGCAATTCACCCATTTCTTCTAGCTCATCCGCAAACAAACTGCGAAATTCCCGATGATTGAGTGCATGGGCTCGAATTTTGTTAATACAATGCACTACTAGATCCAGAACAGAAGATAACCCCAAGTCCTTTGCACAAAAAGCCTCTTGATGTATGATGCAGTGGTACTTGAATATCTTCCTTTCCACATAATCTTCAAGTATCACTACACACCCCTTTTTCGTACCAATCATTGCTGGAGCCCCATCTGTGCAAATGCTGTCAGATTCCCCCACTCTAACTTATTGTTCTCAATAACACTTTTCAGCTTGTTAAAAACATCTTCACCTCTAGTTGTTACTAATTGACGCAAGTCTAAGAGTTCTTCTATTAAATCAAAGTTGTCGTTAATAGCACGTACAAAAATACTTACTTGGGTAGGGTCAGAAACATCACAGCTCTCATCTATCGCCAATTAAAAAAACTTACAAGAGTGAATCGAAGACACAATTTGAGTGTTAACGTTATTAGCCATGTCGTGTATACGACGCATCACTGAATTCCGAGAAAGCGAAATGGCGTTGACCAGTTCCGTAGTTTTCGGATCTCCGGCATGGTTAGCAAATATTTGTAGGCTACACTTGACTATTTCTTTGCCATCAGAGTATGGTTTCTTCTTTCGTGCCAACAGAACAGAAATTTCGTAGGAAGCCTTCACCACTGATGTCAGTTCTTCACCCTTTTTCTGGAAAAGCAATTGTTGACCAGTTAGTGATTCTTTTTTGTTTTTTTGTTAATAAAGACCGTTCGTAATGTTGAGCCAACAGGATACTTAGAATTAAAATCAGAATGCTTTTGCTTGAAATGTCGCTCCAAGTTAAACTTTTTCGGTACCGCAACATAAGATTTGCAAAGCAAACAAACAGGTTTGGCTGCACCTTGATTTCTAAACAATTTTTTTTCCAATCAACGTTAAAAGCACGTACTGCAGTGTCTTTTTCATACTTCCTTTTTAAGGTCAACGGCTTACTAACAGACATTTCTAAAATTAAAGCGCAGTGTAGCGGCAACCGTTCACATTACAAAGAGTTAAGCCTTACCTTTTACGATCGCCGTTCGAAAGACACCGTGTCAAGAGAGGGAATCACTTCCTTATCGCTCGCTAGCACTACGTGACTACGTCTACGAATGACGTCAACAGACGGGGAGCTCCCGAGCTTGTGTGACCTCCAAGTTGGTTCTCCCCACACAACGTTCAGTTTTTTTGTTTTGCTTTAACTTCGGCTGTGTCTTCAGTGAAGACAATATGTCACTGATTTACAACCGCGAAAATAGTGACAATGGAATTAGGTTGATGGTTTCCTGCCTCCGGCAATAGTAGCAGGCAGGGATGTCAGCTTTGCTTTCTGACGCACGCACGCACGCAAGCAAACAAAACACATTTGTAAAGGCAACCTTGATTTGTGTATTTTTGCCAATTGCTTTAAGAATTTTTTTTCTCTTTCTCTTTTTCTTTTTTTAAATATGGTACTGAAACTTTGAAGGTTTCCGCGTGCCACCCAACACACCTCTGCGTGCCACGGGTTGGCCACCGCTGCTTTAGAGCCACTATTTTCTGTCAGTTTATGTTCTCGATCAGGGTGCTTGAAAAACCTCAACACCATGTTCACAGGAGATACAATGTTTATCGAGAAAAGATCCTTAGCTAGGAAATTTCCAGTATGGACATTGCAGGCAAAATGCCACAGGCCGTGATTTTTACCCATTTTAACCATGTTACTGGCGTTGTCGGAAACTATACAATAATTTTCACATTATACCGTTCTTTAGCTAGCTTTTTTGATTCACTGACCACATCACAAAGTGCTTCACCTGTTTCTGGCAAACCAGGTATGTCGAAAGCATCAAGAGATACACTTTCGGCTTTGCCACTACTTCCACATAGATTTTGAAGAAGTGTTACAACATTTTTCGTGTTGTTCGATTCATTTTTGCAACAGTCTACGAGCAAAACGGAGTCCGTCTGCAGCACTGATTGTGATTTTAGTAACTTCATCATACACTTCCTCCAGAGGTTTATCAGAAAGGGCTTTTCTTGTTGGTGGTTTACAGGCAGGACTGTTTAACATGCACCGATTCTACCACACTAAATGGGATGCTGCAACCATAGAAAACCTTGGCAATAGCAAGATTTATTTCCTGCTTTGTGGAGTCATTCATTCTGTACCAAAAAATTCGGTTATCTGTTATTTAACCGAAGAAGGTTTAGAACTTACAGTGATGGGGGATTCAAGGTTGAAACTGTCTTCTTCTTCATGAGATGAGGAGGGTACACTCGTCACCACGGACACGGTTGAGCAGGAACCGGGGTTGGGACTTGCAACTGGAACTAGAAGGTCGTCAATGTCTATAGACATTTTCGAGTCCGATCGATGCAGGGTAGAACTGAAACTCACCGGTGGTGGTGGTGGTGGCTGTGGTAGCGGTTCAAGAGCTTTGGCAGGAGTTCGGGCACAGACCTTCCTGTGGGCTTTCAGACGCTTCCTTGCTGTATTCTTGACATTTAATGCATATTCACAACACTTGGCACAATTCTTGTGTTCCACTTTAATTGGAATGAATGCGAGTTTCTCGTACACATTATGAAAAGGTCGACCGCCGCGATTCATAGTGGAAATAATCTTGAATGAAATGTTAAGCCTCCCTTAACGACTAGTGAGGATGGATAAAAACGGTGTTTAATAAGAATGCTCTCAGCTTTGAACTGAAGCCAACACTAAAACCTCCAGCATTTAAATAACAGAGAACATGTGTATATAGTTCGCATATTTGCTATAGTTTTACCGCCGAATCGACGACAAGTTGCCGACGCTTTGTCGCCGGCCGGCACCGTTGAACTTCTGCGTCTGCCCAGAAGTGAATCACTATGGAGACAGGAGCCGCCAGTGGGCAGCATGCGCATGGATATCAAAGGCGAGCCGCGAGGCAACGTTTCATTTTGATTGTTCCCATCGTCTCGTTGAATATGAAGGCTAGGAAGAAATAAAAGCAATATGACATGATACTTATACTGCATATATACAGTACATTTTACAGCTACATCGTGGCGTGACTTCTGACTTCCTTTGCCGAATACAATATTTTAAAGTGTGCCGCACACACTGAAAAATATTAAAATTACATTATCATAAAGAAAGGGATTTTCTCGTGTGAATATGAAGGCTAGGAAGAAAAAAAAAACAATATGACATCATACTTATACTGTATATATACAGTATTTTTTGATTGGAGGTTTAACGACCACCATGAGCTATAAGCAGTCGCCCGTCCCTAATTTAGGGTCACTGGTCCCAGGGAAGGGAAAGAGCCAGCGCCGTAAGACAAACACAACATCCACGCATCACCGGGATTCGAACCCGGACCCCTTTCGAACGAATGATCAGAGGCCATCGCTGCGCCACCGTGGCGGCATACTGATATGTATGTGGTATCCTGGTGGCATGTCATGTGGACGTGGCAGTTTGCACTGTTCCAATAAGATCGTATAAAAATATCGAAGTGTATGTTGGTTTTTTAAAGGATCGTTTTTTTGTCGTATTCGTACATAGCAAGTTAATTAACAGCACAAAGCAACGTTTTTGTAAAAACATTTACTTATTTTACGCGTAATTTATACGTCACGTAGAAAATATTTTTTTACACGTAATTGCACAACCGTGGTCATCTCAGTGGTACGTTACACATATCCTCCCTTGAGAAAGACGAGGGCACGAAATCGCAGTTTTTGGGTCTCCCTACTTGAAGGAGCTCACTGCAGGAGGAAGAATTTTTATGAATTCCAGACGACGTGTGGAAGAATCATCACACATTTTTTCCGAACCTTACTTCCAGGAGATTCAATTTACGTTCAGGCGCCAATGCAACGAAAAAGCCTTTTTTCTGCCAGCGGTGTTATTCGAAACCACCACAGCTTCCTGCTCCCAAGCGTCTGTTCTACCGATTGAACTATGCCGGCAATGATTATCGCTGCAGCATGGCGTTTTGACTCATGCGTCACCTCAGTGGTACGTCACAAAAGGAATTACTGAGAACGTATGAACTACTATACTTAAAGAAAAAAATACAGGTAGGCTCAGTTCTGATTGAGCCGCCAGTTTGAAACGTAGGATTACGATTTGTAGATCGGAGGGTTCAAATGAGCTACTCGTAGTTGAGTATAGTTTCAAAGCGTTTATTTAATTTGTTATAGCCAACATAGGTCTATTATATGAAAAGTAACTTACATAATTCTTACAAATAATGCTGGATGCATTGCGAACACAAAGCAGGTCAATACGCTAATTACCCAACGTGGTGCTCTGTCTTTTTGGCTTCTTACATTCCTCATAACTTGCTCTTGCCTCTCGTTTTGATTTTCAGCACTTTTGCTTGTGTTCATTCTGCGAATTGTCGAAAATGTTAACCCGTTCACACGAAAACATTAAAAAATTTTTTTAGTTTAAACCACTGTAATATGTTCTTTACATACACCGATGAGACATTACATTATGACCACCGACAGCCTAGAGAAACGAGCGCGCCTGGAGACAGAATGGTGACGCAGCCGAAGTTTACAGAGCAGTATATATACAGCCCGAGGACTGGCTTTCGGTTAGTAGAGGGTTCAGAGTCAGAATGGGAAGAGCTGCCGATTTATCTGAGTTTGATAAAGGACAAATTGTGATGGCACGGCGCCTTGGAACTACGGAAATGGCGCGGCTTGTGGATTGTTCACGTGCTGCTGCAGTGAGTACGTATCAAAAGTGGTGCACATGTGGCCAAACGACGTACCGTCATCCAGCCGTATGTTCTATGTAGCTCATTGATGCCAGAGGGGAGAGGACACTGTCGCGCATTGTTCACAGTGGCCGCAGGGCCACAGTGCGACAAATCACACGCTGCTACAACAGCGGTGATCAGGGAAATGTGTCACAGCACACAGTTCACCACAATCTTCTGCGCATGGGTTTGCATAGCCGGAGACCCAGCCGGGTGCCCAAGCTTACTGCACGTCATCACCAATACCGCATGAAGTGGGCCCAAGATCATCGAGATTGGACCGTGGATGATTGGGAGAAAGCGGCATGGTCTGACGAATCAAGATTCCTAGTGCATCACGTAGACGGACGAGCGCGGATACGCCGATTACCAACGGAGGCTATGGCATCTGGAGGTACTGTTGGGCGGAAACAGGCCGGATGCGGCGGTACTATGCGGTGGAAGGTGTTTTCTTGGAACATTTTAGGACCCATTATCCCAATACCACAATCCCTGGTAGCTGTCAGGTATCTGAACATCGTTGTGGACCAATTCACCCATTCATGGCAACTGTGTTCATTTCTGGTGATGGCCACTACCAACAGGATAATTCGCCATTCCACACTGCCAGAATCGTCAAGGAGTGGTTTGAGGAACATGCTGGTGACTTTCTGTTAATTCCGTGGCCTCCAAATTCATTTGACATGAACCCAATAGAGAATTTGTGGATCGACTTGGGAAAAGCGGGTTCGCACTAAATCACCGCCACCCCTAAATGTACGGGAACTGGAGGACCTGCTGCTGACGTTATGGTACCAGATACCCTAGGATACCTATTGCCACCTCATCGAATCGACGCCTCGCCGAGGGGCCACTGCTTTGCGGGCTAAATGGGGTCCTACAGCTTATTAGGTATAGATGGTCATAATGTAATGGCTGCTCGGTGTATTTGAATAGATCTCGTCGAGAGCTTTGAAACGATATAACGCACAGTCGTTTTACACTCTTGTGTGTCCAGATAATCCGCGATACTGTCAAAAGTGTTCACCGGTTTACAGGAAAGCAATTTTTAAAATGTTCAGTTCAAACCACTGCGAAGTGTTCTTCGCATATTTAAATAGACGTCGCAGAGAGCTTTAAAATGATACCACGCACAGTCATGTTTTGCTCACGGTTGCCCAGACAGACTGAGTCAAACGCCGCGGCCCCCAGAAATATTGCATGATCTCTCCTGAGCACAGGGAGCTAGGGGAGCGTCGCGCGCACGATGTATTGTGCAGTACGCGAATTGGACTCCATGCTGTTTATGAATATGCTAAGACGGTTAGTGTACGGCACGTATTTTTTAGGATATAAGGATTTCAATTGGGACGTATTTTTCTCACAGGCGGTAGGCCGGAAGTCGCTAGATACTATCATCGGAGTTAGACGTAGTCCTACTTCAAAAATATATAATGAAGATACACTGCTGGACAATTGCTAAGGACGGATCATAAACGGCTATATAGCGCATAAAAAAGTAAGTGTGGTTGGATGCCAAGTGAAATAAAATAATGTCATAATGCCAGGACATTACAACAAAGACAATTTATTGTGCTCTGAAATCCAGAAGGCTTTGGAACGTGTTCAAGGGACAAACAGGCCATTTTGTGCAGAATACGTAAACGTGAAAAAATGCAATTACCGACCGCAGGCGTTCCGGCGTAAGATGTAAATACGGGATATGGCCACCATGGAGGGTGATGCAAGATTCCACACGTCGTGTCATGCTTTGCACAACATTATCAAGCAGCTGTTGGGGTAATTTATCCCATTCCTCTGTCAGTGCACAGATGAGGGTGTCCTTGTTTATTGGAGGGCATTGGCGACCAGCAAGACTCCTCCCCAAAGCATCCCACACATTTTCAATGGGATTCAGATCTGGAGAACGTGCTGGCCATACGAGGCGTTGAATATCCTCGCTCTCAAGACACTCCTGGACAGCGACTGTTCGATGACATGTTGCGTTGTCGTCCATGAAAATGAATCTATCACCGACAGCACCACGGAACATGCGAACATGAGGTAACTGAACATCATTAATGTATCGTTGGCCAGTCATAGTCCCAGTTGGAAGCACATAGAGGGACGTACGGCCATTGATCATGATGCCAGCCCATACCATGACACTACATATCGGATATGGGTCCCTTTCCTGTATGTTTGCTGGACAATATGCAGTACCACTATCACGCCAGATCAGTTGTCGTCGACAATCAGACGATAGACTGTATCTACTCTCATCTGAGAAGAGGGCAGCAGACCAGTCGTTATCAGTCCAATTGCGATGTTGATGGCACCATTGCAAACGGGCGGTACGGTGACGTCTGGACAATGGGATGAACACAACAGGACGGCGGGCGTATAGTCCTCCTTCATGCAAACGTCTGGCGACAGTTTTTCGGGAGATCCGCTTGCCAGTAGAAGCCATAAACTGATTTGCTACCTCACTAGCTGTGCTGCGCCTGTGTCTTTTTGTTGATAGCACTATGTACCGATCTTCTGCAGGTATCATACTGCGAACACGACCTCCCTCGTGACGTTTACTACACTCTCCATTTGTTTGAAATGATTTCCAAAGCCTTTAAACAACACTGTGGCTGACGTCGAACTCCCTGGCAACATCTGTTATTTTTCGCCCTTCTTCAATCTTGCCAATAATACGGAAACGCGTAAAATCATCTAGGTGATGTCGGGAAGACATACTGAAAATTGCAAGTTCGTCAATTGATTCTTTCCCTTTCAACTTTGCGTTTGAACAACAACGGTCAATACGCGTCAAATCCTTCATATCTCTTATCAGCGCTATGACGTCACGAACAAGTTCGGGAATCCAAAATTGGCATAAGCACAACACGTCTTACTGTATCCCGCACTTATGCTAATTTCCACATTTTCCTGCCTTCCATTTTATGGTTGCTATCGTTGCTATTGTCATCCGTCCTTAGCAAATGTCCAGCAGTGTATAAATACTTCCTCTCAGGAACTGAGTTTTGAATATTCTGACGTTGTTCTTGCGGTAATGGTTTCAGAATGCTGTAGGAAAGCTCACTGAAAAACTCAGAGGTAAAATTCTCTATTTCCACTACAAAACGGACCATGAAATTTTTTTTTTTTTTTTTTGATTGGAGGTTTAACGACCACCGTGAGCAACTCAATGGGCTATAAGCAGTCGCCCGTCCCTAATTTAGGGTCACTGGTTCCAGGGAAAGGAGAGAGCCAGTGCCGTAAGACAAACACAACATCCATGCCTCACCGGGATTCGAACCCGGACCCCGTTCGGACGAATGATCAGAGGCCATCGCTTAGACCACTGCGCCACCGGGGCGGCCCATGAAATACTGATTGGGGGAGTTATTTGAACTAAACCACCTTTTAAAGCGAGTAGCATGAACTGTTAAATCATACGTGATTTATTTATTTCTTTTTTTCCTTCACTGTAAAAAAGATCTGGCAGCCCCGGTGTCGCAAGCCGTGCAGGGTCCGGGTTCGAATCCTGGTGAGGCATGGATGCTGCGTTTGTCTTACGGCGCTGGCTCTCTCCCTTCCCTTTAACCAGTGACCCTAAGTTAGGGACGGGGGAATGCTTATAGTCCACTGAGTTGCTCACGGTGGTCGTTAAACCTTCTACCAAAAAAAAAAAAAAAAAGTCTGTAATTTTATGTCGGGCCGTTTTTGTGGAATTGTGGAATGTTCCACAATAAATATGAAAATGTTCGGAAAACTGGTAAGGAAAAGTCCACTCACATGCACATCACATCAAAGAAACTGACTTACAAGATTTCTGAAAAACTATATAGGGAAATTCCGAAACACTGCCCAAATCTGCAGTAAACTTCTGCATGTCTCTTAACGACTGATATTGCCAAAATTTCTTAAAAGTTACACCGAACTTTGAAGCGTTTTATTAAAAGAATGAGCCTTTCGTTAAATGAAATACAATTCTGTGAAAAGTTACTTGCAACACTGAAAAGTCACAAAATTTTTTGAAGAACCCTACTCATGCGTCTTACACTAACAGAATTAATAATAATAAAATTCTGAAATATTACACCGACCTCAGAAGCAGTATACAATTCTTAGAAAGATGCCCATGCGACTTTCAAGCCCCGAAACTTTACACACTTCCAGAAAAAGTTGCGCATGCGCATTGTGTAAAATGCGGTTATTCTGGAAAGTTACACCAATCACCGGGAAAAAACGTATTACACAAAGGCTTGAGTTTTTCCATGTTCCACAGAACTTTTCAAAAAAAAAGAAAAAAAAGTGTGAACTTATTCAGAAAATTTTAAAACGTTACAAAGATTGCTAACCGTGTTGGCATAAAAAGTCAACAACAAAAAGATTTGCCGCAGTATGCAAGAGAGTTGGCCATTTTTCATTTCACGAAACGTTAAAAAGTTACAATTTGAGAAATGAAAGTGTTACGTCTTGAATGACGGAGATACAAGATATTGCCGAAATAAAATACATTAAATGGGTTGAGGATTTGGCGTCAAATGTCACAAAAATCATAAACGAATTAGATTTATATAAAACTTCCAGTGTTCCTAATTTCGGGCCATAGGTTCCAGGGAAGGGAGAGAGCCAGATGCACTGGACAAAAAACAACACATATGGTGCATCAGGGACGGAAATCTGAGCCCATATCGGAAGATTACTCAGAAGCCCACGACTCTGAATACTCGTCCAACCGAGCGGTGCGAAAGTGTTCGTGCATTTGTGCAGTATTTTACAACTGATTGATTCTCGCTTTCTTACCTTACAGCAGCTCGTGAGCGGTAACTATACCTTATAGAAAAAATAAACCGCGAGTAACTTATTGTTTTTTTTTATGACATGATTTTTTTTTTACATGGCCGAACTTTCTACATCATAACATTTTTAGAAGACACCCCTTTTGTATGATGTGCGTTGTAATCATTCAAAGACAGTCTTAAGTAATCATTCAAAGACAGTCTTAAGTAATCATTCAAAGACAGTCTTAAGCGCGTCCTCAAAGATTTGAAGTTGCCGCAACAGTGGCTTTGTGATGTACCACTGAGGTGACTGACGCAAGACGCAAAACGGCAAGTTGCTGCGATATGCTTTGCCGGCGTACTTCAGTCAGGAGAATATCCAGTTCCGAAGCGAGAAGACATGGAATTAAATTCACCACCGGCAAAAACGGATTTATTTTCACAGCTTGAACAATTCAAAGCAGTAGCCATTTTGAAGTGTTGCCATATCATTGGAAAATTACTAAATGCCCGCGCCTGAACTGAATTTTTGTTCACCGGCCCCATAATTGACACCACAGGCGCCTAATTATTATTATTTTTTTAATAATAACAAACGAATTTGAGAAGCATACTTACCAAATGTACATATGGTACAAAATATCCAAACAGGGCAGTAGGAATAGCGAATACCCAGAGCAGATACTTTTTGTTCCTCCAGATTGATTTGTCAATCATGGTGGAGAAAAATCTTGAGCAACAGGAACCCTGTGAAAAATAAAGAAATAAGTAAATAAATTTTCAATCCCGTCGTGACTACAGGCTAAAATTTATATATATTTAACAACAGCTTTTCTTACACGGTCGTGTCAGAATAATATGACCACCCCCGGAATCACAGTGTACCCGCTCAGGCGCGTCACTGAGTGCACGTGACAAGGCCGACCACACGGAGATATGAGCGGCCGGCCAGGACAGATGAGCCATAGTGTGTAACGGAAGCACAATGGGCAAAGGCAGTGATTTGACGGACATTCAAAAAGGAATGATCATCGGCTATACTGTGTAACGTACCAGGAGAGGAGATGTGACGTACCTGCCAGCAGGACGCACACGACATAAAGGCAGATAGGAATCAGAACAAATGTCCGCGTAGCTTAATTGGTAGAGCAACTTATTCCGGAATGAGTGGACCCGGGTTCGAACCCCGGCGCGCATAAAAATGACGGAGAAATTTACTTCGTTATAATGGCGCCCGAACTATCCGGATGACCCGACCGTTCAAAATCTCGCATTGGTGTGATGTTATTTCCACACCGCGAGATAGGAAAAATATGAGCAGCACTTCGAAAGAAAAAAAAAAGAAAAAGAAGGGGGAGATGATGTAACGTACCAGGAGAGGACATGTGACGTACCTGCCAGCAGGACGCACACGACATAAAGGCAGATAGGAATCAGAACAAATGTCCGCGTAGCTTAATTGGTAGAGCAACTTATTCCGGAATGAGTGGACCCGGGTTCGAACCCCGGCGCGGATAAAAATGACGGAGAAATTCACTTCGTTATAACTGCGCCAAGGATGGAAGCATCTCAGAAATAGTAGACTTCGTGGTCTGTTCGCGAGGTGCTGTAGTAAGAATGGACGGCTGGCACACCGAGTACCTTCTGACGTCATAACTGTGGTACCAAACGCCATCGACCCCAGAGGAGAACGTCGCCTCCGTCGACTGGTAAAGGGCAATTGAAACCCAACAGTGCAGCCATTGATCACGCAAATGAACTCTGGGCACCCAGGTACGTGTCCCCGACAACAGTAGAGCGAACAGTGTTACGCATGTGTCTCCGGAGTCGACGCTGCGTCGAGGGCCCGTGTTAACCCAGGTCCATCGGCAAAGATGCCTGCAGTTCGCGTGGGACTACCGTCACTGGACAGTGAAAGAGTGGGAAAAGGTTGCCTTCTCCGACAAATCGAGGATTCTACTCCACAGAAGTGACAGATGGTGGTGGATATGACGTCAGAAATACGAGAACCAACATCCAGACAAGCTTGTCGGTCAAGTACAGGCCGGCTGTGGCAGTGTGCATGTCTGGGGGACGTTTTCCAGGTATGACATGGAATCGCTGGTACCACTGGATGGGTCCCTAAACGCCAATGGATACCTGTTCATCCCCGCTTACCGCACGCATCCCTTCATGTTGGACGTTTACCGTGGTGGTGATGGTGTCTACCAACAGGACAATGCGCTGTACCATGTCGCTAAGGCGGTGCGTGATTGGTCCCAAGATCACGACTGCGATGTCTCCGTTCTACCTCGGCCGGCGAAATCGCTGGACCTCAATCCCATAGAGCACTTGTGAGCCTATTTGGATCGACAGACCACAACCACGTTATCTCCACCCACAACCCCCACAACCGAGCCACAACTACGTTACCTCCGGGACCTCCGTGCTCTGCGGCAGTCCGAATGGGCACTTGTGCCTCGGGCAACCATTCCGGGCCTCATTGCGTCCATGCCACGCCGTGTCGCCGCTGTCATCCGTGCCAAAGGTGGTTATCCCCATTATTAGGTAGGTGGTCATATTATTCTGATACGACTGTATGAACTTCTAATTAAACAATCGCAAAAATAGAAATTGCAACAAGAAATGTCCTTCAAAATAAATCATTAAAGACATAAAGAAAGGAACCGCTTCTACATCCTTTCCCCGGAATTTTAGATATCGCGATGCTCAATACTCTAGTGTGTGTGTGTGTGTGTGTGTGTGTGTGTGTGTATTGACTACGCAGATATGTTACACCTTACTACACATCAAAAGGGTGCATAGCCTGTATGCGGAGGCTCATGAGCCGCCGTTATGCATCCATCGTAAGCAGCTGTCTCTTCAGTTTTATACCAAACTGAAATCTCTTCCTGATCATCCACTGTATGGTTCCATCTTCCAACCGGACTGTCTCCGCTTGTTTTCCAACCGCCCTTCCTGTGTTCCGACGTTCGGGATTCGGATGTCTGCCATAGTGCGCGATGCTGGTCTCAACTTGTCTAGGATTGGTTTGACCACCTTTTTCGACCATCCTCCTTGGCAGCCCGTTCAAGCAACGGCTGACCTTTCTCTTTGTGTGTGGCCAAAGTCGTCCACTCCTGCTCTGGTGTACCAGCAGCTCTTTGCTGAAAAACTGTCTGTCTACCCGGATTTCGTGCCTGTGTTCACCGATGGCTCGAAGTCCGGGGATGTCGTTGGATCCGCTTTTGTGTGTGGCGATGCCTCACATGCTGAGAGGCTTCGGCCTGAATCCACCGTCTTTTCGGCAGAGATGCGTGCGGTACACCTCGCTTTGTGCCACATACAGTCTCGATCACATCGTCGCGCTATGGTTTGCTCTGATTCCCAGTCCGTCATCCAAGTTTTATCTTCTCCAGAGGACACGGACTCACCTGTCATCCGTGATGTCCGTCGTCTTCTTGGAACTTTAGAGGGTGATGGCTTCCTGGTCCGATTCTGTTGGGTTCCTGGCCATGTTGGGATCCGGGGTAACGAGCTGGCAGATCTCTCTGCCAGGTCTGTTTCCTCCATGTCGCCAGCTCGGCTGCCACTGTCTTTCCGCGATTTTAGACCTTTGATCCGGACATTTCTCCTGGACGAGTGGCAGTCCCTGTGGTCTCAGCAAGGCAGCAATGAGCTGCTTTCTATCAAACCACAGATCGGACTATGGAAGTCTAGTTTGCGGAAGAACCGTCGTGAGGAAGTTGTTCTTGCACGTCTTCGCATTGGGCACTGTCGTTTTACTCACCGCTTTTTGCTGTGTGGCGAGAGTGTCCCGGTGTGTGAGGCGTGCAACTGTCGTCTCACTGTCCTTCATGTTTTGTGTACTTGTGTTCGGTTTTGTGATCATCGCTTTCGTCATTTTCGCTCTCATCTGTTGGACGAAGGAGCAGCTACGCTGCAAACTATTATTGGCGAAGCCTGCGACATGAAAGCAGTGTTTTCGTTTTTATACGATATTGACTTTTTTAAACTTATCTAGATTTTACCTTGTTCACTATCATATTTCATTTTTACCACATCAGCCTGTTTTTAACCTTGTGTACGTTTTTTATTGATTTTGTTTTGTTTTGATGTCTTTTGTTTGGGGCTCTTTGGCCAACCATGGCCCTTGCGCCATTAAAATCAATTAACCAACCAACTAACCAACCAACCACATCAAAAGGAAGTGCGACTAAGAAAAGTGTGGAAATCCTGATAACACCAAATTTGCCAATACGTCGTTATTTTTGGAGTTGCCCTAAATTTGTACTGACCAGACAGAACCCCAAATGTTTTTTGTACTGTACTTTATACTTCATTATATTATATTTTACTTTTTAATTTTACTTCAGCTATTTTAGTGAATTTTATTCCGTGTGTAATTTGCGTGTCATTGGAGTTCAATTTGCTATCAAAAGCTGCCATTAGCTAGTATTTTTAAATCTTTTTTTATTTTTAATCCAAGTCAGATTTAATCACATGTAAAATCCATCTCGTTGGTAAAATCTAATCTATGGAGGTAGATAATTTACAGGAGATGCCCCAAATGCGAATTTTAAAATCCTGTCCCATGCGATATCCTTCTCCGCGGTCGACTATCTTCAGAGGACTGGCTTCCCCTCTGTCTCATGTCTACCATTGAAACCTTGTGATTTTCAGAAGGTGATATTTATTGTTGAACTACACTGACGGAAAAAAATCCCAACACCACGAAAAAATAGTTGTAGCGGAATGAAATGGCGGCAATACATTTGTATAGGTAATATATTTAATCGATTAAGGTTTCAAGATCACAGCTTAATGTAAGCGCGAGAAGAACAAATTTTAAATGTGAAATGCTGGTACATCAATAACCGGTGTAACCGCCAGAATGTTGAATGCAAGCACGCAAACGTTCATGCATTGTGTCGTACAGGTGCTGGATGTCAGTTTGTGGGATGGAGTTCCATGCCTGTTGCACTTGGTCGGTCAATACAGGGACGGTTAATGCTGGTTGGGGGTGACGCTGGAGTTGTCGTCCAATGATGTCCCATACATGCTCGATTGGTGAAAGATCTGGTGATCTAGCAGGCCACGGCAACATGTCGACACTCTGTAGAGCATGTTGGGTTACAACAGCGGTATGCGGGCGAGCGTTATCCTGTTGGAAAACACCCCCTGGAATGCTGTTAATGAATGGCAGCACAACAGGTTGAATCACCAGACCGACGTACAACTGTGCCGTCAGGGTGCGTGGGATAACCACCAGAGTGCTCCTGCTGTCATAGGAAATTGCTCACCAGACTATAACTCCAGGTGTAGGTCCAGTGTGTCTCGACCGCAGACAGGTTGGTTGCAGGCGCTCACCTGGCTTCCTTCTATCCAACACACGGACATCACTGGCACCCAGGCAGAACCGGCTTTCATCAGAAAACACAACAGATCTCCACTCCGTCCTCCAATGAGCTCTAGCTTGACACCACTGACGTCGCAGACGGCAGTGGTTTGGAGTAATTGGAATGCACGCTACAGGACGTCTGGCTCGGAGCTGTCCTTCAAGTAACCGATTTGTAACAGTTCGTTGTGTCACTGTGGTGGCAACTGCAGCTCGAATTGCTGCCGCAGACGCGGTACGATGCGCCACGGCTATACGCCGTACACGGCGGTCTTCCCTCTCAGTAGTGCCACGTGGCCGGCCGGAACCCGGTCTTCTTGAGGCAGTACCTTCCCTTGACCACCGCTGCCAACAATTCATGCACAGTGGCTACATTCCTGCCAAGTCGTTCTGCAATATTGCGGAACGAAAATCCACCTTCTCGTAGCCTTATTACACGACCTCGTCCAAACTCCGTGAGCTGTTGATAATGGCTTCTTCGTCTTCTTAAAGGCATTCTTGACTAACATCAACACACTACGTCGAATCTCAACAATAACTAACGCTCACCAACGTTACAGCGCGTATTTACAGCAAACCTGCTTTGTATGTTCCGAAGGGCGCTACTAGTGTCACACGTATGCGCCGAGCGCGAAATTTGCATAGATGTCACCTTACAGATGTACTCTCCCCGCCTACCAACTGTCGTTTATCTAACACAACCCCTTCTTGGTGTTGGGATTTTTTTCTCCGTCAGTGTAGTTTGCCAGAATAGATTTTTTCCTTTGTGTTTCAGAATGTGTTTCAGCGTGTTCACGTTTATCTTCCACGTAAATTTATTTTGTTTTTATCTTATATTAATATTTTTATTCTATAATTTCCGTACAATTTTTGCATTGAAACCTTGCAAGCTTGAAAACCCTTTTTGAAAACCTCAAACCTTTTTGAAACCATGAAACCTTAAACCTTGAAATTTTGAAATTTAAAAATAAAATAAAATTGAAAACAAAAACAAAAATTGAAATTTTAAAATTTTAATGAATTTTAAAATTTTCAATGGATTTAAAAATTTAGACCATTTAGGCCAAAATTTTAGCGAATTTTAAAAATTTTGAAAACAAAAAAAATTGAAATTTTGAAAACCTAAAACTTGAAATTTTGAAGCCTTTTTGAAAACCTTAAACCTTTTTGAAACTTTGAAACCTTGAAAAACCTTTTTGAATCCTTGAAACTGAAACCTTGAAACCTTGAAACACCTTTGAAATTTCCGTATAATTCTACCATTGAAACCTTGTGATTTTTAGAAGGTGATATTTCTTCTTCAACTAGTTTGCCAGAGTAGATTTTTTCCTTTGTGTTTGTTTCAGCGTGTTCACGTTTATCTTCCATGTCAACTTATTTAATTTTTTATTTTATATTAATATTTATATTCTATAATTTCCGTATAATTTTTGCTTTGTATTTACCAAGCAGAAATTCATGAACTGCTGGGGAAATTTATAACCTCTGTTTAGTATTTCAAACATTCTGTCCTCAGAAAAAGTACAACCTTTAAGAGGTACAACCTTCACCACGAAAGAGTGAAAATCTGACATCATGCCATTAGCATGGGAGGAATAGAAAACAACGTTTCCTCTAAATTCCCATTCCTGTTGTCCGCCTTGAGGAAGCCACCCGCTGGTAAGCGAAATTTGACGTCAAGGTATTTTTTGACTTACACCATCAAGTTAATTTATTAGTGCCTTAACTGCCAATCACCAGAAGTTCAATAAACAATGTCCTTGATCTGTATGCTTTACACAGAATGAATGCGTAAAACTTTTCTTCAGTGCAACCTGTTTTCCTTGAAATTGTTACTTCAAACAGTGTAGGTGTCTTGACATCAGTACAACACAAAATGAAATCACACTCTGTCTACCAGGGAAATAACTTCCAATTTCCAATAACAACGCGATCGTTAAAGAAAAAAGATTGAATAAATAAAAAGTCATATTTATAACTTGCTAGAAATCACGATATGGGACTACTCGGTTTTAGGATAAAGATTACATTATTTCACATTATTTTAAATTAAAGCGCATTATAAATTTTGCATCAGAAATAAATAAATAAAAGAAGAAATAAATTCCTAACAATTCACCTTGGTTTTACATGACACAGAGTTAGAACGATTTATCCTTGAAGACACTATTTTAAAATGAGAGAGCGTTAGGGATGTTGATTCATTAAGAAACAATTCTAAAATGACACAGAAATATCGATCGATGATGCCAAAATGTGGTACAGGAATGTCAACCCATGAAGACGCGATTTCGAAACAAGACACAGGAAGTTTGATCAATTAGCAAATGATTTTCACATGAGGCATAGTTATCAATGATGATCCCAAAATCACACGGAAATTGAAATGTTAATCCGTTTCCAAATTGAGACAGTTGAAATACTGATGCATAAAGACACTATTTCAAAATGTGATACATCAGCGTTGATTTTAGAGACTTTAGCGTAAAAGCCATTTGCCGGTGACAGGAATCGAACCATCATCCGTCTGTTCCGGAGCCGAATGTTTTCCCAATTTAGATACACCGACGAAGTTTGTCGCTGCAACTTTGCTGTCTTGACATGTGCGGTACATTACAAGACCTGCACGGGTCGGGCTGATCTAGGAAACTTGGGACAAGAAACTAAGTTGCTCCTTCGGGTTGGGCTAGCGTTTTAATCATCTGTACATATAAAACTGAAAGCCCTCACTGACTCACTGACTCATCACCGAATCTCGGAAACTACTGAACTTAGAACTTTCAGATTTGGCGGGAATGTTTTTTTACAACATAGAGGCGCACTAAGAAACGATTTTTTCCTACGATAGCTTTAAGTGGGTCGAAATGGGCTTTTTAAGTAACCCAGCTTTGATAATGCTGCGAAGTTTTGCAAAGATCGAGCCATTGTTGCCCAGAAACTGAAGCCCCGCCCTAAGTTTTGAATGACTTGAGTTGACCTGTTCAATAAATTTTTTGTTCTAAATTTATTTGTTCTGCATTTCTTTGTGAATTTATTTAATAAAAAACCTTAAAAATCACGTAAAACGAACTTTATCATAATATGTTTTACATGAAAACATTTATATTATCGTTTGACATATCGAATGTCAAGGTTTTTTTGAGTCAAAATCAAATTACCAACATTCGTTTTCATCGAAGCAACGGTGACGTCATATAAGTGGAAAGGTGACTGCAATAAATGTAAATATTTTGTTCTAAATTTATTTGTTCTGAATTTATTTATCCTGAATATATTTAACAAAAACACTTAAAAATTACCTAAAAGCGCTATATCATAATATGTTTGGCATTGAAACATTTATTATCATTTGACATATCGAATGTCAAGGTTTTTTGATTTGCTCTAAATTTATTTAACAAAAAAAACTTTAAAAAATATCACGTAAAACGCAATGTATCATAATATGCTTTGCATTTAAACATTTATATTATCGTTTGACATATCGAATGTCAAGGTTTTTTTTAGTCAAAATCAAATTACCAACATTCGTTTTCACCGAAGCAATGGTGACGTCACATATTATTATTTTGTTCTGTTTTCTATTATTATCATAAATGTGGTAAGGTGACTGCAATAAATATAAATATGCGGGTAGATTTTCATAGTAATTGAAATTGGGAAAACAAAATAGTTTCCCCTTTGAGATATTAGTGATGAAAACATAATTTTGCTTACATTTCCAAAAATATCTGACTTGCTAGCTTTTAAATGTACAGTTTCGAACGAAATTGTTTACGAAATTGTTTATAAGCAAGGTTCTTTTACATTTATGCTGAAAGTAACAACGTATTTTGTTCTGTTTTCTATTATTATTTTGTTCTGTTGTCTATTAATATTTTAGCGATGAAAGTGAAGAGTAATGACGTATTTATTTTGATTTGTTTCATGTAGGCTTGAAGTTTTGAATTTACAGTTATGAACGAAATTGCTTATGTGTCGTCTGGCAGAATAAGTCAGGTAGACGTGTTTCCCAAAAGGGCGAAGAAATATGCGGTGTATGGCCATTTCAACTGTATATCATATATATCATCTGTATTTCAACTGTATTTTAATATCAAGTTCGAAGAACGAGTATTTAGCTAGTCCCATAAAAATTAGACCTTAACACCAGTTTTTCCTTAACTATTTTTCTTTATTCATGTTCGTTTTTAGAAATTTGGAAATAAGTCTCAAAGCTCTGCGCTGATCACTGACGCACGCCTTCGGTATTAGTTAAGGATCGTTGAGAGCAATTAAACATCTTTCTTAAGGTTGAGAATGTTATCACTGAAGTGAAAAATCCTTCGCGAAAGTGTGCCAATAAGAATCTTTGAACAGCAACCATTTCAATCACTGGACAAGAAAAGTAAACGTGGATTTAGTGTCTAGAAGGATATCAATACAAAAGAGGAAAAATTCGTTGAATTGGCTCATTCCATGATTTTACCATATCGTGAAAGTCACACTGACCTGTTATCTTGGTTGAACTTAGATTGAAGACAATGTCCACAGCTAGCTCGGGTCACTGAGCGTGTTATCTCAGTCCCTACCTCAAATGCAAGCAGCGAAAGAAATTTTGGTACTACCGGAAGAATGTTCGAAGAAAGGAGAACTACACCTAATTTGAAAGCCTAAGACTGTAGACGGCATTTTATTACTTTATTATAATTTACTCAAATGAATTTTATACTCATATTAATTTAGATATTTTTACACGCTAATTCCCAAATCCATTTCCTCTTCACGTAATTAAAAACTAACATTTCCTGTACATCTGAGGAATTTACATTACAAAGAAAGGTATGTCAACTATATTTTTCTGTCGTGGTGGAGATCCTCGTTATACGTGAAAAATAGAACATTAAAATGACAACTGATACTGATTCCATTTATAGCAAAGACTGAATTTTCATGATAGTTAATGTAACTAAAGTTTAAATTGGACAGTGAGACAGGAAATAGCGCCCTTAGCAATGGATTTACTGGATTTTAAAATGAATTACTTTTAGCGTAACCGATGTTCCTTTGCTCACGTTCATGATATTAATTTTAACATCCAGTCTCCCACTAGTACGCTTTATTTTAAATGCAGGAGCTTCCCTATCAATTCTTTTAAGATCTGCAGACATGGGTGTAATAATAATAACACATATGCAAAACAACAAGTAAAGTGCTGTAGACCATAGTGAAGCTTCGACATGTTTATCAATTTACAACAGAAAAAAGAGACCCCGTCGATCAAGTGAGTAGTATTCTGCATTCTTTCCTCCTCTTTCGCGGAATTCAGAGAGTCATATCAACGCAAAAATTCAAAAACAGTTGATACGTTCAGCGTAATAATAATAATGATTTAGTTATTATCTATTCTCCCGGGTAATGCTTCGGTAACTACATAAGCACATTCGTTGAAATCGCAATAAAAACAAGGGTACGAAAAAATCAAACTTTCTAAAAAAATTCTTCGGGGTCGGGTCCTGCCGGGTTTAGTTTTCCAGTGGTTTCGGGTTTGGTCGGTTCAGACAACGACTAAGAGTTTTGAAGCAGGGCCGAACCGAACTCTTAGTCAGCTGTAGTCGGACCGCGTTGGGTCGAGTCAGACAACGACTAAGAGTTTTGAAGCAGGGCCGAACCGAACTCTTAGTCAGCTGTAGTCGGATAGGGTTGGGTCGAGTCAGACAACGACTAAGGGTTTTGAAGCAGGGCCGGACCAAACTCTTAGTCAGCTGCAGTCGGATCGGGTTGGGGCGAGTCAGACAACAAGTAAAAGCTTTGGAGCAGGGCCGAACCGAACTCTTAGTCAGCTGTAGTCGGATCGGGTTGGGTCGAGTCAGACAACGACTAAGAGTTTTGAAGCAGGGCCGAAACGAACTCTTAGTCAGCTGTAGTCAGGTCGGGTTGGGTCGAGTCAGACAACGACTAAGAGTTTTGAAGCAGGGCCGAACCGAACTCTTAGTCTTTTAGTCAGCTGTTGTCAGGTCGGGTTGGGTCGGGTCAGACAACGACTAAGAGTTTTGAAGCAGGGCCGAACCGAACTCTTAGTCTTTTAGTCAGCTGTAGTCGGATCGGGTTGGGTCGAGTCAGACAACGACTAAGAGTTTTGGAGCAGGGCCGAACCGAACTCTTAGTCAGCTGTAGTCGGATCGGGTTGGGTCTGAGTCAGACAGCGACTAAGAGTTTTGGAGCAAGGCCGAACTCTTAGTCAGCCGTTGTCGGGTCGGGTTGAGTCGGGTCAAAAATTTCAGGCCAGTGCAGGCCTTTAGTTGATCCACAAAGAGACGATTTCGAAACGACATGTAGGAAAGATAATTAACATGCTTCCAAAATCACATAGGATTAGATATGTCCTTTGATAAAAATACTCGTACGATTCCAAAACAACATTTACGGATGTTGATCTAAAAGAAACACGAATTCAAAATGGCGGTCACAACGAAAGTTGAACCATCAGCACGACTCCAAAATGAATCGTATTTGACATGCTGATTTAATAACACACAATCACAAAGGAAATAGTTAGGAATGCTGATCCACAATGACAGAATTCGAGATTGAGAGAGAGAGAGAGATGATTTAGAAATGATCATCCATTAAGATACGATTCAAAAATGAAACAGTTACGAATACTGATCCACAAGAACACGGGTTCAAAATGAGATACAGGAAAATTAAACCATTAGCACGCCTCCAAAATGAAACGCATTAGACATGTTGATTCATTAACATCCGATTTCAAAACAGCCGCCCCGGTGGCGCAGTGGTCTAAGCAATGACCTCTGATCATTGGTCCTAAAAGGGGTCCGGGGTTCGAATCCCGGCGAGGCGTGGATATTGTGCTTGTCTTACGGCACTGTCCCTCTCCCTTCCCTGGAACCAGTGACCCTAAATTAGGGACGGGCGACTGCTTATAGCCCATTGAGTTCCTCACGGTGGTCGTTAAAACTCCAATCCAAAAAATTTCAAAATGAGATATAGTTAGGAATGTTGATCCATAATGACACGATTCCAGATTGAGACAGAGAGAGAGGGTTGCGGCTGTTGATCCATAAAGTGACAATATCGAAAAGTGGTACAATGAGAAGTGTTGATTCGTAAAGAGACTATTCCAAAATTAGACACAATGATGTTGAACTTCTAATCTTTTATTCTAAACAGGGAAATGTTAGGAATGTTGATCCACAACATGATGCCAGATCGAGAGTTGAATTATTGATCTATAAAGAACCAATTTCAAAATAAGAGGTATTTAAGGATATTAATCCATAAGACGACTATTCCAAACTGACAGTTAGGAATGTTGGACCATTATTATATGATTCCAAAATGAACCACGGTTAGGAGTGTTGATTATGATGATTTAGGGTCGGATGTACCTTAAAAGAAAGCACAATCAATAAGTTTACTTACAGCCAGGTAAAGTAGAAGTTAAATCACATAACTAATGCATACAGTAGTACACTTTCACACACAGGTTAATCACTGGAGTGAGAGAATTTCACAATTAGTACAGACATTTCAAGTTTCTTAACCTCTACATATATGCCAATTATCATAACTTGACTGACTGACAGTCCTAGCACAGAAAAGAGGAACACACGCCGACCAGAAAGTAAGTGCCGTTTGCGCATCACTCCCGCGCAAGTATTCGCTTCAAAGTCGCCCATGCGCAGTTGTGTTGCCTTATCTATTACCCACGCTCGGACGCCATTTTGTGCAGTTGCGCTTATGTTAAAGATTCGTGCTCTGCGTTAATAATGGTTAAGTTAATAGAACGGCCCGCCGACTGCAAAGTGAGGTCTGTGATAAGGTTTCTGAATGCAAGTCAGACCAAGTAAGATTCATCGGCAAATTTGCGAAATTTACGGAGAAAACGCAATGCGTGCATTTTCCTGAAGTTTCGAAATCAGTACAGAAAAGCTTCAGTACCGCAAAGTTTGCGCACGAAGATGTTGACGGGGAAGACCACAAAACGAAGGGCATGGATATGCTTTAGAAGTTTTGGCGAGGTACGCGGAGGAACCTAGGCTGATGACTTTACCTGTACCGTCTAATTGCAGACTCCACAGGGAAATGTTTGACTCTCTCGCAAGTTTGGAATTATTAAGATTCCGGACGGCGCTGCGACAGCTAGCCCGTCAGTCACCGGAAACCACAGTCTTTCACTCGGACAGATTCGTTCCAGGGACCTGTGGGGATCTGCCCCCCACGGGACCAGTACCTTACACCCTTCGATCATAGCCCGTGTGTGTGACGTGCTATGGGCGATCGGGGCAAGCAAATTTTCAATTATTATTCTCATCTCGTTGCCGGGAGATCGTCCGCCAACGCGAGTTTTTGGGACAAAGGTCCTTTATTTGGTATCTAATAAAATATGGTACATGCACATTGAAAGTATGAGGGTCTCATGCACCCCTCTCACAATTATTCAACACAAAATCACACTAAACACACAAAGTAAATATTAACATGGTCCACAGGACTAAGGCCAGTGCTTAGGTGATGACCCCGGACCAGGGTCATCAGAAACACCTTGGTCAATAGACCAAAAACTCTAAACCGAGAGCTACGTACCTCCGAGGGTACCACCTTCTGTCAACCATAGTTGACCCGGCTTCTTCTTTGCTCAAGTTCCCTAATAAGACTAGGACATGTCTTACTGAAGCTGGAGTGAGAGACGTCCAGCTTCAGGCGGAACTTGGCATTTGCAGCAGAGCAGTTGCTGCACTTCGGTGTGGCTGCACAATGGTGGTGCTGGTGCCCAACTTCACCACAATTGCCACACCTAACTTCGGACTCTGGTCAGTTGCTCCGGAAACGACCGAAACCATTACACCGGAAGCACCTGACTTCACGCAAATACTCCTTTAGGCGGACCACTGACCAACCCAATTTCAGTGTTTTCCGCCTGATCAAGAGTTTAAAGGCCTTGGGCTCCACGTCTGCCACCCAGTGGACCCTGCCTTCCTTACCGTTTTAGGGGAAACGGGCTGTAAACCCGTTGTCGAGGTCGGGGTTCTGCCCACGGACCCCTTCGTCGAACTCCTTGCTCGAGAGATCCCGTCGACACCGTACACTATCAACCGGGGAAATCTTTTTCGTGGGGCTGTAGGAAGCGTGTAATCCTTGGTCAACGGATTGCTGCTCAATTGCTGGGCGAGGCGGTCGAGCTCCTCGGGACGGGAACACTCCACCGCAACCCCACCTTTCCTAATGCTCCGAATGCTCTTGACTCCTAACTGCAGTTTAGATGGGTTCACTGCAGTTCCAAGGGTCTTTTCAACGTCCTCTGAGGACGCACTCTCGACAGTGGGATAGACCAGGAGCACGTGTCTCCTGTCTTCCGACTTTTTCTTAATATTTCTCCCAGTCGAGGCGGACGAAGGCCCTTTCGCCGTACTAGCCCCTTTCCTAGCCACTTCGGCATAGGAAGTCACTTTGGAGTCGCTCTTGCAGCGCGACTCCTGGAGAACGGACAGCCTGGCTTCAAGGAAAGCCGTCTGATTTGCTTGTGCGACACAGGAACTGCGGATACTCTTTAGGCCTGCTTGCATTTGCTCTCTTCCTGAGGAAGTGACCCGAGAGTCCCTGATAGCGAACTCTACTTCCCCTAGGAGAGAGAATATTCGGCTTATGAAAGCCTCTGGTGTTGGCACCGGGTGTGTCCTGGGATTCTGGTTGGCCTCCAAAGATGTAAGCCGAATTTTTTTTAAGCCGTATAGTTACGGGAGATGAGACTTGGGTCTCTCACATCACACCTGGATCGAAACAGCAGTCCCTGCAATGGAAACACTCGGGCTTGCCTACGGCCAAAAGAATTCAAACAGACGATATCAACGGAGAAGGTCATTTGCACTGATTTTTAGAACAGGAAAGAAATCTTGTTGGTGGGATTCCTGATCTTGCCTAAAGGCATGACAGCAAACAGGACTATTTAATGCGAAACACTGAGAAAGTTGCGTCTTGCAGTTCAAAACAAACGGCGCGGCATGCTGAGTAAGGGAGCACTTCTTCTCCATGACAATGCAAAGCATCATGCAGTAAATGTGACGCAAAACCTGGTCACCAAATTTGGACGGGAACAGCTGACACGCCCTCCCTACAGCCCAAACCTGGAGCCCAGTGACTGTAATTTTATCCTCTTGAAACAATTGCTTGCCGGTCAGAGAGTCGATGACGACGATTACCTGAAGACAACGGTTGAGCAGTGGTTCAAAACCCAAGAGACTGACTTCTATGAGGAGGGTATCCAGAAACTTGTGCCACGATATGACAAATGCCTTAACATTCACGCGGAATATGTTGGAAAGTAGATATAGGTATGTAGAGCCCAGGCGGCTGACTTCTATGAGGAGGTTAACCAGTAACTTGTGCCACAATATGACAAATGCCTTAACATCCATGCGAAATATATTGAAAAGTAGATTAAAGTATGTAGAATTCATCGCACATTAAAAATTAGTTGTCGCCCTGGTGGCGCAGTGGTCTAAGCGATGGCTTCTGATCATTCGTCCGAAAGGGGTCCGGGTTCGGATCCCGGTGAGGCATGGATGTTGTGTTTTTCTTACGGCACTGACTCTCTCCCTTCCCTGGAACCAGTGGCCCTAAATTAGTGACATGTGACAGCTTATAGCCCATTGAGTTGTACACGGTGGTCGTTAAACCTCCAATAAAAAAAAATTAGTTATCAATATTTGTTTGGCGTAGGACTACGTCTAACTCCGCGGATAGTATGGGGCGATTTACAGCCGACCGCCTGTGACAAAAATAGGCTCCAATTGAAATCATTACAGAGTTAAAAATACCGCCCACTAATCGTGTTAGCGTATTCGTAAAAAGCATGGAGTCCAATTCGTGCATTGCGCAACGCCCAACGCTCCCCGCGCTATCCGTGAGCGGGGGAGATGATGCAATATTTCTGGGTGTGCCGCCGCGTTTGATTCAGTCTATCTCGGTAACCGTGAGTGTAACACGACTGTGCGTGGTATTGTTTTAAAACTCTCGACGAGATCTATTCAAATATACGAAGAACATTTCGCAGTGGCGTGACGTACAACAGAGTTGAAAACATGTGTCAAGACGACAAATCTGCAGCGAGACATTCTGTCCGCGTAGCTCAGTTGGGAGAGCGACTTACTCCGGAGTGAGGGGGACACGGTTTCGATGTCCGTCGCAGACAAACTTGTGTTTTCACATCGGCGTCCGATTGTGGAAAATGGATCCACTGCCCCTTGGGTTCTTCGAAAAATATCTGATGTTTGTTTCGCACATTGTTCGGAATTAATAAAAAATTCCTACTTCGCTTCAAAGAAATAAAAAAAAATTAAGAAGGAGATAATGTGACATACTGCAGAAGTGAAAACATGTGTCAAGACGAAAAATATGCAGCGAGACATTCTCTCCGCGTAGCTCAGTTGGGAGAGCGACTTACTCCGGATTGAGGGGACACGGACAAACATGTGTTTTCACAGTGGCTTGGACTGAACATTTTAAAAATTGCTTTCTTGTGAACCGGTGAACACTTTTGACAATATCGCGGTTTATCTGGACAGCCGTGATTGCAAAACGACTGTGCGTGGTATCGTTTTAAAGCTTTTGACGAGATCTGTTCAAATATATATATATATATATATATATATGGGATGTAAGGTCAGGTGATGCGTAACATCACAGCCTCACCTTGACAAATGTCAACCCCGCCTTCTCGTGGTGCATCCTGTTCCCACTAAAGGGGCTCTGACGACCGCCAATAGCGGTATAACTATACCATCGGGATTAGAGGAAATTCTATCCCACACTCACCAACCCGCTTGGCCAGCGTGGTGAGTTATGGCCAAACCCCTCCAAAATGATTCCATAACTTAAATCTTGGCCCTCAGTCTCCGGCAGCTGGAATGTACCTGGCCAAGGCAGCGGCCAGTGCGACATGAAGGCAGAGGGTGCTAAGAATCCCCGGAGGACCGGACTAGGCTGCCATCTGATGCTGACCTTGGCTACGTACAATGGACGCTCCCTATCTTCTGATTCAAGGCTTCTTGAATTGGAAGAGGAACTACAAAGGATCAACTGGGATATCGTGGGGCTAAGTGAGGTAAGGAGAAAAGGAGAAGATCTCATCGAACTGAAAAGTGGACATCTCTTCTACTATCGTGGGACAGATACTGGCAGAACTAGTGGTGTTGGATTTATAATAAACAAGAAACTGAAGGATAAAGTTGTAGAAGTTGAAAGTTCCTCTGACAGAGCTGCACGACTTGTTATCCAACTCTCGAAAAGATACCAGGCTCAGATTATTCAAACTTATGCACCCACCACAAGTCATCCTGAAGAAGAAATCGAAGAATTTTATGAGGAAATTTGTCATCTAAATAATAAAGGTAAGCAGCACTTGAAAATAATTATGGGAGATTTCAATGCAAAAATAGGGCAACGGCAACAGAATGAAACTTCAGTAGGTAAATTCGGTCACGGCAACAGAAACCAGCGTGGAAATACTCTCGTTGAGTTTGCAGAGGCAGAAGGGTTTTTCATCTTGAACTCCTTCTTCAAGAAAAAGCCACACAGGAAATGGACATGGAGACATCCAAACGGGACGACAAGTGAAATTGATTTTATTATGTGTAACAAAAAATTCGTCATAGAAGACTGCAGTGTGCTAAACAAGTTCAACACAGGTAGTGACCATAGATTGGTGAGATGTAAGATGCACCTCAACACTAAACTTGAACGTGGCAAGCTCATAAGACAAACAAAATCTATTGACATAACCAACCTTAAAAAACACCATAATACCTTCAAGTTGGAACTGAAGAACAGGTTCTCTGCTTTAGAAGGCCTAACATCAGAAGAAGTGGACATCTCTGAAGTAAACAGAAAAGTAACCAAAGCTCTTATGGAAACAGCAACAAAATTAGCTGGGTCTAAGAACAAGTTGCATGTAAACAAATTATCAGGAAAAACGAAAATGTTGATGCAAAAAAGAAGAGAGATGAGGACAACTAAAGAAGATGTGACTTCCAAAGTGGAATATATAGAGCTATGCAAGACAGTAAGAAAAAGTATCACTGAAGACGTAAGAAAATTCAACTGTGAACTAGTGAGGAAAGCAATTGAAAACAACCAAAGCCTAAAGATAGCAAAGGGACATCTCAGTAAGGGAAGAAAACAGATTATGGCACTGAGAAAAGAAGATGGTTCTGTAACAAGAAATAGAGGCGAAATTTTGACAAGAGTGAAAGATTTCTACTCCAAATTATATGAAAGGGATGATACATGCACTCCAGACATCATGAAAGATACCAGTACCAGAGTTCCTCCAGTCCTTCCAGCAGAAGTTGCACATGCAATCAAGAACATGAAGCAGGGAAAAGCTCCAGGAGAAGATGGAATTACTGTAGACATCATACAAGAAGCAAGTGGAGAAATCGAAACAGTACTCGCCCAAATTTTCACTCGATGCCTTAATGAAGGAAAGATTCCTGAGGATTGGAACACCGCTACAATGATCCTGCTACATAAAAAAGGTGACATTGAGGATCTCGGAAACTACAGACCTATCAGCCTCCTATCAGTAGTTTATAAAATCTTCACTAAAGTTCTTTCACACCGCTTGAAGGTAACACTGGACATGGCTCAACCGAGAGAACAAGCTGGATTCAGGAGTGGCTACAGCACAATAGATCATATCCACGTGCTGAGAGAACTAATTGAAAGAGCGAGGGAATATGAACTTCCATTGTGCATGGCTTTTATCGATTATGAAAAAGCCTTTGATTCGGTGAAACCATCAGCAGTTACAATGGCTCTGAAAACCTGCGGTATTGAAGATGCATACATTAATATTATTAATAACATCTATGAAAATGCAAGTGCAAAGATTCGGCTGTTTGAAAATACAACACACGTAAAAATTGGAAAGGGAGTGAGACAAGGTGACACCATATCTCCGAAGCTCTTTAATGCCACATTGGAGGGTGTTTTTCAGTCGCTGAGCTGGGAAAACAAGGGGATAAAGATTAATGGAGATTATCTAACCCACCTTCGTTTTGCTGATAATGTAGTCATTTTTGCAACTACCCCATCAGAGCTGCAGAGTATGATCCAGGAACTTGCTGACAAGAGTAAAGAAGTGGGATTAAAAATGAACTTTCAGAAGACAAAAGTGATGTTCAATGTTTTTACAAGAAATGAAGATTTATCGATTGATGGAGAAAAGCTGGAGATAACAGACACGTACGTTTATCTTGGACAGCAGATATCAAGTGAGGGTCACATTGGTGAAGAAATTAATCGGCGTACAAAACTTGCCTGGAGAGCTTTTGGAAGAAACAGCATAATTTTCAAGAGCAATATGCCATTATGTCTTAAAAGAAAAGTGTTTGATCAATGCATCCTTCCAGTGCTTACGTATGGTGCAGAGACGTGGACCTTAACTAAAAGAGACATACAAAGGCTGCAGACAACTCAAAGCAGCATGGAGAGGTGCATACTTGGTGTAACCAGGAGAGATAAGAAGAGGAACTCGTGGATCCGAAAAATGACAAGAGTGGAAGACATCATGATCAGAGTTAAATCCCTGAAATGGCAATGGGCTGGACATACTGCCAGAAGGACAGATCATCGATGGACAGCCGAAATTTTAGATTGGATTCCAAGGGACAGGAAAAGACCCAGAAGAAGACCACATGGGAGATGGGTGGATGAAATTCGAAAGTATGCAGGGGTGACATGGAGGAGACTGGCACAAGACAGACCGTTGTGGAGGAAACTTGGGGAGACCTTCGTCCAGCAGTGGATTGATAATGGTTGACAATGATGATGATGATATAATATATATATAAAGAGCATATGGCAGTGATTTAAACAATTAAAATTGTTTTCGTGTGAACGGGTTAACATTTTTGACAATGACTCGGTCTATCTCGGCAACCGTGAGCGCACCACGATTGTGTGTAGTATCGTTTTAAAGTTCTCGACGAGATCTATTCAAATATATGAAGAACATTTCGCAGTGGTTTGAACTGAACATTTTAAAAATTGCTTTCTTGCGAACTGGTAAACACTTTTGACAATATCGCGGTTCATCTGGACAACCGTGAGTGAAAAACGATTGTGTGTGGTATCGTTTTAAAGCTCTCGACGAGATCCATTCAAATGTACGAAGAACATTTCGTAGTGGTTTGAACTGAACATTTAAAAAATTGTTTTCGTGTGAACGGGTTGACATTTTCGACAATGCCGCGGAATCCACAGAATCAACGCAAGCAGAAGTGGAGAAAATAAAAAAGAGAGGCAAGAGCAAGTAATGAGGAATGTAAGAAGCTCAAGAAGATAGAGCACGTTGGGCGATTCGTGTATCGATCTGATTTGTGTTCGAAATGTATCGAGCATTATTTGTAAAAAATATGTAAGCTACTTTTCATATCACAGATCTCTGTTGGTTATAACAAATTAAATAAACGCTTTGAAACCAGACTCGACTAGCTCATCTCAACTCTCCGATCTGGAAGTCGTAGTCCTACGTTCCAAACTGACGGCTCAATCACAACTGAGCCAACCTGTATTTTTTTTTTTATCATCAAATGACACTTACTTTATGGATGGCCCAAGTATAAGAGTTTAGACATAACGTCCAGTACGTAAAACACAAAGAGAAGCAAAGAAAATTTATTTTAATAAATGAAAATGAACAAAAACGGGTCTAAAAGGGCAGTGAATGCCATATGCTCAATAAACGCCCGATTCCATAAACCAACCGTTGATCTGTAAACACACGATTTCAAAAGAAAGGTATCGTTGTATTCGATAAACATAAATGGAACATGTGTTAACATTAATTCCACACTTTTTCACGACTGAGAAACGTACCAAGACACACTGACTAAATGTATCAAGACACACTGACTTCACGACGAACTTTAGGTGTTTTCCTCAGAGCGTTTATTTGAACACTGTGTTACTTACCTGAGTACCCAAACTTTCTTCAGAAGAATTTTCTTCTTTTTCTGAGATCCTTTGATGCTGGACTAGAAGAGGACGAAACGTCAAGGAACTTAGTGTCATGGTACACATCATAAGAGACAACAACTGCGAAAAAGGAAATTAGAAAAAGACTTCATTTAATATTTTCCTAACTTGTTGAAACATTAGTTAAAACAAAGAATTAATTAGTTCTAACGCCGAAACAACAGAACGAAGAAAGAAGGAAATTTTTCTTAAGGTGGTTTCATCCCAAAACTCTGCCCAGTGCTTCTAATTGTAAAAACTTCTGTAGTCGTTTTCTTCGCAATTGAATTATTCCCAAGAATGAAAATTTGCACATCGATAAAACAAAAACTTCAAGTTATAGCATGGCATAAAGTGCTGAACTATGGGTAGAATACATCAAAAATAATTACAGTAGACTCTCGCTAATCCGGCATTCGATAATCCGGCCTGCTTCTCCTTGCGTGGTTTTTGGTAGCAGAAATCGTCTTAATATCAGACCGGAATGAATTATACACTGGCGGAAAGTGAAAAAAGAACACCAAGAAGGAGACGTTTGATAGCAACGAAATTTATACAGCATAATAACGGAATACAGAGGATAACGTGATAAAAACATTATGGCAAAATACAGCTGTATTTGCTGGTAAACTGAAAAATAACATTTCCATGTAACATGGTTAGTACGAGGTTGAACCGCCATGAACTGCGTCACACTGTGCAATTCTGGCATGGAGTCTGTCGTACAGATGTTGGATGTAAGTTTGGTGTATTGAGTTCCAAGCATCCTCAACCTGGACGCGTAAATCGGGGATGGTCGTGGCTGGCCGTGGAGAACGGATAAGTCGTTGTCCCATAAAATCCCACACGTACTCAATGGGGGACAAATCCGGTGAACGTGCAGGCCATGGAAGTTGTCTCACACCCTGAAGTGCACGTTGCGTTGCACGTGCCGTGTGTGGGTGTGCGTTATCTTGCTAGAAAACACCACGATAGACCGACCTTACAAATAGCACAACAACGGACTGAATGATGTTGTTGATGTAGGAGGTGCTGTTTAACATACCCGGTACAAACAGTAGTTATGTACGGGAGTGATAGCTGATCGTTCCCCACACCAGGAGACCAGGTGTATGCCCTGTGTGTCGCTGTCGGATGCAAGAAGGGTGGAGACGCTCCCCTGTGCGTCTGCGAACACGCATACGGCCATCGGAGGCTCCCAAGCAGAATCTGCTTTTATCGCTGAACACGACAGATCGCCATTGCGTTCCCCAGTGCAGACGTTGGTGACAGCACTGCAGCCGTTCCAGACGGTGGGCTGGAGTCAGAGGTACACATGCCAGAGGCACACGTGCACGTAGTCCTGCAGACGGTTACGGATTGTTCGCACAGTCAATTCAGGTGCAACGGCAGCTCGGATTTGCGTCGCAGTGGATGTTCTGCTTGACAACGCCGCTCTTCTTATCGGTCCACTCATCAGTCCGTTCGTGACTCCCGGTTCCACGTCTTCTCGTGTGGGAATGTTCCTCGGAACATCTACGCCACCATCGTACCACCACCGATACTTCCCGTCCAATTCGCTCCGCAATACGACGATACGACCACCCGGCCTCGCGGAGTCCGACTAGACGACCTCGCTCAAAGTCCGATAACTGCTGAAATCGTACATGTCTTCGATGTCCAGGCATTGCAGCTTCTTCAGGGTCTTCACACGTGTCCGTACGCCAACGACTGATTACATTCACTTCGCCGTACTCCTTAAATACCACCGACGATAATTTGCATATTATGCCGCGATGTGGCATAAGCGCTCACCGGTTGGTCCCGAAATTAACATCACACCTACGTAAACTCGACCCCATTAACATATGTAAATTTCATGATGGCCGTCAATTTCTTCTTGGTGTTCGTTTTTCACTTTCCGCCACTGTTCTTCATACACGAGTGAAGTTTTCAATTTTAACGTTATGCTTTGTTTTGAATTAGCACTAACGTTCACGTAATTCAGTTTAAAATAAAAGTAGGAAGGATCCTCAAATTAATTAAGAATATTACAAAAAGCATCTTCATTAAATCAGACAAAAATCTGTGACATATTTCGAAGTGACCACACTGAGTAGAAAAATGCACACCTTCATCTGTGCTGTATTGTAATTGCACGTTTCTTCTACTGTGTATATTACGTACACATACTGTACATATTGTGCGTTACTGGGCTGATAATATGAAAAGATCATTTCATTGTTGTAAACGAGACAGTATAGTACGTACCGATCGTGTTCTTTTACTATTATCGTATGCTTGTCTCTTATTTCTGTTTTTTTTAATACGTATGTACTACACATAGTAAACTTGTAACATTAAATTTAATGAAGATTTAAACTGAATTTTTATGCACTCTCAATAATCCGGCACCCCTCTGTGCAAGGAGTGGCCGGATTAGCGAGAGTCTACTGTATAACATAAAAGTCCGTTTATTGGCGTAAGTAAACACACGAATCACAAATGCAAATTTTCTCCACTAGACGGGCGGTTTCGTCATGCGGTTGTTCACGATAAAGTAAACAGAACAGTTCTAAATAATTCAAAATCTAAATAAAACAGTATGTTAGATGCACAGATCAAAACACGTGTAGACAAAACATTAAAAGCTGATCACGTTATTGGAAAATTGAGAAGTACACGCCAAACCGTCGATGTTCAATGAGATGTTCCGAGAAGTATATGTCAAACCGTCGGTGTTCAATGGGCGTGAACAGCAATTAATGTTTGGTCTACACGTGCTTTTCTCTGTGCGTCTCACATACCGTTTTATTTATTTTGAATTATTTAAAACTGTCCTGTTTATTTTATCGTGAGCAACTTCTGACGAAGCCGCCAGTCTGGCGGCGAAATCTTGCATTTGTGATTCTTGTATTTACTTACGCTATAATGAATTAGCTTTATTTACTTTCCGCTAAGCTAATTATTATGAATGATTCTCTTCCTACCAGCTAGCTAATGATATACTTGTACTAAGCTTCAAAATAATGAATTCAAAAGGGTGTTGTTACTAGTTAATTACGAACGTAAACAAAGTCTCAACGCTGGTTATTTATAGGAATCAAATAAATATTATAAACCTAACAGCCAGACAGAGGTCTGACAAAAACTATGAATTGAGAAAGACTGAACTTACTGAAAACTTCTTTATTTGAACGACTCTTGGTCAACTAAGGCACACATAACTCTTGTACACAGTAATGAATAATCTTTTTCTCGTATTGCACACGCTCTCTCTTAACGACCACAAGCTCTGCTCATAACAACACACAAGCTCACCTCATAACAACACACAACCTCTTCTAAGTCTCGATGAACGCGCCTATATACTAGCTACCACCACGTCATGACTTACACTCATTGCCAGATCTCATTCAGCGGGTGAAATAATATTTCGTTCAGTAGGAAGATAATTTACATAGTAAAATAAAATAACCAGAGATAGTAAAATCAAAAGGAAAGTGAATATAGAGTATACGTTACAACGCCAATAAACGGACTTTTATATGTTATAATTATTTTTGGTGTTTTCTACTCATAGTTCTGCGCTTTATGCCATGCTATAACTTGAAGTTATTTTTTATCGATGTGAAAATTTTGGGAATAATTCAATTGCGAAGAAAATGTCTACAGAAGCTTTCACCATTTGAAACATAGGACAAAGTGTTTAGGTAGAATCACCTTAAAGAATATACACCGACGAGTCATTACATTATGACCACCTACCTAATAAGCTGTAGGACCCCTTTTAGCTTGCAAAACAGCGGCCATTCGGCAAGGCATCGATTCGATGAGGTGGCGATAGGTATTCTAGGGTATCTGGTACCATAATGTCAACAGCAGGTCCTCCAGTTCCAGTACATTTCGGGGTGTTGGTGATTTAGGGCGAACCCGCTTTTCCAAGTCGAACCACAAATGTTCGATTGGATTCATGTTAGGTGAAGTTGGAGGCCAGGGCATTAACAGAAAGTCACCAGCATGTTCCTCGAACCACACCTTGACGATTCTGGCAGTGTGGAATGGCGAATTATCCTGTTGGTAATGGCCATCACCAGCAGGGAACACAGTTGTCACGAATGGGTGAACTTGGTCCGCAACGATGTTCAGATACCTGACAACTGTCAGTGCTTGTGCTATTGGGATAATGGAACCTAAAGCATCCCAAGAAAATATCGCCCACAGTATACCACCGCCGCCGGCCTGTTTCCGCGGCGTATCCGCGCTCGGCCGTCAACGTGATGCACTAGGACTCTTGATTAATCAGACCAGGCCACTTTCTTCCAATCATCCACGTTCCAATCTCGATGATCTTGGGCCCATTTCATGCGTTGTTGGCGATGACGTCAAGTGTGCATGGGAACCCGGCTGGGTCTTCGGCTACGTAGGCCCATGCGCAGAAGGCTGCGATGAACTGTGTGCTATGACGCATTGCCCTGATCACCACTTTTGTAGCTGCGGATGATTTGTCTCACTGTGGCCCTACGGTTGCTGTGAACAACGCGCGACATTCTCCGTTCCCCTCTGGCATCGATGAACTGCGGACGGCACAGGGATGGACAACGGTTCGTCGTTTGGCCATCTGTGCACCACTTTTGATACGTACTCACTACAGCGGCACGTGAACAACCCACAAGCCGCGCCGTTTCCGAGATCGTAATTCCGAGACGCCGTGCCATCAGAGTTTATCCTTTATCAAACTCCGATAAATCGGCAGCTTTTCCCATTCTGACTCCGAACACTCTACTAACCGAAAGCCGGTCCTCGGGTTGTATATATACTGCTCTGTGAACTTCCCCTATGCCACCGTTCGGTCTCCAGACGCGCTCATTTCTCTAAGCTGGGGGTGGTCATAATGAAATGTCTCATCGGTGTATTACGGCACCTTTTATATTTTTTTATGAGTGGGGATCAAAATAAATTACAAAATCGTAGTATTGTACTTAACAGTATAACAAGTTCAAATGCACTAGTTTCACTAAATTAAAAAGAAAATTTACGAAATTTGGAGTTTTTGTAAAAAAAATCATAGTGGAAGTGGATGAATCTAGCATAATAAAGGTATTTTTAACCCGGCCATGTCAAGTATAATAAGCAAATTAATATAAAGAGCGTCTAAACATGCAAATCATCTTTGGTTAAAAGGTGGTATGTAGTTGAAAGGGGCTGGCCATTTTGGTTCTGGGTTGAAAGCAGAACATGTTACCGTTTTTCTGTTATAGTGCCATTGTCTGAACCCATTTAGAAGAAGAATTATAACTGGATGCCACTGGATTGCTCGAATCCGGCCAGTCTCAAGCCGAAGTACCCAGATGGCGCAGAGCGAGTCGCTCCGTAATCCATCGGCTATATGAGCCACATTCCAAAAGATAAATACAACATCAAGAAGGTTTAGTAATGTAAGACCTCGGGAAACAACTTTAATAATAAATGGTCGTTCTCTGTAGCTAAGTGTTCGAAGAAGAAAGATCGGCACAGCTAATCAACTGCGTTCGAATGTTATAGTAGCAACAGGAAATATGGAATTTTGTTCCATGGTGCGTAGAAGGCCCCATGAATATACAGTATTTTTTATGCTAGGAGAGCAATGGCGTAAAGCGAACTTTAGAAAAGTTCACTTAAAAATTCTTTGCTTTTATTTAAACCCATTGTACACTGTTAAAAATGTGTTGTAGGTTGCACCAAAAAGTGGTGCTACACCAGCTGCACCAATTTCTGGGAAATGATATACCATTTTCTGGTGCGAACAAAACCCAACAGCATGTTGAAAACTTCCACCATAGTGTAGTGCAACCTTATACCATAAAGTGGTGCAAAGTTGCAACATGTTGGATTTTATTTGCACATCAACCAATCGTATATCGTTTCTCAGAAAGTGGTGTAGCACCACTTTTTGGTGCATCCTACCACCAAATTTTTAACAGTGTATAGTATAAATGGGTTTAAATGAAAGCAAAGAAATGATATTTTAAGCAGAACAACAAGCAGAAGTTGCCGTTGTCTCACTGACTGCTGTTTTTATTGTCTTGTTAAAATTTCTTCTTAAGATTATGAATCTTTTAAACTTCCATGCTCTGACTGATTATAAATTTTTTAAACTTCCATGCTCTCACTGACTATAAATCTTTTAAACTTCCATGCTCTGACTGATAATAAATCTTTTAAACTTCCATGCTTGACCTAAAAGTTTCTTAAAATTTAGGTACATGAGTACCGGTGGAGCTCAATTTAATATACAACAATATTAAATATTTAGATTTTACCAGTTTAATTTCTAAGATATTTTCACTGTTCATGTTGATAATACAAGTTACTATGAGCGCTATGCATGAGATTTGGAATTAACACTGAGTTCATGAGAAAACGATCATGCACAAGCATGCTGCGTGAGGTCTTATGAGTTAAAGAAGTCTCACCCACTATCGATGCCGTAGTCAAGTAGTTTCCTGCTGATCACCGGGAGCCTTGTTGAGGTCCTAACTAAATTAAAAGTCCGTGCTGTTCTCACGTAAAGCCGACATTTGCATCTTTCCCCAGTTTTCAATCGTATCGTCTGGTTTACTTTTCCCTACACTCAAAACGGTGCGCTATCTGCATCCCTAACTTCTGCGACTCTCTCTCTCTCTCTCTCTCTCTCGACACTTGCCGGACCACCTCACTATTGCGTTGGAGGAATCAGAAACTCCTCTTCCCGGTAAAAAGTCCTAAATATTACTGCTTGAAAGCTTAATACTTTAGTTTATGTGCGTTTGATCCATACTCATCTTTACTCTCGTGAAAGTTAGATCTAGGTGATTCAGCTCAGCGTGTACAAACTTCTGGGAGGGATAGGTTGCACAAAGACAAATCAGAATCACATAGCAATGCAGGGTCGGAAACGCCATCTTCGTGCGATAGATGGCATTGTTTGGCCGCGAGACTGCTCATACGTTATTTCAGGATATCGTCATTTGTAACCAGCCCGCCGAGGTAGTAGGATGGCTGAGTTCAAGAACGCGGAAACGGCTGATATTCAACTCGCATACGGAGCAGCGGACTGCAACAGACGAGCCACCGTGCGACTGTACCAGGAACGGTACCCGATGAGACGAGTGCCAAACCACCAAGTGTTTGCACAGCTGCACCAGAGGTTATGCGACACTTTTTCTTTCCAGGGGCCTGCCATGTATCGAGAACGATGGGTACGCACACTCCTACCATCGAAGAGAATGTGTTAAGTCATGCAGCTGACACTCCAAGATCCAACACACGAGCAACTGCCCATCGGCTAGGTCTGTCCCAATCCACCGTATGGAGCGTTCTGCACGAAGACCAATTGCATCCATATGATGGGCAGCGCGTTCAGACACTAAGCCCTGAGAATCACCCTCAGCGCATTGCATTTGCGCAATGGTACCTGTAGAAGAGTGCGGCAGAACCCCGATTTCCTGCTTCTGCGATGTTCACTGACGAAACGTGCTTTACACGGGAAGGATACTTCAATGCATATAACGCGGATGTATGGGCAGTGGAGAACCCCCATGCTGTAAGACCACGTGCAGCGCAAAACCATTTTGCTGTTAATTTTTGGGCCGGCATTGTCGGAGACCACTTAATTGGCCCATACCTCATGTAGATGGCCGAACAACGCCATCTACACCGCATGAAGATGGCGTTTCCGACCCTGCATTGCTATGTAATTCCGATTTGTCTTTGTGCAACCTACCCCTCCCAGACTTTTGTACACGCTTAGCTGAATCACCCTGTATACAGCTTGCTGACTAAAAACAGCAAGCTGTATACAGGGTGATTCAGCTAAGCATACCACATGATTTTAATCAGCAAGTATACAGCTTTGCTGATTAAAAACTTAGTGGATCTTTTCTTCCTTCTCACGTTCCCCCGAAACATCCTATCGATTTCGGAGGGGGTGGGGGTTCCGTAACCCTTAAAGGAATGCTCTTCTCTCATTGGTCGCAAGCCCACAATCCCTCGCTCCGGATAGGGTTCGCCCGTTGCTGGTCATCACTGATACTCCATTCTAAAGAACGAAGGGCTTGGGATGCTGAGAGAAATATGTTTCCTTTGATCCGTCAAGCACTCAGTTTGGGTCCCTAACGCTACCGTGGGCATTATTTCACTTTCTGAGTGACCCTTTATGCCGCTATCAACCCTGGTTACACCCCTTCGAGAAATATTTTCTGTTGGCTTTTCTTACGTCGTTGACAAACATGCTCTGTAACGTACCAGGAGATGTGACGTACCTGCCAGAAGGACGCACACGACACAAAGGCAGATAGGAATCAGAATAAAACGTCCGCGTAGCTCTATTGGTAGAGTGACTTATTCCGGAATGAGAGGACCCGGGTTCGAATCCTGGCGTGGACAGAAATGACGGAGAAATTTACTTCGTCATAGCTCTTAAGAAAAGAAAAATCACAGATAATGATTTCCCACGGTGGTGCGCAGGATCCTTACGTGAGAAACGCTTAATGATACACCGTGTATTTCTCACGTCCCTGCAACTTTGCTAATGAAGGGTGGGTACCCCTGGCAATTCCTACGTGCTTGCGTAGGTTTCTGGGAGAGCCTAAACAATTCTCTGAAGGAAAAACTTACCAAAATAATATAGGGGCTTCGCGCAAGTCACGCGGGCGTCGGAAAAATAAAAAAACTTGAATTTTCTGAGATAACCTGATACAGGGACCTGGCTACAGGTTTCGGGAATAACTAACTTATGCCCTAAAGATATTTGCCGTCTTAGGAGAAGCCCCGGTATTTTTCTACAATTAAGCCCCTCCGAGTTAACTTAACAGCCATTCACTTGTAATTTCTTCCGCGCGGCGCAGTCGGGGTTAATCCAAGTTAATTCAAGTTAAATAATTGTTTCCTATTTCTAACTTACAGCAGCCCGCGACTACTTATGCTGGCTAGAATTGTACATAATGTTACTCGCTATTCCGCAGGATATATGTAACAGATATCAAGTGAGGGTCACATTGATGAAGAAATTAATCGGCGTACAAAACTTGCCTGGAGAGCTTTTGGAAGAAACAGCATAATTTTCAAGAGCAATATGCCATGATGTCTTAAAAGAAAAGTGTTTGATCAATGCATCCTTCCAGTGCTTACATATGGTGCAGAGACGTGGACCTTAACTAAAAGAGACATACAAAGGCTGCAGACAACTCAAAGCAGCATGGAGAGGTACATGCTTGGTGTAACCAGGAGAGATAAGAAGAGGAACTCGTGGATCCGAAAAATGACAAGAGTGCATGGAAGACATCATGATCAGAGTTAAATCCCCGAAATGGCAATGGGTTGGACATACTGCCAGAAGAACAGACCATCGATGGACAGCCGAAATTTCAGATTGGATTCCAAGAGACAGGAAAAGACCCAGAAGAAGACCACATGGGAGATGGGTGGATGAAATTCGAAAATATGCGGGAGTGCAATGGAGGAGACTGACACAAGACAGACCGTTGTGGAGGAAACTTGGGGAGACCTTCGTCCAGCAGTGGATTGATAATGGTTGACAATGATGATGATATGTAGCAACAAGTAAAATAAAAAAAAACAAGTAAAATGAAAAAAAATAAACGAGAGAGAGGGGGAAAGTATGTCAGCGATGCATCGATAAAAACACAGAAAGAAATTGTCAGACTGCCCTATATAAACATCTGGGCAATAAAGACACCCAGAAAAATAGTCAGTAAAAAAAAGGAAAGGGAGGAATCATCATTTCAGCACTAACCGTGTTTACAGAATTTCAGTGTAAGCCGTAGAAAGGAAAAAGGGCAGTGTGTTTGTTTACGTTAAGCACTGTTGCTTAAAAAGTTACTTTGTCGTTTTCTAGGATGCTATTGCAATCTTCACTGGCTTCAAGCCAAAAATGGAACCGCGTTAGAAGAAAAAGAAATAAAATAAAAACGAAAAGGGGGAACTAGGTAAACTCATATTTTATCTCATGTGGAACACTTCCATGCCAATGAACCGTTGGAACATAATTTGATGGAATGGAGTGATTTTGCGGGAAAATAATCAGAAATGTGTAGATACATGTAACATTCTTGTGGAACCAAAAAGAGTGAACTCGCCAAATACCATAGAATAAATAAATAAATACATCGCTCTTTCCACGTTGCAGAAACACATAGCAACCGAAATATTGTTTTTCAGCCTCCGCCGTGGAATTGAAAAACGCAACTCTCGATATCTAGCAGAGCGCGTTAAGCTTTACAACACGGTGGCCAACAATCCACGGTGCTATGGGTATTTTTAAGTCGGCTTCTGACATCATAAATCCCTAAGATGGGCTCAGCTACTGAGACGTCTCCATCTGGTGGGCATTAACGGCAATGGCGATATTTATTATAGCAGTTAAATCCAAAGGACGAGATCTAAGGTGAAAATCCTCCAAATACGTGGCGTCAGTAAATAAATAAATACATTACTTTTTCCACGTTCCAGAAACACATAGCAACCGAAAAATTGTTTTTCAGCCGCCGCCGAGGAATTGAATCACGGAACTCTCGATACCTAGACGAGCGCGTTAACTTTACACCACGGATTGTTGGCCACCGTGGTGTAAAGTTAACGCGCTTATCTAGGTATCGAGAGTTCCGTGATTCAATTCCTCGGCGTCGGCTGAAAAACAATTTTTCGGTTGCTATGTGTTTCTGGAACGTGAAAAGAGTAATGTATTTATTTATTTACTGACGCCACGTATTTGGAGGATTTTCACCATAGAATAAGTTACATATTTACATGCACGCACCATTTATACATACATAAGGTGACAATAATTAATAACCCATGATTATGATGATTTACATGCACGCACCATTTATGCATACATAAGGTGACCATAATTAATAACCCACAGAAAGGAAGCATCATACAAGAAGCAAGTGGAGAAATCGAAACAGTACTCGTCCAAATTTTCACTCGATGCCTTAATGAAGGGAAGATTCCTGAGGATTGGAACAACGCTACAATGATCCTGCTACATAAAAAAGGTGACATTGAGGATCTAAGGAACTACAGACCTATCAGCCTCCTATCAGTGGTTTATAAAATCTTCACTAAAGTTCTTTCACACCGCTTGAAGGTGACACTGGACATGGCTCAACCGAGAGAACAAGCTGGATTCAGGAGTGGCTACAGCACAATAGATCATATCCACGTACTGAGAGAACTAATTGAAAGAGCGAAGGAATATGAACTTCCATTGTGCATGGCTTTTATCGATTATGAAAAAGCCTTTGATTCAGTGAAACCATCAGCAGTTACAATGGCTCTGAAATCCTGCGGTATTGAAGATGCATACATTAATATTATTAATAACATCTATGAAAATGCAAGTGCAAAGATTCGGCTGTTTGAAAATACAACACACATAAAAATTGGAAAAGGAGTGAGACAAGGTGACACCATATCTCCGAAGCTCTTTAATGCCACATTGGAAAATGTTTTTTCAATCACTGAACTGGGAAAACAAAGGGATAAAGATTAATGGAGATTATCTAACCCGCCTTCGTTTTGCTGATGACGTAGTCATTTTTGCAAATACCCCATCAGAGCTGCAGAGTATGATCCAGGTACTTGCTGACAGGAGTAAAGAAGTGGGATTAAAAATTAACTTTCAGAAGACAAACGTAAGACAAAAGTGATGTTCAATGCTTTTACAAGAAATGAAGATCTATTGATTGATGGAGAAAAGCTGGAGATTACAGATACGTACGTTTATCTTGGACAGCAGATATCAAGTGAGCATCACATTGATGAAGAAATTAATCGGCGTACAAAACTTGCATGGAGAGCGTTTGGAAGAAACAGCATAATTTTCAAGAGCAATATGCCCTTATGTCTTAAAAGAAAAGTGTTTGATCAATGCATCCTTCCAGTGCTTACGTATGGTGCAGAGACGTGGACCTTAACTAAAAGAGACATACAAAGGCTGCAGACAACTCAAAGGAGCATGAAGGGGTGCATGCTTGGTGTAACCAGGAGAGATAAGAAGAGGAACTCGTGGATCAGAAAAATGACAAGAGTGGAAGACATCATGAACAGAGTTAAGTCTCTGAAATGGCAATGGGCTGGACATACAGCCAGAAGGACAAACCATCGATGGACAGCCGAAATTTTAGATTGGATTCCAAGGGACAGGAGAAGACCCAGAAGGAGACCACATGGGAGATGAGTGGATGAAATTCGAAAGTATGCGGGAGTAACATGGAGGAGACTTGCACAAGACAGACCGTTGTGGAAGAAACTTGGGGAGACCTTCATCCAGCAGTGGATTGATAATGGTTGACAATGATGATGATATATATATATATATATATATATACTGTAGTACATAGTACATAAGATAGACCGATATACATTAGATAGATAGATAGATAGATAGAGTTGACGTACGGGGCTTTGGTGGGCTTAAGCCCCAAAGCCCTCCTTCCCCCCCCTTGGGTACACCGCCAGTGCATCTAACTTCCGTCGGAGAGAACGAGACATGTACTTCAACGTTTTTCTAGAAGCAAGAAAAGCATCTGTATATTTTCTGTTTCATATAAGGGAATCATATGCGAAAGAACGACATAATTCTCAGCATGTGGTTTGAAAAACTGAGACAGAAATGAAGAACTATTTTCTGTAACGTTGCACTACAATATGTAACTCTCGTCTGACAAGAACGTACCCGGTATCTCTTGTATTCTTCCGCCAGTGAATTGGCCGCTGCAGCGAAACATACGATCACATCCGTTTCAGTGGAGCCAAGCTTGACGTTGTCGCCGCGGCGTTGTGTTAGGACTGCCGCAGGTCGTCGTACTTGGAGGTAAGCTTTACGGCAAAAATCTTTAAAATGCCTTTTAAACAAGACATTTTTTTACCGTTTGCTATCATATTGCATACTTTAAAATATGCATATCTCATTTTTTTCAAAAATTTTAGAACGCTAAAGTACCCTTTACCATTTTTCTTATCAGCCTCTATATTCTGCTTACTTGACAGTTGACGGATGTCTGTATGATCTTAATATGCCAGTTTTACGTCCCTTCTGTGAAAGAAAGATGCGCACTTAGCAAGTAAACATACTCACCAGAAGAGTGCCAGCCAATTCCACTGTGTCAAGAAGATAACGGAGTACATGCGGCATAATCATCGTGAACACCGAACTACCAGCCGTCACGATTCCATTGACGAGGCCCAGTCGTCGGTGAAAATAGTGACCCAGCACAACCAAGGAAGGGGTGTAGGCCAGGGAAGCACCGGACCCTAGTAAGACGCCATAGGTGATGTATAGGAGCTCCAGATTGGAGACAAAGGAGCTGATGAACATGCCTAACGTCGCCAGAACTCCTCCCAGGAATGCTGTCTTCCGAATGCCCAGCTTGTCTGTTAGTATACTCGCCACGGGGGAGAGAAGGAATGTCATTCCGATGGAAACCGATCCTACCCATGCTAGGAAAAAAAGAAAAACAAAATAGTAAATAAACTGAGCTTGATAAGCAATTTAATACTTATCCAGCATGACACAATTTAAAAGTCACTACAGTACGTTCTACATAGCCAGAGTACCATGCAAAGAAAACGAAAAACCTCGTCGTTGTTAAATCGGTTTTCTCTCTATCCTTTCCCAACAGTTGTGAGAAACGGTTTCTGCTAGAAAGGAAAAGGTAGTCTAGTCTTAAGGTGGACGTCAAGTGACATTGTACTTGCAATGGTGAAAGTTGATTTACATAAGTTCACATACAAGAAATGTTTTCTGACTCGTGGAAATTGGTACACAGATGAAGAACACACTGGATAATAGTAAGTGGCTTGCAAATTTGAGAAAAAAAATTATAGGGAATATTTTGAAATTAAATTTCAACGTTTTGGAGTAGTGCTGCATTGCGTTAATAAGTGGCGCTGTACGTACGTCAAGTACGGGAAATGCGGAACATCCTTACCTTTTTTCTTGAATATTAAAAGTCTTCATACAAACAATAATAAATAAGCGGTTATAGACTTTTGTTTAGGATATCTGTAATTATTTATATTACCACGCCGCCGGTTTAGCGCGGTGGTCGCGGAATACTTATTTCATCGTCTAACTGGATAAACAGTGAGGTTGCGTCCCCCTAAATTTGAGGAACCCAATCTCAAAGTTTACGGACGTCACGTTCTTTCATATATCTTCGTTACGAGGTATTCGTAAAAAACCCATAAACCCATATGCCGCAAATTATGAATTAGAAAAATATACACAGCCTAGAAAAGTCTGCTACACCAGGTTAAGTAATTAACATGTTTATTATACGAAAAGTATGTTGAATTAAGCAATTACAGCCTTCAGGTAGAGGCCAAATAAAAGTTACGTTAAATTAAAAGAATAAAATTAGACATGTTGACTGGTTCATTGCTGCCTAAGCCTGTTACACCCCTGAGCTTAAATTTAAAATAAATCCCACAATCGATTTACGAGGAGGCATAGCGACCATGCATATGTACTGTATATACAGGGTGATCAGAATCGACCGCACAATAAACCTGCCGGACGATTCCTCGTGAAGAAAGAAGCCGAAAACTGTTGTCCGATCGAACGTCGCATTCCGGAGATATACGCACCGAAAGTTCGTGACGTCACATCCAGTAAGAATACAGACATTAGAAATAACTTACCCAATCACTTTGACAGAAAACATGTAATTTATTGATGTGTACCACTACAACACAAATGATAAAACACGTGGATTTGTGTCAGATTACAATATGTGTTCAAAATGACCACCATGTAGTGCGGAACAGGCGGCAGCCCGCCGAGGAATAGACACCTGCACGCGTTGCAGCATAGCAGGAGTTACAGTTGTGAGGGCCGCGTGTAAGGTGGCCACTAGGTCGTGCAGGCTGTTGACTAGCAGTCGATATACCAGTTCCTTTAGATGACCCCAGAGGAAGAAGTCCAATGGGTTAATATCCGGCGATCTAGCGGGCCATGCGACAGGACCACAACGGCCAAGCCATCGACCGGAATATTCCGTATCCAGCCAATGGCGAACATTTGAAGCGTAATGCGCCGGTGCTCCATCATGCTGGAACCATAGATTGCTGAGCACAGACAATGGTAGGTTTTCCAGTAGTAAGTCCGGCAGAACGTCGCGTAGAAACACCATGTAGTTGGCACCTGTGACACGTTCGGGAAGAAGATATGGTCCCACTAAGATATCGCTCACAATACCACACCAGATATTAACACCCCACCGGACCTAATGAGCGTGTTCACGTGTTGCGTGCGGATTGCTCAGTGCTCAAACATGTCTATTATGGGTGTTGCAGATACCCTGCCATGCAAACCTTGCTTCATCAGTCCGCAAGATCCGGCGGATGAAACTATTATCGGCAGCATGTTGCTGCAGCATCCACTCACAGTATGCATGTCTTCGAGGATAATCCTGTGGTAATAGGCCTTGCACCCTTGTGATGTGTTATTGATGCAGGTCTTCGTCGTGTAGAACGGCAAGTACGGTACTTTGGTGCACACCGAACTGTCGCTCGATCGGACGGCTGCTGGGCGTTGGCTCCTCCTCTATGAACTCTAGTATGGCGTCCTCGAGGGATGGTGTTCTCACAGATCGTTCAGCACCACTGTCTACACTTGGACTTGGTGCGACATTGCCTGTGTCGCTCATTCGAGCATCAAGCCGCCGTATGACCGGGCATCCGGGTGCCATCGTGCTGTGTATCGCTCGCTGTAGGCCCTTGATGCACGCAATGCTGAACCATGGCATTCCCCCCATAGGAGGTACATGTCACAATACTCTCTCAAACTGTACGACATATTGCTACCTACACTACTGTCAAATGTACCAACGCAGTATGAGCTTACGTGCTACCGTCGTCTACCCTTTTTATCCCTACCTGCCGTATCGCGCTGGCGTACACGCCACCACGTCCTTCGAATTTGCATACCCACCCCGTGCCACATTTTCAAATGTTAATTGCCTTTTTTGTTTCTTCATTTTTTTAATTGGATGTTTAACGACCACCGTGAGCAACTCAGTGGGATATAAGTAGTTACCCTTCCTGAATTTAGGACTACTGGTTCCAAGGAAGGGACAAAGTCAGTGCCGTAAAACAAACACAACATCCATGCTTCACCGGGATTCGAACCCGGACCCCTTTTGGACAAATGATCAGAAGCCATCGCTTTAGACCAATGCGCCACCGGAGCAGCTTGATTGTCTTGCGATACGTGCGTTTGTATAACTATCCACGTAGCACGTCAACGAGCATATGCGTTATCGAATGTGACGTCACGAAACTTCTCCACGAGGAGTCGTCCGGTAGGTTTATTGTGCGGTCGATTCTAATCACCCTGTATACACACAACATTGAAACTGGAATTGGGGAAAACAACATTATCTTACCTTACGTCTGTTGGGCTGGTGCTCGTCTCGATCTCTCACGTGACCGGGTAGGTTTCTTCGGTGGCTCTATCTATCTAAATTTGGCTGCCACTGCTGGGACCACGTACTACCACGCTGGACTTTCCTTTCTTTATCTATGCTTACCCTTGACTACTTTATAAAGTTACCCCACACACTTCTACAGTATATCTCCATATCAGTCTCCGTCTCAGCGTCAGTATTCATATAAGTATATCCGCTTACGCTTTTTCTGTGTATATATCTGCGTCCCTTTAATTTACCACGTAGTAGGGGCGTGCTTTCAGTCCTCTAGGAGTTTTCCGCCTGGGCCTGGATTGATCAGCTGAATTGACCAGTGATTGGTCAGGTGAGTTGACCTGGATTGGTCAGCTGAGTTGACCTTAGTGGTTATTGGTTGGCTCCTGAGCCACTCAGCTACCCTTTAGCGACAGCTGGAGTATTGGGCAGGCGAGGTTTTCGCACTTTAAATGGGACATATTTTCTGGGACCTGATGAATAGCGAAAGATTGCCGGGGCTTCCCTCTGACACAGTTACGACTTTCTTGTGACACCGCAGTGTATTTTACGACTTTTGCTGGTGCCTACTTCTAGAGGAGATGATCGTAAAACGTGAATTTGCCTATTCAACTGACCGCGGTTCGGACTTTGCATGCGCATTTCTGAAATACTGGGATGTTTTGTTCTACCAGCAACGCTAGCTAGCACTGGGACCATTTCAAAAATTTCGTGTATGCTGTGCTTCTCCTCACAAGAGTGAAAAGAAGAGAAATTCATTGATCATTCCCACGAATGTCTGCGGGAATCACCATAAACCGCCTTGACCACCAGGGCTTTATGCTCCAATGGGGAAAAGGGGGTTATGGTGCAGAAAGGGAGCAAAAGAAAAATAATTTAAATTAAATAAAAAAATTAAAAGTAATTTACACCTGGTGTTTGTAATTAATTAAACCGCAAACCGCCATACAATGTGGCCCGAAATACGAAGTAGTTCCGCAGCAACATTTAAATCACTTACGTTACAGTTTATTGGCTTTTCTACCTGCACACTTATGTAAATCAAAAATTAGCTGCTGGTAATCTAAGTTGGTGACAGAAGGGTTTCCATAAAAATAAGACTCCCCCCTTACAGCGCGATTTTCAACGTCATCCATGGCTGCATTGGATATGCTTTTACCTCCACCTTAAAAGGTAAGAACAGAGAAGGTTTGAGAAGTATGAGAGATGAGTGAAAACACTCTGCAAGGGAATGGATATGTAATATTGACAATTTTTGTGTTTCAAATATTACATTTTTTTGAGTTTGTGTTGTTTGCAATTTTTGTGTTTTTTTGTGTAAAAAAGTGTATATTTAAAAATTCGTTAAGATTCTTAGTCACGATGATGGTACACCGATAAATTAAGTGCAATGTATTTTGAAACAACGTTATTGTTATACCCAAAGTAGAAAGCTCCGGTGGCCGAGTGTTCTGAGACGCTGGTCTCTGCCTATTAGTCATAAATGGGCCAGGGTTCGAGTACGAGTATGGCAAGGGTGGTGTGCTTATCTTATAACACTGGCTCTGGACCCAGTGGCCCTAAATCATGGACGGGAGACTGCTTATAGCCCCACGAGTTGCTCGTAGCGGTCTTTAAACTCGAAGCAAAAGAACAAACCACGATAGCTCGAAATCTTATTGACGTTTCTAATGTGAAACATTAATCAATTAAGAGGCTGATTAACCTTAACCAAATGGTGTCCCAAATTTTCTGTGGTTCCCAACCGTAAATGTTCACATAGAGACCGTGCTTAAGGAAAGCTGCAGCAAAACAATTCCTAGAAACAAGGGACTCGAAAATCTCTCACCTTTCTTAGGTTCGTCGCCATTGTTAGGGACATATTACCACTAGGTAGAAACAAGGGACTTGAGCATCTTCTCTCTCCTTTCTTAGGTTCCTCGCCATTATTTGGTACATGATACCAGCAGGTAGAAACAAGGGACTCGAGCATCTTCTCTCTTCTTTCTTAGGTTGATCTCCATTGTTAGGGACATATTACCACTAGGTAGAAACAAGAGACTCGGCCGCCCCGGTGGCGCAGTGGTCTAAGCGATGGCCTCTGATCATTCGTCCGAAAGGGGTTCGGGTTCGAATCCCGGTCAGGCATGGATGTTGTGTTTGTCTTACGGCACTGGCTCTCTCCCTTCCCTGGAACCAGTGACCCTAAATTAGGGACGGGCGACTGCTTATAGCCCATTGAGTTGCTCACGGTGGTCGTTAAACCTCCAATCAAACAAACAAACAAACAAACAAGAGACTCGAGTATCTTCTCTCTCCTTTCTTAGGTTCCTCTCCATTATTAGGTACATACTGTATTACCAATAGGTAGAAATAAGGAACTCGAACATCTTCTCTATGCTTTCTTAGGTTCGTCGCCATTGTTAGGGATATATTGCCACTAGGCAGAAACAAGGGACTCGAGCATCCTTTCTTTCCTTTCTTAGCTTCATCGCCATTATTACAGACACTTTAGCACGTAATCAGTCAGAAGACACTAGTGTCAACTATCCCCGAAAGTGACTCCTTTGAATAACAAGACTGAGAAAAGCAACGCTTTCTGATGGACAGGTTCACTCGTCCCGGCACCGTTCTGCCCACTACTTAGACGGTTAATGCATTCCCAAGAGCTGATTCCAACCCATTTTTTCCAACCCCGAGTTAATTCGTTTCAGCCGGTTAAAAGGTTAAATGCTGTTCTTTCCTTACTTCCTCTTTTATTTGCCTATTCTTACATGCGAGAGAGGAAAACCAGCCCTTGACTCCTGGAATACCAAAAAGAGTGGAAGTTGTTCCAAATATGTAAGTTATTGTTGTTTAACGATTAATTTAAAATCACTTGAGGGGAGGATGAGAGGAGAGACTATAGCTTTTCTTTTTGTCAACAGTGGAATTTGAACTCACATCTTCCTACTCCGTAGCAGCTGTTCTCTCAACTGACTCATACGTCACAAGACCAACAACCATAGCCCACTGGAAAGAAGAGGCCCCGAAACGATTTAGTCATGTGACCAAGAAGGTCTCAACTTTCATGCTCTGAACTGCAGGTGAAGTCCATTAGTCTTTTTATATGTTGCTGTGAAGTTGTTTATATTTTATTATTTTGATTTATTATTGTAATTTTCTTTCCAAAGAAAAACAAATTAATACTCGTAATAACATATAACGTTCATTTACCACTACAACCGAAGAAAATGTTAGACCGGTTTTTTCATTTAAAAAAAAAGGATTATTTACTTCTATCTGCTGGTTCCTTCTGTTATTGACATACAAGTAAGATTCCTTTTCTGTCTTAAGTAACGTAACGTGCAAAGTTTCGTTATTTATATATACATTGAAAAAATATTTCTTACTCATATGTTTTGTTGATAAAGCTATCTCAGCTGTTTAACGTTTTAACATTTTGGTAAGATGTATACATCTTACGGAAATGTTTTTTGCACTGCTTTTGTTTTCCTTAGTGGTAGATTTACTATGTGCTATAAGTCCAAACGACAAAAGTCCGCCTTTCCAAAAAATAACGACAGTAAAAAAAACTGTTAAAATATGTTCACGTCAAGCAAAAGAAATACAAAAAGTACTTAAGTTTTCTTCCTTGAGTAATTCATCAATAAGGAACACACTGACACGGCGCACCGGCAATTTTAACATTACAGGTACAGGCCGAAACCAAAAATACTGACGCGGGAACTTCGGCAATGGCGGTGGAGCAAAGTCCTTTAACAAAAATAGAAGGAAATTGAAAAAAGTTCCGCAAAAATTTAACAGGGAGTTCACCAGGAGCGAAACAAAAATTGTAAACAAGGCGCCCTTTTGGAGTCGATGAAGACATATGCCATCAAAAACATTAAAATATTCGCATTTCGTGCCACAACTTTTTAAGTAGTTTGTCAACAAAACAACATAAGATTTCATTTATTTTTGTGCGGCAAATTTCAAAGTTCCCATCAGCTGGAGTTCTAAGCGAAAACTTCGCAAATATTTTGTCAGCTTCGTTAAAACATTAGCATTTCTTTCATTTTGTGTAAAACTTTCAAAGTAATTTGTGAACTAAATATTAGCACATTTTATACATATTGCAACACAATCTTCGAAGTTTCCATCAGCTCACGTTTTATGAAATTCTCCCCCTATTCTGACAGCCCATCAGCACATTACTGATAGCTGAGACGACGCACACTCGGTAGGGAGACTAAGAGCTGGGACTAAGTTGGTCACATGACCTCAGTGGCAGCCGTTCGTTTCAGGGCTTCTTGTTTCCAGTGGGCTATGACCAACAACATATCTGAAGTTCATGTGAGTCCTGAGTAACTAACATGAGGTGCGTGGGCACCAGGGTAGCCACCACAAACGTTTAACATCAATGAGCAAGGGTGTTGCAACATCAAGGTTAGTAGATGACAAGGTTATGCTCATCCTGCACTTCCGGTGACTGCTTTGTGACGTCACTGTCCAAATCGCCATCGTAAGACTACCTAATTGCCACGTTTCTTTGTATCTGCACCGTAGCAGCGTGTTGGAACTATTATTCGTAAACCAGCTGGAATAATCTTCATAAATTCTACCATATTTTTTAATGCATAATGTTTTCAATTTTTAATTTAAAAATAATTGGGGAATGTTTTCGAAATGCTTCTCCTATTCTTCATAAAAAAATTATTTATTATACGACAATAATATATATGTATGTCCTACTGTGCGTTTTCCCTTCTAAATTTATATAAAAACAGCAAAAATTCCCTTTATAACTAAATCAGCATTTCAACCGTTTTCCCGCTCTTTACGTAACGAAAGTGTACGGGAGATACTTTTGAAATCTCCGTTACTAAAATATTGACATGACTGTGAATTTCTTCTGTATTTAATGTAAATGCGCTTTTGCATATGCTTTTGTTCTGTGTTTGAGTTATAAAAATTGTTGACAAGACATCTTCCTCCATAGCTACAGTTCGAATCTACGATTGACATGTTAGGACGGTGATGTCACTCAGTGACGTCACGATTATTCGTCTGCGAAGAAGACGGGATGAGCAAACCTTACTGTCTATTAACCTTTTTACAACATGATCTCCACGAATGAGTAGAAATGAGTAAGAAAACAGCTCCATCACACGACGGCATCAAAACGTAACTTTCAGAACAGCCATTCAGCTTTTTAAAAACCTCATCAATGCGACGATAAGGGAACGTGGAATCCAAAGTCTTGCATCATAGAAAAAAGAAGCACACAAAATTCGTACGTCATAGTACTCTAACATGCTGCTGAAAGAAGACGTGGTGAGTAGTGAAAGGGCAGCTACTGGTTTCAATCATCAATTATTCCGTTTTGCTGTTTTGATTCAGGAAGGGAGTGCCCATGAGAATAACCGAAACGTAGGAAGGGCAGATAAAAATACTTTCAGTCACTCAAATAAACTCAATACTGATGTGGCCTTGCAAACTTTCAGGGCAATCCGTAACCTTTGTAGACGACCCTGCTCAACAGGGATTTCGATAAAGTTGTAGCGAAGCGAATCGACCTTGCTTAAGACACAGATGATGGAAGATATGGCGCCGACACTAATGCTCATACGCTCGCGACACACACACACACACACACACACACACACACACACACACACACAAACAACGATGTAACAGAGTCTGCGCTGTCCCTCCCAAACTCAACTTTTTCACGCGCACAACACTAATTCACAAAACTGAAAACAGTAACAACAGTACGGTGTGTGCACTTTACATGCTACCAAAGGTAGTCTAAAAATAGTCGGCGGAAAAGATGTTCGACGATAATTTGGCCGTCCTAGGCACAGAGCGGGAGAATCAGAGGTAAATCTTCCATAGAGACTCATGACAACAATTTGGCCCCGAAGATCTCAATAGAACAGCGCGCCAGTGGACGGACATTTAACTAAAACGTTGAACCGTAACCATCTGCCTTTTTTTTTCAGGAGTTTGCAACTCAGATCAGATCAGATGTAGAGGATTTTAGGAAGGGAGTGTCTGACCCCAGGTCTTAAACAACCCTCAGAAATAGGAAGCTAGGAGATTTGGGCTAGAGCGCCCGATAGGAAAGTGACGCGGAAGGGAAGTAGGAAGGGGAAGGAAGACACCCTTATTTATTACCGGCGTGCCAGTACCCCAGGTCCGACGGCTTAACGTGCCCATCCGACGCATGGCGGATATTTAGTGGTTCGAGCGTTCGTATCTGCCTGGGATCGAACTTGAGATTCCCCGTGGGAGTAACTAACGTTGACCACTAGGCCATCCGCGGCCCTTTACCACCGTGGAGCAACTCGTTGGGCTATAAGTAGTCACCCGTCCCTAATTTCGTGCAACTGGCTTTGGGTGAGTGAGAGATCCAGTGCCATTGGCCAAGTGCATCACCCATGCCTCTTTCTGGACTCGAGCCATGGCCCGGCTGTGCTACTTATTATATATAAGTATCGTATCACGTGACAGACGCTATCGTAGTTTCATGTCCGACCACTGGGGCGCTGTCATAAACACGAGTGTTGGACCTCTGTCTCCCCTCCTGTGTGATCCTAGCGAACCAATGGTCAGAGGCATAGGTCTGGCTGGCCGCCCGAGCTGGTCCTGAGCTCGGGTACCGGATTAGGCACGGGCAGTACGCTTGTCTCACGGCTTTGGCTCTGTTCCTTCCCTGGAAAGAGTAGCACTAAATTATGGACGGGCGATTGTTTATAGCCCTCAGAGTTGCTCTTGGTGGTCGTTAAACTCACAAACAAAAAGAAGTTTATGTGCCGAGCTGAGCGTAGTAAGTGTTACTGCAATATATGACGATGAGGAGCAATGAACTTACCGTGATCTTCGATCTTTGGCACGGAAGGAAGTTTACAAAAGCCGGTTAGCCACAACCTTAAACACACACAAGCTCCATTTCACGCTCAACAACTTTAGGGAACGAAAAGAAAAATTGCTTTATTTAGAGTAGCGCGAACGGAAAACCAAACAAACCAGAAGTTAAATAAAGCAGGAGAGATTATCTTTATTTACATTTCACATTTGCTGGGTTGATTTCACTCTTTAACGGAAGGACATGATCACGCAATGCAAAGATTGCGACAATACAAAAATGCAGTAACCATTCGCTAACCGCGAATCTGAGTACACCCAAAAAACTTTGAGTAGACTTCTTGCCTGACGCGACTTCAGGAACTTGAATAGAAGCGAATATACGGCCAAGTTTTTTGTTTGGGATATTAACGACCACAGTGAGCATCTCAATGGGCTATAAGTCATCGCTAGTCCCTGATTTAGAGCCACTGGTTCCAGGGAAGGGAGAGAGACAGTGTTGTAAGACAAAATCAGCATTCGTGCCTCACCGGGATCCGAAACCGGACCCATCTCGGACGACTGGTCAGAAGCCAGCGTTTAGACCATGTGGCGCAGTGGTCGTAACATCACCTTCAGCTTTGAACGCTGGTTTCTAATTTCACCAAAGAATTTCCCAGGATTCCTCACCGGGGGTAGAAGGTAATATTTGGTCTGAAAGGGCGAAGCCTCAGAGGTTGCAATTCAGAATGCCGACCAGGTAGCCGATTGGTGTGAGGCTCTCCTTTTGACTATTCGTGATGGGCCTTGGCCCAAGCATCTGGTAAACTACAGGTGTTGTGCTTTAACGATTATACTGGCTCCATGGAAGCAGAGACGTAAGTAAGGCGGGGCAGACGGGACAGACGGGACGGCTGCCTCGGGCGCAAAAATCAGTTTATAATCTGATAAAAATGTTAATTTAAACTTTTGCACCGACTTCTGTTGCAGTTTTTTTCGTGCCATACTTCGTAATTCGTCCATTTACAGAATTGGCTTATAATATGCTTCGCCAGTTTGAGTATCCTTGGCAAATTAGAATTTGCATTTCCTTCTCACATTGTTTGGGGGGCATCAGTTGCTCATGTTCAAAAATGGAGGCACGGTTGGATGTATGTTTCTAGAGAAGAAAGCTGTACGCATTGTTGAAGATTCTCTGGGGGCTATTTAATCATTACTGCGATTGAGAGTGATGATTTCCAGCTGTTTTCGGGACTTTTTCTGCGGTACAAATGTCCGAAACCGTCGGGGAAAGCCGTACAGGCAAGCCAGTCCGATTGTGCCTCTCATGTAGAGATAAAATTAACGTTACACCGCAATGTCGTTTTGTCGAGTAACGTACATTTTTATGTATAAAAATGCTAATTTACACTATTAAATTAGCAATATGTGTAAGATCGAAAGACAGAGGGGCAGGGGGCGCAATAATTTATTGTTTGCCCCGGGCGCAGAAATGCTTAGTTAAGCCTCGGATGGCAGCCCATATATGGAAGGGGGCAAGAGGGGGCATTTGCCTTCCCCTGGATATTGGACCATGCCGCTTCTGTTCTTGGAAGGTGTTGCAGAGATGTTTGCGATAACAGTAATGCCGATTGCTAATTTATCTGTAGAACTTTTGGATGCGTGTGTATGAAGTAAAAATAGCAAAAAAATTGAAAATCTACAGTAGAAATTAATAATAAAATTTCCTATTGCATGTTGGAGAGCAGCGTGCATACGTAAAATATGGAAAAGTATGAAAAGCGAAGATATGAAAAATATATCATCCTATACGGCCGCTATTCGCTTCTGGACAAAGATATTACGAAAATTTTCTCAGAAATTTGTCTTGAGGTTATTTTTACTCTCTTGATGACCAATTGAGGGGGGTTTTGGGGCGCTTGTAACACAAATGGACAAAAAGGATCACACAAAAGACAAAGAAATTTCCTTATTGCTCTAAAATGCTGTTCAATTTCATTCATCCATCTTTTCTTATGTAGTTCTAGAGTCTTTTGGTTTCCAATTAAATGTTTGTGTTGAGAGCGTAGTAAAAACGTTTGGATAACAAGAAGGCACAAGGAAATTTGCATATGGTGTTTGTAGGTGTTATTCGTAGTTATTAATTTTGTTTGCCCCTCCTGAAAACTAAGCTATATAGGCGCCCATGACCTGCTGTCTTCCTTACCTGGAACCACTGACGGAAATCAGAAACGGGCGACTGCTTTCAAAATACTGAATTGCTTGCGGTGGTCGTTGAACTCCACTTCCCTCCCCATCCCCCCAAAAATTTCTAAAGAAGTCGACGACTGTGATGGAGTTATGTGTACTTCGTAAAACAATCCCAAAGCTGTAAACTGAGTGAGGGTCAAGCTACATTACATTACCAAAAGTATTCGAACACTACCAAATATTTGCCTTCGTGCAAAGAACAGCTGCGCAGGAAGGTGCGCTGTGAGTGGAGAGGTACATACGTATACATGAAGCTGAGATGTTCTGTCGTGTTATCAGTAACTTTGAAGTGGATATGCCTTTCGTAGGCGTGAACTTTCAGAGTTCCAGTGTAGGCTGGTCATAGGATGTCATTGGAGTAACGTTTCCATACGGAGCATTGCAGCTACACTAAACATACCAAATCGACTGTAAGTGATATCATGAAGAGATGGAAGTAGGACGGTGCAATACAGCAAAAAAAGTTCAAACTGACGAAACGTAACAGAAGAGCCATGGTAAGAAATGTGAAGAAATCCCGTTCTTCCTCTGCTGTTTTCATCACTGCTGAAGTAGGAAAGGCCTGTAATGGCTCGTTTAGTACCATAAATATCCACAGAGAGTTGCACTGTGTGGGTCACTATGGTACAACAGTGCCACGCAAGCTACACAACACTACCGTTAATTTGGAAGTGATGAAGACGTGAGACACTACCGTTTGGAGTGGTGTGTCTTCCGTCGTTCCTGGATTATGGGCGACTGGAAATCTGTTCTTTAGACGCTTTTCACTGTTCCAATCTGACAGGCGTGTTTGGATTTGGCGACAACCCAGCGAACGCTTTTCGTCGGACTGTGTTTTTCCAACTGTTAAGTTCGGCGGAGGCTCCATTTTGGTACAGATTTGCTTTTCGTGGATGGGACTCGGCCCTTTGGTTATTATACTCCAAACCATTAACTCGAAGTGTACCTCGACGCTCTGGATAATTCTATCCTACCAAGAATGTATCAGTATTATGGGAATGACCGTTGTCTTTTACAACACGATCGAGTTCGCTGCCACACTGCACGGCATGCACAGAACTGGTTTCTTGAAAATTAGGTGTAATTGTTATACTGGCCTGCTCAGAGACCTGATTTTAATCCCATAGAACAATTCTGGGAGGAACTGAAGCGACGTTTACGAAATAGACCACAACGACCGTCTTCACTCTCCATTGAGGCAGCAGCTTTGCAAAACGAATGGCAAGCCATTTCTGACCAGACCTACCGGAAATTGGTTGACAGTATGCTTTGACGTTTTGCCTCTGTCATACAAGCACAAGATGGACCGACGACTAACTACGAATTGCGATAATAACGCCATTTCTCGCAAAACATTGTGGTGTCTAAATACTTTTGATAATATAGTGTATATTCTCAAAGCGGATTCATTCAATACAAGGTAATGAGTGAATCGGACCAGTCCAAAAGTGCGGGGCCTGATAACGTACATCCTAGGGTTATAAAATTTCTTTCCGGGGAGCTACGTTGCCACTGAAATTAAGTCGTGTTACTGTTATAGATAAAAAGGGTTCAGTAACAGATGTTGCAAATTATCGACCAGTATCTCCTAATTGCTGTGTTTGCTAATATTATGGAAAGATTAATACTGATACAGGTGTTATCTTATATTCATAAAAAATATTTTAAATAAAAGCCGAGATGGATTTCAAAAGGGGTTTTCGACTGAAACTGCTATTTTAGACGTATTAAACTATTTACATTTTAGTCTTGATAATGGCTCTAGTGTGGTGTTTTTTTGTTTTTTTTTGCGATCTTTACCGCGCTTTTGATACCATTTGTCATGACACATTGTTATCCAAGTTAGAAAATTTTGGCATTAGGAGAGTTGCATTTTTATAAAAATGCGAGTTGTACTTTATTCCAAAATTATTTAACAGGTCGGAAGCAATTTGTACAAATACAGGGTGCTAGATCTTCTGCCCTTTTGGTTCGTCATGGTGTTCCTCAGGGATCGGTTTTGGGCCCGTAATTATTTTTAATTTACGTTAATGATTTATTTAATATCACTTCAAGTGCTACTCCTATTTTGTATGCTTATGACACAAGCCTATTATTTTCTGGGAACACTCTATGTGAGTTAATCCCACGTGTAAATTTGGAACTTTAGGATTACTATCGTTGATTTTGCTGTAATTCTTTTGTAGAAATCAATCCGTATTTACTGTTTAATCTCATGTGATGACGTAATTGTTAATATGTTATTATGTTTCTTAATTCAAGTCAAGTGAGATGTGCATATATCACGTCACGCATTGTTCTCGTGACAAGCACTATTAAATGTACGTGCTGTAACGGCAAAATGTATCTTCAGAGCTGTTCTTGCCTTTGTGGCATAAGGTTGAAGTCAGCAGTCATTACTGTATTCTATTATTTTAAATGTTTACATTGTTCTCGTGACAAGCACTATTAAATGTACGTGCTGTAACGGCAAAATGTATCTTCAGAGTTGTTCTTGCCTTTGTGGCATAAGGTTGAAGTCAGCAGTCATTACTGTATTCTATTATTTTAAATGTTTACAACTTCTTATGATTTTTCATGATAATAAATAATAGGTTTAACTACTCAATCATGTCTTTTAGTTAGAGATTATCTCACTGTGTAATATGTAGCATTTACAATGCTCCATTAATTCTCTCACATCCTTAATCATAATTTTTTTCTAAAACTATTAATATACTTTCTTCGCGATGTAAGCGACGAGTGGATATTGCAAATGGGATATTATTTAATGGAGTGGTGCCCCTTGACTTTCAGGCTTTTGTAAAGTTCTTGGGTGGATATTTACAAGATAATTTGAGATGGGATGCACATGTTAGTGAAATTGCGGTTAGGCTCAGATCCCGCATTGGTGTCATCTATAGGATTTCAAGTTTGTTGCCTGCCAATGTTAAGTTGCTATTATATTTCTCATTTTTTTATCCATTTCTATCTTATTGTCCCTTGGCTTGGGGTCGCACAACAATTGGGAATGTTAATCGAATTTATGTTTTGCAAAAAATTGTTTTACGTTTGGTGAATCCGTCTTTACAGGTACATTCTCTTTTCCTTAGTTATCAGATAATGTCATTTGATAAATTATACAGTTTTCGACTGTTACTTTTAATGCATGAACGCATATATGCTAATAAATATTCACATCTAATTACCTTACATTTGCGTTCCCATGATCATGACACTCGTGGTAAAACGAGTTTTTTATTACCTGGAGCGCGTACTAATTTTTTATTTAATAATATTAAGGTGCCCTGGCTTAGGTCCTGGAATGGGTTTTGCTCGGTATTTAAAACAGAGCTTAAGAATTTCTGAATTAATGGCTGATTAACGGTTGGTCACATACATCATCATCATCATCATTGTCAACCATTATCAATCCACTGCTGGACGAAGGTCTCCCCAAGTTTCCTCCACAACGGTCTGTCTTGTGCCAGTCTCCTCCATGTCACCCCTGCATACTTTCGAATTTCATCCACCCATCTCCTATGTGGTCTTCTTCTGGGTCTTTTCCTGTCCCTTGGAATCCAATCTAAAATTTCGGCTGTCCATCGATGATCTGTCCTTCTGGCAGTATGTCCAGCCCATTGCCATTTCAGGGATTTAACTTTGATCATGATGTCTTCCACTCTTGTCATTTTTCGGATCCACGAGTTCCTCTTCTTATCTCTCCTGGTTACACCAAGCATGCACCTCTCCATGCTTCTTTGAGTTGTCTGCAGCCTTTGTATGTCTCTTTTAGTTAAGGTCCACGTCTCTGCACCATACGTAAGCACTGGAAGGATGCATTGATCAAACACTTTTCTTTTAAGACATAATGGCATATTGCTCTTGAAAATTATGCTGTTTCTTCCAAAAGCTCTCCAGGCAAGTTTTGTACGCCGATTAATTTCTTCATCAATGTGACCCTCACTTGATATCTGCTGTCCAAGATAAACGTACGTGTCTGTTATCTCCAGCTTTTCTCCATCAATCGATAAATCTTCATTTCACATACATATTATGTATTATTACTTCAATTTACTTTATTACGGTTAAATTGTTCCTTGGCTTGACGATTCACATTCTTTGAGGGGGGGGCACGTCAGGCTATTTGTCAGGCTAGGGGCACGTCAGGCTATTTGTTAGCCTTTTTCCTGGTTCACTTGCCACATTACATCGCAACCACTTGTTATAAAGAATCTGTTGCAGTGCTTCAATTTATTTAAAACCAAAATATTATAGTGTTACTTTGGTGCTTTGTAATTATTATTTGCTTTTGTTATGTTTCCTGTGGTGAGACTTTTGATGTATTGGCTACGAAGTGTCCGCACCTTCTTCTTGTCAGTTTGTGTGACTTAAATATTTATTTCAGTATGTAACTCTTTGAAAATGTTACTTTCGTTAGTATCAGGTCATCCCAGAAGTAATGTCGTTTTGCGCAAGCCCAACAGTAGTTATCCCCCAGGTGCCCAGACTATAACGTCGACTACGGTAAGTATAAAAGGAATCACGCGAGCAGACCTTCAAGTCACTTGAGACCGCAAACGGGAGTTCTAGGTGCAGTCGTTGTGTACTTAAATCGCATAGGAAATGGCAGTGTCAGAAGATCACATTAGGCACATTATGCTGTATGAGTTCCGCCATCGACAGTCGGCGACGGTAGCAACACGAAACATCAATACCGTATATGAACCGGGTACCCTGGAGGTCAGGAATGTCAACGCTGGTTTCAGAAATTTCGACAGGGGGACACCAGTCTTAAGGATATGCAGTACCGGGACGGCCTGTTGAGCTGGATAACGACGAGTTGAAAGCTGCTGTTGAGGGATATCAGCAGGCAACAGTCGAGGAATTGGCCGCATTTGTTCATTCAACCCATTCCACTGTTCACCGGCATCGGCATCTGCAGGACCTCGGTTATGTGCCGAAACTGGATAAGTGGGTACCCCATGATTCCACTCCGCAACAGCGTGTGGACATTTGCACTTCTTTGCTCTCCCGTGAAAAAAGGGAGCCGTTTTTGTACAGAATTGTCACGGGCGATGAAAAATGGATTGTTTATCACAACATTAAACGTAAACGATAGTGGCTTCCTAAAGGGAATGTGCCTGAAGCAGTGGCGAAACCAAGACGTTTCCCACAAAAGGCTTTGATGTCTGTGTGGTGGGATATGCAAGGCATAATCCATTACGAGCTGCTGCCACCCAACAAATCCATTACAGGAAAAGTCTACTGTCAGCATCTGCAGCGTCTACGCACTGCTTTGTAGGATAAACGTCCAGCACTTGTGAATTGTAAAGGCGTGCCACTGCAGCAGACAACGCAAAACCACACACAGCGAAAATGACCACTGTGGCAGTGGTCATGGCACTGGTGGCAGGACTTCGAATGGGAAAAACTTCCGCATCCAACATATTCACCTAATATCGCCCCATCCGACTACCACCTCTTTCGCAGCTTGCAAAACAATCTTGCTGGGACAATACTTCGAAATGTGGAGGTGGTACGGCGAACCCTTTCTGCCTTTTTTTGCATGTTTTTTTGTTGTAACTATCGGGGGCACTTATTATATGGACTGTTCCAGGTACGTTTTTCTTCCTTTTCCTTACACATTGAAAAAAGACAGTACTTTTGGGATTATCTGATATGTATTTCATCATGTGCATATGTCTTAATGAAAATATGATGTTATTTGCAAAAATCGAATTGTGAGGAAATAGTTATACTTTTGAAGTGCTGCAATATTTTTGTTACTTTGGTTACATTGCATGCTGCGTGCAACCGTTGATTTCTATGATGTACACTGCTGGCCACCCAAAATGCAACACCAAGAAAGAAGCATCCGATTGGCCTGAAATTCGCAGCATGCGTCGCCCGCGAGAAGACATGCAAACGATTAGCATTGCAAGGCATATGCAAATCATGTGTGCCCGGCACGCCACCGAGAAGCACTATAAGAAGGGTGCACAGAAGGCTGGGTGTAAGTAGTGGAAGTGTATTGTGCTGCCGGACCACCTGTGCGTGGGAAGCTTCCTGATGCCTCGTCGCAGAATACGGCAGTCATTCCAGCACGTTTCGGAGTTCGACAGAGGACGAATAGTGGCTTATCGCAACAGCGGTTTATCGTACCCAGACATCGGCGCCCGTGTGGGACGACATCCAACCATAGTGAGGCGAGTATGTATTCGGTGGGTGTAGGAGGGACAGACGGACCGACGTGAGCGATTACCGCCACTGCGGCACACCACCAAACGAGTGGCCCGGCATGTTGTGCGGCGGGCATTGACGGCTCTCACTGCCACATCACGAACGTTGGCGCATGAATTAGGGTGTGTTGCGCAGCAACCTGTGTCAGCACGTACCGTTCGACGTCGTCTACAGGAGCGGGGACTTGTCGCACGGCGCCCATTGCTCCGATTACAATTGACGTCACACCACCGGCTAGTACGGTGGCAGTGGGCCGATGAACGCAGCACCTGGAATACCGAATGGCACGACATTGTCTTCTCCGACGAATCCCGCTTCTTCCTGCAACATCACGATGGTCGGATCCGCGTGTGGCGGCACCGCGGCGAGAGACTGTATGACGCCTGAATTATGCATCGCCATACCGGTCCGTCGCCTGGCGTTATGGTTTGGGGCGCAATTGGAAATGACACCCGCACCCCTCTGGTACGCATCGCCGATACACTCAACAGCCACCGCTACATCTCCGACGTTCTGGAGCCTGTAGTCCTCCCTTACCTGCAGGACCTGCCAGCGGCCACGTTTCAACAGGACAATGCGCGCCCGCACATGGCACGCACCGTGCAACATTTCTTCACGGCCCACCAGGTGTCACTGCTGGCGTGGCCCGTCTGTTCTCCCGATATGTCGCCCATCGAACACGTCTGGTCGCTGATCGGCAACCGAGTGGCCCGGCAAGCACCACTCGCGGCTACGCCTGATGAACTATGGCAACGTGTGGAAGCAGCCTGGACTGACATACCCCACGCCCACATCCAAAGCCTCTTTCGTTCGATGCCGCGGCGTGTAGCGTCCGTTATTGCCAGCCATGGGGGCCACACGAACTATTGATGTCTGCGTGTTCGGCAAGCCACGCGGGCCTGTAAGCTCAATCGTTTCATCTTTGTATCTGTTGTTATGTGTCCAGTAAATCTGGCTTTGCTATCTCGTGTCCTTCTTGGTGTTGCATTTTGGGGGGCCAGCAGTGTAAAAAGCCGGAATTCATTAATATCATTTTATGATATGGTATCGTCAGCCGGTGGAAATCTTCTTTGCTTTAAGAAAGAGACGGCAATATTTTTGTATGACAAATCATTTTGCACTCCGTTGGCATAACATCGGGACACAAAATTTCACAGTACGCATTTTTGTTTGAAATATTTCTTTTTTCTTTTCAGAAATAAGACGGAAATAAAACAGGGTCGAAATCGGGTCAGGAACACCTTGAACCGACCAGTTTGGCCAGCAAGAAATTGTCGACCCGTGACCCGTTTCCATCTCTGATTCTGTCAGAAAGGAAAATGACGTGAATTATCGTTAAAATCCATTGGAGGTTGATATTTAATAACTTCATCGAACAGGCTAAATTAATTGTTTAAAAGAGCAAAGTGTTATCCATTGCAGGTTGATTTTTTACTTTCCGCAGACTTTTCGCAGGCTAGATAAATTGCTTGAAAAGACAACGCATAATTGCTTGTGCCGCCAAGATAATGAAAGTCTGTTGGTGATATTAATTGCTTCATCAAACCTTCCGCGGGCTGGGTAAAATGCCTAAAAGAACGAAATTCCTTCGGGGTCTTCATAAAAGATGTCAGGAATTTTAAGTGATTTCGTCAACGGTTATTCAGCTGGAGACGGTGTGAGATTTCAATTTTATCATGAGAGCATTTTCAAAGAAACGTCAAAAAATAAACACACTAATGAATAGCAAGCTGTGTTTTGACAAAGATTAAAAGTGTGCTTTTCTTTTTACAGTCGGAGAGATAACAAAAGGAAGGCTGTTTTTTTTTTTTCATCAAGAGCAGATGTTTCGATAAGCAACTAAGTAACACACGGAGCAACTGTTTCTCCAGCTTCCTTGTCGAAAGAAGAAATTTCTACGCTAATTTGTAGAAAAAAATTCAAAATACGAAGGACAAAATTGGAATTTTATTACATCTGGAACTGACGAAGTCAGTTACGGAAATCTTTTTTCACACACACACACATCATAATCGCCAACCATTGTAAATCCACTGCTCGATGAAGCCCCCCCCCCCCCAAGTCTCTTCCACAACGATCTGTCTTGCGCAGTTTCCTTGTCACTCCCGCATGCATCCAAGAAAGTTCCAGTTGTCCATCGGTGGTCCGTTCTTCTGGCAACATGTCCAGAAAATTGCCATTTCAGGGATTTTCTTTTAAATTTTAACTACAATTTCATGCCACACCACAATAAAACAGAATTTAGACCACACACGCCCGCAACTACATCTACAATCATAATAAACAACAAAAGTCCAAGAATACAGTAATACCAATAGTAATATAAATGTGCAAACTAAATTAATGAACTCAGGCTTTTTATATCATAGAAATCAACGGTTGCACGCAGCATGCAATATAACCAAAGTAACTAAAAAATTGCAGCACTTCAAAAGTATAACTATTACAAAACTTCAAAAGTATAACTATTTCCATACAATTTGATTTTTGCAAATAACATCATATTTTTATTAAGACATACACTGAAGAGCAATTGAATTACAGATACCTGCCTAGTAACGTGAAGCACCACCTTTCGCCCTGATGACGGCGGCGATTCATCTCGGCATGGACTCGACAAGACACCGGAAGCATTGGGAAGCCATACGGATCCACGACCCCTGAACAAGCTCCCACAGCTCACGAAGATTTGATGGATGGGGGGTCAGAGCCTCGAACATCTCTCTCGATGGCATACCAGATGTGCTCGAAGGGATTGAGGTCAGGTTACTTAGCTGGCCAAGGAAGCGAGGTCACGTCGGTGGAGTGCTCATTCAACCATTCGGATACAATTCGGGAGCGATGGCACGGTGCATTGTCTTGTTGCAGGGTGACCCCAGTGGGATGTTGAAGACGCACAAACGGGAGCAAATGGTCGTTCAGGATATCCCGGTAACGTTGACCTGTGAGGGACGCTGTCACACGTACCAGGGGTGCCATTTCAGTCTACGTAAACAGTCCCCAGACGAGAATGACACCCCACCAGCTTGAAGAGTACCCTGCTGGCAAGAAGGATCCATAGCTTCATGTGGTTTGCGCCGTACTCGTATTCTGCCATCCGCATGTACCAACGTGAATCTTGACTCATCAGTCCAGGCAACATTTTCCCACGTTTCTAGGGTCCAGTGGCGATGTTCCCGCGCCCATGCTAATCTTTGCACACTGTGATGTGCAGTCAGCAGCGGTACCCTCGTGGGACGATGGCTTCTGTACCCCATAGCGAGGAGATGGTTCTGAATGGTGTGGCTGCTTACACGTTTATGTGCACCAGCGTTAAATTGCTGAGTGATTTCTTGCACTGTGGCCCGTCTATCAGCTGTTACAATGCGAGCTAGCCGAGGATGACCCAGCTCATCCACACGCTGTTGTCCACGGCAATTGACCCTTGCAGGGATGGTTTTACCGGATTCGATGTACTCACGGTGCATCCGTGACACAGTGGCTCGTGAAATCCCAGTGCCTGCACGACTTCCGAGATGGAGTGATCCATTCGTCGGGCCCTGACAATTTGCCCATGATCAAATGCGCTTAGATCCTTCGCCGTACCCATACTGCGTCCGACTCTTACTGATTCCCGTCGCATCACTCCTTATATTGTCGGATCGCTGCATGCGTCATGTCGTTTCCGTTTACAGGACCGCTCACAGCGCAACATTTGCATAACGCCAGCTGTCTTTAACTCAATTGTTCTTCAGTGTACACATGATGAAATATATACTAACGAAAGTAACATTTTCAAAAAGTTACATAATAAAATAAATAATTAAGTCACACAAACCGACAAGAAGAAGGTGCGAACACTTCGTAGCCAATACATCAAAAGTCTCACCACAGGGAGCATAATCAAAGTAAATGATAATTACAAGGCACCAAAGTATCACCACAGGGAGCATAATCAAAGTAAATGATAATTACAAAGCACCAAAGTATCACTATAATATTTTAGTTTTAAGTAAATTGAAGCACTGCAACAGATTCTTTATAACAAATCGTTGGATTTAATGTGGCAAGGGAACCAGGGAAAAAGGCTACCAAATAGCCTGACGAGTTCCTAGTCCTCAATTATTAATTTGTCGTCGAAGACCGCAGGGTGCTAAACAGGTTTAATACAGGTAGTGACCATAAAATGATGAGATGTAATATGCACCTCAACACTAAACTCGAGCGTGGTAAGCTCATAAAACAAATGAAATGTATTGGCATGACCAACCTTAAAAAGCATCATAAAAGCTTTAAATTGGAACTGAGGAGCAGATTCGGTGCTTTAGAAGGCCTAACATAGGAAGAAGTGGATTTTTCTGAAGTTAACAGAAACCTAACCAGGGCTCTTATGGAAAGAGGAACAAAAATAAGTGGTACTAAGAACAAGTTGCACACGAAGAAAATATCAGGAATAACAAAACTGCTGATGCAAAAGAGAAGAGAGATGAGGACAAATAAAGATGTCACTTCCAAAGTGGAATATATAGAGCTAAGCAAGACAGTACAAAAAAGGATCACTGAAGACGTAAGGAAATTCAACTGTGAACTAGTGAGAAAAGCGATTGAAAACAACCAAAGACTGAAAAGAGCGAAGGGACATCTTAGTAAAGGAAAAAAAAACAGATTATGGCACTGAAAAAAGAAGATGGTACTGTAACAAGAAATAGAAGTGAAATTTTGACAAGAGTGAAATATTTATACTCAAAACTATATGAAAGGGATGATAGATCCATTCCAGGCATTAAGAGAGGCACCAGTACCAAAGTTCCTCCAGCCCTCCTGGCAGAAACTGCGCATGCAATTAAGAACACGAAACGGGAAAGAGCTCCAGGGTAAGATGGAATTAGCATGGACATTATACAAGAAGCTAGTGTAGAAATAGACACGGGGAAGAACTCCACGGCAAGATGGAATTAGCATGGACGTTATACAAGAAGCTAGGGGAGAAATAGAAACGACATTTGCCCAAGTAAGTTTTCACTAGATTCACAATGAAGGGAGCATTCCTGATGATTGGAACAATGCTACAATGACCCTGCTACATAAAAAAGGTGACGCTGAGGATCTCAGGAACTGCAGGCCCATCAGCCTCCTTTCAGTGGTTTATAAAATCTTCACTAAGGTTCCTTCACATCGCTTTAAGGTAACACTGGACATGGCTCAACCAAGAGAACAAGCTGGATTCAGGAGTGGCTACAGCACTATAGATCATATCCATGTCCTAACTGAAAGAACGAGGGAATATGAACTTCCATTATGTATGGCTTTTATTGATTAGGAAAATGCCTTTGATTCCGGGAAACCATTATCAGTTATGATGGCTTTGAAATCCTGCGGTATTGAAGATGCATACATTAGTATTATCAATAACATCTATGAAGATGCAAGTGCAAAAGTTCGGTTATTTGAAGATACAGCACCAATAAAAGTTGGAAAGGGATTGAGAAAATGTGACACCATATTTCCTATGCTACATTGCAAAATGTCTTTCAATCATTGAACTGGGAAAACAAGAGGATAATGATTAATGGAGGTTATTTAACTTACCTTCGTTTTACTGATGACGTAGTCATTTTTGCAACTAACCCTTCAGAGCTGTAGATTTCTGGTACGGTACGTTTTTCTTCCTCTGGGAACAAGTGGCCGAGGCCACGCCGGGAAGCAAAGTCAGTAGAGCAAATAGGGAATATCGAGAGGAAAGTCATGCCGTGCATTTGGTGGTATTGTGAGGGTACCGTGCACTGGAAACACGTGTCAGCTGGTAAGGCTGAGGGCGGGTATATCTATGCCGATCAAATGCAGCAGTTCTGTGATGTTATGCGCCAACGCTACTCACCGCTCATCAACAGAGTGGTCTGCCGAAAACTGCAGGAAATGGAAGAGATTAAACATTCTACACTGTCCTCCATGGAGTCCAGACTTTGCTCCATTCGACTGCCAGCTGTTTCTTTTCATGGCCCATTTCTTACAAGGACAGCACTTTGCTTCAGCGGTGAATGTGGGATAGGGCATCACAGAGCTTCTGTCCTCGAAACCTACCGAGCCGTACCGCCGTGGAATCATAACTCTGACGGAACGTCCGCTAAGGATTATAGAAAACAACGGCCTGCGCTTTGCAGAATGGGGTGTATATATAACGTTTTTTAGGCGAGTGTTGCTTTCTTGCATCATTAAACTTTTTATCTGCAAACGGGACGAACATTTGGTTCACGCTGGTACATACATTGTGTACCAGGAAAACATTCAATTTTTAGCACGTCTTTTGTAAAAAAGATCGTGCTTATGTCACCGGTTTGTTCGTCCGTCCGTCTATGCACACCACGTCTTCTGAAACTATTAGTCCGATTTGAAGATTCTTTTGCATTGGGAGGTTTGAAGCGTTCGAATGATGACCCTTGCATTCCGGTTTTTTACGATGCACAATGTTGCCGCTAGAGGGCGTAAATGCAGATGATATCGAATTCAAAATACATTTTATTCCATGTACACTACATTGCCAAAAGTCACCGGACACCACTTCAAAAGCAAAGGAACAGATCCAATGCGTTGTTAAGATGCGCGGTACAGCTGCAAAAGGTATAAAAACAAGCTTGCAGCTGACCGCGACCATATCACACTGTGAGGCTGAGTGAAAATGTCGCTGCGGGAGAGAACTGACTTTGAGAAAGGAAAGATTGTTGGATGTTATATTAGTGGGTTGTCCATAAGAAAAACCGAGGGGCGTTTAGACATACTCAAGTCAACTGTTTTGGATGTACTGAATAAGTGAAAGACACATGGCGTGCCTGAAGCAGCAAAACGTACCGGCAGACCATAGAAAATCAGTGATAGAGGACGTCGAAGCCTCAGGAGAGTCGTTACAGCTAATCGACGGAGTAATGCACAAGACTTCGGTGTACAAGTAAGTAAAAATGTTGGTACTTCGGTATGTACACGTACCATTCGCAGAAAACTTCATTCCATGGGTTACCGTGGTCGAGCGGCTGCTCATAAGCCTTTCATCTCCACTCGGAATGCTATTCGTCGTTTAGCATGGTGTAAAGAGTATTTATCGTGGACCATAGATCAATAGAAACGGGTCCTATGGACTGATGAATCCAGATACACGATTCATCAGTCTGATGGCTGTGTGTGGGTATGGCGGCAGCCGGGGTAACGCTATTTACCACAGTCTATACGGTTCCTAAGGTCAAGTTTGGAGCTGACAGTGTGCTCGTGTGGGGGTGTTTTTCGTGGTATGTTCCCAGCCCATTGGCTATCGTGGACAAACCTGTTAACCAGCACGTCTACCTCGATATTCTGGACAATTATGCCCTACCAACTCTGTGGTGATACTATGGTACCGAGTCTTGTTGGTACCAGCAGGATAGTGCACCGAGCCATAAAGCAAGGACTGTTATGTCGTGGTTTGGCGATAATTTCGTATTGTGTGTGAATTGGGCAGCACAAAGCCCTGATCTTAATCCCATAGAGCACCTATGGGATGAATTAGAGCTCCGTATAAGAAGTTTGGAACCAAGGCCTACTACTAAGCAACAGTTAGCGGCAGCATTATGTACTCAATGGAAGCGCATACCTATCGCTGTGTTCCAAAACCTTGTCGAAAGCATGTCTCGAAGGCTCTGTGCATGCATTAAAGCCAAAGGCAGACCGACACCGTACTAATGTATGTCAATAAATGCTATGTTGTGTTTCTCTTCTAGGTGTCCGGTGACTTTTGTCAATATAGTGTATTTGCTTCTAAACGTTCGATTGAAAAAATTCTTTTACCTTTCGGTTCCATTTATATCACAGACTATTTTAGGCATAGTCACTTTTTTAAAGTTACGCCTAGATTTTCCTCTAGCGGCGTAAAAGTAGATTGCGTTTCTTCTGATATCTCTGCTTCTAAAACTACGATTTAAAAATTTTATTTCTTCAGAAGATACAGCTCCTGATGGGACTTTTTTGCATATACAGTAATTTCTAATTTTTGGTAAGAACTGGTTTGCCCACCAGGGCGCGTAAGTGTTAATTTCTGCTTCTGATGTATTTGCAGCAAAATCTGAGCTTCTAAAATCTCGATTGAAAAAAGTCGTTCTTGGACCGATGCCACTCACGTCGATAAACATTTTCGAAATATGTTCTTCTTAAAATATTGCATGGTTTCTCCGCCAGTAGGCGTAGATGTATATGTTATTTTTGCCAATATATCTGCTTCCAATAATCCGATTTCAAAAATTCCTTCTTTGTGGATAGAATTTCTGGTGCGACATGTCATATATATTCAAATTTTTCAAATAATTCATAGACATTCCGCTAGGGGGAATAAAGGTAAATTGCGTTTCCCCGAAATCTCTGCTTCTAAAACTCCCATTTGAAAAATTCTTTTTGCACCGGTACCGGGATACAGCTCGTGATGAGAAATCTTTTGCATATAATTTCTAATTTTTGGTAAAAAAATGTTCGGCCACCAGGGGGCGTAAGCCTTAATTTCCGCTTCTGATGTATTTGCAGCAAAATCTGAGCTTCTAAAATCTCGATTGAAAAAAATTATTTCGCGGACCGATACTACTCACGCCGATAAACCTTTTCGGAATATTTTTTTAATAATGCATGGTTTCTCCGCCAGGAGGCGTAGATTTATATTTTATTTTTGTCAATATCTCTACTTCTAAGATTCAGATTTGAAAAATCCCTTCTTTGTTGCATAGCGTTTCCGGTGCGAAATGTTTTTAATATAATTTCAAAAGTTTCAAGCAATTCAGACTTTCCGCTAGAGGGCGTGTTAAGGTAAATAGCTTTTTACCCGATATCTCTGATTCCCAAACTGCGATTTGAAAAATTCTTTCTGCAGCAGATACAGCTCCTGATGGAAAATGTTTTGCATATAATTTCTAATGTTTGGTAAATAATGGTTTGGCCACCAGGGGGTGTAAGTGTTCATTTCTGCTTCTGATGTATTTGCAGCAAAATCTGAGCTCCTGAAAACTCGATTAAAAAAATTCTTTCGTGGACCGACACCGCTCACATTGAAAAACCTTTTGAGAATATTTTTTCTTAAAATAATGCATGGTTTTCCCGCCAGGGAGCGTAAATGCATATCTTGTCGATATCTCTGCGACAAGATATGCATTTACGCTTTCTAGGAGCAGAGATATTTGTTGATATCTCTGCTTCAAAGGGGCGAAAATGGGGGGGGGGGGCGATTTTGTCGACTCTTAGAAACAGAGATATTTGTCGATATCTCTGATTCTAAGAGTCCGATTTGAAAAATTCTTTCTTTGTTGGAGAGCGTTTGTGCTGCGAAATGTTTCTCATATAAATTCAAATTTCATTTAACGTACAAGTCTGCCACCAAAATGCGTAAGTTAACGTTTCCGTTTACAGCAATATCTGCGGGATTAAAAATCCGATTGAAAAACTTCTTTCTTCGGTCAGATACTATTGTTTTCCATACCGGATCCATTGACTTTGAATAGCTTTGATAATTTAATGAATTCAAAAGACGTGCTCATTGCAACCGAAAATTCGGTGTCATCTTTCTTGTTTTTAATTTGCAATTGGGGGGGGACATTTTTATTTGCTTAGAACGGTTGTTTTGGTACAAAATCGCCGGGGAGAAGACTCTATATCAGCCGTTAACTCCTATGATGCGCCCATTGAGAGAGATTTCTGCCATTATTTCATTTTCCCGTGACATTGCCTTCAAAATTTCAAAAATTCTCAAAAGCTTTAATTTTAAATTAGCGCCTGCAAATAAATTTATCAAAGTCTGTGCCCCCACCAGTGGCGTAGCTCAGGTGACTGGAGCCTCTTGTAAAACGCAGACGATTGAGGAAATGGTATGGGGAATTGACTTGAGTCGGTAAGACCCTACCCCAAGAAAAGCTGATTGTATTTCTGTATTGAATAAACTGAGAGCTTATCCAAAGCAAATTTAATTTCGTATCAAAATACACTCATACACATTTATATACAGGGGTTGGACAGAATAATGTGAACACCATGCTCAGAGACGTGAGTTTTAACGCAGCTGCGTACGTCGCAATATGCAAAGGTATCAACCACTTTTTGGTTGTAATAACTTTATTTAGAACTTCAAGTTCCTGTTTAAGTGCGTTTAAAGTGTCTTGTCGCAACGTTTCTTTCAGGGTGACGACGAAATGAGCGATCTAACGGACTTCGAAAGAGGGCTAATTTTTGATGGCCGCCTAGTTGGTGCCTCCGTGATAACAGTCGCCAGGGTAGTGGGGATATCGAGAGCTACCGTGTCTAGCGTCATGACAGCATACCTTGTTCATGGCAAAACCTCGTTTGCGAAACACAAGAGTGGCCGGAAAAGGACCCTGATTAATAGAGATGGGAAACTATTAAAGAGGATTGTTACTCTTAATAAGAAATCCACGGCACCAAAAATTAGTACGGAGCTCAATCTGCATTTCCAGATCCCAGTACCAACGAAAACAGTGCGCAGGGAACTGCATAAACAAGATATTCATGGCAGATCTTCCATTGCAAAGCCTCTGGTGACTCGGGTGAATTCACAACGGCGACTGCAGTGGTGCTAGGAGAATGCAACGTGGATTGCCGATGCATGGGACCGTATAATGTGGTCGGATGAATCAACATTCACACTATTCCACACCAGAGACGTGTTTGCGTGTGGAGAACACCATCAGAATCGTACAACCCAGACTGTGTGTCTCTGTGGGCGGTCATATCGTGGTTTTCAGAAGGTCCCCTGAACACCTTGAAAGGACGGATGACTGGCAGGGCGTATGAAACCACTTTGGCAGACCAAGTCCATCCAACGACTAAGGCATTGTTTCCTGCGAGGGATGCCATCTATCAAGACGACCCCCTGAACACCTTGAAAGGACGGATGATTGGCAGGGCGTATGAAACCACTTTGGCAGACCAAGTCCATCCAACGACTAAGGCATTGTTTCCTGCGAGGGATGCCATCTATCAAGACGATAACGCCCCGATTCACAGAGCTCGGAATGTCCAGTCATGGTTTGAGGAACATAAGGACGAACTTTCCATCCTTGGGCCTCCCCAATCACCAGACTTAAACGTCATCGAGCCACTGTGGTCTGTGTTGGAAAACAGAGTAAGATACCGTTATCTTCCTCCGGCATCTCTCAAGGAGCTGGTGCACTTTCTGCATGAAGAATGCTGCAACATCTCATGC